>CM028137.1:672725625-674161250 GCA_016271365.2 Neoceratodus forsteri | reverse complement strand
AAGATGCTGGCTAATGGCACTCAGTCTAATTATGGGAAGGTGACCAGAAGGGTGCCGCATGGCTCAGTACTGGGGCCGGTTCACTTCAGTGTCTTCATAAGCGACATTGAAAATTAACTGGAATAGAAGGTATGCCTTTTTGCAGATCATATTAAAAGCTGTAACAGGCTGGAAATTAAGAAGGGGTGGAAAGAATGCAGAAGGATCTTGGGAAACTTGAGAAGTGAGGAGGAGCATGGCAGTTGGGGTTCAATGCCAAAAAGTGCAAAATCATGCAACAAGGAACCCAAGAACTGAGTTTGTTGGGGATTTGGGGTTACTGACAGTCACTAAGCAGGAAAGGTGCCTTGGGGTTCTCATATCTGATGACCTCAAAGTGGCAGGGCAGTGTGACAAAGTTGTGGATAGGGCTGTTGGGATGCTGGGATGCATAGGGAGAAGTATGTCCAGCAGGAGCAGGGAAGTGTTGATACCATTCACAGTTCCATGTCAAAATAGCGAAATAACTCCGGCGACTCACACAAGAATGAGTACATATCACAGAACGCAAAATAAGCAAGAAATCCTCCTTGTGGATAGGGCTATTAGGATGCTGGGATGCATAGGGAGAAGTATGTCCAGCAGGAGCAGGGAGGTGGTGATGCCACTCTTGGTTCCATGTCAAAATAGCAAAATAACTCCATTGACTTGCACAAGAGTGAGTAAATATCACCAAATACAAAATCAGCAAGGAATCCACCTCTGTGCATTCTAAAATGGTGACAGCAAGGAAATAAATGTTTAATGCTTGTGGCTATGCCACCCACACTACCTTTTACGGGAGGCAAGCCCCAGCACCCCTATCTAAATATAATCAACTCTGGGGGGGTGGACATTGAATGGAGGGGAGACCACTATCAGGGCAGCAAACCAGAAAAAATAATAAACACCACAGAGTTTCAAAATAGTGCCCACCGGCAGTCCTGAACCCAAGGCCATCAGCACTGCAGGCAGCATCCGTAGCTGCCATGCCTGTTGACCAGCTTGACACCAGTAGGCTGCATGCATCTATTTAAGCCAAGTGACCACACAAAACCCTGTCATTCACCTTCACTATTCTATCTCCCCATCAATCACTATCCCAACCCCCGTGCTATATCTCCACTATCACTAACCCTGTGGGCACCTAAATTGAGTCCCTCATTTCTGAGCTGCTCAATTTGGTTCGCTCATGTAACGGTACACCCTATATCACTCAATCGTGAGATGCCACCTAGAGTATTCTGTCTGGTTCTTGAGGCCACACCTCAGGAAGGACTTACATAGGCTGGTGGCAGTCCAGAGGAGGGCAACTAAAATTGTAGCATAGTTTGCAGCGAAGGCCCTATGAGAAGAGATTGAGGGATTTCAATATGTACACTACAGAAGATATGAGAGCAAGAAGGGACATGCTAGAGACTTACATGTACCTTATAAGAACATGCAAAGCAGCCAGCAGAATTAGGCCTTTTGGTCTATCTAGTCTGCTCATAGTGCAGGGTTCACAGCTCAGGCTGTAGTCCCTGTTCCCCCCTCCCTGACCTTTCCATTCCTTTCCTCCTCCCCTTCCATGACCTTTATCCTATCCCTATAACTTTCCCAGCCCCTCTTGAGTATGCCCACTGTCCACCCTGAGATCACATCTTCTGGCATTGCATTTGACTTGGTCATCACCCTTTCTGTGAAGAAATGTCTCATATCATTCCTCATAAGCACCCCCACTCCAGCTTAAGGCTGTGGCCCCTCATAGTTTTCCTGTAGGTTTGCCAGAAGAGATCCTCCTTGTTCACCTTAATAATCCTTTTAATGTTCTTGAAGGTCTCAATTGTGTCTCTTCTTATCTTCCTGTCCTCTAGGGAGTACCTGTTCAGGGCACTCAGTCTCTGCTGCCTTGCAATCATCTTTGTAGCCCTCCACTGGACTGTCTCCATCAGGGTGATATCCTTTTTAAGGTGAGGGCACCAGAACTGCACCACATACTGCAGGTGCAGCCTCTCTAGTGACTTGTACAATGGCAATACCACCTCCCATCGCCTACTGCTGATCCCCCTGCATGTGCACCCCAAACGCCAGTTTGCCCATGCCACTGCCTTCTTGCACTCCATAGAGTGCTTCAGGTCACTAGATATCATCACTCCCAGATCTTTCTGTCCTCTGCGGGAGATACCCAGACCCCTCCCAGGTAATACTCTGTTCAGGGTTTTTTTTGGCTCCAATGTGCATAAACTTGCACTTCTTGGCATTGAAGCCCACCTGCCAGATCCCAGACTACCTTTCAAGTCTTCTTAGGCCCTCTTTAATGTCCTGCATCCCCTCTACTGAGTCCACCCTCCCGCAGAGCTTGGTGTCATCTGCCAAAAGGCAGATTTTGCCCTTGATGCAGTCCCCAGTATCATTAATGAAAATATTGAATATCACCAGCCCCAGCACTGAGCCCTGTGGGATGCCAATTGTGACCTCCCTGGTACTAGACAATTCTCCTCCCAATATCACTCTTTGGGTCCTATTTCTTAGTAAGTTTTTTGCCCATCTAACCATCTTTTCTATGACTCTGAGGTCTGCCAACTTTCTGATCAGTCTCCCGTGGGGTACAGAGTCAAAGGCCTTGCTGAAATTCAGGTAGAGGAAGTTCACTGCCTGGCCCATGTCCACAGTTTTGGTTACTCAGTCAAAGAAATCAGTCAGGTTCATTTGACAAGACCTCCCTCCCATAAATCTATGCTGCCTTGCACCCTAAAGGCTATGTTCCTCTAGTTGCTCTATCAATCTTTCCTTCAGCATGGTCTCCATAAGCTTGCACACTACTGAAGTGAGACTGACTGGTCTGTTACATCCTGTACTTGCTCTCCATTCTTGAACACTAGTTCAAGGATTGACTCTTCGCTGGTGGGTTCCATAAGAGTCAGGAACCCATTCTGATTTGCTTCCAGGATTTTCTGATTCCTGGCACATGTTGTGGTCAGTGCACTCCTGTCCACCCTGGACAGGATGAAATCCCTCACTATTACCACTTCCACCTTCTCTGCAGTCTTCAAAATGTACAAACACAGGTCCTTGTCAATTTCTTCATCTTTATTGGGTGGTTTGTAAAACATCCCCAACCTCACCTTTCTCACTCTACAGGTCTGTAATTGGACCCACATTGCTTCTTCCCTCCCTCCCCCTCATTTGACTCATCTCTTGTGCTTGTCATACACTCCCTAATGAATACTGCCACCTCTCCTCCAATGCCTACTGCTGTGTCCCTCCTGTAAAGTTTATATCCTAGAATTGAGAGGTCCCTATCATGGTTCAGTGTGGTCCAAGTCTCAGTTATTGCCACAGTGTCCACTCTCCCATCTGCAAGAAGCACTTGCAGGCCATCCATCTTGTTACCAAGACTTTGTGCATTCAGGGATACCAACTTCCAATTTGAGTCTGAGCTCCCATTTTTCTCTCTGGTTTCTGCTTCTTCTTTGTCTCCATATGCTTCCCCCTCCCCCATTTTCAAACTGCTCTACTACCCCTTCCCCCTCCAGTCTGCCTCTACTGTTATGGGGAACAGTCCATTCATGTCCATCTCCCAGGGTCTTTGTGCCTTAAGGCTTGCCTGCCAACCTTAAGTAGTTTAAATTGAGCTCATGAGTAATATACTCCTCCAGTTAGTCCCTGAGTACCCTCAATCACTCCCTGTTGAGGTGTAGTCTATCAGGTGCATAGAGAAATTTATTTGACCAGGTCTCCCCCAGTCTCCTATGTAGTCAACTCCCTCCTCTTTGCACCAATCCCTCTGTCACACATTGAATTCCTCTATCCTAATTTTCCTTACTGTGCTAGCTCTTGGCACTGGAATTACTTGTAAAAATACCAATGATCTTGCCACTTCCCTGCAGGGAAATAGCTTGGCAGAAGACACCAGGAGAAAGGACTGCTGTGTGACTGAACTACTCTACTGGAACTATATTGCCCTCCTTCCTTCCCCTCCACCCCCCCACCCAAAGCTAGTTTTATTTTTATAGGCACAGGATTTGACTGACAACAGGAACTTCCTGTTTGGGAGCAGGAAGTGAGTGATCACAAAACCACCAAAGACCCACCATCCTAGAAGGCAAGAGTAGCTCTTTGGCCCCCTCTAGCTGCTGGAGATCTGCCTCTTAGCAAGTAAGTGGTCTACTGAGAAATATAGGATATTCTTGTCTCAGAACAGGACAATCAGGAGCTTAAAGGGCACACAGACAGAAAGTAAAGAGAGAGAGAGAAAAAAAACAGGAAAGAGTAAGGATTGCAAACAGTTAAGAGGCCAGAAATAAGACATGATTGGAGTGGTGCAGTGCAGTGGCTGTGGAGCAGCAGTCTTCCGGGAGACGTTCTGGAGGATGTGGTGTTGTTCCATCTGCAAGCTCCTCTCTGGGCTGAGGGAGGAGGTTGCTCATCTCCAGGCTGAGTTGGCCAGGATTTGTGGGACCTCCTCTTCCATCCAGGGACCACCAGTGCCACTGCCGTTGCCTCAGAGGTTGCCAATAAAGAGGGAGTAGTTGGACCACAGTGGGCTCAGGGAGGGTGAGGGTGGGGGAACAGAGGTGCATCCCTCCAGTTGTACCTCTCCACAATTCCTATGCCATTCTGGCAAAGTGTGGTTCCTCTATGGAGGCACCCGCAGTGGATACCAAGGAGGATGCTGGGAACCTCCACAAAGGAGACCCACCGGAGGGTGGCAGGGGACCCTGCAGGAGAAGGAAACAACTCTTGGTGGGGGACTCCAATGTTAAGAAGGTAGAACTGGGGGAGGAAGGGGAGAGGGAGGTAAGGTGCCTGCCTGGTGCCATGGCTTGGAGGGACAGGGAGCGAATCCTCAGGATTGCCACAGCAGCTGCACAGGGGGAGGGAGATATCATTGTCCACCTAGGGACAAATGACCTTGCTAAGAAAGGGATTAGAGAAATGCAGGAAGAGTTTGTGCAATTGGGGAGGGGCCTTAGTCAAGTAGCACACACGGTAACCTTCTCGAAGGTGCTGTCCATCTATGGCTTAGGAGAGGCTAGGGTGTTCCGCACCATGGGATTCAATCAGTGGTTGAAAAACTGGTGTGGAGCTCAGGGATTTGGCTTCATTGGGGACTGGGGGTCAACCTGTAGTGATGCAAGCCTATACTGGCATGATGGTCTGCATCTGTCCAGGAGGGGAACCAGGATCCTAGGTGATAGGTTTAAATGCTTCATTGGCAAGCATTTAAACTATCCAAGGGGGGAGGCACTGGAAAGAAGCAGGGAAATCCTAGCCCCCCCAAATAATCATGGTAGTAAGTGTGGCAAACACCAACATAGAGGTGTCGATAGGGAGAAGGGCTGGGGTAAATGGAGAAAGTGACAAAGGCAAGAAGGACAAGGATGGGGCAAAAGGGAGAAAGGCCATCAGGAAATGGAGGGTAATGAGTACCGATGCCCGTAGTCTGGGCAACAAGCTCCCTGAGCTGGTGGCCTTGATGGAAGAGGGATGCCTGGATAACATAGCAGTCACAGAAACATGGTACACAGAGAACCATGTCTGGGATGTTAACATACCAGGGTACATAACCTACAGGAGAGACAGGCAGGGGAGAAGAAGGGGAGGAGTAGCTCTCTATGTAAAGGAAGGGATAAAAGCAACTGAACAAAAGAGTAAACAGGGAAGAGAGGAGGCACTGTGGGTCACCTTGGAGACTGAAAGAGCACCACAATCCGCACAGGGTTGTGTACAGACCCCATGTCAGGGGAGGGAATGGACAAGGATATGATAGAAAGCATTCTTAGAATGGCAGAGAAAGGAGAGATACTGTTGATGGGAGACCTGAATATGCCAGATGTTAACTGGAGCACATTGCTGCAGCCACATCCAAAAGCAGAGCCATTCTTGATGCCCCACAGGTGGCAGGCCTCAGACAGTGGTTCGGAACCCACTCATGAGGGGCAATCTTAGACCTCGTACTCTCAAATGGGGGCAGTGAGAAGATCTCAGATCTAGAAGTGGGTTGCCATCTGGGGACAAGTGACCATCAAACAGTGTGGTTCATGTTAAACTCAGCTACAGAGTCAAGCCATACAAAAAGTGAGGGTACTGGACTTTAGGAGGGCTGACTTTGGCAAGATGGGAGAGTGCCTCAGAAAAGCACTAGCAAACAAGCTAGAAGGAGGGTGGAGCAACAATGGTGAATCATCAAAACTGCCATCACAGATGCAACAAGCCTTTGTGTGAAGCAAATAAACAAATCAAAATGAAAGAAAAAGCCACTATGGTTCTCAAAAGAGGTGGCTGTGAAAGTCAGGAAGAAAAAGATAGCAGTCCGGAAGTATAAGGAAACACAGAAGAAGCAGGACAGAGAGCTGTACCTGTTAAGGCAGAAGGAAGCAGGGAGGGAAGTCAGAATAGCAAAGGCCCAAACTGAGGAAAAGATAGCCAACTCAGTTAAGAAGGGGGATAAAACCTTTTATAGGTACATCAGCGAGTGTAGAAAGACAAAGGGAGGAATAGTGAGGCTGAATAGAAGGAACGGTGGGTGAGCAGAGGGGTACAGTGAAAAAGCAGGGATACTGAATGAATATTTCTGCTCAGTATTCACAAAAGAGGAAGGGAAATGCCTAATCCAATTAACAGAAGCACTCTTGATAGGGGGGTCGATCCCAGTCCTTTCACAGAAGAAAGGGTTCTGCAAGAACTCCTAAAACTGAAGGTGGACAAAGCAATGGGTCCTGATGGAATTCACCCCAGAATTCTAAAAGAATTAAGGGAGGAACTAGTGAAACCACTGGCTACTCTTTTTAATAAATCATGGGAGGATGGTGTGGTACCCGAGGACTGGAGGAGGATGTGATTCCCCTTCACAAAGTGGGACCAAGACAGAGGCAGGAAACTACAGACCTGTCAATCTGACCTCTGTGGTAGGGAAAATGATGGAGTCACTTCTGAAGGAAAGAATAGTTGAGTACCTAGGAGGCCAGTGGAGCACAGGACCCAAGGCAGCATGGGTTCACAGCGGGAAGGTCATGTCAGATGAATCTAATAGATTTCTTTGACTGGGTGACCAAAGTAGTAGATCAGGGAGGGGCTGTGAACATGGCCTACCTAGACTTTAGCAAGACATTTGACAGAGTCCCACACAAAAGATTAATAGTCAAATTAACCAGCCTGGGAGTGGGTCCCAGGGTGGTAGCCTGGGTAAAACATTGGCTGCACAACAGGACACAGAAGGTAATTGTAAATGGAGTCCACTCTGAAGAAAGAGGGGTTACTAGTGGGGTACCGCAGGGTTCAGTATTGAGTCCAGTCCTTTTTAATGTCTTCATCAGTGACATTGCAGAGGGACTGGAAGGAAAAGTATGCCTTTTTGCAGATGACACAAAGATCTGCAACAAGGTTGATACACAAGACGGCATGGAAAGGATGAAAAGGGACTTGGCAAGGTTGGAGGAATGGTCAGAAGTATGGCAGCTAGGATACAATGCAAAGAAGTCCAAAATAATACACCTGGGAAACAAGAACCCAGGGGAAGAATACACAATGGGTGAGGAGGTAGTAACAACAACAAAAAAGGAAAGGGACCTGGGGGTAATCATATCAAATGACCTTAAAGTTAGCAAGCAATGTGAGAAGGCAGTAGGGAGGGCTGGGGGTATACTGGGATATATAGGGAGAGGCATCAGCAGCAGAAAACAGGAAGTTGTTATCCCTCTGTACAGACAGTTGGTGAGACCCCATCTGGAGTACTGTGTCCAGTTCTGGATACCCCATCTCTACAATGACATAGACAGGATAGAGGTAGTCCAGAGGAGGGCAACTAAAATGGTGCAGGGTCTGCAAGAGAAGCCGTATGAGGAGAGACTGAAGGAGCTTAATATGTATACCCTTGAGGAAAGAAGGGAGAGGGGGAACATGATAGAAACTTTTAAGTACCTCAGTGGAATTAACAACATCCAAGAGGGTAGCATCTTTCAGAAAAAGAGACGTGCAAGAACAAGAGGACACAATTTAAAGATAGAAGGAGGGCAGTTCAGGGGCAATGTGAGGAAGTATTATTTCACAGAGAGGGTAGTGGATGCATGGAACAGCCTTCCTGAGGAGGTTGTGGGGTCTAAAACTGTGGGAGAATTCAAGAATGCATGGGACAGACATAAGGCAATTCTTGTGGGGGGTAGGAAGAAATAGGCTGTTGGTTAACTAGGATCTGCGGCCTATCCTGTAGGTAGGGAAATGGTCAGACTAGATGGACCAAGCGGTCCTTATCTGCCATCAAAGTCAATGTTTCTATGTCCTCCCCAATTCCCTGAACCTACTTTTTACCACCTCCACCTCCTTCCCCTCTAGATTGTTGGTGCCTAGGTGTATAATAATGCTTTAACCCCACCTTTTAACACGGCCCTATTGTTTTGGACCTACCCTCCCTGCTGTCATCCCTGGCATACACACCACTTTCATTTTGGCATTTGTGACCCCCTTCTTTCCCCACAGAATACCCTTAATAATGGAGTCCTTAATGATTATCACCCTTCTGTCCCCTCCCCATGTTCCGCTCCCTCCCCTCCCCTACTACTGTAGAAGTCACTTTCTTGCATTCCTTCTCCATATTTTTCGCTATTGCCCACCTTCCTTGTCCACTGTCCACCAACTGTGCCTCCCTCCCCTCTGAACTCCTCCCCTTCCTCTTGGCTGTGCTTTTCCCCATTAAACCCTCTCTCTATCTTTCTCTCTCTCTCTCTCTCTCAAAAAAAGTCCTTTTCTCCCTGCCTACTTCTTCTCCACTGGGCTCATTTTTTGTCCCATCTCTTATGACTTCCCTGTATGGTGTCGATCCCCCTCTCATGTCCCCCTACCTTCATAGTCCTACCCAGAAGTCTACCTCACCTCCTCCTTCCCCATTTCCCTTTTAAGATAGAGGGCCAGATCTGTTAGATAATGTCACTTGTTCTGGAGTTCGCACTCCTTTTGCAACTTTTGAGCTCCTACCCCTTCCCCTACCACCTGCCATTCTCCTTCCCTGGGAGCCCTGGCCTTCTAAAGAAGGGTTACCTTTGAGGACTGGGTAATCCTACCTGATACATTCCCCTGCCTGACATCCTCTCAGCCCCTGGGTACCATCCCCCTACCTCCCTCCCTCTCCACTGCCCTGCTCCTTCAACCCACCATTCCCTACTCTTCAGCCCCCATCTGAGCTGCTGGACATCTGCATTTAGCTGTTCTATGCTCCTACATACAGTACTGGACATCCCCTTATGTTCCATAATATTTCCAGAAAGACAGCTGCCCCACAGTTATTGCAGCTCACTACCCTCCCTGCCCTATCTTATCGCCTGTACTTTCCCCTTTCCCTCCACATTTTCTCAGCCCTTTTCACTCTCAATTCCAGATTCTTGTCCTATGCACTTCCAGTTAAGGATGTTCTCTGCTGTTAACAATGGTCCCCTGATTCACCCTCCACCACCTGCTACTTGTTCTCCTTCAGGTTAGTACATCATATGTTGACCCTGGATAGGGTTCTGCTACAATCGCCTTACCCTCCAGGTTTGTTGAAAGACAGGCTTCCCTTAGGGTTTTGCTGCTGTCCCTATCTTTGTTGTTCCTCACCCTCCCACACCTGCTTCCTGTTCTCATGCTGATTATTGTATACTAGGTTGACCCTAAATAGGGATTTAGCTGCTACCCCTCCTACACTGCTGGTTAGTAAGCAGTGAGGCTGGCCTTATCTAGGGTTTTCTTCCTATCACCTTACCCTGCAAGTTAGTGAATTATATTGTTGACCCTATGTATGGAATCCCTATATTCCTTTTCACCATCCCTGCGGTGCACTCATCTTTCTTGCTGTGACCAGCGTGGCCATCAGTCCTCCCTGTGAAACCCTGCAGATGCCCCATTGCCTCTTTACCAGATGCCACACTCCTGCTTCATGGTACTCATGCTTTGGCAGTGCTCACACAAGGGGTTGTTTGTCCCACTGGGGAATTTATAAGGGCTGAAGGTACATTATTGGCTGTCTGCAGCCATGTGGCCCACCTTCCAGACCAATGTCTCTGGCTGGTCAGTTCGATCCCGCCCTCAGCCCTCTTCCAGCATTTACCTCCCACCTCCCTGTTCACAATGCCCCCAAACACAGAATTATTTCATTGTAAAGCAGTATTCCACACAAAATTAAATCCTCCAAACACGTATCTCTCTTCCTGTGCTCTGCATTCACCTGATGCATTCCTCCACTCAACTGAGAGTGGAATACCATTTGCATACAATAAAAAATACAGGGGCTGCAGGCATCCTATTGACTATCTACAGCCACGTGACCCTGCCTACCCGCCAGTGTCACTGTGGGGCTTAACGGAGTTCAGCAATTGAGTTTCTCTCAAATAAGGAAGAGCACCAGAATGAGGGTGCATGCAATGTAGATGGGAGGGGATTTTAGGATGAATATGAGGAAGTACTACTTCACTGAAAGAGCAGTGGACAGCTCAAATAGACTGCCAGTGGAAGTGGTGGAAGTGTAAACAGAAGGGGGCATCAAGCATGTGTGGGACAGATATGGGGAAATGTTAGCAAGTGAGCACAGAGGAGCAAGGGTCCCTGCAGACTAGAGATGCAGAAAAGTTTCACTTTGCCCAAGAATTAACCGTGAAGTCACCAAATTCACCTTCATGGATCAATTTGAGAAACTGACCCCTTAAGTGATAATTTGCCATTTGCAACTTCACCTTTCTTTTAGGATTTTTAACTTCAGTTTATTGTGAGGGATAAAATCCATTGAGCAAGCTAATTTGCAAGGAGGTCCCTTTACAATTCACATCAGCAGACCAACAGAAGATGCAAAAAAACACAAAATTTCATACATAAATGGAATTATATACATAAAATTCATATATACAAGGTGTTTCATGCAAGTGACAGTAAGGATAAATTTGTACATAGCTGAAATTTCATACAAAATGCAAATAACAGTAAGGATAATTCCATATATAACTGAAATTTCATACAAAAATGGCAGTAAGGGTGAACACTAATAGGGCTGAAGTAATGAACAGAAAGATAAAATAGAATACATGCCCAAAGTAATTAAAACAGTGTAGGTGGGTAAGAGAATAGAGTATTAAGTTAAGCATTAGGTAGAAAAAAGGATTAAGAGCTATTGTAGATTAATAGCAATGAGTGCTAACTGAAAATTGTACTTCATAAAAAACAAAGCAAGGAGAAGTTACAAATTCCAAATCCCCCATATCCCTGTTGTCTAGTGCCCCCACCCACCCACAATTGAGGTGGTTCTGTACTGTAGGTATAATCCAAAGACAGTTAGAACTAATATGTGGAATACGGTGTTAAGGTAGCCCAATGACTTGACTGAGGTCAGCATCTTTTTCCCATCAAATAGCTGATTTGAACGTATGCTGATATAGATATAGGTTAGAAAATGACTGAGTTAATTCTTAGATGTCAGTAGCATTGTGACAGGAATCAGATATAATATCCTGTATTACCAAGCAAACCACACATGCAAGCAAATAGTTCCATATGTGGTCTACACAATTCAGCACATGACTGTCCACAAGTAAATGCCCTGTGAAATGTCCCATATTTTTAATCATGGGGAAAGAGTTGTGTATCTTGTATTGTTATCCCCCGGGACTCAGCCACTACTGCCTCCTCCCAAGGGCTTAGCAGTACTTTAACTTATTATACCTTGACTCTACATTTGTGTCATGGCAATGTTTACTTTGGGCAAATGTGAAAAATTATATTAAGTTTCATGTCAACATAATGCTGTTGTAATCAGCATGGGGATGGGTCAATATGGTATTCGTCTCACTAGCTATTATAGGCTCTGTCTGTACTAGTGAGAGAGGGTGCTTAAGTGCACCTATTGAGAGTTGTTATGATTGTAAATGTCATGCTGTTAAACCACGTTGGCCTCTACTGCTGCCTTGGTGAATGGATGGTGGAAAATAATTGTATGCTAGGTACAGACCAAGTAAATATTAAATACATTGCTAACTCCAGCTGTCTGGTCATATCCAGAGATTAGATTAGTGGAACACTTAATTGAAGACAGCATCCTACTAAAATTTCTGGATGCCCAGCAGAAATTCCAAATACCTAACAAACATTATTTTAGATACTGTCAAATGTCTCATTTGTTGCTCCTCCTCTTTGGATCAGGGCCCTGGTCTAATGTGTATGGTCAATAAATACTTGGTCTGGCACCTAAAGCATCCTCTTCTCATGCTAAATCTTATGTTTATAATAAATTCTCTGAGTTACTTCCCAGTAAGGAGACAGGAAATGCTTTTTACTGGGATCAAGCTATCCCTTTGACTGGCCCAGCCTATAGAAACCTACTTATAAATACCTTAGGTGGGATAGATATCGGTTTACGCAATTTCAAATATGTCATGACCTTTACCACAACAGCTTAATCTGGTTCAAGGTCAGTTGGCATTCGTCTGTATCCCCCTTCCCCCGGGTCGTGCCTGAAAATAGGCAGGATTTGTCTAGTGCACTTACCCGGTCAACAAAAGCTAAATAAATAAATAAATATGCCTGATAAATTATATAAAATGGCTACACTCTTGTCTAACCTCTGTACATGATGTGGTAAAGAACAGGGCACCTTAATACATATGTTTTGGGAAAGTGAGAAAGTTGTTCCTTTCTGGGATGCCATACAGTACGTCTCCAGTATGTCTCCATTTAGACACTTAGCTAGGGTTGGAATCGGCATTTCTTCTGAAGGTATGTCTCTTGGAGTCTTTTGATAGTATTTTGATTGGCAACCAATGCAACCATTTGGCACTAGTTTCTGCTTGCGCTAAGAAAATTATCCTACGGCATTGATGCTATCAGGTTATTCCAACATACCTGGAATGATACAAAGAAATGTTATTTGCCTTGCAAGCAGAAAAAATGATTGCAAGCCTAACAGACTGTCTCTCATCACATAAGATTACGTGGGAACTACCATATGTATTAAGTATTACTGACCTTAGGAAGCATCTAAAGAATACCTTTTAACTCCCCTCCCCCCACTGGATCTGGATGTATGGTATGGTCTCCCTTTTTCTATGTTAGAGGGTATGCCTTGATAGGTAACCCTATCTATGATTTAAATTGTATTTCTCTCAAAATTAAAATATATTTGGAATGTTGATGTTCTATTGGCTTACATTGATCTTTTTATGGAAATACCCTTCTCCAGAGTAGGATGGGGGTGTGGGAAGGTTGATAGGTATGGCGGGAGGGATAAGGGGTTTTGTGTTTGGGTTTTGTATGTTAACAGTGTTGGATGTTTGTTGGAATTGTACCTCTGAAATCTCTAATAAGGTATAGTGAATTTAAAAATAAATGAACACATTGCTGACATAAAATTAGGAAGGTCTGATTTAAAATTATATATATATATATATATATATATATATATATATATATATATGTGTATATATATATATATATATATATATATATATATATATACATTATATATGCAGACAACCTAGCTTTATGCACCAATGTAGTGGAATACATAGGGTATACAGTATGGGTTAGCCACCGGAATGAAGCACCATTTTTTTTTACCACTAGTTTAGTGGCCTTGGCATCAGCAGTTGTTTTCTTCAGTGTAATCAGTTGCTGCTGCTGCTTTCCTGACTAAGGTCATATAGAGATATTAGATTCTTTAGGTGTAGTCTGCTCAACCTGCACAGCCACGCGCGCACCCTGTGGACATCCTGAAAATTCCCCTGACAGTTATCTTTGTTGATCCTGTCCAATATTGCACAGAGCCCTTTCTTTAAATATCTCTTCTGTGAGGGGGAGTGGCCAAGCGCAGGAGCGGAATGGAGGTTTGAGTGAGGAGCTCTGTCTACATCGCCTGCTATTTTCCCTCTAAATCCCACTAAATAGCCAAAAAGTATAACAATTTCACCTGACATACAGTCCAGATGCCAGCACCGACCAAGTCAGTGAAGGAACAATCCAAAATAACATTTAGCTTGCCCGGATCAACCTGAGTCACAAAGCGCCTACCTCAGAGGAAAGCACGAGAAGATCCCATGGAAGGGCCCACTGCAGAACCAATCTCTCTCAACTCCGAAAACCTCCATCTGCAAAATAACTTTTCACCTGGCCCAACCGATGCTACGGGCAAAGGCTACCAACATTTGGAGCATCTCCTAAAGGACTTAAAATATGATCTGAGTACCCACATGGAGCGGGATTTGAAAACGTCACAGTCCAAATCCAGCATATGCAGCAGGCGGTTAATAACTTTGCCAAGACAGTAGAGACACATGAAACTCAACTGGAAGAATTGGAGTCCAGATTGCGGGATCAGGAGGATCTTACAACCAGGCAAACCTCCGATTTGGTGAAAGCGCTCAAAGAAATCGAGCTACTTAAACAAATTGTGGATGATCATGAGAATTGGGAAAGACAGGCTAATGTATGAATGATAGGGCTACCAGAGGGGCTTGAGGGATGGGACTGTATAGAATATTTACAGACCTGGTTCAGGGACACTTTACAAATACCACGGGATGCCACCTGGGAGATTCAATGAGCTCATTGCTCCTCTGGCCCCAGGTCTTCACCAGAACAGAAACCTTGCCACATTATAATTAAATTCTTCAGATACCAGGATCGATAACTAGATGACCCAACAAAATCAGGTGAGCCTATTTCATGATTACTCCAGAGTGCTACAACTACAGAGGCAAGTCTATGCTGAAGTCAAGAAACTGCTGCATTCTATCTCTTGTTCCTTTACGTTGGTGTAACCCCCCTGCAAATAGAGGTTCCCAAAAGTCTTCCAGTAGCTTATTTGAATGCTCCAAGTCTGGGCGGTGTTCGGTATCTGAGCTGTCTAAATACGGTTCCTAGTGAGTGCTGTTTGAGCCTCCATGTACTGTCTCTTTAAGAGCTGTCTGCTTGCAGACTTAATTAGTTTGTATGGGGGCACTGTGTGTTTAATGCTTAAATTCTGCCCGAGCTGCTGTCAAATCTCTCCATTTTTGCAGTCGCTAAGATCGCAGAGGGAGCCTAAATGAAAGATGTAACTGTTTGCCTGAAACCAGTTAGAGTGTTAAGTAAAATGCAATTTATCTAACCTGCCTTTCTTGCAGCTGGGACTCGATGTGTTCTACCCCTCCATTTTGGACCTAGACTGCTGTGCTGGGCCAACTGGGTCAAGAGAGCCCTAAAATGGAGCCTGTGGACGAATCAGAACTGGGACTCTTAATTTGAGCCGGCCACAAGGGGATTGTATGAGCAGTGACTCTGGGAAATGTAGCTTTGACCTTGGTGCCTTTTTCTACCAACAGAGGAATTTTTTTTGAGAGTGACAGCTGAATTAGCTAATAGAATAGTGTGGAGCTAAAGGAAATGCTCTGCTCTGTGACTGGAAAGATCAGATCAGTTGCGGCAGTGAGGAGAGAAGGAGCTGTGTGCTTCTGCGGGTATAGTTTTGTGCAGGAAGTGCATGTGAGGCCCTGAGTTTCAGTCTGCAGCTATTGTGAGTGCCAGTTTGGACTGAATCTGAGTTGTGAGGAGAAAGAAGCACTAGAAGTGTGGAAACCAGGTTCACCCTGTAGAAGACTGGAGAAATTGCTGAATCGCGCTTGGTCTGTCAGGAACTGAAGCTGCTGAGTGTTCTCCCAGGTATCTTGCGTTAATTGCGATTGGGATCGAGGAGCAGCCTGCCTGGTATAGTACTTTCCTTTTACATATGAATGTGCATAGTGCTTGTAGGGAATCACCCTTTCCAATCTCCAGTGCTGCGTGCTGTGTGTTGAAGCTGGAAGCAAATCCCAGCTTGTCTCAGACTTAATCCGTTTGCTGTCAACTGCAGTGGGGTCCAGTCACAAGGACTTTGTTTCCATGCCTTGTTGTTCTGGCAATCCAGAAGAACATCCACTATCCATTTTTCAGATTGGGTATTCCCCTGCAACCTGTTTTCAATCACAAATGTGTCATCTAATTCTTGTTGTTTCACTGCTTCATGGACAGAGCCATCTGGTTCCCGATTACAATTGGGTGTTGTGCATATGTTTTTTTTCTACAGGGCCCTATCCATCTGCACCTGCCGGCCAACCCCCGGCAATGGACCTGGCTAGCCCCCCCCAACCTGGGTACCCAGAGTGTGACTTTTCAGAGCCTGTATGTGTGCACAGTACTGTGATTTAATGCCACCAATTAACCTGATTCCCCCCTCCCGTGTTACTGTCCCCTAAATAAATCAGATTTGTTGTTGTTATACTACCTACTGTCTGTGGTGTTGGTGCTTATGGAAACAGTATTGTATTTTGCTGTGCATGTTGTTTAACCTTATTTTATGGGGGGTCCTCAGAGACATGCTGCAGAATCCGTCTCAAGGGTAAGTGGTACCTTATGAGTGAACAGTGTGTATATGTGGGGTATTGGGACTATAACTCCTGTGTAATGTGCGAGCCACTAGAGGGAATAAAAGGGTGTCTCAGTGTCCCAGAGGGCTGTGACCAAGCTAGTCTAACCACTACAAACCTGGAGCTCTGGGTGGAGGCACCCTCCATAGAACCTATGCCCCTCAACCTGTCAGTAGTCAATCAGGCAGGGGAAGTAGCCCTTGGGATAGCACCACCTTGGTGTTACATCTTGGAGGCACCACTGGGATTAGCATCCTCTAGTGGCTACATTTACGAATTACTGTTAAAAATAAATGGATACCCAACAGAAGTGGCTGTGCACCTGTTGGTGATGTGGTATGCTAAGCAGGAGATCAACCCCCCAAAATGCTATACTGATCTTGGATATCCCACTGGGTACCAGTACGGACACTGTAGAGGGAGTACTTTCCAAGGTCGAATGTTTATGACACCCTGTGGTGGTAGGTCGGCTGGCCGATCTGCTTGCCCAAACTTTCATGACTCTAATAGAGTGTAAGGACCCTATAGACAGTTCTAAAGTGCCACAGACCATTACCCCAGAAGAAGCCCTCACTGCCTGGGGAGTGATAACTAAAGACAGTAAAGACCCCGGAGAGAACGAGCCCCCCCCCCACTATCTGAAACTTTTGAGGAGAAATTTGCTAAATTGTTGCTGGAGGAAGGGAAACTGTGGAAGATTTAAAGAAACTATTATTTCCACCTGGGAATGTTCCTTCCCCAATACCCTCTCCCCTTCCAGTGCCCGTTATTGCCCCTCCTTCTGTGCCAGTGCTAGCTCCTGTGTCTACCTGCCATTAGTCATGATTCTTACCGCAGGTTGACAATTTTCTCCGGCACCCTCCCCACCCCAAAAGGGAAGGATGATTGGGAGACCTGGATAGACTGTGTTGTCCCTTTGGTATCTGAATGGCAGTGTGCAGAGGCTGAGAAATGGAAAAGAATCCTAAAGAGTTTGAGAGGTCTTGTTCTGGAAGCCATTAAGTCTTTGAGGTACACAAATCTTGAGGCATCTGCCCAAAAGTACCTAACTGCACTTTTGGGAACATTGAGTCTGGGGAGAGCTTGATGTGGAAGTTTCAAGGTGCAAAACAAAGGCCAGGGGAAAGTTTGTCTGCAAATGTTACTCATCTGGAAGGAGCACTACAGAGGGCCTACTGGAAAGGTGGGGTGGCTTCCAATGACTTAAACCATGTGAGGTTGGGGCACATACTACAACATGCAAAGCATTCAAAATTGTGGCTGTTGAGGCTTCAAGACAGGAGGGGTAACCCACCAGAACATTATGATTTGATAAAAGAAATCTGGGAAGTTGAGGAGAAGGAGGATTTCTCAGAGCCCCACATAACTGTAGCTGCTACAACCTCTGCTCCAAGGGCTGGGTCAGCTGCTGACTGCCAGGGATCACCGAAAGCCCATGATGAAAGTCAAGGATTAAGTGCCTGCCAAACAGGGATGGCTGTAAATACTCCACACTGGGAGGAGTTGCTGAGGGAGATTAGGAAGGCAACAGACAGTTTCATCATGTAGGCCGCTCCTACAAGTACGAGCCCTGGCATTTGCCCAACTGCTTCTGCTATGGGGTTGGGGGTACCTACCCAGGCACCTCATGTTGACAACAGTTCAAAACTTGATGTCTTGGCTTTGGAGGTGCGGGAACTGAAGATATGTCTCCAAATGTCCAACCCACCACCGGCTGAGGTGGCACCAAGGTTTTCTATTGATAGTACCAATGCTGCCGCCCCCAATGTGATGCCTTAGTCACCTCAAACTTCAGCAGACATATTTTGCCATAATTGTGGGAAGGATGGGCACATGAAGAGGGAATGCCAGTCTCGGAAAGACTTAGAGAGAGTGGTGAGCCAGCTACAAGGAGAGCTTTGGAGCACAAAATAGTGGTTAAGAGGTGCATGAAATGACCGCAGTGAAGGTCCCAAAAATGCTAACTCACGTCCTTCTGTGGCTAGATCATCTACCCAGGCCCTTGCCACTGCCCCTCCAGACTGGTCCAGAATAGTGGGCTCCTCAATCGACGCTACAGTAAAAGTGAATGGTGTGCTCACCAGGGCTGTGTTGGACAGTGGCTCCTAATTGACAATTATGTTCCAGGATTGGTAGCAGAAGCATTTGTCAGACATATCCTTATAACCACTGGAAGGACTGCTTGTATGGAGGCTAAGTGAGAAGGCCTACCCATACTCCGGGAATATCCGAATTTGGTTATCTTTCCCTACCTCCATGGCTGGAGTGGCAGAGCAAGTAGAGACCCTGGCCTTAGTGTGTCTTCCTACTGGACTGTATGATGGGGTTCCTCTACTAATTGGGACGAATGCGCATATGTTTGGATGGTTGGCGCAGTTGTGTTATGAGGAACAGGGGTTACAGACTGGTAGAGCTTTAAGAATTCTTGCCTTGATTAAGAGGGCCTATGAGGCACAGATAGATGCTGAAAAAGTGGAACCAGAGGAACCGGTTGGAATTGTCTGGAAGAAGGATCCTGAATCTCCGATCCTGGTGCCAAATGCCCAGTGTACCCTACAGGGGGAAGTCCGTATCAGAAGGGATGTCAAGAATAAAATCCTCATGCTGGATGCACCAGGTGATGGGAAATTGCCAGAAGGACTGCTGGTCAAGCCAAGTATTTTGCCTGCCAGAGCCCATGCTTATGCCAGAAGGGTAATGGTTCAAGTTCATAATGTGTCTGATAGAGAGATTCGAGTAAATAGAGGTTGCAGCCTGGCTAATGTACATTGTGCAGATACTGTAGTGCTACCTTGTAATAAGTGTTCGGGGGAGAATAACAGAGTGATGCCCGACTTGTTTCATTTTGGGGACTCCCCATTGCCAGCTGAATGGAAGATGAGAATTAGTAGAAAACTTGCCCAGAGAGACCAGGCGTTTTCTTTAAAGGAATGGGATGTAGGATGTGTGCAAGGAGCTGAGCACCACATCCAGCTGCATGATGAAAGGCCATTTCATGAGAGGATTCGACACCTGGCACCTGCTGACATAGATGATGTGAGATGGCATCTGCAAGAGATGCTTGCTGCTGGTCTAATACAAGAATCCAGAAGCCCATATGCTTCACCTATCGTGGTAGTGAGGAAAAAGAATGGGACAGTAACGATGTGCGTGGATTATCACACCTTGAACCGGCAGACTATTCTTGATCAGTACACAATGCCCCACATTCAGGATGCCTTAGACTGCCTGAATGGTAGTAAGTGGTTCTCAGTGTTGGATCTTCGCAACGGGTACTACCAGATCCTGATGGCCCCAGAAGACTGTGAAAAGACAGTCTTTATCTGTCTGCTTGGCTTTTATGAATTCATGAGGATGCCTCAAGGAATTTCAGGTGCTCTAGCCACTTTTCAACGACTGATGGAGTGTGCAGTCGGGGACATTAACTTATTAGAGTGCCTGGTGTACCTGAATGATGTTATTGTGTTTGGCAGCTCACTGGAGGAACATGAGAACAGATTGTTTAAGGTGTTGGACCGACTGGAAGACTTTGGCCTAAAACTGTCCATCGATAAATGTAAATTCTTCCAAACATCTGTAAAGTATGTGGGACACATAGTCTTCACCGAGAGAATAGAGACCAACCCAAGTACAGTTGAGGCCTTGACCACCTAGCCACAGCCCCACAATCTAAAAGAACCGCAAAGATTCCTGGGATTCTGTGGTTACTAACGCCGATTCATGAAGGACTATTCAAGAGTGATTTGTCCTTTACTTAATCTTACTCAAGGTTACCCTCCTACCCACAAAAAATACAAGAGGTCAACTCCCCCGAGACTGAGAGAGTGTATTTCCATCATAATGAAGTTTTTGGGGCATGATGGAAACCTGATTATGAAGCTGATTTTCATGAGATTATATATCAACTTACCCACGCTCCTGTCCTGGCCTATGCAGATCCAGCAAAACCCTATGTCCTACACACTGATGCTAGTTTGCAAGGTTTGGGGCCTGTATTGTACCAAGGACATGAGACTGGCCTGAGACCAGTGACCTTTGCCAGTAGAAGCCTGATCCCATCCGAAAAGAACTATCCTGTACATAAGTTAGAGTTCCTAGCTTTGAAGTGGGCCATTGTTGACCAGTTCCAGGAGTACTTGTATGGGGCTAAGATACTAGTAAAAACTGACAATAATCCTTTGACCTATGTGCAGACTTCAGCTAGGTTGGATGCCACTGGCCATAGGTGGCTTTCTGCATTATCTACATACGACTATGCTGTTGAATACAGAGCAGGCCTGAACCACATCGATGCTGATGCTCTCTCCCAGAGGTCTGTCCCCAGGAATGACTGGGTCAGACTGTCAGAACCTGATATTCGAGCACTCTGCCAGAAGTTTGACAGGGAGGAATGAATGTCCATGGACGCAGTGGACTGTATGGTGGATTGTTTGGGAGCCTCTGAGAATTGCATGCCTGCTGCTTATTGCCACCTTTCTGCAATAGACATTAGTGCACTGCCTCAGTTTGACAATGACAGTGTTCAGCGGGCTCAGTCTCGAGATCCCATGATCAAATCGTCTTTAGAAGCCCTCCAAGCAGGGAAAGATGTGTCAAGGTTACGTTCCACTGATTTGAGAACTGCATTGTTATACATGGAAGGTCCTAAGTTGAAACTGATCAATAGACTGTTATACAGAGAAACAGTAGACAGAGGGGGACAAATAGACAAACAACAGCTAGTGCTGCCCACTGCCTTTTGAGACTCAGTACTGAGGTCCTTACACAACCACATGGAGCACCTTGGTATAGACAGAACACTTGAATTGGTGAGATCCAGATTCTATTGGCATAAGATGGGGGCTAATGTTGAGCAACACATTCAAAGTTGTAGTCACTGCTTACAGCAGAAAGCTTTGCCCCAGAGTGCTGCCCTTCTTGTTAACATCACCACCGGTGCACCCATGTAGCTGGTCTGTATTGACTTTCTGAGTTTGGGGTCAGTTCAAAGAAATATTAGTAATGGGCTGGTGGTCACTGGCCATTTTATGAGATATGCCCAAGCTTTCTCCGCCAAGGACCAGAAGGCATTCACTGTGGCAAAAGTACTTGTAGAAAATGTTTTTGTTCACTATGGAGCTCCACAAGGAATCCATTCTGATCAAGGGAGAGACTTTGAGAGTTGTCTGATCAAAGAGATGCTTTCTCTGTGGGGAGTGCGAAAGTCCAGAGCTACCCCTTACCACCCTCAGGGGGACCCACAGCCTGAACATGTCAACCGCACTCTGCTAGATATGCTGGGCACTCTCCACCCAAAGGACAAGCCTAGATGGAGTCAACAAATTAGCACCCTGGTACATGCCTACAACTGCACCAGAAGTGATGCCACTGGGTTCTCCCCCTACCACCTAATGTTTGGAAGAGAAGCTTGACTGCCGGTAGATGTATGTTTTTGAGTTTCTCCTGATGGGGTTCGAGCCAACAACTATTTACAGTATGTGCAAAAGTTAAAGGCCCAGCTAAATTATGTGTACCAACTGGCTCAAACCATGGCTGCCAAAAGAAATCTGGCCAGCAAAGAAAGGTATGATAAAAAGGTGAAAGCACAGGAATTCCAGGAGGGAGACCGGGTATTGCTAAGAAATCTGGGACTGTATGGCAAACATAAGATTTCTGACAGAGGGCGCTATCTCCCTCACATTGTAGTGGGCAAACTAGATGATCTGCCTGTGTACAAAGTAAGGCCTGAGAATAATTCAAAAGATGTCAAAACAATGTATAGAAATCATTTGCTGCCCATTGGACAAATCTTGATTGAGTCTGAGCCCCCCGGAAATGCACCCTCTGGACCAGTGACTAGAACTGCTGCTAAGAAAAAGTCAAGAAAGCCTGCACCTACCGGAGCTGAGTTAAAGTGTTCCCCTCCACAAGTCCCAGTTGAACATGACTGTCAGTCTATGTCAGGGGAAAGTGAGTGTGGTTTTGAATACTACCCTTCTTACGAACTGAGTCAATTGTTTCGGGGCAATCCCCCAGTCAATTCTGGAGATGAAGCTGGGCCTTCTGGACTGTCTAAGCCCCCAGCTTTGCCCCTGGAGCCAATGCTCACAGAAAGTGAAGTGCAAAGCCTCAAGTCAGATGATATGGAATCATTGTGTAGGGTTGAACTGTTTGAGTTTTCAGAGGAGGAAAATGATGGACTGGGACAGACTGGTGATATATCAGAACAAGAAGAGAATTTTGAGTGCCCTGATGGTCCACTGCCAGTGTCCAAAAGCTCTCCATGTGAGTCAAGTGTTATGGACTCAGAGATTGTAGCTCCCGGAGCTGAAAGTGCCTCAAGTTCCAGCCTCTCTACCCCAATGGAGACTCCCCTGACAAGTGAGGACAATGCTGAAAATGAGGCTCAGAGTGCAGAGACTGTAACAGCTCCCCCTAGAAAGACTGGTCGAGCTGTAAGGCCTGTGGTGCACCTCAGTTATGAATCCCCTGGGAGGCCTGTGGACTTGCCTCTCAATGTTGTCCATAAAGGAGTGTATGTGTCCCCGAGCTCATTGCCCAAACTGAACATCAGTGCTAACTCCAAGTTACTTGTGTTGCCCTCTAGGTATGGTGCCCCTGCCCCATCCAGCCCCAAGGTAGCTTATAGGGAAGGGCCCCCTCTCTTCAGGTTTCATATACAGTAGGTAATAACCTGAGTTATGGTACAATGCATGTATAATACTGTGTAAAAAGTGATATACTGGAAAGTTTCAGAAATGTGTTTCTGGTATGGTGATATGTTGACTGATAATTACATGTATAAGCCCAATGTGATACTGATGTAAATGTATATGGTTGTATTGAAACTTATAGGGGTACTTACTTGACACGGATGCCAAGTTTCTCCAGGCCAGGAAGGGTGTAACCCCCCTGCATATGGGGATTCCCAAAAATCTTCCAGGAGCTTATTTGAATGCTCCAAGTCTGGGCGTTGTTCGGTGTCTAAGCTGTCTAAATGTGGTTCCTAGTGAGTGCTGTTTGAGCCTCCACGTACTTTAAGAGCTGTCTGCTTGCAGACTTAATTAGTTTGTATGGGGGGACTGTGTATTTAAAGCTGGAATCCTTCCTGAGCTGCTGTCAAATCACTCTGTTTTTGCAGTCGCTAAGATCGCAGAGGGAGCCTAAATGAAAGATGTAACTGTTTGCCTGAAACCAGTTAGAGTGTTAAGTAAAATGCAGTTTGTCTAACTTGCCTTTCTTGCAGCTGGGACTCTGTGTGTTTTACCCCTCCATTTTGGACCTAAACTGCTGTGCTGGGCCAATTGGGTCAAGGGAGCCCTAAAAAGGAGCCTGTGGATGAATCAGAACTGGGACTCTTAATTTGAGCCAGCCATAAGGGGATTGTATGGGCAGTGACTCTGGGATATGTAGTTTTGACCATGGCACCTTTTTCTACCAACAGAGGGAGTCTTATTGTGAGTGACAACTGAATCAGCGAAGAGAATAGTGTGGAGCTAAAGGAAATGCCCCGCTCTGTGACTGGAAAGATCAGATCAGTTGTGGCAGTGAAGAGAGAAGGAGCTGTGAGCTTCTGAGGTGCATAGTTTTGTGCGGGAAGCAAGTGTGAGGCCCTGAGTTTTGGTCTGCAGCCATTGTGAGTGCCAGTTTGGACTGAATCTGAGTTGTGAGGAGAAAGAAGCACTAGAAGTGTAGAAACCAGGTTCACCCTGTAGAAGACTGGAGAAATTGCTGAATCACGCTTGGTCTGTCAGAACTGAAGCTGCTGAGTGTTCTCCCAGGTATCTTGCAGTAATTGCGAGCAGGATCGAGGAGCAGCCTGTCTGTCATAGTACTTTCCTTTTACATATGAATGTGCATATTGCTTGTGGGGAATTGCTCTTTCCAATCTCCAGTGCTGTGTGTTGTGTGATGAAGCTGGAAGCAAACCCCAGCTTGTCTCGGACTAAATCCTTTTGCTGTCAACTGCAGTGGGGTCCAGTCACAAGGACTTTGTTTCCATGCCTTGTTGTTTTGGCAATCCAGAAGAACATCCACCATCCGGTTTTCAGTTTGGGTATTGTGAGTACAAGTGAGGGTATTCCCCTGCAGCCTGTTTTCAATCACAAATGTGTCATCTAATTCTTGTTGTTTCACTACTTCATGTACTAAGCCATCCAGCTCCGGATTACAATTAGGTGTTGTGCATATGTTTTTCTTCAACAGGGCCCTATCCATCTGCACCTGCCAGCCAACCCCGGGCAATGGACCAGGCTAGCTCCCCCCCCAACCTGGGTACCCAGAGTGTGACTTTTCAGACCCTGTATGTGTGCACAGTACTGTGATTTAATGCCACCAATTAACCTGATTCCCCCCCCCCATGTTACTGTCCCCTAAATAAATCAGATTTGTTGTTGTTATACTACCTACTGTCTGTGGTGTTGGTGCTTATGGAAACAGTATTGTATTTTGCTGTGCATGTTGTTTAACCTTATTTTATGGGGGTCCTCAGAGACGTGCTGCAGAATCTGTCTCGAGGGTAAGTGGTACCTTATGAGTGAACAGTGTGTATATGTGGGGTATTGGGACTGTAAGTCCTATGTACTGTGCAAGCCACTAGAGGGAATAAAAGGGGGTCTCAGTGTCCCAGAGGGCTGTGACCAAGCTAGTCTAACCACTACAAACCTGGACCTCTGGTTGGAGGCACCCGCCATAGAACCAATGCCCCTCAACCTGTCAGTAGTCAATCAGGCAGGGGTAGTAGCCCTTGGGATAGCACCACCTGGGGGTTACATTGGCATACCCTGCTCAGCTTATCGTTCGACCTGTGGGGAGCCCACAGAAGGCCTTTACTAGCCCTGACCTCACACTGGACTATGCTAAAGAATTGGAGCACCGGAAGATGGGCTATGAGGTGTGCCAACTAAAAGGGAAATCTATCTCAGTTACTTTGAATACCAAGTGTGGGTGACAGGGGAGTGGGGAGGGGGATACTTTGGCCTAATGCCATTCTGTAATGCCTTTGGGGGCCTATAAGGCAAGATCAGTAGGCACCCTCACCCCTCCCTCTTCCTCTTCCCTTTACTAGTGCTTCTAGCGGGACAATATAATTACTTTATACCTTAACACCGTTATGGCTGTACTATCACTATGGAGACAGTCATGGAGACTGGGACTGGGCCCATATTCATCCTGGGACTTTGTATTTCCTCATGGAAGATGGCTAAGCACGTGGACATCTCACTGTTCGTTGTCCTGGAGCAGATCCTTTTTGGAGATAAAAACATAGTTGTTTGGATTAATATTTTTGATTGACATTGTCTGGACTGCTACATCTGGGACTTGTGGTTTTCAAGACCATTTGGCTTTACTTATTGCGATCTTATAAGCGGTTGGGGGGCACCGAAGGAACAGTCAGCCTTGGGGATCTGCATTTGTTGATTTTACTTTATTTGATTAACCTGGATCCTTTTTATAATATCTTTATAATAATGGGGGGGCATCTACTGTTGGAACTTAGCAATAACTTTATAGTAAAAGCACTGAATGCAAAGCTGAAAATACCATTTTGGCAGGGTTGTTTGTTCCCCATACATCAGAGGGGTGCGGCCTACCTTGCAGAGCTCCCCAAGTGGCTCTCACATCCCAAGATAATTTGGAGACAAGATAGAGTTTCCTAGGAGGAGTATCTCCTGGACCCTCATCCCCTCCCACCTTGCCTTTTGTCAGGGGGTAACAGAGGGAACAAAACCTTCTTTTAAAATGTTATTCTTTTTATGTTTGCTTACATGCATGTGCAAGAAACATAGTGCCATCATCCAAGTTTCTGGAGGTGTGTCACCCCCTCTTCCAATTCCCTCCGTGTGTTTGCAGATGCAGCCACAGTTGCTCAATGCATGCTGCAGCTGTCTATGACAGCACTCGGAATGCAGTGGCTTACAGTTGAAAGGGAGAAAGCCGCTTCAGTGAGCTCGATCAGATAAGGGAAGTGCTCACTGAAGTGCTCTCCCCCCCCAAACAGTCTTCCAGGTGCCACGCTGGGAGCTCACCCCAGCATGGCAACAATGAGTTTGGCCGACAGGGGTGCCCAATCCCCAGTCGGCTCCACAGTCCCCCCCCCACCAAGAGGTTACCGAGAGCTATGCTGGGAGCCCACCCCAGTGTGGCAAAAGTCGGAATGGCCGCCGGGGGTGCCCAATCCCCATCGGCTCCACTGCCCCCCCCAAAGCTTTCCAGCTTCCATGCTGGGAGCCCACCCCAGCATGGCAAATGTCCTGCATAGTGTAACTGCCATGCTGGGAGCCCAACCCAGCATGGCAAACATCCCATGTGGTAATTAAAAAAAAAACAATCCTGAAAACACAAAAACGGACCATCGCAGTCTCCTGCCCCCACCCGCATTCCACCCTCTGCTCACCCTGCCTCCCCACACCCCCACCTCACCTCATACTTACCTCCGAGCTTGGCGCAACGATCTTCGGTGACCAGGAACACGTCTGCACTCTTCAAAGCCGACTGCGAACTGAGGAAATGCTGATAAGCTGTATAATGTAATGAATAGGGTTTTTTTTTAACTTTGCTGTATATCTCAGGCTTTTTTTGGAATTTTGGCACCAAATTTTCAACATGGGGTTTTTGGGAACCCTCCTCATGAATTCTGTCACTGTCATGGCGTTAATCGGGCCCGAAGAATGATTTCGTGGTCACTGCATGAAATCATCTTTTGGGACTGATTAATGAAATGACAGTGCCAGTGTCCATAAGGTGGGCTCTCAAAAAGCCTATGTTAAAAATTTGGTGAAAAAATTCCTAAAATGACTGTTTTACTTAGCGTGCGTTGGGCTGTTCCTACGCACGCTCATAGGTTCACGAATTTTTAATGCTTTCACTCTGGATTTTCAACATTGCCATTTGACCACACCTCCTTATGAGCAGTACAGCTGTCATTTTTCACATCTCACCCAAAATGTGTTTTCACGCATGTAGCGCACAATGGCGCAGTCGGTGTGCGAAATCAATGTTCAAGACACAGTAAGAAAATCACAGTGACACTGTTCATGAGTAGAGGTATTAAAATGGCTATGTTAAAAATTTTGGGAAAAAATTCCAACAAATGACTATTTTACGAGCATGCATTGCGCTGTTCCTACGCAGGCTCGTAAGTTCGTGAATTTTCAATATTTTCACTCCAGATTCTCAACACTACCATTTTACCATACCTCCTTATGAGCAGTATAGCTTTCATTTCTCACTTCTCACCCAAAATGTGTTTCCGTGCATGTAGCGTACAATGGCACAGTCGGTGTGCGAACTCAAGGTATGGGACAAATTAAGAAAATCACAGTCACACTGTTCATGAGCAGAAGTGTTAAAATGGCTATGTTAAAAATTTGGTGAAAAAATTCCCAAAAATGACTGTTTTACGGGCGTTTGTTGCGCTGATCCTACGCACACTCATAAGTTTGCAAATTTTCAATATTTTTACTCCAGATTTTCAACATTGCCATTTTACCACACCTCCTTATGAGCAGTACAGCTGTCATTTTTGACATCTCACCCAAAACATGTTTCCACCCATGTAGCGCACAATGGCTCAGTCGGTGTGCGAAATCAATGTATGGGACACATTAATAAAATCACAGTGACACTGTTCATGAGCAGAGGTCTTAAAATGGCTATTTTGAAAATTTGGTGAAAAAATTCCTAAGCAGTTTCCACGCACTCTCGTAAGTTCATGAATTTGTAATATTTTCAGTCCAGATTTTCACCAGTGGCATTTTTCCACACTTCCTTATGAACAGTACAGTTCGCATTTTTCACAACATGGCCGAAATGTGTTTTCACACTTTCAGCACAGAAATGCGTGGTCTCTGTGGGAAATCATTGTTCGGGACAGATAAAGAAAATCACAGTGACACTGTTCATGACCGGAGGTCCCAAAATGCCTGTGTTGACAATCCGCTGTAAACAATTCCCAAACTAATTACATTACGGGTGCACGTTGCACAGTTTCTACGCAAGCTCATGACTTCACCAGTTTTTTTAATATTTTCACTGCAGATTTTCAACATTGCCTTTTTTTACACCTCCCCATGAACAGTACAGCTGTCATTTTTCACATCCTGTTCAGAATGTGTTTTTGCACCTGTGGTGACAAATGCCGTAGTCGCTGTGCAAAAGCAGCTTTCGGCTAACAAACTGATATTGCCACTGTTCATGAGGTGGGGGTCACAAAAAACCCATGTTGAAAATTTGGAGTGAAAATACCAATGAATGCCTGAGGTGTTAGGGTTTCCGACCATAACACCCCACCCTGTAGAGAATGACAGGCATCAGGGCTGTGACTTGGGATTGTCACCTGCAATGCTCATACCATTCCACCCCCATCCACACCCTGCAGCCACTGAGAAGCATCGAGATGTGCCTTTGACTCTTCGGCCCCAAAGTTCACCCCATTCTCCTATACCACACCCATCTCACAATATTTCCTGGTGGAATGGGGTGCGCATAAGGGCCATAGACCCCAAGGCACACAGTGACACTTGTCGGTGTCTGCACAGTAGGGTGTGGTGAAATGGCATGGCCGTTATGCTTGACGACCCAAAGGCACACCCCAATGCCTGTCAGTTTCTGCAGGGTGCTGCTGGGGTTGGCTTCAGTTCAATACTTCACTGCCATTCCTATTATGCAGCTCTGTAACTCCTACACTACCAATGCCAATGCCAGCAAGCAAACATTCGGCATTGACAAATGCTTGTTAGTATAGAATTGCAATAGAAGGTGGTGGGGTGCTGTATCCACAAAAAGGAGTGGATGGGAATAGCAGAACCTTTCGTACAGCATGGGGGGGGCATGTTATTGTTGAACAATTGTTATTACTACTTTCAGTTCAGGTTGAGAATTACTATGTTGTTAGGGAGGTGGGAGGGGGTCAACTGTAAAAATATGGTATCTCGAAGTGTACTGCTATAATACAGATTTCCTTTTGGTTAAAGTGGGGGGGAGGGGGGATAAGTTGGAAGGGTTTCTCTTATATTGTTTTTTTTTTTGCAAAATTAGCGGAGTTAGTTCTGTTTTCATACCAGGGTTAAAGTCGACTCTGTGGGACCAAATTAAGCTACTATTTGTAAATGGCTAGTTTCACCGTTATCTCAAGTTACAGCAATGGTTTACATACAGTGGTTAAAAGAAAGTCACAGATCAAGAAATTAAAAGGTGATATAATATTTCTGCATGAGATACATTCCAACAAGGAGGAGGCTGGTCACCTGGGGGAGTCCTGGGGTGGATATTTTTGGCAGCCCCCTTCACATCTAAAGCCCGTGGGACAGCCATATGGGTTAGGCCTAGCATCTCTCACAAAATATTTTCCTGGGCGGTTGACCCACAGGGCAGATATGTTATTGCAGTGGTAGACTTGGGAGGTTGGAAGCTTACTTTGGCCTCAGTCCGTGGTCCGAATTATGACTCACTGGATTTTTTTACTCATTTGGCGACCACCCTCATTCCTTTCCCCGATTGTATAATTATAGGAAGGGATATGAACACCTACTGCATAACTAAATTGGATCATTCCAGAGTCCAACAGGGTGCACCTCCCAAAAGTGCATCTGTCCTACACCGATTAATGGAGGACAGGTCCCTGACTGAGGCCTCTAGGCTTTGCCACCCAGCAACCCGGGAATACTCCTTTTTCTCCCATGCCCACAAGATTTATACCAGACTAGACTATATTTTCCTTCAATCTCATATGGTGGGGGAAATAGATGAGGCTGAATATGGTCAGCTGTTAATTTTTGATCCTGCACCCCTTTGAGTGATGGTATCTAGAGGAATAGAACCCCTCGGTACAGCTCAATTGCACCTAGACCCATCCTTACTGTTAGATCAGCAGTTTATTCAGCAACTAAATGACCATCTTGAGGAATTTATTGCCCTGAACCCCCCAGAGGATACTAGTACCAGTACAGTGTGGGACACTTTGAAAGCTTTCATTAGGGGGGGAAGCCATATCATATTCCTAATTTCAAAGAAAACCGCCACAGTTCTAGAGCATCACTTAGGCAGTTCAATGATTATCCTGGAGAGGGCCAATATGGCACAATAGACTCCACAACTATTGTCAGAACTTAAATCTCTTAAGGATACTTTGAACCAGCTCTCCACAAGGAAATTGTAACTTGATTTGTTATTAAAAAAAGCCATTTCTTGTTTTGATGGAGACAAATCAGAGAAGTTGCTGACCAATGTGGTGAAAGCAAGAAGGGCAGAACACACAATATTAGGCATAGAGGACCCTGTGGGGAGGTTACTTATGACCAAACTAAGATAAATAGCTCCTTTAGGTCCTACTACTCTACCTTGTATACCTCTGAGTTTCCACTTGGAGCAAACCCAGAATCCTTTTTGGGAACAATTGATTTACCAACCCTGCAGGATCAGGACAGAGATAGCCTGGCATCCCCTGTGACCTTAGAGGAACTATGCCAGATTGTGTGGGGGGTTAGGAAGGGGAAGGCACCAAGTCCTGATGGGCTTCCTTCAGAACTGTACAAAATGATTTGGAAAACAGTGGGTCCTTTGATGCTTAAGATGGTGACTGATTATTTAGAAAGGGGGACCCTGCGATCTTCTCAATACCTAGCTACCATCACTGTCTTACCCAAACCAGATAAAGACCCTCTTAAGTGTACCTCCTACAGACCCATCTCCCTTTTAAATGCTGATTACAAAATTATAGCTAAATTGTTAGCATCTAGGATAGAAGGGTTCCTTCCCCGCTTAATACATCCGTATCAGGGAGGCTTCATTAAGGCAGGGCAGGCAAAACATAATATTAGGAGGACCCTGAATATTATACACCATTGGTCCCAGGGCAGTGGGGGAGGGCTTTTAGCCCTAGATGCCAAAAAGGCATTCGACCAGGTCAAATGGCCCATTAAGCTTGCAGTCCTTGCTTAGTTTGGCATAGGCCCCCAAATGTTGAAATGGGTTGGTGCATTGTACTGTTCCCCTAAAGCCCAAATACTTACCAATAGTGTGGTCTCAGCTCCCTTCACCCTGACCAGGGGAACCAGGCAGAGATGTCCTCTATCCCCACTTCTGTATGACCTTACTATCAAAGCCCTGGTCCAAGCTGTTAGAACTGCTTCTGGTATATGAGGCCCGATCCTAAAGGGGGTGGAACATAACATTTCTCTTTTTGCAGACAACACCCTCCTTTTCCTTAGAACTCCTGAGGATTCTGTTCCCAGATTTTTGGCACTTTGTGCCACATATGGACCACTTTCAGGTCATAAAATTAATTGGGGGAAAAGTGAATGGATGCCGTTGGTAGGCCCCAGGTACCCATGTCAATAGCCAACACAAATATACCTTGCACAAACCGGATTAAATATTTGGGAAGCATAATTACATCTGCAATCTCTAAACTTGTTAAAATCAATATCAATAACATTATTAAAAAAGTTAAAGAGGATTGCATAGTCTGGAGAGCCCTTCCCCTGTCCCTTATAGGGAGGGTGAACCTTTTATAAAATGTCGGTGGTGCCACAATTTCTATAATTTTTCCAGACAGTTCCCCTCTGGATACCACATAAATTTATAAAATCCTTGGAATGGGCCATTACTCAGCTTATTTGGCAGGGCCAGAGACACAAATCAAGAAGGATATCTTGTGGCACCAAGTTGGGAACTGGGAACTGGGCCTTCCTAATGTGCAGTACTACTATATGGTGTCTCAACTAGCTTTTGTGCAAGATATGTTTCAAGAAGGAACTACTAGGCTATCATGGGTGAGTTTGGAAACACTCACTTTTATTCCCCTGTATCATGATATCGTAACGGGGCACGGGTCTGTCCCAACCCTTTAAAATAAACAATCCCTGTACTAGAGCCAATTAGAAGGTATGGTAAAAGGCACATCAGATTTTGGGGTGTGGAGCACATTCAGTTTCATGAGACATTCCCCTTCAGGCTCTCCTTATGAATAGTGGAGGGGTGGTACCAGGGAAAAGCAAATTTTAAAAAGTTGGCATTGTCGGGGACTACTATCCCTGGGTCAGCTTTGGACAGGGGATGAGGTTTTATCATTCTCTTCCATTATTAAAAGATATAAGTTACATGCCTCACACTACTTTGTATACCTACATTTACAAACAATTGTATCCCAGTTGAAGGCTAAGTTGCCAGAGGGTCAATTGGGAGCCCGTTCCCCCTTAGAGGAGTTGTTTGTAGGACAGGCCACAGACTTGGCCTTCAAACCCCTTAGACAATGTTACAAACTGCTGCTTGGAGCTCTCCCTGACTCTTTAGTAAAGATTAAAGCTCAGTGGGCATCAGTTATAACACCAGAAGACCTTATGGGAGGAGATTGGCTTGCCATTCTTAAAAATATAGGGAAGTGCTCAGTAAATAATAGACTCCATGCAGTTCAATATAATGTTCTACTTAAAGCCTGTTTTACTCTATATTTGGCACACAAAATAGACCCATCAGTCTCGCCCCTATGCTCCAAGTGTCATGTACATGAAGGCACATTCTACCACCTGTTTTGGGAGTGCTCCAGGGTGCAGAGATTCTGGGGAGGCTTACACCAGATCTTAACCTCCATTTTGCAATGCCTTGTTTCAATGGACCCAGCTGAAATTTTGTTGGGCTTACCCAGAAGATGAGTGCCTCAAATGCCAAACCTACCTCTTAACAAAAAAATCACTCCTTGGGCTATCCCCACCAGGTGTGTCAACCACTATCCACCGAGCATACCCGTCTATCCCGCAAAACTGCACTGGTTACACCGAGGGCGAGAACCTCGCAAGGTCAAAGGACTTACCCCTACAGAGCCCCCTGATGGTATAACGCCCTCCACGCCGGAATCACTGATGCCACCTCGCTATCTTATTTTAAAACTAGCCTTAGAAATCGCCTGCTCTCAACATGCAGCTGTACCTGCCTCTAAGCCTCCTCCTATCCTTCCAGACAAAGGTCGCTGAGCCGCTCTCTGACCTTCAGTCCAGCTCTACCTTTACTTGCTACTATCTTCCCCACACTCCTCTTCTGAAGTCTTCCACCCAGCCTTACCTTTATCTGCCCACTGAATCAAACTCCATGTAACTACTGTATATTGTCTACTCTGTAAAGCTCACATGTAAGCCTGTTGTATACTGTGTTTGACATATGCCTGTATTTTTGCCTGATTCCTAAATGTACCCTGATTTTTTGTCTGCCCTGACGTTTGTTGCTTGCACTGTTTTGTCCTCTCTGTGACGAGGTACCTTTGTAAATGAGCCTCTGGCTCAAAGGTTGTTAAACTGATGTTCTAATAAATAAAATAAATAAATTACCAGTGCTAATAAATAAAATAAATAAATAAATTACCAGTGTAGAATCGAGGAGGAGATCCTTCCTTCCCTACAGGGCAGTGGAACTAAGAAACGTAATTGCACTTAGACCACTGGCAGAGTATTGGAGATCGTCAGAACTGCCGACTGTATCAGAGTGGGTGAAATCATTAATGGAGTGTATGAAATTAGAAATAACTCAATGCTTTGTTAGAGGCTAAATGACACACTATTTTCAGATGTGGTCCCTAGTTGAAAGATTCCATAGAATAGCCCTGGTTCCTCTTATTCTAAAGTAGTACATCGTTTTAATTTTGAGAGACTATCCCTTGGTACTTAGGCAACACCATGGTTCATGACCCCAGCGTAGTGGTATCCTACGTGGGTTGGGGTCTTATGCTTCCCACTCTTGCAGAGGCAAATCAATATGTTGTATTATCTGTAAGCTGTGACATTACCACTGATGTTTCTACCTAAGTTATGTTTGTAATCTTACTTTGCCCACCTAAAGCAATGGGCTATTTAATGTCCCTGAACTGTCTGACTTGTAAGTAGCTGTCCGCTGTTTTAAATAAAGTTTACAAAAAAATGTATATCTCTTCTGTGGGTAATATAATTAGTTTTTTTGCATTGCTAGTAAGGGTCTCTCAAATGGTTGTGTCAAATAATTCAAATATATAATAACAATGAAGTGATTATATGAGCTCTGACAGCTCGTGTACTTCATAGCTGCATGGACTTTCATGTAGCTGAGCAAGCTCCGCGGTGCCAGTCCCTGACAGCTGTCTGAGTTGGCTCAGCAGTACCTGAATTTGTCAATGTCACTAGGGGCTGCAGTGTCTTGGTAGGTCACGGCAGTGCTGCATGGATCATATAAGATGACAGACAGGGATCTTGGCTTAATATGTCTGCTGCAAAGCAGTCTATATACCAATAATAGCCACAATCTGTCTCTACCACCACCCCCACCTTTGACACTCAAAAAAATTTAAACGTAGGACATAACATTCAAGTGCAGTATACATCAGCTAGGGTATTCAAAGTAAAATAATACCAGACTCCATTAGCAGGGCACTTAGTTGAAAAACCTGTGTTGGGGTGGTTGGCAGGTTTGGGGATTCTCCCACTAGTAAAACATTGATGAGCACCACTGTCGAGTGCAGCAAGTTGTAAGCACAATGTTGACAAAGCAGCAGGGTGGTTTGTAGTACCCACCAGTAAAAAGTCAATCTCTTTAGCCATATGCTTGCACAAGCAATTTCCTTTGAGAATGGCTGTGACAATAGTCCTCGTTGACCCTGTTGTTACTACACAAAATCCCGAACTGAGGGTGTTTTTTATTCTCACATCTGTAAGTGGATTGAATCATGTAGATATTTTCAGTCATATTGAGAGTCTATTGGGGGCATTTCAAGAAGTAGAGTAGCTATCTGAACCCCGACAACCCACATATTCATGCATGGGTGAGCTTGCACAGTGTCGCACACTAGTGGTCCCTGACTGCAGCCTAAACCTGCCTTGCAGTACCTGGATTGTCAGGGTCAGTATCACTGGGGTCTCGACACAGAATAGGCCTGCTAGGGCAGTGCTGTTAAAGTCCTACTGGGTGGCAAGCAGGAATCCCCACAAGATACATCTGGTGTCTGATGGTCAATTCACCAGTATTGGCTACCATGATCTGTCAGCATTTCTTCCACCCTTACCAATCTCTATAAACCCTATAAACTTGTTAACTGCTGGCCCCAGCAAGTAGCATTAAGCAAAGCATAACATCTAATGAGACAGGTACTCCTGAGGGGCCACGGAGTTAAATATTGTCAGACCAGACTAAAGGGCTACTCGATTGAAACCTTGTGTGTGGGGGTATGGGCAGAGGTATGCCCTCCCTAATTATGGAGTGGAGTACTCTAATGCAGTCAGATTATGTTTACTGGTGGACAATCCAAACAGGAGATCATCCAGTTCAGTTGTGTGCCCTCCAACCCCCCGATCGATAGTTTGATTAATAGTACATACCAAAACCAGTACTTCAAATATATAAGCAAGTTATCACACAAGTCCAAAACGATCTCTTTAAGTCAAACAAGTGTTTACTGTATGAGTATATGTCCATCTAATGGTAGATGTAGATCCACATAGTAATCCCCGCATTTTCTGCTTCTCAGGGGGTTGCTGCTCTCTCTGCCCAAGTTTGTCAGCTCAGATAAAATTCTGATCTCAGTGGTGTCAATGGTTTCAAAGTCTTATCATCTTTGGCAGATAAAACATCCTTTGGGATCACATCCTTCTTTGGAGAGGAGGATTGCTCAGTCCTTTTAGGCACTGGTTCAATTAGACAGTCTGAACTTTTGGCAGATTTTTTGGAGTCCTTACTCTCTGCACGAGGGTCCTTCTCCTTGTGGCTGTGGCCTGATCTTTGTTCATCCCTGCTGCGACAGCCGGATCACTTCCCCTTAGGAATCTGCCTGTTCATAGGCCAGGGTGCTCTGGTTTTGGATCATGATGAAAGTGCTGAGAAGTCCATGTGGGCCTAGGGGATTGCTTTTAGCCTTGAGGCCTCTTACTTGGTTGAAAGAACTTGTGTTTTTTTCTGGTTAGTTTCTGAGAATATAATTCTCTGCTTCATCTGAGAAGTTGGTGGTGGTGGTGGTGGTGGGGGGTGACACTAGACACCGGGATTTGAAATATATTTTTACATTTTGTCCAGCGATCGGTGTGGGGGTGGACCACTAGACACCAAGGATTTAACTTACATATTTTTACATTTGGGCCAGCGATTGGAGGTAGGGGGACAATTTGACACCAGCGATTTAACATATACTTTTTTTTACATTGGGGTCAACAATCGTCGAGGGGGTGGGGCTAGTAGACTGTAGTTTGTGCTGAGAAGTGTGGAATTTTGCCTGCAAATTCCACACTTCACTGTCAATCCATGCTCCACGAACTGACAAATTGCATGAATTCTTCTCAACTAACTGAGTGCAATCAGTGAAATAATTAGCAGAGCAAATTATGCCGACTTTGCACATCTCTACTGCAGACCAGATAGTGGCTGTGGAGGCACAATATGCAGTGATCATTTTTGCAGACTGGGAGGGCCAAATAGTCCCATTCTATTAAATAATTCTATGTTTTTATTCTTAGCAACAACCACTGTACTTAACATTTTTGTTTCCAAGTAGCAAATGTACATTATAGAGAATTCGAACCAGTACTGAGAACAACAATAAAGTAATTCCGATGTTATAGAGCTGGTGACATGTTCAGGAGAACTTTAGTAAAACCTAATATTTAGACAAAGTCCAGCTTGTATTTTCCATTAGTGCTGTATTCCTCTCCTCCATTATTTATTAGTGATGTAATCTGTTTGAAAACTGGATCTGTGCTCCTGAAGAGTTTGTTTAGTCTTGCTGCTTTCTCCCTACCTGAAGTCACAGAGCTCTGCTTGTGATATCACAGTTACTCCCATGGCAACAGATTGTGATGTCACAACAGAAGATTATGACTTGAATTAGGGAGCAAGCTATAGAGCCAGACGGACTCTAAAGAAACTTTAAGGGATAAAGGTCATACATTCATGCAAATTTCCTTAGTAAGAAATAATGAGGAGGAGACATATATAAAACATCAATGGAATGTAGGCAGAATTGTACCGAATTATTATGCTTTTTAAAGTTTTCTTTGAGGCATCAGTAGCCATAGGAGCTGGGTTTATAAAATTTTTGGTGGGGCCTAGGTGTCAGGAGTCAAGTCCCACCCCCTGGCCCAGGGGTCAAGCCCCACCCCTGGCCCAGGGTCAGTGGTGAAGCACTGTGGTTCTAGGGGCCAAAGCCACACACACACACACACACACACACACACACACATATGGGTTGAGGGTCAGAGATCAACCCCACGACCATCAGGGGTCTATGGGAGCAGAGCACCTTGCATCATAATGTGGGGGTCTGCATGTTAAGCCTCTATCCCCAGGTATAACAGTAGACCTGAAATATTCCTACATAGAATACCACACCTGTAGTAATGCCTACTTGATTTGGTAGCTAGTTGTGATGTAACCAAGTCAACCAGATTCAAGAGAGCTGCAGCTCTGTAGACCTAGTCTGCTTTTGAACTGGAAATACAAAAAAGGTTTTCTAAAGGTCACTTCATTCTTTTCTAATTATTCTGTTCTGTGCATCAAAAGGTGGAGCACACTTTAACAGACGGTTGAATTATAGACAGTAAGGTTTGAATAAATCACTGTCTCTAGCAAGTGCTGGGTGACAAATGCATGAACTAAATTTACAAAGAGCAGCAAACATTTGACACGGGCAGCAACTTTTTTTTTCAGTATTCTGTCTGGTGGTAATCCACACTTAGAATTTTTATGGGATTGTGCACATGCGCAAGAAACATATTGCAGCAGTTTTCTCCACAAGCAGGTTGTGGAGGCGCGGCACTGTTGTGGCCAATGCCCCCACAGCCTTTAAAGGCGTGTCCAGCATCCCTCTATGCTGTGGCATGCTGCTACTGACACTAGTTTAGCCAGTGTGCCACCAACTTGTAAAAAAACAGCCACTACAATCAGGGGTCGCCTCGTCATTGCAGCGTAAGCCATTCGCTGCAATGAGGGAGCGACTCGTCAATGCAGGGCAGGATCTTCACAAACAGTATTAATCCCCCCCACTGTGTTTATTTGCCAGTGGGGACCCCAATCCTCATTGGCTTCAGTGCCCCAATGTTTATTTTGCCAACGGGGGAGCCCACTCCCCATCGGCATTACATAAATCCCTGCTTCCCGCTTTTATTGTCTGCCAACGGGGTGCCCAATCCCTGTGAACATAATGATACCCCCTCTTTTGTTGTGTGCTGATGGGGGTGCCCAATCCCCTCTCGGCTACTGTTGCCCCCCCAAAAGAAAGCCTCTTGCTGGGAGCCCACCTCAGCATGCCACATGCCCCTGTAAAGTAAAAAAATGGTCCCGTGATGTCTTTTTTTTTTTTACCCTGTAAAAAAGGAAATTGTCCCTAGGTGGTCTCCCTGCCCCCCACCCGCAAACCACACCCACCCACTGTGCACCCTGCCTCCCCACACCCCCTCACCCCATACTTACCTCCGGAGTCTGGCGCAACGATCTTTGGTGGACCGGGAACACGCCTGCACTCTTCAAAGCTGACCACGAACTGAGGAAATGCCGGTAAGCTTTATAATGGAAAAAATAGGATTTTTCCAACTTTAATGCATATCTCAGTCATTTTTTGAAATTTTGGCCCCAATGTTCAACAAGGGGTTTTTGGGACCCCTCCTCATGAATTCTCGAACTGTCACGGCATTAATCGGCCCTGAAAGTTGATTTTGTGGTCACTAAGTGGAATCCCCTTTTGGTGCTGATCAATGAAATGACAGTGTTAGTGTTCATGAGGTGGGCTCTCAAAAAGCCTAAGTTGCAAATTTGGTGGAAAAAATCCAAAAATTGACTGTTTTATGAGCCTGCATTGCGCAGTTGCTACGCACACTCATAAATTCATGAATTTGCAATATTTGCACACCAGATTTTCAACATTGGCATTTTTTCACACCTCCTTGTGAACAGTACAGCTGTCATTGTTCAAATCCTGGCCGAAATGTGTTTTCGCATTTCCAGCTCAGAATAGCACAATCACTGTAGGAAATCAGTGTTTGGGACAGATTAAGAAAATGACAGTGATACTGTTCATGAGTAGAGGTCCTAAAATATCTATGTTAAAAATGTGGTAACGATACTCCATAAAATGACTGTGTTACGAGTGTGTGTTGTGCAGTTTGCACACACACTAGTAACTTCGCAAATTTGTAATATTTTCACTCCAGATTTCCAGCATTGCCATTTTCCCACACCTACTTATGAACAGTATAGCTGTCATTTTTCCCATTCTGGCTGAAATGTGTTTTCGCACTTATGGTGCTGAACACAGTGGTCGCTGTGGGAAATCAGTGTTCAGGACAGATTAAAAAAATGACAGTGATACTGTTCATGAGCAGAGGTCCTAAAATGCCTATGTTGAACATTTGGTGAAGATAGCCCATTGAATGACTGTGTTACTAGTGTGTGTTGCCCACTTTCCACGCACCCTTGTAACTTCTTGTATTAGTAATATTGTCATGCCAGATTTTCAACAGTGGCATTTTTTCACACCTCCTTATGAGCAGTATAGCTTTCATTTTTCACATCCTGACCGAAATGTGTTTTTATAGTTCAGGCGCAGAATAATGCGGTCGCTGTGGGAAATCAGTGTTCGAGACACATTAAGACAATGACAGTGGCAGTGTTCATGAGCAGAGGTCCTAAAATCCCTACGTTGAAAATTTGGTGACCAGACTCCATAACATGACTGTGTTACAAGTGTGCATTGAACTGTTTCCACGCACTCTTGTAACTTCGTAAATTTGTAATATTTTCATGCCACATTTTCAACACTGGCATTTTTTCATACCTCCTTATGAACAGAACAGCTGTCATTTTCCACATCCTGGCTGAAAATGTTTTTACACTCCTGCTGGAGAATAGCACAGTCACTGTGGGAAATCAGTGTTTGGGACAGATTAAGATCGAGCGAGTGAGAGGGGGGAGTGACTGAGCTCAACTGAGCTCTGTCTGGACAGCTGCAGATTTGTTTGTGGGCAGAAAAAGGCCCCAATGCAAGAGCCCAGTACAAAAGGGCAGCCTTCAGCAGTAGGAGAAACAGAACGAGAGAGCGAGTGAGGGAGGGAGGAGGGGTAAGCAAACTCACTGGAGCACTGTCAGGACTGCTGCGGATTTCTTTGTGGGCAGAAAAAGGTGTCAGTGCAGGCAGGGGCCTAGTACAAAAGGGCAGCCTGCAGCAGTGGGAGAAACAGTACAAGCAAGTGAGACATGGGGACTGAGTGAGCTCAATGGAGCTCTATCAGGACTGCTGCAGATTTCTTTGTGGGCAGAAAAAGGCACCAATGCAGGCAAGAGCCCCATACAAAAGTGCAGCTTGCAGTGCCAAGACAAACAGAATGAGCGCGTGAGAGAGGAAGACTGAGCAACCTCAATGGAGCTCTGTTGGGACAGCTGCGGATTTCTTTGTGGACAGACTAAGGTGCCAATGCAGCCAGAAGCCCCATACAAAAGCGCAGCCTGCAGCATCAAGAGAAACTGAATGAGCCAGTGACAGAGGGGTAGTGAGCAACCACAACGGAGCTGTATTGTGACTGTTGTGGATTTCTTTGTGGGCAGAAAAAGGTGGCAACACAGGCAGAAGCCCAGTACAAAAGGCTAGCTTGCAGCGCCAGCAGAAACAGAATGAGTGAGTGAGAATTGGGGAGTGAGCGAGCTCAATGGATCTGTGTCGGGACTGCTTCAGATTTCTTTGTGGCCGGAAAAAGCCTCCAATGCCGGAAGGAGCCCAGTACAAAAGGGCAGCCTGCAGAGCCAGGAGAAACAGAATGAGTGAGTGAGAGAGGGGGAGTGAGCCACCTCAACGGAGCTCTGTTGGGACAGCTGTGGATTTCTTAGTGGGCAGAAAAAGCTGCCAATGCAGGCAGGAGCCCAGTATAAAACAGCAGCCTGCAGCACCAGGAGAAACAGACTGAGCGAGTGACAGAGGGGCAGTGAGCAAGCTCAACAGACCAACGCAATCAACATTCGGCGTTGACAACTGCTTGTTTATGGAATGGAATGACTGCCATGAGATCATATAGCAAAATGACTCCCAGTAAACCAAAAGGGTGTCTTCAACTCCCAGATCTCAAACTTTAATATTTAGCTTCCAGGGCTAGAGAATTCTCATGGTGGAAAGATATGACTGGGGACCAATATGAAATAGGTACAGACCACAGTGGCAGGTCATGAAAAGTGATCTATGCTCCTGTCCAAGACAGGCATAAATATCAGAGCCCTGCTTAATGTACCCCAATGCCATTGGTAGGATTTTTACAAGGGGGTTATTTTTTTCAAGTGTGACTTCTTCAAAGAAGCTGGGGTCTGGGGGCCGCCAGGCCCCCAGAAGCCCAGGGGTTCTAGATGCTCTGTGGTGCATTTTCTGGTTTATTGGGAAGCTAAATAACTCCTATCTTAGCTCTCCTCTATCCCTTGCTCTAAACTTATGCATTGTCTAGCTGCAGGTTGAATACATACTTGTATTCTTTACATGAGGTTAGCAAAACACTGATATTGTCGTACAAGTAATATATTTATTGTTTGCAGCTGTCACCTGCTGGCTTGACATAGGCCATGCAATGAATGTTAGCATTTTTCTTCCTCAGGTACAGAACAGAAGTATTTATTCACCCAGTAGCCAGCCAGGTAATAGGGATTTGGGTGCTGGTAGGCCCTAACCAGGATTTTCTGAAGTGGTGTTTCTGCCTTTTTTTTTGTTTCTTTTTAATAGATTGTTACTCTTTACAAATGGCCCCAAGGCCCCCAGGGGTTCTATATTGTCTGGTATGCATTTCCTGGCTTATTTTGATGCTACATAACTCTTATCTTAGCTCTACTCTACCCCCTTGCTGTAAAATGATGATGTGTCTGGCTGCAAGGTGAATACATACTTTTCTGTATGTGAGTTTAGCAAAATGCTGATATTCAGTATAACTGATGCATACATTGATTGCAGCCATCACCTGTTGTCTTAACATAGGCCAGGCTAATGTCAGCATTCTGCTAACCTCACATACAGAATTGAAGCTTGATTTTACCCTGCAGCCACCAGCCAGCCAGCTATTAGGGGTCTGGGGGAGGCTAGTCCCAGAAAAGCCCTGGGTTACTGTGGTTCATTTTGTGATTAACTGTAAAGCTCAAGAAGTCATCTGTCATCTCTCTATCACTCCTGGCTGTCAGGACAGTTACTATCCATGTAGCTCACAGCTTACTAATAATATATTCCTTACCTGAGGATAGCCAGGGTCAGTGTACTGACCACCATTTTACTCATGCTAATACAAGCTCTGCCCATTAGTTTTTTTCATTTGACCCTTATTTTTTCTACCCAATGACTCAATTATTCCATCAAGATACAGTAAATGTCTGAAATGAACCCTGAATATGTATCTAGGTGAACTAGCACTAGGATTTTACTATGACTTGTCCAATGTTACACAGTATTTGGCTCTGGATGAAAACTTTATCCCTAGTTCACAAGCTGGTGTGCTTAAACCATTATTGCCTATCTTGCTTAAACAGTGACAGACCGCCTGTAGCTAAATCACAGGGCTGGACACACACAAAAAAAAAAACATGTAGGAGCCAAGGATTTGTAGTACTTTGACTTAGTTGCAGAAAAATATCTACATATAATACAGGACAAAAGATTACTTCAGCATCCTAATCCACACACCTGTTTTTACCCATAAAGCAAATGTAGAAAAACAATTATCTATACACAACAATAGGCCAGAAATAAAAATACATCAGACATTTGCTAAGCTGCAGTTGGACTGTGAAACTCACTGTGCAAAATGCAGGCAGCCACGCAGGGTCTCAAACACAGATTTACAGGAGCCTGGCAAAATGGAGGAGTTCTGTCTTTGTTTCCCTTGCTGCAGACTGAAATCTGGATGAGCAAAGATTGAAGCGGTCACATAGGATGAGCTCTAGAGCCCAATATTTTTGTATAAGGAAGAGGAGTTCTCATGCTTATTGTTAGCCCCTTTTGCAGAGATTGCTGGACCATGACCAAAATTTCAGGCACCCCGGAATGATGATCTCTGTAGAGCTTAAAAAAATAACATTTTCACAAACTCTAAACTAGATTCATTGCAAAGAAGTGCAACATTATGCACCTAGGAAACAAAAATCCAAATAAAGAGTACACAATGGGGGGGGGGTGCCAAGAACAATAAAAATGGAAAGGGACCTGTAGTACACCAGATGACCTAAAGGTAGCCAAGCAATGGGAGAAGGCAGTAAGGAGGCTTGAGGGATAATGGAATGCATAGCTAGAGGCATCACCAGTATAAACACTTCTGGAGACCCCATCTCCACAATAACAGACAGTATGGAGGCAGTCCAGAGGAGGGTAACTAAAATGGTTCGAAGGGAATAAGAACATATGAATGTGCCAGCAGAAACAGACCATACATTCTACTAGTCAAAAGTCACCTTCAGCACTGCCAGCCATTTTTTAATTGAATATTCACAATGCTTGCTTCCAGTTTGTGCACTGCCCCCCCACCCCAGTTTCCACCATCCTGTTAGCAACAGGCAAGAACTTTGTAGTCAAACATCAAATTCATTCCTCACACAGTGCTCTCTCTCTCCAGGCAGTCTGGCACTTTAACTATTAAAATACCCCCTTTTTTTAACTCATCCAGACACCCACCCCACAGCTGAAAGAAAGCCCCATAAATTGAATACACCATAAAAATCAAAGGTTTGGCCAGCCACACCTCTTTAAACCATTACAATAAGAATTACCCCCTTTTTGAGATCACGTGATGAGCTAGCGGCGTGCAGAAGCCTCCGAGATCGCTCCCATGCTTCGGCGAATTAAATATAATTTTTTATGTGGTTTGAGACCCCGCAGTTCAATTGTGCGAGGTGCATAGTGTTGCTGAAGGGCACTGCGCGGTAGCGGGTGACAGAAGTCATATTGCAAAGGAGAAAAATCAATATTACTTACAGCGGGGGTCAAGTGTGGAATGGCAGAGATGGAAAACGGAAGCCCCGAGCCTCTGGCAGCAAGAACGCCGGCGGTGAAGTGCTCTAAGCCGCATTCCCCAACCCCTGAGGAGATCATTGAATCCAGAGCAGAAGTTCAAGGGGGTCATTCAACCTCGGAGGATATTAGCGAGATCAAACAGCTTTTGCAGGGGCTGGTTGCCGATTTTACTCTACTTAAACCTGCCTTAAATGCCCTATCACAAAGGGTGGGGGACATTGAGGTGAGAGTGGCCTCGCAGGAAAGGAAGATGGAAGCCATGGACCACGAGATGATTGGCCTTAAAAGACAAGTCAAAAAATTAGAAGATCGACTGGAGGATCAGGAATCATGCAGTAGGAGAAATAATTTAATCATGGCAGGTCTCCCTGAGAAGTCAGAAGGCCCAGACTGTGTAGCTTTCATGCAGGATCTTCTCCTGAAGCTATTTGGTCCGACGCCATTTGGGGAATCATATAATATTGAGCGATCTCACCGATCATTGAGAGAAATACCCCCACCTGGAGTCCGCCCCCGAGTTCTCATTATGAGATTCTTGAATTACAAAGAGAAGACCCATGTTCTGAACAAAGCCAGGGCTAATAGAAACCTGCAATGGAATGGAGCTTCCATTTGGCTATTCCAGGACTTAATACCCTCGGTGAGAGAGAAACAAAAAGAATATGCAGAGATTAAGAAGAAGCTGTACTTAGCTGGTTTGAAATTTAGATTGCAGTACCCTGCCTCACTGACTGTGAAACTGCCAAAAGGAGATAAAAGGTACTTCACAGAGTGAGATGCCCTGGAAGGCCTCAGGGTGGAGCTGCCTGACCTATTCAAATCGGTGACCTGAAGGAACGAAGGGCCCACGATGGATACAGATGAAGCTGTGTTGAGTGAGATTATTGGCAACAGGGAAGCGCCTAGATTGATGGCAGAAATTCACCAGTTGCTCAGCTTTTTTCTCCCTTTTTTTTTCTCCTTTTTTGGATACAGAGAGATCTCAAGAGACTGTGAAAATGAATGCCCTGTTATTGACTCTGCTGTTCATTTTAACATTATACTTTCCCAGGGCAGAACTGACTTGAAAGCACAGACCTTGCTTATGGTGATCTTTTCTTTCCGCTAGACATTTAGAATTCACCTGCCTCATGATGAGCCCTAGGGGATAATTGATAAGCGAGGCAGATCTTTACTTGGTCTCTACGGCCCTCAGGTTATTGTGGCATTTATGTAATGGGGAAGTGCAGCACCATGCAGTTAGGTTATCATTTTCTTTCCTTCCTTTGCTTCACTAACTTTACAGGGGCGAGGGTAGACTTAAAGTTATCACTGAGGTGGGGAATAGTGGGGTTCACTTAGTGGGTTATATGCTGAGGCATGGGGGAGGGTCGGAGGCATGTTGGGGGCTGACTCATACAAGTCTCATGAGAATCAAGGAGGGCGATCAGAGGATCGGGGGTGGGGGGATAGGGAGCTACGGAGGGAAAGGAGAGAGAGAGAGAATTCAAGATATATAAAATAAAGAAAGTAGGGCATATGAGTGTGACTATCAGGGGTATTGGTATAGTAGATGGTCCTAATTACATTTCTGTCATGGAATGTGAAAGGCCTCAAGGGGAGGAAGAAGAGAATGGTTATACTGCAGTACATAAACCAGTTAGGAGTACATATTACGGCACTCCAAGAAACACATTTATTGAACGAGGAGTTGTACCTCCTTAAGAAAGGATGGGTGGGCAAGGTCATAGGAGATGGGAAAGCGAAAGCATCGGGGGGTGTGGTAATACTAATTAGGAAATCTTGCCCATTCGTAATCGAGCAAACCTTTTCAAGAGAGGAGAGCAGGGGGATATACGTGTCGGGCTCAGTTTTGGGAAACTCATTTTCATATGCCTCAATATATGGCCCTACTCCCCCCAAGCCAGAATTCTTTGCCTCCTTGGAAGCTGACATTGCTACACTTCCTCACAACCCATTTATCATAGCAGGCGATTGGAATCTCTGCCTAGACAATAAGGTGGATAGAAGCCCTGCTAGTAATAGACCTCCCAATACCCCTCAGATTGCATTAAATAGATTCATGGGGATTACAGCTTTAGTAGACCCATGTAGAGTGTATCAGAAAGGGGACACAGAGATGACTTTTTACTCTGGGGCTCATAAATCGCATTCGAGGATTGACTTTTTTCTGCTCAATAGGGATGTGCTTAGTAGGATTAAAGGTCTGAATACCTTTAACAGGGCATTATCAGACCACTATCTGATTCAACTGCTATGGGAACTAGATAACATACCTCCGAAACCATATCGATGGCGACTAGATGAGGGGATCTTAGTGGAGGATAATATGGTAAATAAGCTAGAGGAGTCCCTTAAGGAGATTATTCAAACTCAGATTCCAACCCTAACAGACAAGAAGCTTGCCTGGCCGGTCTGTAAGGTCCTATATGCAGGAATGGCGCAGGAATACTCCGCTAGGAAGAACAAAATGGATAAAGCGTGGGAGGAATTCTTACTGGGGGCCATAGGGTCACTATTACCGCTGGAGGGGTCCTCCACAGAAATAGATAATGAACTAAAGGACTTAAGAGAAGAGTATAGGGAGTTATGGAATCTTAGGGTAGACTGCTGGGGGGAGAGATTAAATGCTAAATATCTGTTACAAGGGGATGTGCCGGGCTGTGTACTGGCGCACAGAATTAGGGAGTGGGAGGCAGAAAGAGCGATTCTGGTGGTGAACTTTGGAGGAGGAATTATTACGGAACCTCAAAGATTGGCTGATGCTTTTGCGGATTACTATGCTAGTATATACCAAGAGGGGGCCACCAGCTCAGAGGACGAAATTAAGAGGTTTCTCGATAGAATACTGTTGCCTAGATTGGGCACGGAGCACGCTCAAGCATTGTCTGCTCCAATCTTGAAAATGGAGATCATGGAGACAATCAAAAGCCTGCCAAATGGTAAGACACCGGTGCCGGATGATCTGTCGGCCAAATTCTACAAAGTTCATATAGAGACAATAATGCCTCTACTACAAGAACTTTTTTTGAATATTATGGAAGAGGGGGTGCCCCATCCTCCCTTATACCAGGCCTATATCACCTTGATACCAAAGCCGGACAAACCTAGAGATTCACCGGATAATTGTAGACCCATTGCTTTAATAAATCAGAATATTAAAGTACTTACAAAGATCTTGGCTAATAGGGTCCTTAAAGTCGCTCCTTTATTAATTAGCCAGGATCAATTTGGATTTATGCCAGGTAGAGGGGTGCATGATGCGTTAAGGAAACTTCACCATATCTTACACAAGGTCTCTAACTCAAAGTCCGCTATGGCCCTGATAGCACTCGATGCCGAGAAGGCATTCGATCAGGTTTCACATGATTTTTTATTTTTCACAATGGAAAAAATGGGTTTCCCAAAGGGATTTCTCCAATGTATCAAAAATCTGTATACAGCTCCTACAGCCAGGGTTCTATGTAATGGCTATCTCTCCAAAGAGTTTTTCTTTCGTAATGGGACTAGACAAGGTTGTCCCCTGTCACCAATTTTATTTAATATTTACCTGGAACCCTTGCTAAGAGCACTCTCTATGGAGTCCAGGGTTAGAGGGATCGAGGTTCAGGGGATGGAGCTTAAATTGTCTATTTGCTGATGATATCTTGCTGCACTTATACAATCCGGCTGGCAGCTTTCAACACGCCTTGGAAATTATCGGGGAATTTTCGGAGGTATCAAATTATAAATTAAACTTAAGCAAAACCCAAGTTCTCCTGCTTACGGTATACACCCTCAGATCAGATTTTGGACACCTGCAGATCAACTGGACCTCGGATAAAATTAAATACTTGGGAATCTGGATTAGAGCCAGGTCTGAGGACGGGGTGGAGGACAATCTGGGTAACTTATTGGTCACAATTAAAAGCGATATTTTAAGGTGGAATAAACTCCCTTTAAACTTTACCGCCAGACTAGGAATGATTAAAATGAATCTGTTACCCAGATTATTGTACCCCATGCACCTTCTACCATACAATATCCTGAAGGGCCGGTTTACTAGTATCCAAAGGGTAATTTCAAACTTCCTGTGGGATTCTAACCCCCCAAGGAGGAAACACACTGCCTTACACCTCTCTTATCCTAAAGGAGGTATAAAACTCCCGGATCTGTTTTTATATTATGTTGCAGGACAGCTTGGGCTGATGGGGCAATGGGCAAGAACTGGGGAAGAAGGAGGGTATACACCAACCTGGCTGCGAATTGAGCAGTGCATTTTAAAGGATTTAAAACTTTCCCCGGCTGCACTGTTGTATACAGATCCAGTGGCTTTGCCTACTAGGGAGGAGCATACACCAATCGAAAAGTCAATGAAGACTTGGTGGGAGCTATTAAACTCGACTCAGAGGAAGGCTCAGAGGGGAGACAGAGACCAACTGATAGTGGGTAACCCTAATTTTTGTCTAGGGGGATTGGTAATTAGCCCCCAGTAGGCACCACAATTGGCCAAGTTAAATCTGGTAGATTTTATATTCAATGATAAGGTGAGCCTACCAGTTCATACTAGGGAGTGGGATTTTTTTAAAGAGGTCCAAATTAAAAATATGGTACAGAAGTTCATACGAGACAATAAAGTAGGGGGACTGACCCCATTTACTTGTGACTATTTGAAGGAGTTTGATCTCCTACAACACCCCCTTTCAAAGGTTATAGGGTACTGTTGGATTTTTTGAGCTCAGAGTTTAAGGCCCAGGCAGTCTACTGGGATAAAACTCTATCCCCCCCCAAGGCCTGACTGGAAGGAGATTTGGAAAAATGTTAAAATCCTGCCGGTTCCGAAGTACAGGACTATGCAATTTTTCATTTGTTCGAATATTTATTATACCCCTGTTAAATTATGTTCTAGAAAACTCAGACAGACAGATCTGTGTTTTAGATGTGGAATAAAATCAGGGGACCTATTGCATGTAATGTGGAGCTGTTCTAAAATCCATTCGTTATGGATCCAAATTGGCCAAGAAATGGATCCCCTGCTAAATTACGCTGAATATATTAAACCAGAGATCTGTCTCCTAGGGGACGTGAAAGCAGTATTGAGGGACTCAACCAAATACCATGTGTCTCTGATGTCTGCCTTGGTTAAAGCATTTGTCTTGAGACACTGGAAGAATGGTAATATATACACTTATGACCAATGGGTCAGCGATTTGATGCAGGTCCTGGGCAGACTTAAAAGGCAAATGGCTAGAGAGGGGAAAAAGAAATTACATGCTAGAAGATGGGGGGGTCCTAGAAACAGTCTACTCGATACAACAGAAAGGCCCCCAGACTCTGATCTGTCTGTCTGAAGGGGAGTAACCTGCAATACTCTTGTAATAGAACGTGATAAGTAACTAGGATTGTATGGAGATGTATCATTTTCTTTAGGGTATGTCTTTAATTAATGGGGCATAACACTCTCACAGGATTGACTTTATTAGGGACGGAGGTTTTTTTATACTTCATGGTCAAGAAGGGTTCTCTCTCTCCCAGGGACACAGTTATTAAAGGTTATCCTCGTGTAGTCACCTTTACCTCAAAGTTGACAGAGCTATATAAATCTGATGATGGCCAAGAACCAGGTTAGACTATCGCCAACTTTGAAGGAATAGAAATATTTGTTTTCTCGATATAAGGGGACTCAAGTTTTTTTTTTAGTGATTTCATATAACTGTGATTATAAATAAGTTTGGGGATGTATATAGTTTCCATGTCCAGTTTAGGGATGTGGGCCCAGGTACCCATCCTGGGATGTATGTGTGTATGTCTTATTGTTGAAAACATAAAATTCTAATAAAGAAGTTCAAAAAAAGAATTACCCCCTTTTTCCCCCACTTGTCCAGACCCCCACCCCCAGCAGCTGAAAGTGAACCCCTGATGAACAAGCTATAAAGAAATCAATTGGTCAGACAATGATTTTCTCCACTCTTTAATGAAGGCAGTAACTCAGCACTTGTTCTCTTCTCTCCCCCCCAAATCTCCACCAAGAAGGAACTTTACTAATTCTGTAAACATCTGTGCTCATCCCAACTGGGAACTCGGTGTGCGTATGTAAGCTGTAACATAACCTCATAACCTTCTAAAAGCAAAACCTCTTTTACCTATTCTAACCCATGTGAAGCAATCAGAATTTCAAAACATAAAACATTTATTTGACAGCCATTTCTGGGTAGGGCCTCTCAGCTCATTAAATCACTGGAAGATGATAATACTTTTATCAGATCTTAAAGATGACTTGATCAGAGAAACATGGATGTGTTCCAAGTTCTTAAGCTCCAGCATGTTATGGCCACCACATTTGTTCCAAGACCATGAGTCTGCACTACATGAATATAGAGGCAAACAGTAAACTACTAGCAGGGGAGGCAAAGGGATGCATCAAACAATGTCCATGTTGTACAGAAAAAATGCAAAATCATTTCACACCTAGCAGACCACTGGTTGCCCATACTGCAAGTGTTTCCTGAATTAGATGTTCAGGAGATGTGAGTGGGCAGAGGCTAAGCTTCAGGTGCCCTATTAAACTGCTTGTTCTCCAAGTGTTCCTCCATGTTATGGCCTGATTCCCTGGGTCAATAAATGTTTATCAGGTTCTCTTTTCATCAGATAATGAAATTGGCCCACAACAAACAGTTGATTCCTTCATTTCCCTTGAAGCACTGCAGGAGGGACGAGGAACTGCTTGTAAAGTTAATTTTAGTTCTGAGCCAATGCCCAGAAAGTTTAATGCCTACCACCATTCTGGCCCCCCCACCCTGAAAAAGAAAACACGTATCCGAGGATTACAGTTTTCTGATCACTGTCACCCAGACCTCCAAACTCCAAATTCGTTCTACCACCTCACTAAAAATAAATAAATAAACCTTTGTCCCTTTCTGACTGGATTAGCTGTCTGCACTTCCAAATCAGTGCTACTTAACATGACAAAAAAAAAATAATCATTTATATCTCTCTTAACCTCTTGTCTCATAAATCAGGGAGGGACACGGCCTAATAATCAGGGACATAGCTTGAAAACTGGCGATATCATGTCAGGGTGCTGCTGGGAGTTAGTGTACAATGTATTTTCTGAATAATCAGTCTATAACTAATGGCTGACATTAGTTTATGTAAGCAATAAGACACAACAGGGTGTGCATGGAACATATTTTACCGCATGGCCAGGGGCGTATTAAGGCATGAGGCCCCCGGCCGAGTGCCTTTAGCCCCTGGCATGCAGTAAAATATGTTCTGTGCACACCTTGGAGTGTCTTATTGTGCTTATAAAATGGGATCTTATTTTTTTCTTACTTTTTAAAGTTAAAAGATCATGCTCATATGTAGAAAAAACATTTTATTCTGCTATTCTATGATAAAATAGTCCTTCTACCTACACTGTTTAATATTGATGAGCTCATTTACATATAGGGATTTAGTAAAATAACAAGGAGCTAAGCTTTCTTTCTGGCTGCACTAACTCTCTGGCCTAAAGGGTGACTGTGTTTTCTAGGGGATCCATACGAAAATCCCGACATACATTTCCAGACTTCACAATCACGTCAACAAAATCCCGAAAGTACAAATGCCCGACTTTAGTTTGTCCTTTGTGAGGAACGCAAGGAAAATGGCATTATACAAACATCAAACATCGGTTTCAGTATTGCAGCACTTACTTCACAAGTTACTCCAATCGACTTTAGTTTCCACATCGCGAGGAGCGCAAGGAAAATGGCATTATACAAACATCAAACATTGGTTTCAGTATTGCGGCACTTACTTCACATTTTGCTCCAATCACTGCTCGAAGAGTCTGTAGTTTCTTTGCTGGGTTGAGGTGCTGTGGAGAAATGGAGCTTCATGGGTGGCAAGAGTTGGGGCTATGGAGCTGGTTACAGAGCTACTGTGCTCCAAGATGAGGGTTCGGGGAGGGATTGCGGTTTTGTCACCATACCAGCTCTCATTAACAGCCCCAGCTGAACTTCCACACAATTTTGTTAGCAGGCAGTCACAAGTAGTTTGCACTTTGCGAGGAGCGTGAGGAAAATGGGGGCATTATATAAACACATTGGGCAGCAGTTAATTACCCTTTCATGAAGGTGCCTCTGAAAAAATGTGGTGCGTGTGTCGGGATTTTTGAAGTCGGGCAATGAATATGTCTAGTTGTACAAACAAAGGATTATGAAATAGATAGGCTACATCTAAGTAGGTTTTCTTCATGTTGGGCAAATAGAAAGATGGCTGACAGTAAAATGCCAACGTTCTATAACTTATGGATACTGGCCTTTTTACTGCCAGCTCTTTTTTTTTATCCATACATGGAACATATTTCATGCATGGGTAAGTAGCCAATTAGATTGTTGGATTTAGCCTATCCATTGTATAAGCTTACAATCCCTAATTTGCAGGAAGCACCGTGGCTCATGTCATGGCTCTTGATGCTGGCAGCTGCCAGCTGCATCTGCTCACTCGCCAGTCACCTCAGGTGGGCCCTTTCCCTCTCAGACTAGAATCACACCGGCTGCCCCCCTGGGCCACCACACACAGACTGGACAAGACACCACCACCTTACCGCTTGTCTGCTACTGCTGGCTGCTCTTCTCTCTTCCCAGAGACTCGGACTCCTGACCATGACCGACGCACCATGACCCGACTCCAAATCTGGCCACTAGAACTAAAAGTCGAAAGATTGCTTACTATTGCTTTGCTGACCGGCACCTGCCCATCAGTCTTCTCATCATGGACTCGCTGACCGTCATCTTACTCATCTCTTTCCTGGCTCACCTTGTCACACACCACTTCACAACACCAAGACGCATGCGTGTGGTGCCTATTAAGTCCTCCCCCTGGCCAAACACGGTGCAGCAACTCTGACAAATTGAAAAATGACACCGGCTGCCAACCAACCAGAAGCAGACAGAGTGTCACAAAAATGATGATTGGGTGGGGGGGTTGACAAGCAGAAGGTGCAAATTTTAAATAATGTGCCAGTGCCGTGCCCGCCACCAGCAAATTAAACAGGGGGGGCCGGCAAATTATGCTGGCAGCCAGCACGGGTCACCGACTCACAGCAGCAGATGGTACGTGCCTCGCGTGTGCACAGTGAGCCACAATTAAGTGGGGAAAAAAAGTCAAGACAGGCAGCGGCATTGGAAAATATTGCTGGGACTCAGCCCAGCTCAATAAATATTGATGGGGCCAATGCCCCACAAGCCCATGCAACCCGACACCTATGTCAGTAGCTCTATAACACGTAACTTTTCATTAGAGGGAACACCTTCAGCTTTGCCTGATGGGGATGGAATCTGCATCAGGTTAAATTCCTCTCTAGTATTCCACAGAAACAAGTACCTGTGGAACAAAGAATCTCAAGCAATGTTGAAAGTGCAGGCCAGACAAAAAGTGCTACAGTGGCATATGAAAGTTGCAAAACCATCTTCGTAGGTTCTCATTCCAAGCAAGGGACATTCAATAAGAACATCAGGAACTGGACTGAGTGTCAAACAAGAAATTTGAATGTAATCACTTCCACTGCTTTACTGTCGGATTCAGATGGATCATAACTCATTGATTTGACAACCAGGTCAGAGGGTGGGGGATACCAGTGGTAGAGTTGGGCACCCTGTGCTGATAATTAGTGCAACAGTTTGGTCAGCCAAGGGGTTGTGTTTCAGTGTGTCAACATGCTCCAGGCTCATCTTAGCCTATTTTGAGCAGTGATTGCTAACTAGAGCCTAATGTTGCTTGAGAATAATAATAAATAGAGGTAATGAAATAATGTTTTATTTTTTATGGATCACATATGCATGGAACACCATTTACTCATTTATTATTCCATGTTCAATCTCATGGAGGTTAAGGGCTATAAAATATAGTTTAGATGCAGGCTGCAACAGTGTCCACATTTGGACAGCTTTGAAAATCCAAACCGCCGTTTGCATGCATACATAAAATACTTACTGTATATCACTGATTAGAAGTCCTGTCTTCTATATGACATTATAAATTTCAGCTGTGGGTTCTATTTGGAGTGGTTTGTGAATAGGAGCAGCCTCTATTAATTATCTGTTTCTGTTCATGGAGATCATTATCTATTCCTCTGCTTACTCTGGGATCACCAGCTAGACTGAGATGTGATCTGTTGCACCAGAGAGGGAGGAATGGCATGTGGCACAACAGAGGGGATACTGAAAATGTAAGAAAGAAAGAGAACACCGGTGTTTCTGTTACAGACAAACAGCCTGACATGAAAGTAGGTGCCAGCCAAGAATCAAGAAATGAGGCAGAAGCTGAGGGGAAACTTGTCTCAATGAGCTGGATGAAACAGCTGAGTTTACAGAGAAAACCCAGAGTACAGAGCTTGATAGACTGGTAATGAATGAGCTGTACTGAGCAGAGACATGTGGAGACATTCAGAAAATTGGCTACAAACAGATCATTTAGTGCCAAAGGAACATTTTTTTTATTCTTACTTACCTTCTAAATGATTAGTGTCCAACCCCACTAATGCCTCAGTTTTTCACTAACATTGTGCCACCTAAGGTATTCAGCCACTGGAACAGGGTGTGAGAATTCAAGATCTCTTGAGACTTCCAGTCCAGTCAGAGGTACTTTTGAAGCTCACTGGAGACAAGTAATGTGACCCAGCACCTGGCAGAAGCTATAGGCAAGAGAGACAGAAATCTCAGCTGCTGTGAAAGAACAATTTACTTCCGCCCACTTGTTAAAACTAGCTGAAAAGCAGAAGTCTTGACAGTTTTTAATCCGGTTCTAAATCTTTAGCTAGACAGGGTAATGTTTTTCATACATTTGAGTGGAAATTTTCAGTGTTTCTCAGGAGGGCTGTTAGTGGAGTCACGTGATGCAAGCGACCTGAAGGCTGTGTCTTCCTCGGGCTCCTTCCAGCCATCCGTAATAATCGGTCTTTAAACCAATTTTTAGGGTTCTGACTTACATAACTGAAGCGGTCAGAGACTCCTCAACCTCTACCTATTGTCTGGTTTTACATTTCTCAGCATCGCAAAGCTCCACCGCGGCGATGGAGGCAGAGATGAAACAGGCCACGATGCGGCATACCCCGCCTAACACACCAGAGAAGCTCTCCAAAAAAGCGAGGAATCAGGCCTCTGGGAATCCGAACAAGGCGGGCAGCGCTACATCCTCCACAGTGCCTTTGTCTGAGGAAAGATGCCTCCAGGAACTCTCACCATTTCACGAGGCGCTGGATAACATCACCGCTGAACTCAAATCTATAAAAGGGGATCTTACTACTCTAAGCAGCAGAATGAGCGACTCGGAGGCCAGGCTTACCTCCCAAGAAAAATGGTGAGTCAAAGCGGATTCGGAAATCACCTCGCTGCGACAACAAGTCCGGAAGCTACAACTCAAGACGGAGGATTTGGAAGGGCGTAGCAGGAGGAATAATCTCCTGATAATTGGGCTGCCTGAATTGGAAGAAGGCTCAGACGCCATCCTATTCCTTCAGAAATTCCTGCTTAAAGTCATGGGGCCCTCACCACTGAACCGCTAATACCACGTCGAGAGAGCACATAGATCTCGGAGGCCACGGCCTCCTCCAGGCTCCCCTCCCCGCCCGATCATCATCAAATTCCTAAGCTATCTAGAAAAGCAGCATGTTCTCAATAAAGCCAGAGATCTACAATCCATTACCTGGGGCTCCTCCAAAATAAGAATCGCTCAGGACCTCCCGCTTGAGACCAGGCAGAAAAGAGCTGCTTTCCACCCAATCGTTCACAAGCTAATTGCGGCCGGTATCCGATTCAAGATGCAGTACCCAGCCAACTTAAAGGTCATGATCGACGGGTCATCAACCACCTATGAATCTCCTGAGCAAGCCACTAAAGACCTAACTTCTAAGCTCCCCAACCTCTTCAAGGACACTAGAATTATAGGTGTTTTCAACAAAAATGTTATATTGCTCTGTCACCCTTTTATAAGTATGTAGCTAACTTTGTTTAATACCTGTATGTCTTTGCTGGAGAAGGACGGCCTTAAATGGGGTGCACCTGGATCCGGTACTGAAGGGGCCATTAATGCTTCAATTCCCCAAGGGCTGTTACCGGAACCTTTGGGCTGATCTATGTTTCAGCTCGCAGTGTTTGGTGGCGGACCATGTTAGGTCCCGCATTATAATATGCCCCCCTGGGCTATCCGGTGGTGAAAGGACAAGTAATCACCTCACTGCCACCCGATTTAAGTTTTTTGGGTTCCAGCCATGCCTGTAAAGATTCGCAGCTTGGACCTGAACTTGCATATGAGGGTAAGCGTATACCTCCTAATATTTAGACGGTGAGTCGCAGCATTCATATGCTTCGGCTGCTCTTGCCACAGGTTGTGTTAACTTACTGAAAGTCATCTCCTTGATCATAGGAGCAGTTCCCAAACTTCATAACCAAAAGAGGATGGTGGGGGGGGCCCGGGGGTGGGAGAGGCTCATAGGAAGCTGCCTCATGAGCTGAGAAAGGGGGGGGCTTGGCAGTCTACAGGAGAAATCTGTGGGGCTTTGTACTATAGTTGATTGGATGATACTGCTAGCTAGCTCACTGTCCCATTCTCGCTGCACTATCACAGTAAGTCTGTATTGGTACGTGACGCTCCTTGGAACTGCCATAGGGATCTTTGTTCCAGCTGTGTATCATTGGGTTTATCATAATTCATCTACCCAACTCTGGAACGATTCTGTATATAGTTCGTGGACTTTTTCTTTTTGTGGGGGGGAGGGAGGGAGTGACTACCCTGGGTCTCAGGTCTTGATTCCTCAACCTCAGTTCAAGATCAGTATCTATTTTTGGATAATTATTGTATTTCAGGGATCTGGCTGTTATTTCTGGTATAGCGTGTGTGGGCACAAAGGGGGCTCTAGAGTATGCCATAGCTTCTTTCCGGGATTGGTAACCAACAACTCTCCATTTACCCAGCTTAAGTTTTTCTTATTAATACGATGGCGATTAAAGTAGCTACTTGGAATGTGTTAGGGCTATGAGACAAAACCAAAAGACTCCAAGTTTTTAGTCATTGTGACTTACTAAGGATTGACGTTCTCATGCTTCAAGAAACTCACTTGGTTAATAACGAAACAACTTGGTTGCATAGAGCTGGCTTCTCCCAAGTTTTCTCGGTGAATGGATCTGGGACTAGCAAGGGAGTAGCTATCCTAATCAAGAATCACGTTTCTTTTCTGGTGGAAGAGAAACTAGCAGATCCAGAGGGCAGATTCATTCTGGTTAAAGGCTGTCTCAATAGTTGTAGTATTGTTCTGGGATCTGTCTATGGACCAGTTGGAGGGAGTCCGGAATTTTTTATGACCCTGGCAGATAAGATCAGTAATTTCCTACCCTCACATTTAATAATAGGGGGAGATTGGAATGTCCCACCATGCCAAGCTCTTGACAGAACTTATACACCAATTAGGCCTGTGCTCGCAGCTCAAAAAGCTCTAGTGGATTTTATGCATCTTTTGGGGCTATGTGACCCCTGGCAGATTGCTAACCCTACACTCCGATCTTTTTCCTTCTTTTCTCAGGTACACAACTCATGGTCCAGACTAGACTACATTCTGACCAGTAAATCACTCCTTCCTGGTATTTCCCAATCAGGTATTGAACCGATAGTGATGTCAGACCATTCAACAGTTTGGCTTAGGCTCTCACCAGACCCTAACTTTCATCGAGACACCATCTGGAAACTTAATACCCAACTCCTCAAACATGAACAGACTGTATCTCATATTAAAGACCTTATTTCTAATTTTATGGACGTCAATGAGCACTCCACTCCAAGGGTAGACTTTATATGGTGCACGCTGAAGTGCTACCTCAGGGGGGAATTAATAAAAATTGCCTCTGCGAGGAAAAAACACAGGTTGGCACAGGCCGCATCACTGCTAACCAAAATTAAGGAGTTAGAACACTCCCTTCCCCCTCCTCCCTTACAGACCCATTAGAATCCCTTCTAAAGCTTAAGAATGAATATGCGGACTTACTGAAAGAAAAAGCTGAATACGCTGTCTTAAAGACCAAATCCAAATACATGGACCAAGGCGAAAAGGCTGGTAGACTATTAGCTCTCAGACTGCATAAGACAGAGAGCTCGAGATTGATCCTGATGCTGCAAACCAAGGGGGGAGTAGTCAAGACTACACCCAAAGAGATCACTCAGATCTCTGAGACATTTTACAGCAAGCTTTATAGCAGACACTCCTCCCCAGCGTCCCCACTGGATATCTCTTCCTACTTAGAAGGCATTGACCTTCCTCACCTCCTTCCTATCCATAAAAGATCCCTTACCTCCCCCATTACACTGCTCGAAATTGAGGAGGCGATCGCCTCCTTAGCGCCCGATAAAGCACCAGGCCCCAATGGTTACCCATCTAATTTTTATAAAACCTTCAACAGTGAATTGGCCCCCCTCCTCAATCTCTATGAATACATGTTTGAGGCTGATGCTGTGGATCCCACATTATTAGAAGCCACAATCATGTTAATCCTCAAGCCAGATAAACCACCGATGGACCCTGCAAGTTACCGTCCTATCTCTCTCTTAAACTGTGATATTGAGATCCTATCCAAGATCTTAGCTGAGAGGATTAAAAAGATCTGGATCCATCTTTTGAGCCCGGAGCAAATAGGGTTCGTTCATTCTCGCTCCCCGGCCGATCACCTTAGGACCGTCTCCCATATCACACACGCAGCCCAATCTTCCCACACCCCGATGGCCTTAATCTCCCTAGACGTGGAAAAAGCATTTGACAGAGTTAATTGGGACTTTTTATGGGCAACACTCGCCAAGATGGAATTCCCACTCTCCTTTATTCGGTGGATTCAGGTCATTTACAAATCCCCCTCAGCTAAGATTTATTGCAACAGTGTTTTCTCTTCCCTTTTCCACCTCTTTACAGGTACTAGACAAGGTTGCCCCTTTCCCCATTTCTGTTCAACCTATACTTAGAACCCCTCCTTCACAGCATTAAAAGATCTCCTTATATCCAAGGTTGCCCGGTACTGCAGCAAGAGTTGGTCCTTTCTGTCTACGCAGACGACATTCTCTTACATGTCGCTCACTCTGAATCGTCATTAGAGCATGCCCTTCAAGTTATTACGCAGTATGGCCGCCTCTCCTATTACAGACTGAACCTGGCAAAATCGAAGTATTCTCACTGAACCCCCTTACGCATAAAGCTAATCTTGTTAGATTTGGCATGAGATGGTCCCCCAGATCGATCAAATACCTGGGCATTCACTTTACCAATGACTCGATGCTACTCAGGAAACTTAACTTAGATGACCTTATGACTAACATACATTTAGACCTCCAAAGATGGTCCAAGCTACCGATCTCTCTTTGGGGTAGAATTAACATCATTAAGATGAATGTTCTGCCTTGGATTTTCTATCCTCTCAACTTGCTGAGTCTCTGGCTACCCCTTTCATACTTGCAGCATATCCACTCCATCTTTTCTCAATTTATTTGGCAAAATAAGTCTCCCCGACGCTTTCTCCAAACTTTGTCTTCCTAAAGACAAGGGGGGACTTCGCCTCCCTAACTTAATATATTACCACTGGGCAGCTCACCTTTCCAAAATGGGTAGATGGCTTCCAAATAGGGCTGAAGGGCCTCCTCCGATCTGGCTCCAAGTCGAAAGACAGATACTCGTAGAAACTAATCTTTGCTCCCCTACTATATTCTTTCTTCCCAGTTCAGCACTTCCGCGCTTATTATCAAACCCGACCATTCTCACCTCTCTTAAAACCCTCTCTCAATGCCTACAATACCTCAAAATCTTCCCTAAAAGAGACTTGGCACAACCCCTTGTTTTTAACCCCAATATTCGGTTAGGAGGCTCTATGATTACTCCGGATTGGCTTCCTCCAATCCGCGATGCCTTGGTTGAGAATCTATATTCCCAGGACTCTCTCCTATCCTCCACGGATATTATGGCCAGGTTTAATCTTCTCCCAAGACACATTTTCAAGATATATCAGCTGAGGCATCTTATTAGCGTCAATTTTGGGATTGAGTTCCGCTGCTCACAAGTTGTCCCCTTTCTCTCCCAAGTCCAGGAACTAGCCTCCAAACCCCATGGAACTTCCACTATATATTCTTACTTGTTGGGTCTTAAATTTCCAGAATCCCTTCCAGGTTCCAGTGTCTGGGCCTCTCTCCTGCCTGATCTTGTTCCCAGCTGGTCGAGTATCTGGAAAGATTTACATAGATACCACACTCAGTATAGGTTTAGACTTATCCAATAACACATTTTAAATAACATGTATTATACTCTGGTAAAATTAGCTTGTCTAGGATGTTTGCCTCTCCCTCTCTGTACCAGATGCTCATAATCAGAAGGAAACCTGCTTCACATCTTTTGGCAATGTGAAAAGGTGACCCCCCGTGGCGCTCCATCCAATCTAATTTAGACTCCCTTTTGGGTCTTGATGGTCATTTCACCACAGAAATTTGCATTTTGGGTATCTATTCCAAAGTTGAGAACCAGGAGCGTAGATTTCACATAGCTCTTATCTCAATGGTGGTTAAACGTCTGGTGCTCAAGCGTTGGCTGGATCAATTAACCATAACATATGCAGAGTGGTTGAACAACCTATCAGTTTGCTTCAATATGGAGAGACTTATGGCCAGCTCTCGTAATCTTATGGATCTGTTTCATAAAAAATGGAATAAGCTATACACGTTGTACTTACATTAGAACCCAATTACTTTTGTCTCTGTTGCTCTTTCCCCTATGTGTTTCACCACTTGTCTTATGAGCCCAGGATACTATGGTAATAGCTTATGACATGCCAATAAGCACACTCGGAGTAGGTCAGGGTCGGGGAAGGGGGTGGCCTAGGGTAACATAGTGGGAGGGGGGTTGAAGGTTGTGGGTTGTTTTTCTTTCTCCAGGTCATGTGTCTCATTTCACACTTTGGATTAAAGAATGTTGTTAGCTTCCCATATGATAGCTTTCGATGTCATAATATGTATTGGTGCAATTCTATAAAATCAATAAAGTTGAGTTTCAAAAAAAAGGAGGGCTGTTAGTGTTTTTTCCTATAAAAGTGAAAACAAAAACTATTCAGTACTAGCCTGTATTACTATTCAGTACAACTTCTGTTCTGTAAGCAATCACAACCTGACTGATACGATTTGTTTAGGGGAATGTTTTCATTGTTATCATTTTGCTCTCCCTTTCTCACTTGCAATTATTTATTGTGAAAGAGCAGTCTACAGATCTCCACTTGTTAAAACTACACAAAAAGCAGATATTGTGACAGTTTTTCTTCCTTTTCCAAATCCCAAGCTAGAGAGGGTAATTTCTGTCAGACTTTTGTGTGATAATTTTCAGTGTTTCTCAAGAGAACTGCTAGTAAAGTGTGCTTTCCCTATAAAAGGTAAAAAAAAAAATAGTCATACTAGGCCAGGCCTGATTCTGCTCTGCAAGCAAGACTCAGTCACAGCCTGGTGCAAATCCTCCTTGTTTTGGTGTCATGAATAACAAGATCACATTGGTTGTAGTAGCGTAGAGAGAGGCCAGTCACTCAGTCAACAGCTGGAATTTGTACAAAGCCAAAGAAACAGAGAACATTTCCAATACCCAGTTGCACATTTTTTTTCATTAAAGCCACACATATTAACCCCAACATTTTGCCGATAGGGCTTGTTCAGGAAGTATCTTCACTGTTGTCATCCTTTGCAATCCCTTTCTTACTTGAAATGATTTATTTATTACATAAATAAAAAAAAGATTGTCCTGCTGTTATGGCTCATTTTACATCCTTTCATTTCATTGTCAAGGATGACAAAGGGCATGGCCTCACAGAACATTTTTGTAAAGTGCCATGTATCCCCTACCCAGTAGGAGATGAACATGGCACTGTCAAAATGTCTTGGTTGTGTGGCTACTTCAATGGGTCAACATCAGGAGTAGAGCTGGGTGGGTGCTGTTTGGTAGAATAGGCCTGACAGAAAAAAAAAGCTCCCTGTTCTCTCTGTGATGGCTTTTAGAGCCTGATCAAGGTATATCCCATACCCTGTCTGATTAAAGGACAGGGTATATCCCTGTCTGTTTTGAGGGTACATCCCTATATTATTACAGGGTATATACCTGGTGGACAGCAGCTTGGAGGGGAAACATTTTTTTGTTTCTCAAAATGAAAAAAAAAAGAAACAGCTAGTGTTCAGATATTGCTTTTGTGGATCCTACCACTATCTGTCAGATAGTGTTGGCATCCTAACTAGGATCCTACCAGAAATCCTACCAAAGACAGATGTAGGATCCAGGGTCAGATAGTGATGGATCCTAGTTATGATCCTGGGATCCTAGGTCAGATAGTTAGGATCTTTGGTCAGATTGTGATGGATCCTAGTTAGGATCCAGGGATCCCAGTTCAGATAGTTAGGATCCGGGGTCAGATAGTGATGGATCCTAGGTCAGGTCCAGGTATCCTAGGTCAGATAATTAGGATCTGAGCTGGATCTGTTGCCAGGATCCACAACGTTTGTTGTTAGACAGGATCCACAACATTTTTAGGATCTTTGCACTGGATCCTAGAGGGTAGGATCCACGGTCAGATAGCACTGCTATCCTACCACAGCAACTGTCTGGCCAAATGTAAGGTACCTGTTGGTATCCTAGTTTCTAGGATACTGTCTGAGCAAAACTAAGGACAGCCCCATAGTTCTACAGTACCATCAGAACAGCTAACTACTTTGATGAACCAAGTTTCTGAATGGACCGTGTTCACTCGGGTGCCATCCAAGGGAGGGAGGATTGAGTAACATTTGGATGGCAATCCTCTTGGAAATTGAGAACATAGACAGTGTCTACCTGTGGGACTGTCACAGTCCTAGTGTACACTGGGAAGCAGCAAAGTGGATGTATGAAAACAATTAAATGAAATAATTTTAAAAGAGCAATAAAAGTAGGTGGCTTTTTTTATTTATGAGATATATAACTGCAAGCCAGAAAGTGATAGCAAAATGATGAAAGCAGTAAAAACAGTCCCCCTAAACAAGATGTATAATTGAAACATTGGGGCTATGTGGAAGCAAGAAGATTTTGTGAATGTTGTTTTTGTAGGATTTATGCAAAAGTGGACTGTTGAGTGGTGCAACATGCAGTGTGCTCAGTTTCACAACCTCATTGTGGTCTCTGTCTGCTGAGGCAGAGAGAGAGAGAGAGAGGAAGCAGCCACAGCTTCCTTAAATCAAGCAGGTTATTTTCTAGACGACACTGAATTGAATTTTTACCTTTTGGACCTGTGTAAGTAACTAGTATTGATTTTGTTTTTGGGGTTGATTTTTCTTAATTTAACTTTAATTTGCCAGGGAGGAACTGTAGCTGGGAGATATTTGCAGTCATTTGTGACTAGACCTGTTACTTAACCTATGTGAAATAGGTGTCTGAAAGGAAGGAAAGCACTCCCTGGGGTGGAGGGTCACAGTTGCAGTTGATTGTTTCTGGATGGCATAGGCTTACTCCCACCCACGCTGCCCCTCACCCCACCCACCCCAAACACATAACTTCCTTTATAGCAGGGGTTCTGACATCACTTCCTCAAAACTGCTAACAACATACACCTGTTCATATCATGAAAGGCACAACACACTGAATAGGGGGTAGAGACACTCACAAGCTTGCACACACTAAAACAAGAAAAAAAAAGAAAAGCATCTGTAACAGGAAGGGACACAGACATGTGGAGAATGGTACAATGCATTGGCAGTGGAGCAGCAGTCTTCTAGAAGACATTCTGGAGACTGCATTGCTGTGCTATTTGCAGGCACCTCTCTAGTCTGAGAGAGGAGGTTGTTCATCTCCATGCTGACCTGGCAAGGATTCGGGAAACCTGCTCTCCCACCCAGGGACCACCCAGGCCACTGCCACTACTTCAGACATTGCCAAGAAAGAGGAGTGGTTGGACCGCGGTGGGCTCAGGAAGGGTGAGAGTGGTGGAACAGAGGCACATCCCTCCAGCTGTGCCTCTCCACAATTCATTCGCCACTCTGGCAGAGCATGGTTCCTCTATGGAGGCACACACAGTGGAGACCAAGAAGGATGCTGGGGACTTCCACAATAGAGATTCACAGAAGGATGGCACAGGACCCCACAGCAGAAAGAAACAACTCCTAGTGGAGGACTCAATTGTTAGGGGGGTAGAACTAGGGGAGGGAGGGGAAAGAGAGGTAAGGTGCCTGCCTGGTGCCATGGCTTGGAGGGACAGGAAACAAAACCACAGGATAGTGGGAACAGCTGCAAGGGAGAGTGAGCTGGATGTCATTATCCACCTAGGGATGAATCACATGGCTGAAATGGGATCAGAGCAGTGCAACAGGAGTTTGTGGAGTTGAGGAGGGGACTTAGACAAGTAGCACACATGGTAACTTTCTCGAAAGTGCTACCTGTCTATGGCATGGATGAGGCTAGGGTACTCTGCACCATGAGATTCAATGACTGGTTGAAAAACTGGTGCAGAACTCAGGGATTTGGCTTCATTGGGGACTGGAGCTCTACATGGAGGGATGCAGACCTATACAGGCACAATGGTCTGCATCTATCCAGGAGGGGAACCAGAATCCTAGGTGATAGGTTTAAATACTTAGTAAGAAAAAAGGCTAGTAACAGGAAGTTGTAATTTGACTCACCTGCTTTTCTAGTGTCTAAACCACACCCCCAGGTAAGCTGTCTTTCTCCCTACAGGTTTAGCAAAGTCACCTGATACAGTACCTTTCCCTGCACAGAACACACACTGCCTTTCTTTCTTTTTAACCCTAAATAAGACCCCTTCTACTTCTAATAAAGCTTCCTGTTTACTTAATCTTAACTGACACTGACTCGTGCTGAGATATAAGTTTTAAATTAACAAGAAAATGTAGCTTCTTTTAGTTAGCTGCTTTCTGCTCTACAAGCAAGGCTAGCAACAGGAAGTTGTCATTTGACTCACCTGCTTTTCTGGTGTCTAAACCACATCCCCAGGTAAGCTCTCTTTCCTCCTACTGGTTTAGCAAAGTCACCTGATACAGTACCTTTCCCTGCACAGAACACACACTGCCTTTCTTTCTTTTTTTAACCCTAAATAAGACCCCTTCTACTTCTAATAAAGTTTCCTGTCTACTTAATCTTAACTGACACTGACTTGTGCTGAGATATAAGTTTTAAATTAACAAGAAAATGTAGCTTCTTTTAGTTAGCTGCTTTCTGCTCTACAAGCAAGGCTAATTTCACACAAAAGATTAATCAACAAATTAGCCAGCCTTGGAGTGGGTCCCAGGTTGGTAGCCTGGGTAAAACACTGGCTGGACAACAGGACACAGCGGGTAATAGTAAATGGAGTTCACAGTGAAGAAAGGGAGTTACTAGTGAGGTACCGCAGGGTTCAGTACTGGGGCCGGTCCTTTTTAATGTCATTATAAGTGACATTGCAGAGGGACTGGAAGGGAAAGTATGTCTCTTTGCAGATGATACAAAGATCTGCAACAGGGTTGAAACACAAGTTGGGGTGGGAAGGATGAAAAGGGACTTGGCAAGGTTGGAGGAATGGCCAAATGTATGGCAACTTAGATTCAATGCAAAGAAGTGCAAAGTAATACACCTGGGAAACAAAAACCCAGGGGAAGAGCACACAATGGTGGGTGAGAGATGCTATGTGACAAGGGCGACTGCAGGATGGCGACCCGTGGAAGAGAGCAAAATAATCAGGGTGACTGAAAAACTGTTTATTGTTCAATGCGGGGGACTTCACACCCCCTTACCTAGGATTGCTACTCGGGGGGGGCGCAACATGGGGAAAGAGGGGAAATCCCAGGTCGCTCACATTGTTGGTGCCATTGTGCCATTGCCTTTACAACCAGCCACCGACATACAGTTGCCCACATCATAGGCTACCAGAGTGAGATACTGACAACAACAAAAATGGAATGGGACCTGGGGGTAGTCATATCAGATGACCTAAAGGTGGGCCAGCAATGTGAGACTGCAGTAAGGAGGGCTGGGGGGATACTGGGATGCATAGGGAGAAGCATCACCAGGTGAAAACAGGAAGTTGTTGGCCCTCTGTACAGACAGTTGGTAAGACCACATCTGGAGTACTGTGTACAGTTCTGGAGACCCCATCTCCATAAAGACATAGTTAGGTTGGAGGCTGTTCAGAGGAGGGCAACCAAAATGGTGCAGGGTCTGCACCAGAAGACATATAAAGAAAGACTAAAGGAGCTTAAGATGTATAGCCTTGAGGAAGGAAGGAAGAGAGAGGACATGATAGAAACTTTCAAATACCTCAAGGAAATCAACAAAGTCCAAGAGGGTAGCATCTTTCTGAAAAAGAGATGTGCAAGAACAAGGGGGCACAATTTGAAGATAGAGGGGTGATGGTTCAGAGGTAATTTGAGGAAGTATTTATTCTCAGAAAGTGTTGTAGATGTATGGAACAGCCTTCCTGAGGAGATCGTAGAGTCAAAAATAGTGGGGTAATTCAAGAATGCATGGGACAGACATAAGGTGATTCTAGTGGGGGGTTGGAGGATGTAGGCTGTTGCTTAACTAGAATCTGCAGCTCATCTGTTAGGTAGTGAAATGGGCAGACTAGGTGAGCCAAGCGGTCCTTATCTGCCATCAAATTCTGTGATTCTATGTTTCATTGTTATGAGGTCATAACATGAGAAGCAAGCACCCCCTGGACTGTGATTTACCTTGGGTCCATTATAGCTGTGTTTCTGTTCAGCATCTTTTCTGTTTCTAACATACTTGATAATATAATGTGGTAAAACAACAAGAAAAGAAGTATCTGATATCAGAAAAAGTTAATGTATTTATACGACAATGAAGATGCATGCATGAAACACTGCAGGAAGGAAGCAAATAGTTAAATACATAGGTTAAGAATATGGAGAAGAACAGTCAGCAAGACTTGAGACACTTTATTGTTATTTCAAAGGGGGTAACTCATATTTGTACCCAAGTGATGGCAAGTTACAATAAGGTTGATGAAAACAAGCTGTTGGATGTGTTCAGCGTCTGGTGTTGAATGATGAGGCTCAACAGCTTCACCATCTCTGTTAAACATCCTCTCACATGGCACACCTGTAGAGGGGCAACTAAAGTATCTCATAGCCACTTGCTACAAGTGTGAGGATGAGTGCATCTTCTGTTCCCTGTAGCCCAATGGATCAACCTGAAATGGCTCAAGAGATTCCACAAAATAGCTGTTCAAGATATTTCCACAGAAAAAAGGCTATGACTGTGTCATCTTCTGTTGCTCTTGATGTAAGGACATGCTGACCAGTTTCCACTCACTCTTGTCAGTGCTGCTGTCAGTACCAGGCATTTCTTCCCCATCTCCACCAGTGAAAACAGACCTGGCAAATGGATTTTCCTGTCTATCATGACCTTCTTCACTAACTGCTGGTGTCTGCACAAGTCCCCACATGCAAGTAGTCACCTCATCACATGACTCTTGTTGAAAATGATTCACACTGTGGCTATCCATAGCCATGAGTAGGATCTTACATTTGAACCAGAGATCCAGCATGTTTACCAGTGTCAGTGGCTCAGCAGGTTTCACACTCACCTCTGAGGCCAGAAGATCAGAAGGCTGTGGGTTCAATCCTCATTCAAGGAACTTGGGTTAAATACCAGTACTGACACTGTAGAGTAGCATGAGGTGGGTGGCACACTCCTGAGGTGCAGTCCTTCAGAAGAAATAGTAAACTAAATTCCCACCTTTCTGTTCTGTTGGTTGTTCATATGGATATTAAAGATCCCATGGCACTTCTCAAAAAGAGCAAGAGAATTTCTCAAGCGTCCTGGCCAAATTTCCCCCATTCTCTAAAAATACCACCAACAACTTCATCTGGTTCATTGTCAGTTGGTTTCCATCTGTATCCCCCCTCCCCCAGGACAAGGCTGAAAATAGGTAGAATTGCCTAATCCTCCATTCCTGGTCAATTAAAAAATAAATAAATAAATGGTTGCAAAAATGCGACTGTGACTAGAGATGCAGTGAAGTTTTACTATGCCCGTGAAGTTAACTCTAAGTGCCCGACTTCGAATCCATGTTGCACTACATAAATTTCCAATTGAAAGGTTAAAATTCACCTTTAATGGACTTCATGTTGTTAACTTCTAGTTACAGTTTTAGAAGGCGAAGTTTGTAAGAAACAGCCCACAGATCACGTCTGACTGTCTGCAGGTCACACGATGCGGGCAGGCAGTTTGTTAGGCTGGAAGTCAGTGAACTACTTTTACTTTCTCTTGGAGAAGGAAATAGATACAGTCAGTGTTTGCTGTGTGCTTTGTGCTATACTGCTACTCACTCTATATACAGATTTTTTGGTTTTAAAGTTTTTTGTTCTTTTTGTTTAACTTTTACAGTCACTAGCCTGAGTTGATTTGAAACTTTTGTTTAAAAAGGTTTTTTTTTTATTTGCTTAGTTTTAATGACTAATATTTTTATTACTAGTACATTTACTAGCATTTTTTTAATTTAGTATAATAATTACATTTCATTTTTGGAAACATGGATAAAAGTGGGCAAAGTGGTGGGCAGCAGGGGCCCTGGATGTGTGGTGGCCTGGGGTGACCTATTCACCTAAACCAAGGTAGTGTTTCTACCTCCAGTGCTCCCCCACAGTCACATTTTTCAAGTGGACGTGTGGTGCCTGAAGCAGCAGTAACAGCTGCTGCTTCTTCTGATAGGAGTGTTGCCACTGCCAGCCCAGCAGGAACAGCAGCAGCAGCTTGTTGCCCCCCTCAAGTGCAGAAGAGCAGTAAGACAGTATCTGGTGCCCCCGTCCCACTGCTTGTGCCTGGTCCTTCCCAAAGCTCGCCAGTTGGGGATTTTTTCATCTACCTCCCTAGTGTCCCAACAGTGGTGAAATGCAAGCTATGTGGAATGCTTGTACATCATGTTCACAAGGGTAGCCACTTGGGCAAGGGTGGGCAAAGAACCTACCTGTTAGTGCACCACTGTGCCCAGTGGGAGGCAAAGCTGCAGGAGATTACAGCTGCTCCTGCAGCAGTAGAGGTTGAAGAAGAGAGAGTGCGTGAGCCTGCATGGTGTAAACGCTGAAAGGAGAGGGCAGCAGAATTAGTGGTGGCTCCCACAGCTGCATTTGACTCATCCCAAATTCCTGCCACACAGGCTGAACTTGCTGTGTTATGGAGTGAGGTGGAAGCTGTGCATAATGTTGTGTATGCTGCTTGACAGCAGCTGAACCACATTGAGACTCAGCAAGCAGAAATTATATGCATGTTACACACACTGACTGGTAAGCCCCAGCCCCCCAAGCCCCATAAAAAATTATCAGTTAGCCAAATCTACCCCCAAAAATCTGTCCTCTGCTTTTCCTTGTTTTCTTAATCAATAATTTTTTTTCATACAGACTAAGTTGTTATTTATTTTCAATTAACGTTTTCTTTCTGATGTTAATTTTGTTAAAGCTGCAGTGCTATAATCTTGTATTTATTGATGATCATAATGCTAAATCCCCTCCTCCCCCAAATGTCCGCCCCTCCACCCAATTATGCTTTTGGCCATAGAAATTTTTTTTTTCTTAGTACTTACTTTATTTTATTTTCTAAAAGTCATGTGGTCACCAAATTTGCATACGCTGCATGCTTTCATTTCATTTCAAACCGTTGTGCCGAAACACCTTCTTCAATACACTTTTATGGAAGCGGGTGGTGCGGCGCCACAGTTTCACCTCTAATGAAAGCGTGCAGCATCCGCCATTTTGCTGACTCTCTGACATTTAAAAAATAAAATAAAGTAGGTAAGAACTCAGAAAAACTATGTTTCTATTGCAGAAAGCATAATGGGGGAGATAGATTTGCGAGGTGGGATTTAGATTAGAATTATGACTATTTTCCTTAAATTGTTAAATAGTAGTGCAATAATCCACTGACAACTTAGACACATATTTTTTGTATTATAATTTCAATTTGCTCTTATCTTCTGATTGCATGATACCTTTCTTTCCACCATTTATTTTATTCTGCATTTCTCTATTTTTTTACATTTGAAATAATGAAAGTAATGCTCATTTTTAATGTTATTCTGACCTTGTTTTCATCAGTATTCCCAGCTATTTTTGAACAACTACTATTCCATAAGGTCATGGAGCACTGTCTGCTGCATGCAAATTCATTTTAGATACACCAGAAATTATTTTAAGTAGTTGATGTCCAAGAGCATGTGAGAAGACTGATGAAAACCTGGTTCACATGCATGGCAGAGTAAAATGAGCACTTCAGTTATTAATTCAGATATGAAAAAAGGAGTACAGCATACTTACATTGTGGAAATAAGGGTATCATACCTTCATATACACAGTTTATTAGATAAGGGCCAATGTATCATTCAATAAAAAGTATAAGTCAAATTGGTAACCGTTTTCATGCACTGCTGCTTTATGTTCGTGCTGTATTACATTTTGGTTACTGTTTAGTGTGCTACATTTTCATAGTATACATACCCACAACAACAATCAAAATACCAGTAAATCACCTACCAGGACCCCCCCTCACCCAAATATCCTCTCTTGTGAATGTCCCACTGTTTTAATTTCATGAAAGTCCCGATGAAGAATAAGGTCAGAAATGTGTCATAGTGTCCCAAGTGAGAGCATTGCCTGTGTTGACGCCTGCTGCTGCTGCTTCTGCTGTTGTCCCACTGTTTTAATTTCATGAAAAGTCCCAATGAATAAGGACATGAAAAAATTTCCAGCAAATTCACAAATATTTCTTGATGCACCACTGAAAGGCTACGCATAGATCCTGAAATGAGTCACAGTGTTCCAAGTGAGAGCATTGCTTGGTGATGCCTGCTGCTGTTGTTGTCCCACTGTTTTAATTTCATGAAAAGTCCCGATGTCGTATAAGGCCAGAAATGTGTCACAGTGTTCCAAGTGAGAGCATTGCCTGTGTTGATGCCTGCTGCATCTCTGAAACATGCTGCCCTTTGTGTGTGCCTTCGTATCACAATGGTGAGTTATTGTTTGTCCGCTATCAAGCTTTTTATAGACATAGCCATTTAATTTGTATTGAATCTTCTTGTGTGTTGTAAGCAGTCCATCATGTTGTTCCTTTTAAGGGAATCATCATCATAGATGTGGAATGTTTCCACTTCACCGTGGTGGCCATGATGATCACATTCACATGCCATACATATGTTACTAATCCAACATCTAATGTGGTACTGTAACATTTAAATTTTATTGGGGGATGGGAGTCGGGGGTTACTGCTGTGGTTGACTGAATTCTAAGCATTTCTCATTACTGTTCTTTTTTTTTTTCATTCTCAGGTCGTAGCACACGTGTGTTCCATATGTTTCTGATTGGTGATGACTTCAGCTGTACGGAAAATGTCAAGCAATGAAAGGTAAGTATTTTTGTTGTTGTTGGTTGTGGGGCATCATTGGGAAACAATTTTCATTAATGTTTTTGTCTTCTTTCCAGATCTTCAGCATATCCAAACTGTTGTCTGTCTTCAGATTGGAAGATACCACCGATGCCAGTCCACAGTGCCTCAATGTTACCTAAAAACAGAAGAAGAAGAAATTATTAGGAGTTCATTGAAGTACCACATTCAGTTTCCAGTATGGCTGTTCCTGTCTTCTGTGATATCCAGCTTTAAGTACACAGCTATTAGTAAACCCCAGTAAAAAAAATTAACAAGTTTAGTGAGTGTCACGCACTGGCCCACTGTCTAACATTCATCATGAGTTTTCATGACCAGGATAACACATTGTACAATCCTCATATACTGAAGTATGCCTGTCCTATCTGTTTAAAAAAAATATATTATCTGGCCTGTATATCACCGCTATTTAATGCTTCACACTAGCAGAAAACAAGAAAAAAAAGTAAAGAGGAAATAAGACTGATACTTACCTGTAGATGAAATAATTTCAGTGGCTGCACTGCAATGTCATTGTTGATGCAGTTACAGTAGTTCAATTCAATTCAATCTTTATTTATAAAAAAGCACCTTTCTTACAACCAAGGCATTTGTACATACCTAAAACAAATATAACCAATAATCACAACAAAACAGTAAATCAATAAAATCCCACAATTAAAAATCTGTAAATTACAGCAACGACATACAAATCTGGATATGCCAGATCAAATAAATAAGCTTTAAGTGCAGTTTTAAAGCCCTGGACAGTCAGGCAATCTCACACGCGATGAGGTAGAGAGTTCCACAGGTTTGGGGCCACAACATCAAAAGACTGGGCATAAGATGTCTTTAAACGGTCCCTGGGAATCTCTAGCAATCCTCTGTCAGTGGATAGGAAAGGGTGGAGGGGACAGTAAGAGCAAAGGAGATCTTCCAAGTAACTAGGTCCTTGATCGTGTAGGGATTTACAGGTCAGCAAACTTTTTTTTTCAGTTCTGTTTATTCTCCCTGTGTACCTGAAACTCTCTCAGGCTACCTCTTCTCCCCGGCCGCTCTACCACAACCTGATCCCTTGCCTCCTCAGTGGGTATGCTGCCCCTCCTCCATCCTCCAACCAGGAACCCCCCAGCTCTGAGCCCCCTGGGGCAGGGCCACCACTCCACCAGCACTCTATCTACAATCTAAAGCTGGCCGGGGAGGAGGAGGGGAGAGAGGCAGAGGCAAGGTCTGGTGATGGCGTGTGGTGGTGGCCTGAAGAGGAACCATCGACTATCCAGGCACAGGGGGTATTTTGTACTTTGTCCCCCGTGCGCAGCATGCAATGACGTCAGCATTCAGCTGCCCCATAGATGCCTACAGTGCTCATCCCTGATTTTTCTGTTCCCACACTAGTAGTACCCTCAGTCTCCACCAGGGGTCACTACTGCAGTGGGAAGACCCTGGATCCTTCCCAGGGAGAGGACAGCTGTCTCTCAGATGCTCAATCCAACTCCATCCCCTGCTGACCCCCAGCACCCGGGCTCGCTCTCAAACCTGGGTCGCTGGCATGGCACGAGGTGTGGCTTCCAGCACCTCAACCCTCAGCACCACTGGGCCAGCTATAGGTCAATAAACTTACCTGGAAGGTGATCCACCACTGAACTGGCAGCCAGTGCAGTCTTCGGAGCACAGGCGTTATATGACTAGTTCTAGAAGTACCAGTCAATAGTCTGGCTGCTGCATTCTGCACTAGCTGCAGGCCACAGATATTAACCCCCCATAGCCCTAGGTAAAGGGCATTGTAGTAGTCAAGGCGGGAAGAAATGAAGACATGGACCAACATTGGAAGATTTTCAGGAAGAACCAGATGTTTTACCCAGCTGATATTCCTCAGATGATAAAAAAAGATTTTGATGACTGCCCACACCTGAGATTAAAGGGTCAGGGTGTCCTCAAAAATAACACCCAAGTTCTGCATCCAGTTTGAAGTAGTCAGCTGAACACCCCCGAGCCATAATCCGGAGGGTAGTCCTGCCAACAAACCCGCCTCCTGACAATCTGGGTCCACAACCAGCACCTCAGTTTTAGCTGGGTTCAACTGCAGCCAACTCATACCCATCCAATCCTGAATCTTGGCTAGACAGTTGTAAATACCGAGAGAAACACATCCTGACCTGGTACAAAGGACATGTACAACTAGGTATCATCAGCATAGCAGTGAAAACTCAGACCGTACCACCTAATAATCTCTCCCAACGGAAGCATAAACACTGCAATCAACATGGGTGACAAGATGGAACCCTGCATCACCCCACAGGATAGGGGGAGAGGGGCCGAGGAATAAATCCCAGACACCACTCTCTGAGTCCTAACCTCGAGGAAAGATCAAAACCATCTGAGGACCATACCAGACAGTCCACAGATGAACCGCAGGTGCTCCAACATCACATCATGGTCTACAGTGTCAAACGCTGCAGAGAGAGATCAAGGAGGACCAAGATGGAATGGGTCTTCTGATCTCTCACTATTAGGAGGTCATTTAGTACCCGGGCAAGGGTCCTCTCGGTACTATGTCTTTTCCTAAATCCTGACTGGAGAGAATCATAGACATTGTGACTGGTCAAATGATCATCCAGTTGCAACCTTACCACCTTCTTAGTAACCTTACCCACAATGGGCAGGTTAGAGACAGGTCTGTAGTTCACCAGGCAGTCCGGGTCAGGGGAGGGATTTCTAAGGAGGGGTTGAACAACCTCCTCCTTCAGGGGATCTGGGAAGATCCCCCTGTCCAATGACCTCCAGACTATCTTGGCTAGGACCGGGCCAATCTCATCCACGCATCCTGTTAGAAGGCGTGTAGGGCCTGGATCCAAACTACAGCTGGTTGGTTGCAACTCCTGGACGATCATCACAATGTCAATGATTGCAGGTCAGCTAAGGTCAGACCAGGTAAACTGGGCACCCGACATCTCCTGCCAAACACCACAGCTCCCATTAAAGGGAGCCAGACAGATGCCAGATCTGATTGTGGCAACCTTATCTGTGAAGAACTCAGCATACTCATCACACCATTCTTGTGAAAAAACTTCCCCAGGTTGGAGACAGATTGGATTGAACAATCTGTCCACAGTCCGTAAGAGCTGAGCCAGTCTGTTCTGCACAGCAGCATTCTCCCTGGACAGAAATTCTGCCTTTTTTTTGGGTGATTGCTGATTGATAGACCACATAATGGTCCATCAATCTAAGTCTGTCACACTCCAGGCCCGATTTCCACCAGCTCCACTCCAGCCTTTGTCCCACTCTCCTTAACTCCTTCAAGGTCTCATCAAACCAAGGAGACCTTGAAAAGGGGGTGAGGGGCTGAACACGAACAGGCGCTATGGAATCCAGGACTGCTACTACCACCTTATTGTAGACAAGTACTAGATCCCCTGATCCATGCATTCACTTGGTACACCTGAAAGATCCAACACTGCCATTAGGCCATCTGGGATAACACCCCTCAAAGGGCAGTACCAGACCATCTCTGTAGGGGCAGATCTACTGGGGGGAGCCATGAAACTGAACCCAATGGTGTGATGGTCAGACCATCCAACTAGCTCCACCACCAAATCAGATATCTCCATCCCCAGGAGGAACACTATGTAAAATGAATGACCACCAATATGGGTCGAGGAGGTAAAAATCTGTGTAAGGCCTGGTGAACTCATTAGCTGGAGGAAGTCTTGACCAAATTGCAAAAGTTAATCATTGACCAAGGCATTGAAATCCCCCAGGATCAGCCACCTGGGGGATCCCAATGCCAGATCGACAATGAAGTCCACGACTTCCTGCAGGCAAATTTTTCCATATCCTGGAAGAATCCTGCACCCTATACCCTCATCCATTATACATTCAAAGTAATTGGTGTTCCCCACTGGAACCTTCACAAGGTTCAGTTCCGATCTAAAACAAATGCCTACACCCCCCCCAAGATCCACCCTTGGGCGGTGTATCACCAAGTACCCAGCTGGAATTGCTGAAGCCAACACTGGACTAGCATTTTCATCCAGTCAGCTCTCAATGATGTAAGCCAGGTCTGCTGATCCAACAAGATCCGCTGTTAAAGCAGTCTTGTTCTTAGTAGACCTGGCATTGCATAACACCACCCAAGTAGGATGAGTGACCAAGGAAGTCTGCATTTCTTGCCTGCTAGTTGTTATTCTTTTGGTGCCAGGAGGACTGTATGACTGCAAGTTTACATTGTAACCTGTGAAAACAAAATGAAAATCACTTGCCTGTATTTGGTGACAGTGGCATGTATAAGAAGTTAAAGGATTAACAGCACAGTTCAAGTCAAAACCATAGAAACATAGAAACATAGACTTTGACAGCAGATAAGGACTGCTTGGCCCACCTAATCTGCCCATTTTCCTACCTAGAGGATAAGCTGCAGATCCTATTTAACCAACAGCCTATTTCTTCCTACTGCCCACAAAAATTGCCTTATGTCTGTCCCATGCATTCTTGAATTCTCCCACAGTTTTAGACCCCACAACCTCCTCAGGAAGGCTGTTCCATGCATCCACCACCCTCTCTGTGAAAAAAGTACTTCTTCACATTGCCACTGAGCCATCCCCCTCTATCTTCGATCTGTGTCCCCTTGTTCTTGCACATCCCTTTTTCTGAAAGATGCTACCCTGTTGGACTTTGTTGATTCCACTGAGGTACTTAAATGTTTTTACCATGTCCCCCCTCTCCCTCCTTTCCTCAAGGGCATACATATTAAGCTCCTTTAGTCTCTCCTCGTATGGCTTCTCTTGCAGACCCTGCACCATTTTAGTTGCCCTCCTCTGAACTGCCTCCATCCTGTCTATGTCCTTGTGGAGATGGGGTTTCCACAACTGGATGCAGTACTCCAGATGGGGTCTTGCCAACTGTCTGTACAGGGGGATAACCACAGGGTTGAGCACTGGGTCCAGTCCTTTTTAATGTCTTTATAAGTGACATTGCAGAGGGACTAGAAGGAAAAGTATGCCTCTTTGCTGATGACACAAAGATCTGCAACAGGGTTGATACACAAGAAGGCACAGAAAGGATGAGAAAGGACTTGGCAAGGTTGGAGTAATGGTCAGAAGTATGGCAGCTTGGATTCAATGCAAAGAAGTGCAAAATAATGCACCTGAGAAACAAAAACCAAGGGGAAGATTACACAATGGGGGGTAGTAACAACAACAAAAATGGATAGGGACCTGGGAGTAATCATATCAGATGACCTTAAGGTTGGCAAGCAATGTGCGAAGGCAGTAGAGAGGGCTGGGGGGATACTGGGATGTATAGGTAGAGACATCACCAACAGAAAACAGGACATTGTTATCCCCTGTACAGACAGTTGGTGAGACCCCATCTGGAGTACTGCATCCATTTCTGGAGACCCCCCCACCAGGACATGGACAGGATGGAGGCAGTTCAGAGGAGGGCAACTAATATGGTGCAGGGTCTGCAAGAGAAGCCTTATGAGGAGAGAATACAGGAGCTTAACTCATTGCCTCCTAGAAATGCATGTAGGCATCATCAAATCTAACTGCAATGTGTCCCAGAATGCCTACAGAAGTCACCTACAGACTTCCTGTGTGCCCTAGAAACGTCTGGAGAAGTCACTCACATGTTTTAATATTACTTGTCAGCCAGAATAGATTAGAAGTGACAGCATAGTACCATTAGAAAGGTAATGCTGTGCTGAACAACTTTGCCACTGACACTTTGTGTGTATCATGTTCACTTTAGGAGTTATTCATATTTGTTTATGACATTTGTCCATCTAGAACCACCTAAGCACTTTGAAAAAAAAACACACATTCTGGGTATCTTAGCCAGTATAAAACAAAAACCGAATTGAGTACAGTTGATTGCATAGAACCATTGGAAAGGCAATTTTGTGTGCAACAATGTTGCCACTGATACATTGTGTATATCATGTATACTTTAGGAGTTATATGCATTTGTTTATAGTATGGTGTGTATGGTTCAGATTTGTCCCTCAAACCTCACCAACATACCTTGACTCAAATGGGGGGAAATTATGTTTAATACTACAGAAATAGCTGTTTGTTTTACAAACAAATTATTAAAATTACATTTAATGTCTGGATGCTTAATTTGATGTTGATATGTTACATACAGTATTTCCCAACAGAAAAAGGTTTATGGTGCATTTTTTAGTGGAAAAAAATATTTTGTTTTGCTGTTTTGACAAGCACAGAAATAAAACTAAATTACCTGCTGTTCCTTGCATATGACCATTGGAAAGGTAATTTTATGCTGAACAGTTTTGCCACTTGTACTTTGTGCCTAGCACTTACGGTTTTTGTGTTATCAGCATTTGTTTGCGGCATGCCAATTATGGCTTGATTTTGCTTAAAAAGGCCCAGGATTAACTTTTAACAGTATATGGGAGACAAATGCTGCAACTTCAGAAAGCTCCTGTGGAGGCAATGAGTTAATATGTATACCCTTGAGGAAAGGAGGGAGAGGGGGGACATGACAGTAACGTTTAAGTACCTCAGTGGAATCAACAAAGTCCAACAGGGTAGCATCTTTCAGAAAAAGAGATGTGCAAGAACAAGGAGACACAGATTGAAGATAGAGGGGGGACAGCTCAGGGGCAATATAAGGAAGTATTTTTTCACAGAGAGGATGGCGGATGCATGGAACAGCCTTCCTGAGGAGGTTGTGGGGTCTAAAACTGTGGGAGAATTCAAGAATACATGGGACAGACATAAGGCAATTTTTGTAGGGGGGTAGGAAGAAATAGGCTGTTGGTTAAATAGGAACTGCAGCTTATCCTCTAGGTAGGGAAATGGGCAGACTAGGTGGGCCAAGTGATCATTATCTGCCATCAAAGTCTATGTTTCTATGTTTCTCCCTCTTACTCTCAAGAAGCAAGGTGGCTGTGGCTGGCTGAGGGTTCATAGATTTGGCACCAGTACAATGTATCTCTGTCTCCCTGTCTCTCTCTCTCACTGTCAAGAAGCAGGGTGGCTGTGGCTAGCAGAGGGTTCATAGATGGAGCACTGGTATAATGTCTCTCTCTCTCTCTCTTTCTTTCTCTCTCACTGTCAAGAAGCACGGTCACTGTGGCTGGCTGAGGGTTCATAGATTGGGTACCGGTACAATGTCTCTCTCTCTCTCAGCAGTGTGGTTGTGGCTGGCAGAGGGTTCATAGATTTCGCACCAGTAGAATGTCTCTCTCTCTCTCTCTCTCTCTCTCGCTCTCTCAGCAGTGTGGCTGTGGCTGGCTGAGGGTTCATAGATTTGGCACTAGTACAATCTCTCTCTCTCTCTCTCTCTCTCCTCAAGAAGCAGGGTGGCTGTGGCTGGCTGAGGGTTCATAGATTTGGCACCAGTAAAATGTCTCTCTGTCTCTCTGTCTTTCTCTGTCTCTCTCTCTCTCTCTCTCTCTCTCTCTCTCTCTCTCTCTCTCACTGTCAAGAAGCAGGGTGGCTGTGGCTGGCAGAGGGTTCATAGATTGAGCCCTGGTATAATGTCTCTCTCTCTCTCTCTCACTGTCAAGAAGCAGGGCAGCTGTATCTGGCTGAGGGTTCATAGATTTGGCACTAGTACAATCTCTCTCTCTCTCTCTCTCTCTCTCTCTCCTCTCAAGAAGCAGGGTGGCTGTGGCTGGCTGAGGGTTCATAGATTTGGCACCAGCAAAATGTCTCTCTTTCTCTCTCTCTCTCTCTCTCTCTCTCTCTCGGTCTCTCACTCTCAAGAAGCAGTGTGGCTGGCTGAGGGTTCATAGATTTGGCACCAGTAAAATGTCTCTCTGTCTCTCTGTCTTTCTCTGTCTCTCTGTCTCTCTCTCTCTCTCACTGTCAAGAAGCAGGGTGGCTGTGGCTGGCAGAGGGTTCATAGATTGAGCCCTGGTATAATCTCTCTCTCTCTCTCTCTCTCTCTCTCTCTCTCTCTCACTGTCAAGAAGCAGGGCAGCTGTATCTGGCTGAGGGTTCATAGATTTGGCACTAGTACAACTCTCTCTCTCTCTCTCTCTCTCTCTCTCACTCTCAAGAAGCAGGGTGGCTGTGGCTGGCTGAGGGTTCATAGATTTGGCACCAGCAAAATGTCTCTCTGTCTCTCTCTCTCTTTCTCTCTCTCTCACTCTCAAGAAGCAGGGTGGCTGTGGCTGGCTGAGGGTTCATAGATTGGGCACCAGTACAATGTCTCTCTGTCTCTCTCTCTCTCTCTCTCTCTCACTGTCAAGAAGCAGGGCGGCTGTATCTGGCTGAGGGTTCATAGATTAGGCACCAGTACAATGTCTCTCTCTCTCTCTCACTCTCAAGAAGCAGGGTGGCTGTGGCAAGCTGAGAGATCATAGATTGGGCACCAGTACAATTTCTCTCTCTCTGTCTCTCTCTCAAGAAGCAAGGTGGCTGTGCCTGGCTGAGACTTCATAGATTTAACACAGGTACAATGTGTCTCTTTATCTGTCAAAAAACAGGGTGGCTGGCTGGGGTGCGTTACTGTATTTCAGTGTCAGGAGGATATCTGTCATTCAGTTAGCAGGATTTCAGTGGCTACAATTTGGCATTTGTATTTTGAAGACTGAGGATAATAATGACTGCACATATTCTTTGAACTGTGCTGGTAAAATCCAGAAAGGGGAAGGCAAACTATAATGACATATCATATCTGATGATAGTTATAAGTAACAGGAAGAAGTACTTGAATGCAAATTGTTTCTTTATGCCCTCCCACTAATATCCTCCTCATCATCATCAAGAAGGAAGCAGCCATTGCAATCCTCAATGCCAGAGTTGTACCCACTTAGAAATTCTTTTTCCATGACTGCATTATTGACCTCGATGGTACACCATTTGTCACTGCCACCAGGGTGGTCTGCTTCGCCTGCATCATCAGCACAACCATCTTCGTGACTGGGTACAAACATAGATGTGCTTGTCCTACTTGATATGTGACCTTCATTCATTCTGATAAATGTCAGCAAGCTGACATTTGTAGGTGATAGGATAGTACAATGGTCATGCACTATGGCCTCTGCAGAACTAAATACCCTCTCCACACTTACACTAGAGGGTGGGCAGGTCGGGTACTATAGTCCTTTAAAGTCAGTGCTGGCCATTCATTCACCTTGCCACTCCAGTACACCAGAGGATCATCCAACATTGTTAGATGCATGTTTTCTGCCAAATAGTCCTCAACTGTGGTCAGCATCCCTGATGAGTTGTCCACCTCTTCACAAGATTCATCTAGATCACAAATTCTGACTTAGGACAAGGCACCCCAAAGTGGATTTATGGACAACTGTGCAGCTGTCACCACCCCTTGCTGGTCAGCCACCTTTCTGGATGCACTGGATCCACAGTGACCTTTAGCCTTGTTATGCTATAGTGCACAAAGATCGTGACGCACCTAGGCAGGTCGTGCTCAGGTTTAAACAGTAATAATGAAAGCAGACAGAAAACCAGCACCATAACCAAGGCTCATGTAAACAAAGTCTCACTTGAGACTAAAAGTTCTTTAAATGACTCACCGACTCCAGAATCATGAATGACTGTGTCCACAGTATATTTTAATGATCCAAAAAAGAGTAAAATCCATGGTGAAATTCAAAGAACAAACAACTCAGCACACAGCTATACACTTCCTGGTGTGAAGTCTCTTCATCTGACGCGTTTCACCCAATCAGGGGCTTTCTCAAAGGTATTGAGACACTGTTACACCAGGACCTTAAAGAGAACAAAATTTAAAGGGTTACTACCACCAAACCCAAAAAAACACATCATATAAAAACTAAAGAACAAGGAAATTAAAATTAAAATGTGCATGTATGTAAACTGTTAAATCATTATTGTATAAACAATCTAGCTGGTATTTATAATCTCCAGTGATTCAATAACAGATACATTTTGCACCAAGCATGAAATGCAGCATTTTCATAGCACTAAACCATATTGCTTTCATTGACATTGTTAAAATCAAACCTGTAAAGTGAGAAAGAGTGCACCCAGTTTTGTAAACTCAGACAGCAGGATATGCTGGTGCAAATCTGTATAGAAAGAGAAAAAAGAAAGAAAATTAAAAACACGTTTATGTCACAATCACATATTATGCATTTTACACTTTCAAAAATTGGTTTAACTTCAAATCTACCATTTAAATCTTTACCATCCATAGCTTTAAATGTGAAAATCCAATATTGTTCTCTTTTTAGCAGTAAATTGTTGAAATCACCCTCCCCCCCGGACATAACTGGTTTATCTAAACCTGTAAAAGTAAACATGTGTTGATTTTTGTTTCTAGTCTTAAAAAACATGCATGGATAATGCATTAGTCAGGTCCTCATTTAAAATAGCTCTTTCATGTTCTCCAATTCAGGTTTTGAATGCTCTAACTGTCTTATTGATGCAAAAACAGCCACATTTGCATGTGGCTAGGTATATTACACCCATGGTACTACAAGTAGTGAAACCCTTAAACGGTACATCTGTACCTTTAATAGGGTCCTTTACAAATCTTGCAGTTATTACTTTAGAACAGAATTTATAGTTCCCACATTTATTGCAGCTGTTTTCCCTTTTTGGTATCCACATTCTAGGATTATGTTGTATGGACTGCAGGGAATGTACATTTCTGTCTTTTATAGTGTGACCCCTGCGGTATGCAAATTTAGGCCCTTCCTCTTCTAGATTGACAAGGTCTGAATCCTGTTTAACTATATGCCAATGTTTTTTGATAATATTGGCTATAGTATTTGATTGAGGGTTATAAGTGCTACCAAAGGTCAGTTGTGGATCTCTTTTTTATTCTCAACCTGTTTATTATTATGAAACAAGTCTTTTCTTGGTAACTGGTCCACAACTTCCTTGGTGTTATTCAAAAGAGTTTGTGAATAACCTCTCTCAGTGAGCCTGTTTATCAATTCATCTGCTCTCACCTGAAAAGTGGAGTCAGAACCACAATTTCTTTTGGTTCTGATGAACTGTCCCTTAGGTATAGCCCTAATAACATGTTGTGGGTGATTACTACTGGCTAACAGGATGGTGTTTCGATCTGTAGGTTTGTGATATACAGTATGTCAGTAGTAAGTCCACCCTGTCCATCCTTTTTAATAATCAAGTCCAGGAAGGGAATTTCAAGCAAATCAGCATTAGTACTAAACTTTAAATTGCCATTACTTTCTTCAAGGTACCTTACAAACGACATAAGTGCAGCCTGTCTACCCTTCCATATGATCAGTATGTCATCAATAAAGCGTTTCCACAAATCAAGTTTTTGTAGAAATGGATTATTGTGATTTCGTACAACATCTTTTTCCCATTTTGCCATATAAAGATCGGCATAGTTGGGCGCAAAACTCGCACCCATGGCTGTACCCTTCTTTTGTAAATAAAAGTCATTTTTGAAACAGAAGGTGTTACAAGTTAAAACAAATTCTGCCAACTGAATGATGGTTTCAGTTAAAGGCACAGCATTAGTTCTAGAATTAAGATAAAATTCCATAGCTTAGAACCCTTCCTTATGGGGTATATTGGTATATAATGCTGTAACTTCAAGGGTCACCAAATACCATTCATCTTGTATCTCTACAGTATATTATCTAATATTTCTAAAATAGTACTAGTGTCCTTAATGTAAGAAGGTACCTCTTTAACCTATACTTAGAACCATTAATTCATAAATTGTCTTTATGTCCACAGGTACAGGGTATTACAATTTTAGATACGAAAATTAAAGTGTCCGCCTATGCCGATGACTTACTTTTACAACTTTCATATCCAGAGTCTTCTATTCCGGTTATGTTAGACCTAATTGAGGAATATAGTAAGCTTTCCAATTATAAGTTGAATGTTGGTAAGTCCATGGTGTTCCCTTTGAACCACAGAGTTCTTAAGCATAGTATTACGGCTCTAGGCTTGGGGTGGTCTAAGGACTCTTTACGTTATCTCTGTATTGAGCTAACTAGAACCACACAGCTTTCCGTCAAGAAGAACCTGGATTCACTACTAACATTAGTGACGCAGGATTTAGAATGTTGGGCACTTCTTCCCATTTCTTTATGGGGAAGAATAAACTTAGTTAAAATGAATATATTGCCAAGATTGCTTTATCCTCTTCACTTACTCAATATTTATTTACCAGGAACTTGGTTTAAGAAAGTACAAAACCTTATAACGAAATTTATTTGGCTCAAGAAACAACCAAGATTGGCATATCACAAATTAACGGCTTCCAAACTTAAAGGGGGCCTACGATTACCTCATTTTAGTTTGTACTACTGGGCTAGTTAGGCGTCCAAATACCTTCAGTGGTTAGTCCCTAACTCATTTCCCGTGCTCTCTCCATGGTTGAAAATTGAATTGGATATGATTCGTCTATGTAATATAGAGCCTTCCACACTATTATTTTTAAATTCATCAGTCCTGCCAAGGAAGCTAAAAGGTACCACTATTGAAACGTCCATTAAAATTCATGCACAGCTATGTGGGTTTTTAAAATATAAACAATATGCAGATCCTTCTCAATCGATTTGGAATTCCCCCACTTTTAGAATAGATAATAAGCCTATATCTCCTACCTGGTTGCCTCGATTAGGGGACAGGAAATTGTCTTTGTTCCTTAAGGAAGATGGAACATGGTTACTTGTAGCAGAATTTGCACAGAGACTTAGTTTACTACCACAGGACCATTTTAGAATCCTTCAATTAAGGCACCTGTTGGTTAAAAAATTTGAAAGGATATCTTCCACATTACCAAGTTACTCTTTCCAACATGATCTATGTCCCTTAATTACCACTACAAAAGTAATCTCCAAAGTGTATAATTTTTTATACCACTGGCATTTTCCCAAGGCTTTTGGACCTTCAAGTTATTGGTCCGGTCTTTTCCCACTCCGGAACATAGATTGGCCCATACTATGGAGTAACTGTCATCATTTTGTAGCACAAGACAGGCTACGACTGATGCAGTTCAATATCTTGCACAATCTCTATTACTCACTGCAAAAGTTTTTTGCTTGGGGGGTAACAACATCCAATTTATGTAACAAGTGTTTACAGAGTGAAGGCACCTTGTTACATATTTTCTGGGACTGTCCAAAGATAGCCCTGCTTTGGAGAATGATACAAGACAGAGCAGATAGATTACTGAGGTTGTCTGATTTATTTTTACCTGAGATATGCATTCTTGGGGATTATTCTCAGATAACTGCGAATCGTCGTAAATATCATATAGCTTTGATCTCCATGTCTGTTAAAAAGCTGGTCCTCAAATACTGGAAAAGTACACAGTTGGTCCTCTACTCTGAATGGCTTAATGAGTTGTTAGCTAACCTTAGGACAGAGAAGACTATTTCTAGTCTTAATAATGACAATTTTAAATACAAAAAGATATGGGCTCCTTTACATACGTTATACACTTCCTAACCTGTAAGTGCTGTTTTGAATTTGTTACTGTGAATTGCTTGTATGTCGGAACTGTGGGGGAGGATGGGGGAAGGAGGGGATGGGATCATGTATGTTGGACTTCCTTTATGTTACACATTGTGTTCGTATCTTCATGATCCTGTCCATTGTAAAGTTAAAAATGTTAATAAACTTTAAATGAAAAAAAAAGAAGGTACCTCTTTAACAAAATCAGCAATTAGAGAATCTAAGTATTTGGCCAGTGGCTCTGTAAGTGAATTACTGCCTGAAACAATAGGTCACCCTGGGGGATTATTCAAACTTTTGTGTATTTCAGGGAGACAATAGAAGGTCTGATGTACTGGAAACTCTACCTTAAGAAAATTGATCACAGTTTCCGGTAACCAGAAATTCTCTCTAGCCACATCTAGGTATCCATCAATGATCTTTTTAAATTCTACGGTGGGATCATAACTCAACTTAGTATAAAAATCCACATCCCTAAGTTGTCTCATTACTTCACCTTCATACTGTGTACTGTCCTTAATAACTATTGCTCCTCCCTTGTCAGCTTCTTTTATAGTAATGCTCTGTTTTTTTCCTTGTTCCTCTAGAGCTTTATTTTCATTTATACTCATATTATGAAAATATTTTTTATCCAAATTATCAGAAAGAAGTTCAATGTCCTTTTCACAGCTTTTTAAGAAAACTTGCAACACTCCTGACATAGGTGAACAAAAATCAGACTTTGGTTTAAAATAGTCATAAGGTGTATCATTTATCTCACTTGATTTTTGAACAGTATCTCCATAGTTCATTTTTTTTCTAGTGAAGAATGATTTAAGGCTTAAGTTACATCCCAATTTATGTACATCAATTATGGTCCCAAAAGTGTCAAATCTCCTGGTGGGTGTAAAAGAAAGTCCCTTATTTGGTGCACTAATTTCAACATCAGTAAGTACATAACTTGAGATATTTACGATATTCATTGGTAGAGTCTGCCCCTTCCTCATCGTGTTCTCCATTGTCTTCCTCTTCTTCCAGTCAAACCTCCTCTTATGTTTAATTCCCCCTCTTCTTGTACATTTTTTGTACCTGGGTTCCAGCGTATTGTTCTCTGGCTGCACCATGAGCCTGATGGACCCGGTGGTAACTGTGAAGTCATTGGAGTAGCACATTTTTCTATTATTTCTGCTCCTAAAAAAGTTTCCTCTTCCTCAGGTGCTACTGAATTGGTAACAATCAAATTATTCAGAGTGGTGGGATTTTCAGCAGTGCATTCTTTATCATATAAAGTGGGATTAGTCCATTCAAAGATCCTGCTCTCTTTATAATCACAATCGTCCCTTTCAAACTTCTGCATTTTACTCAGCTTTATTTTTTCTTCATATTTCTTTATATTTTCAGCAAAGTTTTCCAGAAGCTGCTTATAAAGTGGAATGTGTGAGAATGTTCTTAATATTTCTTCCTTTTTATTAATATCAATTTCCACCTCTTTCTGAATAATTAGATTTTCTTGGAGTATAAGCTCAATGTACTCCTTACTGGCCCGCTGGCTAATAGCCTGCCATTTATCTAGAAAGTCCACTTGATTGTTTCCACAATTGGCCTTTTTAGTCACTCTCAGACCATGAGGTGCTCTTTCTACCTCCAAATATGCCTTCAAACTGATTTCCTCCCACTGCAGTCTTTTTAATTTCTGCACTGTTCTTTCCAGTTGCATAAACGCTTGTTTGGCACTAAATGGTAGTGTATTGTCAATACTGGTGTCATTCAATATGCTGGTATAAGTCCCAATGACAGAAGTTTTTAAAAAAAATGAGATCCTTCAAGGTTCGACTAACAGTATCGCGTTGTACCTGCCGTGGTTCAGACATGAAAACACAAATTTGGAGCAGGAGTGCTATAAACACTGTACTGTGTGCTTGAGAGCATAAACACACTAAAATAATGAGCCTTTTCTTGTTTTCAACCTGTGCGTACACAACAGTTCAAATACAATGGTGCACAAAGATCGCGACACACCTAGGCAGGTCGTGCTCAGGTTTAAACAGTAATAATGAAAGCAGACAAAAAACCAGCACCGTAACCAAGGCTCATGTAAACAAAGTCTCACTCGAGACTAAAAGTTCTTTAAATGACTCACCGACTCCAGAATCATGAATGACTGTGTTCACAGTATATTTTAAAGATCCAAAAAAGAGTAAAATCCATGGTGAAATACAAAGAACAAACAACTCAGCCTTGTTATGCTGTGGTTTGCGGAACTTTGCACATGACTTCTGTGCCCCATGAACCAATCTGACCAGCTGTCCGGTCAGATTTTGAACCTGATCATGCCCTCCCTCCAGTATGGATGCAATGCCATGTTTGTAGAGTGGGCTCAGCATTGTGGCTATTCTGAATTTTGGAGATTGCTGAATAGTGGCAATGTCTTTATTGCTGTCTAAGATTGTCATCATGTGTTTCAGTAATGCGCAGCTTGACCTATCTCTGGCCACATCAAGGCTAGGCTGCAGATTCAACAAGGTCTGCCTAAGCACCCATAGCAGTGGGATGGTTTGACGGATGCATTGTCACCACTCCCTGCCAATGTGGTATGCTCAAACGGCCTCAAAATTAATATTACTGAGTCCAAGAGTACCCATTGTTCAGTTGTCATAGATAGTGATGCCCTTGATCTGTCACAGCTAGTGTGCATAACTAGGTATTTGGAGATTGCTTTGTACTGCTTGTACAACCACCCTGCCATGTAAAGTGAGGAGTTCCATCTCATGACAATTTCAAGCTTGAGGTGGTGTTGAGGAAAGCCGTTTTGACAGCTGCCTAAGCTGGTCACAGGCCTTTCCAGAGCATGCAAAATGGGCACAGATGCGGCATGCAACAGTCAGGATTTGCTTAATTTCCAAGTACTGCAGAAACTCCTCTACCTCAAGATTTAATCCAAGGGCCATGCAGGGAACCCTCACAAAGCCACCATTACTGATACATTTCACAGTATTTGCTTCATTATCACCAGCTATGAAGCCAGCTTTAAGGGACAGGGGGCCCTATAACAGAATGCAGTTATAGGGCCCAGCACTTGTCGGTGTTAATCTTAACTCTTAAAGTCTCATTTATTGCATTGCACCCCTTGCCCCTGAACTAAGTTCCAATCATCATATTTGGGTGGTATTTCAGCCATATGTATTAGTCTTTCAATCTGCTTAATTCCAAACCTAACCCGGCAACAACAAACAACATGAGCTGCACTACTCTTCTACTCATTGCTATCACAATTGGATCAGTGGGCCCAGACACCCTTCAGGTCACCTATCCCTCTTCAGTCTACCCAGAACACTGCCTCAGAAATGGACACTGTCTAACAGTACCAGGAGCAACCTCCACAGAGGGGGCATACCAGCAGTCCTACTACAATGGGACCACAACAGGGGAGAATGCATCCAACACACACCACGGGTTCCGTCAGGCTACCACATCTCAGACACACCCCTCAGAAAGTGGAGAAGCCTCTCCAAGGTAAAATAAGGAAATGCAAGTCATGAATCTCTATAACCCTCTGCATCACAGTGAGGAAGCTTATCCTAATGCTCCTCCTGTTATCTGGGAATGTGCACTCAAATCCTGGCCCTCCACTGCCACCCAGATCTATGGGTATCAAGACAAAGGGCCTGATAATAGCTGCAATAAATATTTGCAGCCTGACAGCAAAGTTTACACAATTACAGTCCTGGATGGCCCAACACAAACTGGACATAGCATGCCTAACTGAGACTTGGCTGACAGACAATATAAAAAACAGTGAAATAGCACTACCTTGACATCAAGTATTCAAGACTGACAGGCATGGCAAGAAGGGCAGGGGCTGTCTCATCTACACAAAAGACTCCTTCCAGTGCTCCATCCTCCCTATCTCCAGGATGGCCGCAGAACACGAGCCCCTTGTCATGAAAATACAAGCTGGCCAGTTGGGTAGGACACTGACCATTGCTTCAGCCTACCTGCCCCCCCCAAAAATCACTGGACGGTGTGCCCAAGGTCCTGGATGCAGTGGCCTCCCTACCCAAGGATAGTGGTTTAATTTTCACAGAGGATTTCAATATAAACTGGGAAAGAGACAACTCCATGCCACTCAAGGACACTGTGGCAAGTGCATACCTCACACAACTAGTCATGGAACCAACCAGAAGGAACCACAAGACAGGCAAGAACTCGCTTGTTGACTGGATCCTCACAAACTCCCCATCACAAATATCTGAGGTCAAGGTGCTACCAGATGCTGAGCGACCACTCCCTTGTCACCCTCAGATGGTCAAATAAGTTCAAAAACAGTCTCCCATCACTATACAAAGCAGGATCCTGAAAAGTGGTCAGTTAGGATTGCTTAAAAATGCCCTATTCCACCATGACAGGTCACCCATTGACACACTGCCAGACCTGGACCAGACCCTGAAGTACTTCATGGATGGCTTCAACAATATTTACGACTGATACGCATCGTTAAAAAGGAGGAAAGTGAGGTGGACCACTAATGGTTGGATCACAGGTGAGCTCCTAGCCATGATGAAAGAGAGGGACAACCTCTGGTAAAAAGCCAGGGCCTCGGGTAAAGACCATGCCCACCAGCTGTACCGGGCAGCTAGAAACTGCTGTGCACATGTAATACGGAGGGCTAAAGCAGATCACCACAAGGAACTGCTCGATAAAAGCTGGGGTGACAGCAAAAGGTTCTGGGGAAACATAAAGAATTTCTTGGGAGAAGAAGAAAAGAGAAACCCACAGCTGCTCCACATTAACGGCTCTACTACCACAGACTCATATGTCATCACAAAGTCCTTCAACTCTGCCTTCACAGATCTAAGCACAATACTCCCTCCTGACTACCTACACCCCACCAAGGTTCCATCAGATGACAAAGCACCCAGTACCTCTCACCCTACCTTCTACCTCAAGAGAGTAAGGAGGCAGCATTCTACATAAAAAAAGTGTTCGGGAAGACCAGAATGGGTAGCGATGGAGTAGACATGAAGCTGATGTCTCAAACTCTTGACATGCTCATCAAGCCTATTACAAAACCATTCAACAAATCCCTTACCCTGGCACAATTTCTGGTCACCTGGAAGCAAGCACTGGTCACTTCTGTCCACAAAAGCGGGGACAGGACCAATGTGTCCAATTACAGGCCAATCTCAATCCTCTACCCCCTATCCAAGGCCATTGAGAAGATTGTGGCGGGCCAACTAACAGACTACATCAGCAAATACCAACTGTAATGCCCCAACCAGCATGGTTTCAGGCAAGTGCATAGTACCATGACTGTCATTGTAGAGTTCACCGACTATGCTCACAAAGCTATGGACGAAGGCAAACTAGTAGGGGCGGTGTTCATAGACTTAACAAAAGCCTTCGACACTGTCAACCACACCCTCTTACTGGCCCAGCTTCAAAGCCTGGAGGTGGTTGCCAATGCAACAGTCTGGTTCCAAGACTACCTGTCCCTCAGGTCACAATGGGTAAAAACAGGACAGTTTCTGACACTAGGAAAGTCACACTGGGGATCCCCAAGGGATCCATCTTGGGACCATTGCTCCAGCCTGTTTCTAAATAATCTCCCTCAAGCCTGTGATGCCAAGATAATTCTATATGTGGACGATACTGTCATCCTCAACAGCAACTCTTGAATTGAGCCACTCCAAGCAGCACTTCAGCACTCCTTCAGTAAAATAGAAGACTGGTTCTGCGAGCACAAACTTCTGCTCAATTACAAAAAAACCAAGACCATGTCCCATCCAGCCACCAGCTCAAGAAAAGGTTCCACACCATAAACATCACCAGCAATGTACTGGCCCCCTTGGAACAGGAACACCCTTCAAATACCTTGCAGTCACCCTGGACGACACCTTATCCTATGCTCAACATATTGACCAGGTGGTCAAGACCATCAACACCAAGCTTGGAGTTCTTTACATGCACAGAAAACACCGTACCATGGCAGCCAGCCACCTATCAGTCAAGAGCTCCATCCTCTCCACCATTGACTACTGCCTGGTTATCTACAGTGCAGCATCAGACTCTGTGCTCAAGAGGGTACACGTAGCTCTCAACAAGGCCTGCAGGCTCATTTTGAACAGAGATCAAATGATCCACACCTGTTCCCTCTATGAACAGACACACCCGCTGTCTCTTGGGTGCAGGACTAAATTCCTAACATGATTCCTAGGAAAAAAGCATTACTGGGGAAAGCGCCCCCTTGCATAGCAGGCATCTTCTCCCTCCCAGGCTCAGAATATATAACCAGAAACAGAACGCAGGGAGTCCTCGTGGTGCCACTCTGAAGCACAGCTCTCAGACAGAGCACCTTCTCCTACAGAGCCCCTCTGTGGCTTAACAAGGTACCTGAGTCCATTTGGAACTCCACTAGCCTGTCTGGCTTCAAATCAAACCTTAAGTACTACCTGACCTCCAGCTCTGTATGCACTTGCTTCTCCAACAGCTAACAGACTGTGGATTGCAAGGCCTGGCTCTGCTAACAGCAACTATTCTCAGCACAAGACAGAAGCCACCCTCCCACAGGCTGATTGACAATGTCTCTGAATCACTCTAACGGTCTGCTCCTGTACACCCCTCACCTCCATCTCCCCCCTCCCCTGTCTCCATGCTAGGATGGGTCTATGCCTCCCTGGCCTCAGCCCTGCCTCCTTGACCACTTTTTCAAGAGGCCCCCCCTCCTCCCCTACCAAAATCTTGTCCTTACAGACCCTCCGCCCAACCTAACCTAACCTGTAGTGCCTCTGCACCTTACCTACACTTGTAATCAACTAAAACCGATCTCCATATGCTGTATAGTGTTTTAAATGTCTAAGAAACTCTGTAACCTTTTCCTGATTGCTGTGCTGTTCAGTGTCTCAAATGTCCTAAAACTCTGTAACCTTCTTGATTGAATGTCTATACTCTGTTCACATGACTCGGAACCTTTGTAAAAGAGCCTTGGCTCAAAGGTTTTTTTCAGAATACCAAATAAATAAATAAATAAAAAATAAAGCCACTGATCAATTTCTGTCAGTAGCAAGTCCAGCATGTTTTTGTCTATATGCGACCCCGCTACACTATGCATTGCAAGTGTGGCATGCTGTCTAATGCCATGAAGGTTGCTACCACCACAGTCTGACTTATTACACTGCTTTCCCATCCCTCCATCACAGACAACCCCAGGTAATTGCACCCAATGTGCAGTAATACACAGATATGAACTACCCACCATTTTGCCACTTGTCCACATATCCATGCTTAAGTGAATATACCGTAAGGTGATGCGGAATGTTGAAGGGCATGTCTTACAGACTCTGTCACAGTACAATATAACTCAGGGACAGCACGGGTGGAAAAGTATGTCCTGGATGGGATCTTCCATTTAGGACATGCATGTGCCACAAAGCATTAGAATCCATCATTCTCCACAAAGGAAAATGGCAAAATGTCAATTGCCAGCATTTCCACTATGGCAACATTTAGTTAATGTGCAACTGCATGATTTAGTGGGTATTTACTGTTCCAGGCAAAAAAGGCTGTGCAACGTGGGCTGCATTAGTTGGTGTTTTGCACCAGCATGCAAAATGGCTGTCCTCTGTGAACTGCCATGGGGGGGGTGCCTTTGATATGTGATGGTGGGTGCAAAGGTGGCAAGTCAATAAATGCTGTTATTTAAATTGTTTTAAGCACAGGGGTTGATGTAGTAGAATTACTACATAGACCACCACTGCAACTCTGACCACTACTTGAACATTCAAAGACATCCTCCTTCTCATTCCTGTAGTGATCCTCTGGTGTTATTTCACAACTTTTACTGACAGGGCTACTTACACTCAACTGAGAAGGGGATGCCATGCTCACTAAGATGGATGAGGGTGAACACCCCACAATGGCATTAGCTCCCCTCTGGTGCCAAGTCCACAGTGCCATGTGCCTGCTCTGGAGATGAGTATGCTGGCCTCCTGTACCAAGATGGCTACCCTTTTTACCATGCCTCACACATGTTTGGCAAAGCTGGCAGTTTGCCACTATTTCATCGCTTCCATCTTGTATGAAAAAATCCCAAACTAGGGATTTTGATGCCCTACTTTTCACATGTTGCTGCTGCTGCTGCTGCATATGGGACTGCAGTTTTTATGGTGATGAAATGGGTATAATGCATGATTTCTAGTGTTGTGCACACTTGGATTTTAACTGAACATCACAATCTATGACTATTACTTCAAGGTCATAAACAGACACAGCAACATCAGAACTCTAATTAGGGGGTGATTTACTAACAGACTGTTTACAAACAGCCACCTTCACTTTCTTATTGTCTGGTTCCCAAATGGGGTCACTATCATCATCATCATAGTCGTCATCCACAAATTCACTTTGGATGCTGTCCTGTGGAGATATTCCAGCCACAGCCTCAATATAATCATCCACATTTTTTCATCAACATCTGGATGTCTGGATGGCCTAACCTCAAGGTCAGTGGAAACATGAGACTGCGAGTCATCATCATGATCAGAATCATGTTCAGCTAGTGTGGGGAGTGGGATATCAACTACACCCACGTCTTCTGATCCCACAGCATTTTTGCTACCTGATATTGACTGAGTTGTAGCAATACTCATGCTGTTATCAACCATGCTGGGCCCGTCACTAACTTTACTACCAGCAGGGACAACAGCATCTCCACTCAGCATTGAAGTGACTGATTTCATCGTGAAAAACAGAGTTGGAGAAATCCCTTTACTTGCAGCAACTACTATCTTTCCCTTCTGCTGCATGCTACCATGGCCATGACCACTCTTAACATTGCTAGACTTGCTAGCCCCTGATGAACCTGCCTCTTCAACACAACTTCCACTGCTAATAGTCTTCTTGGCAGCAGTGCCACAGCCAGAAACAGCTTTGCATGACTGTCTCTTTGTGAGCATTTTTTTAAATTACACAGACAATTAACAGCTCAGTTCAGTATTCTTTCATTTGTTTGACTTTCAGTCACTACAAAGTTGTACATTTAAAAAACACAGACTTACAACATTTGGATTAAATAGAAAATAAGAGTATGTATAACTAGCACAATATCTGATAAAAACAACAATTACAAAGAAAGCGGTATATCATTTGAAGCAAACTCAATTGCCAGTATTAATTACACATTTATAAATTACACATTTATCCAAGTTAGATGTGAGCATGTCAACATTGTATTAAAAGATTGGACAGTCTCTTGAATACCCAGCTGATAAAATCAGCCATCTCTCTAGAAAAAAACTCCAAAGGCAGATTCATCAAGAATCTGAGTACTTCTTTTTCTGGAAGTGTATCTGTTTAAAAGTATGAAGACAGAGGGCCCGATTCACAAAGGGGGCAGTGTTCAGCAAAAGCTGTGGCAAACAGCATCTTGCACCAAAGCCCCAGGCACTAGCGGCCATTCACCCAATTCAGATACAGAAGAGGTCCCAGAACCTAGGTTTGCACACCTGTGGCAACCCCTCCCTTGCAGCAAACTTGTGGTGCATGAAAAGGGGTTGCCACAGACTCTTTGCAGAAATGGAATGCCATTGTGCCCCATACCAAAATAGTACGTGCCCCATAGGTATAGGTGTAAAGTAGACTCCCCCAGCCCAGAACCCCAGTGTGTCCATGTATAATACACTTATGAGAGATTCCCTGCCCTGAACCCTGATGTCCAGTTTCCTATGGCACAGTAAAGAGCACCCACATTGGTTGTCCAGTGCCCCCACCCCATCCCCAATCGGTAGCGCCCCCCATCCCCAGACAGAGCTGGGGACCAGAACAGCCCTCCTCACATCTCCATGGCCAGTCCCCAACTGAATGGTCCATATGTGTGCACTGTACTGTGTACGGACTCACTGATTATCAATAAATGCGGATACATTACAGTACACGCTCATTGACCATTCAGTTGGTGACCAGTCGTGGAGGTGTGAGGAGGGCTGTGTCAGTCCCTGGCTCTGTCTGGGGATGTGGGGCACTACATATAGGGGTGGGGGTGGAAGCACTTGACCACCAATGTGGGTGCTCTTTATTGTGCCATAGGAATGGGGAAATTGGGGATTTGGGGGGTGCTTCATGGTGCATTGTACATGTGGGGATCAGCGGGGATCTGGGTGGGGGGTACATACTGATATGTGGCACATCAAGGTTTTGGAGGTGGGTCCCACAGCACTATTACAACCAGTATCTCTCCCAGGGAGATATTTCTAAGTCCCCTTAGACCAGCCATGGCTGGTCTAAGGGAATTTAGATGTCCTCCCTCAGGGAGATTTATGTGAATTTGACATCTGGTGCTGTGGTGGCTTGCATCTGCCACATGGCCCCTAGTGCCATGTTGTAACCCATTGCAGGACTTAGGGATGCTGCAAGCCCTGTTCGGGGCAGACAGCCTGCATTTGATGCAGGCTGCCTTTGATAATCACTCCTGCTGGTATCTTTTGGTGCAAGGGGCTCCTTTTGCATTCTTTTTGGTGCAAGCCCCTTGCGCCATGATGGAGGCTTTGAGAATTGGGCCCACAATCTTCTCTCATAAACTCGCATATTTTGAACAATGAAGAATTATATGTTCTAAGATTTTTGGTTGTTTAGCACCACAGTCACAGTTTATATCCTGCACCTTTTTTTGGTCTCTAACAAAAAGATATTGTCTAAACTTAGAAGGATATAGTTCCAGTCTGAATCTCATGAAGAGACATCTTAAAACTTTGTCCATGAGAAAAAGTAGATATGGCTCTAGTACATGATTTATTTTATTCTGGGCATATAAAAAATGGATTTTTAAAGTTCTTATTCTTGCCATATCTTCTTCATAAGAAATTTTAGTTAATCTTTCCTTAATAGGAGACATATATTTTGATGATATTTTGATACCTCTCTGATGATCTGTCCATAAATGATGCAATGCTATTTTCTCTAGTGTGGAGACAATTTGGGTTAACCACAGGGAGTGAAAATAATGCTCCAGTCATTTAGTTTTTTCTTGCAGACATTTGTTAATTTATTTGGGTTCAGATTAGAGCTTCTAATCTAGCACCCCAGTTTTGTGACCAATGCTAAATATTTAATTTGAACTCTTACCAATTCTGCTCTGCTATAGCTGCTGGTGTGGACCTTGGAAGGCCCAATATGGATTTATATAGACAGTCAAAAGGTTTGTCTAGCTTGGATACATGCTTATCAAGCCATTTTTCTATCGCAAATAAAGCAACTGGGTCGATCTTCATTTCTGAAGCCCATAATATTGTGAAAACTGTATTTCTGCCATACTTAGCATTAACTCTTAACAACACACTTTTACTTTGGAGTTAGTTTATTTAGTCTGTAAGGACTATGTTTATAGTACTTGCCATTATGGGCAATTTGAAGCTCTAAATATCTGTAGTTCATAACTAACTCTAATGGAATGCCATTTATGTGCTATTTGTACCTCACTTTGGACTTCTGTAAAACCATAGTTTGAGTCTTATTTGTATTTATTGTCAATCTGTTTTGAATACAATAAGATTGGAGAACTTTTAATTGTCTTCCCAAACCTACAGGGGAAAGAGAAATCAGGGTCAGTTCATCTGTGTAAATTAGAACTGGGACTAAAATGCCACCTACTAATGGAGAGTGATTCGATACTGGGATAATTTTACCCAGAGGATTATTAATGAACAGACTGTAAAGAGTTGGGGCCAAAATACTGTACTCCCCTGTTTTACTCTTTGATTTGAAGGAAATGATTAAGATTACTCACCAGGTGATACCTGATAAATGTTTTATTGTCTGAATGTAGATTAATAATTATTCTTAAGATTGTTTGGTTCATTTGAAGATCTTTTAGCTTCTGCCATAGTATATTTCTATTCACTCTGTCAAAAGCACCCTGAAAATCTACAAAAGTGAGTATATCGGCATGTGTTTTTTACTGTAATATTTTTTCTATGATATGAGTTAATATAAAACACTGATCTATTATTGAATGTTTCTGTCTGAAACCCACCTGAAAATCATTAATGTTTTCTTTAGTTAACCATATGTTTATTCTAGCTAAAAGTATTCTCATGAAAACTCTACTCAAACTACCTAGAAGACTGATGGGTCTATAATTCTCTGGCATATTTGGATTACCTTTTTTATGTATGGGGATATTATATTTTCCTTCTGTGTCAGCGTAATTATGTTTTCTTCGATTATCTTATTAAATAGTACAGCCAATATGCTGCACCACCAGTCTTGTTTGACTTTGTATAGAAATGGAGGTTCCCTATCTGGGCCTGGAGCCTTGTTGGGTTTAGGTGCTGAAGTGGCTTGGTAAACTTCCCAAGGGGTAATGTTTAATAGAGTATGTGCCTCTGTAAATAGTGACAGAAAATCATTCTATTCATTATGATCTATATCCTGGAAAAATAACTTCTGGTAATAACTAATCCAATTGACTACTGGAATATATGTCAAAATGTTAGAAGCATCATTACTGTACCTGTCCCTTTTGCTACCTTAAGCCAAAAGTCTTGAATATCACCTTTCTCAATTGTTTCCAGCATGGATTTCCATATTTTCTAGGATTTTATTTTTTTTTTTAAATTAAGAAAGGCTTATTGAGCTTCCTTTGTTTGTTAAGAAGTTGGATATTTTCTATAGGTCTGTTCATTTGGACTGCTTTTAAGAGTTTGTGTAATTTATTATTAAAATTCTGGCATTCTGCATCTAACCAGGACTTTCGTTGTTTTACCATTTTATCTTTATAGAGACTGGGTAATATTTTATCAGTTATTCTTTGAATAGAACTATGTAATTCTGTCACAGAGATATCCTCGTGAATATGTTTTGCTGTTAATTGTACCTCACTTGTATTTATAATAGAGGCTATATTTATCTCTACTTCTTCTGAAAAATGAACTCTTTTCTTGTTTCTAATTAAAATGGGTGGAGCAATATGACTGTGTATCCATATTTCCTTGTAGTGAATCCAAAATTACTATCAATGGGTAGTGATAGTTTTCAGGAGATAATATAATAATGTCAAATTGTATTACTTGGTGGATCTTCCATGGATATATACAGATGTAATAAATCACACTTGCCCTTTCTCCACTTAAATATGTATAATATAAAGAATTCTCTCCCAAGGGGTATCCATGCCCTTATGCACCAATGGGCACAAGTTACATGTAAAAACAGGGTTTTAAATAATTGATTAGCAGTTTTTTCTTGGGGCAATACTAACTGTATAGAAAGTATTTATATAGGTTTTTTAGAAGTGTTATGTTTGTTAAACACAGTGACGCAAATGCTATGCATTTTCACAATGTTTTAGCACTTTGAGCAAAATGCTAATCATTTTTAGAGTTAAATAACACCCTGAAAAAGTGCGTAACACACCTATACAGCACTGCACCTGCAGACAGGTGCACACCAGCTGTTATTTACTAATGGCCACCACCTGTCCATGGATCCACCACCTGGTGCACAGGACTGTGTAGGGAAGCAATGGGTGGAGTAGTGGACCCAGCCAGGCATCCAATATCTGGGTGTGTGAATGCCCACCGCAGGCACCCAGACCCACACAGAATGGCTCTGACATCCAGTGGACACACTCACCAGCTCGAACTGCATGGGGCCCTCCCAGCACACAGAAAGGCTCCTGGCTATGGTACCATGACCCCATCCTACAGGCCACCCCCCAGCACAGATGTCCCCTGACCTTGCTCCTGCACACGCCCAAGACCCAGACACCATACCTGGCACCTCTGAGCACCACATGCAGTCTGTGAAGTCCCATCTCCCCACTCACACAGAAGTTCCTTCTTTGCCAGGCAACAGGCTAGCCCCAGTATTTCCACCACCACATTTTTGAGCAGTAACCCCACCCATCCATCACTGCACCAACAACCTCCCCCCTGCCCTGTAAGTGCCTTGAGGGTGGGGGGGCAATGGCTACCTCTAAGAGTGTTGGGTCCCAGACACCACTGGGTGTTTGGGGGTCTGCCAGGATAGTGTGGGATGGGATGCCTTGTCCTGGGGGGGTCCAACACCATACAGGTTCTCACCCGCCCAGATGCCCCAGCCCTTGCCATCATCCCAGTGGGCTGGGGCAGCATGGAGGATGGTCACCTGAGTCTGCCACGACTAGAGAAGAATATATGAGGAAGCACATAGAGAGTTACAGCAAAGTCTCCACTGCTGTAAGCTGTGCCTTCTTCCGCACCCCTACGGGCAGCAGTATGCACTGTAGTGCATGGTGCATAGTGCTGCCATGCCCCCTCACCTGCCCCCAGTGCATTGCTGTCCATGTGGCCAGGGATCAGGCACACATCTGTTCTGTGTCCAGTTTGTGAATGCCACGTGGGGTCCATGGGACCCTGCTCCACAGCATTTATGTGTATCAATGCCAACATGCCCAGTTTCCATAGTGCATTGGCATCATGCATACGGCCAATTGTGATTAAACCATACTTGTCCAAAATGTGGTTTACCACTTTTATTGGTTATCTTATCCAGAATATGGTTTTGGGCAATTGAGGTTCCTTTCAGCAATATTTAGATGTGTAGAGACAGTCTTGATAGCTTCAGAACTGTGATGTAGCATACATCTGACCACTAGATTCAAGGTGTGGCAAAGCAATGAATGCTAACAAAATTCCCCTCAGTCACTGCTTTCACCACATTTGCCACATCATTCATGGTGAAAAAAAACCAACATGTAGATTAGTACCAACTGTTCATGACAACACTATGTCTTGAATGAATGCCAGGGTATTCAGTAATGTGCGGTCTTTCTCCATTAACCCAACATTTAGACAAGCACATCTGGATGGACTGCCAGATTGTGGAGGGACGAAGGGAGAGTCAGTGACACCAGGAAAAAGGGAGGAATTTGCAGCAGGAGGCATGGCCTTTTGCACACACAAGTATGCTGTTAAAGAGAGATATGCATACATGGAGCTTTCACTACTCCAGAAGCCACAGATGCAGAGAAAAACTCCCTTCACAGCCTCTGAGAGTAGTGTGGCAATTGACATTCTTACACCCACATATATCTTTGGCACCTCAGTGCCTGAAAATGTGGAACAAGATGGGAGCTGGTCCCATTGCTACAAGTGCAACAGAAATCTTTGACAGACAGTGTCTTCCACAAATGAAATGGCTTGCAGATCAAATGCCATAATTTTACCCTTGAGCTGTGCGATGTGCTGAGCTGTTGGACTGGATGAATGTTATTTAGTTCTGAGCCGTAACATTTCCAATATTGCCACTGATCTTGGATGGGAGAATGTTCTACACTTGCCAGATGGTGTGCAAGTAGCATGGGACTGGTGTGTGTGGGAGTGCTACGGGTACATGGAGGACTTGTTTGGGAAGAGAGAACAAGAGTGGTAGCAGCAAGCGAATCAGCATTTTTTTCAGAGGTAGAATGGTCTATGATATTGGCATTGCCAGTGCCACCAACACCACTGACTCCATAATCACCATTAGAAGAGTCTCATTGAATCACAGGGACAGGTCCTGGTGCTTTAAAAAACTGGGGATGCTTTACTTTTAGGTGATTTTTGAAGGACTAGTATTGTCAGAAAAAATTGAATTTAATTTTGGGTGCAGTAGCCCCAAATTTGGAAGAAATGTCTTCAATGCACAGCCATGTACACACACACATAACAAAAAGGCAACTAACTGAAGCTGTGGGAGTCAGTCAGCTAGTCCATCCTTACCAGCTGTAGTGCACTCACAGTTACACAGTTGGCCATGGAGGGACACCAGGGTAGATTTCTCACAGAAGATGTCTGATATTAAATTTAAATTATATAAGGAATAAAGTCTTATACAGTGAGCCTGTGTTTCCATTGAGGGGTTGAGATACCAGTGTATGGACCTTGAGAGGAAAGCTCAAGAGGTCCATGCTAGTATTTCATCCCCGGGATGGAAACACAGTGCGAGTCATGTATGACAGCCCATATTATACATTTTATAGTATATGGTTTCTTAGAGACTTGGAAAAAAGTTATGTTCTGTGACACCAAGTTTTCATACCTTCTGTTTAGTACAGTGGTCCTTGCATTGCTGTTGTCAGCTCAGTGTGTGCTGCAAAGTCTGTTGGTGTGGTGTCATGTGGTCCCATTCCAGTCCTGACCCTCAAGAAATGTGTGGCAGTGTTAGTTTAAAAAAAAAGTTTCAGTAGTATGGTTTGGTAACATGGAGCCAACTACAGCAGTCCATAGAAGCATAGAAACATAGAAGTTGATGGCAGATAAGGACTGCAAGGTCCATCCAGTCCCATTTTTTCTACCTTATGAATGTGCCATAGGTCTTTACTCTGTCAATGGCCTATTTATTCATACTCATCTGTATTGCTCCCTTATGCCTATCACATGCCTGTTTGAAGCCCTGCACTGTATTCATATCCACCACTTCCTGAGATAGGCTGTTTCATGCATCCACCACCCTTTCTGAAAAAGAACTTCCTCACATTATCCCTTAATTGCCTCCCTCTAATCTCATGCTGTGTCCTCTTGTCCTGCTATTTTTCTTATATTAAAATGTGTTAGACTCTTTCACTTTGGTAATGTCCTTAAGATACTTGAATGTTTCGATCATATGACCTCTCTCTCCTTTGCTCTAGGATATACATATTGAGCTCCATTAATCTGTCCTCATATATTTTCTCTATGTCTAAAATGTCTCTGTGCACTGCTTGCTAATCAGCACCATGTTTGTTTGGATTTTGGGCTGCTCCATTTGGTCCAATCAGGTGGCGGGACTTATGAATATTAATTAGGAACTGATGAATATTAATTGTAGAACATGCACAATAACATTTAGAATGTGCACAACATTCAGAACATGCACAATAATCTTTGGAATGTGCAGAACAACATTGGAGCAGCCACTGATTGTTATATATTATAAGCTCTGAACAGATACTATACTGTATATAGAATAATGCATGGGGAGGAATGTTTAACAATAATTTTATACACACCCAATGTGTGGGATGCTACACAAATCCAGAGGGTGTGCATAAAATTTGAGTTTACACTCCTCCCCATGTGTTGTTTTATATAATTGCTGGGGACTGGTTTTTTTTGCCAGCCACTGCACTGGTAATAAAGTAGTCAAAACAAAACTCTGTACCTGTTGTATTTTGTTTTTATTTTACAGGCAAACACTTCAAATAGTGTAGTATAACAATGACATACTGTGAAATAGGTTTATTTTGCGCAAAAAAAAATATTATTTGGGGAAAATCAAGTGTCTTGTGGATTGATAATGGATAGTGAACAGCCAGCAAATGGCAACAGAATGAGAACAGTAGTCAAGTTTAAAACACAGATTACAGTACTCAAAATCAGCAAGGTAATGTGAACTAGAGCTAGAAACTGTTGTTTAAAATATCAAAAAATGTCTTAAAGGTAGATGTTATGCTGATTACCAGAAGATCGATGTCGCTCCTATTGTTGTCATGGAGATATGAAAATGAGTAGTGCTGTTCAGAAGCTGACATGATATGGTAGAGAGAGATGGCATTTTATTTAAAGCTTTATAGAGACTGTTTTTGAACTGTCTTTTCAACATGAGGTGTCTGAAACAATTTGTTGAGGTGAGTTTATGGAGCAAAAGAAAAAAGAGACTATCACAGTACTTGAAAATGATATAAGAGAGTCATGGCACTTATGGGGTTTGGCGCATGACAGAGAGCACTAACTTTGCAGTGGAGAAACTGGCACGTGTTCACTGTTATAAGCTGCTGGTTATAACAGTGAATTATAACCAGCTTCTCCAATGCAAAAAATTAGTCCCCAGTTATTACATTGTTGTTATATATATAGTCACTCACTCACTGCAGCAGTGCTGAGCCAACAAGTCTTACTAGCCTGACTAGTATTCTCCAAAATATAATTCTTTTTTAATTTATTCTTGGTTGCAAAAGCCACAGACATAGAGAAATGTCTTGAGTGCACAGCCATGCATACATACTGAACAAAAATGTAGCTAACTGAAGTGGTGGGTCTCAGCTGAAGTGGTGAAAATCAGCTTACTAGTCCCTCCCTAACAAGTACAGTGCACTTGCAGTTGCACAAGTCATCACAGAGGGACTCAAGCCTGGATTCCTCTCAGGAAATGTCTAGTATTAAATTGAAACTATACTATTATGAAATATAATCAGTCATTCACAGCAGCAATGCTGAGCTCACAAGTCTTACTAACCTGACTAGTATTCTCAAGGAAACAAATTAATTTATTCTTGGGCATAAAATCCATAAACATAGAAAAGGTCTTTAGTGCATAGCCTTGCATACACACAGAACAAAAAAGCAGCCAACTGAAGTGGTAGGAGTTAGCCAACTAGTCCCACTCTACCAGCCATGGTGTACTCATCATAGCAGTAGTGTCCATTTAAGGACCCAAACATGGGTTCCTCAAAGGAAGATGTATGATATTAAATTTAAATTATATTATCATGCAATATAGTCACTTAAGTCACTGCAGCAATGCTGAACTGAAGTGTCTCACTTAGTATAGTCAAACCTGACTAAATTCTCAGGAAAAAATATTTTTTTAATTTCTTCTTAGGCATGAAGCCAAGGACAATGGGAAAACGTCCTTAACAGCTGACTGCACTTCAGTTAGCTTATTTGTTTTGTTCTTTGTTTCAGACAACTCACTTACAAAAAAAACTTGACTTTTCTAATCAAAATCAATCCCTATAAAACCTTGATTACTGCTTTTAGCTGTTTAGTGTTTAAAATACTACACTGCAGCTTTAAATCTGGTTTAGTTTTAGTGCATGGTACAGACACACAGAGTGCGTGTGTGTGTGTGTGTGTGTGTGTGTGTGTGTGTGTGTGTGTGAGTACCTTGCTTGTCTCTCTCAGCAAACAGCCCTTCTATGTTCCCTTTCTTAAAAGCCTAATTTTCACTGTACAGTGTAAACAAATCGATATAGCTGTGTGAAATATAAAATTCCACCTGTGGAATGCCCACGGAATGACCATTCCAATTCTGTGGAATGCTGCAGAATTTTCACAAAAATTCCACAGAATTTTGCAACATTTTAAATTTCAGTTATTTCACTATGATTCTAAAACTATGCATCCACATAACACCTAAAGTGGAATTTCCATGGTACACAATGGTTTACATGTGTGTGTCAAATGTTAGAACTGTAGATTGAAAGGAGGCAGAGTTATGGGTGGCCAAACACTGAATCAAAATTTAATTTTCAGTTATTTTGGGATACTTTTAAAATTTCTTAACCACATTTCTCCACAATATCAGGATTTAGAGACACACCTAGAATGTGCATATGCACCATGTTTTAAGTCTCAAGCTTCAATGGGAGCTGAGTTATAGGTAGCCAAATATTTTGCCAAAATTTTGATTTCTGTAATTTTTGTATAAATTTGATAGTAATCATTGAAGCGTTACAAAAATTGACAGGCATACATGTTATCACTATATTTGTATATGCACATAGTTTTACATTTCGAGCTTTAAATGGAATTGAGTTATAGCTTGCCAAACATGTTGCCAAAATTTAAATTCCAGTTACTTCCCTCTAATTTTAAAGCTACATATCCAAATTTAACCAGAGTTGAAACATTTCAACTTCTATGCCATGTGGTCATTTCTGAAAAAGTTCATATTTGCAGCTCTAAATGGGATTGAATTAAAAGTAGTCAAACATTCACAACATTTAAAAATGTAATTTTGCAAGAATGTGAACAGCACATTTATAAACCCCTAAACTTTAAAACTAGAGAATGTGATACCATTAAATCTGTCAGGTTCTTACACATTAAAAGGAGATTGTTTATGCCAATTTTATTAATTGCTCTTGTGGGAAACTGCAAAATAACATCTGTACTTAAAGTCAAATATCATGAGTCTCTGTGAAAACTGTAGAATTTCATGAAAAATTCCATAAAACTGGAAATTTCTAATTTCACCCTGCCTTATCTGGGGGATTCTAATTTAAAGATAGGGTATAAAAGGTAGGTAGAGCAGGGGGTCATCAGGTTCTGGAGTTAGATGCACAGTTTCACCAGGAAATGGACATATGAGCTGGGTAGCACAACAGTGGTAGACCCCCAGGTTGGAGCAAGAAAGCACAAAGTGTCAACAATTCCAACCTGAATGCAACATATTTAAGGATCACACACAGTAAATTTATGACCCAAGGAGCCTGGTGTACATACAAATCTAGGATGTAGAGGTACACAAAAAGATGTAGATGGGGAAGACCATGTCTTGGGCAGCAGGTAGAAAGAATTCTGGCTATTCCAACAGGGTAGGTTGATAGGAAAAGTAGTTGACTCACATTTTAAGGGAGTTTGTCACAAAAAGGATATCAGTGGGATCAGTAGTTCTACTGATTCAATCTGTTTATGCCAAAAGAGATGGGGGGGGGGGGATTGTCACCCAGAGAGGAACAGCAGGAGTGCAAAAAGCTCAGCCCAGCTTATCAAATCAAGTAGTGATATGTGTATTGTTAATGTTAAATTCCACAACACAATTCTGGATGCTTCATCTACAGTATATGCTATCATAAATATGTGAGAAAATGTTACTAATCATTTTTTTCTTCAGAAAAATTAAAACTGCTTAACCAATTTATCCAGTTGTGTTAGACACCAGGATACACTGACAATGGATATTCACATCAAATGGTAATGTTATGCATGCAAGAGCAGAGAAGTTACAAACATCAACATTTTTGATGGTTTTCACAGAGTTTAGCAAATATTTACATAGTAAAGTTTTGAATCCCTGCAACTTAAAAATATCTTGGCTAATTCTCTCCATATTTAGACCATTCTATAGGCATTACAGAAAGGTTATCTGTGCTAGTTTACACATGTTTAGCTTCAAAGGTATCAGAGTTATATGCAGATGAAATGTTTTCATTAAATTTCCTGAAAAAAAAAGACTGATTTTGAGCACATATGATTTTGAGACTGCATCATATTATCATGAAATCTGGCACATTGCTAGAACAGCAATCGTCAAGAAATCATGCCAAATTTAAGATCCCTGACCCAATAGATGGTTAAGATAGATGCAGTTAAAAATGTTCATGACATTTTGCACAAACAATAAAATGACAACATTTGAGCACCTTTAATTTTATAACTATCCATCCCAATTTCAATATGTTTGGCATGCTAGTGGCCATTAACCTAAAGAGTAAGTATTCTAAATTACATAGCTTTAGCTTAAAAGGTGGCTGAGTTATAACCAAATTACTATATTTTAAAAGTTCTTCGAAAGTCCGATGACATTCCACAAAATGTCATGGAATTTTGTGAAATTTCTGCAAAATTCCACAGATTCTGAATTTTCCCATTCAGCACAGCTCTACAAATCAACCCTCTCTAGCTTGGGATTGAGAGAGTGGACAAAAGCCATCACAATGTGTGATTTAACAAGTGGATGGAAGTAGATTCTTTCTCAGCAGCAGCTCAGTTGTCTGTCTTTGCTGCCTGTAGCCTTTGTGAGTGCTGGAATAGCACAACTCTGAATATCTCTGAATAGTGCTAATTATTTTTCTTCCTGAGTAACAAACAGACTATTGTTCATGGTATTTGGGAAATACTATTCGGTGCTTGCACACCCCTGGTACCAACCCATGACTCCACATATCATGGTATAGCATGCACTATATAGCATGTACTAGAATTAAAAAGACACACTCAAAATGAAACTGTGGCTTAGAATGGCTTCTATTTCTAAACGTATTTGGATATGGATGACAGAATATGGCCTATCGGCCCATCCAGTCTACCCACCCTGTCTAATTACTCTGCACTGCATCTAATGGCCAACTCAGCCATGGTTTCTGCCTTGCCTTTTCTAACTAAGCCCATATCCCATTAGCATCCCAGTTGAAACTGCTCAATGATTTGAACTGTACCACTCCCTCCAGCAGCTTTTTCCATGTGTCCACCACTTTTTTAATGAAAAAGTGCATGTGGAGCTCTCTTATGAATCTATGCCCAGCAAGTGTTAGTGAAGTCCCCCTTGTCCCTTTATTTGAGCTCAAGGAGAATAGTTCCTTGGCATCCACCATGTTTATCTCTTGCAGGTACTTGTGTTTATAGCATGTCACCCTTTTCCCTCCTCTTCTTGAAGGTATATGTATACAAGTTCTATAGCCTTACCTGAATGGCCTACCCACTAGTCCTTGTACTACCTGGGCTGCCATGTTTTGTACTGCTTCCACTTATGCAGAACTCTAGATGGTATCTCATTAGTAACATGAACAATGTAAAGATTTCAACTTGACTTCTGCTGTGTATCCCCATCGCAATGCACCTTATCATTTTGTTTTCTTTTTCCCACAGCTCTGTTACAGTAAGCTGTACAGTAGTTTTAAGATTCTACAATCTCATGATCCCTAGGTTCTTTTCCAACGTGATGCTTTCCAGCATCCCCCACATTTTCTACTGCACTTCTGGGTTCCATTTCCTAATATACATCACTTTACAATGTTTAGCATGGAAGCCCAGCTGCCAGATATTTTACCAGCTCTCCAACCAGCCCAGAACCTCACTGAGTTCCCTTATCCTTTCTTATATAGCATGTTGATCCTTATGCAGATCATTGTGTCAGATGCAAAGAGGCGGACCTTGTCCTTATTTCCTTTCCATATGTCTCAAATGAGCACACTGAAATGCACTGGATCCAGTGATGATCCCTGTGGTTCTCTGCTAGTTACTTCCCTTATATCTAAGAACTCCACATAATCCATGACCCTTTGTGTCCTCCATCTCAGCCAGTTTTCTGCCCAAGTTGACAATTTTCCTACACTCCTAAGTCTCTTAGTTCCTTGATCAGCCTTCTGTGGGAGACTGATGACTTGTTGAAATCTAAGTATATTATACTGACTGCCTGTCCATTACTGGCCACCCTGGTCACCCAGTCAAAGAAGTTGATTAGCTTCATCTGACAAGATCTTCTTTTCATGAACCAATATTGTATAGGCTCCTGTAGCCCATTTCCATCTAGGAAGTCTACTAGTTCCTCCCTTAGCGTAGATTCCATTATCTTTCTTACTATAGATGTTAGACTAGTTCCCTGGCTCATCTTTTCTTCTGCTCTTGTTCAAAGAGATCACGTCTTTCATAGTCCAGTCCCTGGGAACCACATCTGTGGCAAATGAGCAGTTGAACATGTCCGCAAGGGCTCTGCTATCACATCTGTTACCACCTTAAGATTTCTTGGGTGCAAGCTATTAGGTCCTATATATTTATTTTTCTAAAACCTTTAGCTTTTCCAATCTTCTTTTCCCATTATTTTGCACATGTTGCATGAGTGCTTGCCCCTTCCCTTACCATCTTCACCCTACGTTCAGGCAGTGGACCATCCTTCTCTCAAGTAAATATTAATCAAAAGTATTTTTTCAATAAGTCTCATTTTCCTTTGCCTCCCTACTCTCATTCATCCTCTCTCCTCAACCTCCCTATCCTCCTTTTAATTGTGTGCTTTCTTCCAGATGTACCTGAAGAATGCCTTTTCCCCTTACTTCGTTCCCATTCACTGATTCACTCCTACTACAAGCCAGAGTTCCATCTCCATAAGATACAGAGCTTTGAAATGCCAGCCTATTATCCTCAATAATAAGGTTTTACCATCACTGTTTTCTTAATAGTTTGCACTGGAGAAAAGATTGAAGTACAATATTAATCATGTGCATCTTGCTACTAATAGCAAGATTTTGGGCAGTTTGGGTAGAAGCACTATTTAGTTAAGCAAAGACAATCAGATTATTGACTGCCTATTAGAGTTGAAATGTTAGTTACACAAAAGCTTTCAATGGTTTGAACTTTATCTGCTTAATATCTTTTGGGCTAAGTTAAAGTTTTGTTTTTATTGCAGTCTAAATTTTAACTTGGATTAAGTTTATTTATTTATGGGCCCACTACTCCCAGGGACCATTCCTGGCAAGACATGGGGCAAAATGCCTATGCCCAGATAAAGTGTAATGCACAGAGAATATTGGTAGGAAGCCTTTTCCAACACTCGTGACCTGGGTAAAGCTCAACAAGGCCAAGCATTACAGGAAAAAAGTGTTGAAAAGGACATTGATTTGAGTGGAACTCAGTAAAGACAAAATTTCAAGATTTGGCTATAACATGTAAAAGCAAGCATTTTACATACTCAGCTAGGGTCAGTTAAGGTCAGCTAACTGGAAAACTATAAAATATATAACAAGCAAACTGCAGAGTAGCAGATAGCATTTGTTCAAGCCATGAGGCAACAAAATAACATCTGCACCAACCACAGAATAACTTGATAACATCTTTTTTAAACACTGATGTGACAAAACAACATTTTTTCTAACTACAAAGCAACAAGATAGCAATGTCCGTGTCATTGTTGCTATGTTTTAGCATCCATATTGTTGTTGCTATGTTTTAGCACCAATGTCATTGTTGCTATGTTTAACACCCATGTGATTGTTGATTCCTCAGGAAAGTCCCTGCAAGAAGAATATGAAGATCCCATATTTTTGACAGTTGGGAGGACAGTTTGAGCAGACTCGTGGGAAGATGGCTGCTGGTTGCTAGTCTTAGCAGGCATTGGTTGAAGTATGCTGACAAGGTCATCAAGGGGTTAGAATATTAGTTCAGCTTTTGCTTTTAACATTGATGGCCTCTCATGCAAAATTTTAGTAGTCAGGATTGGTCCCTTAGACTACTGGGATAGAGGGTAATTTCTTTAGAATATGAATGTTGCATTATAAAATAAGTGCTCATATAGCTTAGTTAGTTTAGTTTATTTTTGTAGCTTAGATTAGAAGTCAGGACGGTAGGTCATACAACTACCAGACACATGAGATAGTAATTTAGGGATATTGCTTTTGCTGAATTGAAAAATAATAGCTGTGTTGCATATATTTGTGGTAAATCTTTCTTATATGACATTGTGAGTATGTACTATTATCTAGAAAGTACCTTAATAAAAAAAATGGCTTGAACTGTGCCAGTACACTTCAGGTTTCTTCTGTGCATGCAACATGTAATATTCTATACATAGAAAATAGAGTACTCACAAGGTGTTACTCAAGCCCCAAACAATATGCCAACCTTCTTAAACATAACAAAACTGAACAATATGATATAAATGTTTGATACAGGTTACTTGTTATAGCACAATACCAAAGTTACAGTAGTTATCAACATAAACAATAAATATTATAATACATACACATAATGGGTTTTCAGCAATAAATAGCACTTTAGACAAACACTGTCTTAATAAATAAAATCAAGTGCAGCATTACAGGCAGAGGTGGCTACTAGGACCCCCAATATTAAGCCTTAAATACTGTAAGAAAATTGGGAACACAGAGATCTAGGGAGGCAATTCCAGAGGATGGAAACAGCAACGAGAAAAAGATCTTCTGACCCCTTACAGAAGAAATGGGAAGTACATCTAAAAGCTGCTAAGTTGTACACCTCAGCTTTTGGGGGCAGTGTTTTGGCTTTAGGAGCTCTGCTAGAACAGGGAGAGCCAATCAAACTACTCCAAACTTCAAATTAACAGCTTTGGTTTATTTAGCTAGAAAAATAAATGATTCCCAGCCATCAGAAACAGCAAAATAACACAACTCAGACACAAACAAAATATACCCTTAATAAGTGAATTCCAACCAGAACCCCTTTTAAATAGTATTGAACTAATAGTAAATCTTACATAATAGCACAAACTTATGGTCATCTGGACTCCAGCAGCCCCCCACACCATCTGTTATGAGGATGTGTCTTTACCATATTTCTAGTCCCTCAGAGTCTTGTCTTTGCAAGGATCTTCACAAGCCACATTAAGAGGAGTGGCCTTGTGATTGCACCACAGTACTGCAAAAAGCCCTGGACCAGTCATTAACTCTAACTATTACCCCCTCCCCATCACACTAACTGTCACTTACTCCTCCCCTACTCTCTGTCTGTGCCTGTCATTCCAGGGGGCTTAGTTGGGGATGAGATACTTTCCTTTGCCACCTCAATACTTAAAACACATTGGAGAGTGGAGTCTATCACATCTTATCTCTATCCCAAGAGAGCCCACTGGTAGCATGAGCCAGGTAGCCAGTTGACCAGTTGGCCCTGGTCTTCCAGCTGCTTGTCCCTGAACAGGGCTGCTTAAGCTCACCCACGGTTGGCCGGCACCCAGCCAGCCACCGACCAAGACCAGGGCACCCACCTGCAGCTCCTTGGAAGATGCTTGTCACTGAACAGGCCTGCTCCAGCTCACCCACGGTCGGCCGGCACCCAGCCAGCCACCGACCAAGACCAGGACACCCGCCTGCCGCTCCTTGGAAGCTGCTTGTCCCTGAACAGGGCTGCTCCAGCTCACCCACGGTCGGCCGGCACCCAGCCAGCCACCGACCAAGACCAGGACACCCGCCTGCAGCTCCTTGGAAGCTGCTTGCCTCTGAACAGGGCTGCTCCAGCTCACCCACGGTCGGCTGGCACCCAGCCAGCCACCAACCAAGACCAGGACACCCGCCTGCAGCTCCTTGGAATCTGCTTGCCTCTGAACAGGGCTGCTCCAGCTCACCCACGGTTGGCCGGCACCCAGCCAGCCACCGACCAAGACCAGGACACCCGCCTGTAGCTCCTTGGAATCTGCTTGCCTCTGAACAGGGCTGCTCCAGCTCACCCACGGATGGCCAGCACCAAGCCAGCCACCAACCAAGACCAGGACACCCACCTGCAGCTCCTTGGAAGCTGCTTGTCCCTGAACAGGGCTGCTCCAGCTCACCCACGGTTGGCCGGCAACCAGCCAGCCACCGACCAAGACCAGAACACCCGCCTGCAGCTCCTTGGAAGCTGCATGTCCCTGAACATGGCTGTTCCAGCTCACCCACGGACGTCCGGCATCCAGCCAGCCACCGACCAAGACCAGGACACCTGCCTGCAGCTCCTTGGAAGCTGCTTGTCTCTGAACAGGCTGCTCCAGCTCACACACAGTCGGCCGGCACCCAGCCAGCCACCGACCAAGACCAGGACACCCACCTGCAGCTCCTTGGAAGCTGCTTGTCCCTGAACAGGACTGCTCCAGCTCACACATGGTCGGCCGGCACCCAGCCAGCCAACGACCAAGACCAGGACACCCGCCTGCAGCTCCTTGGAAGGTACGGGACAGCGCAGCCAATCAGGACACGGGTGCTTCCAGCAAACCCACTCTGATTGGCAGGAGTTTTACCCTGCTTTAGACACCTGGCACTTTGTTAGATTTTCGATATAACTAAGCACATTTCAACTGTATTATTAGGAGTTTTTCAACTGTATTAGCTGGATTGTAATTTCTACTACTGTTTTAAAGTGCTTACACCTCTTCTGTTTGACTGCTCTTCCTGCAGCCCCCCCATCCAAGCACTCTGCCTTGGTGCCAATAAGTCTAACTACCTTTTGTCTTACTAAACTGCTCAAATCTAACCCCCTTTACCTCTATGCTATTTAAGATCTGCTCTGTCTTCTTCTCTCTAGCTGCTTGTCCCTGAACAGGGCTGCTCCAGCTCACCCATGGTCGGCTGGCACCCAGCCAGCCACCGACCAAGACCTGGACACCCGCCTGCAGCTCCCTGGAAGCTGCTTGTCCCTGAACAGGGCTGCTCCAGCTCACCCACGGTCGGCCAGCACCCAGCCAGCCACCGACCAAGACCAGGACACCCACCAGCAGCTAGTTGGAAGCTGCTTGACCCTGAACAGGGCTGCTCCAGCTCACCCACAGTCGGCCGACACCCAGCCAGCCACTGATCAAGACCAGGAAACCCACCTGCAGCTCCTTGGAAGGTACGGGACAGCGCAGCCAATCGGAACATGGGTGCTTCCAGCAAACCCACTCTGATTGGCAGGAGTTTTCCCCTGCTATAGACACCTGGCACTTTGTTAGATTTTCTATAGAACTAAGCTCATTTCAACTGAGTTATTAGGAGTTTTTCAACTGTATTAGCTGGATTGTAATTTCTACTCCTGTTTTAAAGTGCTTACACCTCTTCTGTCTGACTGCTCTTCCTGCAGCACCCCCATCCAAGCACTCTGCCTTGGTGCCGATAAGTCTAACTAACCTTTGTCTTACTAAACTGCTCAAATCTAACCCCCTTTACCTCTATGCTATTTAAGATCTGCTCTGTCTTCTTCTCTCTAGCTGCTTGTCCCTGAACAGGGCTGCTCCAGCTCTCCCACGGTCAGCCGGCATCCAGCCATCAACCGACCAAGACCAGGACACCCACCTCCAGCTCCTTGGAAGGTACGGGACAGCGCAGCCAATCGGAACACGGGTGCTTCCAGCAAACCCAGTCTGATTGGCAGGAGTTTTCCACTGCTATAGACACCTGGCACTTTGTTAGATTATCGATAGAACTAAGCACATTTCAACTGTGTTATTAGGAGTTTTTCAACTGTATTAGCTGGATTGTAATTTCTACTACTGTTTTAAAGTGCTTACACCTCTTCTGTCTGACTGCTCTTCCTGCAGCGCCCACCCCATCCAAGCACTCTGCCTTGGTGCCGATAAGTCTAACTACCTTTTGTCTTACTAAACTGCACAAATCTAACCCCCTTTACCTCTATGCTATTTAAGACCTGCTCTGTCTTCTTCTCTCTAGCTGCTTGTCCCTGAACAGGGCTGCTCCAGCTCACCCACGGTCGGCCGGCTCCCAGCCAGCCACCGACCAAGACCAGGACACCCGCCTGCAGCTCCTTGGAAGCTGCTTGTCCCTGAACAGGGCTGCTCCATCTCACCCATGGTCGGCCAGCACCCAGCCAGCCTCCGACCAAGACCAGGACACCCGCCTGCAGCTCCTTGGAAGCTGCTTGTCCCTGAACAGGGCTGCTCCAGCTCACCCACGGTTGGTCAGCACCCAGCCAGCCACCGACCAAGACCAAGACACCCGCCTGCAGCTCCTTGGAAGCTGCTTGTCCCTGAACAGGGATGCTCCAGCTCACCCACAGTCTGCCGGCACCCAGCCAGCCACCGACCAAGACCAGGACACCCACCTGCAGCTCCTTGGAAGGTACGGGACAGCGCAGCCAATCGGAACATGGGTGCCTCCAGCAAACCCACTCTGATTGGCAGGTGTTTTCCCCTGCTATAGACACCTGACACTTTGTTAGATTTTCGATAGAACTAAGCACATTTCAACTGTGTTATTAGGAGTTTTTCAACTGTATTAGCTGGATTGTAATTTCTACTACTGTTTTAAAGTGCTTACACCTCTTCTGTCTGACTGCTCTTCCTGCAGCGCCCTCCCATCCAAGCACTCTGCCTTGGTGCCGATAAGTCTAACTACCTTCTGTCTTACTAAACTGCTTAAATCTAACCCCCTTTACCTCTATGCTATTTAAGACCTGCTCTGTCTTCTTCTCTCTAGCTGCTTGTCCCTGAACAGGGCTGCTCCAGCTCACCCACGGTCGGCCGGCACCCAGCCAGCCACCGACCAAGACCAAGACACCCACCTGCAGCTCCTTGGAAGCTGCTTGTCCCTGAACAGGGCTGCTCCAGCTCACCCACAGTCGGCCGGCACCCAGCCAGCCACCGACCAAGACCAGGACACCTGCCTGCATCTCCTTGGAAGGTACGGGACAGCACAGCCAATCGGAAAATGGGTGCCTCCAGCAAACCCACTCTGATTGGCAGGAGTTTTCCCCTGCTATAGACACCTGACACTTTGTTAGATTTTTGATAGAACTAAGCACATTTCAACTGTGTTATTAGAAGTTTTTCAACTGTATTAGCTGGATTTTAATTTCTACTGCTGTTTTAAAGTTCTTACACCTCTTCTGTTTGACTGCTCTTCCTGCAGCTCCCCCCCATCCAAGCACTCTGCCTTGGTGCCGATAAGTCTAACTACCTTTTGTCTTACTAAACTGCTCAAATCTAACCCCCTTTACCTCTATGCTATTTAAGACCTGCTCTGTCTTCTTCTCTCTAGCTGCTTGTCCCTGAACAGGGCTGATCCAGCTCACCCACGGTCAGCCGGCACCCAGCCAGCCACCGACCAAGACCAGGACACCCGCCTGCAGCTCCTTGGAAGGTATGGGACAGTGCAGCCAATTGTAACACGGGTGCTTCCAGCAAACCCACTCTGATTGGCAGAAGTTTTCCCCTGCTATAGACACCTGGCACTTTGTTGGATTTTCGATAGAACTAAGCACATTTCAACTGTGTTATTAATAGTTTTTCAACTGTATTAACTGGATTCTAATTTCTACTACTGTTTTAAAGTGCTTACACCTCTTCTGTCTGACTGCTCTTCCTGCAGTGCCCCCCCCATCCAAGCACTCTGCCTTGGTGCCGATAAGTCTAACTACCTTTTGTCTTACTAAACTGATCAAATCAAACCCCCTTTACCACTATGGTGTTTAAGACCTACTCTGTCTTCTTCTCTCTAGCTGCTTGTCCCTGAACAGGGCTTCTCCAGCTCACCCATGGTCGGCCGGCACCCAGCCAGCCACCGACCAAGACCAGGACACCCTTCTGCAGCTCCTAGGAAGCTGCTTGCCTCTGAGCAGGGCTGCTCCAGCTCACCCACGGTTGTCCGGCTCCCATCCAGCCACCGACCAAGACCTGGACACCCGCCTGCAGCTCCTTGGAAGCTGCTTGTCCCTGAACAGGGCTGCTCCAGCTCACCCACAGTTGGCCGGCACCCAGCCAGCCAGCCACCGACCAAGATCATTACACCCACCTGCAGCTCCTTGGAAGCTGCTTGCCTCTGAGCAGGGCTGCTCCAGCTCACCCACGGTTGTCCGGCTCCCATCCAGCCACCGACCAAGACCTGGACACCCGCCTGCAGCTCCTTGGAAGCTGCTTGTCCCTGAACAGGGCTGCTCCAACTCACCCACGGTCAGCCAGCACCCAGCCAGCCACCGACCAAGACCAGGACACCTGCCTGCAGCTCCTTGGAAGCTGCTTTTCCCTGAACAGGGCTGCTCCAGCTCACCCACAGTTGGCCGGCACCCAGCCAGCCAGCCACCGACCAAGACCATTACACCCACCTGCAGCTCCTTGGAAGGTACGGGACAGCGCAGCCAATAAGAACATGGGTGCTTCCAGCAAACCCACTCTGATTGGCAGGAGTTTTCCCCTGCTATAGACACTGTATTAGCTGGATTGTAATTTCTACTACTGTTTTAAAGTGCTTACACCTCTTCTGTCTGACTGCTCTTCCTGCAGCGCCCCCCCATCCAAGCACTCTGCCTTGGTGCCGATAAGTCTAACTACCTTTTGCCTTACTAAACTGCTCAAATCTAACCCCCTTTACCTCTATGCTATTTAAGACCTGCTCTGTCTTCTTCTCTCTAGCTGCTTGTCCCTGAACAGGGCTGCTCCAGCTCACTCACGGTCGGGCGGCACCCAGCAAGCCACCGACCAAGACCAGGACACCCGCCTGCAGCTCCTTGGAAGCTGCTTGTTCCTGAACAGGGCTGCTCCAGCTCACCCATGGTTGGCCGGCACCCAGCCAGCCACCGACCAAGACCAGGACACCCACCTGCAGCTCCTTGGAAGCTGCTTGTCCCTGAACAGGGCTGCTCTAGCTCACCCACGGTCGACTGGCTCCCAGTCAGCCAACGACCAAGACCAGGACACCCACCTGCAGCTCCTTGGAAGGTACTGGACAGCCCAGCCAATCAGAACATGGGTGCTTCCTGCAAACCCACTCTGATCGGCAGGAGTTTTCCCCTGCTATAGACACCTGGCACTTTGTTAGATTTTTGATAGAACTAATCACATTTCAACTGTGTTATTAGGAGTTTTTCAACTGTATTAGCTGGATTGTAATTTCTACTACTGTTTTAAAGTGCTTACACCTCTTCTGTCTGACTGCTCTTCCTGCAGCACCCCCCCATCCAAGCACTCTGCCTTGGTGCCGATAAGTCTAACTACCTTTTGTCTTACTAAACTGCTCAAATCTATCCCCCTTTCCCTCTATGCTATTTAAGACCTGCTCTGTCTTCTTCTCTCTAGCTGCTTGTCTCTGAACAGGGCTGCTCCATCTCATCCACGGTCAGCCGGCACACAGCCAGCCACCGACCAAGACCAGGACACCCACCTGCAGCTCCTTGGAAGCTGCTTGTTCCTGAACAGGGCTGCTCCAGCTCACCCACGGTCGGCCAGCACCCAGCCAGCCACCGACCAAGACCAGGACACCCGCCTGCAGCTCCTTGGAAGCTGCTTGTCCCTGAACAGGGCTGCTCTAGCTCACCCACAGTCGACTGGCTCCCAGTCAGCCACCGACCAAGACCAGGACACCCGCCTGCAGCTCCTTGGAAGGTACGGGACAGCCCAGCCAATCAGAACATGGGTGCTTCCTGCAAACCCACTCTGATCGGCAGGAGTTTTCCCCTGCTATAGACACCTGGCACTTTGTTAGATTTTTGATAGAACTAAACTATTCACCTGTATTAGCTAGATTGTAATTTCTACTACTGTTTTAAACTGCTTACACCTCTTCTGTCTGACTGCTCTTCCTGCATCGCCCCCCCCATCCAAGCACTCTGCCTTGATGCCGATAAGTCTAACTTCTTTTTTTTTTTTTGGCTAGTTTTCCATTAGCAGGTTATACAGACCTGCCACTAGAGGGATTCTTAGTCTTCTACATAAATCACTGTATTCATTCATGGGCAATATGGCCTGCATTATCATTCTACTTCTTTCCCGGTTCTGCTACAAGGGGACTTGAGTCTGAAGGGTGGATGGCCACTAACTGCATTGCTCCTGCTCTCCTTGTTCCCCTTTCTGCTATATTTTCTCATCTAGGTTTTAAGTGAGTACCTAGGTGGGCAAATTTCTTGCCTAGAAAATATTGCACTAGTACAAATCACGAGACCACTCAATCTGGGACCATGGCTCTCCTTATTGTGTTTTTATTGCTCCTAAGGTGCAGAGTTTTCAGCAATACAGTGCAATTCGAAGTACCTCAATGCAATTCAGTTTTCCAATGTACCTTATCAATACCTAATGTTATAACAGTCTACCATGCAGACACTATGTCATTCTCCTCTCCCCTTTTAGCCATTCCCCAGTTAGCCTACACCCCTTGCTACTGTCCTCACCTATGTCTACCAAGCACTTACATTGATCACGATCAACTGTCATTACAGTGGTGCCGCCTCTTCTTGCTAACGATATGGGTTACCATGAAGAAATAAAAGGCAGTCTACATTCTTATAAGCTCCTAAAGAAAGTTATACTTTTCTTCTTCCCTGCTGTGGAAATGTGGAGCTCAACCCTGCCCCCCACAACTTACCTCGCCTATCGATTTTGCTGAGGCCACAGGTCTCAAAATGATGACGGTCAACATTTTAAGCCTGCCTAAAAACTTGTACAGCTACAAGCCTGGGCTGCACACGTTAACCCAGACCTTATCATAATTACTGAGTCGTGGTTAAAAAGCGAACACTGATCAACAAATATCACTGCAGGGCTACAATTTATTTAGAGCAGATAGAGAGTCTAGAGGTGGGGGTGTGGTTATCTACGCCAAATCTAAGTACTTGGTCACCAATATTAGTTGCAAATCTGTAGCCAAGGAATTTGAGTTAGATTCGCTGAGCCTTCATCTCCCCTCCTCAGAATGTATGACTATCCTAGGTGGCTATAGACCCCCGTCTGGTGGTGATGAAGTCCTTAATCTTTTGAAATCCATGTTCATAGATGCAAAAACTGAAACAATATTTCTAGGAGATCTAAATATGGACTGGCTGTCACCTAAATCACATGGCCTCAAATCCCTTTGTGACGAGTTAGGTCTTGGGCAATTAGTCAGTGAACCTACTAGGAACAACACTCTAAATACTGCCAACAGTTCCATTCTAGATGTGGTACTAACCACCCATCCACACAAAATATCTAATTTGGCAGTGTTTCACAATGACATGGCGATCATGGAATTGTTGCTTACATAAGATCTCAAATTAAGGCCAGCCGCAACCCATCTTTATAACAAAAGAGCCTTTCATGAATTCAGTGCAGTAAACTTCCTATCTGATCTGAGCATGATCTGATGGCAAGATCTTTACCTAGCCAAAGATGTCAACAAGGCAGCTTGCATCCTTATGACAAACTCACTACAATAATAAATAAGCATGCCCCTTTCATCAAAGTAAGGGTATGGAACAATTCCAACCCCTGGTTCACCTCGGATCTCAAGGCAGCCCTTATAGCTCGAGATAAGATCTGGGCTAAAGCTAGACATTCCAAAGAATCTTCGGATTGGCAGGCCTTTAGAACAGCCAGGAATAACTGTGTGAAAAAACTTTGCTCTGCTAAAGCTAACTATTATATTTCTACTCTCGAACAAGCTAAAGGTAACCCTCATAAAATATGGAAGACTATCAAAGCTATAGAAGGACGGCCGATGGCCCCCTCTGTCCCAACAAAGATAGTTGCAAGTGGCAAGATTGTGGAAAACAAGTCCTTAATCCTGGAGGAACTTAACTCCCACTTTGCCACAGCTGGATTAGCTTTTGACTCGTCACCTTATGCTGGTGCTGTGGTGAGCCAGCTTACCCCTCCAGCCACATCTAGTCCTGCACCCAGCCCCTTCCAACTGCGTGAGATAACTTATAAAGAAGTAGAAGATTCTCTTCTTAACTTAGACACCTAAAAAAGCGCAGGGGACGATGGCTTGTAACCCTTTTTCCTAAGGTCAGGCTACGCCCATCTCACTGCCCCAATTCTCCACATCTTCAATCTTTCCATTACATCTGCTACTGTGCCGTCCTGCTGGAAATCAGCACATAACCTCCCTCTATTTAAATCTGGTGACCCATGCGATGTAAACAACTATAGACCTATCTCCATATTGCCTATCCTTTCTAAAGTTCTCAAAAACTGATCCATATTCAGTTAAAATCTCACTTGAAACCTTCTCTCTCATTAACAGCTCAATCTGGCTTCTGGGCTAATCATAGCACAATCACTGCACTAGCAAAAGTAACCAATGATTGGATCTCTGCTATAGATGCTAAGAAGGCAACTGGTGCAGTCTTTTTGGACCTCAGCAAAGCTTTTGATACTGTTGATCACAAACTATTAGTCAATTGCCTTGCAAAGTTGGGTGCACATACCATACCACCCAGTGGTTCTCTAGCTACTAACTGGAAGATTCCAAAAAGTAAAGGCGGAAGGCTTTTTTTCTGCTGCCTTGCCAGTTGCAAGAGGAGTCCCCCAAGGATCCATCTTAGGCCCTATCTTGTTTTCTCTGTACATTAATGACTTAGATTCTAACATATCTACATCCTATCTGCACTTTTTTGCAGATGATACTGTGTTGTATACTTCTGGCTCATCGTTATCTGAAGTCAAGGGAGTGCTTCAAGCGGACTTCGCACAACTTGAGCATAATCTAATAAAGGCAAAGCTTCTGCTCAATGCTAAGAAGACTAAAGCGATGATATTCTCCCGCACTGCTGTCTCAGACCCCCCCAATACCCTTGCCCAAGACTTCATTGTCACCACGCTAAACGAGCCTCTGGAAGTTGTAATCAAATTTAAATATCTAGGTATCTGGATCGACAATAAATTATCTTTCAGTGACCACGTCGAAGATGTCTCTAGAAGGTTAAAAGCAAGGTTAGGTTTCTTCTACAGAAATAGGCCCTTTCCCCTTGAAACTTGAAACAAGCTTGTGACAGGCACTTTTCTCCCCCTACTCGACTATGCGATGTAATCTATTCCTCCACCACTCTTTCAAATCTAAGTAAACTGGACATCCTTTATCATCGTGCGTTACGGTTCATTACCAACTCCCCTTACCATTTGCACCACTGTGACTTATATGCAGCTGTTGGTTGGACATCCCTTACTACTAGACGCCTGCTCCATGCTGGGCTATGGACTCTTAAACTACTCCTGCAGAAACTGCCAAGCTATCTCTCTTCCCTTATTAGTATCTCACATAGTGCATACTCGTTAAGAAAATCTGACTTTATTATGCTTGACATACCAAGGACACGGACTTCCTTTGGTAAACGTGCTATTGCATATGCCCTTCCCTCCATTTGGAACCAATTACAAACCGTACTGAAACTAACTAGCACAGTTTCATTAAACTTCTACAAATCGCTAAGTTCAGCCAAAATAAAAGACACCTGTAACTGTCATTAAGTCTCTTCCTTCCCCATGTGTGCCATATTTATCCACTGGTAAGGTATAATTGATTTGTCATATTAACTGCTTTCCCTTCCCCTTCTACTCCTGGCTTTATCTTTGCTTACGCTCCACTGCTACTCTATCAAATCACTCCTCCCCCCCATATCGGTTGTAGACTGTTGTTTGTTCTATCTGTCAAAATACTGTATATGTATTGCACACACCAGTCATCATGTTTCATTTATCAGTATGCAACCTGTAAGTCACTTCCCTGTCTCATATCAATGTTTACCACCTGCGGTCACCCTATGTGGTACCCTTGTATGTATATCCAGCCTGTATCATGTAACATGCATTTCATGTATATACTGTTATTACCTATCTGTGTTTGTACTTTAAGTGTTTATGTCACAGGACCTCCTTGTGAATGAGCTTGCTCAATGGAGTTTTCCTGCAATAAACTTGAACTTGAACTTTGAACTTCCCCTTTGGGGAACTAATTTCAACACCAAATTACTGAGGAATAAACTGCTGCAATATATTTTAAACCTGATTCCTTAGGCAATCTGGTGTGCTTCATTGAGACCTGGCTTCGTAATGACTCTGGGCATGCCCTGGAGATATTAAATTCAATTAAATTTTATTTTTACCAGGAAATATGCAATTGAGATACTCATTTGCCAGGTGGTCCTGGAGGGACAATACAAGGTACAATAAGGGAACACAACTACAATGTATATGCTTCAGAGTGGGTAATACAAGAACAAAGCAGATATACCAGATGCACAGAATAAATGGTCACAGCATAAGTGCAGCATTACTGCCAGATCAATTAGATTGCAGAAAGAAAGGTAAGGGAGATAGCAAACCATTAATGATAGGGGAATGGGCTAAGGGAAGAGAAAATGGCAAAGGTACTACAACAGAGAGAGAGAAGGTGAGGGCACAAGGGCTAGAGGAGAACAGGAGGAATAAGAGGAGTAGAGACGGGCAGCCAGTTATGAGAAGGGTGGCAGGGAGCACTGAAGGCAAGCTAAGAAGGTATAAATGTCATACTGGACCTCATAGATGGAGGGGTTAAGAGTAACATTGGCAGTTCTCCTTTAACAGAGGTTTTAAAAGTGATTTGAAGGAGGGTAGTCTAACAAAGCGGGTCAACTTTAAAGCCCTTTGGAGGGAGTTCCACAAAGGGGAATTACTGATAGAGGTGCCAAAGCGGAATCTAATCCTGGGGATATCAAGCAGTATGTAAGCATATTTCCTGAGAGAGTACGCTCATGGCATTCACTTACAGATATCAGATATTTATTGGGGAGTTTCTTAGTAGGATCTTTAAAGTTTCAGATAGAGGCATTATGCCACCTTCCTGTAGCTAATGAGGTCCAGCCTACCTTGGTGTAGAGAAAACAATGATGAGTTCTGTACAGAGAATCAGTCATGAATTTTAAGGCCCTATGGTACAGTACATATAATTTAGCAATTATAGTGCTGGGACAGTTGCTATATAGGAAATCTGCATAGTCAAAAAGAGGGAGGAACATAGTTTGTACTAGCCTTGATTTTGTGTCATTGGTGAGCAACTGCTTAATGTGGAAAAATAATCCCAGCCTTTGTTTTAGTTTTTTGGAAAGCTCATCAACATGGGGAATAAAAGAGAGACTACAATCCAACCAAAAGCCTAAGTACTAAAATGTTTCTACTTTTTCCAGGGATTCACCTGTCATAGTTGTAATTTCACTGTGGGCAGGAGGGTCCAGTACAGAAGTAGCCCTAGATGGTGGAGAGATAAACATTATTTTGAGTTTTTTTAGTGCTGAGAAGCAGCTTCATATGAAGTAGGTTTTGCTGTAATGTGTTGAATTTTTGTTGGAGGAATATTCACGCAGACTCAATGGATAGCCAAGCAACATACAAGATAGTATCATCTGCAAATAGATGAACATTGGCAGAACTAATGTCATGGTCAACATTGTTGATATATATTGTGAAAAGTAAGGGGCCCAGGACTGAACCTTGGGGGACCCTTCTAAGGATCATTTTATTGGTAGAGAGGTCACCTTGTGATTTCACCAGTTGCTGTCTACTGACAAGACAGCAGGAAAACCAATGTAAGGCAGTGTCATCTAGCCCAATGTTTATCAGTAGGGTCAGTAGTAGATCATGGTCCACCATATAAAACACTTTACTTAAGTCAAGGAATAGCTCAGCTATGTGATTTTTGGCATTGAGTGTACTTTGCCAATCATAGGTGATCTTGGCTAATACGATGACCATCGTGTGATTCAACCTAAAACCAGACTGAAGAGGATTTAACAGGTTATGATTTTCTAAGAATTCTCTTAGTTGAGAATTTACCAGTTTTCCAAGAAGCTTCATCAGAATGGGTAGTAAGGAGATGGGTCTGAAGTTGTTTAAGTCATGCTGGTCCCCTGATTTAAACAGAGGAATAACATGGGCTGTTTTCCACACTGGAGGGAGTGCCCCTTCACTAAGGGACATGTTAAAAAGATGGGTAGTTGGTGGGGCTAGTTGATAGTAGCCTAGTTTCAGTAGGGTGGGATCTATTTGGTCAGCCCTGCACCTTTATTAATGTCTAAGGAGGTTAGCAAATCTTCTATCTGCTTAAGAGTGACGGGAGTGAAGCTAAATTTGGCTGGACTGATGGGGGTAGTGGTGGTGGTGGGGCTATGGAGTACTATTACTTATGTTCCATTTAGCAAATTGCTTAAGGGGGAGGAATCAAATGCAAGGCCTGCTGTGGTGAAGTGGTTATTGAAGGCTTCTAAGATGTCATGTTTATTTGTGTAAGTATTGTCCCCAAGGGTGATTTTGGATGGTACAGAGGAATGAGATTCTATCCCATTGGGGTTCTTGGTGGTGCACTGCCTGAAGCAATAGCACAGGGGATTTGGGGTCATCTAATTTTAGATCCTGCTTGAAGATCACAGCATGCCTAATTAATTAGATGGGGCCATTTGCATGTGTGGCTGTTAAGGGGGATGCAGGTGTGAGGTGTAGGATTCTCCTGGTACGATGCCCTCACAGACAGGAAGAAGAGTTCCTTCAGGAATTTGCAGAGTTGATTGTCACCCTGACATTGCACTCTCTATTTGGACTGCCATAGTCTAATGGAGCATGGGTGGGTAAAGAGAATTTGCTGTTGGCTCGGTAGTTCCACCAGTTAATAAACTCACTACGCATTGCACAAGTAGTTATCTCTGCTTCCAATGAACAGAGCCCTACCATGGTCCTCATCTTCTCTGTAGAGCAGAACATTTGAGATGTCAGGGTTGGTCTAGTGACAAATTAGCCACATCTGTCTGTTTAGTAACTTTAATAAAATGTAATGCTTTTCTAATGTAAGAAGAGAGTCGTCTCCCTGGAATAAAACCAGTTTGATCAGGGTGGATAAAGGACTGAATGTGTCCTGCGAGCCTATTTTTATTTATTTTGTTTTTATTTATTTATTGAAATATTCAGAAAGACCTATGAGTCAGTGACTCATTTACAAAGGTTCCATATCATACATAAAAAAATTTTGGAGAGGTGGAAGATGCTGTTGTGAACCTACCAAATAATAAAACACCTGGACCTGATTTGATACCGGGAGAAGTTTATAAAAGATATTGGAATTTATTGGGTAGTTTTTCTTACAAATTTTCTTTAATATCTGTTTAAGAGAGAGATTCATACCACCTTCTTGGACTAGAACTATAATAGTTCCAATTTATAAAAAAGGACAGTTTCAATCTCCATCTAACTATCATCCAGTCAGCCTCATTGATACTAGTGGAAAAATCTTTGCTAAAATATTATTACATAAATTACAAGACTGGTCATCTGTAAGCTCCCCTTTATCCATGTTTCAAGCAGGTTTTTGCAAGGATTTTTCTATAACAGATAATATTTATATTCTTCCACATCTGATGGAAAAATATAGGTCATTTCATGAAATGAAGCTGTACATTTTGTTTGTAGATTTCTCTGCAGCATTTGACTCTGTTAAACAGAGTCAAATTATGGGAGATATTAATAAATAGACATGTACCCTTAAATTTGTTGGTCCCAATTTAGATGTTATACTCACATACAACTTCAGCCACTAGATATGACAATAAGGGTAATATTACTGATTATTTTAGTACAACTTCAGGATTTAAACAGGGATGTCTATTGGCTCCTTTTTTATTTAGTTTGTATATTGACTCTCTCTTGACCTATAGGGATGTACCTAGTCTTGATTCCCCTAAAATTAAGAATATGTTAGTGCAGTCTTGCCTATGCAGATGATTTAATTATTCTTGCTTTATCCAATCAGGGTTTCCAAAATAAAATAAATCAACTTTATTTTAAATGTAAACATCTGGATTTAATAATAAATATGAAAAAAAAAATAAGTTGATGATCTTCGCCCCACAACAGGGACAACGAATTAAATCAAGGATTTATTTAAACAATGAACCTATAGAGGGGATAACCTCTTATACATATTTGGGGGTGAAGTTTGTATCAAATGGAAACTGGATAGAGCATTGAAGGGAACAAGTGACAAGGGCAAAACCGATTGCTAAAGCTTTGTTACACTTTAGCAGGAAATATGCAGGCCATTCGGTCTTACCAGCATTAGTTGCTGGTGAAGCAAAGATTAATCCTATTCTCACATATGGAGCAGAGGTTTGGAACAATAATGTTCCTTTATGGTTGGAAACTCCACTCTCCTTTTATTATAAACCTTTATTGCAGGACCCATTAGCCACATCCAATGTTATAGTTGGGGCCGAATTGAGTAGAGTTCCCATCGCCACAATAATTGATATACATTCCATGGGTTATTGGTTAAAAATTATTAATCAGCAGGTAAATGTTTTGCCTTTATTATGCCTGAAAGAAAAGTATTTTGGGTAGAGCTGATATGTTTCATCTTTGGACAGATTGGGAGAAATCAATTTCAATATCTCCCTCATTTAAGGAGTTTGTTAAAAAGAAAATACTCAGGTTCGCTCATGAAAAACAAATGGATCTTCTTAGAGTCCAACACCAGGCCAGCTGGCTAGCACAAAATAAGATTGATGCATTTATAGAGAACTATTTAATTCTTCCACTGACCTGTTAGATAGGAAAATGATTACTTGGCAAGGATGGGAGTTATCTGTTCTAAATATATATTTTTCAATAGAAAAACTTTACCCAATTCAAGACCGGAATTATGTAAGTGTAATAGGGGTTCTGAAGAAAATCTTTATCATACTACGGTACAATGTCCTTTATATAAAACCTTGCGGTTCAATTTGTTAAATGATTTTCTCACTAAATATGTAAATGCAAAATATGATCCTTTATTCATACTTTTACACCCTCAGACATTAAAAGAGGCTAAGATGGCCTCAAATTTTTTTTTATCAAGTAATGAAGTATAAAGAAAAACATCTCCCTGCCTCTGAGAATTAATCTGGGGATGGACTCTCACTCTTTTTTATATATTTTGTACTGTGTTTTTAAATATTTGATGATTTTTCAGAAAGTTGTAATGTTTTCAGTATATTGTAATGGCATGTTTACCGAGCAATAAAGTTGAACTTGAACTTGAACTACATAAAAGGATACATGGACAGAACTTGGAATACAGATTACAGTACAATTACAAATAACAGTCAGCTGATAAAGATATTTTGGTTATGATTTTATAATCAATATTAAATAGAGAGATAGGGTTGTATGAACTACATCTTAGATGTTTTTTAATGCTTTTCAGAATAAAAGTTATTAATGATTCATTCATTGAGGTTGGAAGAGTGCCTTTAGATTATATATCATTGTTAATAACCAAAAGCAATGATGAAAAAATGTCTGTAAACTTTTTGTAGAATTCTATTGTATATCCATCTGAACTTGGAGTTTTTCTGTTTTTAAATTGCTGTAAAGTTGTCAAAATCTCCTGTGAGCTAATAGATCCATCTATTATATATATATATTTATATATATATATATATATATATATTTTTCATTATTCAGAGTTTTAACTGGCAGGTGCTTTATAAAGTTTTCAATGCATTGTTGATTTGGATTTATATCAGAGGAGTTTAATTCCACATTAATTTCTAAAAGTGAATTTGAAATTCTCCCTGTATTTAACTATATAGAGTTAATGGTACTCCTGCTATGCTCACATCGTAGTTCCACCAAGAGAGCTGCTGAGAGTGTGTTGAGCACTGGTGCTTCATGAAGAGTAGCTACCCCAAACAGTGCAGTTTCCACACACAGAGCACTCATAGGCAAAATTTACTGCAAAATGCTGAAAGATTTATTTGGGCTGTCAGTCCATAACCCCCTGACAAAGGCATTCACCGAAGCACTGGGGTTTGGCACTGAGAGCCCAAATAGATCATTAAGCATTTTACAGTAAATTTTGCCTCTGAGTGCTCTGTGTGTGGAAACTGTACACTCACATTTTATCTGATAGGCCAGTACTTTATTGGATTTGTCGGTGAAGAAATAATAGTTGGATCTTGAGTTTTCTAGAGCTTTTTCAGCTTTATAAGTCAGTAGTGTGTTATAGTCATCCCTTATTTTTAATATTTTAATTAAATCAGTTTCTAATCCTGAATTATTATATGATGCTTCTGCAACTAACAGTTCATGCTCCAGTGAGTTCAATTTTTCTGTTTGTTTTTTTAAAAGCATGCATACAGTATGAGATAATCCAGTCTCTTAAGTACACTTTTAAAGGTTTCCGTATTATTGAAACTGATGATATCTCAGCACTGTTATTCATTAAAAAATCATTTACAGCTTCTCTAAGATTATGGTTAAAGGTATCATCTTTTAATAAACTATTATGAAATTTCCAAATAATTGTTTTTGGGTTATCCATCTTCCAATAATAAGCACATTGAGAAATGTATAGGAGCATAATCTGATAATTTGATTGCTCCATACTGTATTTTAATTATATTGTTTAATATTTCTTCAGAAATTAAAATAAAATCTATCCTAGAGGATATTTTATGTACACTAGGAAAAAAGGACATGTTTTTTCCTAGCTGGATATTTTTTTTTAAATGTCTATAATTTTTAAATTGCTCATGAAGTTTTTGATAACTTTTATCATATGCTTTTTTGATTCTTGTGTATCACCAGATCTGTCTAGCATATTTAGTGTTAAAGTCACCTCCAACAATATATGGTTTTGGCAAATTTGTTAAAGTTATGAACAAGTTAGTACAAAAATAAAAATCTTCTTCATTAGGTGCATGTAAAGAACTAATGGTGAATCAATTATTTCCCAGCTGGACAGTGGCTAAAACATAATGTCCATTCTTGTCTATTATTTTATGTGCTATATCCATGTTGAGGCTATTTTTTTAATTTTATGCCAATCCCTCCAGAACTACTTGTAAACAAAGAGTATACCCCATGTCCTTTTAAAAGGTTGCACATGTATTTAAAGTCAATATTTTGGAAGTTGGTTTCTTGCAGTAAGATGCAGTTAGCTTGAATCTGGTTTGTGTAATGTACATTTTTTCATATTTTAACCCTGCCTCTTGCACCCTTAAATTCCAGCACAAACACTTCAGCTGGCTTTCCATTATTCGTGAATGTTATCAAAGAAAAGAAAGAAACAAAAACAAGAAAGAATAAAATACAAAATAACACATGAAGAGTTTATTATAGCTGATCCCTTTTTGCTGTCCATACTGTAGACTTCCTTTTAGTCTGAAAATGATTACAGAAGTATGCCTGAGCATTTTCTATCCTACTTAGCCTCCCCAATCCTACTATCTTTGGCTACCCTACTACTCCAATGACTCATACTGGAAGCTGAGTCAGCACCCCCCCTCCCCCTTGTAGACAGTCTGAAAAGATGGTCAAAATACAGAGTAGGTGAATGGGTGAGATGAATTCCCACATCAGCCAGTCAGGTGGTGATTTAGAAGCTGTTTTCATGCCTTTCCTAGTTTTCTGCTTTTCCCTGAAAATAAAAAGAGAAAGATTTTTTTTGTTCTGTCAACATATCCAGTTAGGTTTTCAATAAATACTGTCACATGATCTTGACTTTTTACAGACACTTCTTAAGTAACTCTTTTGTGCATTAAGGGCAGGTTAAGTTATTTTGAGGCAGCTTGCTCTTGTGCAGACTGAGTTTGTGAAGCCAGTGTGGGGGGGGGGGCTAAGTTTGTTCTGTGACCTTCCATATGACAGAAATATGTTTTCAGATATTGGTTAGTTTCTCTTGGAGAGGTAAAGATGTGTTATTTCCTATTTAGAAACACTTTAAGATGGGTTGAGTCAAGTAGATTGTGAGGGATTCCTTTTTCTTGAAGCACTGCACTAATGTTATCAGAAGCCTTGCTTCTTGCAAGAACCATAGGTGGTAAATCAGAAATCAGTTATAAGTGTAGGCCTCTTAAATGTAGGGTTTTCTCCATTCTTTCCTTTCTAAGGAGCTCTTCTTTCACTTGATAATGATGAGGTCTAATAAAAACGAATCTAGGTACATATCTGTGAGACAACCATTTGATTGCCATTGAAGGAAAATATAATTTCAAAAGTGGGGTTAATTATTATAACGCCAAGCCATTGGCAGAGATTAATAGGCACTTTGAGTACAAACACACAAAATAATAAAAACATAAAACAAAGCAAGGGCTCTTTTATAGCTTAAAGATTGATTCTCAGAGTTGGATGCTTGGTTGGTCCTATGTAGTTGTGCTGCTACAGCTCCCGAACAAAGAAAAAGTGTAATTCTTCTGCTAGCTGGCTAATGAAGGATCCCAGGCCAGTTAAGCTATAGAAACATAGAAACATAGAAGGTAATGGCTGATAAGGACTGCAAGGCCCATCCAGTCTGCCCATTTCTTTTCCTACCTTATAAGTGTGCCATCGACCTTTGCTCTGCCAATGGCCTATCTATTCATACTCATCTATATTGATCCCTTATGCCTATCCCATTCCTGTTTGAAGCCCTGTACTGTATTCATATCCACCACTTCCTTAGGTAGGCCATTCCATGCATCCACCACCCTTTCCATGAAAAAGAACTTCCTTATATTACCCCTTAATCAGCCTCCCTCTAATCTCATGCTGTGTCCTCTTCTCCTGCTAGTTTTCTTGTATTGAAACATGTTAGACTCTTTCACCTTGTTAAGGTGTTTGAATGTTTCAATCATATCACCTCTTTCCCTCCTTTGCTCTAGGGTATACATATTGAGCTTCATTAATCTGTCCTCATATGTTTTCTGATGCAGTCCCTGCACCATTTTGGTTGCTCTTCTCTGGACTGCCACAATTTGGTTAATGTCCTTGTGAAGGTTGGCCTCCAGTACTGCATGGAGTACTCCAGATGGGTCCTAACCAGTGTCTTGTAAAGAGGGATTATTACCTCCCTCTTCTGACTTGTGATACCCCTACTAATACACCCCAACATCCCCCTAGCCTTACCTACTGCTTTAGTTGTCTGTTTGGATGATTTCAGGTCATCGGTGATGATGATGCCCAAGTCTCTTTCATCCCTTGTGATGGCCAGCAACTCTCCTCCCAGCCTATAGGTGGCTTCAGGCTTTCTCTTCCCTATGTGCACGATCTTGCACTTCTTTGCATTAAACCCCAACTGCCACTCTTTTGACCATTTTGCTAGTTTATCCAGATCTCTTCTCATTCTGCCCACCCCATCTGGATCATCTACTCTGTTGCAGACCTTGGTGTCATCTGCACAGACAAACCTTACCTTCCAGTCCATCTGCAATGACACTGATGAAGATATTGAAGAGGAATGGCCCCAGGACTGATGCCTGAGGTACCCCACTTGTGACTTGCATCTCTTCTGGCTGCATACCATTTACTACCACTCTCTGTTTTCTGCCCATCAACCAGTTTGCCACCCAGTTGACCAACCTCTGACCCACCCTGAGCCTACCCAGTTTATTCATCAATCTTCTATGTGGAACAGTATAGAAAGCTTTGCTGAAGTCAAGGTAGGTGACATCAACTGCCCCCCCCTTGGTCCACCACTCTGGTTACCCAGTCAAAGAAATCTATGAGATTAATTTGACAGGACCTTTTTTTGTAAACCTATGCTATCTTGGATCCTGTGCCTATGGATCCAGGTGTTTACCTATCCTTTCCTGAAGGAGTGCCTCCATGATCTTGCCCACTGCTGAGGTAAGACTGACTGGTCTGTAGTTCCCTGCCTCCTCCCTGCTACCACTCTTGTGGAACAGGATCACATGAGCCCTTCTCCAGTCTTCTGGGACCTTTCCTGTGCTCAAAGACTCACTAAACAGTTCTGATAATGGCTCTGCTAGTTCCACCCTTAGCTCCTTTAGTACCTTGGGATGTATGCCATCAGGCCCCATCCCCTTGTCCAACCTGAGCTTATTGAGCTCTTGTAGGACCCTTTCTTTTGTGATGGGACTAGTGCACACCTCCCTCCCCACTGTGGCCATGGTGCTGAGCTGTGGGCCCTGCCCTACCTTCTCTTCAGTAAATACTGCACAGAAGTATCTTTTTAGGATAGATGCTTTTACATGGTCCTCCTCCTCACATGCCTTCTTATCCCCTTTGATCTTAGCAATACCCCCTCTGGACTTTCTCCTGTCGCTAATGTATCTACTGAAAGTCTAGTCACCTTCTATATCTTCGTTTACTGTTTGTGCTAGTGTTTCCTCAGTTTGGGCCTTTGCCTGCCTTACTACCTTCCCTGCTTCCCTTAGGGAAGTTTGGTATGCCTCCCTATCTTCATCCTGCTGTATTCCCTTATATTTCCTGAAGGCCAGCCTTTTGGATCTGACCTTTTCTGCTACTGCTTTTGAGAACCAAAGTGGTTTCCTTCTTCTTTTGCTCTTGTTTTTCTCTCTAACAAAATGGGGTGCTGCTTCAAGTATTGCATCCTTAATGCTTGTCCACTTTACCTGTACCCCTCACCTGTATTTCTTCTTGCCAGTGCTAGCTTAACTCTGTTGGCCATCTTATCAAAGTCAGCCCCTCTGAAGTCCCATATTTTTGCCTTGGGATGGGATGATTTAGTTCAAGTGGCCAAACTGAACCATACCATGTGATGGTCACTGGCCCCCAGGTGACCTTCTACCTGGAGATCTGTGATCCTTTCCCATTTAGTCAGTGTCAACTATCAAAGATATTTGTGACTGGAGCCCTCACTATAGCTATTTGAGCCAAACACATTCCCAGCATGCATTTGAAGTAACGCCAGTAACTAACAATAAAAAGATAAATACCTTTAGTTTTTGCTGTTTCAAGTGGCTGCCAAGAAAAAAAAGTAATAGAAATTTTAAAAAGAATGATAGCTGTAGTGAGGCTGGCTGGCACTGTGCAGAATGTGGAATTCTGCTGGAGGATTTAACATAGAATGACCATTCCACCAGCAGAATTTATGCTGGAATTTCACTGATTCTTCTGTGGAATGCCACCTGCTGTGATCTGATGAAAAATATTCTGCGGAACAGCATTTTTTTCCATGGAAAATCATTCAGCAAATGTTTCAATGGAAAATACTGAGATCAGCAGAATAATATTCCATGTAACAGCATTTTTTCCATGGCAAATTATTCCACAACTATTTCTGTTGAAAATATTGAGATCCATGGAAAAACATTTAGAGGAAATGTTGTGGAAAATCTCATGCCCCATTTTTTTGCTGGGGAATTCCTCCATTCCATTTCCAGTGAAATTTGGTGGATGTTTCGTAGAATTTTGAAAATTTGACAAAATTTCATTCCACTGGAATCTGAAAATTCTGCATAGCACTAAGGCTGGCAGTTGCAAGAGTCTTTGACTGTTAGCACTTGATAACTTAACCGGGATGGAGAGTCTGTGTTTCAAGCCAGCTCTGAAAAGAATTACACTTCTGCCTTTCTTTGGAAGCTGCAGTGGCACTACTACCAAGGGTCAACCAGCCCACACTAAGAATCGATCTTCTAGCTTTACAACAGCTCTTGATTTACTGTGTGTGTGTGTGTGTGTGTGTGTGTGTGTGTGTGTGTGTACTCAGAATGCATTCTAATCTCTGTGAACAGCTCAGCATTACAGTAATTAACCCCACTCCTGAAATATTAGATCAAAACAGGCAGAGGGGTTGGGTAAAAGAAAATAGCGCTGCAGGGAGAGAGGAAGAATACACTTGGTACTGAATGGAGAGCACATGGAGAGATGTGCTTCAACTCCACTCGGCATAAGGTGACATCTGTGGTACATTCAGTATCTGGTTATGTGCTTCCAGAGTCCCCTTCTCTATGTAAAAGCACTATGTCAGCATAGCTCTCACTATGCAGCAGTAAAAATATGTGTGCATCTGTGACATTTAGGTCCACACCCACATTCACAGCTCTGGCTTAACTGATAATCATGCAATGCAGTGTGTGTGTGTGTGTGTGTGTGTGTGTGTGTGTGTGTGTGTACGTGCACATTTGCACATGCGTGTGCATGTGTAAGTGAGGGAATGGGGCAGGTAATTGGGTGTAGTAGGAATTTGATTTCCCTTCCCAGTGCCAGGGTGGATCCCCTGCTCCTTCAGTAGCAGTGTACTGTGAGATGTGTCAGTCTTCCAAGGACTGCTGTATCCTCTTAAGGCTACTGCATGTTACAGTAATATAACATAACTATGCCCCATGTCTCCTAGCCCTCCATGTTAGCTCAGAGAGAGATGGGGCTATATGTAGTGGAGTGATCAACTCCCTGGAATGGTCCAGTGAGCCTAGGCTACCAATTGCACAGAGAGGAAAACTTTTACTTCTGGGTCCTACATTGCAGAACACTCCCACACTTGCAGCCCCCATGTGCAAATATCTGTGAATATTGCCTGGATGCAAGACCTCACCCCCAAGACTGTCTGACTTGGCCACCTGAATAATCATGCATATCTGGTAGGGACTGGCCTCTGTAGGGGTTTGAACAGGGGGCTGTTGATGTACAATGGTCTCTGTGTGTATGGAATGGAGTCTTTTCACACCTGCACCCTCTCTGCACAGGTTCCATGTCATAACAGCAATCGCTGTTATGGTGAGTGTATATTGCCGAAAAGCAAATTGGTGATATACACATGCTGGTGAAAATACATCCGGCAAATAAATTAAGTGTTTATGTGGGGGGCTGTGCCCCACTGTACCCCCCTCATAGGGGGCTTTGCCACCCACACCCCCCGATTAAGGATTACCAACTCCAGGGGGTGCATGTCAGGGAGGGGGTGACATTCAAAATAAATACAAAAAAAAACCATGGCAGCAGCAGGCAGCACAATGTTCTCCCCCTGGTTTCCAGCCCTGAACCAAGTACCTGCTACACCAGAGCTAGCCACCCTCACCACCACACCACATGGCTAGCTCAGCTGCAGAATGCACACTACCCCTGACAAACCCTCTTCCCTATCCCTCCTCTTTTTCTCCCTATACCTCCTCCTCTTCCGGTCACCCTCCTCCACAGTCATGGTCACATAGGGTCACTAGTGGTGGGCGAAGTGGGCAAAATTCACTCTGTGAAGTGTTTCACGGAGTAATGTGGAATCCGCAAAGTACCTGTAACGTGAAGCACGGTATTTCGTTTTATAATGGTGAATGCGAAGTGCATTGAAAACAATGACTTCACATTATTCTGTCTTCCCAAAACCACTTCTCCACCAATTGTAAGGTGAAGTACATTGAAATCCATGTACTGCACCTCACTTCACCTTGTTTTTTAGCTTCATAGTGAAGTTTTCAGTGCTTCTTGGGATGCAGGTCACATGGGCTCTAGATTGTTCTGCACAGCCTCAGTTCTTTATAGTGTGTGTGTAGTGGAAGATGGAGACAATTTCCTCTCAGAACTCTGTGATTCAGATCCTCTAAAAGCTGTTAAAAAAGCATTTTTGAACTATTTATTTTGCTCACAATTTAGTACATCGATTGTAGGAAATCCTCCTGTGCTCATATCATCGAGTGTTTCTTGTTTGTGTGTGGATTTTGAATGTTAGTTTAGAACAGTCAGTCTGTGAACTGTGAAGTGTGCTTTGGGGGAAGGGCATATCTGTGGTGTAGTAGATTAACTGGGAGAAAAAGGTAGTCTTTCTATTTTGGTTATATTTTTCTTGTATAACTGTGTTAATGTACACACAGTAATATTTGTAGTAATTCTTGACATTTTTTTGCTGATTGTTGTGGTGCAGCAGTGTATAATTTCAGTTTGTTTAAAACATTTGGTTATATTACTAAAGGTTTTCAATTTACTACGCATTACTTGTAGTGTGTGTGTGTGTGTGTGTGTGTGTGTGTGTGTGTGTGATGCATGCCATTAAATCAGACACCTATTATTGTGCTACAGAGTAATTGCAGCAGTGTGAACCTGCTATCCACCGCACCTGCATGAATTTTTATACTGCTGTGTGGTATCTTTATTGGTAGTGGACTGTTACTGTCGTGCGCTACCCCCCCAACTGGCAAGAGGCATTCTTTTCCAGATTTGGATTTGTGACTTGTGAGCACTGGTTAGGTGTACTTGTGCTATTGCATCTGCATCCCTTGAGTGCGCAGCACAATTTTAATCTGTTTGTGCATTTGCAGTACACCATTAATTCTGGGAGGCTTTGCATTTCTTGTTACACTCTCATTTCACTTCGTCAGCAGTGGGGAATTTTATGGACACAAGACAGTAGCATTTTGGTAATGCACATTAGTTCTGGTGACTGTGTGTGACCACTGTGCACATCACTGAGTGTGCCATTCTTTCTAGGAGACTTTGCATTTCTTGTTACACTCTAATTTCACTTCGTCATCACTGGGGAATTTTCTGGACTCAAAACAGTAGCATTTTGGGGATGCACGTTGATTCTGGTGACTGTGTGTGACTAGTGCACAGATGATGTCTGAGTGTGCCATTAATTCTGGCTGACTTTGCATTTCTTGTACTCTCATTTCACTTCCTCACCATTAGCCACTGGGAAGTTTTCTGGACACAAGACATGAGCATTTTGGGGATTCACATTAATTCAGGTGACTGTGTGTGTGAAGGGCTGCCAATATTGTTGTCACTTCTCTTTGCTTTGTGTTAAGATGGAATGACAATGCAAAGTTATAATTACAAGGTGAAGTGAGCTTTTTGCATTGGCCACTCTGCATAGCGGAGTGATAACACAAAGTGACCACTTCACGAGCACTTTGCCGGTGAAATTTGACATTTGCTCATTACAGTTGCTGTCATCACTGGATACCCTCTGCACACTATTATGTGGGCTCAGAAGGCCTCTTAATGTTTTTATGGATCAGACCCTCAGATTCTTGACACTTAAAATCTGTTTAGTGCATCATTGATTTCTACATGCATATTTAATTAATCAGTTTTGTTTGTGTTATTTAATTCAATGTTTTGGTTCAACACTACACTTAACTGATATTGTATGTGAGAGGTAATCACTCTTTTTAAAAAAAATTAGAAAATCTTGGGGAGAAGTTCATATCTGTCACATAGTAAAGCTGTTTAGAACATTCTAGTTGTTGGTCTAGTTGATGTACACATAAGTGCCAGAATCAATGAGTTTAGGGATGCTCCAGTCCTCTACACACTTTGCCCCGTAAGCATTCAAAGTGCTCCTTTGCTCACACAAATTACCTTTTTATAATCTATGCCCTTTAAACTTCTGTACACCCACTTTTCACCATATTCCAGAAACCTTGACTGTATGCTGTACTTCTTAACCAACAGGATTATAATTTTGTAGCTTGCTGTAGCAAGCTATAGAACAAGAGAAAGAATGACCTTTATCTACAAAGTACTTACCGTATATATCATACATGAGAGGAACATCTTGATGCAAATTGCATTTTGTAGATTTATTTTCTGTTGAAATCTAATTTACACCATTTACATTTCAAATTATTTGCCTATAGATTTTGTCCACAGATCATTATTTTCAGTCTGTAGGTGGCAAATGTGGTTTATGACTACAATATTAACGATGGTGTATAGCTAATTATATGGGAGTGGTGCACAGAACTATGGGTTGAAGTAGCACCAGTTCAAAAAACTATTTTGTTCACTTCACTCAGGTCTCAAAAGATGTAATTTAACATTTCATAGTAGTGTCCTCAAATGGTACAACTTCAATGAAGTATTCTTCATACGTAAAATAATATATTTTTCTTTGTGTAACATTTAATATTGGCCTCTTACATTTCTTCACAATTGCACAGATTTGGCATCCCACAATTTCATTTTGCATGATTTAACATTTCATTGCTGAATAAATAATTCAATAAATATGCATACAATACATTGAATTGAAAGTGCTGAGGTGCTATTATATCCACTGCAGATAATGTCTAAATTTCCTAAAAGTGACTTCAAAGCGACATCAATGCAGATGGCAGTATTAGCTATTCACCTGACCTCAGTCCACTACAAACTTCCCTGGTACTTCGTTTGCTCATGAGTTTTGTTTGGGGGGATATTGTTTTCAGTTACATCTAATCCCATGAATAACATTAATGTAACCAAGGCTATATCTCAAGTTAGCGTCATTTTTAAAGGGATATAGCACTATACATTTGTTGCATGGTGAACACTTAAAGTTGATATAATCAAGATATTAAACTATCAAAACTTAGAATCAGTCAGATTTATGTAGATGGATTTTAGCTATGGCTTGTGAGCAATAGCTGAACTAATAAACTTATGGCATATATATATATATATATTAGAGGCAAAAAACTCCATTTAATGCATTAGTTAGGGTTGTTCCACAGCGACAAAAGTGAGGAAATTTGCTGTTAGGGTTGAAAACCCTAACTCCGAATTCACCCCCCCAGCACCACACACACACACAGACACACACACACATTCAAGTATGGGGGAGGACCAAGTCAACACAACCAATGACAGACATCCAGCAGCAGGTGACAGAAATAACAAACAATTGTCTAAATGTACTACAGAGACATCCCCACCCACCTGACCAGGTACTGCATGCTCAGTGAGATCAACATCAAAACTGAGGCCATGTACACCAAACGTACACATCCCTGATTGCAGCTGCACACAGTATACCACACTTAGTAGTTGCATGGCCTTACCTACCGATGCCCCACACACACCACACCACTTGTGGTGGGTCACCTGAAACAAAGAGTTAAGCAAAACCAAGGAGTTGTACAGGTATAATATCTCTGATTATAACAAGGGTTTGAGAAATGCAGCTTTCTTGACTGTAAACATTATAACAGCCTTATGTTTAGTTTTTATTAACATACATGTAGAGCCTAACCATATGATGAACATGGTTTAATGTTGTTTAAAAAACAGTTTTATTATGATAGCAATAAGCCACTCCCAGGTATTATGTTAATGGTCAGTTTATCACTGTCTAGCGACATGTGGCACTCGGATATGCCTCATTCAACATTAAACCCCTACAGGGTGATTAACAGACCATTTAACATAACTGTTGGTCATGCCTTATTGCTTAATTGTCTTTATGAGTAGATACTCTCCCTCTGCTAGGCACTGCAGCAGCTTTGCAACACAGTGTCCCACCCAGTTACACCATACACTGTCTAGTTGCTGGAGATGGCTGAATATGAACTCATGAAGATGAACAGTGTAACTTGATCATTACAGTCATTGAAACCCTAGTGTGATTATAACTGACAGACTCAGTGATAGAGGATAACCCCTGCTGTCCTAGTTCATTTACCCCATTATGAGTTAAATCAATACTAAAAGACATTCTGTTTATATCTACACCATACCTACTTGATTCCTGTTGTAGCAGAATTAACATAGTTATCACTTTGATAGCATCAGTGACGGAAGTGTGGCAAACCCAAACAGTAGGCATACAGCCTAAGTGTGAAACAACTGTTAAAAAAATCACACTGTGTCCATAAGTGGCATAGATCACTCACTGCAACAATAGCAAATGTATTACTATTTGAATAGGTTAGTCATCACAGATGCAATGAGATTGTCTTTATCAGGTACAACATACTCAGTAAGTGCCTACAGGAAAATCTATCCTATATACATGTCCGATACAGGTACATCATTGTTGGCTCAGTAGTGCTATGATATTTAGAAGTTGCTTGGCCTGATCCATACAATTACAATCTTTCTTACAAAGAATACTTACTGCATCTTTAATATTGAAACACACTGAAGGTCTATGTATGTACATCAGCAGTACACCTTCATCAGTAAGAATGCATGTGATACTGGCAGTACCAATTTCACAGCGTTGAACAGGCAATGCTTTTCCATACGTTTACATCAGCCTCTCTATGTTGAGTAAACCATTGCAGTAAATGTACTACTATGTAAATCACCTACTAAATGTATCACTACTTTTATCTTGAGCATGCTAGTGTCTTGTAGTTAATTTATGTGCTTCTCTTAATTAATGTATGCTCAGTAGTGTTAAAACCTTTCTACAACTGTCATCATGCACCTTCAGCATTTATATTGAATAACGGCACAGTACCAGTTGTGGTGTGGTGTAGGGCATCAGTAGGAAAAGGCCATGCAACTACTAAGTGTGGTACATTGTGTGCAGCTGCAATCAGGGATATGTGCGTTTGGTGTACATTGCCTCAGTTTTGCTGTTGATCTCCACTGAGCATGCAGTACCTAGTCAGGTGGGTGGGGATGTCTCGTAGTACATTTAGACAATTGTTTATTATTTCTGTCACCTGCTGCTGGATGTCTGTCATTGGTTGTGTTGACTTGGTCCTCCCCATACTTGAATGTGTATGTGTCTGTGTGTGTGTGGTGCTGGGGGGGGTGAATTCGGAGTTAGGGTTTTCAACCCTAACGGCAAATTTCCTCACTTTTGTCGCTGTGGAACAACCCTAACTAATGCATTAAATGGAGTTTTTTGCCTCTAATGTCCCTTTTTTTTGAGAATGATATTGAGAAATAGTGAATGTAATGTGGTCCCCTGCACCGCCACATGATGTCTTGTGGCATAGTAACAGGAGCAGCAATGCAAACAGAAATGCTAACAGTGGCACACATGGTAACACAAGCGCAAATGATAACAGAAAGGGTAATGCACATGGTGGCGTAGACGGGAACGGTGTGCCACGTGATGTCTGGTCACATGGTGCCTGTAAATGGAAATGTCAATGGGCATGGTGACGCAAAGTGAAACAGAAAGAGAAACAGTGCGGTACACACAAATGGCAAAAAAGTAACAGAAACGCAAGCGCAAATGAAAACACAAAAGGATGATGCGTGGTGGCATTAGGGGTGTGCATTAGGATCATCAGCCCTAACTCTCACCCCATGACCTGTATGAACAGCAGAAGTATAGGAGAATGGGGTGAGAGTTAGGACTCATGATCCCAATGCACACCCAATGCCGGTGGGGGTGGGTGGGGGTGCAAGGGGTTTTCAACCCTAACAGCAAATTTCCTCACTTTTGTCGCTGTGAAACAACTCTAACTAATGCATTAAACTGAGTTTTTGCCTCTAATTTCTCTTCTTTTGAGAATGATAACAAGAAATAGTGAATGTAATGCAGCAGCGGGGCGCTGGTGCCCTCTGGGCCAGCGTTCCCACGATATCGGATTGGCGGGGCGTGGGGCCCTTTGGGCTTCACGCCCCGCCACATGATGTTTGTGCATACTAACAGGGACAGGCAACGCAAACAGAAATGCTATCAGTGGCGCATATGGTAACACAAGCACCTAATGAGAACAGAAAGAATGCTTACATAGTGGCGTAGATGGAATGGTCTGCCACGTGATGTGTTGTCACATAGTAACATGGTGCCTGCAAACAGAAATGTCAATGGGCATGGTGATGTAAAGTGAAACAGAAAGATAAACAGTACTGTAGACAGAAAATGGCAAAAAATAACAGAAGCATAGAATTACAAGTAAGAAAGCATAAAGGATAGCAGCACAGGTGGCATGAGGCGTCAGCAGTGAAATGTGGTCTGGAACTGCAAGCGGAAAGGGCAACAGTAACAGTAATGTAAACACACAGGCTGGTTTTCCCCAAAACCTGCATTGAGAAAGACAGTGAGTACAAATAATGTATGCAAAATAATGAGTATCGGCGCAGAATATGAGATCTTGGAATACTAAATACATTATATCTCAGGAACCGTACGACGTAGAAAAAAAATTTAAAAGTCATATTATTTACAACTGTCCTGGCTAATTTGTATCTTAGCCCCATGATGGGGCTAAGATTTTTCAACAAAGTCCATTATCTACTTTTCAGAATCACAGGCCTGAAAAGCGGCGACGCCGTAATGTTATCCTATGGGAAAAAAGAAAGTTCTGAGCGCCATAACTTTGCCTCCCTGTAATGTTTTTCACCAAACCACTGAAAGGCAATCTGTGGGCTGTTGGCTGTCTTCCTCAAATTTCAGGAAAAAAGACCAAACCGTTATTTTGCAGCAGGGATCAAAGGATTTCTGTTATGCGTTAAGCGCCCGTAATGTTATCCTATGGGAAAAATGTCAACTTTGGAGTGCCGTAACTTTGCCGCTGCCTGTGATATTTTTCACCAAACTACTGAAAGGACACATCTGTGGCCGTTGGCTATCTTCCTCAAATTTCAGGAAAAAAGACCAAACTGTTATTTTGCAGCAGGGTGCCAAAGTTTCCTGTAATAATGAGTCGGGCGCCCGTAATGTTATCTATGGAAAAACCGTCAACTTTGGAGTGCCGTAACTTTGCCGCTGTGTAATATTTTTCAATACAACACTGAAAGACACATCTGTGAGATGTTGGCTCCGTTCCTCAAATTTCAGCTCAAAACTCCCAATGGTTCTTTTGCAGCGCAGTGCCAAAGAAATTGCTGTCATTTTCCACAGACCAGAAAACTACTGTCTAATTTAAAGCTTTCAGAATTTCATGACACTTTCGTGAGCACCAGTAATTTGCTAAGTGCTTTTTCCAGAAATTTGAAAAACATATTTCTGGGTGTTTTACCACAAAATAAAGATATGGCAAGCATCCTCAGGGCCCGACTAGGTGAATACAAAAAATTAGGTTGCTAGAGGGTCCCAAATTTAAATACCAACCATTTTCTGATCACCAACTGAAAACAAAATGGCCGATTTGCGAAAGTAACAGGCCCATTCGAAAGTAAAATGCATTTGCTAAAGTGTTGAACTTTTGTTAACTTTTCCCATTGACTTATAATGGGAAACTGTTTTTGAATAACTTTTGAACCGTTTAATATTTTTCACGAAATCTTTGAAAGGCACATCGGGGACCCGGCTGCCGCGTTCCTGAAGATTTCAGGCTGATCACGCAAACCGTCACGACCTGTGGTGACGCAGAAATTCGAAAAAGCGTGAAGCGCCGCACAGATCACACTTAATAACTCCGCAGCCGTGATATCTGACCAGTACAAAACTTGGCAGATCCCAAGGCCTATGATTCTTGATCATAAATTCCAAATTTCAGGCAAATCTATCAAACAGTTGCAAAGTTATTAACCCACTGATGCACCCCGGTGCCATATTCAAATGAGAAGTGTGCCTGGCACAAATCCCGATGCACCGGAATGCATCAGTAATGTATGCAGGCGCAGGTGGGGGGGGCGTGCCCATGCATACTCTGCACAGCCTGATATTCAGCCGGGGCGTGCAGAGCCATGCCTATGCAACCTACCTGCGCCAGCAGTTGATCCCAAAAAGAGCGGCCGGCCACCCACGGTGAGATGCGCGTGCAGGGTGCAACATGGCAGCTGTGGCCACCTGAGCTCCAGCTGCACCTCTGTGGTTGTGCCCCCCATGCCCAATTGTGGGCTTCAGTAAAAAAAGATTAATCCTATATCTCTGGTGGTCCAGTGGACCGAAGTCTGCCCGATCGCGGGCTTAAGTGAACTAGTACCAACCCCCATTGACATACACATTCCAGATATGGATCCATTCACTTATCTGGAATGTTTAGTATGGTATTGGCTGCACGCCCATTGGCTCACGCTGTGGACCAATGGGTGTACAGCCCTACCGATGGTGTCAATTAGTGGGCGGCGGGGTGGCAGACGGGTGGGGTGCTGCCGCCCACCGCTGACTGGGGGGAGCGGGGCAGCGAGGATCAGTGGGCAGGTGGGGAGGTTGGTCCGCTGGACCACCAGGGATATGGGGGTCGGTACTAGTTCACTTAAGCCCATGATCAGGCAGACTTCAGTCCACTGGACCACCAGGGATATAGGAGCAATCTGTTTTATTCACACTTAAGCCCGCGATAGGGTGGGCTGTGGTCCACTGGACCACCAGGGATATAAGATTAATCTTTTTTTACTGAAGCCCGCGATCGGGCTGGCAGCACTCCACTGGACCACCAGGGATATGGGATTCTATTTCTTTTTTACTGCGGCCGCTGATCGGGCCTGGCCGTGATACCCGTGCTGCAGTAGGTGTCTGGCCCGGCGGCTGCTACCTGGCAGGGGCCAGGCGCAAAAGTGGTCGATGATCAGCTCACCTGCATGCAAATGGGGCCATAATGACATGCAAATGGCCCCATTTGCACCTTGCTTACATTATGGCCGCATTTGCATGTCAACTTTTGAATATCATGGTTGTTGAGCATAGCGCAATGGAACTTAACGCTAGCGCATCCCCATGGTCCACTCTGGCCACTGGTGCTTGCACAGTGCCACTGCGCCATGCACACTGTGGGTGGCCAGGGTTCGATTTTCAACAATGCTGAGCCATGGTGCAGCTCTGTTGAATATCGCCCAGTCCACGCCCCTGCACAGCCAAATTGAGCTGCACCCAGGCTTGCGCCACAGCCAGGCGCAGTTTGAATATCTGGGCCCATATGTTTTGGGATATTTTCACAGATAAAAAGTACTTTCCTAGTTGGATTGTGGAGTTATCAATGATATCTCCATGTTCCTATACGTCATGGTGATATCTCCATGAACCTATATGTCATGGAGATATCATCATGCTCCTATACGTCATAGCAAATGTAAGACAGCTTTCACTTTCCCTTGTTTAATTCAGCATTCACCACGCACTCTCACTTACCCTAAATTATGTGTTTCCAGAATTTTAAAATTAGTCATCCTTTCTTGAGAAACAGAACTAAACTGGCTGATATCATAAATTAGGTTACGTTTGAACCTTCCATTAAAACACGCCTCTGACTCAAACAGGACAGACAAGGAGTTTCACTATGCTCCTTCTTGTCCCATCCACTGTCCATTTTAACCCCCCAGAAAACCATTCAAACCTAGAATCATGAGCCTCACACATGAAAAAGAAAAGTAACAACACTAGCAGGCAGAACTGGTTGTGCCGCAGTTTTCTGCAATAAAAAAGCAACTTAGAGTGCAGTGACTGCAACGGCTCTACATGGGGCAGGATTGTTGGCTAGCAGCATGTATTTCTCTTCTGACTATTCTCCGGTTCCCTCAGATTACTTTTCAGCCACCCTGCTTTTAAAAAGTTTAAAAAACTCCATGTTTTATCATCAGAAGCTGCCGACTAGATAGACACAAGAGTGATTGAGTTGGCAGCCTCAGAGAAGTAGATGCAAATGTGAGTTCCCGTTGCTATACACTCATGCTCACACTTGCCTCTACCTTTTTCAAGCCACTGACTCTGTCACTTTCATGTCCATACAGCTAGCAGCTTTTACAATGCTCACTTAATGCTGGATAATAAAAAACAGTTTTCTAACATTTTTTACACAGGGTGTCTTATTTTGTATATCTGCCAGCACAACTACTTATGGTCACCCTATATTACAATGCAAACATGGTAAGTTGTTTTACCTAAAACAGCCTGTAAATAACAGAATCAAGCAGATAATTTTTAAAGTGACACTTGCTGTATGTTGTGTTGGGAGATATGCAAGATATGTTTTGGGGGAACAAAACATGTTTAAAGTACTGCAGCATGTTTAAGACAGCTCTATGTCATGCATTGTGCTGACAGGGAGATGTGGGGGAGGGAAGGGGAGGTTGTGTGGAGGGCAAGGCAAAACATATGTTGTATAAACAGAACATGACATGGCCTGACTGAAGACATTGGGCCCTATTCTAGAAGCATTAGCGCAAGTCACCACAAAAGTGACTTGCGCCAAATGCCGATGCGACATGGATCCTGCACCCTATTTAAGAAGGGGCAGGATCTCCACCGCTAAGTCCCACAACTTGTGACATGTGGACATGTAAGTCAACCGAAAGGTGTATCCGAGGGGCACGGCACAAGTTGCAACCCCCTCAGCAAGCATAAGTGCCCCCAAAGCCCTGCAGGGCAGCTGTGTCCACCCCATCCATTCCCCAACCCACTACGGTGCCGCAACTGTGTAACTATTAGAACCCCTGAGATTCCTGTTAGTTCATTCATTTCTGAACACATCTATACAGTAAATGTTCATGAGAAGCTCAGTCAGCAGCTGGCAGTGGAGGTGAGTGTTGGGCTGTGCCAGTCACTGGCTGGGGATGGGTGGGGGGTGACTGGCACTGCTGGATGGGGTAGGTGGGGGATCACTGGACTACCAGGGATCTTGGGGGTTCTAATATTTACACAGATGTGGAAACATATCGGGTCAGGGCATGGATGGGGGGGACACAACTGCCCTGCAAGGTGCTAGTGTTGTGGTGTCAGGGGTATGATGTGTGTGGGCTGCCCGGCAGGGCATTGAGGGTTTCGAGGTTCTGGAGTCTGGGGGTGTGAGATGCCCCACTTGGCATATCTGCTGTGGGGGATCGGGGCTCGGGGGTTGTGGGTTACCCAGTGGGGCACCGATGGGGGTGTTCTGGGCATGGGTTGAACTTGGAGTGGGTGCAGCGGGTCTCCAGAACCCATGAGGATGTACTGTATGTACAGTTATGCCATCTAAATGCTGGTTTCACTTATGTTGCCAGGTTTCCTCTGGGGGTTCTTGTAGATCCTGACATTGGAGACTTTGTTGCTGCCCTACTAGAATAGGGGTCAACTGCTGCCATAAACCCCCTGGCACCATGTCACTGGAGGTTTATGGTGCAGCTGCTGGTGTAACTGCTCTTTGGCACGAGACATGACACAGGCCACATTGTAGAATCCAGGACATCGCAACTGCTGGTGTAATTTGCTACTTGCACCATTCTTTTTGGCAAAGTGCTGTTACACCAGGCGTAACTCTTTTAGAGTCAGGCCCCTCATATTTATCTTCACTCGAGGCCAATGACATCAAGATATCTCACTCGTGGCTTTGCCACTCATGAGATATCATGATATCATTGGCCTCTTGTGAAGATAAATATATCTTCAGTCAGGCCATGTCATATCCCATATATATATATATATATATATATATATATATATTAGAGCAAAAACACCATTTAATGCTTCAGTTAGGGTTGTTCCACAGTGACAAAGTGAGAAATTTGGTGTTAGGGTTAAAACCTCCTTGGACACTCATCCAACCCCAACCAGCATCAGAGTGCCTGTTGGGGTCATTGGCCTAACTCTCACCCATCACATGTCTAAAGAAGCAGAGGTATAGGAGAATGGGTGAAGTTGGGATAACGACCAAATGCACACCTGATGCTGATTGAGGGTGAGCTAAGGGGATCCAAGTGTTTTCAACCCTAACACGAATTTCTATTTTGTTGCTTGGAACAACCTAACTGATGCCTAAATGGAGATTTTTGCCTCTATTTCCTTCTTTTGAGAATGATGATGACAAATAGTGAAAGTAGTGCAGTGGCGGGGCTGGGGCCCTTTGGGCCTTGCTCACCACATGATGTCTTTGACATAGTAACAGGAACAGCAACACAAACAGAAGTGCCAACAGTGGTGAACATGGTAATGGAAGCGGAAATGGTAAAGGAAACGTTAATAGAAATGCAAGCGCAAAGTGACGCCAAAGCAAACAGTGATGCAAAGGACATTGAAGTGCATACAAAAACACAACTGGTAACATGAACAGTGATGGCAGCAGTATTTTAAATGGAAATGTTAAGTCTCACAGCAAAAAGAACGCGAGAGGGAACAGAAACCGATAAGCGAACGCAAGCTCACACATAAACGCAAACCGTAACACATACAGCCACGGTACCGCAATAGTAAACACAAATGGTAAAGTTAACATGAAGAATAATGCCAAACGAAACAGAAACAGGTACGGAGGCGCATATGGAGACTCAAACTGTAATGCGCATGGTCACGGAACCGCAATTGTTAACGCAAATGGTAATGGTAACAGCAACAAAAACGCTAAAAGAAAGAGAAATGCAAATGCAAGCGATTACAGAAACACAAGCCGTTATGCTCACAGTCATGGTACTGCAATTGTAAAAGCAAATGGCAACAGTAACAGCAAAAATAACGCCAAAAGAAACAGAAACAAAACAGAAAGGCAAGTACGTATGGAGACGATAACCATAACGCACGTAGATGATACCGCAATTGCAAATGAAACTGGTAATGGTAACAGCAACAATAATGCCAAATGACACAGAAACACAAACGCAAGCACAAGCGAAAACACAAACCGTAATTCACATGGTGGCGTAGACGGTAATGGTGCCTCAAACGGTAACAGAAACGCAACTGGAAATGCGAACTGGCACAGTAACAAGAGGGCACACCCTTCTTTTCCCCAAAAAATGCATTGGAAAACACAGTGAAAACAAAGAATGTATACATAGCAATGGGCCTCGGAGCAGAAAATGAGGACTTGGAATATTAAATTGCTTATATCTCAGGAACTGTACGATGTAGAAAAAAAATGTAAATTTCATATGAATTATGACTTTCACGGCTAGTTTTGTACTCAGCCAGTATTTGGGGGGGGTAAGCATTTTTGTGATGAAAAGTCCATTGTCTTCTATCGTTCAAGATACTGAGCCCTGAAAAGCGCGACGGACACCGTAATGTTATCCAACAGGAAAAAGCATTAACTTTGGAGTGCCATCACTGTGCCGCCCTATAATATTTTTTCACCAAACCACCAAAAGGCACATCAGTGGCACATCTTCCCTCCAAATTTCAGCCCAAAGGACCAAACCGTTATTTTGCAGCAGGGCGGCAAAGGATTCCTGTAATGCAGTGGATGCCATAATATTATCCTATGGGAAAAAGTGTCAACTTTGGAGTGCCGTAACTTTGCCACCATGTAATTTTTTTTCACCAAAACAATGGAATGCACATCTGTGAGATGTTGGTTGTGTTCCCTCCAAATTTCAACCCAAAAGACCAAACCGTTCTTTTGCAGCAGGGTGGCATAAATTGCTGTCATTTTGCCATAGCCTGGAAAAGAAGTGTAGTGATTTGCGAAAGCTTTCACAAAAATTTGCAACACTTTCGTGAGTGCGACACTACTTTGCGACACTACTTTTTCCAGAAATTTGAAAAACATATTTCTAGTGTGTTTAAGCTAAAAATAAAGACATGTCTAGCATCCTCAGGGTCCGACTAGGTAAACACAAAAAGAATTGTGTTGCTAGAGGGTACCAAATTTAAATGGCAAGCATTTTTATGATCACCAACTGAAAACAAAATGGTGGATTTACGAAAGTAAAAGGGCCATTTGTGAAAGTAAAAACTGCATTTGCGAAAGTGTTGAAATTTTTGTTAACTTTTCACATTGACTAATAATGGAAGCTTGTTTTTTGAATAACTTTTAAACCGTTTAATATTTTTTCATGAAATCTTTGAAAGGCACATCAGGGACCCTGGCAGCATGTTCCCTGAAGTTTTCAGACTGGTCTCACAAACCGTGCAACCTCTAGGCACGAGCTTCTTTACACATATGATGGGGTGAGAGTTAGGGCTGACGACCCCAATGCGCACCCCGACGCCGGTTGGGGGTATGGGCTGGAGGGATCCGAGGGGTTTCAACCCTAACACTGAATTTCCTCTTTTGTCGCTGTGGAACAACCCTTACTGATGCATTAAACAGATTTTTTGCTCTAAAATATATATATATATATATATATATATATATATATATATTATATATATATATATATATATATATATATATATATATATATATATATATATATGTATGTGTGTGTATATATATATATATATATATATATATATATATACATATCACACACACACACACATATCTACATATATATATATATATATATATAATAGTGGCACAGTAGTGCCACTATAGTTAGGGTTGAGTACCCCATTTAAGGTTAAATCTGAAATTTAGCAGCTTAATAACTTTACCACCATATGACAGATTCACCTGAAATTTGGAATGCACAGTCTGGATCTGCCAAGTTTTGTAATGATCATATATATAATTGCGGAGCTAGAGAGTACTGAAAAATGCACAAATTACGCATTTTGGGGCATTCTTTGCTCATGCCTACAGGTCGCACATTTTGCATGACCAGTCCAAAACCTTCAGGGAACATGGAGCCGGGGTCCCCGATGTGCCTTTTAAAGATTTCATGAAAAAATATTTAATGGTTCAAAAGTTATTCAAAGAAAAGTTTCCCATTATAGTCAATGGGAAAACGTAACAGAACATGTGAAAGTGTCACAAATGCACTTTTTGCTTTTGCAAATGAGCCTTGTAGTGTCGCAGATCAGCCATCATGTTTTCAGTTGGTGGTCACAGAAATGCTTGGCATTTAAATTTGGGACCCTCTAGGGACACAATTCTTGTTGTGTTCACCTAGTCTAGCCCTGAAGATGCTAGCCATGTCTTTTTTTGGTTGAAGAACACCCCAGGAATATGTTTTTTAAATTTTTGTAAACAGTAGTGTCGCAAGGTAGTGTCGCACATTCAACACTTTCGTGATTTTATTTGCAAAAGTGTTGTGATTTGAGAAAGTACTTTGCAACACTATGCCTAAAACAAAAGGGAATCTTTGCCACCCTGCTGCAAAATAATGGTTTGGTATTTTGGGCTGCAATTTGGAGGGAAGAAAGCCAAGATCCCACAGCTGTGCCTGTTCATGGTTGGTGACAAAATATTAGATGGCTGCAAAGTTACAGCACTCCAAAGTTGATATTTTTTTCCCATAGCATAACATAACCGTGTCCGCTGCACCTTTCGGGGCCCATATCTCAAAAATGTTTCTAGATACAGACTTTTCATTGGAAAAAATGCTTAGCCCCCCCCACTAGCCTGGAAAGTCACAAATAATATGAGATTTTACATTTTTTTCTACGTCGTACGGTTCCTGAGATATAAGCAATTTGGTATTCCAAATGTTCATTTTCTGCCCGAGGGCCATTATTATGCATACATTCTTTGTAGTCACTGTGCTTCTGAATCCTTTTTGGGAAAAAAAGTGTGTGCATTTGTGTTACTGTTACAGTTAGCATTTCCGCTTGCGTTTCCATAACCATTTGCATTAACGTTTCTGTTTACATCACCATGTGCATTACCCTTTGCATTTGCATTTGTGTTACTGTTTTTGTTTGCATTTCCTTTTGCATCACCATGCTCATAACCATTTGTATTTGCATACATGCTTGCGTTTGAGTTTGTTTTCCTTTTGGCGTCATCGTTGGTGTTACCATAACCATTTGCATTTCAAATTGCATTGCTGTGACCATGCACGTTACCATTTGTGTTTCTGTATGTGCTTGCGTTTGCGTTTTCGTTTGTGTTAATGTTTCATTTGGCATCATCTTTGGTGTTACAGTAACCTTTTGCATTTCCAATTGCGTTAACCTTACTGTTTGCATGTTCGTCACCATTTGCATTTCTGTTGGCTTTAGCATTTGCATTTTGGTAGCATTTCCATTGTCGATTGCATTACTGTTTCCTTCTGCATCGCCGTTGCCATTACCATTTGCATTTCTGTTTGCATTTGTGTTACTGTTTGCATTTTCATTACCGTTTGCTTTTCCATTGGCATTAGCATTTGCGTTACTGTTTTCATTACGTTTGCGTTTCTATTACTGTGCGCATTTGCATTACCATTTGTGTTACCATTTCTGTTTACATTAGCGTTTGCATTTCTCTTATGTTTCCGTTATCATTCTGTTTGTGTCACCATGTGCGTTACCATTTGCGCTTGCATTTGCATTACAGGTAGCATTACTATTTTGTTGTACTTCACTGTTTCCATTACCGTTTGCGTTAACATTAACATTTCTATTTTTCCATTTGTGTAGTGAAGTGCAAAACATAATCTTTTTCCTATTTTTATGCACTATCTTCTGTGACATGTAGCACAGCCACTGTGTGGTTGATTGGTCTGAAACTTTGCAAGTAGAAAGACCTTTGTTAAAGGAACATACTAGTTTTTGTTGGTGAAAAAAGGTGGTTCCTTTCCAGAGTTATGGCCATTTGAAGTTGGCCCACTTCACAGTTACTGATTTTTTTGGCTGCCAGATCCACCATTTTAGTGCATTTTCAGCCCCGATTTCCACCATTTTGTGGTGGAAGACTTCTTAAAGGTGCAGAAACATAAAAACTGAATATCTCTGGAATGATTTGATCTTTTCACATGAAATTTGGAGGATGTTGAGTGGATGACCAGGAGATGTAAATAATGCTGTTTACATGTTTGAAAAGTAATTTGCTGTGGAGATACTGCATGACACAGTTGACCTTTTGTGCATAGTGCTCTGCATGGTGCTACTGGCTTTAAATTTATAGTGTAGGTAGCCCTAGTGGTATGGAGGTGCCTTGTAGTGGTTTGGTGTGTAAAACAATAACAGGTACAGAATTATGCTACTCTGATGAAAGAAAATTTGGTTCATTAAGCTTCAATAACTTCTGAACCGTGTGTCCAATTTGCTTGATATTTGGAATGTTCAAAGATTTGTACTTCATCTTTCACTGTGACAATTTTTTGTCACTGGCACTTGTGGTTGCTCAATTGTGCATGCTGAGATATTTGCTTGTGGTGCTGTGCGACTGCTGAATGGATGTAAACACAATTATGGACACACAGTGTGCTATGGTACATATTTTCTTTTTACAATTTTGGTTCCATCAGATATATGGTTCTTCTGTAGTGAAGTGGCAAAAATGTTCTTTCTGGCCGTCCTGCACAATTTTCCTGGCGTCACACTGTGCAACTGTTGAACAGATTCAGATAACATTTGTTATACATGTTGTGGTATGGTACATGCCTTTCTTTAACAAGTTTCATTTCAGTCAGTCATGCAGTTTTTGTGCAGCAAAATGACAAAAATTCACATGGTGGGAGCGTGGGGCCCAAAGGGACCCACATTCCCTACATTCCATTCATATCACTATTTATAGTGCCGTTCTCAAAAGAAGGAAATTCATGGCAAAAATCCATTTAATGCATTAGTTAGGGTTGTTTCACAGTGACAAAAGTGAGGAAATTCAGTGTTAAGGTTGCCACCACTTGCACCCAATGCCCACCCTGCCCCCACCAACAGGCATTGTTGTGTGCATTGGGGTCATCGGTCCAAACTCTCAGCCCATTCTCCTATACTGCACCACCTCAGCTTATTTACACATGGAATGGGGTTAGAGTTAGGGCCAATGACCCCAACACACACCCTGATGCCTGTTGGTGGGGGTGTGGTGGGTGTGGGGTGCAAGGGGTGGCAACCCTAACACCGAATTGCCTCACTTTTGTCACTCTGGAACAACCCTAACTGATGCAATAAACAGAGTTTTTTGCCATGAAAATACATATATATGTATTTTTTTTTGCAGAAAAACTTCATTGTTAGGGTTACCAACCCCTACCACCCCATCCCAACCCCCTACCCTCTACAGATCAGCTGGCACTGGGATGTACTTTGGGGTTGTCAGACTAACTCTCACCCCATTCCATGTGTAAACAATCTGAGGTGGTGCAGTATAGGAGAATGGAGTGAGAGGTAGGTCAGATGACCCCAACACACATCCAGATGCCTGTTGGTGTGTCTGGAGGGTTGGGGTAGGGATAGGGTGGTAGGGGCTGGAAATCCTAACACTGAATTTCCAAACTATTGTCAGTATACTAGCAACCCTAACTGATGCATTTAAAAAGTTTTTTACAATGAATTTCCCTTCTTTTTAAGAAGGTGTAATGGAACTGGTATCTGACTGTGGGAACATGGACCCTCTGGGTTCTGCGCTTCCCTTACACTGCCCATTTTTTGCATAATGATATGCATATGTGGTAGCACAAGCCTTCTGGGTCCTGCACTCCCACTTACACATAAGTACAGAGTCATACCCCATCCCCATAGTCATGAAAAGGAACCCTTGCAACACTAATCTGGCAATATCTCAGTAACCATAGCAACCAAGGAAAAAATCCCACAGCAGTTGTAATCATGTCATCAAAACCTCCATGACAACTTAGTCCACCTAAATGTATACTAAGGCCACCACAGCGAAAAATCCATATTTCAAACTGTTTTTAAGATAAATGTGCTAAAAGGTGCAGCGGGTGCTGCAATGTTATCCTATGGGAAATCTAGCAACTTCAGAGCATTGTAACTATGGAACCATCATAGATTGTGTAAACAAACCACCAAAAGGCTCATCTGTGGGGCCAGGGCTTGCTACACTGCACATTTTAGCCAAAAAAGCCTTAACCGTTATTTTGCTATGAAATGCCAAAGAAACTGGCTCATTTGAGGCTGTAAATTCATGAAATTCTGCAACTTTCATAAAACTCCCATGGTTCAACATAGGATACTTTCGCAAAACTAAAAAGTAGTGTTGCAACACTATTAGTACTTTCACGAAACTAATGGTAGTGTCACAACACTACTGGTACTTTCGCAATACTAAACGTAGTGTCACAAAACTACTGGTACTTTTGCGAAACTAAAGGTAGTGTCTCAACACTACTGACACTTTTCTGACCCACTTTCAAGGTGGCGCAGATGGCTGATATCTCAGTAATGTTTTCCATAGTTGCCTTTTGCTGGTTTACTGAAAAAAATGTATACCAGTTCCATTGTAAATGTGTTTAATGTAACTGGTATGTGGTTGTGGGACAGCGGGCCCACTGGGCCCCAAGCTCCCCTAATGATGACAATTTTTGCATAATGGTATGCAAATGTGGGAGCATGGGCCCAGTTACATGAAAATACAGGGACATAATGCAGGCCTACAAACATGAAAATGAACCCTTGGAACACTAATTTGCCAATATCTCAGTAACCATAGCAGCTATGAAAAAGTTTCACATTGGTGGCATTCATGACTTTGAAACCTCCAATCATGCTTAGTCTACCTATAGAAAGAAGGACTAAGCTGCAAGTTGTCAAAAATCTGTATCTCGAACCATTTTTGAAATATGGTCGTCAAAAGGCACCATGGGCTTCACAGTGTTATCCAATGGGGAATTTCATAAGAAATTGTACAATGAGCGCTCATAATGCAGTGAATATTCTGTAATTTTGAACCAAATTTTCAACATGGTCTTTTTGGGAACTTCCCTCATGAACACTGGCACTGTGATTTCATTAAGCCATTCGGAAAGTTGATTTTGCACAATGACCAGGCCATTCTGTGGTACAGGTGCAAAAACATGTTTCAGGCAGGATGTGAAAAATGACAGCTGTACTGTTCATAAAAAGATGTGAAAAAATGGCAATGTTGAAAATCTGGAGTGAAAATATAAAAAACTGGTGAAGTTACGAGAGTGGATAGAAACAGCACAACGCACACTTGTAATGTGGTCATTTTTAGCATTTGTTCACCAAATTTTCAACATTTGTTTTCTGGGATCTCCCCTCATGAACATTGGCACTGTGATTTAGTTACTCCATCGAGAAAGTTTATTTTGCACAATGATAGTACCATTCTGTGCCACAAGTGTGAAAACACATTTTGGGCAGGATGTGAAAAATGGCAGCTCTACTGTTCATAAGGAGGTGTGAAAAAATGGTAATGCCAAAAATCTGGCGTGAAAATATCAAAAATTGGTGAAGTTACAAGCGTGCGTAGAAACTGCACAATGCATGCTTGTAACACAGTCATTTTTTGGAATTTGCCACCAAATTTTGAACATGGGCTTTTTGGGACCCCACCTCATGAACACTGGCACTGTCATTTTGTTAATCAGTCCCAAAAGATGATTCCATGTAGTGACTGCTAAATCACCTTTTGGGACCAACTAATAAAATGACAGTGAATGTGTTCATGAGGTGGGGTCCAAGAGCCCCTTGTTGAAAGTTTGGGTCCAAAATTCCTAAAATTGGCCACAATATCAACATAAGTTGAATCCCCCATTGACTTCCAATATACTGCTTACCGTGACTCCTCAGATCGCAGTTCGGCTTTGAAGGGTGCAGATGTGTCCCCGATCCAGAGAAGATCATTACTTCTGACCTCCAGAGGTAAGTACGGGGAAAGGGAGGGTGCAGGGAGGTGGGTGCTCAGTTGGTGTGAGGGGATGGGGGACAGGAAAGATGACGAGGGACCATTTTCTTTTTTACAGGTTAAAAAAATAAATTATGTCGGGGGACTGTTTTCTTTATATACAGATCAGTTTTATTTAAAAAAAAAAATTTGGCACATTGGGGTGGACTCCCAGTGTGCCATGCTAGTGATGGGGGAGGTAACACAACCCGACTCAGTGATTGGGCACCCCAATGTCAGGATAAAAATAAAGGGCTTGAGGGGAGGGTATCTGACACCGGGAGGGGGGCATCATGGTGTGAGAAAAATTTGATATAAAATTGGCACTATACTGTTCACAGTCACACTTTTCAGTGCCAATTTACACCATCTTGTTTTCAGTTAGTGAGGTTATAAAACTGAAATATTTTAAAAAATAATGCCCCTAGGGAAACGTTAACAGTTGTGTTTACCTAATGGGGGCCCGAGGAACACACTTCCAACATTTATTTTTTATCATGAGTCCCCTGACATGGCACAGGAGCAATACTCCATCCTGCATTGAACTGCCATGCTTTGCTGAACAGCATGGCAGTTCGATGCAGGACAGTGCATCAATATATTTTCCAACATGGGGATGCTCATTCCCCATGTTGGCAGTAGCTCCTCCACATCCTCCTCAGTGTGGGACACTGGGTAGCCCACTCCCAGTGTCCAGATGGCAGTGTTGCCCTATTTATTTAACCTATGAAAAAGAAAACAGTCCCCTGATGTGGCACAGGTGTGATGCACCAGCTGACATTGGGGTGCCCATTCCCCATGTTGGCAGTATCTTCTCCCTCTCCCCTGATAGCATGGGACACTGAGTAACCCACTCACAGTGCCCCCAGTATACCCCCAACCAGTGTTCTCCTTCTTCGTAGTTTGCAGACAGCAGGGTGCCCAATCCCCATGTCGGCAGCAGCCCACCCTACCCCCAACAGTGTGGGACATTGGGTAGCCCACTCCCAATGTCCCCAGTTGTCCTTTAGCCCACAGCTATTTCTGGATTCTGGGGATCCCACTCTCAGAGTCCACAAGCTTTAAAAATCCCTGAAATAAAAAGAATCATCCCCTGACATCTTTTTTTCCTAAAAAGAAGAAAATGGACCCTTGTCATCTCCCCTGCACCCTGTCCCCCATCTCCACCCTCCCTCTGTACATGCCACCTCCCCACAACCCCTCTCATCCCATATTTACTTCCATTGGTCAGTGGCTGAGATCTTCGGTAGACCGAGACATGTCTGCACTCTTCAAAGCCGAACCGGGAACTGAAGAAATCAAAGTTAAGCTGTATAATGGCAGTCAGTCTGGGTTTTCAATTTATGTTGCTATCTTAGCCATTTGTCTTAATTTTGACTCCAACGTTTTAACATGTGGTTATTGGGACCCCACCTCGTGAACATTGGCACTGCCATTTTGTTTCTCAGTCCCAAAAGGTGATTTTGCAGTCTCGGCAGGGAATTCCCTTTTGGGACAATTAACTACAACAACAGTGCTACTGTTCATGAGGTCATGAGGTGGGGGTCCCAAAAGCCCACGTTGTAAATTTGGTGAAAAAATTCCAAAAAATGACTGTGTTAAGAGTGTGCATTGTGCATTCTCAATGCACGCTTGTAACATCAATTTTTTATATTTTGACTCAAGGTTTTCAACATTGCCATTTTGTCACACCTCATCATGAACAGTACAGCTGTCATTTCTCACATCCTGCCTGAAATGTGTTTTTACACCTGTGGCGTAGGATGGCATGGTCACTGTGCAAAATCATTTTTCAGAATGGATTAATGAAATGACAATGAAATTGTTCATGGGGTGGGGTCCTCAAAAGGCCATGTTGAAAACTGGGTGAAAGAAATCCTGAAAATAACCAAGTTACGTGCATCCATTGAACTGTGGGACCCACTGCATCTTTCGGTGCCCATATCTCGAAAATGATATACATTTTTTGCTCTCCTTAGCTTAGTCCACCTACCACCTCAGCCCCCCTATCCTCCATACACCAACACTTGTTGGGGTGTGACATGGGGTGGTCAGACCTGACTCTTACCCCATTCTCCTGTACTGTATCATGTCAGCCTGTTTACACATGGAATGGGGTGAGAGTTGGGCCTGACCACCCCATGGCACACCCAATGCCTGTTGGTGTATGGTGGGTAGTACTGTTGGGATGGTAGGGTTGGCAATCCTAATGTCCAATTTCCCAGCTTTTGATGCTTTAATAAAAACCCTAACTGATGCATTAATGTCGTTTTTTGCAATGAATATATATCATTCACAGCGGAAAGGTCATGTCAGACGAATTTAATAGATTTCTTTGACTGGGCGACCAAAGTAGTAGACCAGGGAAGGGCTGTGGACATGGCCTACCTAGACTTTATCAAGGCATTTGACACAGTCACACACAAAAGATTATTAAACAAGTTAGCCAGCCTTGGAGTGGGTCCCAAGGTAGTAGCCTGAGTAATGAATTTGCTGAATAACAGGACGCAGAGGGTAATAATAAACAGAATCCACTCTGAAGAAAGAGGGGTTACTAGTGTGGTACTGCAGAGCTCAGTACTGGGACTGGTCCTCTTTAATGTCTTTATAAGTGGGATTGTGGAGGGACTGGAAGGAAAAGTATGCCTCTTTGCAGACAACACAAAGATCTGCAACAAGATCAATACACAAGGTGGGGTGGAAAGGATGAGAAGGGACTTGGCAAGGCTGGAGGAATGGTCACATGTATGTCAGCTTAGATTCAATGCAAGAAGTGCAAAGTAATGCACCTGGGAAACAAAAACCCAGGGAATGAGTACACATTGTGGGGTGAGATACTAACAACAACAAAAATGGAAAGGGACCTGGGAGTAGTCATCTCAGATAACTTAAACGTGGGCAAGTAACGTGAGAAGGCAGTAAGGAGGGCTGGGGGATACTGGGATGGATAGGGAGAGGCATCACCAGTAGAAAACAAGAAGCTGTTATCCCTCTGTAAAGACAGTTGGTGAGACCCTATCTGGAGTACTACATGCAGTTCTGTAGACCCCATCTCTGCAAGGACATAGACAGGATAGAGGCTGTCCAGAGGAGGGCAACTAAAATGGTGCAGGGTCTGCACCAGATGCCATGCAAAGAGATACTAAAGGATTTTAATATGTATACCCTCAAGGAAAGGAGGGAGAGGGGGACATAATACAAACTTTCAAGTACCTCAAGGGAATCATCAAAGTCCAACAGGGTAACATCTTTCAGAAAAAGAGATGTACAAGAACAAGGGGGCACAATTTCAAGATAGAGGGGGGACAGCTCAGAGGTAATGTGAAGAAGTATTTTTTTCACAAAAAGGCTTGTGGATGCATGGAATGGCCTTCCTGAGGAGGTTGTAGAGTCAAAAACAGTGGAAGAATTTACGAATGTATGGGACAGACATAAGGCAATTCTAGTGGGGGGTAGAAGGAAGAAGGCTGTTGGTTAACCAGAATCTGCAGCTTATCCATTAGGTAGGGAAATGGGCAGACTGGGTGGGCCAAGCAGTCCTTATGTGCCATCAAATTCTATGTTTCTATGTTTCTATTATAGTTGCATGGTAGTGCAGCTATAGTTAGGGTTGCCTGGCCACTTCTATGTTAAACACAAAATGTTGCATTTTAATAACTTTGCCACCGTATGACATATTTGCCTGAAATGTTGCATGCACAGTGGAACGCCATAGATCTCTGGATGTGGTAAATTGCATTATGGTCAGATGAGCAGTTGTGGAGCTGCAGAGTGCCTAAAAATTGCACCAGAAAAGTGTAAAAACCCACTTTTAGGGCTATTTCTTTGCTCCTGCTACAGCCCACATGATTTGTCAGTCTGGTCTGCAATTGTCAGGAAATATGAAGTCTGGGTCCCTGATATGCCTTTTGAAGATTTGGTGAATAAAATATTAATCTGTTCAAAAGTTATTCAAAAAACAACTTTGCCATTATAGTCAATCAGAAAATAATATATGTACCTCTCGAAAGCTGCAGCCAGTGCCTTTTTATTTTCACAAATGCTTTATTTGTGACATTATGGCCACCATCTTATTTCAATTAATGGTTGATAAAAAGGGCCCTTATTCAAAAATAATGGCCCTAGGCAAACACTTATGATTGTGTTTACCTAATCGGGGGCCAAGGAACACATTGGGGGCATCAGATTTTTAATCTGATCCACAGATATGCCATTCTAACAATCGGCCCCCCTTACTGCTGTAATTTGCGAAAGACACGGATATCACACTTTTGCATATTGCGAAAGTTGCTGGCAGTACTTTAATTGATGTTGTCCCTGTGTAAAAAAAAATCTAAAACATCTGCTACCCACTTTTTGGCCACACTAAAGCTGCCACCGTGTTCCGAGGCCCCCGTTTTAAAGGGAGTTTTTCTCCTTCTTAGGTATGTGAGGGGGCCGAGGTTTGTTTTATTATTTTCTGCCAGCATCAGGGTGCCTAATCCCCGTGTCGGCAGCAGGATCCCCCCCCACACTTATGTGGCACACTGGGAGCCCACTCCAGTGTGCCCAACTGTTTTCTTAAAACTATACTACCTGTTAAATAAAGAAAACCATTCCCCAATGTCTTTTATCTTTGATGCAGAATTCTGCATCAAAATCTTCGATGCAGGGTCCTGCATTGAACTCTTGTTGTCTGCCCTACAAAATGAACCGACGTCGAAGAGCCCAATCCCCTTTTCAGCATCATGTCCCTCACCCACAACTCGTGGCACCCGGGGAGCCCACCCCAGTGTGCCCAAAAGTTATTTTAAACTTGCCAACAAGGGATGCACAATCCCCTGTCAGCATCAGGTCCCCCTCAACTCATGTGGCACACTGGGAGCCCACCCAGTGTTCCCGAATGTTATTATGAACATACAAAATGCCAGCAGAAACAGGCCTTACTGTCTATCGAGTCTGCTTGATTGTGCAGCTAGCCCATCAACTTGCAGCTTCCCCACCCTCCCCACCCTCTTTATCATAACCCCCACCCTATCCCAACCCTATTAAAGCAACCCACCATTCAAAAGGACACCATCCCCTTGGGCAGAGCATTACTTCTTTCCACCACCCTTTCCGTGAAAGAATGCCTGCTGATTACCCTCCTGAATCTTCTCCCCTCCAACCTCAATTGATGCCCTTTCGTATCCTTCCCTCTTCTAAGCTGGAAAATCCATTCCGTATTAACCTTATTTATCCCCTTGAGGTATTAAAATATCGCAGTCATATCCCCACTACCCCTCCTTTCCTCCAGGGAATACATGTTCAGCTCTGCTAATCTCTCCTCATAGGGCTTCCCCTTAAATCCCTGGATCATCTTTATCACCCTACGCTGCACACCCTCCAACAACTTGATGTCCTTCAGGGACGGGCACCAGTTCTGCATGCAATCCTCCAGGTGAGGCCTGACCAGAAACCTGTACAGGGGAAGGATCACTTCCCTATGCCTGGAAGAGATTTCTCTCACTATACACCCTAGCATCCTATTGGCCTTTGTGGCTGCCTTCCTGCACTGAGCCAAGTTGTTCATGCTGCCCATTATAACCACCTACAGATCCTTTTCTTCCTCGTTACTTTCCAGCTGTACCCTTCCCAGCTGATAGCTCTTCCCCTGGTTTCTAGCTGTGAAGTGCAGTACCTTGCACTTCTTGCTGTTGAACCCCAGCTGCCATGTTACTGATTACTCCTGTAGTTTCTTCCGGTCCTCCTGCAGCACCTTGAGCCTTCGATGACATCTACCACAGTTCCAATCTTTGTATCATCCACAAACAGACTGATCCTACTCCAGACCCTGTGAGAGATATCAACTATGGATATCCCAAATAACACTGGTCCTAGCACATATCCCTGTGTTTCCCCACTCATCACTTCCCTTGGTGATGAGAGCACCCCCCCACCACCACCCTCTGCTGCCTTCCATTCAGCCAGTTGACAATCCAATTCATCATCTTTGTTCCCACCCCTATGTATTCCAGCTTCCCCCAGCCTCCCATGCAGCATGGAATCAAAGGCCTTGCTGAAGTCCAAATACAGGACATCCGCCACATGGCCTTTGTCCAGTTCCCTGATCACCCAGTCATAATACTCAATTATATTCATCTGGCAGAATCTGACAGACAGACCCACGTTGGTGACCATCCTGGAGACCACTCCCCTCCAAGAAGGTCACCAGCCACTCCGTTAGGATTGTCTCCATGAGCTTCCCCACAACTGATATGAGGCTCACTGGCCTGTAGTTGCCCGGGTCATCTTTAGGGACACTTTTGTGAATGGGCACCACATGGGTCACCCTCCAGTCCTGTGACACACACCTTGTGTCCAGGGAAGTATTGAATAGGTCAGTCAGCGTCCCTGCCAGGATCTCTTCCAGCTCTTTGAGTACCCTAGGGTGGATGTCGTCCAGGCCCAGTGCCTTGTCCACCCTTATTATTTTTTAACTTGCGGACAGGGGTTCCCAATCCCCTCCTTTGGCAGCATGTAACCCAACCCAAACTCATGTGGAATACTTGGAGCCCACTCCAGTGTGCCCCAAAGTTGTTTTTTTATTTCTCTACCTGTAAGTAAAGAAACCATCCCCTGTCATCTCTTTTTTTTTTTTTACCTGTGAAAAATAGAATGGTCTCTAAATCATCTCCCCATTCCTCCTCCCCCATCTCCTACCCTCCCACTGGAGCACTCACCTCCCCACACCTCCCCTCAACCATACATACCCTCCAGAGGTCGGGATCAGCGATCTTCTCTGGACCAGAGACATGTCTGCACTCTTCAAAGCCGAACTTACGATCTGAGGAATCAAGGTAAGCTATACAGTGGGAATCAGTTGGGTGGTTGCAATGTATGTTGCTATCTCAGCCAATTTTAGAAATTTTGTGCCTAAATTTTCAACATGGGGTTCTTTGGACCCCAATTGGTAAACACATTCACTGTTGTTTCGTCATTCAGTCCTGAAAGGTGATTCCAGGGTTGATGCGTGAAATCACTTTTTGGGTCCAATTAATGGAATGATTGTGCCACTGTTCATGAGGTGGGGTCCCAAAAACCCCATTTTGAAAATCTGGTGAAAAAATTCCAAAAAATTACTAAGTTACGAGAGTGTGTTGTGCAGTTTCTATGCAAACTTGTAACTTTGCCAATTTTTTATATTGTCACTCCAGATTTGCAACATTGCCTTTTTCTAATGCCTTCTTATGAACAGTATAGCTGTCATTTTTCACATCCTGCTGGAAATATGTTTTCGCACCTGTGGCACAGAATGGCACGGTCACTGTGTGAAATCAACTTTTGGGATGGACTAACAAAATTACAGTGCCACTGTTCATGAGGGAAGGTCCCAAAAAGCCCATGTTGAACATTTGTTGAAAAAGAGCTGAAAAAAATGATTGCATTAGAAGCATGTATTGCGCAGTTTCTAGGCACACTCGCAACTTTGCCAATTTTTCATATTTTCACTCCAGATTTTCAACACTGATATTTTTTCACACCTCCTTATGATCAGTACAGCTGTCATTTTTCACATCCTGCTCAAAATGTATTTTCACACCTATGACACAGAATGGTGAGGTTGCCGTGTGAAATCAACTTTCAAGCCGGATTAATGAAACCACAGTGCCAGTGTTCATGAAGGGAGGTCCCAAAAAGCCTATTTTCAAAATTTGGGTACCAGATTAAAAAAAATTACCACCTTACGAGCATCCATTCAGCAATTTCTTGCGTAATTACCCATAGGATAACATTGCAATGCCCATCTCGCCAGTCTCTCTAAAATGGTTTGAGATATGGCTTTTTCACTGCTTATACTACCTTAAGCCTGGTGGAGGTTAGAAAGTCATGAATACCACTGAAGTTTAATGTTTTCCCTAGCTGCTACGGTTTCTGAGATATTGGCAATTTAGTGTTCCAAGGGTTCACTTTCATGTCTGTAGGACTGCATTATGTCCCCAAACTTATGTGTAAGTGGGAGTGCAGGGCCCAGAGAGCCCGCATTCCCATATATGCATACCATTACTCAAAAAGTTTCAGTCTTAGTGGAGCACAGGGCCTGGAGCAATGACATACTATTTACATTGCACTTTCTAAAAAAGAAGGGAAATTCATTGCAAAAATCATCTTTAGTGCATCAGTTACTGTTGATAGTACAATGACAAAGGTCTGGAAATTTGGTGTTAAGGTTACAAACCCCTTCCACCCCACGCCCACCACCTCACCCTCCACATACCAACAGGCATCGGAGTGTGTGTTCGGGTCGTCAGACCTAACTGTCACCCTATTCCCCTATACTGCACCACCTCAGCTTGTTTACATGCAATGAGTGAGAGTTAGGACCAACGACCCCAATGCACACCACAACACCTGTTGGTGTGTGGAGGGTAGGGTGGTGGGGGTGTGGTGGTAGGGGTTCCTAATCCTAACACTGAATTTCAAAACTTTTATCATTTACTATCAACCCAAACTGATGCATTAACAAGGTTTTTGTAATATATATATATATATATATATATATATATATATATATATAATAAGTGCAGTTGCACTCCTATATTTAGGATTATGAAGGCATGTCTATGTTAAACTTGAAATTTTGACATTTAATAATTTTGGACCTGTTAAACATATTTGCATGACATTTGGTATGTGTAGTGGAGTATGGTAGATCTCTTGATTTGCCAAATTTTGTTTTGGTCGGTCTTACGGTTTTTGCACAGCAAAACGCTGAAAACTGCACTTTTTGCCAGTTTTGTGGGCATTTTTTCAGATTTTGTGCAAGGTGTTGCATGGCCATTGTGTGGCCTGTTGATATGTAACTCAGCACATAGAAAGAGCTTGGGTCAAGGAATATGCAACTTTTTGTTTGGTGGAAAAATATTAATCTATTCAAAAGTTATTAAACTTTTTAGCTCCCATTATAAGTCTATGGGACAATTTATATGGTTATTTTGAAAAAGAAGAATGGGGTTTTGGCCATCTGGCCACTCCTCATGATCAAAGAATCTGCAGACTCATGATTAAAGATTCTTAGATAGCAAGGAATTTATTGATCATTACGGTCGCCATCTTGTTTTCAGTTTGCAGTCGGAAAAAACAAATATCTCAGCTCAGGGGTGACTTCTGAAGTAAAACTATGATAGGTTTTGCTCAGTGGTCTTCCCTCTATTGAGCCATGGCTGTGGTTTTATTTAGTTATTTCAAAAAATAGAGTTTTAAACTTTTAAATTCTTTGATCGTGGCTCACTAACAATCTTTGATCGTGAGCCTGCAAATTCTTTGATCGCGAGATTCTTTGATCGTGATCTTTGTTCATGAGGGAGGGACAGGATGGCCAGATTTAAAAATTAAATATCTCAGCCCAGGGATGACGTGTGAAGTCAGACTAGGATGGGTTTTGCTCAGGGACTTCATTCTATCGAGTCATGCCTGTGGTTTAATGTAGTTCTGTGAAAAAATGTAGTTTTAAGATTTTTAATTCTTTGATCGTGAGCCTGCAAATTCTTTGATCTTGAGATTCTTTGATCGTGATCTTCATTCATGAGGGAGGGACAAAATGGCCAGATTTTTAGGTTGGAAAAAGTCGAATATCTCAGCAGAGGGGTCACTTGTAAAGTCAAACTATGATGGATTTTGCTCAGGGGGCTTCCCTCTATTGAGGCATGCCTGCGGTTTAATGTAGTTGTGTCAAAAAATGGAGTTTTAACATTTTTTAATTCTCTGATCATGAGCCTGCAAATTCTTTGATCACGAGCCTGCAAATTCTTTGATCACAAGATTCCTCGATCACGAGCTTCATTCATGAGGGCAGGATGAGATGGCCAGATTTTGAGGAACCAGATAGCCCAATTTTCATGACCAGATGTCCCCTCACAATCAAAGATGACCTTTGATAGCGAATTTGTGGTCGATTCTCATAATCAAAGAATTTTTAAAGATGCAAAAACTTCCTAAAAATAAATATCTCGGAAACAGTTTGGTCTTTAACTTGAAATTTGGATGGTATTGAGAGGATGTCCTGTAGATGTGAAATATTGTGTTCTGGTGTTGAAAAATTAAGTTGCTGTGGAGATATTGCATGACACAGTTTACATTTTGCGGGTAGCATTCTGCATTGTGCTAGTGGCTTGAAATTTATAGGGTAGCTAGCCTTACTGTCCCGGAGGTAATTTTCAGAGGTTAGGTATGTGAAATCTAAACAGGTGTGGAATTATGCCACTCCAACAAACTAAAATCTCAAACTTTAAAATGTAATATCTTGGAAATGGTTTGGTCTTTTAATTTGAAATTTGGAGGGTGTTGAGGGGATGTCCTGTACATGTGAATTATGGTATGTAGGTGTTGGAAAATTAATTTTCTGTGGAGATATTGTGTGACACACTTTACATTTTGCAGATAGCATTTTGCATTGTGGTAGTGGCTTGACATTTATAGGGTAACTAGCCTTACTGCCATGGAGGCAATTTTCAGTGGTTAGGTGAGTAAAATGTAAACAGGTATGGAATTACGGCACTCTGATGAATGAACATTTGTTTTGTTTCAAGCTGGTGGGAGTGTGGGGCCCTTTGGGACCCATGCTTCCACCAGTATGTGCTCCCACCAATACATATGATATTCAGTACTGGTACTGTTATGTTAGGCAGAAATTTGCAAGTTGGTGGGAGTGAGGGCCTGGTTTGTACTTTTCTATGCTTTTTCAAAAAGTAAGGAAATTCTTTGCAAAAAACTGTGTTAATGCATCATTTACTGTTAAAACACAAAAAGTCAGGAAATGAGACCTTTAGGGTTGCCTCCTACCCCCCCTCGTGTACCCACCATCCTCCTGAGACTGACAGATACCAGGATGTCATTGAGGTTGTGAGGCCAAAATGTCACCCTATTCTTCTTTACTATGGCATGCCAACATGCTTACACATGGAATGGGGTGACATTTAGGCCTCACAACCCCAATGACACACGCCGGTGTCTGTCAGTCTCGGGAGGATGGAGGGTACATGAGATGCATTGGCAGCAACCCCAATGGTCTAATTTCCTGACTTTTTGTGTTTTAACACTAAATGATGCAGTAACACAGTTTTTGCAAAGAATATATATATTATAGTGGCACAGTAGTGCCACTATAGTTAGGGTTGAGTACCCACTTTATGGTTAAATCTCAAATTTTGCACCTTAATAACTTGTCAACCATATGACAGATTTACCTGAAATTGTGCATGTGTGGTCTGGTACCATAGATCTCTGGATCTAGCAAGTTATGTTACGGTTGGGTGTATGGTTGTGGAGCTACAGAGCACCAAAAACCAAAAAAAATGACTTTTTGTGCATTTCTTTGCTCATGACTACAGCCCACATGGTTTGCACGTTCAGTCCGAAAACTTCAGGGACCATGCAGCTGGGGTTCCCGATGTGCCTTTCGAAGATGTCATGAAAAAATATTAAATGGTTCAAAAGTTATTCAAAAAACAAGGTTCCCATTATAGTCAAAGTGAAAAGTTAACAGTTGCTAAAGTTTTGTAAATGATCATTTTTACTGTCTCAAAAGACCCTTTTACTTTCTTGAGCCAGCCATTTTTTTTTCAGTTACAGCTCAGAAAAATGCCTGGGGTTTAAAATTGGGACCTTCTAGGAACACAATTCTTGTTGTGATCACCTAGTCGAGTCCTGAGGATGTTAGCCATATATTTTTTTTTGGGGGGGGGGTTAAGCCACCCAGAAGTATGTTTTTGAAATTTTTGTAAAAGGTACTTTTACAAATGTGAAAGTTTCATGATTTATTTTGAGAAACTTTTGTGATTTATGAAAGTGTGGGCAAAATAATAGGAACTCTTTGCCACCCTCCTGTAAAACAACAGTTTAGTCTTTTGGGCTGAACTTTGCAGGTAAAAAAGCAAACACCCCACAGATGTGCCTTTTGGTGGTTTGGTGCCAAAATATTACAGGGCTTCAAAGTTACAGCACTCCAAATTTGACAATTTTCCCCATAGGATAACATTGCGGCGTCCTCCGTGCCTTTCAGTCTCGTATCTCAAAAACAGATCAAGATACAGACTTTTAGTCACAAAATGTCTTAGTCCCCCATTGCAGGGGCTAAGTACAAAACTAGCCTGGAAAGTCATAAATAATATGAGATTTTATTTTTTTTTCTACCTTGTACGGTTCCTGAGATATAAGCAATTTAGTAATCCAAGTGCTCATTTTCCTTTCTGAGGGCCACTGTTATGCCCACATTCTTTGTATTCACTGTATTTCATGATGCACCTGTTTGGGGCATAAAGCATGTGCATTAGCATTACCACTATCGTTTGCATTTGCACTTTCATTTCTGTTACCATTTGCGTTAACGTTTCTGTTTGCGTCACTGTTAGCGTTACCAGTACTGTTTGCATTTGCGCTTGCATTAGCATTACTGTTTGCATTTGTGTTTACGTTTGCATCACCTTTATCGTTACCGTTAGCCCTTCAGTTTGGGTTTCCATCAATGTTAGCATCACAGTTAACGTTAGCATTTGCGTTTACATTTGTAATTGTGTTTCCATTACCGTTTGCATCACTGTTACTGTTACCATTTCTGTTTGCACTTGCATTTGCGTTACATTTCCATTTGCGTTTACGTTTGTGTTTCTGTTACAGTTTATGTTATAGTTTGCACTTCCGATTCCATTACTGTTTGCATTTACATTTACATTTGTGTCACCATTAGCATTTCCATTTACTTTACCATTTGCTTTTGCATTTGCATCACCATTACCTTTACTGTTTGCATTTGCATTGCCGTTTGCATTAACATTTGCATTTGCATTACTGTAACCATTTGCATTTGCATTCATGTTTGTGTTTGCTTTACTGTTACCATTAGTGTTTGCGTTTGTGTCACTGTTACCGTTAACGCTACCATTACTGTTAGCGTTCACTTTTCTGTTTGCATTTGCATTATCATTACTATTAGCTTTACTGTTAGCATTACCATTAATATGTGCGTTACTGTTACTGTTACCATTAGCATTACCTTTACTGTTAGAATTACTGTTACCATGTGCATTACTGTTACCATGTGTTTTTGCGCCTAAGTTTACGTTATCGTTTTTGCAAGTGTTTGCGTTTGTGTTACCGTTTGTGCTTGCATTTGCGTTTATGTTTTCATTATTGTTACCATTAGCGTTAGCATTTACGTTTGTGTTTGCATTGCCGTTACCATTTGCATTTACGTTACTGATAAGGTTACCATTAGCATTAGTGTTACTGTTAGCGTTATCATTACTGTTTACGTTTCTGGTACCGTTACCACTTCCGTTAGCATTACCATTATCGGTACCATTCTGTTTGCATTTGCATTAGCATTTCCATTACTGTTCACATTTGCATTTGTGTTTTCATTCATGTTACTGGTTATGTTTCCATTTCCCCTTGCACTTGCATTACCATTTGCTTTATTGTTTGCATTTGCATTACTGTTTGCATTACCGTTTGCCATTCTGTTTGCATTACTGTTACCGTTAGCGTTTGCATGCATTACCATTGCCGTCACCATGACCGTTACTATTAGCGTTACCATTACCATTTCCGTTTCCGTTAACTTTACCTTAGTGTTAACATTACCGTTACTGTCACCCTTAGCATGGCAAATCAGTGTTACACGATTTTCTTACATTACAGCACTGCACTATGGCATCCTGCTTCTCTGTATGTGGGAGTTCAGGGCCCAGAGGGCCCGTACTCCCACAAACACATGTAATTAAGACAGAAGGCGCAGGTTGGTTGGAGCATGGGTCCTACCAAGACATACCATTCACTATTTATAGTTCACATTCTCAAAAAGAAGGGAAATTTATTGCAAAAAAACTCCATTAATGCATCAGTTAGGGTTGTTACACGTGACAAAAGCAGGGAGATTCAGTGTTAGGGTTCAAAACCCCAACTTTGCATTCCTCCCACCCCCACCACCACACACACACACACACACACACACACATATGCAAGTAAGGAAGGACCAAGGCAACACAACCAATCACACACAACCAGCAGCACATAACAGAAATAATATACAACTATGTAAACCATGAAACCAGACCCCCATGCTGCCATCCTCCACACACCAACAGATTTCAGGGTGTGGCATGGAGTCATCAATGCTAACTCTGATCCTGGAAGTTCCTCACTCTGCAAACACATATCACTATGGACAACTTGGAATCTTGGGCCCCACACTGCCAGCAACACACAACACAGACCATACATATGTTTTGGGGGGTTTGCAAGCTTCAAAATAGGATTTTGAACATTTTCTGAAAATAGTTTTGTGAAATACTTTTGCAAATGCGAAAGTGTCTTGCTATACATTTACGACACTTTTGTGTTTGCAAAAGTATTTTGGAAAAGCATTTTACATGCTTTCACAAATGCAAGTGTTGTGTCTTCCATTTGTGACACTTTTGTGTTTGCAAAAGTATTTTGCCAAACTATGCTCCTGATCACTGCATATCTTTGCACCCTCCTGCAAGCAAATGGTTGGGTCCTTTGGACTAAAATGTGCAGGGTGGCACACTGTGGTCCCACAGATGTGCCTTTTGCTGCTTTGCTGCAAAAATAGTTAAGGATGACAAAGTTACACTGTTCCGAAATTGAGCAATTTCCCATAGGCTAACAGTCTGGTGCCCATCACACCTTTTGCCACCCATATGTTGAATATGAAGTGAGGTACACAGTTTTTACTACCGGCAGCTTGGTTCACCTTTAGGTGAAGTAACCTGATCAAACAAGTTTGGAAATACTGTATGATGCCTGAACTTGAATTTTTCCCTACTTGCAATGCTAACAGAGGTATACACTTCCTGCTGGTTGTGTGTAATTGGTTGTGTTGCCTTGGTCCTTCCCCTACGTGCAGGTGTGTGTGTGTGTGTGTGTGTGTGTGTGTGTGTGTGTGTGTGTGTGTGTGTGTGTGTGTGTGGTGGGTGGGGATGCGGAGTTAGGGTTTTGAACCCTAACATCAAATTTCCCTGCTTTTGATGCTGTGTAGCAACCTTAACTGAAGCAGTAATGGAATTTTTTGCCACATATATATATATATATATATATATATATATTGTATATTCTTTGCAAAATACTTTGTTAATGCATCAGTTAGGGTTGTATCCACAGTGCCAAAAGTGTGAAAATTCAATGTTAGAGTTACCAGCCCACCATGCCTGCCCCACGCCTATCTCCTCAAAACCCTAACTCCACATTCCCCCCACACACACATATACACAAGCTAGGGAAGGGCCAAGGCAACACAACCAACCAGAGAACCAGCATCAGGTAACAGAAGTAACATACAATTCTCTAAACATACCACAAGACACATCCATCATCACTGTTCACCAACTGTATGAGTTCTGCTGCTATCTTAGTGCCTTAAGGGTACACCCACATGCTGGGTAATCATGGTTGATGGCCCACAGTAAGTATTTTTGCATTACAAACATCAATAACAAGATTAAAGCAGATGCCATTATTTCAATAGTTAACAACTGATGAAACACTCAGTATGCTATCCACACATAGTTTGTTGTCAATGACAGCTTGTACAAGCCTAACAACAGTAACTGGATAACTTCAATATACTAAAGGTGAGCAAATATATGGGTAGGTTTGTAGGTAGCAAAAAAATCATACTTCTATGCAATATGTTACACTGTAGCCAAATTTGTTACATATAAACACACACAGTAAATTCCATAAGTTACAAATTTCTGCTTTGCTTCATTAAATTAGTTTAAATGAAGTGCTCAGAGTGCTCAAAGTGCACTACCATATGCCTTGCAACAATAATTTCTAATTACAAAACAGCCTACCCTGTCTACTGTGCCAGCCACCACCAACTCCTGTGCTTTGCCTCTCTTGCTTCCTAAGGGGGTGTCATTGGATGTTTGCATTTTTTTCTGGTCCAGTGAGTCAGTCAGTTAACATCTTTTTTTTTAAAGATGCTACCATCTTGTACCTTATTGACACCCTTGAGGTATTTGAAAGTCTCTATCGTATCCCCCCTCTCTCTCTCCTCTCCTCCATAGAATACATATTGAGATACTCCAGTCTCCCCTCATATGACTTTTGGTGCAACCACTAATGTTGAATTCCCCCACTTTTAACACCATGAAAACAATCCTAACTGATGCATTAACAACCGTTTTTGCCATGAATATATATATATATATATATATGGCAAAAAAATCAGATTAATGCATCAGTTAGGGGTTTTCTCACAGTACAAAACTGTGGAAATTTGATGTTAGGGTTCCCACCCCCGACCCTACCCCCACCCCACCCCACCAACAGGTATTGGGTGTGCATTGGAGTAGTCAGTCCTAACTCTCACCCCATCCCATGTGCAAACAAGCTGAGGTGGTGCAGTATAGGAGAATGGGGTGAGAGTTAGGACCGACAACCCCAACACACACCCAGATGCCTGATGGTGGGGGTGGGGTGCAAGGGGGTGGGAACCCTAACATCGAATTTGCAAATGGCAATACAAACACAAGCACAAATGTTAATGAAAATAGAAATGCAAATGCAAGCACGTACAGAAACATGAACTGTAATGCACATGGGCAGGGTAATGTAATTGGAAACGTAGACAGTTACAGTAGCAGCAATGATGACTCCAAAGGAAACACAAACAGAAATACAAACATGAATGGAAGCACGTACGCAAATGCAAATGGAAATGAACACAGTGATGCAAAAGGAAACACAAACAAAAACTGTAATGGAAATGCAAATGTTAACAGTTAAGCAAATGCAAGCGCAAATGAAAATGCAAAGGGTAATGCACACAGTGGCATAGACGGTAACGGTAATGCAAATGAAAATGCAAACGCACACGGATACGGAAACGCAAATGGTAATGCGCACGGTCATGGTACCACAATAGGAAATGCAAATGACAACAGTAACAGCAACGATGATGCCAAAGGAAATGCAAACGCAAACTGAAGCACGTATGCAAATGCAAATGGTAATGCACACAGTGACACAAAATGAAATGCAAACAAAACCAGTAATGGAAACACAAATGTTAACAGTAATGCAAACACAAGTGCAAACAAAAATGCAAAGGGTAATGCACACAGTGGTGTAGACAGGAACAGTAATGCAAACAGAAACGAAAATACAAGTGCGTACGGAAGCGTAACTGGTAACGAGTAAGGGCCACGGTACTGCAATAGGAAACACAAATGCTAATGGTAACAGCAACAATGACACCAAAGGAAATGCAAATGCAAATGGAAGCATGTACGCAAATGCAAATGGTAATGCACATGGTGATGCAAAACAAAACACAAACAAAAACAGTACTGTAATGGGAACGCAAATGCTAACAGTAAAGCAAATGCAAGTGCAAGCGCAAATGAAAACGCTATGGGTAACATACACGGTGACATACACAGGAATGGTAACGCAAACAGAAAAGCAAATGCAAGCACATACGGAAACGCAAATGATAACGTGCATGGCCACAGTACCACAATAGGAAATGCACATGCTAATGGTAACAGCAACAATGATGCCAAAGGAAATGCAAACAGAAGTACGTACGCAAGTGCAAATGGTAATACACATGGTGATGCAAAATGAAACGCAAACAAACAGTAATGGAGATGCAAATAGTAACAGTAATGCAAACTTAAGCGCAACCAAAAATGCAAAGGGTAACGCATATGGTGGCATAGACGCTAATGCTAACGCAAACAGTTACAGAAACATAAGTGGGAATGCTAACTGTGACAGTAATGAAAGTGCACACCCTTTCTTTCACCAACAGCTGCATAGAGAAACACAGTGAATACAAAGAATGTATGCATAATAATGGGCCTCGGAGCAGAAAATGAGCACTTGAAATACTAAATTGCTTATATCTCAGCAACCGTACGACATAGAAAAAAATTGAAATTTCCTATAAATTATGACTTTCCTGGCTAGTTTTACACTTAAGCATTTTTCTGATGAAAAGTCTGTATCTTGAGGTGTTTCCGAGATATGGGCCCCGAAAGGCGCTGCAGATGCCACAATGTTTGTCTATGGGAAAAAGTGTCAAATTCGGAGCACCATAACTTTCCATCCCTGGAACATTTTGTCACTAAACTATAAAAAGGCACATCTGTGGGATGTTGGCTTTCTTCCCTCCAAATTTCAGCCCAAAAGACCAAACCATTGTTTTGCAGCATGGTGGCAAATAATTCCTGTTATTTTGGGCATAGTGTCGCAAAATAGTGTTGCAAATCACAACACTTTCGCAAATGAAATCACAAAAGTGTCATGAGTGCGACACTACTTTGTGACGCTACTTTTTACAAAAATTTCAAAAACAAACTTCTGGGGTGTTTAACTCTCCAACAAAGACATGGCTAGCATCCTCAGGATCCGACTAGGTGAAAACAAAAAGAATTGTGTCTCTAGAGGGTCCCAAATTTAAATGCTAAGCATTTCTGTGACCACTAACTGAAAAAAAATATGGCTAACTCATGACACTACAGGGATCATTTACGACACAAAAAAACTGCATTTGCAACACTGTTGAACTTTTTGTTAACCTTTCCCATTGTCTATAATGGGAAACTTCTTTTTTGAATAACTTTTGAACTGTTTAATATTTTTTCATGAAGTCTTTGAAAGGCACATTGGGGATCCTGGCTGCATGTTTCCTGAAGATTTTGGACCAGTCGCTTAAACCGTGTGACCTGTAGGAGTGTGCAAAGAATGCGTAAAAAAGCGTAAATGTGCTACGGAATGTCATTTTATAACTCCGCAACCGTATATACGACCATTGCGAAACTTGGGAGATCCAGAGATCTATGATACCACTCCAGACCTGCCAAATTTCAGGCAAATCTGTCTTATAGTGGCAAAGTTATTAAGATGCAACATTTCACACTTTAACCTTAAATGGGGTACTCAACCCTAACTATAGTGGCACAACTGTGCCACTATAATATATATATTTATACAATAGGGGTGAGCTGATAACCAATGAGTTATATCTGATTATTTCTCACCCCAGTGTGATAAATGCTGATGACATCACTACATAGCAAAATAAATGACATGTATCACACTTCTATTGTATAAATTGGATACATGGTGTGCACTCATGTGATATGGAAAACATTTTCACTCCTGCACAGTGACCCCTGGATACTCACTGGTGGCTTTGCCACCAGTGAATATCTAGAGGTCACTCTAGAGGAGTGAAAATATTTTCCAATATCACACTCGTACCCATCATGTATCCCATATATATATGCCTCTTGAGCAATACTCATCCTAGTTTTACTTCACAAGTCACTCTGAGCTGAGATATTTGTTTTTTTCCAACCCAAAAATCTGGCCATCTCATCCCTTCCTCATGAACGAAGATTGCGATCAAAGAATTTGCAGGCTCACAATCAAAGATCGTTAGAGTGCCATGATCAAATAATTTAAAAGTTTAAAACTCATTTTTTTAAACAACTACATTAAACCACAGGCATGGCTTGATAGAGGGAAGACCCCTGAGCAAAACCCATCCAAGTTTTACTTCAGAAGTCACACTGGGTTGAGATATTTGTTTTTTTCCAACTCAAACTGAAAACAAGATGGCAGCCATCGCGATCAATAAATTTCTCAAAATCAAAGAATCTTTAATCATGAGCCTGCAAATTCTTTGATTGTGAGGAGTGGCCAAATGGCCAAAACCCCAATCTTCTTTTGCTAAATAACCATATAAATTTTTCCATAGACTTATAATGGGAGCTAAAAAGTTTAATACCTTTTTAATGGATTAATATTGTTTCACCAAACAAACAGTGACATGTTCCTTGACCCAAACTCTTTCTATGTGACAAGTTTCAGACCAGCACACCACATGGTGGCCAAGTAGCGCCATGGACAAAATCCAAAAACTGCTCTCAAAACTGCAAAAAGTGCATTTTTCAGTGATTCACTGTGCAAAATCTGTAAGTCTGACTGAAATGCAATTTGGCAGATCCAGAGAACTACCATGCCCCACCATGCATACCAAATTTCATGCAAATCTGTTCAACTGGTCCAAAGTAATTAACACACAAAATTTCAAGTTTAGCATTAAAGTTTCTTCATAACCCTAACTATAGGGGCATGACTGCACCCTATAGTATTGTAGTGGCACAGTACTGCCACTATAGTTAGGGTTGAGTAGCCACTTTAATGCAAAACCTCAAATTTTGCACCTTAATTACTTTGCCACCGTACAATGGATTTGCCTGAAATTTTGCACGTGCAGTCTGGTATCATTGATCTCTGGATCTGGTAAGTTTCATTATAGTCGGATGTACAGTTGCACAGCTAAAGAACACCAAAAAATACAAAAAAAATACTTTTTGTGCATTTATTTTCTCACACCCATAGCCCGCACACTTTGTCCATTTGGTCCGAAATCTTCAGGGAAAATGCAGTCTTGGTCACCAATGTGCCTTTCAAAGACTTGGTGAAACAATATTAAATCATTCAAAAGTTATTCAAAAAACTAAATTCCCATTATAGTCAATGGGAAAAGTTAGCAAAAATCACAACATTTTCATGAGAGGCCATTTTTACTGTCGCAAATGGTTCTTTTACTTTCATGAGGCAGCCATTTTGTTTTCAGTTAGTGACACAGAAAAATGCCTGGCGTTTAAAATTGGGACCCTCTAGGTAAACACTGAATGTTGTGTTTACCTAATTGGATCCTAAGGATGCTAGCCATATCTTTTTTGGGGGGGGTTTAACCCCCTAGAAATGCATTTTTAAAATGTTTTGAAAAATACTTTCACAAAATACATTCACAAATTCAAATGTTTTGTGAGGCTTTCTCACAAAACTTTCTTGATTTGCAAAAGTAATTTGCAAAAGTACTCTCAAAATAACTGCAAATATTTGACATCCTCCTGCAACAAAACACTTGAGTCTTTTGGGCTGAAATTTGCAGGGTCGCAAGTCCTGGTCCTACAGATGTGCCTTTTGCTGCCCAAACAGTACAGGGGCCCAAAGTTACAGCACTCCAAAGTTCAGAAATTTTCCCATAGGATAACATTGCGGCATCTGTGACGCCTTTTGGGGTCCATATCTTGAAAACGGTTCAAGATGTGGACTTTTCGTTACAAAATTTCTTAGTCCCCCTAAAGGGAAACTAAACTCAGAAGTAGGTTCCGAAGCCATGAAACCCATGAAGTTTGAATTTTTTTTCTAGCTAGTATGGTTCCTGAAATATTTGCAAATTAGTGTTATAACTGCTCATTTTCATGTCTGTAGGTCAGTATTATGCCCTCAGAGTTAGCACGCACAATGCCTTTTGGTGCCTGTATCTCAGAAATTATGTGAGATATGGATTTGATAGTCTTTATGTTGCGAGAAATACTCACTCTCATGATTACAGCACTTTAATTTTTTTTTTCTATATGCTACGGTTCACGAGATATTGGCAAATTAATTTTACATGAGTTCCTTGCCCCATAGGGCTACTGTATGGCTCGTGCTTATGTAAGGGAGTGAAATCTGAGGGCCTGTATTCCCACCAATTACATACCATTTACTATTCATTTAACACTTTCTCAAAAAGAAGGGAAATTCATTGCAAAAACTCCATTAATGCATCAGTTAGGGTTGTTTTCAGAGTGACAAAAGTTTGGAAATTTGGTGTTAGGGTTAACACTCCACCACCCCACCCCACCACCCCATCCTCAAACCCCTAACTACTCATTCCCCCTCATCCCCACTCCCCCCACCACACACACACATTCAAGACGCAGGCACAATTGTAAGACACTATACCAATCAATCACATCTGTAAGCAAAATAATCACAATGCTGTACTCCTTTCACATACCACTATGTAATGAAAACACATACAGTATGATCAACTCTATACTGCCAGCACAATATGATGACACATTATTGCTGGCATATCTTTTTCATAAATTAAACTTAATCTGCACAAACGTTCTAAATACTGCTTTTTATTTGTCATAACTCAATGATTGGCTCACTACAGGTATCACTGCCACCACATAGGCATGAGGTAGCAGTACAGACACACCTGACACATACATAGTACTTTTCACATACTGCTCAGGTATGAAACTAGCACCATTACATGTTGTAATACTGCTGAGTTAACTGCAAATACTCATTAGCAGCATGTTATGGTTAGCTTTGCATGTTACAACTGTTACAGTCACATGTTGCTTGTAAACTATACTACATAACATTACTTTAATTATTGTTACCATTTCTTATTAGCACGGACTCACTCTATTAGAAAAAAATATGCAAACATCCATAGACTGCTGCTAGGGTTATCCAAACTATTATTTTCAATACAGCTGTCTGCAGGTAACATACTGTGTGTTTCATCATTTCTTTTTTTTTTTAAACTTTCATTCTTTATTGTTTTTTGTTAAAAACCTTTTTACATACATATATCACAGGACTCAAAGACAAATTTAGGTCCTATCACATCAATAAAACCACACTATAATTTATAAGATCCATATAGTCTAAATATAAGGGTTCCAACCAGTTGATTTAGTATGGTTCATCTATGTTTTCCCTTCTCTTATTTTAAAACTCTCCGATTCTATTTAGGAATTTCTTTGTTCCATATATTTTATAGACCCAGACAGACATAAGGATAAACTTAATAAAAAGGACATTAACAAAAAAAGACAGGAACTTTACACAAATACAAGCACTTAGTTTCACAATCTACACTAAAAGGGTGTAATCTCACTTATTTCATTCTAATGAGTGATTTTGTATATAGGGGGTCTTATACCAGAAGATCCAAGAGGCCACATGTTCCCTTTTTGACTAGTGTCTAAAGTTTAGGGTACAAACTCCGAATTAATCAGGCCCATATACAGAATCCATCTCCTCCAGACTATATCAAACCTGGTCTGTTGTTTATTAAACGTTGCTGACAGAGCCTCTGCTCAATATAGAGATCATTATCCCTTGCCATCTCTCCATGGTGGGTTCTTTGTTTGTAAGCCAAAGCTTAGTAATCACCTTCTTCCCAGCCAAAAGGGCATATTTTAACAGTCTACTTGTGTTTGAGTCTCTATAGCCCCTTGGAACCTCAAACAAAAATTACAGGGAAGCAGTCAACTTAATTCCTGGGTCAAATATTGACTGTAAAGCATGTTCTAACCATTGAATATCTAGGGACAGCCTCGGACATCCCCACATTATATGATATAGAGCAGCCGGGGAGAACCCACATCCTATCCAGCATACCGCCTCTCTGTCTTCCTGATATTTTGCCTGTATCGCTGGGGTCCTAAAGAATCTAATATGCATTTTCCAAGAGAATTCTCTCCATTCAATGAGAGATATCCCCCCATATAATTTCCTTTGTGCCCACACCTACATATCTGGGGCTATCAACATGTCCATATCTCTAGACCATGTCTTCCAAATTGACTCAGTATTATCTCCCTGCCATGATAAAAGTGTCCCATACAGATAGGAAATCATGTGAGCCAGGGGAGCTCTATTTTCTACTGCCTCCTTAAAAATGTTTAATATCTGGGGTGGTGGTTCGTTTTTCTTCTTTTAGTCCACTTTGCATGGTTTTGATGAAATCCCTAAGTTGAAAATACCTAAATCTGTCCCTCCAGGAAAGGCCAAACTTAATCACCAATTCCTGGAAGGATCTGCTCTCTGTCCCTTCCATAAAATGCCAGATCAGGTGGAGGCCTCTCCTCTCCTCTCCCATCCTCTAAACCCAACGTCCCAATTTGCAGGGCAGAATCCCTTGATGTATGGGATTGAATACATGAGGCCTCTCCACTTCCTAAGTTTTTTTATCTTCTATTACCCCATACCAGACACTCAGTGTTACTTCTGTATAAAGGCTCAAGTTTCTTTCCAGGAAGCTATATCCTACATCTCCAAGCAGTGCTGAATGTAAATTACCTAAACCCTCCCGTAGCAGCTCCAGATGCTTCCACTTGGCAACATAATTCTTACTGAACCAATATATAGAGGTCCTGAGCTGTGCTGCCTGATAGTATAATTTAAAATTGGGTAAGGCCAAACCTCCCTCCTCTTTTAAAGCCTGCAAAACTGACATGCAAACTCTTGGTCTCTGTGGTTCCCCAACTGAACCATGATATTCTTCTATTGAGGGTGGTGTATTAGGAGTCTGGTATTTGGGTCAGGAGGATCTGAGCCAAATATAACAAACATTTGTCAATGCCGAACGTTCGCTTGCAGGTATTTGCGGTGGTGTTTGGCACATATGGTGCTTTACCCTAACGCCCTGTGCGATTGCTGGTATTTGCACAATAAATTTTCAGCATGATCTTTTTGTTACCCCCATTGTGCACTACATAGGCGGAAACGCGTTTTGGGCAGGATGTGAAAAATGACAGCTGTACTGCTCATAAGGAAGTGTGGTAAAATGGCAATGTTGAAAATCTGGAGTGGAAATATTGAAAATTTGCAAACCTACGAGCGTGCATGGGAACTGTGGAACACACGCTCGTAAAACAGTCATTGTTAGGAATTTTTTCAGCAAATTTTCAACATTGGCATTTTAAAACCTCTGCTAATGAACAGTGTCACTGTAATTTTCTTAATGTGTCCCATACATTGATTTCGCACACCGACTGCGCCATTGTGCACTACATGGGCGTAAACACGTTTTGGGCAGGATGTGAAAAATGACAGCTGTACTGCTCATAAGGAGGTGTGGTAAAATGGCAATGTTGAAAATCTGGAGTGAAAATATTGAAAATTCGCAAATGTACAAGCGTGCGTAGGAACTGCACAACACACGCTCATAAAACAGTCATTTTTAGGAATTTGTTCACCAAATTTTCAACATAGCCATTTTAAGATCTCTGCTCATGAACAGTGACACTGTGATTTTCTTAATGTGTCCCATACACAGAGTTCGCACAGCGACTGTGCCATTGTGCGCTACATAGGCAGAAACACATTTTGGGCAAGATGTGAAAAATGGCAGCTGTACTGCTCATAAGGAGGTGCGGTAAAATGGCAATGTTGAAAATCTGGAGTGAAAATTCGCAAACTTACGAGCGTGCATAGGAACTGCGCAATGAACACTCGTAAAACAGTCATTTTTAGGAATTTTTTCACCAAATTTTCAACACAGCCATTTTAAGACCTCTGCTCATGATCAGTGTCACTGTAATTTTCTTAATGTGTCCCATACATTGATTTCGCACACCGACTGCGCCATTGTGCACTACATGGGCGGAAACACATTTTGGGCATGGATGTGAAAAATGACAGCTATACTGCTCATAAGGAGGTGTGATAAAATGGTGATGTTGAAAATCTGGAATGAAAATATTGAAAATTCGCAAACTTTCGAGCGTGCGTAGGAACTGCACAACGCATGCTCGTAAAACAGTTATTTGTAGGAATTTTTTCACCAAATTTTCAACATAGCCATTTTAAGATCTCTGCTCATGAACAGTGACACTGTGATTTTCTTAATGTGTCCCATACACTGAGTTCGCACACCGACTGTGCCATTGTGCGCTACATGGGCGGAAACACATTTTGGGCAAGATGTGAAAAATGACAGCTGCACTGCTCATAAGGAGGTGTGGTAAAATGGCAATGTTGAAAATGTGGAGTGAAAATATTGAAAATTCACAAACTTACGGGCGTGCATAGGAGCTGCGCAATGAACACTCGTAAAACAGTCATTTTTAGAAATGTTTTCACCAAATTTTCAACACAGCCATTTTAAGATCTCTGCTCATGAACAGTGTCACTGTGATTTTCTTAATGTGTCCCATACATTGAGTTCGTACACCGACTGCGCTATTGTGCGCTACATGGGCGGAAACATGTTTTGGACAGGATGTGAAAAATGACAGCTGTACTGCTCATGAGGAGGTAATATAAAATAGCAATGTTGAAAATCTGATGCAAATATTGAAAATTAAAACTTATGAGCGTGTGTAGGAACTGTGCACCACTACCGTGAAACAGTCATTTTAGGAATTTTTTCACCAAATTTTCAACATAGCCATTGTAAGACCTCTGCTCATGAACAGTGTCACTGTGATTTTCTTAATGTGTCCCATACATTGATTTTGCACACCAACTGCGCCATTGTACGCCACATGGCCGGAAACACGTTTTGGGTGAGATGTGAAAAATGACAGCTGTACTACTCATAAGAAGGTGTGGTAAAATGGCAATGTTGAAAATCTGGAGTGGAAATATTGAACTTTTATAAACCTATGAGTGTGCGTAGGAACTGCACAATGCACGCTCGTAAAACAGTCATTTTTAGGAATTTTTTCACCAAATTTTCAACATAGCCATTTTAAGACCTCTGCTAATGAACAGTGTCACTGTGATTTTCTTAATGCATCCCATACATTGATTTCGCACACCGACTGTGCCATTGTGCGCTACATGGGCAGAAACATGTTTTGGGCAGGATGTGAAAAATGACAGCTATACTGCTCATAAGGAGGTGTGGTAAAATGGCAATGTTGAAAATCTGAAGTGAAAATATTGAAAATTCGTGAACTTATGAGCCTGCATAGGAACTGCACAATGCACGCTCGTAAAACAGTCATTTTTTGGAATTTTTGCACCAAATTTTCAACATGGGGTTTTTGGGACCCCTTCTAATGAATGATGTCACTGTCATGGCATTATTCAGGCCCAAAGGGTGATTTCATGCAGAGACTGTGCAGTCACCCTTCGGGCCCCAAAAACACCATGACAGTGACATCATTCATGAGAAGGGGTCCCAAAAACCTCATGTTGAAAATTTGGTGCAAAAATTCCAAAAAATGCCTGAGATATGCAATAAAGTTGAAAACCCCCTATCTAGCCCATTATATAGCTAACTGGCATTTCCTCAGTTCGCGGTCTGCTTTGAAGAGTGCAGACGTGTTCTCGGTCCACCAAAGATCATCGCACCGAGATCCGGAAGTAAGTATGGGGTGAGGGGGGTGTGGGGAGGCTGGGTGTGCAGTGGGTGAGTGCGGGTTGTGGGAGGGGGGACTGGAAGAAGTGCCGTGGGACTGTTTTTGGTTTACAGATGAAAAAAAAGACTTTGTGGGACATCTGCCATGCTGGGGTGGGCTCCCAGTGTGGCAGAAGGATGGCTGTGGGGGCCGAGGAGCCGACGAGGGATTGGACACCCCCATCGACAAACAATGCGGGATGTTTGCCATGCTGGGGTGGGCTCCCAGCGTGGCACCAAAGATTTGGGGGGGCAGCATGACGTGGGGGGTGGTGTGACGCGGGGGGGTGGCGTGACACAGTGCTCTGTATGACAGCGGTGGTTTTCTTTGAAGTGAAGACCACCGCTTTCATACACAGCTCCCACACCCATTGGTGCAGGACCGCCATGCCTGCTTAACGGAGCAGTGGATTGAAAGGGAGAGGCACACCTCCAAAATGTGCTACTCTCCCAAAACGTTCCTTGAGCATGCGCACAAGGGAACGTAAAATTCTAGGGAGAATTACCATTTTTATTGTTTGAACCTTCTGAAATAAGGGAATGGGTATTCCCTGCCACTTCTCCAGGTCCCTTTTAAAGTTGTCTACCATTGGGGTATAATTAAGCACATAAAGTTATTCATATTCCGTACAGATCTGTACTCCCAGGTACTTCAAATATTTCAAGTTACATCAAAATGGGAACTTACTTTTAGTCCCCTTGGATGGATTGTAATTAGCCTGAAGCACCTCCGTTTTGGTGGTATTTACCTTGTACCCTGCTACCCTCCCAAATTCTTCCAGGACTTCCCATAATTTGGGCAGAGCCTGATCTGATTCTTGTGGATAAATCAACAAATCATCTGCGTATAACACCAATTTATGTTCTTCTCCTCCCCACCTTACCCTTGGGATCTCTTGTGATTGGCGTAAAGCCCCAGCTAATGGCTCCAGATATAGGGCAAAAAGCAGGGGAGATAGTGGGTATCCCTGCCTAGTGCCCCTCCTCAATTGGAAGGGTTCTGTAATCCTACCATTGATTTTAATATAGGCCTTGTGTCTGGTGTAAATGTTGTTGATAATTGTCACAGAGGCTTCCGAAAAGCCAGATTGTTTCAGTGTCAAGCCCTAAAAGCTCCATGCTACCCGGTTGAAGGCCTTCTCCTCATCCAAACTAAGAAGAAGGAGGGGAGACCTCGACCGGGCAGCATGGTGGAGAATGTGCAGCGTTCTCTCAATGTCGTCCTGAGTCTGACATCCTGGGACAAAGCCTGCCTGGTCGAAATCAATAATAGAGGGAAGTAATCCCTCCAATCTCTGGGCTAAAATCTTGGTATATATTTTATAATCAATATTCAGTACAGAGATTGGACGGTAAGATGCACACTGAGTACTATCCTTCACTGGTTTCGGAATACTTGAAATCACCACATAATTCCAGGTGTCTGGAAAATGATCCTCCAATTGTGCCTCTCTACATGTTGCCAGCAGAGGGCCCTCCACCTCTTTTTTTAAAAAAAATTATAAAATTCGGGAGTATACCCATCTGGTCTTGGCGTCTTAAGGAATTTCAGGCCACTGATTGCCTGATTTAGTTCCCCAGAAGAAATGGGTAGATCTAGCTGTAACCTGGTCTCCCTACTAATTGTGGGGAGGTTTATCTTAGCTAAATATGCTTCTGTACTAGAACTCATCAAAGGGAATTCTGGGGTATATAGCTTTTCATAAAAACTTTTAAAACTGGATAGGGTCTGTTCTGGTGAACAGACCAGTTTCCCTGTCTCAGGATCTCTAATTTGGGTGACTGCAGCCCTCAGTGTCTGCTGGCGAAGGTGATGTGCCAACAACCTCGTTGCCCTGGGTCCCACTTCCCCCATACCTCTGATGAAGACTTTGCAGAGCTTGTTCAGTCTTTTTTTTTTGTTTATTCTATTTTTCTGCCCCGTGCTCACTGGTCCTCTTCTCCTTCAGGCTCCACAAGTTCCCCCCAGCCCCCACTGTCCTTACCCAGCCCTCCTCTGGATCTCATATTGCAGCTGACCCCTGGGATATCCCGGCATATCCCTTCACTGGCCGGGTCCCCTCCTCTGAGGGGGAAGGCACCAGGGGGAGGGATGACCCCAGCACATACTTCTAGGGCCTGGGGATGCTGCCAAGGAACAGGAGGCCCTGGGAAGGCCCTGGAGACACTCAGGGAACAGAGAGCCATCATCTAGCAGCCAGCGAGTTATTTTCCTGGTTTTCCCTTGAGGTGCGTAATGTCCGGATCTCAAAGCAAGAGCCGACGTCTGCCACGCACCACCCTGCAATGACCTCAACATGTTGCCCTACCCCTGGCCTCCACCAGCAGTCGCTCAACACAGGGTTGCAGCCCTCACTCTCTGAAGACAGCAAGCAGTCATGGGATGCTCAAGCTGCCTCCCCCTGGCTGGCCCTCCAGCGACCCGAGCTTGTTCCTGAACCCAGGTTGCTGGCATCAGAAGCGGAAATCCAACCTTTGTGCCGGTGGCCTAGCCCTTGTTCATTCTTAACATCAATCTGCTTTTGGATCTGCTACCTAAGAGTTAGTATCTTAGCCCATGCTGTGCCTTCTCCCTCTGCATGTTGTTTTTGAGACTCACTTAATTGCTGTTGAAGTGGTTCCATTCGGGCATTCTGTGTTTTTTTATAATATATTGCATATTTAATAACCTTTCCCCTCAGAACCATTTTAACGGTGTCTCAAAGGGTAGCCCTGGAGATTTCTGGTGAGTCATTTTCCCCAAAATCTTCTTCATCTTATCCTTGGCCATTTCTGTAAATTCTTTTACATTTAATAAATAATTATTAAATCTCCATAGTGTCTGTCCTCTAGTTGTTTCCCAATCCAAACTTAAAGACAGTTGTGCATGGTCTGATAAAACTGAGAGCGTACGTAAACAGTCCCTAATTTGGAATCTATGCTCTCCTGAGATCAGAAAATAATCGATTCGGGCTTATGATCCATGTGGGGGAGAATAATGTGTACAGTCTCTCTGCCCTGCATGTTCTGAGCACCATGCATCCGTCCAGTTGGTTGCTCCCAAAAAGACGTTTAATCAGATCTGGTTAAAATCACCTCCAGTCGCCACTGTCCCTCTATGGTATTCTGTGATTTTATGAAGCAAACCTCTCACCTTAACTACCATTGCCCTTGGGGGAATATACAGTGAGGCCAATGTAAGGGGTGATCCCCCCAGTACCCCAGACACCAGTGCCAATCTCCCCTCCAGATCTATGTACTGTGCCTCCAGTTTAAATAAGGATCCCCTCAGGATTAAGACGCTGTTCCCCTCCTCTTCCCCCCATCATGAGTGGAAGTGATCATAGGACGATTCAGAGGAAACATGAGAAAGAATTTCTTCACAGAACGGGTGGTGGACAAGTGGAATACCCTGCCAGAGGAAGTGGTGGGGGCTGAAACAATCACAGGATTTAAGAATGCATGGGATAGACATAAAGGAATTCTGGAGGTCAGGGGTAAGGGGCAACAGACTTCTAGGAAAACAAACTGAACTTACAAGCTCAAATGGGCAGACTGGGTGGGCCATAGGCCATTATCTGCCAACACTGTCTATGTATCTATGTATCTATGTATCAAAGCTGAACCTACCCAGCTTCTTATGTTCGGCCCTGCTCAAGTGAGTCTCCTGTAAAAGAACAAAAGACGGGGCCTGTTGCCTCAAAGAGGAGAGTACCCTGTATCTTTTGACAGGATTATTCAACCCATTCACATTTTGTGATAATATGTTAAGGCTGTCCCTATTATCCATTCTTATGCCATTTTATACTTCCAATATTATTTGTCCTGCCAATACATTTTAATTGTCACTCTCCTTTATACCCCTCATCACTCTCCTCCAATCTCCCATTCCAAATACCCTCCCATGCGCATAGTGATGTGCCTCTATAATGAACAAAACACAAATACACACCCACATGTAAAAAACATTGTAACTCTAACCTTATTCCTGGATGGGAAGGTTTAAAACTCCCTTCCCTCACCAACTGGGGTAAACTATTTACATAAGTACCTCCAAGGAAGGGGAAATTAGTAAATTGATCCCTTAGATCTCGGGTAACAATGCCCCCGAGTGGAGGGTACGGAGCTTCTACTGAAGTTCAGCCCCTCTGGATCCTATCCACTGTGGATTCTGGCTTGTTGTCTAGGCCTAAGTACATCACCGTAACACAAGGCTGCTCAATGGAGCAGGTAGATGCACCTATAGATGTACATCCATAAAATTTGAAAGTCCCTCCCCAGCCTATTAGGCTAAAGATTAATATTATAACCTCAAACCATAGCTTTCAAATTATTGATAAAAGAAGACAGGAAATATTACCTCCTTGTCCCCCCGCCCCAGCCATTAACATGATCTGTCCAATGGATCCCTTCCAACATAACTTACACCTGATCTCTTGAGAGTATCTAACTTAAAATTTTCATCTTTCCTAAAGAAAAAGAAAAGGTAAAGAAAAAAAGGGGGAGATTAGTCCCCTTATAATCTTGTCTTTCAGGGAGGTTATAACATCCTTATATTTAGGAATATATATGTCCCATTGTTTTTTTGTTTGTAATGTCCCTTCATATTAATAGTCTGTTCCTTGTGAAAACAGGAAAACGATAACTAAGACCACTGACTTTGTCCACCAACTTTGTTCAGTAGTCGGGTGCCCACCCCTTCTTCCCAGGCCCGGCAGTAACCACAACTATGACTACTTGGGCTTTCTGATAAGAAAGATTAGGGTCTGCAGATACAGCAAAACGTCTTTATCGCCAAGCACTCACTGTGCACCTCTTCAAGTTGCCGTTTCCCCTCTGGCATCTCCATCTTCTCTCTGGTGCTGGCGAGTAAGTTTCCGTAACAATTCCTTGATGTCCTGCATGGTATTTGGAGCTGATCCCTGCCCCATCTTTCTACTTCTATGAGGTAAAGCTGATTGCCAGGGCCCAATTAAATTCGTTCTGGATCATGGCAGAACCCCCTGTAGCTCACGGCCTTTTTTCATTAAGGCTGAGATTGCCTCTTCAGATGTACAATATAGCTCTGAGCCCATCTCCAATGCACCCACAAACATGTGGGATATGGTGTCTGAAACTTCACACCCAGCAACTTAAGTTTACGTAGTATGGGCATGTAGACCATTCGGTGTTGTTAAATTTGTGGTGGATAGTCCTGATCGAAATATAAACATGATCCATTATACTCTACTTTCTGTTGCCTCCACGCTGTTCTAAGCACCATCTCCTTATCTCTGTAACTAGAGGAATTTTATCACTATAGATCTTGGTCTGGCTGACGGCGCCATGGGTTTCTCAAACAATGCTCTGTGGGCCCTCTCAATTAGAAAGTTAAAGGCCTGTGGAAGCTCCAATACATGACACAGCATATCCGCCATAAAATCTGCCATCTCCCCTACTTCAGAGTACTCTGGCAAGCCATACACCCGCAGATTCTCTCTCCTAGCACGGGCTTCTAAATCAATATATTTGGCTGCTATACTCTCTTGCTGCTGGCTAAGCACTTCAATAGCCTGAGAAAGGCAAAGTATATCATCCTCTGCTCCCGAAATCCTATCTTCTGCGGTGGTCACCCTGTTCTCCAGTTTAGTGAGGTCTGTATGCAATTTATCAAACTCAGCTTTATTTTCACTTCTGGATAGCTTAATTTCAGTCAGTAAAGTCTCAAATCTACAGCGTGATAATGTCTCTAGCTCTGATTCTGTGTCCCCACTTGCCATGCTGGATGGTGACTCTCTCCCATTATCACATTGGTTCATCTGTGGCGATCCTGTTGCTTGTCTGTCTTTTTTAGCAGTTTTTAGATCGGGATTTCTATGTATAGCCCCACTACCAATTTTGCTCATTTTAACCAGAAATTACTTGACTTTGTGGGCAAATTGAGCAGGAGGGACGAGGAGCTCTGTCTTCAGACTGCCATCGTGTCAGTGACGTCACCAGAAGTCCTGTGTTTCATCATTTCTTAACAATTGAAATATAGGCATCAGCTTACATCTTGCTATTGATGTTTGTAACAGAAAAATGCTACCTGTGAGCCATCTCCCATTGTTGCCCAGCGTGCGTGTATACCCACAAGGCACTCTGATGGCAGCAGAACTCATACAGTTGCTGCACCATGATGATGGATGTCTCTTGTATTGCTTGCATGTGTGGGAAGGGGGTGGAATGCATAGTTAGGGGTTTGAGGATGGGGTTGTGGGGGTGGGGTAGTGGAGTGTTAACCCTAACACTGAATTTCCAAACTTTTGTTGCTGTGAAAACAACCATAACTGATGCATTGAGTTTTTTCAATGAATATATATCATCAGGCCCAAATCTCACCCCATTCCATGTGTAAGCAAGCTGACATGCTACAGTATAGGAGAATGGGGTGAGAGTTAGGCCTGACAACCCTGTGGCACACCCTGACATCTGTTGGTGTGTGGAGGGGGTGGAATAGTAGGGGTAGTAACCCTAACACCACTTTTCCATGTTTTTGTTGCTGTGCTATTAACCCTAACTGATGCATCAACTGAGATTTTTGCAATGAATTTCCCTTCTTTTTGAGAAAGTGTAATGTAACTGGTATGTGTTAGTGGGCACGCTGGCTCTCTGGGCCCTGTGCTCCCTTCACGTTGTCCATTTTTATCATAATGGTATGCTTATATGGGAGTGTGGACCCTCTGGGCCCTGTACTCCCACTTACACATAACTACAAAGTCATACAGCAGCCCTACAGGGCAAGAAACCCTGGTAACAGTAATTTGTCAATATCTCAGCAATTGTAGCAGCTACGAGTAAAATTTAAGTGTAGTTGTAATCATGACAGTGAGACCTCCACCAGAAATAAGTTGACCAATCCATGTATCACACTGTTTATAAGATACAGGCACCAAAAAGCACTGAAAAGGCACCCTTGGAACCCTTGGAACACTTTTTTGCCAATATCTCCATAACCGTAGCAAATAGGGAAAAAATTCCACTGATTCCATTTTTGATTTCCAAACTTGTTTTTTCAGCTTAGATCACAAAGCTAAAGATAGCATAAAATCTGTATCTGGCTTCATTTTCAAGATACGGGGACGGAAAGGCATCACGGATGTGGCAAAGTTATCCTACGGGAAATTTCTCAACTTCAGAGAGCTGTAACTTTGGACACGTTGAATGTTTGGGTACCAGTCCACCAAAAGGCACATCTGTAGGACCAGAGCTTGCTGCACTGCAAATTTCAGTCCAAAAGCCCCAAACAGGGGGATGGCAAAGATTTGCAGTTTTTGTACAAAGTACTTTTGCAAATTGTGAAACTTTAGCAAAAACAGCATAACACTTTTGTGGTTTGTGAAAGTGTTGCGGCAATTTCTTTTACAATTTGCAAAAGTACATTGGCACCGAGTTTTAAAACTGCATTTCTGGGGGGTTTACCCTCCAAACAGAAAGGGCTGGCATCCTCAGGACCCGACTAGGTAAACACAGCAGTTAGTGTTTAACTAGGGTGTCCCAAATTTAAATGCCAGGCACTTTTCTCTCTCCCTAACTGAAAACAAAATGGCAGAAGCATGAAAGTAAAAGTGCCATTTGCGAAAGTAAAATGTACTGGCAGCAGCTTTCATGAGACACATATATTTTTTCCCGTTCACAATAACGAGAAACTTGTTTTTGAATAACTTTTGAATGGTTTAATATTTTTTCACCAAATCTTCGAAAGGCACATCAGTGACCCAGACTGCATCTTCCCTGAAGACTTCAGACCAAATGGACAAATTGTATGGACTGTGAGTGTAATCAAAGAAATGAGCAGAAAGTCTTTTTTTTTTGCATTATTTGGTCTTCTGCAGCTCCACAACCATACATCTGACTGTAACGCAACTTGCTAGAGCCAGAGATCTGTGGTACCAGACTGCCCATGCAAAATGTCAGGCAAATTCATCACATGATGACAAAGTTATTAAGGTGCAAAGTTTGAGGTTTAACATTAAAGTGCTTACTCAACCCTAACTATAGGTTGCACCCCCATAGTAAGGGTTCAGTAGGCATGTCAATGTTAAACCTCAGTTTTTGCACATTGATAACTTTGCAACCATTCAATGAATTTGCACAAAATTTTGAATGCTCAGTCTGGAATGGTAGATCTCTTGATTTATTAAGTTGTGTTTTGGTTTCTGCACAGCAAAACTCTAAATACATGTTTTACGCTACTTTTGACATATTTTTTGCTCATGGTGCTGCGACCACACCGTGTTGTCTTTTGGTCTGAAATTTAGAAAGTAGAAAGAGGATGGGTCATGGACCAATACAGCATTGGCTTGGTAAAAAAATATTAATCCCTTCCAAAGTTATTACATTTTTAATATCCATGTTCTGAGCATGCTCAGTTCACTCCAAGATTTATATAGGTATTTTTCAGAGAAAGATTGGGCTCACAGTCAAGAATGTTGTAGCTCACTGACTAGGATCCTGGTCCACCAAAAAATTCCTTGTCCACAAGCCGCCATCTTGTGTTTCTGTTTTTCCCCCAAAACAAAATGTTGTAACTTTCTCCTTGGGTGACTTTTGGGCCAAATGAAGAATTAATGGGTTTTGTTCAGTGTGAGTCCCTCTACAAAGCCATGCCTTTGGTTTGACTTATCTTGGTAAAAAAAAATAGCTTTTAAAATTTAAAAATTTCTATGACCGTTACTCACTAATATTCCTAGTCTGTGAGCTGTCAAAATCCTAGTCCACGGCCTTGTGGTCAAGGATTTTGCTCCCTCGCAGACTAGGATTTTAAAACCTTTACAATTGCATTGCTAATGAGCAGTTTGATCTTTTTACTAGAAATTTTCAAAGTATTGAGGGGATGCCCTACAGGTGTGAATTACGCTGTGTAGGTGTTGGGGAATTAAGTGGTTTTATAGATATGCCATCACGAAATTGAGATTTTCCCCATAGGATAACATTGTGGTGCCCATTGTGCTTTCAGTGACCATAGCACATAAACTATGTGAGATACATATTCAGTCAATTTATGCTGTGTAGACATCTCACTGTCACAATTATAACAGAACTTGAATTTTTTTTCTAGCTGTTACGGTTCCCGGGATATCAGCAAATTAGTGTTACAAGGGTTCCTTGTCCTATAGGGCTGCTGTATGGCTCTGTAGCTACGCATAAGTGGGAGCACAGGCCCCAGAGGGCCCATGCTTCTACAGCTGCATATCGTTATGCAGAAATGGGCAGCTTGGTGGGAGCACAGGGCCCTAAGGGCCCTGCACTCCCACCAACACATGCTCTTTGGTAGTTATATTACACTTTTCCAAAAAGTAAGGAAATTCATTACAAAAAACTTCATTTAATGCATCAGTTAGGGTTAAAGCAACAAAAGTGAGGAAATGAGATGTTAAAGTTGAGCCCCTAACCCCTCAACACCCCACTCCCCTTCACAGACTGACAGGTGCTGGGGTGTGCCATGGAGTCGTGAGGCCTAACTTTCACCCCATTATCTTTTACTGTAGCATGTCAACTTGTTTACACATGGAATGGGGTGAGAGTTGGGCTACACAACCCCATGGCACACCATGGCATCTGTCAGTCTGTGGAAGAGGGTGGGTGGAATTTGGGGGGGTAGGGGCTCAACCCTAACATCTCATTTCCTCACTGTTGTTGCTTTAACCCTAACTGATGCATTAAATAATTTGTATATATATATATATATATATATATATATATATATATATGTGTGTATATATATATATAATATAGGATACATGATGGGCACAGGTGTGATATGGAAAATATTTTCACTCCTCTAGAGTGACCTCTGAATATTCATTAGTGGTGAAGCCATGAGTGAGGTTTCAGAGATCACTGTACAGGACTGAACATATTTCCCATATCACATGAGTGCACATCATGTATCCTATTTATACAATGGGGGCCTCATTCTTGCAAAATGTACAATTTGTGTGGCTTTGCATGGCTATGCACGATTGCGTGGGTTTCGGGGGTGTAATAAACAGCATTTATTTTAACTCTGCTGATGTCATCAGGATTTATTTCACTGCAGTGAAAATAACTTGTTTTATCTCATTGGAATATGTCTCACCCCCATTGTATAAATATATATATATATATATATATATATATATAGAGAGAGAGAGAGAGAGAGATGTAATAGATAAACCACTCTTGGGTGTGCAGTCACTCTCTGATATACGCACACCTTGGTGTGCATTCAACCACCAAAGGCATGCGTATATCAGAGCAGACCACACACCCAAGAGTCAGTTATCTATCTTATAAAATGGCCCCTTTGTTGATAAAATAGTGCAACTTGGAAACAGTATAAGATGAAACAATACACAATAGGCTGTTGTTTGATTTGAATTTACTTTATAAATTTGAATAAAGATTGAACAGAACAACAGTAGAACTGCATATTTTTAAACTTGGTAAAGTTATTTGAACTGGAATATGTTTGTTGTACTGGTTTAAGCTATGGCGAGAACTATGCTACTGCTATTTAAAATATTTTAAGTATAGCATTACCATTTAAAGTAGGTATGGTACTGTGGCTTTAACAGTTGTGCATGAACATTAACTTTAACAGATACTGTAAAAATAATGCTGTCATTTTAAGAGTGGTGCAGCTTTTAAATAGAACGTGTAGTGAACAGTCCCTGTGAATGACAAGGAGTGATTTACTGCAAGTAAACTGTTGAAATTTAAACTGAAAGGTTTGCAGTTTTTATCTATAGTGGTATTTCAGGTTTTTTTATTTGTAGTAGATATTGAACTGCAGGTTGCCGTGCACTGTGATGTTTTACATGTATGGTGTGAGTGGATGCGGTCCTGCAGGTAGATGCTGTGGCACTGGTTGGGGATCTTGATTTTTTGTTGGGCTGCTTTGTCTGGGTTTTGTGCAGCTTTATTGTACTGGTTGTGCTGGCTGTGTGACCAACAGTGGGAAGATGGCTAAGGTTTGGGGCTGCACAATGATTTCAATGGAGCTTCCGGGTTCTTGGTCAGTGCTGAAATCAGCTTCGTAGTCTTTGTTTATGTGGATGGGGTGAGTTTCTGTTCCTCGGTCCTCATTGTACAGTTGGAGTTCTTTTTGATTTTCAGGAATTTGTTGTTTATCTGCCTGCATCTCAGAAACTGCGGGCTGCAGCTCCGCGGCTGTGCACAGTGATTACTGTTTTGTTCGTGGTGCTTTGGCCACATTGCGCTTCCCTTGAATGTTGGCAGTTTGGGGTAAAACTGTTGTTTTGGGTACTGGTTGCAAGTCTGATGTACTTGTGCCAGCTAGGATATAAGACCAGTTTCGTCTGTTGTGCAGTGTGGGTGCCAATATGATTTAAGGGTACCTTCCAATTTGTGGCCTGTAACAGCCATGATCTGTCGTGATTTGAGACCCACTGAGGAGAGCATCTGAACCACTGTGGAGCTTAGGCAGTGATTTGTGTAGTGACGAGACAGTCCTGCTTTGTTAGACAGGAGAGGCATTAGAAAAGATAAGTACAGTAGCTTAGTCCCATCGGTTCTTTACAGTACCAGATTTGTTGTTAATCTGGTAAGTCTTGCGAAGCTCTTTTAGGGTGTAGAAAAAATGATTTAGTGTCACGTGGGAATTTACTGAGGTACTTTTTAAAAGACAGAACAGGGCGCAGGGGGTCATTTGGCTGTACAGAAACAAAGCCCCTTAAAGTTGCTTGATTTAACTCTCTGGCATCTTTGTAATTTTTGCTGTCTGGGTTTTGCTTAAGGCTTATATACTCTAAATCATTTTCATCAGTTTTTTGTGTGGAAGGAATCTTTTTTAAGTTCTCTTTGCTCTTCCCTCCCTCTACGGGCCATGAATATTTGTAGGTCAAACCAAACCTTTCTGACTAGTCCTGCAGCAGTGTTTGGTGATAGTGCTGGAGAGTGATCTAATTTTTTGAAGTCTGATTCTGTGAGATATTCATGGTGCTGAGTGCAGTCTTTGCTGTCTTTCCTGTATTTTTTTATGACAGAGACAAAAACATTGTTTTAGACTGAGAATCTGTGTGTATCACAAGATTCATTTGTCTAGACAGGGGCAGTGAATTTAAATGTCTGTTAAGGCCTGCTCTTAAGCCAATAAAACTTGATTCACTGTACTGTTCACCAGAAGAGTTCCTAACTGTGGCAGAGAATTCTCTCAAGGTTGTGTTTAATTTATCTGTTGTTACTGTTTGTTTAAATCCAGCTCTATTTGCTTATCTGCTACCCAGTCTGTAAATACTTTTGTTGCCCAGACAGTTTGCTTTTCTGTATTTTTTTCAGCCTAGTCTTCTTCTATGTTATCTATTTCTTCGGGGTGAAGGCTAACATGTTTACTTACTGTTTGCTGTGCTGGATTCTGAAGTGGCTGCTCAGGTAAGTCTTCTTCAAGTTCTTTGAAGAGATCATCATTGTACAAGTCATCTTTGCTGAGGATTGATTCAAGGTCCTTTGAGGTATGTGGTAATTCTGCCATTTTTGCAAATTTTCCTGTCAGAAGTTTTGTTTTCTGTCAGAGTGAAGCAGTGGTGTGGTGCTTCTCTTTCAGTGGTCTCGTGAGTGATGTTGTTATTTACAGTTGTGGAGTAGTACTGTAGTCAGTTTGTGATAAGGTTGTGTTCACCCTGGAAAGTAGTTCAGGTGTGTGGTCGTGCTAGGAGGTGTGCGGTCATTGGTAAATAATGCATGGTCATGTGATGTATTTTGTCCAATTGTGTTAGTGGGATTTCTATGATTTTACCTACCATTCTGCATGTATATATATACACATACTGCATATATATATATATATATATATATATATATATATATATATATATATATATATTTTTATAAAATGGGTAGGAAAAATTATGTCTGCTGATTTGTTGGAGCACATCACATTACCATGCATATATCAGAGTGCGACTGTACATCTGCACTTTTACCCCCCCCATAACAATTCTGACATTTTATAAGATAGATAAACTACTCTGAGGTGCGTGGTCACGTTCTGATATATGCACACCTTGGGTGGTTGATGTACTTGGCCTGCAGCCTCGGCGTAACAATGCACACCAAGGCATACATATATCAGAGTGCGATTGCACACCTCAGAGTGGTTTATCTATTACATATATATATATATACAGTATATATATGGGATATGCAATGGGTCTACCAGAAATATCACTGATATTTCCCCCCCCCGAGTGCAGTTTGACCTTATGACCTCACAGTTTATCTATTACATATACATATATACATATATAAGGGATATGCAATGGGTCTACTGGAAATATCACTGATATTCCCCCCCCGAGTGCAGTTTGACCTTATGACCTCACGAGTGGTGGAGCCACGAGTGAGGTTACAAGGACAAACTGCACGAGGGTGAAATAGTGATATTTGCAGTAGAGCCATTGCATATTTGATTTATGCAATGGTGTTTTTGTGTTTTAATGTATTTTTTTTTTAATATTTAATTTTAAATGTTTATCTCTATGGTGTTTCATGGTGCTGCACTGCTAGGTAGGTAGGGACACTAGCATGGTAGCTAGGGTGTCTGCGTGCTGTTTGTTTTAGTGCTTGATTATATTCATCGATGGAGTTCCGTGGGCAGGCTGAGTAGTTTTGTTAAGATGGTGGTGGTAGCTTTTGTTTTGCAGGGGAGTGAAGTTTCGGCTTAGTACTTTTAGTTTTGTTTTAAATGTTAGTTATGTAATTGATCCTGCCTTGGTTATCGTCCACCCTATGACAATGCAAAGAAGGACATTGCCAGCGATGTTGATGAGCAGAGGAGGATATTGCCAGTCATGGGAATCACTGTGAGCTGGTGAGAGAAAGGGAGTGGAAGTTGTGGGTGAGAAGGGAGGGAGGTTTTGGCTGCAGCATTTTGGGCAGGGTGAGAGAGTTACTGAGGGTATTTTTTTGTATGGGGAAAAGAACCAAGACCTCTCTGTGTGAATGCCGGTTTCACACTGAAGAGGTACTTGGATGGAGCAGGCTTGCAAGTGCAGTCTATCTAGTGCTGTGTGGTGTCAGTGCTGGAAAGATGCAGGTTATGGTTGAGTGCCTTATGAAGAATGTGCAGGGATTTAAAAAATACAGACTTTTTTTATCAGTATTGTGTTATGCTGTTGTGTTTAGGGGAGGTTAGAGAAGTGTCCAGAGAACATTTGTTGCTGAGGACTGGGGAGTTGATGATGAAGTACACTAGTTGAAATGTGCAGCCTAGATTTAAAACAAAAAATATTGTAAATCACTGACGTGGCATGCTGCTGGGAGTGGGTTTGGAGAAGTGTTGTTTTTCAGTTTTTTGTGAATGAGTTCCTCAAGGGCTGTATCTGTTGGTGAAAACAGATTCCAGGAGAAAATGAAAGTGTTGTGTGTGCTGTAAAAGAGAAATGAAACTGCAGAGGTGGAGTTGGCATGGAAGTGAGTAGGTGAAAGTGGTACACTGATTGTGCTGCCAGCCCCCACCAATCAAAAGCTTTGTGAGCAGTTGTGGTGAGGTGCAGTTTGTGTGTGGTTATTACCTACAGTGAGGATAAATGACCTACAGTGAGAATAAATGCAATATTCTCACTGTAGGTCTGACCAGCCAAAAATACTGCTGTTATTTGTCACTTTTTATCCTCACCCCATTGCATAAATATATATATATATAATATTATATTATATTATAATGGCACAGTAGTGCCAATATAGTTAGGGTTGCCCGGGGTCTACTATGTTAAACCCAACAGTTTGCATTTTAATAACGTTTGACTAATTTGCCTGAAAGTTTTCATGCACAGTCTGGAACCATTGATCTCTGGACATGACAAGTTTCCTTCCAGTAGGATGTGCAGTTGTGAAGCTGTGGAGTGCCAGAAAAGTGAAATTTACCATTTTGGGGAAAATTCTTTGCTCGGGACTACAGCCAAAATGGTTTGGGTGTCTGCTCTGAAATTTTCAGGGTATATGAGGTCTGGGTCAATAATGTGCCTTTTGAAGGTTTGGTGAAAAATTATTAATCCCTTCAAAACTTATTAAAGACTTAAGTTTCCCATTATAGCCTATGGGAAAAAAAATATATGTGCAGTGTGAAAGCACATTTTAAATTTCGTGAAAGCACCTTTTTCTTCCGCAGATGGGTTGTTCACTTTCTTGCTGCCACCATCTTGTTTTCAGTTAGCAACAGCAAATAAAACCCACTGTATTTCAAAATCTGCTGCCCCTTGGTAAACACCACCAGTTGTGGTTCCCTAATCGGGGCCCAAGGAACATGATCCTGACATTATTTTTCCAAAATAGTGGCTGGAAATAGGTTTTGTGACTTTCAGCAATTGGTAGTGCCACAATTTGTGACACTTCTTTTGCAAAAGTGCCACCTGTTGGTGTTTACCTAATAATAGGAGTTTGTCTCATTTTACTGCCTGTAAGGGGGCTGAGGCATGTTTTATTTAATAACAATGTTTCTGCTGACATTGGAATACCCACCACACTTGCCAGTGTGGGATACTGGGTAGCCCACTCTCAGTGTCCCTAAATGTTTATTTTTTAAATGCTTCTGCCAATATCAGGTTGACCAATCCCCATGTCAGCAGTAGAAAGCCACCCCCTCTGCCCCCCACCAGTGTGGTACAATGTGGAGCCCAATCCCAGTGTACTGAAATATTTGTTTTGCTTTTACAGATTTTCTACCAAAATTGGGGTGCCCAATCCCTGTGTTGGCACTTCCAGTGTCCCCAGTTATGTGCTCCAGTCCCCCAGTACTGTGGGATGCTGAGAAATCCACCCCCAGTGTCCCAATCTATATTGCTACCTGTAAAAAAAATAAAGCAGTCCCTAGATGTCTCTTTTTTCAAACCTGGAAAGAAGAAAATGGTCCTTCATCATCTCCCCATCCCCCCCAGCCTGACCCTCTTACTGAGCAACCCACCTCCCTCTCCGTCCTTTGCCCTATATTTACCAAAAGAAGCCATCGGCTGCCATATTCTGTTGACTGGGACACATCTGCACTCTTCAAACCGAATTGTGAACTGAAGAATCAAGGTAAGTTCCATATAATAGCTGTCAAGGGAGTTTTGAACTTATGTTGATATCTCTGCCATTTTTTTTACATTTTTGCCCAAAATTTTCAACATGGACTTTTCAGGAACCAACCTCATGAACACTGACACTGTTATTTTGTTACTTGGTCCCAAAAGGTTATTTTGCGGTCATTGCACAGAATCACCTTTCAGGACCAATTAATGAAATGACAGTGCCAGTGTTCATGAGGTGAGGTCCTTAAAAGCCTATGTTGAAAATCTGGGCCAAAAATACCCCAAAACGTGTAAGTTACGCACAGTCATTTACATGTTTCTCTGCACTCTTGTAACCTCGGCATTTATTTATATTTTCATTTCAAATTTTCAGCATTGTCATTTTTAAATACCTTCTCATGATCAGTATAGCTGTAATTTTTCACATCTTCCCTGAAACATGTTTTCACTACTGTGGCACAGAATGGCACATGTGCTGTACAAAATAACATTTGGGGGCTGATTAATGAAATGACAGTGACACTGTTCATGAGGTGAGGTTCCCAAAAGGCCATGTTGAAAATTTGGTACAAAAATCCATTAAAATGCCTTGGTTACTTGGGTCCATTGAATTTATTCTACGCATGTGCATAACTTTGTTACTTTTATTGCTGTTTTTATTTTGCCACCAAATTTTCAAAATAGCCATTTTTACACACCTCTCCATGAATTGTACAGCTGCCATGTCCCACATCCTCTTCTAAAATGTGTTTTAGCACCTGTGGCACAGAACGGTGTTGCAGTTATGCATAGTAATGTTTTGCCTTGCATTTCACAATTTCTCTGTACCGGGGTTAGAGACGCAACAAATTTAAAATTCACCAGCGAAGTTGGGGCAAAGTGGCAAATTTCACCACATGGAGTAATCTGCACATTTCTCCCATTTCAGCCCGTTTTCACCAAGGAAATATTTTGCTTGTGGTATGGTAAAATTTCACCTCTAAAAGCCATATTTTGCCTTGGAAAGTGAAATTTTGCCTTACAAGGTGAGATTTTGCCTTTCTGCAGATGCAATTTCACCATTCCACAGGTGAAATTTCTCATTTCTCTATGCAAAATGGGTGAATTTCACAGATTACGTAGCGTAGTTAATTTTTGTCACTTCACTCATTTCTAACTGGGGTGCATGAGGTGATGTAATAAGAAGGCTATGCTGACAATTTGGTCACTGTTGTTCAACACATGGACACCTACATATATATGCACATCTACAGAGGGATTGGGAGTGTAGGGTCCACTATTATACTATCTTAAAAAGAACAGAAATTAATTGCACAAAACTACGTTAATGCATCAGTTAGGGTTTCTATTACAGTGACAAAAGTCTGGAAATTCAGTGTTAGGGCTACCAACTTTACCACCATGCCTCCACATCCCCACCCTCCACACACCAACAGGTATTGGGGTGTGCCTTGGGGTTGTTGGGCCCAATTTTCACCCCATTCTTCTATACCATACCATCTCAGATTCCTTACAAATGGAATGGCGTGAAAGTTAGGGCCGAAGACCCCAAGAACCTCCAAAGCACATTGGTGTGAAAAATTAATGGGGTGCAGGGGATAAAATTAGTAGGGTTAGTATCCCTAACACTGAATTTCCAGACTTTTGCCACTATAATAGAAATCCTAAGTGACGCATACAAGGAGGGTTTTTTTTGCAATGAATATAGATATAGATAGTAAGAGAGAGAGAGAATGAGGATTATTATTAGTTGTGTTTAATGATAAATAAATGTGGTAGCTGCAAGAGAGAGAGAGAGAGAGAGAGGATTATTTGTGTTTAATGAGAAATAAATGTGGTAACTGAAATCAGTTTTCAATATCATTCTCACTTTATTAGTTAAACAGAGCTACAGTACAGAATCACCAGGGTATAAAAATACAGAAACTCTTGGCATTTGAACATCAGTGCAGTCAGAGTAGGAGCCTTCAACTAACAGTTTGCCCTCTCTTGGTTGCATGGCTCACACTGACATCATTGTTTCTTTTGCTCTGTATATTTTTGGTGCTTTATCTCTCTGAGAGCCAACAACTTGCTGACGCCACCCTTGGTATAAACAGTTTCAACATCAAAACTGCTGTTCACAGGCATTCGGTTAAAAGTTGAGTTGGGGCAGAATTTCCTTTTGTGCTATTCCCACAGTCTTTCTGTGGTTTTATTTTCATTATTGTCTCTGTCCATCCCTCTGATCTTATTAACATAATACACAAATGGGAGCCCCAAAATGGATATTTGGTTTTCTTCAAGAACAGCTATCATGGCTTCTGGATTTTTTTGGTCTTGGATATCTGAAAAACATTTCTTTCTGTGTCCTTATCTGCTGGGAGTGCAAGTACTGGTTCTGTATTTAAGAACTAATGTTTAGGGCATATTTAAAAAAAAAAACTTGTAGAAGTCTACATTTATGATGAATTTATTAATGATGGATTTGAAACAAATGTGAGACCTTTATTTAATAATGATTCTTGTACTGCTTTTAACATTGTGGAGGACATATTTATGTTTGTTCACTTATTTTTCCTTTCCAAGGTGACAGCAGGTGTTTTTGTTCCCTTTCCCCATCCTCCCCTCCCTTTTCATTCTCCTTTTACCTTTTTTTCTGTTTTGTGCTGCTACTGCTTTGGGGGACCTCTAAAAGATGTACCTCCCCACTCACCCTACAATTCCTCCATTTTTCCCAATGATTTATCTGACTCTTGATTCTGTTACTTACTTTTTCTTTTGCTTTGTCACATCTTCTCTAGCAGGTCCACTGTTATGATCTCTCTTCACTGTCCTTAACCTCCCTCGACTACGGGACCAATTTCCTTGTTTAAGCCAACTGAAAACATTGGCTTTCACATAGTCAGTATTGTCCTTCTAGAGTTTGGCTCACTTCCTCTCTATGAGGGATGTTCTCATATTTATTGATTTTAATGTTTACATTTTTATCAAACTCAAGAATCTGGGTGTCTGACAGGAAAGTATTCAGATCTGTCAGTAACCAAAAAAAAGTTCCAAAAATAATTGTTCAGTGTACTAATGTTTCAAAAGATAGCATTTAACTTTTCATAGCTAGTGACACCAAATGATAAAAAGTGAATGAACTATTCTTCACACATAACATATTGCCTGTTGCCACATTTAATACTGGCCTGTCAAATTTCTTCACAATTTTATTGTTTAACATTTCAGAGCTGAATAAAGGGTTCAGTAAATATCCATACAATACATGGAATGGCATGTGCTGATGTGCTGTTATAGCCAGTGCAAATAAAGTATATATTTTCAAAAACAGCATAATAAGTGCCTGGTATGCTGATCTTGGTCCACTGCAAACTGCCCACGTGTTTCACTCCTAAAAAGCTTCATGGGGAGGTGGGGGTATTAGTTGCTGTCTGATCCCTTAAATAGCATTAACATAACCAAGACAACATCTCAAGTTAGGGAACATTCGTAAAGGGATATATCCCTATAGCTTTGCTGCATGGTGAACATTTCAAGTGTATATGCTCAAGATATTAAAAACTATCAAAATGTATTAACAAAAACCTAGAATCAGATAAAGTTATCTAGATGTGGATGGACATTAGCTTATGGCATGCTATTAACAGTAGAACTACTAAACGTGTGCCATACTGCATTTATGGAGTACTATTATAAGTTGAGTTTAATGACAATTAAAAGTGGTAACTGCAATCAGTTTTCAATTTCATTCTTTCTTTCTTTTTTTGTTAAATAGATCTACAATACAGAATCACCAAGGTATAAAAAATATAGAAACTCTTGTTACTTGAACATCACTGTGATCAGGGAGCTTCTGACTGACAGCGTGTCCTCTTTTAGTTGTGGTGCTCACAATAACTTCAGGGTTTCATTAATTCCTGGAGATATTTATATATTGTTGTACTTTATCTCTCTGATATCCAACAAGTTATTGACACAACTCTTGGCACACCACTGCCCTTGCCATAGAAGGCTGCTTCCCAAAGGCTAGTCAAGCTGTTAAACACCTTCCAATCCTCTTTCCTATTGAATGGGACAGACAGTCAAATTTGGTTGCCACTGAAGAAAAATATAATCTCAGGAGGGGGGTAATTAAGCAATAAGGTATGACCAGGGGTTACGTTAATGTTCTAGTTATTCACACCCTGGGGATGTAATGTGGCACAAGGCATAGATGAGTGTCACGTTGCCCCAAGGGGGTGATTTAAATGAACATTAACATAACCCCTGGGAGTACCTTACTGCTATAATTAAAATTGGGTCTAGTAAAAAAAGTTAGTCCATTTCTGTTTTTTAAAAGTTTCTGCCAGTTATTACTTTTATTTCAGTAAAATACAGTACTCCATCCACAGTTGTTGTTTGTGAGCTCATGCCCCGTTATGCTGCTGTCACCATGAATTCCAATCTTTTGTACTGTCTCCTGAGACTGTCACAGCTGTGAGACATGGACATAGTAATGTGTGATAGTTGAGGTATGCCCCACACATGCACACCCCTCATAGACACACTCACATTTTGCTAGCATGTTATGCAATGTACGTGCAGATCAGTTATCATTGATAAATGCAACATCTTCAAGATGATGTAACTCCTTGAGTAAACACAAAACATGACAAGGTAAAGCCATAAAAAATCAATTATATTTACTGCAAAGTGTCCTGGGGAAGGACAGAACTAAAAATATTCTGTGGCCATTATTCTTCACCAAATGTCTTACAAATCAGCTCCTGGAGCTTGTGTCACAGATTAAATTAATTTTCTGCCAGAAAATACAGCTGAGCAGGATGGTAGCAGGGGCGTGAGCTCTGTAGTGGCCTCCCCCTAAATGGTGCCTAGATCTTTTTTCATTCTTTTCTTGAATCCATTTATTACATATTTAATTTTTAATTTAATATTACCACTACTCAACTTCCAAAAGAATCATAAACCACCTTGCTGAACCCTTGATAAGGCAAGAGTTCCCCTAGTGCTGAACTGAAGTTCTGGCAGGAGTCTACGGAAGAAAACAAATCAGTGTCAGCATTTCAAAAACAACCCTGGTCACAGTAATAGAAACACTAACTAACAAAAAGTTCCCACTGCATTCTTGGGCATTCTGTGAGGGAGATCTGTATTTCTTGTTCACAATTTTTTACAGGCTCTACATCTTCTAATAGGCAAAAAGCTAATATATGGGTGCACATAACAGGGTAATTTTTAGTCAATATCAAACACACAAACCACCTTTGTGGAAAATGTCCGTACTCTGTGTACTTGGCTCCACACACTTTAAATATGTGCAGAAATTATTTTATTTATTCATTTACTTGCCAAAAATAGCAGCAAAAGCAGTCCCGAATCCAGCTCAGGATCAACAATACAGAATCCAAATGTTGGCGCAGTCCAGGTTGCAGTATTTAAAAGCTTCATATGGAGATAAGTTCACGGAGTGCTGACCTTTTCCACTATGGTGGTTTATGTGTTTGACAGCAAGTACAGTGTCCATGTTGCAATAGTTCTGGAGAGTTTGTGTAAAACTTTTAAATGTGCAAAGCTCTAGATTCACCAGATTACAGTTGACATACGGTGCTGTCAAGATTCGGAAGGATCGGTATGGCCCTGAAAGGCTTTTTTCTTTTTCTTTTTTTTTTTTTTTTGATTAATCAATAATGCAGTTCCTTAATAAGTGAGGCAGACAAGGGGTTAACATTTCAGTTGGGTAAAGGTGATGGACTACTGCTGGCAAGTTGGATTTTTGTTGTTTAGGTTTACAGTTGGTCGGACTATTGGTACTTTCAGTTGCCACTTTGAATTCTATTAATAAAACTCTTATGCAATGTACGATCTGCTAAAGCACTATGTCAATCATCAGGCTGTACAGGCATATTAATTAAAATATTAATGTAAGGTTGATAGAATCTCATGAGCCAACCATACTTCTGCATTTGAAATACCCTGTTAATAATTATTTTAACACTGACCTACTGGCAGAGATTAGAATGCATTTGCAGTACAAACACACAAAGAAAGTAAAATCTAACATAAAGCAAGAGCTGTTGTAAAGCTAGAAGATCAATTACCAGTGTGGGCTGTTTGATTGGTCCTCAGTAGTACTACTGCTGCAGCTCCTGAAGAAAGTCAAAAAGTGTATTTCTTCTCCTTGCTTGTTCAAAACAGAGGATCACTACCCAGTTAAGTTATCAAGTGTCAATTATGAAAGCGACTTGCAAATGTCGGACTCACTATGGCTATTTGAGCCAAACATGTACACAGCATGCATTAGAAGTAACAACAGTAACAAACAATAAAAATATAAGCACCTTTAGCTAATGCTGTTCCAAGCATCTGCCAAGAAAACAAAATAGGAATTTTAAAAGAGTGTTAGTCATAGTGAGTTTGGAAGTTGCAAGTGCCTTGGATAGTTGACAATTGATAATTTAATCAGTTGGTGATCCTCTTTTTCTAGCTAGCTAGGAAAATAACTAAACCTTTGCCTTTCTTCAGGAGCTGCTCTGACACTACTACTGAAGACTAAGCAACCAGCACACACTGGGGTCTGATCCTCTAGCTTTACAACAGCTCTTACTTTATTTACTTTTTATGTTGATTGCACACAGCGCAAGAAACATATTGCCACAGCTTGCTCAGAAGCAGGATGTGGAGGTGTGGCACTGATGTGGTCAATGCCCCCACAGCCTGCAAAAGCTTGTCCCACTTGCCCCATTGCTGTTGCAGGCTGCTGGTGACACAAGTTTGGAACGTTTGCACCAACTTTTGACAAATCAGATGCTGCAATCAGGTGCCACCTCATCATTACAGGGTCAGCCATCCGCTGTAATGAGGGAGTGACCCGTCACTGCAAGGCGGGATGTAGGAACCCTGATATTGTTTGTGAACATGGCGGCAGCTTGCCACCGTGTTCACAAACGATATTACCCCCCTCCACCATGTTTATCTGCCGACAGGGGAGCCCTCTCCCCGTAGGCATAATGTCACCCCTGTTTCATTGTCTGCCAACAGGGTGCCCAATCTCCATCAGCAGAAAGGAATCATTCCTTTTGTTGTTTGCCAAGGGGGGTGCCCAATCCCCATCAGCAGAAAGGAACCCCCGCTTTTGTTGTTTGCCAACAGGGTTGCCCAGTCCCCCATCAGATACAGATGCCCCCCAAAGCAAGACACTGGTGCCATGCTGGGGGCCCACCCTAGTGTGCTACATGCCCCTGTAAATAAAAAACGGTCCCACAAAGTCTTTTTTTTTTTACACCTGTAAAAAGGAAACGGTCCCTCATAGTCTCCTGGCTCCCCACCACTAATCCGCACCCACCCACTGCACACCCTGTCTCCCCACACACCTCCTCACCCCATACTTACCTCTGGAGCTCAGTGCGGCAATCTTCGGTGGACTGGGAACACGTCTGCACTCTTCAAAGCCGACCTCGAACTGAGGAAATGCCGGTAAGCTGTATAATGTCATAAATAGGGTTTTTCCAACTTTAGTACGTATCTCGGGCATTCTGGGGAATTTTTTTAACAAATTTTCAACAGGGGGTTTTTTGGGACCCCTCCTCATGAATTCTTGAACTGTCATGGTGTTAATCAGCCTAGAAAGGTGATTTCGTGGTCACTGCGTGGAATCACCTTTTGGGGTGAGTAATGAAATGACAGTGCCAGTGTTTATGAGGTGGACTCTCAAGAAGCCTATGTTGCAAATTTGGTGGAAAAATAAAAAAAATTGCTGTTTTACTAGCGTGCGTTGCGCAGTTGCTACACATACTCATAACTTCATGAATTTGCAATATTTTCAAGGCAGATTTTCAACATTGGCATTTTGTCACACCTCCTTGTGAAGAATACAGCTGTTATTGTACACATCTTAGTGGAAATTTGTTTTTGCACTTGTGGCGTAGAATAACGCGGTCGCTGTACAAAATCAGTGTTTGGGACAGATTAAGAAAATGACAGTGACATTGTTCATGAGTAGAGGTCCTGAAATGGCTATGTTGAACATTTGGTAATGATACTCCATAAAATGACTGTCTTATGAGCGTGCATTGCGCAGCTTGCACGCACGCTCGTACCTTCACGAATTTATATTTTCACTCCAGATTTTCAACATTGCCATTTTCCCACACCTACTTATGAACAGTGCAGCTATCATTTTTCCCATCCTGGCTGAAATGTGGTTTCGCACTTCCGGCGCAGAATAGAGCGGTCGCTGTGGGAAATATCACTGTCCAGGACAGAGAAAGAAAATGACAGTGATACTGTTCATGAGCAGAGGTCTGAAAATGCCTATGTTGAAAATTTGGTGATGATAGCCCATCAAATGAGTGTGTTACAAGTGTGCGTTGCACACTTTCCACACACCCTTGTAACTTCGCAGATTTGTAATATTGTCATGCCAGATTTTCAACAGTGGCATTTTTTTCACACCTCCTTACGAGCAGTACAGCTGACATTTTTCACATCCTGACTGAAATGTGGTTTCACAGTTACGGCACAGAATAACGCGGTCGCTGTGTGAAATCAATGTTCAGGACAGATTAAGAAAATGACAGTGGCACTGTTCATGAGCAGAGGTCCTAAAAGCCCTATGTTGAAAATTTGGTGACGAAACTCCATAACATGACTGTGTTACAAGCGTGCATTGAACTGTTTCCAAGCACTCTTGTAACTTCACAAATTTGTAATATTTTCAAGCCACATTTTCAACATTGGCAGTTTTTCACACCTCCTTATGAACAGTACAGCTGTCATTTTTCACATCCTGGCTAAAATATGTTTTTGCACTCCTGCCGGAGAACAGCACAGTCGCTGTGGGAAATCAGTGTTTGGGACAGATTAAGACTGAACAAGTGAGAGGGGTGAGTGACCGAGCTCAACTGAGCTCTGTCGGGACTGCTGCAGATTTGTTTGTGGGCAGAAAAAAGCCCCAACGCAAGAGCCCAGTACAAAAGGGCAGCCTGCAGCACTAGGAGAATCAGAAGGAGAGAGCTAGTGAAGGAGGGGGAGTGAGCGAACTCACCAGAGCACCATCAGGACTGCTGCGGATTTCTTTGTGGGCAGAAAAAGGTGTCAAAGCAGGCAGGGGCCCAGTAGAAAAGGCCAGCCTGCAGCGGTGGGAGAAACAGTACAAGTGAGTGAGACAGGGGGACTGAGTGAGCTCAACGGAGCTCTGTCAGGACAGCTGCAGATTTCTTTGTGGATAGACAAAGGTGCCAATGCAGCCAGGAGCCCCATACACAAGTACAGCCTGCAGCACCAAGAGACACAGAATGAGTGAGTGACAGTCCGGTAGTGAGCGAGTTCAATGGAGCTGTACTGTGACTGCCGCGGATTTCTTTGTGGGCAGAAAATGCGGCAACACAGACAGGAGCCCAGTACAAAAGGCCAGCTTGCAGTGCTGGCAGAAACAGAATGAGCAAGTGAGAGAGGGGGAGTCAGCAGGCTCAACAGACCTGTGTCAGGACTGCTTCAGATTTCTTTCTGGCCAGAAGAAGCTGCCAATGCAGGCAGGAGCCCAGTACAAAAGGGCAGCCTGCAGTGGCAGGAGACACAGAATGAGCGCGTGAGAGAGGGGGAGTGAGTGAGCTTAACGGGGCTTTGTTGGGACTGCTGTAGATTTGTTTGTGGGCAGAAAAAGGCAGCAAGGCATGCAGGGGCCCTGTACAAAAGGGCAGCCTGCAGTGGTGGGAAAACCAGAATTAGCGAGTGAGAGAGGGGGAGTGAGAGAGCTCAATGGAGCTCATTGTAACTGCTGCAAATTTCTTTGTGGGCAGATGAAGGCGGCAATGCAGGCAGGAGCCCAATAAAAAAGGGCAGCCTGCAGTGCCAGCAGAAACAGAATGAGCGAGTGAGAGGGGGCAGTCAGCAGGCTCAACAGACCTGTGTTGAGACTGCTGCAGATTTCTTTGTGGGCAGAAAAAGTCACCAACAGAGACAGGAGCCCAGTACAAAAGGGCAGCCTGCAGCACCAGGAGAACCAGAATGAGTGAGTGGGGGGGGGAGTGAGCCACCTCAACAGAGCTCTGTCGGGACAGCTGCAGGTTTCTTACTGGGCAGAACAAGGTGCCAGTGCAGGCAGGAGTGCAGTACAAAAGAGCAGCCTGCAGCACGGGGAGACACAGACTGAGCGAGTGACAGAGGGGCAGTGATCAAGCTCAACACACCAACGCAATCAACATTTGGCATTGACAAATGCTTGTTTTGTATGTGTTTGTATGTATTTTAATCTCTGTCAATGGTTTGGAGTAATAATAATTAACCAACTCCTGAAATATTAGATCAAAACAGGCAGCGGGGTTGGGAGCAAGAAAACAGTGCAGAAAGAGAGAGAAAAGAAGCACACTGTACTGAATAGAAAACACACAGAAAGATGTGCTTCAACTCCACTCAGTGTAAGGAGACAGCTGTGGTGCATTCAGAATCTGGTCACATGCTTGCGGACCCCTCTTGTCTATTAAATAGCACTATCTCAGCATAGCTCTCACTATCCTCTTGGCCTTCTATGTCCTGGGTTGCCACCTTTGCTCAACCATGAGTAATCTGTTGGCCATCCTGAGATCCCACCTTAAACAATGTGATGATAATGTTTTCTTGGTGGCAGCCCCCAACTGGAGCTCACTGCAGGCTATCTTAGGAGTTCACTGTCCATGTAAACATTTAAAAAGCAACTGAAGTCTTTTCTCTTTATGGAAGCATTTGGGGAAGGGTGAACCAGAGACATTTAACATCTTGGAACTTAATGTTTTAGAATTGTTTGATGTTTATTTTGTATACAGAATAGATGATTTATGTGGTACTTTTCTTGTGAAGCACCCTGAACCCTAGGGATAGGACATGATACAAATAAAATTTCCTTGCCTTAACAAATAAAAATGGAACAAAGTTTAATCATAATTCAACTTAGGCCTTTAACTCATGTGACACAGAAAAGTGGTGAAAAGGGTGGTTTTAGGAGAAGGGCTAACTAGATAGGCAGGGAATTGGTTGTCAGGTAGGTTCAAGAGATTGATCCTCAATAGTCACTTTTCAGGAGTAAAGGAAGTGAGAAGCAGGGTCCCCTAATGCTCCATCTGAGGACTGCCTCTCTATGTGCATTATTGACATTAGATTGTATGTTACTGACATTGGGATTGGACTGCATGGGAAAGGAGTCTTTCCAGTTGATACCAAACTTTGTTTATGGATAATATAAATAGAGCATCCTGGAAAGAAATACAAGAAAACATTATGAACATCCCTCCTATTATGAGAATTTAGGATCGGGTTTTCCCTTTACCACCACTTAGGAACATCCTACCCTAACTGCAGGTTAAACCCAACTTGCCATTTATAAATATCATGATTGTGAAGCATATTTAGCCAACTAACTTGTCAATAGATGGTTTGAGGGTTTAGGGGTGGGGGTGTGTGGGTATAATGTATCAGTGTATGTTTGTTTCTTCATATTTTGTGTATATTGTTGTATATATTGTATAATTCAACAAGATGTCAATATTACAGTATTATAACCACTGATCAAATGTTTAATAACCACTATTGATTAAAAAAAGTTGATTCCAAACTTTGTGACAGTATACTACGCCTCCCAAGTGTCTTTGGTTTGAAGAAATATTCGTAATTTTACCTCAGAACTTTCCTCTGTCTCTCCTACAATTGATGTTCCCTTGACTGAACTGTGGGGATTGCAAACATGAATAATTCCATACTTTAGAAATACAGACTTGTCCAACTTTAGAAAGTGCATTTTACACTATGACGCTTATACTAACTTCCTGAATGGATGTCAGTAATGTTTGAGATGTGTCCCTGATTTCTGGTCCATTGTACCTGATTTTTAAACCTTGTCCTTGATTTATGATTTATGAAGCAGGGGTTTAAGATGTATATGCAGCAGGGTGGATAGTGAGGAAGTGCTCAACAATTTGAGGATAGACATGGTGAGACTGAAGAAGTAGTATGTTATTTAGCAACTGAAACTGAATTTCCAAAAACTGTAAAGCATTGTACATCTGGTGTATGAGAGAAAGAGTACAGGATTAATGGGGCACTGGCTATGCAGTCTTGGAACAAAGAGGATTATTGGGTAATAATATGCAGCAGCCTAATGTCCTCCTCTGAATATAGTGAGGCACATCATACTGGGATGCATCAGGCAGTGCTTTATTTATCAGAGACTGGAGGTTATTACACCACTCTATAGGTCACATCTAAAGAAGGATATTAATGGGTTAGAATTAATACAGAGAAGAACAATTAAAGTAATTCAGGGCCACCAGGGAAGGTCCTATGAAGAGAGAGATTGGCAATCCTCAATACATACTCCCTCAAGGTCAGAAGGGAAAGGGAAAATATGGTTGAACCATATAATTACTTACACAGGTGCAGCAAGGTAGATCAGAGTTCTTCAAGTTGGAGGACAGTCCAGCTACAATGAGACACCATTTTTAGCTGGAATGAGAAGCGTCTGAGAAGGGCATTTGAACACATTTTTTGGTTTTTGTTTTACAGAATAGATGGTGTATAAATGGAATAGTCTGTCCAGCACTGTAGTCAATGTGGTGTCTATTGCAGTGTTCAAACATAGTTGCCAACAAAAAAGAGCCGGTGAAAGATGGCAGCCCTGCCAGGTCCTACTGCCTAACCAAAAAGTTGAAGATACCTTATCATTGGTAAGAACAGATGCTCGGGGGGAGAATAAATAACCTGAATCCAGCAAAGAAAATTAGGGCCAAAACCAAAGTAATGCAAAACAGCACATTAATAAGGCCACTTGACTTGAATCAAATGCCTTTTCCCTACCTAAAGCAACCACCGCAGCCACACTGGGAAACAACTCAGAGACCCAAAAAAGATCAATCAACTGGTGAATATGATCCGCCCCATCTCTCCCCCTCACAAAATCCACTTGGTCCAGATGTATGAAACTTGACAAAACCTTGCTAAGCTGGTTGACCAACATTATCCCCTACGGATCCATAACAGTACAGTTGTCTCATTTTATCCCAGGAATTGTACTGGAAAATGCCATTTGCTTTAGCTGGTATGTCAATAATCTACCCACCTTCTCACCTCCCTTCCAGTAGGCCTGATGTGTTCTATAGAAACCAAATTCTGCCTGCTGGGTATTTAACATATTAATTTGAAACCGTAAAACCCAAATATGCTGAATTAAAGTGTGGTCCCCTGATCCCGTTTTGTGGTGATTTTCTAGAACTCCCATTGAGCCTCCATAGCCTGAAGTCTGGCCTGACGTTCTTTCTTATGTGCTGATGCATAGGCAATAATTCTATCCCACAGATATGCTTTAAGTCCCTCCCACACCCATTTAGAAGCTATAGCCCCTGTATGATTTACCGCAAGATAATCTCTAACTCCTTGCCGAATCCAATCCTTAAGACAGGCATCCATCAAAGAGCTAGCATTGCATCACCACCATGCATCCCAGGCCTCCCCCCATCTACTGAGAAAACAAGAGTAATAGGATAGTGATCGAAGATGATCATGGGCTCAAAGGTAACTTGCCAAAGATTTTGAAGCAAAGCATGTGATACAAAGAATCAATCAATCTGACTGTAGGTATGATATACTGCGCAATAATTGGTATAATCTTTAACATTGGAATGTCGAAGCCACCATGCATTCCAGAGCCCATGATCATCCTGAAACTTAACAAGGTTACTGGAACCTGGGGTAGAAAGCCTACTGGGGTTACCACTAAGGTCACGGGGCTGGGAACCTCATTCATATCCCCCAGAATAATCTCCCCAACCCCCTTATCCTGAAGTACCTGTGAAAACCTGTGAAAAAATGACAAACCATCAGTGTTCAGACCATACACAGATACTGAAGTAAAGGGGCACCCTTCTAAAATGCCTGTCCAGGACCCATCAACCCTGAGAAACCCTTGCCACTGACATAGTAACTCAGTTCACCTCCTTGGCTAACAAAATCATGACTCCTCACAAGGCTGCAAAAACCTACCCCTTCCGACTAACCTTAAAACAGTCCACCTCTATGGAAAGCAAGTGCATTTCATGCAAGAACACTATTTGCCCCCCAAGTTTTTAGCACATAAGACAGCACCCACTTGAATTAATGGATCATTCATTCCTCACAAATTCCAGGATACCACCTTATATGACAACATAACACTGTCCACCAACCAAGAGGGCCCTGCCATCTACCCCACCTTCCTGCAGCAACAGCAGTACAGAACCTGTAATACACCTAAGAGCAAAGCAATAGTAATAATGCAAGAACTCATACTAAAATCTCCAAATACCCCAAAATTATATACAGCATATAGTAAACTTGAAACTTAGCACTCCTACTACCAAACAGCATTCTCATGCTGTTATGTGCAGGGCCACTGCCTACACCCCACAAGAGTCCCAGCCAGTAACAACAGAGCCCCCCACCCCTCCGAGGTAACCCTCCAAGACCCAATAGGAAAATAAGGAGGTCCCACAAACCAGTAACATCCCCATCCCCAGAAGGAAGAAAAAAACAATCTTATAACCTTAAGCGAGAAAAATTTCAAACCACTAGAACATAAGTAGGTACCAGCTATGTCCCCAGTATACCCACCCTACCCCTCAAAACATAAATTCCAGGCAGTATCCCAGACTGACCAGTCAGAGGAGAAGTGCCAGCAAAATCCAACCCTCAACAAGCAATGAAACACTCACCCCCCAAAAAAAATCACTAAGCTTTAAATGCAACCCGAAGGGCAGGCGCCGAAGCAAAAGACCTAATCACCCCAGCTCCCAAATGAAATCCCACGTAAGAGGGGCATTGGAAACAATAAGAGAGCATGGTGACCAACTTCTGAATCTATCTGTGTATAAAAGAAACAACCCACCCCAACCCAAAACAAAACCAAAAAAATCAACAAATCAACTAGTTAAGAAACATTGAGCTGTTCCATGGATTAGGAAAAGAAACATCTTACGTCACCGAATGAGAGAATCTCAATCCATGGTGTCTTCATCCCGAGGAAACAGGTTAGGCGAAGCACTCCAGGCAGCCATGGGGTTCATCTTTGATTGAGAGCTGGAAGTCAACTGCACTCTTTGAAGCTTGGGAGTCAAAGCAGTCCGGTACACTGACAAAGCCACTTCCTGTGCTGAATGAGGCAAATCCATAATAAACCGTGCCTCTGCCGGTGTAGAGAAGTTTTCCACCCTGTTCTGCACAAACGCTTTAAGAACAGCTGGAGGTACTAAAAGGATTTAAGTCCCTGCTTTCTGGCCAGATCCCGAACACAGTAAAAAGAATTGTGACAATCCAGTACCTTCTTAGGGAAATCAGGTCTAAAATACATCCTGGCTCCCTGCCAGTGAATCTCCTTAAGAATCAGTGCCCCTTTCTGATTTTTTTCCCCTGTCTGCATAACACAGTAGGGTAAAGATCACCAGACGGGGATGGAGAATCTGTAGGATGGGGACCAGTCAGTACACTGTGGGCCCTTTCAATTTCAACCACAGTTTCCAAGGCCAAGTTGAACCAAATAGGGAGCTGAGATTTCAAGAATGTAATCACGTCTACTCTCTCCGAGCACTTCAGCAGACCACAAAGCTGCACATTACTCCTCCAACTATGGGTTTATTGATCATCTAGCTTGTCCCACTGGGAGCAGATCTCCCATTCCCTAATGCCCAGACACTTCTCTGCCAGGTGGACCCAATCATCTAACTGACTTATCCGCGTTTCAGTGTGTTCCACTCGGTGTCCCAAAGCCTCAACCAAGACTTTCACCACCATTATTGTCTCTGTAATGTTATTCAAGTACACCTGAATACTACCATGAATGATTTAACCTTCCTCAATTCCCAAGCCACCATGCTAGCCTCAGTCTTTCATTTGACCTGCATCTCTGCACCAAGTACAGGCCCATCCTCATAGGGCGGGAGGAAGCAGAGATTATATATATTTTCTTTTGCCAAAATCCCGGTTTTATCATTCTCCTGCTTCCCTGCCATAGCCGCAAAGAAATAACAGCTGAAACTCCTGCACAACATGAAAGGGGTTAAAAAATAAACGAAAAAAAAAAACAGCCATTGGGACGGAGCTGCAGAAGTCTTGCTGCACTTAGCTAAGTTGCATCACATGACCGCCTCAACAGACTTTTTAATATTTGGAGCACTTCACAAGATACCTTTAAGTCCCAAAGTTACAGAGGCCACATACCAATCTTCTTGTCTATGTCTCATGGTCAGATCTGTGCTCTGAACACCAGGATAAAACAGTATCCAGCTGTGACATTTGTACTAGGTTGACTGATAGGAACAAGGATGTGGGTTTAATGTTGAAAAGTCTCACATTCAAAATCTTTGCTCCATGGCCCACCAGATTCCACAGATTTCTTGCTTTCCTGCTACCAAAACACATCTAGATCTACCACCCCATGACTGCTCACTACATCCAGTAGTTAGAACAGAGCACTGAACATCGGGAACAACTTCAGTTCAGTCAGGGCACCAGGATTCAGCAGACATCTTGTCAGATGCAAAGTCTGGTTAGCCCAAATAACACAGCCCCTTTCTCAAATCTTCCTAGTTTAAGAGGTTATAGCATATAGTACATGGGAGTTGGCAGTTGGATAAATGGAAAGGCAGGTCCTCTGCCTTCCAAACAAAGAACTATAAACATAGTAAGTGCACCTATAAAAAGCATTACAAATGGCAAACTAAATATATAGATTGTTAATCCTGGTTAATGTCATGCATACTACAGTGCATTCACCAGATACTTAATTGCGCTATGATTCTATTTGTTACTCTGCATGCCTTTATACCATGTATTGTCTATACAGAATGTAGTGTGCCTAGCCCAGGGAGTGACACCTGGTTTCCTTGCTTTTTTCTGGCTAGCCTTCTTCTACCCAATTATACCACCCAGGCCTGATTCACATTCCTCAAAATGCTCAAAGCATGAAATTGCTCCATAGGTGGGCTGAACCACCTCCAACCCTGGGGCCTTCATGGTAGAAAACCTCACAAGCCAACCTTCCCTCTCCTATAGCCTCATGGTCAAAATGTGTACATGAAAACTGGCAAACCAAAGTAATTGTCCAAGTGAAAATAGGGACCATTGCAATGCCCCACTGTGTTACCCACCCTACTGGGTAGCAATATGCACCTATGCGAAGTCTGATAACATTACCAACCAGTGACCACTAGTCTGCAGTACAAGTTGACATCCACTAAGGAACTACAGCTGGCCCATGCCAAGGTCCACAGTCCTCCCATGATAGATCAGCTTTGAGTCCGGGCCTGTTCTCACACACTAGTGGTCCATCAAAAGATCCTTGACTTCCAGTCCTGACTCCTGAACTGTTCCATCTACAGCATCAATAGGTCCAAGAGAGCAGGTGAGTTAATATACTATACTGCTTCCCACCTTCTAGTCACCCTCGCCCATACCTCCCTTTCTAGTGAGCAATCAGAGTTTCTATTTCTCCAGGTTAGGCTCATCAAATTCCTCAAATTGAGCTGAAACTCATTTCCAGGTACAACCAGGGAATAAGGGATAATAGCAGTGAGAGTTACTGTTATATTATAATTGTACTGTAGGAGAGTAGGAGGCTAGATGTTCATCTGAGCTGTACCCCACTGCTCAGTGGTGATAGCTCAACATTTCAGAGGACCTAAATGGGAAAGTGTCTGTTCACAGACGACACGAAGATCTGTAACAGGGTAAACTCAATGGGAGGGGTGGAAAAAAATGAGGGAGGACCTAGTCAGGTTGGAAGAGTGGTCAGGGAATGGACAGTTACAATTTAATGCAAAAAAATTCAAAATTATGCACACAGGAAACAGAAACCCAAGGTCAAAATACTGGCTGGGGGGAGGAATTAGAGGTAACAAAACAGGAAAGGGACCTGGGGAACATCATTTTGGATAACCTAAAGGTGGGGTAACCAATGCAATAAAATGATAGAGAAGGCTAGCAGAATGTTGGCATGCATCGGGAGGGGCTTCACAAGCAGGAGAAAGGAGGTGATCATGCCATTATACAAAACTATGGTCAGACCACATCTGGAATACATGGTCCAGTTTTGGAGGCCACACTGACAGAGAGACAGAGACAGGTTGGAAAAGGTCCAGAGGAGGGCAACCAAGATGGTTCAAGGGCTGCACTGGAGATCATATGAGGAGCGATTAGAGGAACTAAATTTATACACTCTGGAGATAAGGAGGGAAAGGGGGAATATGGTAGAAACCTTCAAATATCTAAAAGGAATAAACAATGTGAGGGCGGGTAGCATATTCAGAATGTGAAAAAATATCAACAAGAGCGCATACATTCAAGTTGGAATGAGGAAGATTTGGAGGAAATGCGAGGGGGAAGTTCTTCACTGAAAGAGTGGTGGGTCCCTGGAATAGGCTGCCAGAATGGGTGGTGGGGGTAGATTCGGTGGACAACTTCAAGAGGGCTTGGGCAACTACTGGGGCTAAATTGAACAAAAATGGCATAGAGTTGAGGGGGTAAGTTAAAATGACTAGGGGAGGTATTTGGGTAGACTGGATGGGCCAGAGGATCCTTTTCTACCAGTAAATTTCTATGTTTCTATGTATAAATCTAAACAGTGTTTGAGAGGGTACAATAAACAGGTAGTGATCAAAGTTAAATAAAGTGCAAATGCAGACTTACAACCATCTGAATGTATAGTGAATCACAGTTATGGACAATTATATACAAGCAAACAGATCTTAGATACTGAAAGGCATTTTAAGAACAAAATACAGAAGTTGCCATAAAGGAAAAGAGAAACAAAAACAGATAGGGCAACTAAGAGGCTGAAAGGAGTGAGTGTTGGAGTCTAAGTAAAGGAGGCGTCAAAAATAGGGACAGTGACTTGGGGGAAGGGAGGGGGTTAGTTACTGGAACAGGTGTACAAGCTGAGATCACAGAAGAAAAACTTAAAAGGGAAGAGGAGACGGCTCTTGTGCAAGTGAGAGATTATTCCTCTAGTGGCAGGATGATGGAAGAAAGAAGCTTGCCTGAAAGCAGTTTTAAACTGAGGGAGAGTGAAGTGGCAGGAATCAGTAGAGTGGAGGAAGTAATAGAAAGGGAGGTAAGGAGACCAAAGAGAAGGATGATACCAGAGGACAGAGATGAGCAACAAAATTGTGAAAAGGGAGCAGCCCCTGGCTCAAGAGATGAGAGAGGAGGGAGAGGCTAGAGATGAGGGAGCAGTTCTGGTTGTGAGGGCGTATCAACCCTTACAATATGCATCACCATACTTTTTAACCTTTCCTTTTATAAAGACTAGAAACATAGAAACATAGACTTTGACAGCAGATAGGGACAGCTTGGCCCACCCAGTCTATCCATTTCCCTACCTATTGGATAATCTGCTGATCCTAGTTAACCAACAGCCTACTTCCTCCTACCCCTCACTAGAATTGCCTTGTGTCTGTACCTTGCATTTTTGAAGTCCCCCACTGTTTTTGACCCCACTACCTCCTCAGGAAGGCCATTTCATGTGTCCACCACTCTTTCCGTGAAAAAATACTTCCTCGCATTGCCCCTGAGCCACCCCCCCATCTTCAAATTGTGCCCCTTTGTTCTTGCACATCTCTTCTTTTTCTGAAAGATGGTACCCTCTTGGACTTTGTTGATTCCCTTGAGGTACTTGAAAGTTTCTATCATGTACCCCCTCTCCCTCCTTTCCTTGAGGGTATAAATATCAAGCTCCTTTAGTCTCTCTTCTTATGGCTTCTAGTGCAGATCCTGCACCATTCTGTTGCCCTCCTCTGGACTGCCTCCATCCTGTCTATATACTTGCAAAGATGGGGTCTCTAGAACTGCATGCAGTACTCCAGATGGGATCTCACCAACTGTCTCTACAGAGGGATAACTTCCTGTTTTCTACTGATGATGCCTCTCCCTGTGCATCCCAGTATCCCCCCAGCCCTCCTTACTGCCTTCTCACATTCCTTGCCTACATTTATGTCACCTGATATGATAACCCCCAGGTCCCTTTCTATTGTTATTGCTGTTAGTACCTCCCCCCCCAATTGTGTACTCTTCCCTAAGGTTTTTGTTTCCGATTCCCAGATGAATTACTTTCCACTTCTTTGCATTGAATCTTAGCTGCCATACTTTTGACCATTCCTCCAACCTTGCCAAGTCCCTTCTCATTCTTTCCACCCCCCCTTTTTATATTAACCCTGTTGCAGATCTTTGTGTCATCTGCAAAGAGGTATACTTTTCCTTCCAGCCCCTCTGTAATATCAATTATAAAGACATTAAAGAGGACTGGACCCAGTACTGAACCCTGTGGTACCCCGCTAGTAACCCCCCCTTTCTTCAGAGTGGACTACATTTACTATTACCCACTGCATCTTGTTGCCCAGCCATTTTTTAACCCAGGCTACCACCCTGGTGCCCACTCCCAGGCAGGCTAACTTCTTTATTAATATTTTGTTTGTGACTGTCAAATGCCTTGCTAAAGTCTTGGTAGGCCATATCTACAACCCCTCCCTGGTCTGCTACTTTGGTCACCCAGTCAAAGAAATCTATTAGATTTCATCTGACATGACATTCCTCCTGTGAATCCATGCTTCCTTGGGTCCTGTGTCCTGCTGGTCCCTAGGTACTCAACAATTCTTTTTTCTAGAAGTGATTTCATCATTTTCCCTACCACTGAGGTCAGACTAACAGGTCTGTAGTCTCCTGCCTCAGCCTTGCTCCCATTTTTGAGATAGGGAATCGCATCCATCCTCTTCCAGTCCTCAGGTACCATGCCACCCTCCCATGATATGTTAAAAAGGGTAGTAAGTGGTGTCACTAGTTCTCCCCTTAGTTCTTTTAGAATTCCGGGGTGAATCCCATAAGGCCCCATTGCTTTGTCCACCTTAAGTTTTAGAAGTCCTATCAGGACCCTTTATTCTGTGAATGGACTGGTATCAGTCCCCTATCCAAGGTGCTTCTATTGTTTGATTTAGGTACCTCCCCCTCCTCTTCTTTTGTGGGCAGACTAGGTGTGCCAAGCGGTTCTTATCTTTTGCCAAAGTCTATGTTTCTATGTTTCTAATACAGAGAAAAAATATTCATTCAGTATCTCTGCCTTTTCACTGTCACCTTCTGCCCACCTTCCCTCCATTTATTAGGCCTCATTATCCCTCCCTTGGTCTTTCATCACTCCCTAATGTGTCCATAAAAGGTTTTATCCCCCTTCTTAACTGAGTTGGCTATCTTTTATATATAAGTGAATTTGTAGATTGAAAATGTTTTGACTTTTCTTATGTTTTATGTAATGTTATGATATATTTGTTGTTATTTTACAGCTCCTAGAGCCTCCGGGATTGGGTGCCTGAAAAATAAATTTTGCCTTGCCTTACATTGCCTTGCCTTTTCCTTGGTTTGGGCCTTTGCTATTCTGATTGCTTTCCCCGCTTCCTTCTGCTTTAACTGATACATTTCTCTGTCCTGCTCCTTCTGTGATTCCTTATACTTCCTGAATGCTATCTTTTTCTCCCTAACCTTCCCCACCACCGCTTTTGAGAACCATAGTAGTTTTTTCCTTCATTTTGTTTTGTTTGTTTGTTTCACACCAAAAGCTTGTTGCCTCTGTAATGGCAGTTTTGATTTTTCACCATTGTTCCTCCACCACTCCATCCTGACCATTTGCAAGTGCATTGTTTAGGCACTCTCCCATTTTACTAAAGTCAGCCCTCCTAAAGTCCAGTACCCTCGCATTTGTATGGCTTGACTCTACAGTTGTGTTTCTTGTGAACCACACTGTTTGGTGGTCACTTGTTCCCAGATGGCTACCCACTTCTAAATCTGAGATCCTCTTTCTGTCCCCATTTGAGAGTACCAGGTCTAAGATTGCTTCCTCCTGAGTGGGTTCCAACACCAGCTGCCTGAGGCATGACCCCTATAGGAAATCAGGAATGACCATGCTCTTGAATGTGGCTGCAGCAAATGTGCTTTAGTTAACATCTGGCATATTCAGGTCACCCATCAACAGTATCTCCCCTTTTTCTGCCATTCTAAGGATGCCTTCTATCATTTCCTTGTCCATTTCCTCCCTCTGAGATGGGGGGTCTGTATACAACCCCTGTTTAGATTGTGGTGCCACTGTGTGTCTCCAAGGTGACCCACAGTGCCACCTCTCCTCCCTGTTTACCCTTTAGTTCCATTGCTTTGATCCTTTCCTCTATGTAGACACTGCCTACCAAAACTATGGAAGAATGATATGGACATGCCCCTTCATAATATCAGAGAAAGGCAGGACATTAACAACTGCTGGCCTAGCTCCATCATGTCTACACTGCCCATACTACTGTCTTCACAGCCAGTGTCAATGGCACTCCTGATTTGGTTAGCAATGGTTGCACAAATCATCATTTTTCCCTGAGGGCTGAGTAGGTCATGTGTGTGATAGACATGGCACAGAGCATGTTCCTCTGTGGGACTAAGAGGCTTGCATGCTAACCCAAATTTCCCAGCTGGCAGCATGCCATGCTGATGATACCACACAACCAGGCCAGTCTATAGTTACACTTTCAAATACACCAACTGAGAGGTATATTATAAAATTTAAGGTCCTGCCAGCATTGAGTTTATGTTTTGGTCAGTGGAAATGACAATGCCTTTTATACAGTTGCAGCCAGTCATGTCCCAATATTTTTATTTATTTATTTACAATTTGGTAACCGGGTTGGGGGGTGCATTCTGAGCTATGACTTGTTTCCAGGTGCATCCCAGGGAAGGGGAGATGGAGCAAAACAGTAGTAGACAATAGCAAAACAACATCTGAACAGACAGGCAAGAAATATATTACAATATTAGAATAAATAAAGAGAATTTGCATGTACCACATTTAAACAAAATGCAGTGGATTTTAGTAGTGCTTAGAATCACAACCAAAAACTTATATTGGTTACAATCAAGACTGCAAGGGTAAATGGAAGAATGGTAGTAGGAGCAAGTGGGAGGGCTGATGTTTCAGCAAGTGTTTGAAGGAGTTAAAGGATGGAAGAGACTGAGGAAGGAGGGGATCTTTTTCCAGAGAGAGAGGGAAGCCTATAAGAAAATGCAAATTGTCCAGCAGAAGAGCATGGGTAAGGAATGGCAAAACTGTGATGGTGCTAGAGTGGAGGGAGTGGGAGGCAGGGCAGGTTTGGGATAGGAGTGTGGACAGGTAGGAGGGAATGGCATTGAACCAATATTTGGAGATGAACGTAGTGCAATGGTCGTATCAGTGAAATGGCAGAGAATGGAGAGAAAGGAGGAGTAAAGTGAGCAATGATGTATCCATGGAGGAGAGTTAGATGCAAAACAGCAGAAGGAGTTGAGGATGGCATCCAGTCTGGTGAGGGAAGAGGAGGGGCAGAGCCAAAGACTACATCTGCATAGTGGAAGATAGGGAGCACAGTTTCTGTGATCAGCTCCCTGTGGACATATGGAGATAGACAGTCTTTGAAACGATAGAGGGCACCTGGCTTGGGACAGAAACTTGGCATGGATGGCATCAAATTGAACTGAGAAGTCAAGCTTACTGTCAAGACACACCCCAGGTACTGAAAGGACTGAGCCACTTCAAGTGGGGTGCTATCCAGAGTGGTGAAGACAGGGGGGTAGTGAGTCTGACTAGTTTCTGATTGGTACCAAAGGTCATGCAGACTGCCTTTTTACTATTAACTTTAAGTTGGCTAGAATGGAATCAGCTGCAGAAGGTTATCTACAGCTGCACTGGAGGGACCAAAGGTGAAGATGGCTGTATCATCTGCATACATATATACATGTAAATTGACACAGGTGTTGGGGAGGTCAATGATGAATACTGAAAAAAGGAGGGGACCAAGGATGGAACCCTTTGGAACTCCAGATTGGATAGGAAGGGGAGGTGACAGGGGACCACCAAACTGTACCAAATGTAGATGGTCAGTTAGGTGAGAACGGAACCAAGTATCACTGAGGGCAGAGAGGCCAGCATTTCTCAGCTTGTCCAGGAGAAGTGGGTGGGACACAGAGTCAGAGGCTTTGGCCAGACCAACCAAAATTGCTGCAAAAATAAGCCCTTGGTTCTTCCCAGAGAAGATGGTATCAGTGACATGCAGCAGGGAGCAGACTGTGGATTAGTGCTTCTGGAAGGCAGACTGGAAAGGTGATAGGCAGTTAGTATATGAGAAGAAACTGAGGAGTCTGGAATGGTCCAGTTGCTCTTGCAGTTTTGAGATGGAGGGGATGAGAGAGAGATGGGACAATAGTTACTAGGAGAAGATGGGTCACCCCCTTTGTTAAGAGGAATAACTTTGCCATCTTCCAAAGAGTGGGGGGGGGGCAGTGCAGAGAATGAAGGAAAGGTTAAGCAGGTGAGTAAGGGGAGCTGCAATAGAAGGAGCTGAGAGATGTAGTAGCTTGGGGTTCATACTAGGATTCATACGAGGATTCATAAGACAACAAAAATGCATACGCCCATAGAGGTTGTCCCCACTACTTAGTGGAGGAAACTGAAATTGCCAACTACTTGATAACGATCCAACCTAGTCTTGAAAACATCCAAATTAGTTACTGTACTATATCCTTTGGTAGTCCATTCCATAGTTTACTAGTTCTGGGAATAAAACTATTCTTCCTAATATCAGTTTTATACTTCTCCTCCACTATTTGTTTTGTATTTCCTCTTAGGACATATTTTAAGTCCTTAAATTTAAGTCCCATATCCTCTCTCAACCCTTCATCACTAAGGATCTTATAAAATAATAAAAGGTTTTACAGTATTAATTTATTGAAATGTTTCTCCAGGAAGGTTACACTGAGCAACAAGCTCATCTCACAGTACATCCTGGGGAAGGGGAGTGAAACAATGAGTAGTAGAACAGGATAAATACATCAGTAACTAGATTAACAGCATATAGACAGACTGATCAGTTCACAACCAAACAATAGCTAACAACATTTCTAGACTAGAGTACATTTGAGAGAGATTGACAAAGGGGATAGTAGAAGGTACACGGGGTGGTGGAAATTAGAGGTGATAGAAAGCATTAAGTTGCAGAATGTGCTAGGCTTGCAATAGGGATTAGTGATAGGGAGCATATTTGACCCAGCTGAAGGAAGGGGGAGGTATAGACCAGCAGTTAGGCAGGGCCCTGCAGGGTATGGTGCAGTTGCAGTTTGTCATTAGGTAGTTTGCTAAGGATGTAGAGAGAGAGTAGGCTGATGAGGAGTGGCGGATTTGGGTCAGTACTTGGTTCCAGAGCTTAGGTAGGTGATAGAAAAATGCCAGTTGGCCGGATGTAGTATTTCTGTAAGGTATATTTAGTGAGTGAGAGTAATCAGATCGGAGGGTGTGTTTGGATGGGTGAGGGGCAGGTATGGAGGTGGCCAGGTAAGATGGGAGCGAGCCTAGCCAGAATTTAGAGGTAAACTTTGCCGCTTGCAGTGTTCTTCTATCAACAAGTGATGGAAAGTTTAGAGAGCGGTAAAGAGTGCAGTGATGTGTCAGAGCAGAGGCATTCAGGGCAAATCCTTATATGATGTAATTCTAGTGGCCATAAATCCAGTACATTCAATCTATCCTCATACGATAAGACCTGTAGCCCCATTATTAATTTAATTAAGACTCTTCGGGGTCTTTCCACTATCCTAATATCAGACTTTAAATATGGATTTCAATTGGTGCACAATAGTCCAAGTGTGGTCTCACATAAGTTTTAAATACTGGTAGTAATACATAATTTTTTTCTAGTATAGAAAGTTCTTTGAATACAGCTGGTTAGATACATTGCCTTGCTGGCCACACTTAAACTATGTGTCCTACTTTTCAAACTATTACTTATAAGAACCCTTAGGTCTTTCTCAATGTATGATTCCTTTATCTTAACCTGCTGCAGATAATTGTCCTGGCATATATTATTATAGCCCATGTGCATAATAGAACATTTGTTCAAATTAAAATTAATTTTGTTCTTTTCAGCCCAATCATTGATCATTGCTATATCCTGTCCTAACAGTAATCTTTCTTCAAAGGTATTAAACACCCCTCCCACTTTTAAACCATCTGCAAACTTCACCAGTTTATTACCACTTGTAATAGTTAAATCACTTATAAATACATTAAACAACAGGGGTCCCAAAACCAACCCCTGTGGGACTCCACTTAGGATGTTTTTTCTTTCTTCAGAGATTATTCGCTCAAACATTTTTCCCACCACCGATGTCAAACTAACAGGTCTATAGTTAGTCACATCATCGCTCCTTCCCTTTTTATGTTTGCTTGCACGCATGTGCAAGAAACATAGTGCCATCATCCGAGTTTTCGGAGGTGTGGCAACCCTCTTCCAATTCAGGCAGTGTGTTTGCAGGCACAGCCGCAGTTCTCCAATGCCTGCTCGAGCTGTCTATGACAGCTCCAAAATGCAGTGGAGTACAGTTGAAAGGGGGAACACACTTCAGTGAGCAGCGATGAGATATCACTTGCTCATGCGCGCCTCCCCACACACACACACACACACACACACACACACACACACACACAGACACACAGACACACAGACACACACACACACACATGCACACATACATCACCCCCCCACACACACTGTATAGCGGGGTGCCCACTCCCCCATCGGCTGTGCTGTACTCCCCCCCAAAAGCCTTCCACATGCCACGCTGGGTGCCCACCCCAGTGTGGCAACTCATCATATAGCCGACAGGGGTGCCCAATCCCCCATCAGCTCCATTGTCCTCCCCCCCAGAGTACAGGGTGCCAAGCTGGGAGCCCACCCCAGCGTGGAAACAGATGCTATGGCTGACAGGGGTGCCCAATCCCTCGTCGGTTCCATGGCCCCCAACCAGCCGTCCTTGTGCCATGCTAGGAGCCCACCCCAGCGTGGCAAACGTCCCATGTTGTCATTTAAAAAAAACCAAAAAGCTGCAAATAAAAAACTGTCACTTGGCACTTCTCCCTGCCCCCCTCTCACAACCTGCACCCACCTACTGCGCACCCTGCCTCCCCATACCCCCACTCACCCCATACTTACCTCCGGACCTCGGCGTGACGATCTTCGGTGGACCGGGAACACGTTTGCACTCTTCAAAGCAGACTGCGAACTGAGGAAATGTCAGTAAGCTGATAATGGGATAGATAGGGTTTTTTTCAACTTTGCTGCATATCTCAGTCATTTTTTGGAATTTTTGCACCAAATTTTCAACATGAGGTTTTTGGGACCCCTTCTCATGAATGCTGTCACTGTCATGGCGTTATTCAGGCCAGAAGGGTGATTTCTCAGTCACTGCACAAAATCACCTTTCGGGAATCGATTAACGAAACGACATTGCTAGTGTTCATAAGGTGGGCTCTCAAGAATCCTATTTTGAAAATTTGGAGGAAAAATTCCAAAAAGTGACTGTTTTACAAGCGTGCGTTGCACAGTTCCTACGCACGCTCATAAGTTCATGAATTTTCAATATTTTCACTCCAGATTTTCAACATTGCCATTTTACCACACCTTCTTATGAGTAGTACAGCTGCCATTTTTCACATCTCACCCAAAACGTGTTTCTGCCCATGTAGCACACAATGGCGCAGTCCTTGTGTGAAATCAATGTACAGGACAAATTAAGAAAATCACAGTGACACTGTTCATGAGCAGAAGTCTTAAATTGGGTATTTTAAAAATTTGGTGAAAAAATTCCTAAAAATGACTGTTTTACGAGTGTGCATTGCACAGTTTCTACACATGCTCGTAAGTTCGCGAATTTTCAATATTTTCACCCCAGATTTTCAACATTGCCATTTTACCACACCTCCTTATGAGCAGTATAGCTGTCATTTTTCACATCTTGCCCAAAATGTGTTTCCGCCCATGTAGCGCACAATGGCGCAATAGGTGTGCGAAATCAATGTATGGGACACATTAAGAAAACCCCAGTGACACTGTTCATGAGCAGAGGTCTTAAAATGGCTATGTTGAAAATGTGGTGAAAAAATCCCTAAAAATGATTGTTTTACAAGCGTGTGTTACGCAGTTCCTACGCACGCTCGTAAGTTTTCGAATTTTCAGTATTTTCAATCCAGATTTTCAACATTGCCATTTTATTACACTTCCTTATGAGCAGTATAGTTGTCATTTGACACATCTTGTCCAAAACATGTTTCCACCCATGTAGCGCACAATGGCGCAGTCGGTGTGCGAAATCAATGTATGGGACACATTAAGAAAATCACAGTGACACTGTTCATGAACAGAGGTCTTAAAATGGCTATGTTGAAAATTCGGTGAAAAAATTCCTAAATGACTGTTTCTGACGTGTGTTGTGCAGAACCTCTGTACGGCGCCGTGATTTGCAATTTTCAATATTTTCACTCCAGATTTTCAACATTGCCATTTTATTACACTTCCTTATGAACAGTACAGCTGCCATTTTTCACATGTTGCCCAAAATGTGTTTTCGCACATGTAGCGCACAATGGTGCAGTCGGTGTGTGAAAGCAATGTTTGGGACAGATTAAGAAAATCACAGTTACACTGTTCATGAGCAGAGGTCTTAAAATGGCTATGTTGAAAATTTGGTGACAAAAGTCCATAAAATGACTGTGTTATGAGTGAGCATTGCACAGTTTCCACGCACTCTCGTAAGTTCATGACTTTGTAATATTTTCAGTCCAGATTTTCACCAGTGGCATTTTTCCACACTTCCTTATGAACAGTACAGCTGTCATTTTTCACAACATGGTCGAAATGTGTTTTCACACTTTCAGCACAGAGATGCATGGTCGCTGTGGGAAATCATTGTTAGGGACAGATAAAGAAAATCACAGTGACACTGTTCATGATCGGAGGTCCCAAAATGCCTGTGTTGACAATCTGCTGTTAAAAATCCCCAAACTAATTACATTACCGGTGTGTGTTGCACAGTTTCTATGCACGCTCATGACTTCACCAGTTTTTTAAATATTTTTAATGCAGGTTTGCAACATTGCCATTTTTTACACATCCCCATGAACAGTACAGCTGTCATTTTTTACATCCTGTTCAGAATGTTTTTGTACCTGTGGTGCTAAATGCCGTAGTCGCTGTTCATAAGCAGCTTCCGGCTAACAAACTGATATTGCCACTGTTCATGAGGTGGGGTCACAAAAAACCATGTTGAAAATTTGGAGTGAAAATATCAATGAATGCCTGAGGTATTAGGGTTTCCAACCATAACGCCCAACCCTGTAGAGAATGACAGGCATCAGGGGTGTGACTTGGGATTCTTGCCTGTAATGCTCATAGCATTCACACCCTGCAGCCAGTGAGAGGCATCAAGGTATGCCTTGGACTCTTTGGCCCCAAAGTTCACCCCATTCTCCTATACCGCACCCATCTCACCATATTTCTTGATGGAATGAGGTGTGCATCAGGGCCAAAGACCCCAAGGCACACCATGACACTTGTCAGTGTCTGCAGGGTGGGGTGTGGTGAAATGGCGTGGCCGTTATGCCTGATGACCCAAAGGCACACCCCAATGCCTGTCACTCTCTGCAGGGTGGTGGTGGGGTTGGCTTCAGTTCAATACTTCACTGCCATTCCTATTACGCAGCTCTGTAACTTCTACACTACCACTGCCAATGCCAGCAAGCAAACATTCGGCATTGACAAATGCTTATTGTAATATAGGCACAACCGTAGCTGTTCCCCAGTCTCTTGACACAAGACTCTTCCTCACAGATTTATTACCAATTAGTGCTATAACTGGGGCAAGTTCTTTCCCTAATTCACTTATTAATCATGGATGAAGTCCATTTGGACTAGCAGCTTTTTCAATTTTAAGATTTTGTATTGCACTATATACCTTTTCTTCTATGATATAATTCTTATCCAAGAAGAATCCCAAATTAGGTATACCTTTTACTAAGTTAGGATCATCAGCTTGAAACACCTTACTGAATGCTTTATTGAATTCTTTAGCCATATGTTCTGGTTCTGACACTGTGTCTCCATTAATATTTAATGGGCCTAAACTTCTATTCACCCCCTTTTTTTCATTAACGTCAGAGTAAACACTCTTCATGTCCATTTTTGTAGTAGCCAATCTAAATTCTAGCTGCTTCTTTGCTTTCCTTTTTTCTACTTTCAGTAATCTTAAAGTACCCCTATACTTGTCTCTATTGGCACTAGTTTTCTTGCTTTTAAATCTTTTAAATTGTTTCTGTTTTTCCTTAATTAACTGACTAATCATCCTGTTCAACCAGATGGGTTTCTTACCTCGCTTATTATACACTGTTCTAATTGGAATATACTTATTTTGTAATTTATCAATTGTTCCTACCAACCGGTCCCAGCTCTCATCTGTAGATAATCCTCCTAACAACTGGTCCCTTTGTAGCACTGCTAACTCATCTCTCATTGCTGAGTAGTTTGTTTTATTATATAGTCTATGCCTTGTTTTACCCTTCATAACTCTTCTCTGTCTACTAATTTTAAAGGAGATGGTATCATGATCACTTGTGCCTAATAGTGCTGAAACCCCAATATCATGTATGGCCTCAGGTATATTGGTTAAAATAATGTCTAGTAAATTATCACCCCTTGTTGGTTTATTCATACACTGTATTAAACTATTAAACCATATGTCAATAGTTCTCTCTGCACCCTGGCTGCTACTGAATTATTTTCTGCTGCTAGTTCCCAATTTATAGTCGGGAGATATAAGTCCCCTATTAATATACTATCTGCTACTTCAGCATCTGTTCTGATATATTCCAGAAAATATTTAGTGTCATATGCTGTTACATGTGGAGGTCTATAAAATTTACCAACTTGATTTTCTTCCCCTGATTCCCAATCAAGTCCATACTTACTATCTCAATACTTCCACAATTATCAGCTCTACTATTAATGCATTCAATATGTTCAGCCACATATATTGCAACACACACCCCCATCCTTTCTTCTCTATTGTTCTGAATCAAATTATATCCAGCTAATTGTGTATTCCATTTAATTACTGAATCCCACCAGGTTTCCACTATACCTATAACATCTACCTTTTCATTATGTGCTTTAACCATCAGAGAACATCAGAACTAGACTTTGATGGTTTGAGGGAGGAAAGAGCAAGTAGGGGTTTCTGGATGGAGAAAGGGGGAAGTGGTAACCGAAGGTGCTTTTACACACAGGTTTTAAAAACAGAATGAGCATTACCTGTGTGGCGCCGTTGTACTCTGTTTCGTTCCTGTTCCTTTTTATACTCCGTGAGTATTCTGACAACTCCTGCCTCCATTTGTTTCAGCTCCCCCACAGAGTTTGTTGCTCTATGGCTGTTTCTGCAGTGCTACTGAAATGGCTGTTTTACACTGCCAGACGAAATGGAACACATCGGTAAAAACCGCTAAAAGCAGAAATTGCAGTTTGGATGAACATTCACCAAGGGAACAGAACAGATGCACTTTACACACAAGGGATATAACAGAATACTGTTTCCATAACAGTCATTCTGTTACAGAAACCTGTACGTAAAAACGCTTCTGGAGGGATATGGGGGAAGGGAGGAGTGGAGGGAGAAGGGAGTTAGTAGTGGAGGAGCACAGAAGGGTACAGGTTGTGAAGAACGTGTTAAAGAAAGCCACATCAAAGGCATGGTCAGATACAGGTGAACCATTTTCCACAAGAATGGGGGAAGGGGTGACTGGGCAGGTGGGTTAAAAATGGATTGTATAGCCTTCCAAAATTTAGATGGGGAATTTAGGTTTCACTTGAGGTTGGCTTTGAAATTCTGTGATTTACCTTACTGCACTGCCTTAGTGCAATTATTCCTTAGAGCCCTGTGGAATATGTGGCCAGAGGAGGAGTGGGATCATTTGTAAAAGGCCCAAGCATGATCCCATGAGTTACAAAAGTCTATGATATCAGAGGTAATGCATAGATGATGGGATGTTTTTACTCTGAGTTTCCTGAGGGGGTGTGCCTGTCCCAGACAGTGACAAATTTGGAACGAAAAAAGGAGGGACATAATCGATATCTGGAGCAGTGAGGATGTCAGACCACTTAGTAGCAGTAAGTTTGCTCAGTAGAATGTTGATATTTAGTGACTGGGCAGACCTTGCCCCGATATACTTGGTCGGGAGGGGTGGGAGGAGGGTCAGATTTTCTGATGCAGAAGATCATACAGTGGTCATTAAAAGCATCTGGCAAGATACCAGCAGCCACAATGCTGTGGGTTTGGAAGGTTAGAACCCAGTCCAATAGGGAATGGTTAGCAGAGTTGGAATTGAGCCAGGTGAGTACTAAAATAACCTGTGTCAAATTAAGTGACTCAATCTTGTAAATAGTAGGTCTGGAAAATAAGTAAATCCAATTGCCATAGAAGTCCCTGAGGAGGATGAGTTCACCTTTTGAGGAAAAAGAAGCAATGGTGGAAAGAGAGTCTACCAGGGAAGAGTGAGAAGTCTTAGGAGAGGCAGAAAACACTCCAGTGAAAATGGATACTGAGAAGGGGAAGGAGAATATGATTGAAAGATATTTGATGGAGGATAGAATAGCCTCCTTGCTGGCCACAGTGCATGTCAGACTCTAGCAAACATAAATGGCCACTCTTCACCCTATTTACTCCTATCCTGTCAGAAAAGATGGTAATCAGAAAGTGACAGGTTATGGTCAGGAATCCTGGAGGAGAGACGTGACTCAGTTTTACATATGACATCTAGGGCATGTACAGCAATTGCAGCCAAACAAAGAGGAGGTCAGATTTCCATAGCAGGCTCCTAGCATTTAGATGCAAGACTCTGAGTCCCTTGGAGGTAGTGGGGGGTCCAGGATTGATCTCTTTGTTACCAGACTAGAGGAGGAGTAGGAGAATGAGGAGAAGGATGAGGTGGGGCTTCTTATCCTTGGAGCTGGAAGGACAGCAAGATGAGGAGTGGCAGCAAGGGAAAATGAGGACACGGTGGAGGAGCTCCAGGTGAAGGATGGGGGAAGGCAAGAGGCCTGGGTGAATAGGAAGGGAGGAAGAGAAAAAAGAAAGCAAAGCATGGGGTGGGCAGACAGGAGGATGAACGAAAGAGAGTTGGATGGAGGAGGAAGGAGAGGTGGAAGAAGAAGAAGGGGAAAGGAGCAAGAAAAATAGGGGCCAGGAACATTATAGTTGAAGGGGAGAGGAAACTAACTGGCTAAATGGAGACCACTGTGATTCAACAAAGAACAATGGTAATCAGAACACCACAACACCAAAACAGGCTAGTAAACAACAATGCAATAAAATTAAATTGACTAGCATATGAGGTGAATAAACTGAGGTAATGAACCAAAACTGCAAAGAAAATAAGTAACAACACAGTTGAAGTATTAGGTTACAAGATAAAACAACACATTATATGCAGCTGTTGAGCAGCAAGGACAAGATTCAACAAGCAGCAGACAACAGTTCAGTAAAACTGGTAAAAGTGGAGCACCACTAAGGAGCACAGAAACAAATGGAAAGCTAGAGTATGCTAAATCTTAGAAATTGTAACAGGAGGAAGAAAGCAATGGGAACCAAAGAGTAGTACACCATACTTGGATGTAAAGTCACCATGTAGCAGGGTAGTCTAGTAGCATCCAGGGTTGCAGTGAGGTAGGAATCAGGTTGAATGTGGTAGGGAATGGGTGAAGGATAATGCAGACAATAGCAGATTGGTGCAATACACCTCAGTGTGGCTTTATTTTCTATAAAAAGACAAGAAAAATAATTAACTAAAATATTCCCATGGATAAAGTTACCTTAGGGAGGATCCCAAGGAGAGAAGTGCTGCTACTGGAGGAGGAGAGGGGAGGATGGTGAGACAAAGAAAAAAGTGCTTCAGAAGGAGGCTGAGAGGAACTGCTTATATAGCTCAGAAAAGTGAGATTGGCTGGCTGCTTGTCCATTGAACTATAGGCCAAGCCTTCCAACTGAATGGTCTATGTAGCCAGTATAGTGTTATGCTTGTGCAACTGTGTTAGTTTGGTTTTGGCCATTTGCAGTCTTTACTCTCTATTCCAGAGCAATTATCACCCTGTAGGGGTACCAAAGGCAAGGAACCCTCAAAGAGGGTTCCACCCCTAGAAGTGCCACGGGATGATTCCCATGGCAAAAGGTACCTTAGGAAGGATCCCAAAAAAAGAATAAAGTAGTACAAAACACATAAGCAAGCAGTAGCTGTGACATAGTAGTAGATAAAGCATCAGGCAGCGGACAACATAATGAGATGCCTTGATGACGAAATGAGATGCACAGGTTAGCAATAGCATGAGTTTGGTGGGTAGCGCTAGAGAATGACAGGACCTCCTAAGGAAACATAGAATGGCAAGTAGGGACACCATCCACCTCCATCCAGCAGCAGAACCTACCTAATAGAACTAGGAAATACTAACTACAGCTAATTAACATTTTTGACCTGAGGCATGGAGGAGAGAAAAAAAAACCTTTGAGGAGGAGATCTCTGGGGATCCAAGCCCTAGATTGCCTTCCCTCCAGGCTGGGATATTTTATTTAGTGATGGCTCTGCAGCTGCGATTTGGAAACATAATTAAAGGGAGGTGGAAAATATTCAAATTTGGTGGAAAGCTCTCACTCAGTCCCTCTAGCGGGAATGCCATGGAAGGTTGTGAGAGTGCTTGCAACATCAGGGCAACCAAGGTGGGAGGAGGAGAGCAATGACTGCTGAGCCACTCACCTGGCCTACTCACCCTAAACACAAACCAGGTGAACCAGAGGCAGTCGTAGTGAGTATGCAGTGAAGGTGCCTTGCTAGGGAAACCCCTAAAGCCAATGGATAACCATTGTAGTGGAACCATTAGAGCCAAAGGAGATTGGAGTAACCACCCTTCACAGCTAGTCTTAAATTCTGCAGCAGGAGCTGCTGTCATGTCAGTGAAAAGCTAAAGCCAAGCCCGGAGTAAGGACATTCCCAGCTATTGGCCAGGTGAGAAGGATCCTGCTCCAAGTTGGGCATGCTCAAGATGCGGACTTAAAATACAGAGTGAGACCGTAGGCTGCATGGAAACCCTGAGCCAGAATGGTATGGCTGGCATGACCCAGAACTGATAAGGAGCTGAATGACTGTCACGTGCTGAGACCTTGCAAAGGTAGAATGCAGTAGTGAGTGCAGCAGACATCCCAGAGGCTGAAGCTGAGGGGATGGTGGTAGGCATGAAGCAAAGATTGTGTAAGCAAGAGTCGACCTGCACATAGGTCAGTAACAGTGTAGCAACAGTTGAACCTGCACGTAGGTCCAAAAAACATAGTAGCAATGAAGCAGCACTGTGAATAGTGGGGCAAGCCAGCCAGGCATTCAAAAAGCCAATAAAGATGACACATACTCTAAGGATTTGTCAGTGATGGAGACAGGATTTAGAACATAAGTAATTAGCCACACAAGGCCATGACTCCCCAAACACCTCCAAGACCCCGGCGTAGGAAAAACAAGAAAGTGATGGAAGGGCCAAGACCCACATGCAGGTATTAAAACTAGTTGACAGCATCAGCAGTAGCTTAGCTTACCTAATAGTATAACAGAGTGTACAAACATAAAAACAGCATCTGTATTGAGTACACTGAGTTATTTTCTTCAATAAACATAAAAAGAAAGAGACACCATGCTCTGAAGCAGCTATCACCTGGCAGTGCAATGAAACTGCAGCAATGAGGTAAGTAGAATGAGTTGAGAGAATATGATTGAGCTGCATAGCTAAGGTACAGAGTGAGCCTGAATCAGGTGAAAACAATTAAGTGCAGCATGGAGAACAACTATGGTTGAGCTGAAACACACAGATAATTGTTGTAGTTGCACTGCAAGTAATTTGTGAGTTGTGAGTAACTGAGAGCAAGTAATATGAGCACTGGAGTAGCAATATGCTAGGAGCTTAGAACAAAGCCCCAAAAGGCAAAACTAAAACACACAAACACTGAGAACAGGGAACAAGGCACAAAACAAAGACACACAAACACAGAAAACAAGGAATAATGACAGAAAGAAGCTCACAGCCGGAGGCAAAATACAAACCAGAAGCAAGAAAACAAATGCAGAAGTCCAGCAGAGAAAAACAGAAGCAGCATGGCGAGGGGGGCACAGGCCCCAGGGTAGGCCCCAGCCAGCCGCAGATGACAGACAGACAGAGCCTCTGGCCAGCAAAGAAAAAAGTGCTTCAGAAGGAGGCTGAGAGGAATTGCTTATATTTATTTATTTATTTATTGAATTTTGATGACTGGATAGGCCCACTGGGCCCTGGAGGTCCCTTATTCAGGGGCGACCCAGGAGTTACAGGACTAGTAGGATACACAATTAGTACAGATGTAGGTTATAGCATGTACAGGTGAACATATAGAATGACATATTACATAACAGGTTACAGTGATTAGCAAAAGTGAAACAATGGGGGAGAGCCAGAGCAACACCTGGGTCACAATTACCTTAGTAGAGTATTTTAGGAGGAGAGCCAGTAGAGAAGGATTAGGGTTCCCAGCTTTGGTAGGTGTGAGGTAAGTGTTCAGGCAGAAGAGCAGTGTGGAAGTGTCAGGTAACATAGCATTGGCATTGACTTGTGGCGAGCATGTGTTCCTTGAGTCTTGTTCGGAAGCTCGCAGGTGATGGAGCTTCCCAAACCTCAGGAGGAAGGTTGTTCCATAGGGAAGGGGCAGTGTGGGAAAAGGACATGCCCCCTGCCTTGGTTCTTACCCTTGGGACTTTGAGAAGAGTTTGGCCTGAGGTCCGTAGGTTGCGAGGATTTTGCTTGGCAGTTATGAGCCCTGCAAGGTTTGGGGGAGGTGCTGAGCTAATTAGCTTATGTGCTAAGCAGAGCACTGGGTACCTAAGACAGGCTTCGAATGAAGGCCAGCTAATAAGTGCTAGAGAATCACAGTGGTGGCTCCTAGAGTGGGACTGAGTGGCGAAGCGGACCACCTGTTTGTACAAGACCTGTAACCTATTGAACTCAAGCTCGGCCATTCCCTGAAGTATCGGGGCAGCATAGGTGAGTGTTGGGAGGAGGACACATGAGGCAATGGCAGTCCTGGCTTCTGGGATCAACTGATCCTTGAGGCGATAAAGTGTACCAAGTTTACCATGAATGACTTTGGTGACTTGGTCAACATGTTGTTTTAGAATGAAACCTTGGTCCAAAGTAAGGCCAAGGTATTTTGTGGAAGCAACCACTTCTAGTTTGTTACCCACCCTGGAAGTGAGTTGCAGGTGGTGTGCTCTGTTTAGGCCAAGGGATCTAGGTCTGAACAACATGGCCTTGGTTTTGGTAGTATTAAGGATCATTTTATTCTTAGTAAGCCAGTCCTCCATAGTGAGTAGGTCCTCTTGGAGGGATGGACCTAGGTCACCCAGGTTGTCAGAGGATCTGTAAATCATGGCGTCATCAGTGTACTGAATAACAGTACTGCTCCCACAGTGGTTGTGCAGATCATTTATAAACAAGGAGAACAGGAGGGGACCGAGTATGGACTCTTGTGGTACCCCCTCCTTTAGGGGCAGTGAATTAGAGATCTTGTCCTTCCACTTGACCCTGTGAGAATGACCAGTAAGGTAGCTTTCAAACCACCTGAGGGCATGAGTGTCCAGGTCTATGTTACACAATTTGTGATGTAGGAGTCGGCGGTCGACCAAGTCGAAGGCCTTGGAAAGGTCGATGAAAACCGTACCTGTATTGGACCTTGAGTCAAGTTCCCTAAGCACATCTGCTGATAACTTAGAGCGGTTTCTGTCCCCTGCTTAGCTCTGAACCCATGTTGGGCCGGGGAAAGAAGCCAGTGTGCTTCTAAGTATTCATGGAGTTGAATGTACACCAGTTTTTCCTGGATTTTTGCTGGGTGCAAAGCAGAGAGATTGGCCTGTAGTTACCAATGGGTTCCGCTGGCCCACCCTTGTGAATGGGGACCATGTGAGCATGTTTCCACAGCTCTGGGACAGTCCCCTCTAGAAGTGACCAGTTTATGAGCCAGGTAAGAGGCCTTGCAAATGCTGGAGCACCGTCCTCGAGTAGTCTGGCTTGGATACTGTCAGGCCCACCCGATCCTCTGGTTTTCAGGGACTTTAGGAGGGTGAGGACTTCTTTAACCTTAGCTAACCTCAGATGAAAGGATGGGTGGTCAAGGTTAGGAGGTTTCAGTAAGTGGGACTCGTTGTTAGTCACTGGGAGCCCAGCCTTGTAGTCGTCAAGGTTCGTGAAGTGGAGATTGAGGGCAGTAGCAATATATAGCTCAGGAAAGTGGGAGTGGCGGGCTGCTTGTCCATTGAACTACAGGCCAAGCCTTCCAAATATTGGACAAGGCCATGGATGAAGATGACAGCGAAGAGGGCTACCCTGGGCACTCCATAGGCCATGGAGGCAATATGCTGCACACGGATAGTACCAGCCAAGAGTCTCTTTCAAGACTCTCACAGATGACCAGCTGGTGGGCTGTTACCACCTCAATAGGGTCATGCTTATGCAGCTTTGTGAGCTCCTGCATGAGTAGCTGTGCAGTGACACCCAGAACAGCCATGCCATGTCAGTTGAGCAGAAGGTGATGGCTGCGATGTGCCTTTTATCCACCTGGTCATTCCAGACACTGGTAGGGGATGCCTTCGGCATGTCACAGTCCACTTGAGCCTGCTAGCCCAGTTTCTAGATGCCTTGGTGCCACATGTTGGTGAGTTCATTGTGTTCCCCAACACAGCAGCAGAGCACACAGAAACCATGCAGCAGTTCCATTAGGTTGTGCACTTACCTGCTGTACTCAGTGCCATTGACTGCACCCATTTTGCCATCCGTACACCTATTGGTGATGGAGTGGATGCCTACCTTAATACGAAGGGCTACTACTCCATTAATTGCCAGGTGGTGTGCGATGCAACAGGGTGCATAACCAATGTCCTGGCATGATACCCTGACGGAACTCATGACGCCTTCATATTGCAAAACTCCCACCTACTATATGCCACTAATTTGAAGGATGCCACATACCCAGAAGGCACCTAATCTGTGAATACATGCAGCACGACTCCCTCCCACCAACAAAAAAAAACATGGGGAACATGCAGTGGTAATGCAGTACGTAGGCCACACTGAGGGAAGGGTGGACAGCTGCACAGCTAAGAACACAACCTCCGGGCTGGTGATGCAGTGTGGGAAGCAACAATGTGAACGTGTGCTAACATATGTGTGTACCTTACAGGGGACAGTGCATATCCCTTGTATACCTGGCTCCTGACACCCATCCTCTCGCCCATATGTGTGGCAGAGGACAGATATAATGAGGCACACTCTGCCACTCGCAACATCATTGACTGGGTCTTTGGCATGCTGAAATGTGATTCTGTTGCCTGGATCATTCTGGAGGTGTCCTACAATACTCCCTTTGGAAAGCATGTGGCATATTCCTAGCCTGTGCTATACTACACAAGATGGTGGTTGCATGTGGAATAGGCCTGCCAGTCCATGAGGAACACAATGATAGTGACATGGAGCCAGAGGAGATGGGCATGCAGGAGAAGCCAACAGGCAAGACCCCTGCATGGCCAGGAGGGCACAGAAACACAGGTAATCCAACATACAAAGCCTCTCACAGTGGAACAGGTGAGTGGAATGAAACAAACAACGCTGTTGCATGTCCAAATACTTTATTGACAAAAACACAGAAACAAATCAAATAGTGGCAGATAGACAAATATAGAACTAAATGGTAATGGACATTGTGGACATGGGGATGGTTAATATGAAGGCATAAGTAAGAGCAGTCTCAGTGCAGCATTGTGTCATGTGTTTACTGTAGTAATGTGTGGTGGTGGTGGGATGGAAAGCATGCCCAATCATGTGTGGCTGTGGCCGCCATGGGTCCTGACAATCATCTGCCACTGATCCCTGGTGGTGGGAGGTGTTGTCTGTAGGGAGACTGGAGTGACACTTGTGGTGAATCAACTGCTCTGGACCATGGACAGCCCCAACGTGAGTCAGAAGAAGGGGAGGGGGAGAGAGGTCCTGTCCCAGCATGTGAGGTGTTACATGGGTCCTGGGGGTCACAGTAGTGCTGCTAGGGGATTGCAGTCATGCTGCCAGAACCTAACTGTACACTGCACAGAGTGGCATGGTGTCCTCACAGAGCTGGGGCTGCCCAGACTAGAGATGGCAGTGCTGTGTCCCTGGAGCAGACCACCATGGATGGCTGCCATATGCTCATGCACCACCATAGTGAGCTCACCGATGACGGTGCAGATGGTGTCAGCAAGTATGGCATCACAGGCCTCCAACCATTGCTCGAGTCTCTGCAGGTCCACATGCTGGATGTCCCTCATACTAATGAGGTCCTTGTGGACCACTCACCTAAAGAGGGCAAGCTTGCGGTGCACAGTGGTCTGTGATTCCATGGGCAACTGCAGCAACCACTGCCTGGTGTCCTGGTCAGCTTGCCTCTGGTGGACACTGTCCCATTAGACAGGACCAGGCAGCTCCTGTTGGCCCCAAGAGGCTGTTGGAAGCACAATGCAAGGGCATATTGAAGGAGGTGGCAGGGGCACAGCTGCTGTGGGTGGCTGAACAGGCCTGATTTGGGCTGGCGTGGTGATGCCTGGCTGTACACCACCACCTGGGGCACAAAGCGTGTGTGTGTGTGTGTGTGTGTGTGGTGGCTGTGATGGCATATGCAGCAGAGGTGTTGGTGATGGCAGTGCTGTCGACAGGGGCATGGGGGACATTTATGGCATGGGGGATAATGCAGGCAACCTTCTGTACAATGGTGGAGTCGAGCTTTGCATCAAGGACTGCTCCTGTGGGAGTGGGACCAGTGACATCTTCTGGATGGTACGGCCATAAAATTCAGATTCACTGTCAGACTCTTCCTCCACTATATATATGATTGGGCTTCTCTGCCAGTGTGATGGTGACAATGCAGCCCAGACGCGGTGGATGATTCCTCCTCATCCCCTGTGATGGGTCTGCATGCTCTGTGGAAAGAAGAGCAATCTGTCAGTGGCACATGCAATACATGTTACACAATGCATGCTGCTGGTGGTGCATGCAAGCCCCAGCTGTGGTGCTGTGCATTGCCCAGGGCCAGCATACCTCAGCCCACAATGGTAACACAGTCACCGGTAATGGTTGGAACGTGCATGCGGGACAGTGTTCCCTGACCAGCTATCCCACACATGCAACACATGCACAGAGGCCATTCAGTGTGACAAGTCAGTGGGGAGAGCCAGTGGGATACTAGGGTGCATAGGGGAGAGTTATCATAGGTTGAAAGAGGTACTGTAGATAGTGATTCCACACTATAAAGCACTGGTAAGACCTCACCTAGAGTACTGTGTCCAGTTCTGGAGATCACATCTCAGAAAGGGTATAGACAGAGTAGAGGTGGTGTAGAGGACAGCAACTAAAATGGTGAAGGGTCTGCAGCAATAGCCCTATGAGGAAGGGCTGAAGTATCACAATATGTACACCCTGGAGGACAGGAGATAGAGAGGAGATATAATAGAGACTTAAATACCTCATGGCTATAAATAAGGGTCAAGAAGAAAGCCATTTTCAGAGCCCAATAAATTCAAGAACTAGGGGCCATGCTATGAAGCTGGAGGGAGGTAGACTCAGAAGAGAGATGTAACAAAGTATTGCATTACACAAAGTGTGGTAAATACAGCACCTGGAAATACCTCCCAGAGGAGGTGATAAGGACTAAAAATAACTAAAGTCAAGAAGGCATGGGATAGGCATAAGGGAACCTTGTGGCAGGGGAAGGGGAGGGAAGCCGCAGATCAAGTAAGATCTGTGGTGTTACAGGAGGTAAGGAAAATGCACAGATGTGGTGGGCCATGTGGTCCTTTAAAGCCATCATAGTCAATGTTTCTATGTGTTTATACACCTCACACCCACCCATATCACATATCAAGGACAGGGACTGGGCCAACAATTACCTGGGAACATGAGAACTATCTAGGAACACATTTGTATAACCGTACTGGTACTGCCACAAGCAGTGTATGATATGCAGCATGCTATGGCTAGCATGTGCCATACTGTGTGCCATACCATGATGTACACAGTAACAATAATGTCTGCCAGCATGTAACTAACCACATGACTACCTATCATGGCATGCACGCACAATATTGGAGGGCATCCCTGAGATTACATCAGGGACATCCCTGACAGGCATGGACAGTTAAAAGTTAAAACAGTAGTCATCAGGCCAGCCTGGTGGTGCTGAGGGTTGAGGTGCTGGATGCCATACCTCGAGACATGCCTGTGACCCATGTTTGGAAATAAACATGGGCCGCTGGTGGTCGACAAGGGAGGGAGAGGATTGAGCAACCAACGAGGGCTCTCCTCTCTCGGAGAAGGGTGGGCATGTCATTCTGCTCCTTGGCTGCCCTCCGGTGGAGGATGGGGTTGGTGCCAGAGTTAGGGAGACAGGTAGCATGGCATCGTGACATGCACACGCCTCCACGTGTGTGCGTTCATGGCCACGAAGGAGAGGGAACACAGAAAAGAGGAGATCGGCTTCCAGCTCCATGGCAGTCTCTCCAGTACTCTCGTGCAGCAGCCTCATGGAGCTCTCAGGCCTGCTCCAATATTTGCTTGAGGGGGGAGGACGGTGCTTCAGTCCCACCATGAGGGTTAGTCTGTGGGGGACACAGAGCCTGAGGGGTTGCGGGGGGGTATGGAAGCGACTGGGGGCTGGTAGGAAGACAGAGATGTGCCGGCAGGCCGCAGGAGGATAAACATCTGAATTACAAAAAGCAAACAAACAGTGGTCATCACAGCACATGCTATCAACCCACACACAGCCCAACCCACCCAGCAAGCACACATGTCTGCATGCACCAGCACCCAATGACAGCAAATGACACCACGGTATGGAAAAACACCCTATGTGCATGGGTAAACTCCATAGGAGCCTTGTGCACAGCAATACTTGTTGGGTTGCAGGGCAACATGCAGCAGAGTGGGCCACAGGGCACCACACTGAGGAACAGCATGTCAAGATGTGCAAAGGCCTGTGGCACCACATATGTCTGCAATGCCCCTTGTTCCACTGTGCCCCACTGGTGGCAGGACCTGCAAGTGTACCCATGCACACATGGATGTGCACCAGTTGTGTACTTACATGATGATCTGCACAGCACTAGGGTTTCATACCCACCCCCAGGCACACCTGTCACCACCACAGCCCTCGGGGTAGATGCTACAAACTCCTCCACTGGGTCCATGGGCCTGGCAGATGCTGCAGATGGAGGTCCTCACCAGTGGCCTGTTGTTAGCGGTGAAGGGCAGCCAATGTGCCCTTGGCCCACCGGCAGGGGTTACAATAATGCTTTTACGTGGCCTCCACCATGTAGTTTCAACCACCCACAGCAATTGATGGCAGCAATAATCTCCACTCCTGCTGGACCATGGCATCTGTGGACTTGTTGCAGAACAGGACCGACTCCCTCTCCAGATAGGCCTAGGCCAGGGTGCGCAGCTCCTTCTCAGCGATTCTGTGGTCCCTCAATCTATTGCCATAATCCATGAGACCTGTAGGAGACATGAGAAGGGCAATGGTTAGTGCTGTGTGTGTATGTGATGGTGTGTGTGCATACACAATGTGCCATGCCAGTGCAATGTTGCCATGTACAGTATGCTGAACAGGTGTAGCACAGGGTAGACTGTGCACATTGGCAGTCTGTCAGAGGCCCCCAGGGTCTAAGCTTGGCCTAGGATCTGCCATCCAGTCACACTGGGGTATTGGCACCAGAGGCATCCAGAGCCCAGGGCTGCACCATTAGGACAGGCAGTTTCGCAGAGCCTAGATACAGTTAGCTGACATAGGGGTAATGTTGGTCAGTGCATGTGCATGTCCCCCCCAAATGTGGCCCTTATGCAGTGCACAGTGGCATATGCCAAGACAAACAGGGGCCCTGCGTGGGAACTGCCAACTCACCATGGCATTCATATATGCTGCACCTGAGCAAAGGGTGCACTGGATCAATCTGTATGCTGCCCCATTGACAGACATGGTCAACTGGCCTGATATGGCCCCACAAATCTGGTATGTGTCACTGCCTTGTGCCACTATGCATGACAGTGGTATGGGCAAACCCCGGCTGGCAGACCATGCCCATGCTGCCATGACACAGATAGGTGTCAGGCGACAGGCCTCTATTACACTGCTGCCATACATGCACTGATGTGGTTGAGACAGCACATCTGGGGACCACCATAGACAGATATGTGACGCTGACACCACACAGGTTGTGATACGCCTGCTGTCAGCCCTTTGTTGCATGAACATTGGGACAGGCAACATGTGTTGAATGTATATGCTGTACATGCAGTTGCATGCTGATCTACAGACAGGGGGCAATAATGTGCTGTGATGCACAGGCTTGAAGGCCTGAGCCTGGGCCATGGACTGCAGGCTATGTCACGTAACATCCAACACACGAGACACACACACAGACATACAGAAGCATATGACGTGGGGGCCAGGCCTTTCAATGGCACCCCACAGGTCCATGTCCCCCCATATACCATGCATGCTCGCATCCAGCGGAGCTGCACAGTGGCCCGGTTAGCCAGGGCAGGAACTATTTGTGTAGTGGGATTGCCCCTGTTCCCTTACACAAATGCATCATCGGTTGGGCCATGTCAGGCATTTGCACACAGACAATACACACCTGACAGGTTTCAGTCTGTGCCAACTCAAAAAGCACAGTTACCCATGTGTATGCAATGCACAAAGACCATAGTCTGCATGCATTGATGTGCATAGGTGCACCACTGCAGAGGTGCCAAGCAAGGCACAGGGACACACATAAAATAGACTGCTCACCGGCCTGCAAGTGGGATGTGACCCATATGATCATAACGGGTACTGCACTGTGTAGGGAACAATGCTACCAAGGTGAACACCAGCTCTTGTGGTTCTAGGACCCACCATACCTCTAATGAAATAGCCTCATAACAGTAGAACATGACATATGACATGCAGGGGTGGTTACCCTTACTCATTTACACATGTTCACTACAGTGTTATATGTCACCAAGACAGTTGACATACTAGAGGCATGGTATAGAATTTATGCTATGAGGGGCACCAATGCATGTCCCAGTCAATGGGAACTGTGCAGATCCTGGAAGGCAATTAGCCCTGTAGTATCCCCTGTGTCTGCAATAGTGAGTCAGTGGTCTGCCTCCACTCTGTGCACCCCTCTTGGTTACCTCAGTGTGTGTGTCCTCTGTGCCATCCACTCTTCCGTACTCATGTAAAGGTGTATGATGAGTATCACGTCCCATATAACCCTGTGTTCCATAGTAGCACAGCACTGTATGGTGCTCTCACTAGAGGTATTATGCAGGGACATGTACAACAGCATACAGGCCTACAGGCCCCAAATACTTATCACCAGCAGAATGTACAGCAGTCACACTCAGGGACATAATACAATTGCCCAGCTAGATGGAGCAGGAACAGCATACTGACTAGCATGTGGGTCACAGATCATAAGGTCTGAAACACAAATAGATGCAGTTCATTTCCATTGTAATGTTTGTCAATAGGTTGCACAGACACTCCATGCAGTGCAGTCTGTAATATGAAATTACTACAGAATTATATGATTTTCTGTAGCAAAAACAAATGTGTAGTTTGGTGTTTGTCTTATTCTAGGTCAGGGGAATGTATGTAAGATCAGCTTCAAATACAACTGGTTGTCAAGATGCTGAAATATGTTTTGTTTTTCACAAAAGTTAATTCCTATAGGAGGGGAGAGTGAATATTGCATTGTTATCTTTGGTGACATCAGACCAGGCCAGGCCAAAATTTCCCAACAGGGATGAAACCATGAGGTTACCATCCAGTTAATTGTTTAATATTTTCAACCTATAAGTAAAAGAGCATAAATAGTCTGGAGGCCTATATCTATTTAGAGTAACTGAATATATACAAATTTGAGTGAGCACCGTAAGTGTTAAATCCATGGCACTAAGCACATGTGAAACTATGAGTTATTACACTTGGTCACAAGCATGTATGTTAACAGAGAGCCTTTACTGAATAGTATACATGGAATGAACAGATAAGTCCAATACAATTCCATATATAGATGATAACTATATATATAGTGTCCATTTTAAATTGGTAGCACGCTACTTATACGCCAGCAGGTTTTGTGCATAAACACAATAAAAATCACTTGCGAGGCAACCGAAGGATAAACTTCTTAGGGTGCCTGACTTTCATTTAAGAGGCAAAGGAGCTGTTAACAAAAGATTGGTTCTGATGGTACCATGGTTCATTTATGAGAGTGCACCCAAAATGGTGGACCATGGGTACTGGTCGAAAGTTTATTTATTTATTTACTGAAAACGTCAGCCATTACCTTTGAGCACACGTGCTCATTTACAAATGTTCCACGTCAAGTAGTAGTCGAGAAAAAAAAACATTTCAAGTACAATAAGCAGTTCCAGAGGAAATGCAGTTGAGTCAGTCTCAAAGCTCTTAAGACACAGCAATTACATACAGTTTTGAAAAAATCCATACAGATCATTCTATAAAAGTCACAGGATATGTACAAAGAGAAACTGAATAAAACAAAGTAATGGTTGTGGTTGCACTGGACTGCAAGGGCAGACCACAAAGATAAGTTGATTAATCTTTGGTAAATCCAGCAGAATATTAGGCAGTTCATTTAACCATTTAGCAGCCCTGACAGCAAATGACCGCTTGCCCAACTGAGTATGCTGGAAAGGAGGCTTAAGGGCATTCTTGACCATGTTCCTGGTGTTGTATTGATTCGAGATGGCACAGAAGCACTTTGTTAAAGCAATGGGTATTAGGCCCAGAAGTGATTTTTTTTGTCTACCAAACAGATCTGGAGCTCTATTTTGCAGGGGTACGTGAGTACATAAAGGGTACTACTACTACTACTACTACTACTAGTGCAGTTATCTGCACCAAATACAAAGTAGCACACCTTACTACAGATTAGCATTATCCTGTTTAGTAACATGTCACAGGCAGCTGTGTAGACAGGAAGACCATAATCTATAAGTGACAATATTGAGCTATCCACAATAAGGCATCTAGCATTCCCAGTGAGGTTGCTTCAGTTACGGTATAGGGCCCCCAGTATTCTGTTAACTATAGTCACAATACTGTCAACATTGCAGACAAAAGATGAGAGGCCAAATTTTCAAATGGCTTAGACTGCTGCAAGCACTGGATGTCCCAAAGATATGGCACACAGGGCTTGCAGCAATTACGTCGCTGGTGATCAGGATTTTCAATCTATTGTGGCACGTGCTGCAAGTTAGGCCAACGTTTTCTGGTCTAGCTTGTGGCGATCCCTAGGACCCTTTATATGGTGGTTGCATCAAAGTGTTTTTGCAAGCTGCAGTAAATTGGATAAAGTGTTGCAACTGCATCTGACCTACCCAAATTGGGCACAGTTGCAGCTAAGATAATTGGCGCAACTCTGCCAAAGAAAGAGTTTGACACAAGGCTTGAAACAAACCCTGTGCCACCCTTTAAAAATTGAGCCCCAACTCTCATCCAGCGTTACTTCATGGTATTTGAAGGTCTCCACATGTTCAAGGTTTTGACCCTGACTTTTTCGAATGACAGAGTATAAATTTCCAGTTCTGTGTGAAGCTAGAGAAGAGCACGGTCTTTGTTTTCTTGTAACTGGGGACCAGTTTGTTATTGAAGAACAGGCTTTCTAGTGACCTGAAGTTACTTAGTAGAGTGGTAGTGAGTCTGTCAAGGTCAGGGTTTTTGGAATAGATGATAGCATCATTGGTGAAGAGGAGTGTGTTAGCTGTCTGACAGGCATCAGGCAGTTGATTTATGAACAGGTCAAATAGGAGTGGCCCCAAGGTAGAGCCTGGGGACACCAATAGATACTCTCTAGTATTGGACAAAGATTTGTCAATCTTCACAGGCGGGGAGCAATTGCTGAGATAGCTGTAGAACCAATCAACTGTGTTCTGTGCAGGGCCGGATTAATAAGTATGCACATTACGCCATGGCGTAGGGCCCCGAGGTTCAGGTAGGGCCCCCAAGTCTGCAGTGTCAAACAGTGTTTTTGACGTCCCTAATAAAACCTTTTTTTTTTTTTCGTTTCATTCTGTAAGTTTGGGCATTAGTTTCTGTAAACACGCCCCCCCCCGTGCTTCCACGGATGCTCACCCAGCAAGTGACTGAGTCTGACTGTGAGGGCATTAAGGCAGTTTCTGTACACCTCCCCCATCACCCCAATGGCCCCCGTGCTTCCCGCGGATGCTCATTGAGCAAGCAACTGATGACTGGACTCTCGAGCCTCTCTCGCTCGGCTCCTTTCCTCCTCCTCTGCTCAGTCTAGCCTGAGTGATGGTCTGGGAACGAGTGGGCTGCCTCAGCTGTTCCAATCACCATCCGACTTGTGGAGCAAGGAGGTGTGGCCAAGTCTGAGGAGCCCAAGCAGGAATTGAGGAGCAGGCTCGTGGTGCGCGCTTTTGGAGACAAGTCGTCGGTCAGTGTGAGGGAGAGCACTCAGAGCTCGGGCGAGGGCTGGGCTGCAGTGTGGTCTCTGGCCATCTGACCACTCTGATCTCATCTGTCTGAGATCAATCACATTCTCTGTGTGGCTGCGTGTGTGTGCGGTGCACGGTGCACCTTACAGTCGAGACTAGTAGGATGGAGGGACTCGTCTCAGGAGCCAGGAGTCCTGTCATCACACCGGTAAGAGGCAGAGCAGAGCTGCAGGGCTAGGCTAGCTCTAGCTGCACTGTTTTTTTTTTGTTTTTTTTTTTGTTTTTGGACTGTTGGTCACACAGCGACCGTCCCGTAGTCATTCTGAATACAGTCCTTTTTTTCCTCCCATCCTCTCAGTCCCTCCAGTCACTCACTCGGACAGAGCGCGGGAACCCCTACGTGTCGTCGACTTTTCTTCACACAGTGTGTGGAGTCGTCGAGCTAGCTAGGCCCAGAAGAAGAGCCAGAGCCCAGAGGATAGGAGGAGGTTGATGACAAACAAGGTATGTAAAACATGTAATTTAAAATAACTAGAGTGTCTGGGGCAGGCATCTGCTGGGCTGAGCTGGCACAAAAAAGTTGTTTACAAACCCCATCCATCAACCCCACCTTGTCACCCGAGAGACCCAGGTTCATGTCTAGCTCTGGAACCAGTGGGGGAAGAGCGGCTTGCTAAGACTTTGTTCCTGGGGGAAGTGCAGGCTGCTCCCTGGCCACAAACTCCCAGATGCCAAGCCATGAAACAGCAATGACATCAGTTGCAGAAACCAAGCCAGAGTGAAGGTGCATCTATAGTGTGGGGGGGAGGGGATCCATAAAATATCCATGTAACTAAGTGTTTTTTCTCCTCTCTAAGCACCAAGTCTGTATCAACACACAGAAAAAGGTCAAGTTATCATGCAGTTAAAATATATATATATTTCACCACCATATTTTTGCTGTTGCAATGCAGAATTTTCACCCATTCTCCAAGAGTAAATGTTATATCTGTTATATCTGAACCTACTATATGTTTCAATGCTATAATGTTCCTTAGTCATGGTTTTCATCACAGGAACAATATACAAGATCTCACAACTAGAATGCAACATCTTAATTTAGTGTGATTTTATTTCTACCAAATATTTTACAGCTGACAGGAGGAGGAGTGGAAACTCAGGTTACCTATCATTCTGAGTCTAATTAGTTATTCATAAATCCAGACTGCTGTCTGATTAGTTATTTTAGCAGATGTTAATAGCTTTGAAACATCTGGTACAGCTCAGAGAACCACATCTTGTGTTTGTAGTTCAAATCTATATCACAGACATGTAAGTAAACAAATAAAGTGATTAGAATTAGAACTGCAACAATGCCCTTACAATGCCCTTACAACCATACATTCCCTGGGTCTTATTGTCCTATCTGAGGTTAATGGACCTCCACTTCACCTCAGGCCATCCACACTTCCCAGCCAGATCTTAATCCCTTGGGAATACCCAGTTGCACATGAAAATTGTGTGTTTTGGCAGAAAAATGCCTGCCCCAGTATTTCTAGGAAAATCACCAGAATTGCCACTGTTTGCCATTACTGGTAGTGTTCCAAGAAATTCTGCACAGCCACTCTTCAGACAAAATAAGTGTTTCAAAACATACACAGCAAGAACATTGCACGTGCAAAATGTATGGACTATTTGGTCCAGGGAGTCTTGCTAACTTGCGTCATGTCACACGGTGAGTTAGTGACTGCAGTGAGATTCAAACCTGTCATTTCCTGTTTTACAGTGCAGTACCTAAGCTGATAGATTTCTTTGACTAGGTAACCAGGGAACTAGACTAGTGGAGGGCAGTGGACATAGCTTATCTGGACTTAAACAAGGCCTTTAACACTGTGTCACACTGACGGCTGATTAGGAAGTTGACCAGATTAGGAGTAGGGTCAAACTGGTAATTTGGGTTCAAAACTGGTTAATGGATAGGAGGCAAAGGGTAATGATTAACAGCACTCACACAAAGGATGGGAGAGTGACCAGTGGTGTACCACAGGATTCAGTACTGAGACCAGTCCTTTTCAATGCCTTCATGGGGGACATCATAGAAGAACTGGAGAGGAAGGTATGCTGTTTTGCAGATGACACCAAAATCTGTAATAGGGTGGGCATTTTGGGGGGGTGGAATGGATGGGGATTTAGGGAAATCTGAGGAGTGATCAAATACATGGCAGCTAGGGTTCAATGCCAAAAAGTGTAAAACCCCAGTATTTTGTATGGGATGGGGGGAGTACTGACAGTCAATAGAAAGGAAAGGGACCTTGGGGTTATTACATCAGAGGATCTCTGATGGCAGCACAATGTGATAAGACCATGGGCAGGGCAGTGGGACCAATGACCCCAGTACACACCCCAATGAGTAAAGAAGGGTATTGTCACATGTGAGTTAATTTGTGATTTTATTGTCAGAGCTCTGAATTGTATTGTTTAAAATGGTATGTGACCTGTCAAGTCATATGGCATAACACATAGCATTAGTGTAAAGGACATCCTGCTTGAGTACTCTGGTTGTTGTATCCTTACTGGCACGGTGCTGAGGATAAGTGTGATGTTCGCATTTAGGGGCCCCCGAGCCACAAAATATTATTTGTGAGTAGGGCCCCCACATCCATTAATCTGGGCCTGGTTCTGTGACAAACCCAGGCCAAAGAGTTTAAGTAGGAGCTTATGGTTGGCCAGGTCAAAGACCTTTATAAGATCAATATATATAGCAACAACACTATATTGGTGGTGTATGGCTTCTGGAAGCCATGCTGCTGTACACACTAGATACTGTATTTTTTGAGATATGTAATGAGTTGGTCATAGACTGTTCTCTCAAGGGCCTTGGATGGGGAGAAATAGAAATGGATCTGCAACTGTCAAGGCTAATGTGGTCTCAACTTTTGAAAAATGGCCTAACCGGTGTGGATTTCCACTTCTTGGGGAACTGTGAGTAGCACAGGGAAGAGCTGCATATTATACAGATGGAGTAAGTACCCTCTATATTGAGGTGTCTTTGAATCAGCCTTAAAGTAGAATTTTGGGTACCTTGGTTCAGAGCCCACCTTTTGTGAGGCTTCAAAACTGGGTTCCCTGCAGGTGGTCTAGGCAGACTCAGTGGGTATGGTGGAATGTAATATCAGTAAATGCTGTTTTGAAGTAATTGCCAATTTATTTGGGATCAAGGATCTTTTGACCCTCCAGACTGAGAATTTGAGGAGTGGTTTTAACTCCCTTGCCAAGGACCTTTGAGATGTTGTCCCAGAATCTCTTGACATTGTTTCACTTCTGAGTCTGCTGGCCCTTATAGAAGTCAGATTTGGACTTTCTGATTATACTGGTGCACTTATTGCAGGCTTCCTTGAAACTTTGCAGGTGGACAGTGGACCCTGTTTCTCTGGCCAGTTCCCACAGATTGTCCCTCTCCTTCATGCAGGCAAGGAGTTCTCAAGTGATCCATCTGGATGGTGTTCCTCTTGCCTTGCAGTTTTTAAAGGGTGCACATTTATCACAGGCATGTGTGATCTCAGTGACAAAGAATTCTAGGCCTAAGACAATATATGGGGATTGACATCTAAGAAGGGCCAATCAATCTAGGCCAAGTAAGATTTGAATTCAGACACCTTTTTGTTTAGAACTCAGCTGACTGTGATCGGCACCTCGTCTGTTTAACTGCCCAGAGACATTGTACTGAGGAGTGATCACTTAGGGTATCTGGCAGAACTTTAACAACTTTAACCCAATCAGAGTGTGTAACTGTACTCAGTTGAATAGCGTCATAGTGACTGTTTTATAATTGGTCCTATTGTGCTCAGAGACTATTTGTGGGAGAAATAAGCTGGACATCTTATCCCTATGATGTGTGCTGGATTTAGCATTTCAACTGATGTTAAAGTCATCATTATCAACATATTCCTAGTTCTGATTGAGTTGCATGAAGTAGTAAGTAAATGGCTCTATGTCTGGATTCTGTTTACCTGGTGGGATATACACAGACAGAATGACAAGAGATTTATACCCTCCCCATTTCAAAAGCTTTATTGCTAGGCATTGTAGTCCTTGGTTAACTCTTTGATCATGATTTTAGATGTTTGCAGGTCTGATCTGAGGTAGATAAGGCAGCCCCACCTTGCTTTCCTATTCTATCCTTCCTGTAGATATTGAAGCCTGGCAATGAGAAAGTGACAATTGGTATGTATGGACTGATCCAAGTTTCAGTTACCCACATAAAGTCTGACTGCAGTAACTCAACCTAGGCTAGGCTTTGAATTGGGCAAATTTTGGTAGGAGACTACTGATGCTATGTTTAGTAGTCCTTGGCTGCAAGTGGCAGACCCAGAGCTACAAGTAGGACGTGGGTTGGGGTGGACGTTGCTGGACAGCAAGAGTAACATTATTTTAAGGCATCTGGTGGCTCTGAGGTAGTGATTGAGTGTCTAGGTTTTGCTCCTAGGAAGAAGGGGCAAGCATGTGGTCCTAGATGCAAAGCCATGTTGGGAAAATTTGTAGCACTCCCCAAGTGCCATTGGGGTTAGGTGTCCAATGTAGGGGGGCATACTGCACTTCCTCACATCTCTCCTAAATCTATGCCCTTCCATCTTCATAGCATGTGTCTTTGCTCTTGAACATTTTTTCTAATGAAAAATATTCCCCTCCTGTACCTCATTTACCCCCATGAGGTATTTAAAAGTCTCTATCATTCCCCCCCATCTCTCTTCCAGGGTATACATGTACATATTAAGGTCTAAGACGGTGGCCACACTGGGCCAGCCGCCGAGTACAGCAATCTAAGAGTTACTGTTTTTAGTTTTATTTTATTTGTTGTATGTATTTTATTTTACTTGTTTTGTTTGTGAGAGTTTTTAGAATAACTTTAGAACAATTGCTGCAATAACGTTCACTTTCCTCCGTTATGGTGTTCTTACTGACTGCTTACTGTTTGGATGCCAATAATACTACATTTGGCTGCTATCTGTTACTACAAATGGTGCCTTCAAAGAGTTTTCCAGCTGGCTTGAACATTTTGGAGGGAGATTGTGGTCCTTGCTATGTCTGTGCTGCTATGGAGGTCTGGAATGGAAGCACGCTGCCGGAGTGGTTGTGGCTTGTGGACTTGAACTTTCTGAGGCACCAACTGTGGTCGCAGTGATGTATCCGGCCTTTGCAGACGTGGCTTGTGCTGGTGGTCTGATGCAGCTGAACTGAGGGTCTATCAGGTCATCCTACATCGGGTGGGTGGGGAGCCAAGTTCCTAGAAGTATCTGATTTGCTTTTTGTGGTGGACTGAGCGAGCTGGTCCAACTTGTCCAGAGGTGGGTGCTGAGTCCAGTTATTTCCCCCAGGTGGATTAGGTGGCACTGACTGGAGGGTCGGCTTTTCTGTTAGATTGTCCTGGGGTCTCCAAGGGCTGCCTGGCTAGGTCAGGCATACCCCAGCGGTTTATGTGGGGGGATTTGCTCAATTTGGGTGCCTCTTTGAGATTGGGTTGGGCCTAGGTTTATGCGGCTTAGCAGACTTTATCATCTATCTGGATCTGATTTTTTGGGGAGAGTTTGACTTGGTCTTTTGAAGATCTATTTAGAAGAACTACCTGTGAAGATCTATCTGGATTACTGAGTAGAGGATTGGATGTGGGACCTCTCCTCTGATGTTGCAAGTATATCATGAACTAAGCTGGTACTGTATAACTATATGACTGAATAAAGAAGCAGTGAGAGGGCCTCTCTCTGGTTCTATTATTGTCATTTTAAAAATTAGTGGAAATGTGACAGTGAGAGGGCTGCATTCCATGGACAGTTTTTACTGGTGATGGAGGTGGTGAGAGCTCTCCCTTTTCACTGCAAACATTCTATGGCATTTCAGAGAGCTTCTTTGGATAGTTGAGAAGGATTAAACACTGCGATCATACTGGGACAGTGTTATTTATTTTTATTTATTTATTAAAACAGGGCATCGGAGGGTTGGGGGGTCCAGGCCTGGTGGGCGGGTGGAGCGATTGGATGGATTAGGATTGTGGGATCAAGGAGATGCCCTGGGGTGAAATGGGCCCAGGAGAGGGGTCTGCTCTGCCTGGTTCTCATACCCAAGGGTTCCACTTTATGTGGGAAAATAGTGTGGACAGTAAGTTATCAATACAAATTGACTTATTTAACTGGGTTTAGTGTGCTATTGCCGTTTTTGTGTTTGGTTGTGTGTTATTAATTGAGCCGATTTAGGTAGTATTTTATTTGGTAGGATTTTGTGGCATTAGTTATGTTTTGGGGTTTGCATTAAAGTGAGATATTTATAAGAGTGTGAGAGGTGTGTGTGATATTTTTAAAATTAGTGGCTGCTGGTCTTTGGGAGCAGCAGGATGTGTTGGCAGAGAGCCCCAGTGGGCGGGTACTAATCTCCCACTGTGCTTAGGGCCCTCCACCCTTTCAATTGTCCCCTATTACCGGTAGAGGTTTATAGGTGGTGCAGCACCTTGGGAATAGCAAGGGGACATCAGAGGGGTGGGGGGTCCAGGCCTGGTGGGCGGGTGGAGCTATTGGATGGATTAGGATTGTGGGGTCAAGGAGATGCCCTGGGGTGAAATGGGCCCAGGAGAGGGGTCTGCTCTGCCTGGTTCCCATACCCAAGGGTTCCACTTTATGTGGGAAAATAGTGTGGTCAACCTTGACTGACCATCCTACTTGGGTGGTGTTATTCATTGTCAGGTCGATTAAAAACAAGACAGTAGTGATAGCTGATCTTGTTGGAACATCAGACCTGGCATGCATCATCAGGACTTGGCTGGATGAAAATGCTGGTCCCATATTGGAGTCAGTGGTTCCGACCGGGTACTCGGTGATACACCGCCCGCGGTTGGATCATAGTGGTGGGGGTGTAGTCAGTTGTTTTAAGACAGAATTGGGCCTTATAGATGTGCCATTTGGGGTCACTAGATCCTTTGAGTGAATTGGGGAGCAGGCGTGGGCTGCAGGACACTTCTCATCTACCCTCCACCCAGGGGCTAGAAAGATTTCTTGCAGGAAGTTGCAGACTTCATCGTCGACATGGTGTTGGAGTCCCCCAGATGGTTGGAGCTGGAGGACTTCAATGCCTGGGTCAATGATGAACTCTCACATTTTGGATAAGAATTCCTCCAACTGATGATTTCATTGGGCTTTACACAGGTGGTTACCTCTGCGACCCACAGGCAAGGTCACTCGGATCTGATGTTCCTACTGCGGATGGAGATCTCCGATGTGGTGGTGGAACCTGTCAGGTGCTCTGATCACCACACTATAGGGTTCAGTTTTGTAGCTCCCCTCAATAGACCTGCCCCTATGGAGATGGTCCGGTGCTGCTCTTTATGGGATTTAACCTCTGATGGTCTTATGGCAGTGCTGGAACTATTGGGGAGTTCAAGTGTTAGCTCTGATCCAGGTGATCTTCTTCCAGCCTATAATAAGGTGGTGGTGACTGCTCTGTATTCCATAGCTCCTGTCTGGGTTCACTCCTCATCCTTCACCCTCGATTCCCTTGGTTTGATGGGACCTTAAGGGAGTTCAGGTGAGTGGAGAGAAGGTTGGAGCGATGCTGGCAGAAAACCGGCCTGGCTGATAACAAGCTTAGATAGATGTTCCATTGCAAGGACTATCAATCGGCTGTCTCCCGTAAGAAGGCAGAGTTCCTGTCCAGGGAGACTGCCAATGAACAAAATTGACTGGCTCAGTTCTTCTGTACTGTGGACAGGCTATGCAGTCCAGCCTGCCTCCAGAATTGGGGAGCTTTTTCACAGAATAAGTGTGATGAGTTTGCTCAATTTTTCATGGAAAAGGTCACCCTCATCAGGTTGAAGATCTGTACGGTGCACTCAAATGGGCATTATTGTGGTCAGTGTGGGAGATTGCAGACACCCAGTTTGTCTGATCTGACTTTGACTGATTGGTGATTGTGGACATCGTGAAGATTATCCAGGGTTTGCGATCGACTTACTGTAGTTTGGACCCTGGTCCAACACACCTCCTGGTGGGATACATGGAGGTAATCGGACCAGTCCTAACTGAGATAGTTGGGTGTTCATTGGAGACTGGGTGTTTCTGGACACCCTGAAGGAAGCACTGGTATGTCCCTTCTGAAAAAATCTTCTCTCGACCCTGACTGTCTCACAAACTACAGGCCTGTTTCTATTCTACCTTTTGCGGGTAAGGTTATTGAGAAGGCAGACACACTGCAGTTCAAGGAGCTACTTACCACCCACAATGTCTATGATCCTCTCCAGTCTGGTTTCAGGAAGAGGCATGATACTGAGTCAGTGCTGGTTGGGGTACTTAATGGTCTCCTGATAGCGAGAGATCGGAGGAACCGCTCCATCTTGGTTCTCCTTGATCTCTCTGTTGCATTTGATACTGTGGACCATGGTGTGTTACTGAAGCATCTGCAGCTGATCTGTGGTCTGTCTGGGATGGTCCTTAGATGGTTTCAATCTTTCCTCAGAGATAGTACTCAGACAGTGGAGTCAGGGTTTTTTTTTCCTCAACCCCTCTCCACCTGCCATGTGGGGTGGCGCAGGGCTCAGTGCTCTCACCCATGTTGTTTGCAGTGTATGTGCTGCCATTGGGAGACATTATAAGATGGTAATTGCTGAGTTTTCACTGCTACGCAGATGATACTCACCTGTACATGTCCTTTGTGCCTGAGCAGAGTGATGCTGTTTCAGTCTTTAACTGCCTTGCTGAGATTCAGGATTGGATGAGTGCCAACTGGCTCAGATTGAACCCAGATAAGACTGAGATGTTATTTGTGGACCCAGGTCATTGGGTAGAGGGGTTATCTGTTCGGGAAGTTATCTGGGCTATGGCAGTATGGCAGCCAGATGATGACCACTGACCAGGTGTGAAATCTGTGCATTATGCTTGATGGTGGGCTGACACTTAAGTCTCAAGTGTCGGCCATTGTCAAGACCTCATTTTACCATTTGAGGAATATCACCTGGAGAAAACACCTGGTCTCTCCCGATAACCTTCCAGCATTGGTCCACACTTTTGTGACCTCTCACCTTGACTACTGCAATGCCCTATACCTAGGGCTACAGGGGATGGACCTCCACTGCCTGCAGCTGGTGCAGGATGCAAGGTTGTTGACTGGCTTACCAAGATCTTGCCATGTCACACATGTGATCCATGGCCTGCATTGGCTGCTGATAAAGTGGAGGATCACCTTCAAGGTCAGATTACTGACCTATAAGATCCTATATGGACAGGGACCACAGTATTTGCAAGATCTTCTTTGTTCCTACCAACTCTTCTGCCCTATCCGTTCCACCAATGAGGGATTACTAGAGATTCCCAGAGTCCGTTTGAAAACTTCAGGAGCTGGATCTATCACTTTTGCAGCTCCAACCCTGTGGAATTCTCTACCTCGTCGGATCAGAGAGTGACCGACCGCTGAGGCATTCAGATCCTCCTTAAATTCTTATTTATTTAACCTGGCATATCCAGATGCTTGAAATTCCTGCTGCCTGTTATTGATTGTTGTGTACTGTTTTTATTGCTTAATATATGTTTTTATTGTTTCAGTTATGTGTACAACGCTATGATCTGGCTTTGGAATAGCATTTAATAAATAAAGTTTGCTTTGCTTTGCTCTTTTTAGTCTCTCATCATTGGGCTTTTGCTGCAGGTCCTGCACCATTTTAGTTGTCCTCCTCTGGACCAGCTCCACTTTATCTATGTCCTTCAGGAGATGTGGTTTCCAGAAGTGGACAAATACTCTAGATGCAGTCTTACCAGGAGTCTATACAGAGGCAACACCACCTCCCTCTTTCTGATCATGATACCTCTCCCTATGCAAACCAGTATTCTAGCAGTACTCCCTACTGCCTTGTCACACTGCCTGGCCATCTTTATGTCATCCAACATGATTACCCCTGGGTCTCTTTCTTGCTGGGTCATCGTCAATACCACTCTACCCATTTTTTACTCTGCCCTGGGTTTCTGTGCCCTAAGTGCATTATTTTGCACTTTTTTACACTGAAACCCACCTGCCATAACCTTGATCACTCTTCTAGGTTTTTCAGGTCTCTGCTCATCCTTTCCATATCTCCCCTAGAGTGTCCACCCTATTACAGATTTTGGAGTCATCCACAAAGAGGTTTACCTTTCCTTCCAGCCCCTCTGCAATGTCATTTATAAAGACATTAAAGGGGGCAAGTCCCAGCAGTGATCCCTGAGGCTTACCAGTTGTCACTCTCCTTTTCATGGCATGAACTTCATTTAACACCATGCTCTGTTGCATATCCCCAAAACTGGGACATGTTTGCAGCGAGGAAGTGTGACAGCAGTTTGCATGTAAAACTGGCAGGTCACTAACCCATAACACTGGAACACAATCAAACATAAGGAGATTTAGCAAAATTACCAGTGCCATTGATAGAACCAGTAATAAACAATTTAAATGCAATCACCATTCAGGAGCCCTGGCAGTTGAATTACTTCCCTGGGAAGGCATGGGCTGGACTCTGTCTGGATGTCCCCTCAAAAAAAAAAAAAAAGTCCTTCTCTCTGACGTTTGTGAATGCTTGTTGAACTGTTTAAGTTTTATTTGTTATTTCACTTCAAAGAACATCTTACAGAGAATTTAGACCCTGGCAGTGAGAGTGCCTGAACCTTTTTAATTGCTGTTTATATTTACAATGTTTTCATGCAAGGTTAAGGTGAGTGCTTACCTGAGGGTGAAACCACTGACTGGTTAAATCTTTTGAGGTGAGAGCTCTGAGGGTTTCCATAATTTCAAGACTTATACAAGATATGTCAGTTTTGAGACTGGAAGTTTTCTACAGTGGTATACAAGTGGGAAATTGACTGGGGTTGTATGTTCAAATCCTCTGAACTATCCCTGTTGAACTAAAAACTTGTTGAAAGGGAAGGGTAGTTGTTTTTGTTAAAGCTCTCCCTTGCTATGTGAGAGGTGGGGGGGCTTTGGTTTAATTTAGTTAAAATAGTCTAATTTATTGCTGTTTTTTCTTTCTTGAAAATTGTTGTGTAAGTTTATTTAAATAGGGTAGTGGTGTTGATGGTGCTAATTAAAATCTGTTGACCAACAGTAGTTTTTAAAATAGGCAACATGTGTTGGGACCGAGTTTTGGTGGGCAGACGCTATTCCCCCTCCAGGCTAATGGACTTGTACCCCTTTGACAGCCCCCCCGTTGCAACCCGAGGTATATAGGCATTGTTGTGCCTTGGGGATTGCATGAAGAAGGCAGACAGGGAGGGGGGTTCTTCAGCTGGGGTGGAGGAGCGGATAAGGGTGGTAAGGTCAGGGAGATGCCCTGTGGCAAAATGGGTCCAGGACAGGGGTTTGTGATGCCTTGTTCCCATACACAAGGGTTCCACTGCTAGTCGGCAAGTGACCCGCTCCTCCAAGGCCTCTCATACTACTCAGGTGGTGTTATGCAATGCCAGGTCTATAAAGAACAAGACAACAATTATTGCTGATCTTGTTGAGTCATCTGACCTGGCTTGCATCACTAAGACCTGGCTGGATGAGAATGCTGGTTCCATATTGGAGTCAGCTGTTCCAGCCTGGTACTCGGTGATACATTGCCCGAGATTGGATCGAGGGGGGGTTGCTATTTGTTTTAAATTGGAATTGGACCTTGTAGAAGTTCCAGTGGTGACCCCTAGATCTTTTGAATGTATTATGGGAGCAGGTGTGGGCAGCAGAATCTCACTCATCTACCATCCACCCTATGATGAGAAAGCTTTTCTGCAGGAAGTTGCAGACTTCATTGTCGACATGGTGTTGGAACCCTCCAGGTGGTTGGTACTGGGGGATTTCAATGACTGGGTCAACGACGAACTGTCACATTTTGGTCAAAACTTTCTCCAACTGATGATTTTGTTGGGCTTTACACAGGTTGTTTCAACTGCAACTCATATTCAGGGTCACTCTCTGGATCTGGTGTTCACCCTGGGGATAGAGATCACGGAACTGGTGGTGGAACCAGTTGGATGGTCAGACCATCACTTTATAAGGTTCAATTTTGCGGCACCCCCCCATGAGACCATCCCCTTTGGAGATGGTCCAGAACCGCTCTTTGAGTGGTGTAACCCCTGAGGGTCTGATGGTGGTGCTGGACCTACCCAGTTGGCCTATGGAGTGCATAGAACCAGATGTCTTAGTAGTGCACTATAATAACATGATGCTGAAGGCTCTGGATTCCATAGCACCTGTCTGTTTTCGCCTCCTCTCCCTCCACCCTCGTCCCCTTGGTTTGATGGGTCATTGAGGGAGTTGAGGAGAGTAGAGCAAAGGTTAGAATGCTGCTGGCAGAAATACGGCCTGGAAGGTGACAGGTTTAGATTGATTGCTCATTATACAGACTATCAATCAGAAATCTCCTGTAAGAAGGCAGAGTTCCTGTCCAGGGAGATAGACGCATCAAGGAATCGACCAGCTCAGCTCTTCCAGACTGTGGACAGTCTGTGCAATTCCAGTCTGCCTGCGGGGTCGGAGAGCTTTTTCACAAATAAAGTGTGATGAATTTGCTCATCTTTGATGATAAGGTGTCATCAATCAGGTCAGAGATCTGCAAAACGCATTCAAATGAGCATGGCAGTGATCAATGCAAGGTCACAGGCCCTCGGTCTGCCTGGACAGATTGCTACCAGCCAGCGATCATGGATATCATGAAGATTGTCCAGGGATTGCAACCGACTTGCTGTAGTTTGGATCCTGGGCCTACGAGCCTCCATGTGGGGTGTGTGGATGTGATAGAACCAGTCTTTGCTGAGATAGTCTGGTGCTCATTGGACCAAGGGGTGTTTTTGGAGTCTCTGAAAGAGGCTATTGTGACACCCCTTTTAAAGAAACCTTCCCTTGATCTAGACTGTCTCGTTAACTACAGACCAATCTCTAACCTGCCCTTTTTGAGCAAGGTTATTGAGAAAGTAGTCACTTTGCAGCTTGATGACTTTCTTACCACCTATGAAGTCTATGATCCACTTCAGTCCGGTTTCAGGAAGAGGCACAGTACCGAGACGGCATTGGTTCGAGTACTGAATGATCTCCTAATAGTAAGAGATCGGAGGAGCCATTCGATCTTGGTCCTCCTTGATCTGTCTGCAGCATTTGATATCTTGGACCATGGGATGTTGCTAGATTATCTGTGGCTACTCTGTGGATTGTCGTAGACAGTCCTCCGATGGTTCCATTCTTTCCTCATGGGCAGAACTCAGAGGGTAGTATCAGGAATTTTTTCCTCTGCTCCCTTTTCTCTGCCTTGTGGGGTGCCACTGGGTTCTGTACTTTCCCCCATGTTGTTCATGGTGTATATGCTGCCATTTGGAGACATTATAAGGTGTTATGGACTGAGTTTTCACTGCTATGCAGATGACACTCAGCTCTATATGTCCTTTGTACCCGAACAGAATGACGCATTATCGGTCTTTAACAACTGCCTTGCTGAGATCCAGGACTGGATGAGTGCTAACAGGTTGAGACTAAATCCAGACAAGACTGAGGTGGTGGTGGTGGACCCGGGTCCCAGTGTAGAGAAGTTGACTGCTGGGTCTTCTTCTGGCCTTGTGTTAGGGGGTAACCACTTGAGACCTTCTGAATGTGTGTGGAATCTGGGCATAATACTTGACAGTGAGCTGACACTTAAGACACAGGTGTCAGCTGTTGTCAAGTCTTCCTTTTTACCATCTGTGGAATATAGCCTGGATAAAACACCTTGTTCCGCACGATGACCTCCCTGTGTCGGTTCATGCCTTTGTTTCTTCACGTCTTGATTACTGCAATGCTCTATATCTAGGGTTGCTGGGGGTGGATCTCCATTGCCTGCAGCTGTTGCAGAACACTGCAGCCAGGTTGTTGACAGGGTTACCAAGAACTTGCTATATCACACCTGTGCTGCGTAACTGCACTGGCTGTTGGTGCAATGGAGGATCACCTTCAAGGTCATGTTGCTGACCTATAAGACCCTACATGGACTGGGACCAGGCTACTTGCAAGATCTCCTTTGGCCCTACCACCCTCTCTGCCCACTCTGTTCTGCCGATGAGGGATTGCTAGAGATTCCCAGGGTTCTTCTTCAGTTATCTGGGACCAGACCTTTTTCCTTTGTGGCCCCAATCCTGTGGAATTCTCTACCTCGTCGGATTAGAAAGTGCCTGTCCACAGAGTCATTTAAGGCTTCATTGAAGAGCTACTTATTCGAATTAGCTTTTGAATATGTCTATCCTGTTGCCTTTTAAATGTTTTTATATTTGCATTTATTATTGATGTGTGTTATCCTTGTTATGTATTTGTGCTTTGGTACTTTGAAAAGCGCACTATAAATAAATATTGATTTAATTTGATTTGAGGAGCAGGTACTAGCAGCATCCAATTCTAGTAGGTCCTTGACCAGCTAACTTTAGGATACAGTCCATCCAGATAGGGTATTAGTAATGCTACCATAGAGAAAAGGGTGGTAGCAATCAATATTATACAGAAAAAAACACAATTAGCAGACATCTCATGATAATGAAGTTTGTAAAATTATAGAAGAATATTATAAAAATAGAATATATAATCTAGTTATGACCTTAGACACCATGGTTGACCTCCCTACCAATGCTCCACAACCCAAGATGGAAGTTTAGGATCATGCAGTAAAAGAATGAAATCCTGGTTTGTTAGATTTGTTAAATAGTTTTGTAATGGTTATAACAGTCTGACTCACAAAGTAAGCCCACAAGGATAGATATTGTGCTGAATACAGCAATGTGCCTGTTTGAAAAAACTCTTGGCTGTGCTTTATGCACATCGGCTGTGCAGCAGTTCATTCCACACGTGCGCAGTAGCCTCTGAGTGACGTCATCCCACGGGGATTTCCAAACTGGCTCAAGAGGACATTAAGACAGTGGTGCACAGCAAGCTAAGGCTGCTACAGCCATTTTGAGTAGCCCAGAGTCTAGGGAATACTTTGTTTAAACAAAGGCAGCACATAGTGGCAAGGTAAGCTAACAAGCCCAGTTAAGGCGAAACCCAAATTAAATGCTTGCAAACTAAAAAGAACTGTGAAAAACAGCCTCATGAAAGTGATGTCATTTAAATCATGGATACAAAATTTATGTCTTTCAGACTAAAATACACAAAACGTATAAGTGCTGAATGAAGTTAAAGTAAATCCACTGCTTCAATTATTAAGGGGGGGTCAAGCTCTTTTTGAGGCACTGAAAAAAATTATGTTGTATCAGCACATGAATCCAGTGGGCTGGTAAAAAGCCCAAATTGCTTTGTGCCATTTCAGGGAAGTCTTTTCAAAAGCAAGAAAGCCTTACACAAAAATGGATTGTACAAAGTATAAAGGTACAATAGAGGATGCCATAAGTGGTACGCAAATGCTGTGAAATTAACTGCTAAACTTTAAACATACAGATTACTGAGTCAAATGTTTCAAAAAAACTTTTTTGTGTTGAGAGAAAAAAAGACTCTCTAAAGTAATTAACCCTGTGAACAAGCTCTGCAGATGAGGAAAATGTAGGGGAAGAATAAAAGACGATTAATTACAATCCTTGAAAGTGTTTGTGATTTATTCAAAGCCTCTCCTCCCAACTGGACTTTATGCTACATTAGCTCTGACAGGTGATCTGATGAAATAATACACAATAAATTAAGAGATGAGCAGTGCCTTTGGCATTACAAGGCTAGTACAGCAAGATGTTCTTTCAATATGAAAGCACACTAATGCTCCAAAGTGAAATCGGTGTCTGCTTTACTGCCATACAGATTTGTTTTTAATCATGTGTTTTACAGCAGTGTATTTTTGCAGTAGGATTTGGTTGAGCACTATTGTAATAACAAAACACAATGGGCCCAATTCTCAAAGAAGACCTTAGAGTGGTGCAAGGTGCGTTGGACACATCGTGCGCCAAAGCACTCTGCGTCATCGGCAATGCACCCTATTCTGCAAGGAACACACTATGCACCAGATGCAGCGCACATGGGGCAAGAACGCACAGTGTGTCAAATAAATAGTGTAGGTGAAATGCAAGGTGCAGGCAGCATCAAAATGAAAGGGGCAGAGGAATAGCCGAACCACGGAGGATGCAGCAAGAAGAGAGGCGTCAGCCAATCCCAGGAACACAGAGGAAGAAAACTGGGCACTCCGGGAAGAAAAACTTCACAGACCAGGAAACAGACATCCTCCTGGATGCAATTGAGGTCCAGGTAGGTGAGACTACGGGTGACAAGAGCACATGTACATGATGGCCAATGGTGCAAGACCCTGGCCTGAGTGTGACATTCAACAGGCAAACCTGATACTGTCCCAGGGAGGGGACCAGAAGGTATGGACACAGTGGCAGGAGGAATGGGATGAGGTGGCCAGACTGGTGAATGCAGTGGCACCCTGCAGGCACAGTGTGAGGGAGCTGTAGAAGCGACATTGTGACATCAAGCACCATGCCATGGAGAAGGTAGCCAACAACAGGTGCTGAACAATGGCAATAAGTGGAGGATCCTAACAACCACGGTCCCTCAGCAGACATGAGGAACATGTAGTGGCACAGATCAGCATGCGCATCATACAGGGTGACACTGAGCTAGACCTGTATGAGCAACAACATGCACAAGATAAGCACTGGGCATGCATATAGCAGGTAGCACCACCATGCAGACAGCAGATGTGGCACTGGCAGTGGAGGATGATGCACCACATGGGCACCAGGGACCCACAATGGACAGGGACCCTGGGACAGTCTCAGAGGGACACAGTGTGGCCTGGGCCACCATGCAGATGCATGGGATGCAAGAGGTGACCCCTCCACTGGGTGCCACAGGCTGGACATGCACCGTGGCAATGGACACATACCATCACATGGGCACCAGAGGTAATGCACTGTGCACATCTGTCTGTACACCCAACAGGTGCCTGCACTACATCGACCAGAGGACATGCCACTGTCAGGCAGGCAACACTACCACAATGCCATGCTGTGACACACAGTGACAGTGAAGGTTCAGAGCACATCACAAACAGCAGCAGTGATGAGGAACAACAGCAGACATCTACCAGTGACAGCACAGTGAGCCAGGCCCACGGAAGGGTGACAGATAGACAGATGACCAACATGGAAGTGACACTGATAGCAATGGTGTGCTGTCCAACAGCTGTAGCACTGTGGGGCACAGCACACCTGTGGCCAGAACTGTAGACCAGCACCACTCCACGGTGGACACTTAGCAGCAGGGGGACAGAAGGGATGGCACTGTTGCAGGACAGGCAGACAGTGCACTCACCACTAGAGACTATGACAGCCAGGCACACAGCACCACCACACTGGACCATGGAGGTGCAGGTGGGACAAGCGAAAATGGTGCAACACCACTGCCACTGGATGATGACCTCGGGGATGACCTGTCACGATACTGCCAGGATGTCCTGCTTACCCAGGAGGCAGCACAGTGTGAGCTGGCAGGGATACGAGACAGCATACATGAACACACCACTGCCATGGTAGCACACATGGGGCAACTGCAGCTGACAGTCACAGATATCCACGCAGCCATCATACATGGGATCCAGGAAGGGGAATGCCAAACAACACAGACATCAAGGCTACTCCAGGACATATGGCTGTGCATCGCATGCCAAACAAATGCCACAGAACGGCAGATCACAATCATGAAATGCAGCATGGCACTGCATATCACCCAGACAGAGGCAGCAACGGCAATGGCAACAGCACTGCAGGAGATTGGAAGATGCATGCAACAACATGCAGCTAGTATGGCACCGGTCCCGCAGGTATGTCCAGAATGCAATGTGTGGTGGCACAAAGAGGGGCAGGAGATGACCTCCGCAACATGGGGAACACAGCCAGCAAACAGGATGTGGGACAGATTAATGAAGGCACACAGGGCACGGGGCAGCTGTTGAAGTCTATTGGACAACAGCCAGACACAGTGATGACACAGCACGTAACATGCACAGCCATGCCCAAGGACAGGGTGACGGGTGACACGGCAGGCCAATGCACAGACAAAAGGCACCAGCACCTGGACACAAATGCCACTGAGGACAGACAAGTTGGCCCAACAGACACCAAAGATGGTCTGGAGCCACCCAGTGATGCCAGTGTGGAAGATGGCCATGGTGCAGTAGGGCACACACTGCAGGGGGCCACAGCCACACAGGACACAGAAGACATGTGCAGCACCACACTCATAAACACTGCTGAGGGTGTGCACAGGCACATAGGGGTACTGGAACACAAAGGGCATAGGGAGCGGGACATCCACCTGCCTGTCAGTGATGTGGAGCAGTCCGGACAGACACAGAACAGTACAGTGCTGGACAACAACATGGCCATGCCAACACCCAGTGCAGCAAGGAAGCTGGGACAGCACTTGACATCCCAATCCCGAGGCCACAAGAGGGCCCACCCTGATGCAGGTAGAATGGCCTGCGAAGGGTGGATGGCCAGGCAAGGACCACCAGCAGCTGAATCTGTTGCACAGATGGCTGAAGCAGTCAGCAGGAGTGGACAGAGGGGGAACAACAGCAGCAGTATGACAGGGACCGCTGCAGCACAACAGACACCCCGGTGACACTACGTCGGTCACAGAGACAAAGGGTGCACACAGTGCTGGCTATGGCAGAAGTGCAGATAGGGTGTGCCACACTGCAGGATGCTACACAGAGCAGCAACATGGCAGTACAGACACCATGCACTGCACAGAGTGAGTCACTGGCCATCATAGGCCGTAAAGGGAAGCCAGCACACACACACACACACACACACACACACACACACACACACCACACCAGTAGGATACACGCATTATGCCAGGCATGCACAACGGATAGGGGCCCACCAACGTTAATGGTCACCACTACTCACTGGTCCTGTGCCCACACCAAACCCTGAGCAGCAACCCCCAACAAAGCACACACCACACATGGATGTGCATGTGCCATGCATACCTGTGCTGCATGCACATGTACCACATGTCCCCTGTACAGTGCCCATGGCCATGGCACATCAACTCATGTCACCACAGCATGGGACACGCACACAAGCCTACATCCCCATACAGTGGCACCCCCCCACACGTCAGCGATATGCACACTGCCATTCCAGACAGCACATACTGGACACCTGCACAGCCCCCAGTGCCTGTCCTGGGAGCAGTCACATGCAACTGGGTGTGTACACAATGGCATGCCAACAACCACTTACACCACACACCCACACTGTGCACCACCAACCACCGCCAACCAGACAGACCCCCCCCCACGTGTGACCAGAGAGATCACTGGGTACACACACCATGGTGTTGCGCACCAGCACAATCACGGCCCGTGACACACATGGCACCATACTTGTCCATGGTGCCATGCATGCCCTGACACCCGAGCACATGGCCTCTGCAGGACTGTTGCCTCCCCACCACACAAGGGGCACCACATACCACCCAGCACCAACACTCACACATAGTACCTACCATGAGACACGCCGCCATGGCAGCCATACAGAGCTGTGCAATGCATGCCACTGGGCAGACCCTGTGGTATGCCACATACCGGGACACACCATTCGGCCCCACCATGGACATGTGTACAACATGTCTGGTACCATCACATGCACGGCACATGCAGGCCCAAACCATGGGGTCCCACCTTATAGAATAGTGGTTTGGCTTAACCACTGTGGCATGCCACTGTGGAACTAAGAGGACCCCAACACTGGGTGACACATGCCCACAGGGATACAGTGTCCTGACACTGTGCCCAGCGTGTCGCACTATTGATCCCTGTGGCACAATGCGGTGCATGCCACATGATGTTGGACAGCTTGTCCCTGTTGTCCACATGTTGCCCTGCGTAGTCCCCTGTGGGCTGGTACCCATGCATTGGCTGGCACTGACCAGGACACTGCATAGGCAGGTGAAGAGCATGTACAGTATGGCATGAAACATAGACACAGCTTGTGCATGGAACAACAATGTATTTGTAACACAACAGTCATACACAACATCAACAGTGAAGGCAATCCAAGAGGTAAACAATACAATGGGCAAGCTCCCCACACAGTAATAGGGGTACGATGGCAATACAATTAATGGCATTGTATGCTCAGTTACAGAATCCCTACAGTACCAGACACTTGTGTCCATTCTACCCTATGTGCCCTGTCCATAGCATGTCTGCAATTGTATGAGTGAGGCCAGGACAATGTTGCACTCACATGCCCACCACTCAGTGTCCACCAATTTGGTACAGGTAGTCCAGCAGATCACACCCTGCATCATTCAAGTTGGTTAGCAGTCTTGCCATGGGCCTGATGCAAAGGCTGAGTTCATGAGCAAAGTCACAGAGGGTGGGCAGGTGGGGCTGCATATCATATTTGCTCCTCGAATCCCTGCCTGGCATCATGTCCCTGTCACTCACGGGCTACCCTGGACAATGTTTAAGTGCTGCTTCACCACCACTGTGCATGGGGGCAGATCCATCCCCAGTCTAGTTTGCACCCGTCTGTCCAGCTATACCATGTGTGGCCCCGTCTGTTGCCATGTTGGTCGTATCTCCTGCCACAGATAGTCCCACAGCACTATTGTCTGGCCCTGCATGCTGGTGACGCTCCTGTCAGTCACCCAGGACATCCTCCGCCTCCTCTGTTGTGTCCTCCACGTCCTGCTGCAGTACAACCTGTTGCCCACCCTGGGCCATCATCCGGGTCCTGGCTGTGTGCCCCCATGCGTCACTGTGCTTCAGGCAGCATATCTCCTGCTCCAGGAATGCCACCATGCATCCAGGCCCTGTTGTTCACTCCTTGCACCAGCATCGGCACCTGGAATACAGTGTGACAGCCTGTGAGTGAGTGCACCATGCATCCATGCCACTCCATGCACTGACTGAATGTATGCTGCCCAGACCGCCAACGCAAGGACGACAGACCATCATCATGCCATGCCACATGTTGCATGGGCTGTGACATGCACTGACCGTGTGTGGGGCACACACCCACACATGTCCACAGTGCACATGCCCTACCAGCAACCAACAGCCACAGTCGGCATTGCTGGCCCTGCCAGCGGGGGTGTGTGTGTGTGTGTGTGTGTGTGTGCATCCTCTCTGCCTTCTGGTCCCTACACAGTAGTCTACACAGCTGCATATATGTCATGACCGCTATACACCTACCTTGGCAATATTGCTCTCTGTGGGGACCTCTTCCCTGTCCGTCCAATCCAGGTTACCTGGGCCTGCCCTGCCCTTCGGTGTCACTGCCCTCTCCTGCAGAGATATATTGGTGTGTGACATCATCAGTACCCATCTGTACAGTCATGGTTACTGTGGTGTGCTGTGTGTCATTCGTGTTACTGGTTACACATACCTGACTGGCGTGGCCATCTTCCACACATCTGGACATCTGCCTCTCATGCCATCCTCCTCAGGTGGGCAAGGAGCCGCTCCTCAATCCCAGCCAGGTCATTCCATCAGTGCCTGACCTGCCACATGGTCCTCCTGATTCCAGACACCACCTGGAGCCTGTTGACTATGGTAGACCACACCCTCTCCCTGTCTGCTGGGCTGAACTGCTGTGCTCCCTGTGGGAACAGCACCCTGCTCCACTGCTCAGCCAGGCTGATGAGAAGCACTGTCTCATCATCAGTGAAGTGCAGTGCCCTGCTCCAGCATGCCATTGCAACTGGGACTGCCACCTGGTGCTTGCCCTTGGGATTGTTTAAGTCCCTTGTCTCCCTCTACACTGTTTGCGGAGCAGTGTCCTGTACTGCACTGTCCTGTGTGGCCTACAGCTTGTGCTACTGTGGTCCTGCACGTGTTGGTGGCTGAGTTCCATGTGTTCCCTGCTTTTCAGCAGCTATTCACACATTGTGATGCACACTGCATTGCACGACACAGCATGCATCGGCACGCAGCATGCAATGCACTGTGACCTGCATACGGGATGATACGCTACACAAGTAGCGTGGCTGCGGCTGTCACCCAGTGCAACATGAGTTATCTCATTGTTGCTGCACAGCACAACCTGCAGTGTATGGGTTGTCATTCCCCCATCACTGCACACTGCATTTGTGCAGGGTACCATGGTTGTGCTTGGGGGGAAGGCATGCCTCCAGTGACACTGTACCAGTCCTTATGGCAAGCCCTATGGGTATGCCACAACACACCCATGTTCTGCAGCCACGGGTGCACTGTGCCCAGCCATGTGCCACACCTTCAGCTGTGCTGCATGGTGTGTGCAGCCACCCACCCACACAGTCCTCCATATCCCTGTTGTGCCTGCGCCTAGTGCTCACCACACAATGACATTGCATGGTGGCACCAGCACTGGTGTGCTGCATGACACATGACCATAGAGCTGTTTCCATCCCATGCAGTCTACGTGTGCTACCTAGCACTTTGGCTGCTGAGCATAGGACCCCTCACGTCTCACCATCCCTGCCATACACTGTCCATCCACATGTTGCCCATGCTAGCAATGGACACCTGGCTGCTCATGCTACTGTCAGTGCCACTGTGCATTGCACTGTCCAGGTCAGCATACAGGCAATGGGCATATCTGTGTCAACTGTGCTGCCACTGCCTGTTTGGTGACCCAGGTGGTGTCACCTCCATATCACCACAGCTGTTCCAGTCCACCTGCAGTGTGTGTGCTCCACAGTTGTCCCTGGGTTCCTGGCACTGCTTTGTTGTTCTCCACAATGCCATGGCAATGCTGCACAGTGTGCCTGTTGTGTGTGCCATTGCTGCATGTGTGTGATCTTCCCATGGTCTTGGGGCTGTGGTCCATGACCAGCACACAGCATGGTGGTGTTGCTGTGCCTGTGTCCTTGCACACTGCACATGCTGTTGTGTGCTCATCCAAAGTGTGACCCATTGAGATGCACTCACATTCATTGTCCAGCCCCTGTGTGCTGTGCCTGGCCTTGATGTTGCCAGTCATTGGCAGGTCCCGCTGCCTCCTTCTTCTCTCCCGCAGTGTCACCATCCTCGCTGGGTGTCTCCTCATCCTCTGCCAGTGATGTGCCATGTTCAAGTGCTATATTGTGCAACATACAACATGCTATGAGCAGTTTGCATGCCATTACTTTGTGTGTACTGCAGTGCACCACCTGATCTGTCAAGGCACCGGAACCTTGTCTTGAGGATGCCAAATGTCCACTCTATTGCACTGCATGTTGTTGTGTTGGCATTGTTGTACTGTTGCTCTTTTGCACTCTGTGGATGCCTCACTGGTGTCATCAGCCAGGGCTGCTGTGGGTATCCGCTGTCACCTGTGGGGAGAGGGGTGTAGGTTTCTGTTGTGCCCACATACTTCCCATGCCCACTCATACTGCATGTGTCTGTGTGTGCCTTACCAATCAGCCAGCCATCTGTTAGTGTCCCACTCTGGAAGGCCTCACACACTCCACAGTTCCTGTAGATGTATGCATCATGTGTGGACCCAGGATACTGTGCCACGACATCAAGAATCTTGCACCTGCTGTCACGAATGACCTGTACATTCATGGAATGGTATCTCTTATGGTTGACATAGGTCCCTGGTTCATCCAATGGTGCCCTTATGGCAATGTGTGTGCAGTCTACTACACCAAACACATGTGGGAATACTACTGTGCTGTAGACTCCCTGCTTGATTGCCAGTTGCTCTTGAGCATCTGTGGGAGGTGGATGTATTGGTGTGACCTGTGTACAAGGGCATCCATGACTGCCCTCAGGCACCATAGTATAGAGGGCTGTGAGATGCCCACAAATCTGCTAGTAGTCAATACCCATAGGGCTGCACATATATTCACCTCTGTTGAAATTGCATGGCCCCTCTGGGTCCTGCTTCTCAGGTCAGCATTAAGTTCTAGCATAGCTGTGCTATGGCTGCCTTGCCAAGTCGATATCGTGTGATGCACTGCTTCTCGGTCAGGTCGATGTGGGTGGTGCGTGGATGGTACACGTGCATGGCATGCCACGGGTGTCTGGGATGCTGCTGTCTGTGCACCTGCTGTACAGCACCACCCTGTTGTGCATCCTGGCAGGCACGTTGCCTATGGCGTGGCATGGCCAGTTGTATGCCCAGTAGGGCCTGTGGTGCAAACATCCTCCTGGGATTCATCTGTCTCTGTCTTGCTTCAGTCCTGTGTCTCAGTCCTGTTACACTACCCTGCCTCTTCCCTTCCTTTTTCTAAGTCCCCTTAGATCAGCTCCATATGGTATAGCAGGTGTTTGAAATCTCCTGTTTGGGGTACCTTTGTGAACTGCACTCCTGCGTCCTGCATGTCTTACCCCTGTCGCAACACACCATGCATCATGGCACTAGCAGCCATCTAGCGCTGTGCTGGCGCATGGGGTGGTTGATGCAGTGGGTCATTGCATTCACGCATGGTGCATTTGTGAATCCTGTCTTGCTTGCGTCTTGGCGCATAGTGCTGCTTGCGTCCTACTGCTTGGCGTATGCACCTTGTGTCTTGGTGCAGCATTTGAGTATCGGACCCATACGATCTAGACGAGACAGACATGAGAAGCATGTGATTGGTCAACATCTAAAAAATAAAAGGCTTCAGGATCATGCAGTGTATTTTTTGGTATTCATACAGTAGATACAAATATCAGAGGAGGATACTTGGAAGTGCATGTAAGCAGACTAGAATGTCTCTGCATTTTTATTATATGGACTTGAATTCTACCCAGTTTGAATGATTTGATTAAATTAGTATGTATGATGTTTAGAAAAAGGTAGGTTGCATAGGTATTTTGAATTCATTGGTATAATGAAACTTGCTGCACCTATATAAGTTTTTATATGTGTGCCAATTTACTCAGGACTACATTGAATATGAAATGTGCCTGTATATATTCAGACACTTGTCCATGTACTCATCATGTGTCCTCTCATAGATATCCAGAAGCACTTGTGATTCTCAGAAACAAACTGTTACGCTCAGGCTTCAGTCACACCACAGGCCAGCACTTTCAGTTCAGCTTCATCTAGAAACTCAGTTTAAAAATTATACCACTCCTAAATGCAACTTTGGTGGTACTCAATGAAATTGCTCCAGGTTTTTCATGCATTGCCCAGGATGCAGGTTCTCAAGATGTGGAAAATTTTGTGATGGTCAAGTACGCAGTTTCTGAAATCCAGATGTGTCTTTTTTTTACAGTAATGTCTACATTTTTTTCCTATAATTATTACAAAAATTGTTTTACTTCCATCTACAGCCTAGATGGTATTTATTTTTCATTCAGCATAGAAGGGAGCTTTACCAAGGTACTGCCTGTCAAAGATTTCATGAAAAAAAGTTTAATGGGATCTAGAGTTATATGCTTTTCACATTTGTTTTTTTTTTACTCAGGTTTTATTATAACCCTCTGACATTAAAGATAAATGTACCTTTCATGAACGTTCACCTTTCACATAATTAGTATTTTTCAGGACTTGAGAAGAACATTCTTTAGGATATCTTTAACTAAATTCCAATGTTTGTTTTTTTTAAAATTAGCCCTGTATATGTGTTTCCTGGGCACCACAAAATCCCGGGTTAGTAAGACAAGCCATTGTTCATGTTGTTAGCTGAGAATTTCTATTGCACACAAAAATGGTCTGACAATGTTCAGTTCAGACCAAAAACATGATGCCCTGTCACCATCCCTTTCCCAGCTCAGGCAGCCCTCCATCTTCATTTCCTATTTGTATCATAAAATTATTTGTAGTTCCTGCAAACCAGGGTTCCCAACTCCAGTACCATTTCATGGCAGTCTCCTTCTCTTCCAGATTGCCCACCCTTCCAACAGATAGGTGGTGACATTGGGATGCCACCCCTAGTGCTGCCAATGACTCAGACAGTCCCCCCCAAAACAAAGACAATTGGTCCACATTGACCTATTTTTAAATTATTTAAACTTGAGAAGAAGAAAATGTTCCTTCATCATTTCTGCCCCCCTACACTCCCAACCATTCCAGCCCAACCCTTTTAGCACCCACCACCCCACAACCTACACGCACACCTTGAGTCACCAAAGATAGTCCACCTCATTGGTTCACTCTGTGATCCAAAATACATCCTCCTCCTCCAGGAACGACAACTGCTGTATGAAGAAATAAGGTAAGTCCAGTTAATGTATTTCAATGGATTTTGAACTTTTGTTTATAACTTTGTAATTTTATACATTTTTGCACTCATTTTCAACATGGTCTTTTCGGGACCCCATCCCATGAAAAAGGTAGCTGACATTTTTCATGTCTGGACTAAAAGGTGAATACACAGTCACTCCCTGACATCATCTTTCAGTGGAAGTGGAAAATGTTCACCTACTGAGATCATGAGATGGGGTCATATGAAGAAGATGTTGAAAATCTGGTAGAAAAATATGATAAGATGATCAAGTTTTGATTGCCATTGAAATAGTTCAACTTTATTTTTATTGATTACTCCGCTACATTTGATTCCATCTCAAGAGGCATACTCGGGAAACAAATGTTAAGCAGAGGTATTGATGGCAATTTAGTAGCAATAATTGCCACCTTGTATAGGGACACCTGATCTAGGGTAAGATTAGGAACAAAGTGTCACTTGTTAATTCCTTTAAAAATAAATAAGGGTGTTCATCAACACTGTGTTTTAGCAACTGTTATTCTCCTTATATGTGGACCAAATGTTCAAAGACCTAGATTCAATCCCGTCAGACTCTCCTAAAATAAAAAAAAAATATCTTATGCAGCACTAGCTATGCTGATGATTTTGTACTCTTCTCATTGTCCAAAAGAAGACTTCAAAAAAATTAGACTTCTTGTACTCCAAATCTGAAAAGTTACACTTAAAATTAACCTTAAGAAAACAAAAGTTGTAATCCTTGGAGAAAATAATCTCTCAGGCAATTTGTACATTGGAGCTAAGAAGGTAGAAGTTGCTTCAGAATATGCCTCTTTGGGTATAGCATTTGAGGCGGGGGCCGAGATATTCAGAAATGCTCTAAAGGCTGACGGAAGTTCAGCGCAGCACAAATCCGATGCACCATGGCGCATCAGGAGCCATATTCAGAGTCTGCGCCAGCTGAACTGCCCCAATGCAACCCAGCTGAATATGACACAGTTGCCCCATGGAGCAAACACAGTTGTGTCATAGTGCAGAAAGAGATCATCCAGCACAACTGTGGGAGCAGAGCAGCAGAGCAACAGAGGGGGGCATGGCACAGAGATGAGATCCAGGGACAGAGTCAGGGAAACACAGTGACAGGCCACAGGAGGCCTCCACCAGCTGGGCACAGCAGGGTGCACACAGATACCCAGACACCCCTCCCCAGAACAAAACAGTGGCACAGATAGCAGCCAACAGGAGGTGCCAATGGCCAATGGAGGGCCACCAAGGGAGCCCCCCTCCGCAGGCTCCTGGCTGTGCCCTCTCACCCTCCCAGACCAGAGCAGGCCACACCCAGGACCACACAGCCAAGCACACACATCACACAGGCACACAGGAAGCCCACACAGGAGGCAGTGAAAATACCGAGAGGCAGGTAGCATGGCAGACCACATGGGACAGATTGCACAGCACCAAGCAGGGGCCCCAACACAGTGTGTGGCCAGTACCTGACCAATAACCATGGCTGTGTGCCACCACCATGCACACACCAGCCACACACCCCTGACAGCTGCCCCATGGGCACCCCAAGGCACAGCCACTGACCAAGGGGAAGGACACCACCACAGTGGGGCACATCACAGTACACAGCACACAGCAGTGAACCACAGAAGCACAACATGCACCCCGACACATAAACACCACATCGACAGACACTGGGCCACAGCAGCATTGCTCCTCACACCACCTGCAAAGCAGACACTGACACAGGCAGGTAAGTCAAACAAATATATATTTACAATGCAAACTATTTACATTAACAAGGGGGTGGGAAAGGGTAGGAAAGTGAGGGAAGGGGACAGGGAACAGGGACTGTACAGTGGGAAGGGGACTGTAGGGGGAGGTGCAGCAGGGGAAACAGGTGAATGCTGGGGCCAAACTAACGGCAGCCATGACCTGCAACCCCTTGGTGTCCTCTCTGCTTCTGGTCTGCCAGCAGCAGGTGCCAAACCTGTAGGATTGCCTCCATGTTGGTTGAAGTTATAAGTATGAGCTGCTGGAGCAGCCTGCAGTACACAGGACTCCTACATCTCCGCTGAACAGTTATGACAAGGGATAGGACAGGTGATTAGTGTAATGTCCCAAGGAACCATGCCCACCCACAGTGCGCAATGGGCAATGGGAATACACACCCTTGGACGGCCCATATCGGCCACTCGCAGGGGGGTGGGCCAACACCTGCCATCAACTCAGCACACCACAACATTGCATAGAGGTGGTCCCCACCACACAATGGCCACCTGACTGCGCAATGACAGTCACATGGCACAGTGCACCGGCGGCACCACAGCAACATGAGTGGCAGCCGGGTGCATGCCCACCACACCAACAGCTGACACACATGTCCAATGGATGTGCCACAGTGGCATGCACCACACACAGTGCGACACACACAGCTGCCACAGCATATAACACAGGTGGCTATGCCTGCACCCACACCTCCCGACACCCCATGTACAGTGTGAAGGACCATGACTGTACCTACCTGCCCTCTGCAGCCCTGTTGGTGCTGGTCCCCACTCTGGCTTCTCCTGCTGTGGCCTGCTGTGATGCTGTAGCAGCCTGGGCCCTCTGACAGTTCTCAGGTCCTGGGAATGGAAAGAAGACATGTGCACATCAGGTACCAACCACAGCAGCTGTCCCCACCCCCACCCTTGTGCACAGGCTGTGCCCCTGCCCGACACGTCCCACACTGCGGCACAGCAGCATCGCAAATGCAAGTGGAAGCTGGCATTGCCACCCCACAATTCACACGATGACAGTTTACCTCTACAAGGCATGGCAGGCAGCCAAGCCAACACCACAGGACAGCACCAGGAAAGACATGCAACATAGGATGACTTACCTTGTTGTGGCATGGCCCCTCACCTGGCATGTTCCTGTAGCCTCCTGAGGTGCTCCAGGTCCCACTGCATGAGGTCACCATAACAGTAACGACACTGATCCCCAGTCCTGAGCACCTCTGTCCTGTGCCCCAGGCTTGAAGCAATTGCATGCCACATGGTGCCCCTGGCCTGCTGCAGGGGCACTTGCCCAAAGAGCTGGGGCGGATGGGGCTCCACACATGCCACTAGGTTGGCCACCTCAATGGGAGACCAGTTCTGGGCCCTCCTTCACTGTGCCTGTGCCATGTTCTGCTAACTGCATTGGGTGGTGAAAATGGCAACCTGAGACACATGTGTCCACACCATGCGCCCACCGCATGATGTCTAGGTGCATGCACAGTGCATGCACATCATGCAGTGCCAGAGATGCATGGAATGGGTGTGGCTATTCAGGGTCAGAGGTCAGACCCAGGGGTGAGGGGTCGAACAGCATTGCGCATGTGCACTGCACCCCATGCATGGCCATGTGCGTAGCCGGCCCATGCATGCCATGGCAGCACACTGTCTGTGCATGGTGCATGCTGCAATGATGCCGTGACACGCATGTGCACTGTGGGCCTGTGCACCATGTCTGAGTGTGCATTGCATCATTGTGACTTGCTCTGGTGCAACCCCATTGCACACTGCACAATATTGTGATATTCAGACACCACTTGCAAATGAGCTCATCGGTTAATGCGTTGTGCACTGGGTGCATTAGCATATCATTACCTTTGTACCAAACCTCATTTGCATGAGTTGCTCCTCATAAGTGCCACGGAACAGAACAGGCCATGGACCGGTATTGCATTACTTCAAAGTAACTTTCACATGCTGCTGAAGCTCACTAGGAGCAGACAGCAGAGCAGGGCAGGATGGACCAGGGAGATGCTGCCACTGACACACTGTACTGTCCATGTCCACAGGACGTGACATGTTGGACCGTGAGGAGGGTGAGGAGCATGGCCCTGCTCAGAAGTGCAGGCCAAATTTCACTAAAGTGGAGACAGAGGCCCTGCTTGATGCATACCTGGACAGGGAGATCATGTTGAGTGGTGCCACGGACACACCACAGGCCAGAGCTGGGGCCTGGGAGGAAATGGTGGCATATGTCAACCAGCATGGAAGCCTCCAGCAGTTGGTGTAGGAGTGCTGGAATAAGGTGGGCATGGACAAGAGGCGCATTAAAGAGAAGGTGGCAGCCATCTGTGCATCCTGGAATGCCACCAGAGGGAGAACCTGCAGATGTGCCAGCACTCACAGCACAGGAGGAGTTGGTGGCAGCCACCATGCCCCACCTCACAGTGGAGGATGTGCCAGGAGGTGGTTTCCAGATGGGTGGCAGCCCATCGGTGCATGGTAAGTATGTCAGCCATGCACAGCTGGTGGCACGGAGGGTGTACACACTGGCATGCTGGTGTGCATGCTGCCGGAATGCATGTCATGTGCATGTGTGCTTACCCATGTGCATGCCATGCTGCAGGACAGATGCAGTGGCAGTGCGGGGGGCACATGTTGGTAATTCATCACTGACACGCCATTCTTTTTCTTGCAGCATCAGCATGCCTCTGTGAGGATGATGGGGCGCTGGCAGTGGCAGCAGCCGTGGATGATGGAACAGCCTCAGAGGACCAGCTATCCACCTCCACTGGCATCCATGGACCCAACAGGCTGCAGCTTACCACCACAGTGCAGGCAGATGTCCTGGACCTGTGGTCGGATGAGGCCCTGGATGTGTTCCTGCAGGAAGCCAGCCTTGGCGTCCTCTGAGCAAAGACACAGATCGGGCCGGGGTCTGACACTGATGATGACATCATGATTATCCTGCACAGCATGAGCAATGTTGTGGACGAGATGTCCCTGCTGGCCACTGACATAGGCAGCATGCCCAGTGCTCTGCCAGTGGTGGAACAGCTGCTGCCACCACTGCGGGTGCAGCAGTGTGCACTGCCTGCCTGTGCCCTGCAGTGCTGGTTGTGCAGTCACACAGGTGCTGGGTAGTGTACAGCATCTGGACAGCAGCAGGCTGTTTGGGCCGCTGGGAGGCTGGACACAGGGTCTGCCACTGGTGCGCCTCCTGTGCCCATTCCCCCTTTAGACCCCACTGTGCAACATCCACCAGAGAGGGGAGCTGTGCAGTATGGCCAGCCACCACATGAGGATCGGCATCCCGCCCGAGAGCCACAGAACACTGACCCACTGGCTGAGCACACACCCATTTGTTGTGGGTGTCCATTCAGCAACAGGTGCTGCTTGCCTCTGGGGTGTATGCACTGTGTGCGGAGGTGCGACAGTTAACTGAACCACAGAAAAGGGACAATGCACAGATCCTGGTGGGGATGCAGCACATTCAGGAGGCCAAGACTGCATCCCTGGATCACATTGCTACTGTGATCATGGATGGATTTGAGCTGCTGGCTGCTACTGGGTGTGTCCAGGCACAGATGACCCCCCACAGCATGCTGTCCACCCCGTGAACCTGGTGTCAGGTGACCCCAACACAGTCAATGCCAGACTCAGATGTGGGCATGCCAGACATGCCTGGATCTGGCCTGTTTGGGGCACCTTCACACCCCAGTGCGGACACAGTTGAAGCCATGCAGTTTAACCCCTGGGGGGCTGTTGCTAACCCCCATGGCTGATATGCAGCCTGTGGCTGCTGATCAGCCTGGCACTGCCACCCCCATGCCCGTGGTGGCCATGGTTCCATGCAGTGGACCTGATATGCAGGCCACCCCACCTGCAGTCTGCAGCTGCTGCTGCCCTGTATACACATGGGCAGAGTGTGTGTGTGCCCACCACTGGTGCAGCACCTGTGTGTCGTGCTACATGCTGCCTGTGTGCGTGCTTCCCTGGCCGCTGAACCATGTGGTGTGGGCATGATGAAGGCAACACTGTAAATCAGTTCATTCACAGATCCATGCCTGTGTAGTACAGTATGGTGTGCAAGCCCATTCATCCATCCACACTGTGGAACTATGGGCTTACAGATCATACTGTAAGCTGTCATTTGGTGGGCGGCCATGTGGTATGCAGGTGGGGAGCAGCTGCCCACCGATGATGGGGGGGCTGGGTGGCAGGGACCTCAGCGGGAGGAGGGGAGGGGGGTTCCACTGGCACACCGGGGATTACATTTACAGACGGTTGCCCATGATCAAGCAGAACGGGAAGGAGGAGGATGCCACTAGCCCACCAGGGCTTTATTCAATTCATTGACTGGCGATCGCTGTTACAGGTGGGGAGGGGGGAACCACTACACCACCATGGAGATGTCCCCATACAGGACATGGAGAACGCTGCTACGGCGGGGTGGGGGGAGATGCACTGGAGGAGGGTTCCACTAGACTACCAGGGCAGGAGATGTCTCCATTTTGCCGCACTCATGGTTGTGGGTCAGGGGATGCCCCAGGACCCCCTTGGTCCTCACTGAAGTCTGTGCAGGGCACCAAGTACATTTCACCAGGCTGCCCTGTGTAATGCATGCAAATGGGGCTGTAATGACATGCTAATGGCCCCATTTGTACCTTGCATGCATTACGGAGTCATGTGTATGCCCAAGGCTAAATATCACTATGGATGCACCTAGTGCAACTGCACTTGTGCTGGCGCATCCCCCTGCTCCCATTCTGCCACTTGCACTGGTGCACTGCCACTGCGCCATGAGCAGTGCATGCTTCTCAGTGCCATGTTCAACGGTGCTGAGCCATAGCGGAGCACCGATGAATATCACCTTGTCCATGCCCTGGCGCAGCCCAGTTGCGCTGCACCTAGGCTTGCACCACTGCCCAGAACAGTCTGAATATCTGGGCCCCTGTCTTCTGTGGGCACATTCTATGTTTCTAAATTGAAAGTGTCTTATCCAGTTATTGCCAGTTGAGATTTGAATACAGGAGGAAATGCTGCCTTCAGAGGTCTTCCATCAGACTGAAATGCACTGACTATACCTTACTTTTTGTTTCTTGTACTGGCCAAGATGGTTCCCTTCACTTGAGAGATTGTGGATTGGCTGTTCACCTCCATGCCTTTTGAAACAGAAAGAGGAGAGCTTTGTTTCAGTGAAAGTGTGGCTTGATTTAAAAAAATTTTATGCATTACAACACTCGGGGTAAATTGTTTTGTTTATTATCTGCCTTTCATCTGGAAACAACTGCAAACAAATTATTCTGATTAACTATTAAAACCTGTTAAAAAGAGATTAATACGCATTAAAACAAAATTTTTCTACACGAGTAGTGCCACTGCAAACTGAATTTGTTGTCTTCTACTCATCCAGTTTTTCACCTGTGAGCTATCCACATTGTCAGAGTTATGATATTTTTTTTTGTTAGTATTTCTTGTTACGTTCCGGCTGATTTTCTGTGAGGGAGTTTTCTTTACAAGTTGTTCTGCAACTTCATCCCTTCCCTGCCCTTTTTTGTATTTCTCCTCGCTTTTAAGCATGAACTTCAGCTTCTCTAGTTTCATTGCTTCAAGACATTATCTTTGCTTTGTTTATATGGTTAATACCATTATATACATGCTTGTTCTTGTCTTCCTCTCCTGCCTTGTTTCTCATCCTTGCCTGCTAGACTGTACCTACCAAACTGGTTAAGCAAGCACTATTACATACTGTATATGTCAGGAGTTTTTTGTTCATAAATAATTTGTATAGAATATAAAGTGCTTTCTCACAGTTATTTCTCTACCTTTTGATTTAATGCTTAATACCTGCACAAGTCTTGAGACATGCAATAGCTTTATAATCTACGTATTCTGCATTGCAGTCCTTTTGTTTCAATATCTCAAATGATTATTTTCAGTTATGAATAAACTATTTTTGAAATGTGTTTTACCCTCCTCCCATAAAGATTGCTCTCTGTGCTTTTTTGCCGAACTTGTTAGTACAGTATGCATCACTAGACCACTTCTCTTTGCCTATTTATCAGGGTTGATCAACAAAACTGAACCAACATTCCAGCCCCATTTAACTGGTAACCATCCCCCCCCCCCCGCCACCTGACCAGAATCCCAGAGGATCCCCTACCTATTCTATAAGAAATCTCACAACTCTCATAGGTAGCAATTATGGTTGTACCCCTTCTAGTAACTCCAAGTTCAATGATGAGGAATGCCTCATGCTTAGGGATGCGGTGGGGCAGTGCCTAGATGTGCCAGCTCCCATTCATCTGCATTGGGATGTTCTTTTTCTGCCAGCCCCCAAGATGTCAGTTGTGAACATGTTATCTTCTGTGATATTCATGGACCTGGCCAAAGCTTTTGACACAGTATCCCACTCTCTCCTCCTGAACAAACTATCAAGCTACAGGACTCTCAAAGCCAGCTATTGCCTGATTCAGTTCCTACTTAATGGGTAGATTGCAGTCAGTCAAGATTGGTGACTTCTTATCCCCCTCCCTCCCCATCAGTACTGGTGTCCCACATGTCTCAGAGCCCTCTTCTCTTTTCAACCTTCTTAAATGACCTTCCAACTATCTGCACCTCCTCTTTCTCCTCCTTTCACATGTTTGCAGACAATGCAATCCTGTACACTTCTGGCCCTAACCCTTCAGGTGTAGTGACCAGTCTCCAGCAGAACTTTGATAAAATTCTGCTCTCTTCCCCTCAAATCAGTTGTTCCTAAACATGAAGAAGACTGTCTCCATGACCATCGGCACAAAGAAGAAACTCTCTAGTCTAAACTCTCTCCTTTTCTTCCACACACTGGACTGAACTATCTCAGTGGATGTTACCTCCATTAGGTATCTAGGGGTCTGGCTGACCAGCACCTGGACTTTTCTGTACATATAGAGGCCATCCATGAGAAATTGCACCCCAAGCTTTGTGCTTTATACAGAAAACACAGGTATATCCCCTGCTAGCCCACCATGCAATTTTACAGAAAATTATCCTGTCTACTTTTGACTATGTAATATAGTCTATAGTGCCACTCCCCAATCCTCCCTGGCCAGACTTGATACTCTGATTGCAAACCCTAATGCTCACCCCATTCAAAGAGTAAATAAGCTAAGATGAGTGCAGAATAAGAGAATGGTGTGAGCATTAGGGTTTACAACCCAAAAGCACACCCCTCACACCTGTTCCTGCATGCAGAGTTGGGGTGGGGTGTTAGGATTGGAAACCGAGTGTGAGAGTGGGGTCTTTGGTTTGGGAACCATAAGATGCAATTTCCCTACTTTTGACACTGGAACCCTAATGGTCCATTAATGAAACTTTTTTTGCAGAGAATTTCTCTACTTTTCCAGAAAGTGTAATCATAAGGAACCCTAATGGTATGTTAACAAAGTTTTTTAAGAGACTTTCCTTACTTTTTGAGAAAATATAATCAAAGGCTTATTTGCTTGTGGGAGCGCAGGGCTATCTGGGTGCTGCACTCTCAACCATACATAATTTTTTGAAGAGATTGTAATTGTATGCTTATTTCTTTGTGGGAGTTCATACTCCTTTGCATATCTGTGTGTGGGAATGGCCCTGCACTGCTATCATCAGTCCCTAGTAGTATCCATATTTCTCTTTGGGAGCACAGGACCCTTGGGCCCAGTGCTGCCATCCATGCATTACTCCTTAATGGTATTAGTATTTGTGTGGTAGTGCAGGGTCCTCTGGGACAAGCACTCCCATTCATGCATCAGTCCTTAGTAGCTGTCATATCCTAAATCACAAATGTCTTTATAACACTAACCCAAACAGCTATCTCTAACCTTAACCACACAACTTGTAATATTTAATGAGTGACACATATGACAAAAAGTATACCTCAGCACCCTGAATAATGTCATCTACTGTATATGCCCCCCCATTAATTCCAACAGACATGTAACCTAACCCTAACCTAACTCCAGAACAAGTAATATTTAATGGGGGGCACACACTACAGAAGATGCACCTCAGCACCCTGAACAATATCAGATATGTATCCCCCCTTAACTCTAACAGGCATACTACCTAACCTGCACCCTAACTGAAACCCTAATGCTAATTTCAGAAAAAGTAATATTTAATAGAGGGCACACATGGCAGAAAGTGTATCTCAGCACCCTGGAAGTATAAACTAGAGGTTAGAGTAATGAGCTACGAATGAGTTTGGTACATCCAGCAGACCTGGGTTTGATTCCCACAACTGCCGTTTGCATACTGTGTGACTCTGAGTAAGTCACTTAACCACCCCAGTGCTTCCAGGTCACCCCTGAAAACAAGCACTTGTGCCTAGTTGGGTTTACCCAGTTACCAAAAGAATTAAAAAAAAATGAATTAAACAATATCATATACGGGTATGTGCCCACAATTAACTCCAACAGATATATAACCTAACCATAAGCTAACTCCAGAACAAGTTATATTTAATAGGGGCACACACAACAGAAGGTGTACCTCAGCACCCTGAACAATATCAGATATGTGCCCCCCTTAATTCCAACAGATATATAACCTAACCATAACCTGACCCCACGCAAACCCAAAAATTCCAATAGAATAACATGGAAACTTTCACAGGCCATTGCTCACTCAATATTTGGAGTTAACTGCAATACTATATATTAAATAAAAGATCTTTATTTTTGTTCTTATTTTAGTCTTTGGTATCCAGGTAAGGCCCACTAGGTACATGTGCCTGTTTTTAGGGGTCATCTGGGAGCACTGGGTGATTAAGTGACTTGTTTAGAGTCATACAGTATGTAAGTGGAGGTTGTGAGAATCAAACTCAGGTCTGGTCTGCTGGATGTACCAAGCTCATTCACAGCTCATTACTCTAACCTCTAGGCTATACTGCCAGCCCATCTCACTGAGAACAACATTAACACATCATACCAAGGACAATCATCACAGGTTATGCACAGCACCCCAATATTTCCATCTAAATTAAACATGAAGCCAAATGCAGAATTCACGGTCAATCTTCACCACACTTTACACACATGTGTAACTCCCCTTGGACTATAAACTCATCAAGCTTCAGACAGCTCCCTTGAAAATGACTGCTATGCCCTAAAACCTGAAACCAGAATTTGACCAATAATTCCTAAATCACTGGAAGTTATGTGCAAACCTAAATTTATGTTACTCTTTGGGCCTAGCCCCATAGACTAGAGGGGTCAGAGCTCCTCTTCTACCCTTTCCTAAATGTACACATTTCCCCTAACTACAACAGTAACCCTAATCCTAATTCCTAAACTACTGGGAGTTCTCAGTCAGCATAAATGTTACTTTGTATGTCATGCTGCACAAAGTATGGGGGGGGGTGCAAGTCCCTCTCCTAAGCTTTCCTGAATGTACACATTTCCTTTAACCCTCCATAATTTTTTAAGACATTGTAACTTTATCCTTGTTTCACTGTGGGAGCACAAGGACCTGCAGTCCCAGCACTCAATACCCTCTTTCATATTTGTGTCTGGAAGCACAGGGCCCTCTGGGCCCTGCATTGCTAGCCATGCGTTACTCCTTAATAGTATCCATATGTGAGTGTGGGAGTTCAGGGCCCCTTTGGGTCCTGAGCTCCCATCAATGCGTCAATCCTTAATAGTACCCATATTTCTCTGTGTGAGCACAGGGCACTCTGGTCCATGCACTTCCATGCATGAAGTGACAGAGAAACACTTTCATATACCTTACATTACAATATTATTCTATGGGAAATTAAGCAAAATGTAAACCCACAGAACTCCAGAGCAAAATAATATATTTTCTCCAAATCAGCAAAAGGTGCATCTGTGAGGCAAGCCCTCAGTACCCTGAAAATTTCAGAGCAAACCGTTTCTTAACACCATAGTGACAAAGAAACTGCACTGTAAACCTCCCAGTACAATGTTACCCTAGAGAAATCAACCAAAATTCAAATCCACAGAACTCCAAGCCAAAGTAATATATTGTCACAAAACTAGAAAAAGACAAATCTGTGGTGCAAGCCCTTTCTACCCTGAACATTTCAGTCCAAAATTCCAAACCATTTCTTTGCTATGAAGTGACAAAGAAACAGCTATATAAAATTTCTTGTTTCACAAAATGTGATTAACAATCCTGTTCTGTGATCAAGAATGCTGATTTGTGATCAAGAATCCTGTCACATAAAAATCCTGTTTTGCGATCTAGAAGTCCTATTTCACAAGGCACAGCTATCTTTTCCCATAGTAAATAATGGAAAACTGAAATTTAATAACTTTTGAACAGATTAATATTTTTTCACCAAACCTTCAAAAGGCACATTTGTGACCCATGATCTATAAGTCCTAAGAATTTCAGACCACAACTCCTGTCCATTGTTGCACGTTAGTGTGACAAAGGAATTAGATAAATATGGTAATTTACACATTTTTGAGACATCATATCCCTCCACCCCATCTCTAACATGAACAGAGCTTACCAAATCAACAGATCATAGATCCCTGGTGTATGCCAAATTTCATCCAAATCACTTGAATGGTTGCAAAGTTATTAAAGCACAAAAGTTTCAATTTAATATAGAAAGGAAGAAACAATTTTACAAAAAAAAAACAGTGATTTACATATTTTGGGACTCTCCACACCTGCATATTCAACTGAAATGAACCTTGCCATATCAAGAGAAATTTGGTCTCTAATGAGGCATGCTAAATGTTTTATAAATCATCTGAACCGTTGCTAAATTATTAAAGCACAAAATATTTAGTTAAACATAGAAGTGAAGAAAGATTTTGACAAAAAAGTGATTTACTCATTTTGGGACACAACATCTCCACGTCCTCAAGTTCAAGTGAAACAATACTTGTCATTTCATGAAATCCCTACTTAATGGTGGGGTAGGCCAAATCTCCTGCATATCACCTGAACGTTTGCAAAGTTATTAAAGAACAAATTATTAAGTTAAACATTGAACTGAAGAAAGATTTGCATATCAAACTGAAATGCAAATTATCACATCAAGAGACATTTGGTCTCTGATAGAGCTTGCAAAATTTGATGCAAATTGTATGAACAACTACAAAGTTATTAAAATGCAGATTTCAAAAGAAAACTTTTATCGTGAAAGAGAAATGCACTTTCACACAGCACATCTACTTTTTCCCCATATGAAATAATGGGAAATTTTGATATTTAATAAGGGGGGGAGGGGAAATTGTTTAACCAGGAAAGGCACACTAAGCTGAAGCTTGTTTCCAGGTGTGACATGGGAGCACAAAGAAGTTAAGTGACTTGCTCAGGGTCAGACAGTATGTAGATGGCAGCTGTGGGATTCAAATCCAGGTCTCTAGGTTTGCAGCTCAGAGCTCTAGACAACTGTGCTATACTGCCACATATAACTTTAGGACAGATTAATATTTTTTCACCAAACCTTCAAAAGGCACATCTGTGACCCAAGATGTATATACCCTGAAAGTCTCAGACCAGAACCCCAAGCCATTTTTGTGCAGCGGTGTGACACAGAATTTGACAAGAATTGGTAATCTTCACATTTTATGACACTGCGTATCTCTGCACCTGCATAATCAATCGGAATGAAACTTGCCACATTAAGAGATCTTTAGTCACCGAAAGAGCATGCAGCATTTCATGTGAATTGGTCAAATGGTTGTGAAATTATTAAAGTTCAACATTATATATGTATAAAATTAATTGCAAGAAACTTTGTTAAGGCATCAGTTATGGTTCTTACTAAAGCGACAAGAGCAGGGAAATGTGATGTTAAGGTTTCCAACCCAAACACCCCACCCCCACCATGTAGACACTGATAGGCATTGGAGGAGGTGTCTTTGGGCCATCAACCCTAATGCTTACCCCATTCCTTAAGTAAATAAGCTGAGATTGGTACAGTAAAGGAGAACGGGGTAAGCGTTAGGGCTGACAACCCCAGGGAACAGCCCCAATGATTGTCAGTATCTTCAGGGTGGGGGTGGGGTGTTAGGGTTTGAAACCCCAACACCACATTTCCCAGCTTTTGTCGCTTTAGTAAGAACCACTAACTGATGCATTAATGAAATGTTTGCAATAAATGTCCTTACTTTTACAGATAGCATAATCATATCCTAATTTACAGTATGCAGTACAGGAGGTAGTGAGGGCAAACATAGTGGAGGTTTTTAAGCATGCCTGGAACAGGCACGAGGGAAACTTGAGAGGGGAGGGAGTGACGAAAAGCCATTGATCACATAGGGTCAGTGGCCACATACAATGTATTGGATCTATGGGCAAAATGGATGGGCCTTTTCTGTGTTTCTGTGTATCTATGTGAGCTGCGGTCCCATACCTCCAAATATATATATCTGTGTGCAGTCATGGAAGCACAGGGCTATCCAGGCCCCACACTTCCATTTGCAGTACAACAGTGACCAAATTGTCAGCATAACCACCTCATTAGTCCACCTCATGTACACCACTACAGAAAACTTTCAAATCCACACCAATATATTCTGGAATTAACCACAAGAACCTCTTTCTGGTTTATTCATAGAATCTTGCAACTGCACACAACCTTTCACCCCCCCCCCCCATATTGGTCTCTTCCAAGTTAACTATTTCCATCATTTTGGTCTATTTCTCATTACTAGCTACAGTTCACAACCTTCTATCCTCCCCCCCACCTTAGTCTCTCCCAAGGGAACATCTTTGGCAAGGTGTCTATACAGGACCTCTTCCCAACCTTGGCCACCATGCTTTTCAGGCCCCTGCCATACAAATGATCCTTTGTAGGTGAATCACACCCTTTGAAACCTTGTATCTCATAAGAAACTTATCATCCACCCTACCTGACCTCCCCAATCCCCACTCTTATAATGCCCATTATCATTAGCCTTCTGCTTATACTCCTAGCCTATCTCCTCTCTGTACCCCACTCTACTTCCTCACTTCCAAAAGACTCTTCACCACTAATCAACCCCCCTAATGCCTCCTCCTCTCCCTCATTATCACCCTGTCTCATCCTTTTCAGTGATTGTCCTGCATTCCGGACTACTCCCGGTTCTCATCTGGAAGCACATTCCACTACCCACTCTCTCTTCCCTTCACCACCAGGAAACACTTTTCCTCCCATTAATTTCCAGCAGCGTTGAGCTTAATCCTGGCTCAAACTCCTCCCTTCCAAGCTCCTCTCCTCATAAAGGCCTCCGTATCTACCATGTCAACGTGCATAGCCTCCTCCCAACAATCAACTCACTAAAAGCCTGGCTATCCCAGAACCCTCTGGATGTTCTTTTTGTCTCTGAAACTTGGCTCTCCTTCCATACCACAGACTCCTACCTAGCCCTATTAGGTTTTACTATCCATCATCAGGACAAAAGAGGAGGCAGAGTTGCCATTTATGTCTGTAGCACCTTCCCTTTCTCCATCTATTACCAAAAAGCAGTCGACAAATCTTACGAAACCCTACTTGCATTCCTCACCCTCCAATCCACAGCCCCCATTTACATGTGTCTTATACACTGCCTCAAAAATCGCACCTGACAACCGTATCTCATGCATTAACATGATCTCCTCCCTTTCCTCAAATGGTGAACTATCCATGTTGGGTGACTTCAACATCAACTGGCTCTTCCTCTCCTCCACTCACAGAAAACTCTCTGTGGAAACACACAATCTCACCCAACCAATCACAGATCCTAACAAAAACACAATTTATAAAGCACTCAAAAAGCCAAAACAAGCATGCAAGATTCAAGGCAATGAGCAATGAAAACCTGCAGCACACTACCCCAGCGCTTTGTGTCCAGTCCAGGACACTTCATCAGGAGGCGGGGACCTGGTGCTCAAGGTCTTCTTTTTATTTGGAAAAAACCTTAAAGTGATAGTACACATAATAATATTTCTTTTTATATATATTGAGCAACAACAGTGACCCCATATGCCAAATACTCTATGTGAATTATAGCACTAAATCACACCTAACAAGATAGAAAAAAGTTTCCAATAAATATTGTTTAGCACAACATTGGTGTGGGAGGTCAAATATAGATGCCAAAGGTCAGCCTCTAAGTAAAAATAGAAATAGAAAAAAGCCCAAGTAATAGAATGAGTGGATATCCATCAAATATAGGCCTAATTAGGTCTGATTTAATAATTCATCATACATTTATTTTTATTTCCATTACTTTCATCTTATTTTGGGGCATAATTTAGCTTTTTTAGGCAACTATCAATATTCAGGATTTATTTGAAAGGGAGAAAACCATAAAAGTAATAATCATCTAATAATAGTACAATTTAATTTAATGATTAGGAGAAAAATAATCATTAGATACCAAGTCAGAGTCCCACCAGAGCCACTGGCTTAATTTACAAATTAATACATTCACAAAAAAAAAGAAATAAAAAAAATAGGTATCTATAACCTCCAGTGGTGGATCATTCCAATGGTTAGAAACTTCAATATCAGTAAGACTTAGGTTAGAGTTCCACCATAGTCATTAAATACTAACTACATTCTACATTTAAAAAAACATTCAAGTTTTTAAGATTTTTACTACACTAACCGTATACTTTTTTCTCTAGATTTTTTCATTAGATTTTCAAGAGTCACAACATTTTATACGCTAGTAAATATATAAACTCTAAAACATTCTGACAAACTAGATTTGCAGTTTATGCATCATCCAAATAAATTACCTTTCTAGAATTAACATATTGGACCCCTATAACCAGAAGGGCAGATATATATATATATATATATATATATATATATATATATAATAGTAGTGCAGTCGCGCCACTATGGATTAGGGTTCAGTGGTCAGTTACATACTAAAGTCAAAAGTCTGGGGCGTTAATAACTTTGGACCCGTTCAACGGATTTGCCTGAAATCTGGTACATGTGGCGGGGCATGGCAGATCTCTTGATCTACCAAATTGTGTTTCAGTCAGACTTACGGTCTTTGCATATAAAAATGCTGAAAAATGCAAAATTATCCATTTTGGGAGGCAGCTTTTGGGATTTTGGACGTGGCCCTGCACGGCCATTGTGTGGTGTGCCACTCTGCAAGATAGCTTGTTTGAAAGAGCCTTGGTGGCCAAACATGTCATTTTTTGTTTGGTGAAAAAATATTAAGGCATTCAAAAGTTATGCCACTTTTAAGTTTCCATTATAAGTCGAAGGGAAAATGTAAATGTATGTTTTGCGAACAAAGAATGGGGTTCTGACTATCTGGTCCCACCTGGCGATCAAAGAATTTGCACCCTCATGGTTCAAGGATCTTTGTCCCCGAGGATTTAAAAAATTCTTTGATCATGAGCTCTGCCATCTTGTTTTTAATTTTCAGATCAGAAAAACATAAATATCTCGGCTCAGGGATCATTTCTGAAGTAAAACTTGGATGGGTTTTACTCAGGGGACTCCGATCTATCGAGCCATGCCTTTGGTTTCATCCAACTAGGTCTAAAAATAGAGTTCTGAGGTTTAAAAATCTTAATTCGTGGCTCGCTAAAGATCTTTGATCACGAGCCTTCAAATTCTTTGATCACGAGATTCTTTGATAACGATTGTGCATTGCGAGTGAGGGATGAGATGGGCAGATTTTAACATTTATTTTTACAGCCCAGGGGTGCCCTAGACAGTAAAATGAGGGTGTATTTTGATCAGGGGGCTTAGGTGTACCCCATCTCAATTAAAAAAATAAGTTTTCTATATCCCTGGTAGTCTAGCACCCCCCATCATGGTAACATACATAATGATGTCTCAATCCCTGATAGTCTAGTGGTTCCCCCCAATGTGTCTTTCATTATAACATTTTTTTTTATCCCTGGTAGTCTAGTGTCCCCCCATGTGTATTTGATTAACATTTATTCTTCATATTCCTGGTAGTCTAGTGGCCCCCCAATCTGTATTTAATTAGTATTATTCTTTTTTTTTTTGCAATTAACATTTTATTAAACATTTCCAACATACAATTGTGGGGACAATATCAAGGTAAACAGTAGAATATAAATAGCCCCATATACTCAATAGTCAGGATACCTTATAACAAAGAAAAGAGACAAATAATTCCGCAATCCCCCAACCCCCCATTCCCATCCCCACCCCTATAAGGCACTGCAATTAATGATTACATTAGAAAAGAAAAGAAAGAAAAGGGGTATCTTTAGCATAAATTCCCTATGAGTAAGCAATTACCAGAGGAGTCCAGATTTTCTCAAAGCGGGGCAACACATTGTGCAGTATAGCAATCATCCTCTCAGTTCTAAGAGATGAAAGGAGCTCTGTCAACCATTCAGAGTATGAGATAAGGTGAGGATCCTTCCAATATCTCAACACCAATTTCTTAACTACACAGGCAATCATGGATATATGAAATTTCCTCTGCTTAACCATACAACCCGACATATCACCTAATAAATATACTTCCGGAGTGAACAGATCTTCTAAACCCAATAATGGATCTGTTTTATCTTTGATTTCATTCCACAGAGGAGCTACGTTAGGGCATAACCAGAAAATATGGAAAAGGTCGCCCCTTTCCCTGCCGCATCTATAACACAGAGATTCCTGTGCTAACTTTAAGTCCTGTAATTTCTGAGGTGTATAATAAATATTATGCAGTATTTTGAACTGTACTAATCTAAGATGATCTTGTTGGATCCATTTATGGCAGTTTCGCCAGATTAGCGTCCAATTCCATGAAATATTAGGAAATACTTTGGCCCAATATGAAGTAGGTGCTAGGTTATCTTTGAAGGCCCAGTTAAACAATGTTAAGTAAATCTTAGAAATAGCTTGTGGGGCACCAACATAATTAGTATTATTCTTGATGTCCCTGGTAGTCTAGCGGCTCCCCATCATAATAAAATACATAAGAAATTGTGATTTCCTGGTAGTCTAGTGGCTCCCACCCCCCACCCAGCTGTGGCAGCCCACCCAGCACCCCCACCCCTTCCAGGCAGTGACTAGCACAGCCCTCCTCTCACCTCCATGGCTAGCCACCGACTGTATGTATTATGAGAGCTAATTTGAACAGGTGCTCAGAAATAATTTCAGAGCGTCTCATTGAAATAGTACTCATAACATACACAGACGGCAGCTGGCTATGTAGCTGAGAAGGTGGGCTGTGCCAGTACTTGACTGGGGAAGGGTGGGGGGTGCTGGGTGGGCTGTCATGGCTAGGTGGAGACAACTAGACTACCAGGAAATCACAGTTCCTTATCTATTTTATTATGATGAGGGGCCTGCTAGACTACCAGGGACATCAAGAATAATAATAATAATAAAATACAGATCGGGGGGCCACTAGACTACCAAGGATATGAAGAAGAAATATTAATCAAATACACATTGGGGGGGGTACTAGACTACCAGGGATAGAAAGAAAACAATTTTATAATGAAAGACACATTGAGGGGGCCACTAGACTACCAGACATCATTATGTATGTTATCATGATCAAGGGGGTGCTAGACTACCAGGGATATAGAAAACATATTTTTTATTGAGATATGGCACATCGAAGCCCCCTGAGTAAAACCCACCATCATTTCACTTTCTTGAGCACCCTTGGGCTGAGAAAGTAGATTTTAAAATCTGGCCATCTCATCCCTCACTCTTTGTTCACGAGTGAGCAATTTCTTTGATCGTAAGCCTTCAAATTCTTTGATCGTCAAATTCTTTGACCGCGATCGTGCATCGCGAGTGAGAGACGAGATGGCCAGATTAAAAAAAAATGTTTCTCACCCTAGGGGTGTCCTAGGAAGACAAATGAGGGTGGGTTTTACTAAGGGGGCTTCGTTCTGATGAACCATGGCAGCAGTTTACGGCAATTCTTTTAATTTTTTAAATTACAGCAGTTTTTGTTCTTTGGTCATGACCCTGCAAATTCTTTGATCGCGAGTCTGCAAATTCTTTGATCGCGATCGTGCATCACGAGAGAGGGACTAGATGGCCAGAAAAAAAAAAAGATTTTCTCAGCCCAGGGTTGTCCTAGGAAGACAAATGAGGGTGGGTTTTACTCAGGGGGCTTCGTTCTGAAGAACCATGGTGGTGGTTTACCACAATTGTTTGAATTTTTTAAATTAGAACAGTTCTTATACTTTGTTTGTTAGCCTGCTAATTCTTTGACAGTGAGCCTGCAAATTCTTTGGTCCTGAGATTCTTTGATCGCCATCTTTGATCACGAGGGGGGACAAGATGGCCAGATTTTTTATAATGCAATAGATAGGGAAATTTTACTAATCTTTAAGATTGAATATCTCGGAAACAGTTTGCTCTTTCTACTTGAAATTTAGAGGGTGTTTGTAGCATGTTTTGTTTATGGAGATATCATGTAACGCACTTTCCGTGCTGCGGACAGTGTTTTGGATTCTGCTGGTGTCTTGAAATTGATAGGGTGCCTAACCTTAGTGTCATGGATGTAATTTTCAGTTGTTGTGTGTGTTACATGTCAATAGGTGTGGAACTGTGCCACTCTGACAAATGAAAATGTCAAATTTTGACATGTTATATCTCGGACATGGCTTGGTCTTTTTACCTGCAATTTGGAGGGTGTTGACGGCATGTCCTGTAGATGTCAATAGCAGTGTTTATGTGTTGGACACTACATTTTTTGTGGAGATATTGTGTGGCGCAGTTTACGTTTTGTGGATAGCGTTCTCTATTGGTTTACTAGATTTACATTTGTTTGGTGGGTGGCCTTGCTGTTGTCAATGTACTTTTTAGTCATTGGGTGTGTGATGTGGCCTGACACTTACAAGTTGGTGCTCAATGTTCTACTTTTCTATTCTTTCTTAAAAAGTAAGGACATTCTATGCAAAAACTTTGTTAATGCATCAGTTAAGGTTCTTCTACAGAGAAAAAATGAGGAAATTTAATTTTAGGGTTCCCACCCCTTGCACACCACCCCAGCCCCCCCCCACCAACAGGTATCAGGGTGTGCATTGGGGTCGTTGGCCCTAACTCTCATCTCATTTTCCTACACTGCACCACTTCAGCTTGTTTACACATGGAATGAGGTGAGAGTTAGGGCCAATGACCCCAAAACACACCCCTACTCTCTTAGGTCCAGCCACCCAGCACATTTTCAGTCTCCCACCATCACAACTCCACTGGAGTTTCAGCCTTCTCCACCCATCTCCCCAGCCTATGGAATCAACAGCCCACCCCCTCCATGACACCCCCACTTTCCATGCCATAAAGCAACAACTAAAGCACATCCTTCCCCCACCCTGTTGCTGTTTCCACTCATCCACCTCCCCTCACTCTTCCCCACCTAACACCTAATCCCCCTGCCCATCAATTCTCTCCTTTAGCTACTCCTCCACCACCACAAAGTTAGTTCTCCTGTAAATATTGTGAATTTTGGACTTGTATAATTTTTGCCACATCTTGTCATGTACATAATGCAGTTGAGGCATTAGAAGCCTGCATCAAGACCCACTTATTTAATCAAGCATTCTCAGACTCAGTCTTTTAATTATAGTCATATGTTTTGGCCACCTGTCTTGCAAGCACTTGCTTTATCCTGTTATATGCCTGCTGTTTTTATCATACGTATTAGCTATTTTTTGTCACTTTATGTTTCTTATACATGTTCTTTATTGACTTCTGTACTCTGTATTTTTATTTGCATGGCATCCCGAGCCTCCAGGATTGGGCACCCAAGAAATAAAACTTGCCTTGCCAAATCTTGTGTCATAACTGTAGACTTGTTTTTTTCACTCCTGTAACCCTATCTCCCAGGTCACACCTGGAATCAGGCTTTGGCTTAGTGTGCTTTTCCTGGTTATCAACTTTAAATAAATAAATGTAATTCTGTGGAACTGTAATGCCATTCCATGCCACAGGTGGGAAAACACATTTTGAGCAGGATTTGGAAAAAGACATTTGAGACATATAAGAGATTGGATAATAAGAGGTCTATGTTGAAAATCTGGGGTCACAAAATTTAAAATTTCTGAAATTGTGAGCTAGCGTACTGAAATTGCAATGAATGGTCATAACTGTGGAATTTTTTCATATTTTGACCACACATTTTGAACATAGTCATCTTATGACCCCACCTGGCTCCATGTCAATTGAGCGAACACTTACGGTGACTGCAATTTCAGCGAGTACATTCATAGTGAATGCAATTTCAGAGATGACCAATCTCAGCACTGCACATATCAGTTACAAAATAACAACTGCAGCTGAGAGTTTCAAGCTAATGACTGCAGATCAGATATGAAATAATTACCTGCACAACATGCTCCATCAGGTTGCAGTACCTCCTACGGTTGCCGCCCGCTGCTACCCCAGACACAACTTCAGCCATGCTCTGTCTGGGAACCACTTAATTTATTGCACTGATGCACCTGTTCCTCATTACCCACAGGTGCAATACAGCTCCATGTAATGCAGGGGGGCTCTGCTCCTTCACCCCTCATGGGGGGATGTGCCTCCTGGACCCTGCCCTCTCTAGGATTACAACACCATGCCTCACATGAACCCTAGGGTAAGCTACATTTGTGCGGTTGCCATAATGTCCATTCACTAATATGTAATGGTCACTGTAATTGTATTAGCTCACATGTACTTGCTCAAATTGCATTGTTGAAATGACGTACTACCCCCCCACCTCATAAACCCCACAGGTAAAAATGTTAAAATCCATGCCAAAATGACATTCCACACTACAGGTGTGAAAACGTTCTAGGCAGGAAGTGAAAAATGACAGCTGTATTGTTCATCAGGTGTTGTAAAAAATAGCTATGTTGAACATTTGGAGCAAAAATATAAAAAATTACTAAAGTTATGCATGTGCGTAGAAACTTTTCAACAAGTGATCATAATTCAATAATTTTTAGGAATTATTTCACCAAATATTTCACATGGGCTTTTTAGGACCCCACTTCATGAACACTGGCACTAATATTTTGTTAATCTGTCCCAAAAGGTGATTTCTGGCAGTAATCACAAAATCACCTTCTGGGCCCAATTAATGAAATGTCAGTGACAGTGTTCATAAGGTGTGGTCCCAAAAAAAGCCATGATGAAAATTTGCTGAAAAAAATACCTAAAAATGGCAAAGTTATGAACATAACTTGAAAACACCACTGAAATACATTATACAGTACACTTACCTTGATTCCTCAGTTTGTGATTTGGCTTTGAAGAGTGCAGATGTTTCCCAGTCCACAGAAGATGACAAACTACAACCTCAGAAGGTAAGTATAGGGTAAGGGAGGGTGTGGAGTGGAGTGGTGCGTGCTCAATGGGAGTGTCAGGATGGGGGGAGGAGATGGCGTGGATACCGAGGACTCATTTTCTTTTTTGCAGGTTTAAAAAGGAAAAAGATGTCAGGGATTGTTTTTCTTCTTTACAGCAAAACAATAAAATTAATATTTCAGTACACTGGGAGTGGGCTTCCCAGTGTCCAACAGTGCTGAGAGGGAGTGAGAATGGGACTGATGGGGGTGCCACTAGACACCAGGGAAAGATTAGGAGGAGTGCATTGGAGATCATGGAGGGAGGGCCATTAGACCAGCAGATAGTAAAGAGATGTTAGATGTAAATAACCGGGGGCCAAGAATCTGAATTTAAAGGGGCATTTCATATTTATGCTCTTTCCATGCCTTGGCCCCCTTCCCTTAGGACATTTTAAAATGGAAAACAATACTTGATTTAGGTAAACACCACAAGTATCACCTAATCAGGGCTGAGGAATCAGATTCTGCGGTCAGTTTTCAATCAAACATGGCCACAAAAATGTTACTTTTATCCCCAGAGATATTTCGCCGCAAATTGCGAAAGCTCTTTCACAAGACACCCTTCCGTGTTTTGTGAAACAATGAGATTAAGCCACAATTTGCAGCACAAACTCCCCATGTTTCATGAAACAACCACTGCAATTTGCAGCACAAATACATCTGTAGACAAAATTAACATATTTCTGGGTCTTATTTGGGAAACTTAACACAGAATCTGATTCCTCGGGCCCCAATTAGGTAAACACAACTGCTGGTGTTTACAGTATTTTTTTTAGATACTTAACTTTTATTGACTCACTAACTGAAAATAAGATGGCAGAAGCTCAAAAGAAAATTTCCCATTTGTGAAAGAGAATGGCACTTCCGGGAAAGAGAAACACACTTTTGCACATGACATCTAATTTTTCCCATAGGAAATAATGGGAAACTTTCAAATGTAATAACTTTTGAATGGATTAATATTTTTTTCACTAAACCTTTAAAAGTCACATCTGTGACCCAAGCCTGATATACCCTATACATTTCATAGCAAACGCCCAAGCCACTTCTGCAAAACAGCATGACAAAAGTTTACATAAACATTTTAATTTTCACATTTTGTGACACTCTGCATCACCACACCTTAAAATCCTACCAGAACAAAACTTGCCACATTAAGAGATCTTTCTTCCCCAATGGTGCATGTGAGCTTTTATGTGAATTGGTTGGACAGTTGCAAAGATATTAAAGTGCAAAAGTTGGGGTTTAACATAGAAGTGACTGTTGAACACTAACTATTGTGATGATACAGCACCACTGATAAACAGATTAGATAGATAGATAGATAGATAGATAGATAGATAGATAGATATATAGATAGATAGATAGATAATGTAACCCCTCACCCCTGCCTTTTAGAAAAATGATGGGTGGCATGCTGTTGAAGCTGACAGCAGTACCTGGTGGGGACTGGGTTCGGGGAGGATGAGGTTACTCGGCACAGGGGACCTAGGTTTGGCTACTCTGCCTCAGGGGCACCCAAGTAAATCCGAACACAGGAAGCAATAACTGTAATGTCCAGAACCAGGAATGGGATTCTACAGTGTGGCTTTTATTCACATCCAAGCTGAACAAACTAAGCATAGACGGACCCCAATGGGGCTACATTCCTGGTAATGCAGATTAGAAACAACAGAACACTTCACCACTATTTCCAGCCCTCAGGCTCTGAACCCACCAGGCACACAGCCCGGACTTGCACACAGCTTTGGGTACACAGCCCGACTTGTACACTATTTGGGTTTTCCCCACTGGCCCGGCTCCACTGCCGGCCACTTGATCCATGGTCCATTTTGGGAAATGAACCAGTTATCCTGTTGTGGCTCCCCAAACCACCTTAGAGCCTTCGACTCCTAGAGGGAATTTTCCTTCCAATCCCACATCTGGGTACTTCCCTCATCACTGGCCAAGTGCATGAGGCAAAGTAGAAATCCACAAAGCAAATCTGTAGAGGTGGACCTGGTCACTAAAGATGGGGGTCTCCCACCTCCAGCTCCAACAATCCATACCCAGCCATTTCTCTGGAAACTAAACAACTCCTTTACTGAAAGCTTGGCAATGTAGATTACTGGGTAGATGTATGTCACATCTCCTGTACATGTCTTTTGACTTCCCAGTAAGTGCTGGACTTGAACCTACTTTTACTTTTTGGCTAAGCCTATTACTCTAGGCCTTCCACTATTTCAGTAGTCCAATCCCCACATGTCACACAAGTCCCAGGGTGAAAAACATAGGCCCTTTCAGGAAGAGCAGACACTCACCCTCTGGTTGCAGGTGCCCCACAGGAGATTCATAAATCTTCTTGTTTCCCAAAAACTGTGGAACAAATAGGCAGCTTCTCCATTAGTAGCAGAACCAGGGGGTTGCCCCAGGAATATGCAGAAAACCCTTTCCTGCCCCCATCCCCAGAGGGAGGGGGCACTGAGACCCGAATCAGCGGTCTCCACCACTTCAAACTGCTTCTGTGTGTCTCTCTCTCTCTCTTTTGGTGGAGACACACACCCTTTTACCTAAATGTAGCCCTCTGTCAGGGCTGAGGCTCCATGAGTCTACACTGAGCTGCTGTGCTGCTTTCACAGCAAGCTCCCAACTCCAACTGATCTACAGACTACTGTTCAAACCTCCCAACATTCTATTCCAACTCCCTGCTGCAGATTCCATTGTGGCTCATGCAGCTGTGATAGTTCTATGGTGGTGTCATCCCTCAGTCTCAGCTGAGACTGAGAACAGAGTGAGACAGTGTGAAATCCATTTAACTGGAGTTTCACAAGCTGCCTTCCCTGCCTACTACTAGGTCTTACTGGGATTCTAGTAACCCCAGGTAACAAGGGGGTTACACTTCCCCTTGACCAGGAAAATGACTGTCCACAGTCATTGTTTACCCGGCTTTAGGCCATCCCACCCTATGTGCTACCTGCGGAGGGGGGTGATCAGGCCCCCTCCTACCATGTGCGAGCACAGGCAGGCAACACTAAGGGCCTAGAGGCCTTTAGCTGACATATCAGCCTCTACTTTATCCACTTACTATGGCCGCCTAGTGGCTCTGGTAGAACTATCCAGAGCACAGCCCTAATTGCTCAGCACTGCAGTCCCTACGGCCGTTCAGGACCACAGCCTGTCTATCCCCCCTAGCCCTCTAGGGAAAATCTATCTGCCTTTAACTTAATACCCCAAAACAAAAAACAACCCGGGGACCTCCCTGACCTTGGGAAACCTGCAACCACACACCAAGAATACCACCATGTTACACCATTTTACTGCCTCCTCCCTACCCACACAACCACACCTGTGGAGGGAAAGGGTTAATACAGTAACAACAACAATAACAACACCACAGTACTTTAAATCACTACACACTAAAGTACTGAGGAACTCCGACGAGCCCCTCCTCCTCCTCTTCTTGTCTTCTCTTCTATCTTCTCCAGGAACACCTGCAAGAAAAAGAAAGACAACCCACACTCCTAATCTGCATACACAGTCTACCTAAAACCCCTACCATCAAAACACTGAAGAATCTCAAAAAGATTTTTTAGAAAGATAGAAAAACAGTATTTACATTAGAAAATGACATTATTTTACAATACAAATTGGGGGGGGGTGGAGTGCTCTAAAAGTTCCAACTAGTGACCACAATGCCCGAAGGCTAGTCCAATAAAGAGTCTCTCCTGGGCCGGAGCCCGGTGAAGCACAGTTCTAACAGGCTAAAGTCCCAAAGGGGAGAGTCTTTGAGGACAGTTCACACATTTTGAAGTCTGCTAGTGTAGGGTGTGTACTGCAATGTCATAAAGATAGAAACGTTTGGGCTTACCAGCCCCTTGTAGAATGGAAATTCTGCACCGACCTGCACCTCTGACGAAGACTCTCCCTGGCAGCATTTCTTCCGATACAGCTGGGCAGACATCTTCTGGAAACCACAGGAGGGCACATCTGGGAACTGCTGGGTTGATGTCATCTCTGGAGATGGAATCTTAGAACAGGAACAAAAAGGAAAACAGCTGGTCTGACATCATCCGATTACCAGGCGATGGCACAGGATACAGCAGGGCTGGTGTCCTCTCTAGATCTGAAGTCATCTGGTGGGCCAGTCAATGGATTCTGGAAAGGCCAGTACACTGTAGAACTGATGAATGTGGGGCACCTGAGTCCTGGATGTCCATATTGGCGGATCAATAAAGGCCCTTCACAGTCTGGTGTGGCAGTATTGACTACCACCGCTAGGCTTTCCATTTTGTAGGCACGGGCACATTTGCTGGGAGGTCCTTGCACTGAGGCCAATAGTACTGGGGGTCAGGAGCTTGAATTATTATCCTGTCTGGGTGCAAATAATTCACACAGTGGGAGATTTCATGTCCCTCTCTGTCCACTATTCGCACTCTGTCCATAAACAGTGTCCTGCCTCTCTTCCACTGGGTATATTTCTCATGAAATAGTCTATTTTTTACATGCTTGTTTGCCCCAGGATGCACACCTTTCATTGCTTCAGCCCAGAACCAGGATTTCCTGCTGTTCTCAATCTCCTCCCAGTCTTTCTGAGGAAAGGTCATACCATAGATCTCATTTGCCTTTCTATGAACCAGTCTCTCCTCTTTATTAGCTTTGGTCAATCTGAGACCGCTGGCCTGGCTTGGGGGTGGCCAGTCCTGGTTCTGCCAGTTACGCATCCTTAAAGAAATTAGAAACGGATCCCTGACTTCTTCCTCTCACCAGGGCAGTGGCATCACCACTCTCTTCCATGCATTCCTCCGAGGCAAGATCTTGAGGCTGTGTACCCGTTCCTTTTTCACAAGGCCACATAGGTTCCCCCTCATCTTCCTCTTCACTGAAGATCTGAGCCCAGGAGTGAGCAGTCATCCTCACTCCTGAGACTATCCACTCATCACTAGGTGTGGAGATCGACACCTCCCACTCAAAGGCCTCCCGCATCTCATCTTCACCTAAGAGACTTGGGCTAGGCCCCCCCCAGTGGTCTACTGATGCTTTATCCGAACTTTCCTTCTAGAATCCAGCATCTGAAACTTCAACTTCTGGTTCTGTCTCTAACTCTGCACCCTCCAGCTTTGTGCCACACTCCCCCGAGGGGACTTCCTCCACAGGCTCCGCCTGGTGCTGTGTGCTGCCAACTGCAGATTCCTGAACCTTTGTCCATGTGGGAGCAAACTGAATTTGAGGCGCTTTATACAAGCCATATTTTTCTAGGCATCCAGCACAGTGAGGAATCATGAAGACGTCCCTTCCAGCTCTCAAGCATATTTGACACACATGCACTGGAAAACCAGGAATCGCAACATGAGGAGGCAGTTGTCCTCCATAGCACCACTTTTCAATATCCCTCAGTCTATTCACTGCTGCTGTTACTGCAACCTGGGCATGATCCAGATAGCAAGCTGGTCCTGAGGCCATAACTGCAGAAAAACAAACAAATGTTCACTGTAACTGAAAGTCCCACTTTACTGAACACTCTCTTTAGTTTTAAAATGGCTCCTCTGCTGCTGTGTTTACTTTACTACCCCACCCTGTAATGGGGGCGGCAGCACTCCTTTGCATCAATATTCAGAAACTGGGTCAAGCCACTGCGCATCCGATTTACACACACTACTGGTAACTTTTACTCAAACTGCACAAACTTGCACTGTTCTGGTTTTAAACACATTTACATGATTTCCACGGACTTTTTACATGCTGGAAACATTTCTTTGACTCACAGTCCCTTAAAGCTTCAGTTTTTTTTTTTAAGCACAGGATTGCCTGTAAAACTAGTGCTGCACATTTGGCTACAACTCACAGTGTCTCTCTGGCTTTAAACTTTAAACTGAGGCTGAACTCATTACTATGCACAAGTCAATGGCTTAACAGACTTGCACTTGCTGAGTCATTACTTGCAAAGCGACTACACTGCTGCACACATATTTATATGGCATTTGGTAGAAAATCACTGTTTGAGCAGTTTTCATGTTGTTACTTATTGTTATCAGTAGCAGTTTGCTGCAATGGGAAAAAATGGCCTGCAGTCAGTTCTTGGATGCCTCAGAACAGAAACGGGTGGGCAGTCCTGCCGATCATCTTCTGGACCACCACACATGCAATTCTGATGATCGATTAGCGGGTTGAGCCCGATTTTGAACAAGAAAGTCTATTTTTACAAGGTTTACAGCGATTTTAACACTCCGCGATGCTCCTCCACTAGCCAGTACACGCACTGCACTCACACTCCCTCTTGAATGCTGGAGCAGTCACTATAGAGCTGGCTGAGGGGCGGGACTGATTGCAGCCTGACCAATCAAACAACGCCATGCAAATGAGCCTCTTCTTCCTCGTGAGTGCTCTTCTCCTCACGGCGATCGTCGAGCAGGCAAATTTAAACTGCAGAATGCATTTTTTTTTTCTTTTCAACTGACTCCATGGCAGACCCATTTCAGCCATTTAACATAGTCATTCACACTGCAAGTCTCTTTTTTCATTCAAAAGCATTTCCAATGTCCAGGGCACAATTTTTCTGTTGCTACCCCTAGTCTTCCACACTTTTCTTTACCACAGTTCATTTCAAAAGCATTTCAAACATCCAGGGCACAATTTTCCTGTTGCTATCCCTAGTCTTCCACACTTTTCTTTACCACAGTTCATTTTAAAAGCATTTCCAATGTCCAGGGCACAATTTTCCTGTTGCTACCCCTAGTCTTCCACACTTTTCTTTACCACAGTTCATTTTAAAAGCAGGCTAAAATGCTGTAAACGATCTGATGCAGGACAAGGGCACACTCTTTGGCTTTACTGCTCCTTGGTAAACAGTTGGCATTTTAAACAGCAGCATAAGATCTACAGCACAGAGCAACACACTAGTTAAATTGCTTCAGCTTTTTGGGCTACCCACTGCCAGATAGCCAAAATGCTAGCCCCTTGCCTGAGCACCTTCCTCCCAGAATTAAATCCAAAGCGGTGCCTCCATTTTTGTAACCCCTCATGCTTGCCATTAAGCTAAACGACAGGTGGTATGCTGTTGAAGCTGACAGCAGTACCTGGTGGGGACTGGGTTCAGGGCCAATGAGGTTACTCGGCACAGGGGACCTAGGTTTGGCTACTCTGCCTCAGGGGCACCCAAGTAAATCTGAACACAGGAAGCAATAACTGTAATGTCCAGAACCAGGAATGGGATTCTACAGTGTGGCTTTTATTCACATCCAAGCTGAACAAACAAAGCATAAATGGACCCCTACAGGGCTACATTCCTGGTAATGCACATTAGAGACAACAGAACACTTCATCACTATTTCCAGCCCTCAGGCTCTGAACCCACCAGGCACACAGCCCGGACTTGCATGCAGCTTTGGGTACAGTGAGACAGTGTGAAATCCATTTAACTGGAGTTTCACAAGCTGCCTTCCCTGCCTACTACTAGGTCTTACTGGGATTCTAGTAACCCTGGGTAACAGGGGGGTTACAGATAGACAGATAGACAGACAGACAGACAGCAAAAGACAGACAGACAGATAGCTAGATAATAGGTCGGTAGGTAGATAGAAATGGGGGTAGGTAGGCAGATAGACAGACAGACAGAGAGACAGACAGATAGAACATATTCACTACAAAAATACCCTTTAATAGCAATTTTAGTTAATTGGATGTTTTAGGAATCCACAGCACTCAAACCCCTGCAGATATGGAATTCTGTCAGTGGATCCAGAAACAGCACATGCAGAGGATCAAATTATGACAACAAGCTGCATAGAACATTCACAGGAATGGCCCTCCCCCACGCAGTCAAGTGCATAACCTGGAGAGTGAGGGTAGCGTAATTCTGCATCATTGTGACTCAGAATGCGTTTTGGAAAACAATGAGGAATTTAGTTATTCTTAATTAATAACTGTGCATTGTGAATGTGAAATATATGTAATTATCAACTAATGCTAAACCAGTTGAGTGTTGACTGAAGATAACTGAGCCATTACAAAATCTCAACTAATAATAAATAAATAAAGTAGCATGCTTGATAGACAATTAGATGCATTGTTATCTGTTGAGCACTTAAAGTATGCACTAAGCACTTACTGTACGTATGTAGTATCAGCCTTGTCTGTATATATGTTTCAGGACCTCCTTGTGAATGAGCTTGCTCTGTGGAGTTTTTTCCTGCAATAAACCTGAACTTGAACAATAAACTTGAAATGGTAAACTGATAATTAATAAGTGTTAGTTAATCCTTAAGTATGAGATAGCATAATAAATAACTGCTGAAAGGATTAAGAATTAGTTCGCAGTTAGGGGTCCTACAAGGGGTTAGCTACTAATTCATTTGTGTGCGATAATTTCAACCCAAGTAAAACTAATGAATCATTGAAAATGTATCAATTATTAGTGACTTGACTCAGTTGAGCATTAAGCCTATAGTTTTGTATTGGTGATGAATTAATGTCTACCACTTGGTCTATTAACTTTGCTATTTGGGGATGATTTTTACTTCTTAGCAGCCCATTGATAGTATATCAGAACATTTTAGGATTTTTTAAAGTTGTTAGCCTGCTTGGTATGATACAGATTTGCCTTAATTGTTTTCTTCAGCTGCTCATACCATTGTTGCTGCATTCTGTATGTTTGTCAATCCTTTTCTAATTCTGCTGCCTTCTGTCTTTACCATGACTTATCCTTTTCCTGAACAGGGCACTTATCTAATAAAGATGAATGACATATTCTGAGTCAGATCATTGTGTATTCCATATGTTTACATTGACAATGGCCTCTATGCACTAATGGGCTTACTGCCTACACTCTACCGATCTGTGGCATGAAGGCAATTCTAAGAGACATTGCAAAACACTGGGGGTCCTTGTGGACTCCTGGCAGCATGCACAGACTGTTGGACAATGAGGTTTAGGATATGGGCACAAGATATTTCAGTAGGTTCCCTGCTGTATCCTGTACATACCTCCCACTGAAGTCACCCTCTGGCCATGAAGTGTAGTGTGTCCATTTTGTGCTGTCCATACCCTGTAGTCAGCAAGGGAGGGCTGGTAACAGCCTGTCGAGTACTCGCCTATTCTTTTTCTGATAATGATATTCCCTTCAACACACAATTCCTTGCTCCACAAGGAGCAGGGGATCCACTCAGGGATCAGGTCAGGCATCCAACTGGATGCCTGCATGTGTCTATGACCCCCCACCACTGCACATCACTGGGGGGGTGGACATGTAGACAGGCACCCTGCAGAGGCATGCATTAGTGCAGGTGAGGAGCTGCATGGGCAAGGTACACATCTTTCATGCCTACCTGGCTCACATTTTGCATAGCCTCAATTAAAACCACTGTTGGACTTTTAATGCAGCTTGGAGGTGTGGACCATGTAATATATATTCCAAAATAAACAGACATTTACAGCAGTTTTAGGAGCTAAGATAGAAACAATTGTAATGTATCAGTGATGTACTACATCTTGAACAAGTCTATAGCAAAATGAAAATTATGTGTACCCATTTGGGCACTTAAAGAGCAACTATTGTAATGCCTGTTGTATTAATGCACAAATAGTAGTATTTAAAGCCTAGCAACATTATTTCATTAAGCTGACGACTCAGAAGAGAAATTTGGTGCAGTAGCTGATAATAGTTATGTCCTTGGAGCTCTGCCTTACCAATTTGGGCCCGAGGTTGATCATCGTGTGCCCAATACTGGTGATATGTCCCTTGCATCGCAGAGTGACTTTGGTGGCTGCTTGGAGGATGAAACACTATCTTGGTACAGTGTTCTTACTGTTTCATGGTGTTTACTGTGAAGAGTGTGCTACTAACTTGTAAAAATATTTTGTATTCTGACAAGATGTCATTTATTGGTACGTAATCCCAGCAGTTTCCCCTTTCAATCTGTGTTCTCTGTGGGATGACCCCCATATCTTTCTGCTTTGCAATTGCCATGGCTTTTTATTTGCCCTGCTTATGGTTTTCATTCATGCTAACATACTTATTGAATGAAAACAGTTCATTTTTCATCATCTGTTGTCTGTCTGGGGGAATATGATTTTATTGCAGCAAGTGCTATATTGATTGAGGGACAATGGTAGGTAACGCCAAATATGGCAACAGTGAGATATCCCAGTGAATCTGTTGCCATACATGCCTTGCAGTTCATTACATCTTACCTCTGTGTTACTGAATGACAGTGTGTCATATTACATTCAGTTCCATACATTGAAAGTAATGGACCTTGGATGAGTAAACCCTGGTGAGACTGATAGTACTGAGAATGTGGATGTGGATTGTCACTAAAGATGAGAGTGACGCAGGTGCTATCATGTTTCATGACCATAAGGTATCCAAGCAATGCTGAAACCTTACTATTACTGTCACTGTCATTGGTCTTCTGTGATGAATATGCTGGGTTATCCTTATCAGGATAAGTTATTTTTTGTATGTCATTATCTAAAGCATTTGTATGCCCTTATCTTCTGCACCATGTGCTATTATTGTGGCAGCACATGCACAAGGACGTGGATGTTGTAAGTCCTGATAGACTGCGTAGTGGGTGATGTGTGGTGATGTGGGGGGGGCATGTTAGATGTTGTGCTATGTCCTAAACTTGACTCAAGAGTATGGGGCGTTAGAGGGAAGTGAGGTGGTGTAGTGTGTGAGATGTTTTATTCTGTGTCTCTGTTGTGTGTGATGCATGCCTGTAGTTTTGTGTGTCTGTGAATAGTGTGGTATATGCAATGTGCCATTCTGTGCAGCAAAGAATGGTGTGATCCACCCACAGGCTTAATGGGTTGATGGGCATAACGTGGTTGAGGCCTTTCGACTTCCTTCACTGTAATGAAGTTCGTTTTGCTGTGAGAGTGAATTGTGTGTGTGTGTGTGTGTGTGTGTGTGTGTGTGTGACATGTGTGAGTCTGTGTGTGTGGGTTGTGTGATGTGTACCTGGTCTCAGGGGGGGTCTTGGTAGTGGGTGGGGTTTGCATAGCGTATTCCAGTCTGCGCGATCACCTGCACTGGAATGAAGGGCTTGATGTTTGAGAGGGCAGTCAGGCTGTCAAGATGGTGACACATGATTCACTGTCTATTGAGTGTGTGAAGATTACCTGTGCTGGGGGGGTAGTGTGGTTGAGGCCTTGTGACCTCCACCAGTGGAATGAGGGGTGTGAGAGGGAAGTAATACAATAAAGGTGGTGACATGTGTGAGTCTGTGTGTGTCTGAGTGTGGATGCTTATTTATGCTTCTGTTGGGGGGTGGGATTTGCATAACTTCTTCCAGTCTGTGCGACTAGCTGCACGCGAATGAAGGGCATGCTGTTTGAGAGGGCAGGCAGGCTGTCAAGATGGTGACATGTGTTAGTCCATGTCTGGTGAGAGGGGGATGTTTACCTGTGCTGGGTGGGATAGCGTGGTTGAGGCCTTGTGACCTCCTGCAGTGGAACGAAAGGTGTGAGGTGTGAGAGAGAAGTAATACAGTAAAGGTGGCAAGATGTGTGTCTGTGTGCATCTGGTTTGGAATGCTTACTTAGGCTTTGGGTGGGTTGCATAGCATACTCCAGCCTGTGTGACCACTTGCACTCGAATGAAGGGCGTGCTGTTTGAGAGGGCAGTCAGCCTGTCAAGATGGTGACATCTGTGAGTCTGTGTCTGTTGAGTGTGGGGTGCTGGTCTTTTCTTGGTCCATGGTGCACCATCCTGCACTGGAATGAAGGGTCTCTGGTATAAGGTTTGCATAGGCCTTGCGATCTCCTTCACTGGAATGAAGGGCATTTGCTGTTACAGTAAAGCGTTGTGTGTGTGTGTGTGTGTGTGTGTGTGTGTGAGCATTTATGCTTTGCTGCTGATGCAGTCTTTTCATGGGATTTATGGTATTACTATGGTGTTAATAATTACATTATGATTTATTTTTTGTAGGTGTACATGCAGACACTGCATTGTGATGCCGACTGAGCGAGAATGCAATTGCTGCATAGAAGTAGATGAAGTGGTGAATAAATTTGCTGATTATGGACTACAGGATGGCTGGATTATAGATCACTATGGATTTTGAGATGTGTGCCTACGAATTCCAGTCCTCGAAACTGCCTACTATCAATTCCGTCAGGAACATGGATGTCCTGAGGTAAAGGATGTACATAAGTAAGTGTTTTAATTTCAAGTATGTTTTATCTTACAGTGCTGCCTACACCCTGTTGCTGAGCAAACACATTTTTTCGGCATGCTGTCAACCCTTGTTAATTGCCCTGCACAAGGGTGTTTGGGTAGTAGCCAGACCATGAGTGATTTCATAGCATCCATTGCATGATCCACTATGCTGGTTCGGGTTATTCGAACATATGAAGAAGCCAGCAGAAGAAGGCAATTTGGTCTATCAAGTCTGCTTATATTACAGGGTCCACAGCCTGAGCTAATTTTCCTGTCTGCCCTCCCTCCCCACTCCTCCCATCCTCCCTACCCATGATCCTTACCATCCCCATTCCCATCCTCTCTTACAGATGTCCACTATCTTGAACGAGATGACCTCTTCAGGCAGCAAATTCCGAGTTTCCGCCACGCTCACTGTGAAGAAATGCTTCCTTACCTCCCTCCTAAACCTCCTACCCTCCAGCTTCAGACTGTGCACCCTTGTTTATGGTTGCCACTCAGCTTAAAGAGACTCTCCTTATCAACCTATTTATCCCATTCAAGTACTTTAATGTCCCAGTCATGTTTCCTCTCTCTCTTTTCTGTCTTCCAGGGAGCACATGTTCACTGCCCTCAACCTCTTCTCATATGGCTTACTCTGCTGACTGGCTATCATCTTTGTAGCCCTCCTCTGGACCTTCTCCAGCATGTTAATGTCCTTTTGGAGGTGTTGGCACCAGTGATGAACTCCATAGTCTTGATGTGGCCTTACCAGTGGCCTGTACAAAGGCAGTATAGCCTCTTCTCTCCTACTACTTATCTCCATAGATATGCCTTCCAGCATCTTGTTTGCCTTTTCTGCTGCTGTCTTGCACTGTGTGTAGTACTTCAGGTCAGTAGTGATCACCACCAGGTCCTGCTCCTCCTCCTCCTCCTCCTCCTCCTCCTCTGATGCAGATACTCGGACTACACCCAGGTAGTACTCTGTCCTGGGATTCCAATATGCATAACTTTGCATTTCTTGGAATTGAAGCCAAGCTACCAGATCCTGGACCACCTCCCTATCTTTTCCAGATCTTCATGTAGGTCTTGTAGCACTCCTGCTGTGTCCACTGTCCAACAGAGTTTGGTGTCATCTGTGAATAGGCAAAATTTTGCCTTAGTGTCATTTCCAATGTCACTGATAAAGTCATTGAACAACACCAGCAACAGCACTGAACCCAGTGGGACACCACTGGTTACCTCTCTGGTCCAAGATAACTGTACCTCCACAACCACCATCTGGGTTCTGTCCCTCAGCCAGTTTTCCACCAATCTGTCCATCTTTTCCCCAAGCTAGAAATCTATCAACTTCCTGATCAACCTTTTGTGGGGCACAGAGTCAAAGGCATTGTGTAAATCAAGACAGAGCATGTCTACCACTTGGCCCCTGTCTAGTGTCTTACTGACACAGTCAAAGAAGTCAATCAGAGTTCATTGACACAATCTCCCCACCATGAACCCATGCTGCCTATCATCCTGGAGACCATGCTTCTTTAGATATTCCACCAACCTTTCCTTTAGTATGGTTTCCTTGAGAATGCCAACAATGGAAGTCAGGCTGACTGGTCTGTAATTCCCTGTGTCATTCTTGGGACCGCTTCTGTGGCAGGGCACTACGTGTGTGAGACTGAAGTCATACTATCAAGTTGGTGACATATGTGAGCCTGTATCTGTTGGGTGTGTGATGTGTGCATGGGCTTCGTGGTGGCAGTGCAAAATGTGGTTGAGGTCTTGCAAACTCCTTCACTAATATTAATGTAGTTTGCTGTGACTGTGAAGCATGTGTATGTGTGTGTGTGTGATATGTCTGAATCTGTGTATGTTTGGTGTGGTATGTGTGAGTCTGTGTATGTTGTGTGTGGTATGTGTACCTGAAGTTTTGGTGTGGGGCCATACTGTGATCCAGTCAGTACTACTTACTGCACAGAACGAAGGGTGTAATGTGTGAGAGGGAAGTGAGACTGTCAAGAGGGTGACATGTGTGAGTCTTTCTCTAACAGGTGTTGGAAGTGTACACATGTTTGTGGGGGCATAGCATGGTGCAGTCTGTGTGCCCTCATTTGCCTGAATGACAGCTCTGTTGTATGACCTTGGTTGAGGCCTTGTAACATTTTTCACTTGAATGAAAGGCATTCCTGAAAAAACATTCTATGAATTGGTTTGGTGGAGAAACTGACGGGGTTGGGAGTAGGCCCTTTGATGGTCAGATGGATTGAAAACTGGCCAGCTGGATGCACTTAGAGAGTAGTGGTCAGTGGGGAGCTCTCAAACCCTAGAGAGGTTGGTAGTGGGATACCGCAGGGGTCGGTCCTGGGTCCGATCCTGTTTAATGCATACATATCGGACATCAGGGAGGGTATAGGGTGTGAAATGAGTCTCTTCACTGACGACTCCAAGATGGGAGCAGTAGTTGAGGGCAAAGAGGGGAGGTTGGCCCTGCAAGGAGATCTGACACCCTGAAAGGTGCCACACATGGAAATTAAATTTCAATATCACCAAGTGCAAGGTGTTACATCTTGGGTGAGGAAACTCTAAACACAGGTACACCCTGGGAGGGGAGGCACTGGAGGCCTCAACAGGGGAAAAAGACATAGGGGTCATTGTGGATGCATGTATGAATAACTCTCAGCAGTGCAGGAGAGTGGCTAGCAAAGCAAACAGGATGTTGGAATGCATTGTAAGGGGGTTCACCTCTAGGAGCAGGGAAGTGATTCTGCCACTGTACAATGGACTGGTTAGACCACACCTTGAGTACTGTGTACAGTACTGGAGACCACACTTGAAGAGGGACATCCAGGTCCTGGAGAAGGTACAGAGGAGGGCAACTAAGATGATATGAGGACTAGGGATTTGCGTATGAGGACAGACTTGAGGAGCTTTGCCTGTTTTCATTGGAGAAGAGGAGAGATGGGGGGCATGACTGAGGTCTTCAAGTACCTCAAGGGAATAAATAGGGTAAACACGGAGGGGATCTTTAGACTAAAGCAGGGAGGTATCACCAGAGGGCATGGTTTGAAGTTGGAAGGTGGAAAGGTGCGTGGGGAAGAGGAGGAGGTTTTTCACTGAGAGGGTGGTGTATCCTTGGAACATGCACCCTAGTGAGCTGGTTCAGAGATCCACAGTATATGGCTTCAAGACAGGGTGGGACAGACACAGAAAGTGGCTGTATCAGATGATGGCCTGGCCAAGGGGGGTGGGGATGGATGAGAGGGGTTTCTGGAACAAAAGGGGGGGGGACCTCAGTACTCAACTAGGGATCTGAGGTTCGAGCAGACTCAATAGACCGTAAGGCCTAATCTGCTGGCAATTAGCATGTGAGTATGTAATACACTACCCTATCAATGGAAATTGTAAGTAGCCTTTATGTGACCACCCTTTAGTAGCCCACACATTATTTCCAGCACTGTTTGTGGGACTCGATATGTTATGTGTTGCTGACCTGGCTGGAAGTCAATGTAGCAATTCAATACTACCTGAACACCAGTTCTACTAGTGCTTAAATTTAAATTCTTTACTCCTGCTATGGGGAAGTGTGTAGTCCTCTGCATATTACCAGTGATATATATTATATATATATATTAATATATAATCAATATATATAATAGATAAACTGCTCTAAGATGTGTGGTGACGCTGTGATATACGCATGCCTTGGTGTGTGTTGTTACACAGGAGGCCGCAGGCCAAGTGTGTCAACCATCCAAGGCGTGTGTGTATTAGAGCGCAACTTCACATTATAGGTTGTGTTATCTATCTTATAAACTGGAAAAATTGTTTTGGAGGGGGTAAAAGTGCAGGTGTGCGGTCATGCTCTGATACATGCTCAATCATGTGATGTGTTTCAGCCAACATGCATAGAAAATGTTTTCTACTGTCAGGAGGTCTAAACCCTCACTCTCAGGTTCTTGGCAATAATGGGAATGCAAGGAATCACAAACATGTTGCATAAGAGTAATAAACCTTGTTTATTACTGCCAAAAGGAAAATCACAGTTGCCCTAAGCAGTTCTTACCATTAGGAACTGGAAGCCAATGCTATGCATTCCCTCTACCTTGAGGAGTGTAGAAATCTCTGAGTCTCCAGGTCTAGGAGGTAAAAGACATAATGGCTTACATTATATACCTAAGATAGATGCCATAGTTACTATTAGATAGACTCATTTCTAGTTACAGAGATGTGCCCTATTGGCTAAATTAGAGGTGGCTCCACAGTCCTAGATAACATTATACAATTTTGTTATAGTCATCACTTTGTGGAAACAATGAAAGTACAGTTTGTACATAGCCGTGTAGTTATACAAATCATCAGAAGATGGCAATGCCGACTCATATATCATAACACTACAAGGACACAAGTGTCCTAACATCTTGTAAGCAAGAAATTCATGTGTATAGCGTATAGCAGTCATATGCATGCATATCCTGACATCTACTCTTGTACAGTAGATGTCCTTAGTCCTATATGTTAATATAACATATACATAAATGCTAGCTGTCTACGGTGAACCTCTAGGATATCCATTAGGGTGCAGAGACCTAGTGTAACACTACCCATTTTATAAATATGTATATATATAAAAAAAACTTGCTGCAAATGAATAACTAGCTGCAAATCAATTTTAATATATGGATTTTAAATTTAATATGGTTATAAAGCATACAAAAAAGATGTGATAATATCATCAAAGGTTCTGTGGTAATACTACTGTCAATCATTGTTAATAATATCATTTGAATGTGATAATACTATCATTCCACTACTGAACGATAGTATTATCACAACCTCCAGACAGTGCAAGTGCCCACAAAGATGTCTTTGGCCCCACATGTCGTCCTAAGCGTGCCTCCTGATTGGCTGCTTTTCATGTGTGGGTGGGCACAACAATTTTAAAAACATGGCTCCTCATTTTCTAGCTTAGCGAGACTGTACTGCCTCTGAACGTTTCTTTTTTTTCCCCCTGTCAGACAAATGTAAAATGGAGGGCAGCCGAAACAAGGAAAAAGGTAGGACTACCTACCAGTTTGTTTCATTCAGCGAGTGGAGGCAGTCGAGGTGTAGCACAGTGGGCTGGGGTGAGAGCAGCAAGAAGACGTGGCAGTCGGCTAGGACACAGCATCCATCACTGAAACTGCTGACTGCTAGTCACAAAATAATAAAAAAAAAAAATGTCATCCATATATTTAAGAAAATAACGAAGAGGTGCCGGCACATTACTGGCGAGTGATACCGTCTTGAGGTTTTGCATACGGAACCTCTTGAGCTTCTTTCTCGAGGTTCCTACATGCCCATAACCTCTCAGAGGTATTACTCACTGGTACTGCACCGGCATCTATTCATTATTCTATTTTTAGGTGCCAGTTACAGTCAATTTACACTGAGTAATGATTTTTACAATTGAATTACAAGTATTTTATTTGAAGTAATTTAGAAATAAATGAGCTGTGCATCATGAAGCAAGAAATCCAGTGCGAACCTAAAGCCACTGCTACTCTGGTTTCAATCATTGTCCCACCTTCCTTTCATGAAACTCCTTCCTTGTACCATATGTATTCTGTACAAATTAAGTAACTCTCCCCTTCCATTCCTCCAATGCTGCCTGTGTGGTGTAGAGGGCACTGTCTCCTTGTCCTTTGGCACAAGACACGGTTTCTCTCTGCTCTCCTCCCTCACCACTTTCCACATGCTTCATGGGACAAAGCTGGAGGACTACACCTCCATTAGATACCTTGTGGTTACCTTCATCGACACTTTGATTTTTCTGTATATATCATGGACATACAATAGAAGCTACACCCAAAGCTGGGCGTCTTGTATCGCAACCGTGGATGTATTCCACTGCAGGTTCGCTGTGCTATTTTGCAGAAGATGATTCCCAAAACATTTTGACTATGGTTATGTAGTCTGCAGTGCCATTCAGAAACCTTACTATCCAGAGAGAATACCCTCTTCCACTCCTTCATTGTTTTTTTTTTAACTTTATTTATTGCTCCTCCACCGAGAGGAACTCTTTCTGGCGAATTTTCACCTCAAGTCTCTACCTCCTGCTGTGATGCTACTCCTTTGGCTCCACTCCCTGAACCCGGTGAAAGCCATGGATCTAAACCCCCATGGGGAAGGTCCACCCTATTCAGCCAGGGCATTCTATCTAAGTGTAGAATACCAGGTCAGGGAGCCTCAGCAGGAGCGATGAGAGTGACAAGAGTGACCAGCTCTGGGAGTGTGGTCCTACGAGGAAGCACCATCATCTATCCCCAAAGGGACGGGATTATTCTTGATTTTTGCCCAGTGGAGATTCAAATGTGCAATGGCATCTAGTCACAATGTGCTGCCACCTGCCAAACTCCACCCCCAGCTATATTGAGCCTACCCAACTCCACCCCTTAGCTATGCATGCTCTCTCCCAGCCTCTGTCAGGTGTTGCTATGGTGCAGTAGTTCTGCGGAACAAACCACAGGGAAGGGAGAGCTGTCCTCCTCATACTCAGTCCCTTCCTTCCCCTGCCAACCTCCAGCTTCCCTGGCTTATTATGAACACAGGTCACTGGCGTGGCATGAGGTGTCGTGTCCAGTGCCTCAGCCCTCAGCACTACTGGGCCAGCTTGTCTTTTCATTCTTGACTGTCCTCTCAGCACCCAACACTGCATTCTGTATCAAATTCTATGCCTGCCCTCTCTTCGGGATAGGAGACAGTACCACTGTGATGGGTTCACAGCCAAGTTATGGTTCCAGTCCCTGCCCAATTACCTTTTCTCAGCCCTATCCTTGCCTTCCCCCGACACTCCCTTACACATCATGACCCATGCTCCTTAGCTGTCCCATGCATGTCCACCACTGCAGCCCAGGCGGCATTCTATTATTGCATGCCTTAACTGTGTAATTCTCTCCCCTCTACCATTTTGTGTCCACCTTCTGCCCACTGCCTCAACTCTCTCCTGAAAATCCTCTTCTACTCCACCTGTATATGCACCTAACCCTCCCTAGTTCCAGACCTAGGGCCGAGCACTTAAACCTGTCTGTTCATGGCTGGCAGTCCCTGCTGCCTGATTAATTCACTGATTGTGTTGCGTTATCTCGCAAATAACATTTGTGATTGTACTATATGTTTATACTTTGTAATAAGTGCTCTGTACATCTGCTTGCCCCCCGCCCATGCCACATTGGCAATCGAGCAGCTGCCTGCTTAATATGACTTTCCTGGTAAAACTTTAAAATAAAATAAATCAATAAATTAATGTGATGTGATCATACCTTGTTATTGCCCTGCTTCACAGTATTTCCTCAGTACAGTTAGTGACACATTTCAGTCATGTGTGACTCGTTATGTGTATTGCTATAATCCCTGCACCATCTTTTTTTAATTCCTTTATGTCCTGCATCCAGTGAACTATCTCATGCTAACCCCTGTTGCTGCACAGCTCACTGTCTCCCACCTTAACATGTCTCCTCTTGAATTGTTGACAGACTCCAGTTGCATACAGATTAATGTGCACCCGCGCTCTGATTAACCCGATTCATGGTCGCTATCCACCACATGTGTGCTATCTGTAATCCAGTGTGCTGGCCCATGGAACAGAAAGGGTTCGAGAGAGATCAGTACAGAAGCCAGGTATCATTTTTTTTTTTAGCCACTGTTCTGGAGGCAGCCCTTGGCCATCCAGTGCCAGTGTTTTTTGTGAAGAGCAGAGGAAACACCCCTAATCAACCATGTGAGAGAATAACCATCCTCCACAGTTACCTAACCAGGTTACAGTGTGTGTCCATCTCCTCAAACATCAGCGCCACTGTGCCAGCCAAATGCAACATCTTAATCTCACCATGGTGCACTTTCTTAATCCTGGCTTTTTCACCGTTGTAGTTTTATGGCTTGTGATACCTATTAGTAGACTACGCAACATATTACTTACTGTACCTACAACAACAAGTCTGATGCCTGCTTGGTGTCTTTCAGATCATAGGTCATAACTACCACCATATTTCAACATTGTTTATTTACCTGAGCATGCCACCCTACCATCCATTACTCAAATCAGTTGGTTATCACCCTTGTTTGTACTAGCCATGTGCAGTATCAGAGATGTTGTTGCATTTCATTACAGTTGCAACAACGCATACCATCTACCGCAGTTCAGCACATTCAAGGTGTGCAAGTTTATTTAATCAGTGTAACAATAATGTTCACATTTCAATCACAGCTGTATCACTGACATTATTTCTCTAATTCTTTTCCAGGAAGTATCATTACAATGCTTATCGTCAGCTAGCCAGATGGTGCTGGGGCTGACTGGGATGAAAGGTGCATGTCATCCTGCCAGCATGTGCCATTTCAAAGATAAGAGAGAATTTCCCCTCTCCAGAGTACACTGACTTCTGTTTTATGGACTAGGAATGATGAGTTAACTTCTGCTGACTACAGTACTCTTCATTCTGGACTGTTTGTGTTCTGTTATATAACAAAAGTTTAGTTAAAGTACTATAATGTATGGTGCGCCCTTATTACCGCTAAAAAGCGGCAAAATTATGTCTTGATAATCCCATCGCTATGACGTAAATGGTTATAAACCTCTCTTGAGTACGTCATAGCGATGGGATTACAAATGGAGCCCATCTGTGCATGCGTATGCCTGTGATCTTGGGCACCGACGGCATTCCCGAAACCAGTGCAGTGGCCAGAAAATGACCCAGAACATCCGTGGTGGGGCTAAAAGTAAGCCATATTAGTTTGTTTTGCCAGTAAATTGGGACCATACACTATAAAATATAATGTATGGTCCCTCTATCGTTAACCGGTTTGGTTAACCGTCTCGAGGTTGCCATGGTGACGTAAACCTCTCGAGCTTCGGTCTCGAGGTTTACATGGTCACCCTGGCAACCTCTTCACGGTTAACAAACCTGTTAATGATAGAGGACCATACATTATCCTCTATATACACCAAGGGAGATGTGAACGCAATGATATCAGAACTGGCATTGTACTGTTGGAAGAAACATATACTTTAGAACAAAAATCACATGAATTACATATCCTGTTAGCTAGCAAAAGCCACCATCACACACCTCCAGGGATGACTGCTGAATGCCAACTAACAGTATCTCCTGCAAGCACATTGGTCAACAGTGTCGACCAATATGCTTGCAGTGTGCACCACAAACTTCCATTCACAAGGTCTTCTACTTTGTGAATGGAACTTTACAGTACGTGCTGCAAGCCAATCACTCCACCCTGTAGAACAATGTACTTGTGCAGGTGATGATGTAAGATATCATTCATTTGGCAGCCCTGAAGTTGGATGGGTGTGTTAAATGGGCACTGATGGGCTGGGGGTCATTTTGCTATAGGCGAACAGTAGACTAACACTGTATGTGTGAACTATATTATTCTACATGGATCGGGACTTGGGGATGGGGCTGCGGTGTACCACTACACTAGCAGGGCATTTCTATAATTATTATTTTATGTTGGGTGTTGTACAAGGATTGGAGGGTGCCTGTTACATTCCACCATGCTAGTAATGCACAAGTCATGGAAATGGATCCATGGAGTCACACTGTTTTACCATGCTCGGCAGCGGTTTGGATGAATGCATTATGGCACCTGGGAGGACATCCAATACACCACAGGTTAAGCAGACAGGAGAAGGAGGTGAGGAGGATTAGGAGGTAACTCAAGGGGATGGGTGAAAGGGGGATAGAGTTGGAAGTAGTGTAATGGCAGCATGGAAGAAACACAAATACAGTGCACAAGGGGGGAAAATGAGTTATGAGAAGGGGGGAGGTGTGGTGGGCATCAATGGGGACAGACCATCCAGCAATGAAGGATGGACTAAGGTTGAGTCTACCAGGAGGGGATTGTCACAGGACAGGAGAGCAGACAGGTCACAGGTCACAATGAAAGGAGGGAACAGCTTTGAAGCACTGTTGACACTGGATGTGGAGGATGATAAGGAGGAAGAGATTCAGGGGGAGGAGAAGAACAAAGAGATGCGGGGGAGGCAGGAGTGCATACAAAGGTAGAAGGGGATATGGGAGGGCATAAGGCTGAAGAAGTGGGTTACAGTCAGGAGGGGGGAGTAGGGCAGCAGCATGGCTGAGGTGTGGGGGAATGGTGGGAGAAGGGATGGAAGAGAGCAGGAGGGGAGTGGAAGGTTGGGTGTAGCAATGGAAGCAGGAGCAGTAATCCTAGGTAAAAAGAAGCCAGAAATGAGTAGGGGGGGGCTTAAGTGGTTCATGGGAGGAAGGGGGTGTATTAATGGTAGGGGACTCCATACTGAAAGGGATCATATGGGGTGGCAGAGGGTGATGGCATAGTCGCATATGGGTGGAAACCATACCAGGTCTAAGTGCAGATAGAGTGTGCCAAGCAACTCAAAGATGCTAGAGGAGGGGAGGTTGAGACTGCACATAGTGGTGCATTTGGGGACTAAAGACCTGGCAGAGGAGACTGTGGAGGTAGTGAAGGGAAGGTTCAGACAATCAGGAAAGCTATGCGAGGAAGTAAGGGAGACAGTTGCCTTTTCAGAGGTGCTCCCAGTACCCTGAGTGAGCACAGTGAGCAAGAAGAGGATTAGGGAATTCAATATGTGGCTGGAGGACTGATGTAGATCAAAAGGATATGGGTGAATGGGGTGATGCGGACAGACCTGGAACAATAATGAACTATATGCAGGAGACAGGCTGCACCTAAGTCAGGAGGGAAAGGGGGTTTATTAAAGCAGAAGCTACAGGAGTTTACAGCAACAAAAGTGAATTTAAACTAGCATGGGGTGTCAGACTATAGGCAAGGTACCCAGGGAATGGGTGAGCCTAAACCCCAAACTAGTAAGAAGATACTTGGGGGTTTTAGTCTAGAAGGGGCAGGGTGGGGAGGGAGAACTGGAAAATGAGAGAAGGGTGAAGGAGTGGAAGGTGGTCTCAGTGAATGCGAGAAGCCTTGGTAACAAGGCAGGGGAGCTTCAGGTGCTCTTGGCTGTAGGGAGGATGGACATTGCAGAAATCAAAGAAACGTGGGCCACAGAGCACTGGGACTGGTACCTGACAATCCTAGGGTTCATACTGTAGAGAAAGTACTGTGGGGCGGGGACAGGAATGTATATGTGTGGGAGCAGATTAAATGTACAGGGGACAAAAAGGAAGAGAGGGATACAGAGGCAATGTGGTTACAGCTCCTGGACTTGAGGTCAAGGAAGTTGAGGTTTGGGGTGGTGTATAGGTCACCATCCCAGACAATGGAAAGGGACAGGGAACTGACGGAAACAAATCAATAGGGTATGTAGGAGGGGGAAAGTGGTCATAGTGGGGGATTTCAACCTGCTGGGGGTGGACTGGCCTGTGTGGGCCACTTCCAGTGCCAGAGAGAGGGTCCTCTTGGATGCATTCCAGGAGGTGTTCCTGACACAGCCATTTGCCGAACCCACAAGACTGGGGAACATGCTGGATCTGGTACTATCTAACAGTGAGACAGTGAGATACATAATGGTGTAGGATCCATTTGCTGACAGCGATCATCAAATGATTTGGTTTAACATCATAATGAGCAGTGAGTCAGATGGATCCACAACAAATGTGGTGGATTTAGGGAAGGCTTACTTTGTGAAAATGGAGTAATTGCTGAAGTGGAGACTCGAAAGAATAAAGCAGGGGAAGGGGACAGTGCAGAAGTGGGACATAATAATAAAGCAAGGAACCATAGAGGTGACAGAAACATGCATCATGCTACGAGTAAGAAGAATAGGGCAAAGATGCCATGATGGCTGAACAGGGAGGTGAGAACATGAGAGCAAAAACAGCAGTGTACCAGAGGTTCAGAAGGATGCGAAAGGGGGGAGGACAGGGAGGAGTACACCAAATGGTACAAGGAGGTGACCAAGAGGGTAAGGAGTGCGAAAGTCACTTGGGAACTCAGATTAGTGCAGGAAATTGAAGGAGGGGAGAAAGACTTTTTAGATACGTCATGGAGAAAAGGAAGTGCAGGGATACTATAGTGATGATAAAAGGGGGAAGGAGTGGGTGTAAAAGGGGAAGGAAGAAATGGAAGCACTGAATAAGTACTTCTGCTTAGTGTTCACAAGGGAGGATGGGGTCCATTACCACCGGTTGGGTGGCATGGGGCATGGGGGGTGTGAGTTAACAGAAAGTAGGATAGAGGGTAGCATAGTTTTGGAAGTGCTAAGGGCACTGAAGGTGAATAAAGTGCCGGGGTCAGATGTTATCCACCCAGGGTGCTGCAGGACATGGCAGAAGTTCTAGCAGAATCACTGGTGGAACTGTTCAACATCTAAGCTGAAATGGGGGAGATGCCTCAGGACTGGAGGATGGCCCATGTGGTACTGTAACATAAAAGCTGTCCAAGGGATGACCCAGGGAACTATAGGTTCGTCAGTCTGATGTCCATAGTAGGAAATTTCATGGAGACAATACTAAAGGACAGACTGGTGGCATTTCTGGAGGGCAACAACCTGCAGTATAGGAGGCAGCATGGGTTTGTTTAAGGGAGATCCTGCCAGACCAGTCTTATACAGTACAGTGACTGGGTGATGATGGAGTTGAATGGGGGCCATGCTGTGGATGTAGTATAGTTGGATTTCAGCAAGGCCTTTGATTAAGTGCCCCATGGGAGACTAGGGGTGAAGTTATCTGTGTTGGGTTGGGAGTGGGGACAAAGATGGCATGTTGGATGTCAAACTGGCTAAGGGATAGGCTGCAGAGGGTGGTGGTAGTGTTGGGGGGAAGTCTTGGAGGTGAGATCTGTGATGAGCAAGGTGCAATAGAGCTCGGTGCTGGACATGGTGCTGTTTGGGTTATTCATCTCAGACATTAAGAAGGGGTGGTGAGCAGGATTAGCCTGTTTGCAGATGAAACAAAAGTAGGTGCACTAGTACACAACGAAGAGGAATAGGTGCAATTACAGAGGGACAAAGTTGGAGGCATGGTCAGGGAAGTGGCAACTGGTATTCAATAAAAATTAAAAATGAAAGGTGTTGCATTTGTGGCCAAGGAACCCATGTTCGTATGTTCATAATGGCATGCCAAATGGGCACATTTGCACCTTACTTGCATAACGGCAGTACTTGCATTTTTATATGTAGATATTCTTTATTGTTACCCTCAATATTCAAGATGTAACATGGGTCACCCGTTAACGCGTGAACATCAACGATCTAGATAAGTGTGCAGGCACTACAGTGGGCATCCTGAAGATAGTCAATGTTTTAACCTAATAGTGAGTGTCCAACAGTACACCTCTTATTGTGAGATGTTCCCATGTGGAGGCTGAGTAATGGTTAGGGTACTTTGAACAAACTAACAGCAAACAGTGCTGTTAATTGTAAATACAGCAATACTGCACATCCATAAATATGCATTGTTATTGTACTTCCGGAGTGCTGCATGATGCAACATGGTGCATTGCATAAACATATATGGAAACGGTGCAGAACAGGATGAGGCAATAAACAAATACTTGTAGTCATTATTTGTTAATGAGAAAGTATGGGTTGAATGACACTGTTTAATGCCGGGCAGACAGGTGGAGGAGGTGAGATGTGATGTGACTGGATCATGGCGATTAAAGGTCATAATAATACTTTGTATTCCTTTTAGATCTATGTACAGAACCAGATTGGCAGCATCAGTATTGTCCTGTTACCCTATATTATTCTTGCAAAATGTGAACGGTGCTGGTGAATTGCCTCTTCCTTTCTGACTTTTTGAAAATCAGCACAAAGAGGTGGTGGCTGTGTCTGCCTTGATAGCATATGTTCATCCTCCAGCAAAGTTACAGACTCTGTCCCACCTTCAAATATTACTTTCTGTAGCTCCTCCATCAGCTCACCCACATAAGCTGTTGAAGACATCAGAACATTAGTCATTTGCAAGTTCTGTACCTCACATACAAGAATAAGTAAGCAGTATGAACACAGTCAATTGGCCCCACCCTCATTTCCCCAGCAACTAAAAAAGTCCTATTGTCTGTGGTTCCATGGACCTGTGGACTTTACACCACTGGGATTGTTTTCCAAGCACCACCTTTTGGCCTCTGTTAGGCTGGACTATCCTGTGATGCAGGCATTCCACAACCTTTGCCACATCACCTCAACCCACCCATCACAACTGTACCCTACCACTAGTCCACATATTCAAGCTGCATATTTCAATACTAACCTGTTTAAACAACATGCACACTGGACTCCACCAAACCATTCTCAAGGTTAACAGTAACAGGGATGCACCACAACCAATGCATCTCAGTACCCATCCATCCCTTGATTTCCTTATTAATGCAAATTTGACTGCTTCCCACACCAATGGCGCATGCTGTGCGGTTCAGTATCTACATCATGCCTCCGTCTGCCTTCCCTTCACTTACTCCCAGCAATAGTTTTCCAAACACTCTTTATACTTAAAGTCAAGATGATTGGAATGGTGTACCACATATTATGGTGTCATTGGCTACAGGAAGAACATGATGAGCTGGACGAGTGGTGGGTAAGGTAATAGTTAGTAGCATGGAACACAGGGATACGCTAACAGTGGACCAGCTCTGTTTGGCATTAATGACAAGAAAGGGGATTTGGGGGTTGTTGCAACGTGGGTAAGAACTACTCATTCCCATTCTGCAAAGTGGCGACAACATCATTGAACGTTCCAGCCACCCATACAGCATACAGGTTGGGGTGGGTGTATGTGAGTATGGAAGTTGATTGTGTTTTAGCTGCAATGTAGGCTGCTGGTTGCACAATCCTGCATACTTTGCAGACCATCATGCCTCTTTCTGCAGAGTTGTGTATGTGCAGAGTGATTGCTCACAGGAGGACAGTTATATGCATGTGTCTAGCTGACTGGCATAGGCCATGGCTTTCCACTACCCAACAACTGCTGCAATGCACAGGAATACTGCCGGGAACACAACGCACAACAAACGTGGATTGAAAAGTGGTCTTAGTCCATGGTCAGTAGATGTGATCCGGCCTATGACCTGTACACCTGTTGTCAACATGTCATGTGCTGTTCTGCATGGAACTGCCTTGACACTTTCCATGACCTATGTTTAGATTGCAGTTAATTCATGCTTTACATACCATACATGCTTTCAACAGGGATTTTGTGAATGGCAAAGCCTCTCTTCTTATGATTGGGGTATCAAACGCAGTGTCACTCTGTTCCATCCTTTTTTGTGGCAATCTGTCATGCACAATTCTCATTGAAATGTAGCACTGCTAACATGAGCCTGCAAATCAGTGAAGCAACACAGGGCATGTAAGATATGTGACAAGATAAGAAAAATACACCATTCAATCAGTAAAGTTGTTGTGTATTATGGCATTACTGGTAAATACAAATAGTGGACAACCTCTAGTAATGTTGCCAATTAAAGTCAGGATCATTCAAATACAGTTAATGACAAGAAACAGTAACAAAAAACGCTTTACTGTTCAATGATCCTATATGATAACACCTCCACATAAACAGTAACGCAGGAAGGGATTCAAACACACACTTCACATGTTGAGAAACTGCAACATGAGCTTCAACTAGAACCCAGCCTAAATAGACATCCATAAATGTAAACAATCGATCAATACATCGAACAATCAGTCAATCACTGCAATCAGTGGTGGTGGATTAACAGAAGTTTACCACTAGCAGTGATTATTGCAGCTTCCTCCAACGCACACTGTGTCATGGACCGTGCGTCTGACTCAGAATATGACAGTGTATAGTAGCCAGCATTCTGTTGCTTGGAGCATCATTCATGCAAATGGCACAGCAACAAATGCTGCAGCAAGCAGTGTGATAGCCAGACCACTATGCTGTCCACCCATCAAAGCCCGTCTGGCGACTGCCACTGCAAACCTATTAGCACCGCATGCCGCTACAAACTACTCTTTCATCGTAGAACGTACAGTACAAAGATGCAGTCAAGGAATTTTACCCACTGCCATTTACTGAGTGCATATATTCACTTAGCACATTCTGTGCAAAGATTAGTTGGTGGCAGACCACGGTGGTGAGATGCTGGCTGTGGCAAAGTAAGGCTGAGTATGGGTGGTGATGTGAGCATTATGGTGTGAAAAAAACAGATTGTGAGGGTTGGACACTTGAACACCAGGATTATATTGTGCATAAAGGATGGTATTGCAGTGCTGGGGGAAACAGGATAGTGGATCATGGATGACTGATTTTACAATAGCCCATCACAACGTCTCTCACCTGATCATCATGGTTGTCCTGGGAATGGTAGGGTAGAGGGATGGGTCACAGTGTCCTATCTTACCATAATACTGTAGATATGGGAATGTGGAGCTTCCAAAAACTCACAGTAATGCTATTTGAAGCTTGTTCTCATTCATTTGTTTTTGAGACAATCATGGAGTAGCGTTTGGTGATCCCTGCTTGTGGTCAGTGGGTCACATGCCAGTAGGCAGCTTGGCTTTGTCAAGGGCAGATCCTGGCAGACCAAGCTAGTAGAATACAAAATGTTGGGCTGTATTGCAAGGTGTATGAGCTCAAGGAGGTGTATGGAATTTTACCATAATATAGATCTCTTTTCAGACACACTAGGAGGGCTGCGTGAAATATGGGCACCCATACCGACGGAAGTCCATTACTTTAATGTCAGGAGTGCAGTACACTGTTGATGAAGTAAAATATGAAAGTTGACTAAGACAGTTGAACATGTACTCACTGGAACAGAAGAGGGAAAGGGGGATATGATTGAGACCTTCAAGTAGGTGACAGTAGTAAACCAGACAGGCATGCAGTTGGTTTTCAAGGGGAGTGTGGGTCAAGACACTCGAGGTCAAGAATGAATATAGAAGTCAGTTTCTTACTGAGAGGGTTGTGACACAGTCTTAACATGCTAACAGCAGAGGAGGTGGTTTGTAAAGCAGTGTTAGGATTCAAGAAAGGCCCAACACACTCATCACTTGTCTCAAGTGTTCACCACAGTGTGATAGTTCATCATCGACCATGGAATTGCATCATGCGCCTGGATAACATGGCGTACAGAAGTACCACATTTCAAAAGCCTTAAAATACATCATCTTACTGACTTTTCATCCCACAGTAACTGAATTCTGTGTGTTTTGGCTCAAACTGTATGATAACACCGTGGTATCCCTCTATGGAACTGGTTTGCACATGAGGGAACATACGGGAGATGTCTTCCAGCAACCTTTTTTGGAGTACAATTTCCTCAATCTTGATTGCTGTTTGCTTCCTATGATTTTCAGAAATGTAAAACATCGTAGTCTCACATCATACAAACATTATTAGTACCACATTTCACACATTGAAATTGAGAAGACAACAGAAGTGACTTACTACTGTCAATGAAACTCATGTTATAGCATGATGTTACCTGGTTTAATCCATACTTTCACACAGTCTTCTGGCTTAGATCACCATGCATACAATTAGGAAATAATTCCCCATAGCCCTCATGTATATGCTGTATGTGGTTGCAAATGGACATCCACTTCTCCACCACCAAGTCTTTATTGCTGCCAGCAGTCAAGATTCCTGACCAGTACAGGTGATTATGCTTTGCTGCCATGCCATCAGTGAATCACAGTCCTTTGTTTTGAATGCTGATGTCATAACCTTCTTTAGCCCTATGTATAATTATGAACATATAAACATATGAAGAAGCCAGCAGAAGAAGGCCATTTGGTCTATGAAGTCTGCTCGTGTTGCAGGGTTCACAGTTTCAGATTCTGTCCCTGCCCCCTTTCCCCACTCCTCCCATTCTCCCTACCCCTGATCCTTACCTTCCCCAAGCCAACTCCATCCTGTCTTAAAGCTGCCCACTGTCTTCAAAGAGATGACATCTTCTAGCATTGCATTCCAAGTTTCCACCACCCTGTCTGTGAAGAAATGCTTCCTGACCTCCCTCCTAACCCTCTCTCCCTCCAGCTTTAGTCTTTGGCCCCTCATGTCATGGTTTCCACTCAGCTTAAAGAGACTTTCCTTATCAACTTTATTTATCCCTTTTGAGTACTTTAAAATCCCAATCATGTCCCCCCCCCCCGTCTTCCAGTGATTACATGTTCATTGCCATGAACCTCTCCTCTTATAACTTACCCTGCTGACCAGCTATTGTTTTTGTAGCCCTCTGCTGGACCTTCTCCAGCAGGTTAATATCCTTTTTGAGGTGTGGGAACCAGTACTGAACTCCATACTAGATGCGGCATTACCAGAGACCTTTACAAGGGAAGTCTAACTTCCTGTCTTGATTGTTCATGGATGGCAATAAGGCAAAACATAACACTAACAAGGGCATGGCAGCAGTATGAGCACCTGCCATGCTTGAACAAAGTGTGATACTGCAAAGGCATTAATTTACCTTTAGCAATATGCCAAGTGTTGAATTGATGCTCAGTAATTGGCAGAGATAATCATATCCACTTAGCAATAGATGGATGGTGATCAGTAACAATTCGAGAAATGTATATACCATTCTCCTCCAGGAAATTGACAGCTCATTTGAGTCCCTCTAGCTCCATATGGTAGGAGCCATCTACCTCATTACTCTGAAATAGTAAGTAAGACAGTGTGTGTGAGCATTATGATACACAGTTACTGTATGTTCCATTGTAAAAAACTATGTAGGGTGCTCACCTGAAAGCGCAAAACTGTCAGCACTTTATTTCATGAAAGATCCATAATGGCATAACTACCATACTTGGCTGAGCGGCCAGGACTGTCTGTGCATCCTTCTCCACCAACTACGATATGATCATCAGATAACTTTATTTAAGCACATAACTGCTCTTGAAGCCAGTTCCACATTTTACTGATGGCAGGAAAGAGATTTAGATGCTGGTGTCTACTGAATGTTGTCTTACTTAGACCAGAACAGTTGAACTGCTGAAACAGTCATAGCATCTTCTTTGGAAGTGATCCTGTAAAAAGTATTGATGCTGAAAGCTGTAGGTTACCAGAGGGAGTGTCTCCAATGAGTGGTTGACTACGCTAGGTAGTTTGATACATACAGTCAAAACATGACTGTTTAATATCAATTATGGTGCTGAATTCAGATTTGTGGTTGTTCACATTTATGGAGTGACACTTGTGGCACAATTCAAAAAGATTAAGCAGATTAGCTTCAAACACAATGAATTTCCAATCCTTAAAAGTGGAACTGTCATCCTGAACACTGCAGAAAGAAAAAAAGAAATAATTAGTGATATTAACACTGATACTAAAACATTTGAAATACAAACATTTTCACATAAGTAGTTGCAGTGACACCAACCTGTCACATTATGTGACATCAACATCCAAAGATTGATAGTCAGAATCTTTCAAGTCTTCATCAACAAAACTGTCTGACAGTACTTTAGATATGTTGGTGACAAAACTGGAGTCCAATGCTTGTTATGGAGTAGAATGAGTTTGGGTTTTCACATAAGTGAAGCTATTGCACTGCACACTAGTAGATGCAGTTACAGTTGCTGTCAAGTCCATGGTACATTGGTTTTCCCAAACAGGGGTTTGCGTACCTGTAACAAATGTGAAGTAAACAGTACAGTCATACTACATGACAAAGACATAGCGCATAGCATGACTGCAATGTCACTATGAGTATGGTACAGTAACATAATGCTGAAGCATTGAGACTATGCGCTTATGCAATATTAGTATGCACAAAACATGTTAATCAATAGATGTTTACCATTGGTTCTCTTTTGTGGTTTTTGTTTCATTATGCACTGTTGTTTCCTGATTTTTTTTCCTTCGTCTGAGCAATTTCCTTGTCTGAACTGCAATGCATACCATTTGTGGTCTGCACTGAACACCCACTTCACTGACGTTCCTTTGAGGAATTACAGCTACATCCTCACTAGGTGCGGGAACCTGAAAAATAACGTGTTACTGTCACTAAAGTGAACAATTAGATTGACTGGGAACATATAAATAAGTATGGCAACAGCAGACAAAACAATATGATACATATTTACATGGCACTTCTATGAAGTTTGTTACTCCAACATTTCTGAACATGCCAGCAGTAACTGTCGTCCCGGGCTATCCATTAGGCTCTATTGTTGAGATAGCACTTCAACTTCCAGTTGTCCCACACTCCACTACCCTCATGATCATTGTCCCACCTCAGCCAGTCACATCCATGCTTAAACATACCTACCATTCAACAGGATACCACATCGCGATGGGGCCGGATGGGGTGCACCCAAGGGTGTTGAAGGAAGTAAAAGATATACTGGTTGCACCATTGATTGCACTCTTCAATAGATACCTGGAATCTGGAGTAGTACCAGAGGACTGGAGGCAGGAAAATGTGGTCCCACTGCAGAAGGGGGTGGGGCGGGGTGTAAATCTGATTGTAGATGATATTAAAATCTGCAAAATGGTGGACAGTCCGGAAGGGGTAGAAAGATTGCAGAGAAATGTGGGGAGGCTCGAGGCATGGTCTAAGAGGTGGCTGCTTCCATTCAACACAGAGAAGTGCAATATCATGCATCTTGGTTACAGGAACGAGAGGACAGGATACTGTATGCTGGCAGAGAACTGGAGGTTACAGAACAGGAAAGGGACCTAGGCATCACTATATCAAGGGACCTGAAGGTTGAAAGGCACTGCAAGAGAGCAGTGGCTAGGGGCAGCAGAATGCTGGGCTGCATCGGAAGGAGGATTACCAGTAGAAAAAGAAAGGTTATAGTACCATTGTACACCAATCTAGTTAGACCACATTTGGAGTATGGAGTCCAGTTCTGGAGGCCAAACCTCCAGAGGGATGTGGGGAGGCTGGAGCGAGTTCAGAGGAGGGCAAATAAGATGATAAAGGGGCTCAGCCACCTGTCCTATTAGGAAAGGTTGAGAGATTTGAACATGTACTCCCTGGAACAGAGGAGAGAGAGGGTGGACATGATTGAGACCTTCCAGTACCTTAAGGGTATAAACCAGGTGCCAGTGGAAAGCATATTCCAGATGAAGGGGAATCAGAGGACGAGTGGGCATGGGTTACCGACTGAGGGGGACAGTTCAACCATAACATTAGGAAGTTTTATTTCACGGAGAGAGTGGTGGATAACTGGAGCAGTCTTTCAGAGGTGTAGGTTGGAGAAACATAGTGGAAGGTTTCAAAAGGGCATGGGACAGCCACAGGGGAGTGTTGGGGGGATGTCCTAGCTAATAGGTAAACAAATGGGCCAACTAGGTGGGCCTATCAGTCCTTTTCTGCCATCACACTTCTATGAATTTATGAATCTATGAATCCTAGGGAAGAGTGATCAACTTCTGTACCACACTTTGTGTGTGAACATGTCTCTGGTGTTTAATATGAAATCTTCCCCCAACCTATGTCAGTCAATGCCCTATTGTATTCATCCATCTTATAACCTGAGAACTCCCTTGCTTGTTTGTCCTGTTTATCCACTTTAAGTAAAGGTTTCCATCATATCCCCCCATAACTCTTCTAGCTAAAGGGAATACATTTTACATACAGTAGATACAGACACATAAGCACTGTCAGTAGGTAAGGGCCTATGGGCTACGGCCCACCCACTCTGCCCATTTGAGGTTGTAAGTTCACTTTATATTTTCCTACAACTCTGTTACCCCCTACCCCTGACCTCCAGAATTCCCTTATGTGTATCCCATGCATTCTTAAAACCATTGTTTCAGCCCCCAGTAATTCCACTGTCAGGGTGTTCCACTTATCCACCACCTGTTGTGTGAAGAAATTCTTACTCACGTTTTGTCTGAATCACACTCCCTCCAGCTTCATCCCCTACCCTCTATTCCTGAAAGATCCATTTTGCTGAAAAATAGTGTATTGCTGCTCCCTGTTCCAGCCTGTAACATACTTGTATGTCTGTAGTATATCCCCTCTCTCCCCCTCGTCTCCTCCAGGGAGTACATATTCAAGTGCTTCAACCTGTCCTCATAGGAACTGTGATGCAATCCATGTAACATCTTTGTTGCCCTCCTCTGAACCTTCTATACCCTATGTCCTTACATAGGTAAGGTCTCCAGAATTGTACACCGTACTCAAGGTGTGACATCACTAGTGTCTAGTATAGTGGAATTATGACCTCACTTTTCCTGCTGGTGATGCCCCTGCCTATGCATCCCATCATCCTATTTGCTTTATCTGCTGCCTTTTTGCACTGTTTCCCTACCTTGAGATCATCAGAGATGATAACCCCAAAATCACTTTCCTGCTTGATGCATGCTATATCCTCACCCTCCCTAATTTTTATAACATGTCACACCCATCCTTACTCTACAACAGCGAGAACATATTGAGATCACACACTCGCTATTCATGTTTTCAGATTCAATGCTTGCACCATCTTAGTTGCTGTCCAGTGAACCACATCTATCATGCAAATATCCTGTTGAAGTTGTTGGATATGATATAATGTACACAGTATTGTAGCAGAAGCAGGACAATTGTTAAATAGAAAGCCATAACCACCTCATGACTTCAGGTATTGACACCTATCCCTCATCATCACAGCATGCCAGTGGTACAATCTGTGCCATTTGTAATATGTCTTGACATGTTTAGGTAGCCTAAATGATGATTCACAGTTCCGTTTCATATGATGTGATAAGCTGCCACACCTAACACCATCTATTGTTCTTTTACCAGTCCACCATCATTATCCGCTACAACCAGTCATGAGTATGAACCCTGTTGTAGGTCTTGGTGTCATCTGTGAATTGGCAAACCTTTACCAGTAGCTTCTATGTTATATCAATAGTGATGACATTAGACAGGACTGGTACAAAGACTGATCCCTGAGGTACCCCAGTGGTATACCCACCATCACATGACTGGATCACATTTACCTACACCCTCTGTGGTCAACACATTACATACTTCCTAATAACATTTATCACCTTATACTACATTCACAGAATACCTATCTTGTTAACCATCCTCTTCTGTGGGACAGTTGGCAACTTGTTCTACATTCCCAGATGAACCATTTTGTTAACCAGCATGTTATGTGGGATGGTGTATAGCACTTTGCTAAAATATTGGTACGTGACATGTAGTGTCACCCATTGTTGAATTTACCTTGTGACACAGTGAAACAAATCTATCAGATTCATGTCACACAACCTACAGTACATTGAATGAATGTACAATAGCAGTATCATCTAGCTGCTTTCACTGCTGATACCTGTCACGGTGCAACACAGCATCAAGCTGACTGTCCATCAATGAATTATGACATGACCATTGATGAATGGTGAAATGTAGACTTTAATTTTACTATCAGGTGTCACCTGTCCATTCATTAATGACCTGGTATAACAATAGTTGTCAAGCCAAATGTGAAAAGCTATTGAAGTTTCAATGTTTACAGTCAGCAAGCCATTTCTGGAAGTACAATAAACATTTACAGCCCACGAGTATATCAAGGTATTGATGCATTCAATGTGTGGTGGAAACCATTGTTGCAAGACCTTGTGAATCACAACGCACATGGGGAATGCATTAATGCCACTATATACCAACAGTCTGTGGTAGCTTACAACTTACTGACACATTGATGGCCAACATTCAGGTCAGCATTACATATGATCACCATAAAATACATACTGTGATTTGTAGTATATACCAGCACTTTACATAACACACGCCTGGAGATGTACAGAAGGCAGAACATCAGAATCTGGGTAACAGTGTTGTGATGCCGATGTTTCATCACAGTTGGATTCGTCGACATCACAGATGTGAACATCTGAATTGGAGGCATCCATGTCAGTAGATGTCGCAGCAGAACAGGATGGCACCGAATTATCAGCCAGAATATTTTTTTTATCATCTACAAAAAAGTTAATACAATAACATTATATTAGAAGAAATTGAAAGCCATACAATTGCATTATAACAAGAACTGTGGATATTTAAGAAAAGTTAGGTACAACTATCACAAAATCAGACCTTGTCTTATTCATGATGCATGGGGAAACTTGAAAAACATATAGGAGTTGGGGTGGCATTACTTAGCGGGTTCAATGGAATGAAAGGTAAGTGTCAATCACTCACTGGGCATCAGTGTCACAGTGTACAACCGATGCAGGCAAACCAGAGCATGTTGCACCTCTAGGCACCATGGAGACATGAAAAAGTGAAATTGCACAGCACACAAGGGCAGCCAAAGGCACTCATCAACAAAAGAATTGCTACAGAAGTGGTTGTGTGCCTTTGGCTCTATAGAGCCATGAGCCAAAACATTGAAAGATAACATCACTGATGTCAGCAAACACCACAAGTACAGCCACTGGCACATAAATAAGTAATAATGTACCAATGCTTGGATAAGCAGATACACAACAACAGCCGATACCACACAGTGTTGCCATGGGTGTACACATACAGATGAATCTATGGTGGGCTGTGTCACACTAGGACACTTGGCTGTCATGCTTTAGAACACAAACACTCATGAGTGAGCAGTATATGGGCTATATACCCTCACCTCACAACACTGACACAAATTATACCAAGGCACACATTTGGTGTTAAAGGATTAGGGTCCCTAGACAGCCCATGTTGGGGGAGGGAGTTTGCAGTGGTGTGTGCTGTGTCCTGACACAGCAGTGGTGTGGTCAGGGGCATAGTTATAAGGGTACAGGGGGTGCAGTGGCACCCAGGCCCAAGAGGTTTGACGGGCCCAAATCATAATTTTGATGTTTATTCAAAACTGTGGAGGGGCCCTGTAACATCACCTTGCACCCCGGCCCTGTGGGAATTTGCTACACTACTGGGTGTGGTGTAAGTACAGGTCATACCGCCAAGATGGACTGGGACACAAGACAAGAGGGATGTCACAGTAAATGCAGGATTATACATAACAATCAAAAAACACAGAACTATTAAGAAAATGAATGCAGTAACTTATCCATGCATGTTCCCGCTTCTGATATGCTCCATGTTTAGATATCTTGGGCATTGGTGAGCTGTTGCATGCTGCTTTTCTTTTCTGAGTGATGGAAGGACGAGGAAAGATGCTAGGAACAGCATCTTTTTTGAAACGTTTATGAGCAGGAATATTAAATTGCATTAAAATGCACAGAGTCTCAAAGCAGTCCAGTTCAAAATGAGCACTACATCAAAAACTGTATTTTGTAGGTCCTACCCATTTGTCCCTTATCCGTTTAACTTGGTCAATCCACACCTTGGAAAGATCTGGGGACTTTGGAAACCAAAACATGCTAAACCCTCAACAAATAACTGCTAAATACTAACTTCAAATGAAAATCAATCGCCACAGGTATCAACCTAGTATGAAATGATAGTTTCCCTCATAAAGTCACAGGAAAGAATGCATGAAACATGAAGTAAAAGAGGAACGCATGTCAACATACAGTAATCATATGAGGAAAGGCACATAATAAGATTAATATGCAGCACATTATATGACTTGGAATATACAATCCTTAATATGCAGGCACCAATATTACATAAATAAATATGGAGCTATTACATATGTGTATCATATACACGAAGGTCATGTGGTGCAGAACGTAATGTGTACAGACATGCAGGTTCTGTATGTGTGTAGTATGAAATAAAGTAACCCACACAGAAAAGAACATAGTTTTCAGTAAGCACTGTGATAGAAATTTCCCACTATTTCATCAGAAACACAGTTCTGCACAGGACACATATGCTAGTAGCCTACACATGTACAGCACAAGATAGGTGTGGTACCATTCAAAACACAAGACACATCAGACTCACTACACAGAGATTTTTACATGTTTTTATTCAGACACCCAATACTGGAACACCATTCAAAGTGCATTTTCACACACAAATAATGAATTTCACACCATTTAGTAAGTTAGTGTCACTCTATGCTGTAACACCATGGATGCACGTATTGAAATTCCCTCATGGAGCTCACACGCCTATCCGTACTATGACGTGTAACTTAGGCACTGCACCACATGCAGTGTGACCATGTGTGTGCACCAGGAGAGCTGGAGAGCGCACTACCAAGGAGAGGTATGGTGTACTTTGTAAATTGTTGTTTCAGAAAACAGAGGCAGTGGATTTCAATAAAAACCTATGCATTTGGTACCCAAATAAATACTAGTAGCAGGAAAGGTGCAGAGGTAGAAATAGAAAACGAAGTTGAAAGTTGCTCTTTAAAGATGATTGATCTTTCACTCATACAAATGTGCTGACTCATGATCTCACTTACTTACGTATGCACCCATTTACCCACTCATTCACATACTCACCTGCCTTACAAATCACTTACTCCTACATTCTCTAATTCAGTCACACAGTTTCTGAATCACTCACATACAATTTCACTTATCCACCCACATGATCAGTCATCCACTTAAATTCAACCACCCATTAATTAATTCACTTATCTAACCAGTCAGTCAGTCAATCAGTCAGTCAGTCAACAAACCAGGCATCCAGTGAGCTGCTCAAGTGTGCCTAACTCTCTTTCTCTCTCTCTCTCTCTCTGTCACAATCTCTTTCTCTGCCTCTCTCTATCATCTCACCCTCTCTCTAACTTCTGCATTTTTCATTAACTCATTCTTCAGTTCATACACTTATCCATTCTCAAATTTACTCATGTTCTTACCAAAACAAACAATGCCTCATACAATCTAATCTCAAGAGCAAAATGTGGATATTTCTATCTGCTGTTTCCTTTTGTCTTATCTGACACAGATACTGTAATAAATGTTCTATATTATGTACCTGAGCTGCAGCAATATAGCAAATCATCAATAGGCAGTTAGAAACCTCTGATGACCTTTTGATGACCTGCTTCTCACCACATGGCACTGCTATGCTGATGACAAAAGCCAGCAAACAGCTGACAGAACACTTGGTTTTATACCAGACTATAAATAGGCCTCTTTAAAGTCTCACAGTTACTTTTGTCTGGTTCACTGAATTCTGGCATTGTACAGAATTAATGCAGTGAATGTATGAAGCAGGATTTCACTGTAGCATAAAGTGCAGATTTTGATTGAAATTAAACAGCTGCCAAAACAAAGTTTGAGGGTTCATTCACTTCATTTTGGCATCCCCAAGTCTACCATCAGTGGTCTCCTGAAGTACAGAGATCCCGTGCCAACAGATTTTCATTCAAATATGAAGAAGAGAAAGAGGGCCCAATTCCAGAAGGCATGGAGCAAGCCACCAACAACTGCGACTTGCACCAAATGTCAATATGCCTGGGGCCCTGTGCCCAATTACAGAACAGCCAGGGTCCCCAGTGGCTACGTCCATGACTTGCAGCACCACAAGCATTGCCCCAAAGGGAGGAAGCACCTCAAAAGGGTACCACAAGCTGCAGTAACGTCCAGCGACAGGGTGAAAGACCCCACCCCAAGCCCTGGACTCCAAGTAATGCCCTGCATGGTTGCTCATGTTCCCTTCCCCGTACTTGAGACGTGCCTCACAGGGCTGAACATGTCTCCCCCCATACCTGAGAAGTGCCCTGCAGAGCTGAAAGTCTCTCCTAAACTATGAAGACATAAAACAGCAAATTGAAATTGCACAATGAGATTTGAACCCTTTTCAATCCCACCCATTGTTTAAAACAAAAGAAAAAGAGTTGAAAAACATTGATGCTTTTGAAAAAGAAACAGTAAAAAGGAAACAAACTAAACATGACCAAGATCTCAAAGATTATATTCTGGGACAAGTGTTTTTATGGGATAGACCAACACAAAATAGAGGCCAGGAAACTAATAGACGTGGACCCAGGAACAGAACAATAAGCAACTCACAAAACTGGAGAAAAAGTAAAAATAAAAATAAGAGTATTAATAAGAGTCCAGAATATTGTGACGCAAATGCTGTGAATACTGAGGAACAAATAGTGACTTCTAAAATTCTAGTAAAAATAGAAAGGGGCCTGGGGGTAATTATATCAGATGACCTAAAGGTGGGCAAGCAAAGTGAGAAGGCAGTAAGGAAGGCTGGGGGGATACTGGGATGCATAGGGAGAGGCATCAATAGTAGAAAACAGGAAGTTGTTATCCCTCTGTACAAACAGTTGGTGAGACCCCATCTGGAGTACTGTGTGCAGTTCTGGAGACCCCATCTTCACAAAGACATAGACAGAGTGGAGGCTGTCCAGAGGAGGGCAACCAAAATGGTGCAGGGTCTGCACCAGAAGACATATGAAGAAAGACTAAAGGAGCTTAATATGTATACCCTTGAGGAAAGAAGGAGAGAGGGACATGATAGTACCTCCAGGAATCAACAAAGTCCAAGAGGGTAGTATCTTTCAGAAAAAGAAATGTGCAAGAACAAGGGGGCACAATTTGAAGACAGAGGGGGGTATAGCTCAGAGGTAATGTGAGGAAGTATTTTTTCATGGAGAGGGTTGTGGGTGCATGGAAAAGCCTCTCTGAGGAGGTCATGGAGTCAAGAACAGTGGGGGAATTCAAGAATGCATGGGACAGACATAAGGCAGTCCTAGTGGTGGGTAGGAGGAAGAAAGCTGTTGGTTAACTACTATCTGCAGCTTGTCTGTTAGGTAGGAAAATGGGCAGACTAGGGCCAAGAGGTCCTTATCTGCTGTCAAATTCTGTTTCTATGTTTTTGCTTCTGGTTCAACTATGAATGCAAGTACTGCAACCATTAATAAAAATGTTGTTTTTTTAGACAAAAGAACTCTGGACAAAACAGAAAGACATGAAAAGGAAAAAGAGCTGGCAAGAAACACAAAGGAGGGCAGCCAGAAGAGATCTACCTGGTCCAATCTGAAGGGTTCAACAAAGTTGTGAATTTAAGCTCCCAAACTTTTATTCAAATCTAGTTAAAAATTTTAAGTAAAGGTTTTTCTTTTGTCCCATCCCCTGGGTAAACAGATTCCAACTACAACTACAACTATTTAAGATCCTTAGAAAAATAAGTTTGGAACATTTTTTTCCAGTTTAAAACGTGGAGGGGGCAGTCACTGAAAGAATGTGATATTAGGGGTAGTGTGAGACAAAGTGTGAGACCAGAGTTAAGTAATCTAATTGTTATCCTTTCAGATTTGGAAGATTCAGCAGCAACAATGAATGTGAATGTATATAATATAGACAGTCATAAATTGCATGATGATATGTTGGACCTTATAAATTTTGATGCACAGGATAATGCATATATTAATGAAGGTGAAGCAACTGATGAATCTTCTTTTTCTGATGGCCCAGATTTTGAGAGAAAAATTAAGTTTAGACCAAAATCTATTTTCTGTCCCAAAGTATATGATTCAGCAATACACATACATATCGACATGTGGCGGTAAAAGTGATTGATTTACTCTTTTCTAGAAGATAGTACACATGTAAAGACAACCTCTCAAAATCTGAGCATGAAGCTTTGAATTGTCTTAAACATCTAAAAGGGGTTGTTTTCAAACAATCTGACAAAGGGGGAATGTAGTCATCCTTAACAAATCTGATTTTGAGACAGAGGCAATGAGGTTACTTTCTGATAAAGAAACATATGTGGTCTTAAAGAAAGACCCAACTTTGAAATTTCAGACACAGATTTCTTCCTTGATAAATGAAGTTGAAAGGAGGGGTTTTATTACTGAACAAGAATAATAATTTCTGAAAGTAGAGAATCCAGTGATTTCCACATTTTACTCTCTTCCTAAGCTGCATAAAAATCAGGAACATCCACCTGGCTGGTCTATTATATCAGGAATAGGATCGATGTCTGAAAATTTATTTAAATTTTGTGATTATTTTTTGCAACCATTAATATTAGAACTATCAACTTATACAAGAGGCTCTATGTACATTTTAGAGAAGATAAAAGAGATTAAGAGGCAACCGGATTTTCTTTGGCTTTTGGTGGATGTCTGTTCACTATACACCTGCATTCCGCACCATTTAGGAGTAGAGTACTGAGAGTACTTTCTAAAAAAGAATTCTAATCATAGTAATTTGCCAGCAAAGTTTTTTCAGGATTCTATGGATTATATTTGAAACATAATTATTTTTTGTTCAATATTAAGGTATATCTGCAAAACAGTGGAACAGCCATGGGGCCCATGATAGCCCCAGCATATGCTGGGATTTATTTGGGTTGGTGGGAAACAAAATATATTTTTAATGCAACAAAAACATTTTTGGGAAATATTGCATTTTGGGCTAGATACTGTACATAGATGATTTGCTTATTATTTGGCAGGGAACATAAATGGAAGTTTGGAGCTTTTTAGAAGGTTTAAATAATAATAACATGAACCTGACCCTTACACACAGAATAGAAGAAAAAAAAATTGAATTTTTAGACCTAGCCCTGTCTGTTACAACAAATGGAAATATTGAAAGCTCCTGCTTTAGAAAAGAGACAGCAGGTAATGTGGTTTTGCATGCCAAAAGTGCTCATCCCCCATCCTTAATAAATTCCATTCCATATGGGCAATTTTTAAGGTTAAGAAGAAACTGCTCTTCTGAGCAGACATTTGAAAGTGCAAGCAAAAGAAATGTGGCATAGATTTCATGAAAGGGGCTATAGATAGGATATTTTAAACCAAGCAGTTAATAGGGCAAGATCAGAGGACTGAGCAAAATTATAGAAACCGAAGGCAAGGATAAGAGAAAATGAGGAAAGGATGATCTTTGTTTTAGAATTCAGTGGTATTTCCACAAAAGTTAAGGAGAGTTTGTTAAAAAACTGGAGTTTGCTGGAGCACTGCAATGTACCTGGACTTTGTTCTAAAGTGCCAAGGGTTACATATAGCAAAGCAAAACATTTGGGAGAAATGAGCTCTAGCAGTCATTATGTGGCAGATAAACCTACTAGAAGTACATGGATACCAGAACAATCACTTGGCTGTTTTAGATGTGGCCACTGATGGCATGTAAATATGTGGTGCAGGAGAAACAGTTCACTCATCCAACCAAAAACTTAACAGTGGAGATTTATGATTTTGTAAACTGCTTAACCAATTATGTGGTTTATGTAGCGCGGCGCCCCTGCAAACTCCTTTATGTGGGAAAGACCATAAGATGTGCAAAGGGATGCTTTTTGGAACATATCAGAGACATTAGAAATAAGGATTTGGATTCCTCACTTGCAGTACATTATTTACAACAACAAGATAGTAATCCCATGTCTCTGAGGTTTACCATAATTGCACATGTGAAATTTTTACCAAGAAAAGGTACTAGGAAATGCATTCTTTTGCAAAAAGAGTCTAAATAGATATATACACTAGAATCACTGTTTCCAATGGGGTTGAATAAGGATTTGGATCTCAGTGTGTATCTATAGCCACGTCCATCTATTTAATGGTTTTTAAAGCATGCCATCCAATGAACTGTCTGTTTTGGCTAATTCATTCTAACATTTTACATAAGAAAAATGTTTGGTGATTTGCAAACCATTTCTGTTCTTTTTTCTTTTTTCCTTTCCTTTTCTTCTCCCTTCCCCCACCCCAATCTTTTTATCTTGTGTTTTTTCTTCTCCACCCCCTTTCTTTATTTTTAATTTTTTATTTTTCTCTCTCATTCCCCCTCATATCTTTTGCCACATTATGAAAACAGTGTGGCTTCAATAGTGGCATTATATTTTGCCACAACTGAGTTTGATCTCCGAAATAAGGTCTTCAAAAAGTTTGTATAAATTTGCATTATTTTAATAGTTTAAACTATCTGATACGGGGATTAAACATGAAGGTTTGCAAGCATAAGAAACTATTTCTTAAAGTTGTATATTTGTAAGAATGCTTTGTAAAATATTTTTATAAATTGTGTTAATATCATCTGAACTATAATTCCTATGAGAGAAGTGACTAATGTTTTTTGATAAATTGCTTTAATTGTAGGTGTATTAATTAAGAACACCATGGTATTAACATTTGGAGACTTTAAGTATGTGCTTTGATATAGGATAATATGGCAAAGCAATGGATTTTTTAATATTACCATTTTACTAGAACCTCACTGGCCAATTTGAATTTGGTCACTAATTGATGTGGCTATAATTATGCATGTCATCTTATTGATTCCACCCCCCCCATTTATTTATTTATTTTTTGTTGACCAGGTAAGTGTACTAGACAAATCCTGCCTAATTTCAGGCACAACCCGGGGGAGGGGGATACAGATGAATGTCGACTGTCCTTGAACCAGATTAAGCTGTTGGTGGTATTTTTAGTGAATGAGGGAAATTTGGTCAGGACACCGGGGAAATTCCCCTACTCTTCAGAGGGAGAACCTCTGTCCAAGATGGCGGGTGCACCCTTGCTTGCTGAGGAGGTGGCGATGGAGGCGGGAGACCTGGTCTCAACTCCTGCCTCTGTGTGTGTAGAGACCACGTCGGCAACTACTGAAGCAAAGCTGGTTTCTGTGTCTACTGCAGAAAATGAATCTACACTACAGGTTGCAACTTTAGAACCTCTGCTGGGTCACCCTGACATGGACTCTCAAACGTCTTTACCCCTTGCCATCCTGATGAGGGATTTTTCCACTTTTGACTCTGCTACTATCTGTTTGGCTGAAAAGGAGCTTCAGGACCGTTTGGGTGATGCAGAACGTCGATTTGAGATTACAAAGAAGAATTTGAACAGAGAACTGCAACGGATTTGTGAAGTCAGATTGGCAGGATGCATGTCTCCTGCAGGCCACAATAATACTTTGCAACAGCCTACATTGCCTTTTCAAGCAGTTGAGGTGCCACCCTGTGCAGCCCATCCTGGCGAGTTCTCAGTTGGAATACTCCCGCCTGCTTCTCAGCTGCCCCTGCAGACTACAGTGACATCAGTGCATACAGTGCCTAGTTTGCCTACTGTGACAAACTCTCCCTCTCAATTGCAATCTCTTGATACCAATCCTGCTACAACACCTACCTGGTCTGTAGAAACTGCATTGCAAGGAGCTGGCTGGGTGCAGGAACCTACAGAGGGGAAGTGGGTTTCTGGTCCGTCCCTATTGGTCCCCCTGTCTCAATGATTTTCCTGAGCTGCAGCATTCACCAAACAGAAGTCTGCCTATGTCTGACCCCTTGTGTCTCCCAAGGAATGGAACTTACCCCAACTCCAATCTTGGAACCTTTGCAGGGTTCTTTATTTGTGCTGCTTCTCCCACTATCATTACAGAGAATACAGCACCTGCAGTAGTGGAGCCCCCCTCAAAGAAAATAGAGCCAAATCGTTCTTTTTCCTCATTGTTTAAATTTCCAATTCTGGCTGCAAAGCGGCATAATGCGGTATGATTGGCTTATATGGGCGGTTTACCTGAGCCACCGGACCGAGTGTATGTAGCTCAGACACTACTCAAGGACTCTCTGAAATTCTTTTCTCACGAAATATATGCACTGATTCATATTTCTGGTGAAACTACGTTTGATGTCAGCTTCCAAACGCCTCGTGACTTGGAGCGTTTTTGGTCACGATAGCATGCCTTAAGAAATACTGTCCTGTGGACCCCATTTAAGGCTATTCCCCTTTCCAAACCAGCCTTTAAGAATATTACCGTCCTGTTTCGGGAACAAAGATGTTGACGTCACTGACATTGTCTATTGGCTAAAACAACGTTGTACTGTTCAGGGTCAGCCTGAGGCAATATTGGACACGGAGAATATTTGGGCAGGAGACTGGAAGGTTAAGGTTTTGTTACACTCTAATGATTCTGGTCCAGTGCACCTACCTAATTCTTTTTTTATAGGTCGTGATAGGGGGGTCTTGTTTACCCTGGACAACCAAAAGCTTGTTACCAGTGTGGAGACCCCTCTCACCTTAGTAATGTCTGTGATAAGCTGAAATGTAATACCTGTGGAGAATTGGGTCATGTGGGGATTCACTGTCTAAATGAGTGTAAATGTAATCTTTGTGATGAGCTGAGTCATACATTTCAAAATTGTCCATGGGCTGCTCATAATCAGGCCACACAAAATTATGGTGCTGATCAACGTTTGTAATCACGCAAGCCCAGAAGGCTCGTCTTAGGACCACCTTAGTAGAGCTGACTTCAGTAGTCACTCGACCTCTATTGCAGGTCCCTGAGCCTGTTGTAGATCAGGTTGAGGTACCCCCGGTGGCCTCTTGTGTGGCACCGCTTACTGAGATGACCCCTCCTACCCCTGACCCTGTCCAATCTGTCCAGCTTGTCCTGGACCCTGTTCCAGGCCAGTACTGTGCCACCCCAGGTATCCACCTAGTGTTATGTGTCGGAGGTCTGAGAAATTATCCTGGGCATTACCATCACCTCCTTTGCTTTGGAACCCCTCCTGTGGTTTTGTCTAATGCCTTTGAGCTACTCCAAGCTGTTTCTGATGATGCTGGAGGCGAGTCTGACTCTTCCTCTGTTGCATCTTCCCTCCCGGATGGTATTACTGATTCTGAGATTCAACTGGGTACTGGTCTTTCTCAGAAGCAGAAGGCCAGGATTAAGCTAAAAGGGAAAAAGGTGATTGGGAAAAGGAAATCGTAAGGTGTCTCTGTTCTCCTTGTGTTATGTCTCACTTTGTTTGTCATACTATTTATGTGAATAGTATTAAGCGTCTGGCAAAAAGAAGATTGATTTTTTCCTGTTTGCGGCTTTTACCTATGGAGATCTTTCTGTTGCAGGATACACGACTCCATACCACCCACGAGATTCAACAGGCACAACAGGACTGGCTTCTAGGTCCTTCTTTTTGGTCCATTGGCCTGGACTCCTGTTCTGGACTTGGAATCTTATTCAATATCCCAGATTTTCATTTGCTAAAATTGATTGACGTAGCCCCTGGCAGAGTGTTAGTCTTAGATTTTTTAATTGGGCCCTGCCCTTATCGGGTTATTAATATTTATGCTCCCCAAATTAAGTCAGTGCGTATAGCTTTATTTTCTTTCCTCATCCCTTGTTGCATACCTCCTTTCAGTTAATATTTTCTGGTGACTTTAACTGTGGCTTAAGTCTTCTTGACAAAAGCTCTTCGCTACTACCAGAAATTGTTTTGTGACTCCCACGAATTAGGGAAGTTGGTTCGTACTGCTCATCTCATGGATGCCTATTGCTCTTTTACTAAAAAACATACTCCTACATTTCAAAAGGGTAAGCTGGCTACCCGAATTGATTTTGTGTTTTTGTCCCGCACACTCCCAATTACCTCTGCTACTGTACAAGCTGTGGAATTTTCTGACCATAAACTGCTATCCGTAGGCCTTGGTTCTGATGTCACTGTTTGCAAAGGACCAGGACTCTGGAAATTCAGCATATCTCTGTTGCAAATTCCGACTTTTATGCAGTCCCTTTTATCCTTTATTCAGGCCCAGAAATCCATTTTTATTTGTTACGCAGACCCTATTGCATGGTGGACGGACACTAAATATGATTTGGTGCTCTTTTTGAAAGATAAAGTCATCAAAAATGTTGAAGAGAATATTTGGAATATTTACAGAAAAGGGTACATTTTCAGTCCTTGTTGACAATAGCTTATCGACAGGACAAGATCTTTCTCAACAATTGCACTTAATTCAGAATGATATGTTGAAATTCCAATCTAGACAATCACAGCAACTTTATCATCAACACAAATTTAATGTGGTAGGCATGAGGGCTGTTGTTTGCCACTTTGAGTCAAATTCTCAACAAATTACACAAAAGAATATGTTGTGTCTTGCTGTTTCTGATGGCACCTTATGTACCTCTCAGTCGGACATCTGTCGGATAGTGACATGTTACACGACTTCCTTCTTTTCTTCCTTTCCCGCTGCAGATGTTGATCCTGTGGTGTTGAATAGAGACCTTGACATCCCTATCCCTTCGCAGCTGTGTTCTGACTCAGTCTGTATACCTATTACTGAGTTAGAACTGAAGTCGGTTATTTCTTCCTTACCCTTACGGAGGACTTCTGGTCCAGATGGACTCCCCACTGCCTTTTATAAGGTACTGGTTGACCACCTGATCCCTGAATTAACTTCAGTATTTACCTCCCTGTTAGCTAGTTGAGTTTATCCCTTTAGATTTTACTAAGGGTACTTTGATTTATATCTATAAACAGAAAGGAATATACATTCTCTTGAGAATTGGTGTCCCTTATTATGCTAAACACTGACATTAAGTTATTAATGAAAATCATTGTACAACATCTTATGAGGATAGCTGAAGTGGTTTTGCACCCTGCTCAGTTCTGCTCTGTACCGAACAGGAGAATCTCTGACCATTTGATTCTCCTTCGAGAATTATTTTCTCATGGCTAAACAGAATCTGTTTCGGGTTTTATTGTATCGGTAGATCAGAAGGCGGCTTTTGATTCAGTTAACCATGATTTTTTATGGAAGGCACTACATTTTATGCATGTGCCTGGTGAAATGATTCGCTGGATTAAGACTTTTTATAGGATTGCCACTGTTGTGCCTGTTGTGAATGGTTGGGTTGGACCTATGAGCCCCATAAAAAGAGGGGTTCACCAAGAGTGTCCTTTGAGCCCTCTGTTATATGTATTTTTTCTAGATGTTTTGCTTCGCCGTCTGAATACTCATCCTTAGATTCATGACCTTTCTAGTTCTACTTTAATCTGCAGATACGGCAATTGCATATGCAGACGATGTCTGCATTATTGTGGCTAATGCAGCCTCTGTGGTTACTGCTCTCCAGGAATGTTCTTCCTTTGGTGATTTTTCTGGTGTGAGTTTAAATTTTACCAAAAGTTTTGGTATTCGGTTAGGATCGAAAATAGCCCCTTTTTCACATATTGGTCCTTTACAACTTGTTGAGGGGGCCTCAACACATTTTGGGAGTTTATTTTGGGACTGTAAATTCTGACCTTACAACAAGGCAAACTTAAGGTTGCCTCATGAAATAAGGGGCAGATTGGGAAGAAGAAGCGCATTTTCCTAATCAAGACTTATTTGATACCGACTTTTCTTTATTTAAGCTATGTATTCCCAATCCCTAAACAATTAGAAACTGCAGTTCTTGGTCTCTTCTTTCAAGCTCTGTGGGGAAGCTGGCTTAATCCAGTAAAACAGAATGTTACTTACTTACCTATTTCTGAGAGGGTGTTAACATGATTAATCCTCTGTTATTTTTTCATGTATTTTTTGACTGCATATCTTGGCCTCTATTGATAAATACTCAGAGAGGTGGAACCTTGTTCTATGATTCTTGCAGATTATGGTTTCATTTATGGGAATGTGATTCATTAACTGTGATACGACAAACTTTGGGTATACGGTATATATTAAACACATGTTTTACGTTTGAAACAGTGGAGGATATCTACCCAGATGTTGTTAACGAATTCTCATAAAGTATTATATAATAATCTGCTCCTGACCATTTGTGCAATACAGCTGCCCTTTGAAAAGTGCCCTAGTCAACATCTTCCTTCCCTATTGGTTTTGTTATGGTGTAAAAGGGTGCCTGCTCACATGTGGGACTTTCATTGGCTGTCGTGTCATGAAAGAATTGACGTCAAAGATAATCATAAACACAAGCAGTCTCAAGACTGACAATGTTCTAGACTATTGTGTATTTCTAAATTGGAAACTATATCGCACTTATTTTTTAAGTGTTCTTTTATTCGGCACTGGTGGTTTTTTTGGCAAGAGTCTGGGCCACTCCATTATTTCAAACAGTTTCTTACCAGAATATTATGTATGGTGTTTTTTCTCCCCAGTGGTCCCTTTGGACTCTGGACAAGTTAAATCTAGTTTTTGTAGTAAGTAAATGGAATATTTGGATGGCTCGATGTCTGTTTACTCTACAGCAAAAAACCTGTTCTTATTCAGAGCTTGAGAAGAAAATCATAACAGACCTAACTAGCATTTATGTACATGAACGTACATTATTTTCCAAGGAGACATTACTTGAACTTTGGAAAGCTCTTCCTTGGATCACGGACTCTGATTTTGAAGTGACCTGATGGATTGTCTCTTGATATGCATAGTTCTGTTCTGTTTTTTTTTGTTTATTTCTGTTTTGGAGTCAACATGAGTTTTTGCAAATTGCTTTTGTTTTGGTATTGTACGATTTCTTTTGTTTCAATAAAACTTTCCTGTACTCTTTTCGATAAGTGGCATGGGATCTTTAACATCCACTTGAACTACCACCAATCCAGGCAGATGGGACCTCGGTTTAACGTCTCATCCGAAAGACAGCACCTCAGACGTACAGCACCCCTCTCATGCTGCACTATAGTGTCAGTACCGGGATATTAACCCAAGTGCCAGATGTGGGAACTGAACCCACATCCCTCTGATCTCCCTGCCTCAGAGGTGAGTGTGCTACCTTCTGAGCCACTGACACTGTGTAAGAGGGTCTATGCCCTTGAAGCACCGGGGAGCCATTGTCATGTGTGTTTGTCAATAAATTGAATGTGTTTTTTTCATACATCTGAATGCAATGCTTCCTAAAAAAATTTTTTGAACATGACTCCCCCCCGGTACCCAAGATGTGCCCTGCAGAGTTGCATATGTCCCCACCTGCAGGTTTTTTTTGATGTAACTAGTGGTGTAGGACCACTTTGGTGCAGGCAGCCTGCGACTTGTCACAGGCTGTGTTTTGGAATATTGATTGTCATTACTCCTGGCGCTAAATGCTACTTGCACCATTTGTTTTGGTGCAAGTTACTTTGTGACACACGTAACCATTCTGTAATATGGCCTAAATTCTTTTCATTTTTTAATGTGGGTATTTTTTTTTTTTTTGTAATTAACCATCTTTATTGTTTTACAAACATAACCAAGGTAACCGACAGACAATGGAAGGTAAAACTAAAAGCATAAGGCGTTGACATAAAATTGCTGTAAGTACATACAAATTGCCTTCAGAAGATAGTTAAACAAGAGGAGTAACCCAAGGTCCATCCTCCCCCCTGCCCCCCACCCCAAAGGTTACGAGCAACAAGGAGTGAATATACACACATAGAACTTAAGAAAATAAAATCTAGGCTTTCCAGGCCATAAGGAAAGCATCAAGAGGGCCCAAAGAGAAGCATAAGCGCCCGTGCTCACCCGCATATATGCAATGTGCTTCTCAAGATGTAAAGCTAAAGTACATTCTTGGTACCATTCTAACAAAGATGGAGATTTATCAGATGACCAATGCCTTAAAATTAGCAGTTTCATTACAGCTGAGATGAGTGAAACATAGGCTTTCCAGATCCTAGAAGAGCCTGCGGGAAAAAAATAAAACAAACAAATCTCCGGCGTGAACATATTGTGAGAGCCAAGGACAGGGTCCACAAGCCTGCAAATGGCACTCCAGGCAGTTTGTATAGCCGGGCAAGACCATAGCATGTGGTATAAAGTTCCCTCCTCTTTCTTGCATTTCCAACACAAAGACGTGGGAGATGCCTCACGCCTAAATAAGTGAGAAGGAGTTAAATATAAATGATGCATAATATTAAAATGTATCATCCTCAACCTGTCTTGTTTGATAAATTTATACATAGCGGACCAAAGTTTATTCCAGAGATATGGGGTATCCTGAATATTCAACACCCTTACCCAGTAGTAACAAACATCTGAGGAAGCCTGTGATCCCATTCCTGAAGTAGCTTATAAACTTTAGAAACTGCATGCGGTTGGGCTGCAGCAGTTAATAAAGCATCCAAATTGATCGGTACATAACTAGCAGAGGGTGTTGAATGAAAAACCCGGGCTATCGCTTTGCTGAGCTGTAGCCACTTAAAAAAATAATGATCAGGAATCCCATGGAGTCTCTTCAGCAGGTCAAAAGGACGTAGGCGGCCCTGCTCCCAGATATCCGATACGTAAAAATGGCTTATCTGGGGCCAGAAAGTAGTGGGTACCGCAGCACCCGCTACTTTGATTTGGGGGTTCTCGAAAATAGGCTGGTTGTCTGAAAGCCACCATTTGACTCCGAGATAACATTGTAGCTGAAAATATGCTTTCAAGGACCAGCCCATGGGATTGTTCATCGCTGTTTTAGAAATGATGGACTGGGGAACAAATAAGAGGGCACGTAAAGAGCTCTTCAATCTTTTAGCCAGTCACGCTCGATGTCTAACCATAAGGGAGAATAGCCGAGGGCCTATGTCCTTTGACCCATAAAGTTAGCTTAGAAATGTGTTGTGCTGTATAATATAAAAAACAGAGGGGCCATCAGTCCACCCTTGGATTTTGAGGCTGTCAATTTAATATAAGATCTACGTATTCTCTTCCTGCCACAAAAGGAATTAAATATTTTCTGTAAATTGATAAACCATTTTTGGGAAGATAAGTTCCAAGCATCCCCAGAGGATACAATATTCTAGGAGAATATTCATCTTGAGGAGATTTAGTCTGCCCCATAGAGATAAGGAGATTGAACGCCATCTGTTCAAATCTCCCGAAATAATTTGAACCAGTGTACCCAGGTTGTCTTTAATCATCGAAGGTAGGCTTGTGCCAATGCTGATCCCCAAATATATAAGGGATTTAGCCTCCCAGCCAAGACCAAAAGTCTGTAAATCTGCTTTTATGACATTATGATTTAAAGGGAGAATTTTGGTCTTAGCAAGATTTAATTTATAATAGGATACTTTGGAGAAGGCAGCTATTTCCTCCAAAGCGGCCGGTATAGAGATTACTGGATTCTCAATGTGCAGTAACACATCATCAGCATAAGCTGAAAATGCATAGTTAAATTCCCCTACCTGTATACCCTTTATAAGAGGATTCTGCGCTAATCTGTGCAAAAAAGGCTCCAGGTACAAATTAAATAGCAATGGGGACAAGGGGCAACCTTGCCTTGTACCACGCTCTAACTTAATAGGCGGTGATAATACCCCATTGCATTTCACTCGAGCAGAGGGAAAAGAATACAAGATTTTAACCCATCTTAAGAAAATGTCAGGCAGCCCAAATGTCGAGAGGGTGGTGAATAGGAAGTCCCAGGACACCCGGTTGAAGGCCTTTTCGGCGTCCAAAGAAAGGAGTACTGCTGGGGTTTTAGATTCCCTGACCTCTGCAATGAGGTGTAATAATTTACAAAGGTGATCCTCAGGTAACCTCCCCCTCATAAAACCCACTTGCTCCCTGCTGACCAGCGTGTCCATAACTTTAGATAGCCTGTTGGCCAGAACTTTAGCCAATATTTTAATATCTGTATTTAAGAGAGATATGGGGCGATAGCTGTCCATGTTGTAAGGGTCCTTCCCCGACTTCAGAATTAGCGAGATAGTGGCCTCTTGGAAATTGGGGTCGGAGATACCGTGATCAAACCAATATTGAAAAACGGCTAATAATATTGGAGATATGACAGGGCAAAATACCTTATAAAAATTGCTGGTGAACCCGTCAGGCCCAGGGGATTTGTCAGAGGGCATCTGCTGAATGGCTTGGCGGATCTCCAGAAGTGATATTGGGGCACCTATCTCGACCGCATCACCCGGCGATAACTTTGGGAGAGCGATTGAATTCAGATATGAGGTAATTTCTATCATTGAAGGTTTAGATATGGGATATTCTACATATAATCTCTGATAGTATGCCCCAAACTCACTAGACATTTCCTGTGGATCCATGCAGACCTGTCCCCCCTGAGCAACGTGGACACCCGGGATATGATGATCCGAGTCTAAATGCCGAATATGCATAGCAAGCAGTTTCCCAGCTTTCTCACCTATATCCAAATATTGAAGTCTTGAGCGCCGGAGTGCTAACTCAGCTTGCTGCATCACTAAACCCGAGTGCTGGGCCTGCAACTGACGTAGCCTAACCCAGTCCGATTCAGATGAAGATCGGGATAAAACACTCTCAATTTGTTTAATAGAAACTAGCAAGGCATCTAACTTGTCCCTCTGAACACGTTTCCTCCTGGAGGCAATCTTAATTAACTCACCCCTTAAGGAACACTTCATGGCAGCCCAAACCAGGTCTCTCTGGTCTACTGAGTCCTGATTGTCCTCTAGGAAATGCTTGATGAAATCCTTGAGATGCGTCAAAGAGGACTCATCTTTTAGAATTTGGCAGTTTAACCTCCATTGTGGGGAGCGTTTACCCCCTAAGGTAGGCCTATATGTCACACTAACTGGAGCATGGTCTGATATTACCCTGGCAGAAATCTCTGCCTGCATCACATCGGTATCACCGCTGAACTTATCAAAATATAATCAATTCGTGAGTGGGAGCTATGTACGGTGAATAATAAGAGTATTGCCGCAACTCAGGATTAAGTGTCATCAGACATCCGCCAGGGCCGCCTTACTGATAAAGTCCTTAAGGGCCCTGTGTGCAGGAGATAAACCCCATCTCGCAAGTCCTGACCTATCAAAATCATTCTGGAGTACCAAATTCCAATCACCCCCAATAAATGTGGGTTTATATATATCAGACACTACTAAGTGCAGTAGGTTCATGAAAAAGGAAGGGGAATCTCTGTTAGGGCCATATATGGATCCTAATATAATCGGTTGTGATGCCAATTGTGCATGCACAATTACATAGCGGCCTTCGGGGTCCCAACACTCATTTATCAGTTTAAAAGGGATATGCCTAGCAATAAGGATAGCCACTCCACCCTTCTTCGTTGACTCACCCGCCCCATAAACCTGCGCAACCCACGCTCTTCTGAAATAGTGAAGGTCACTTCTTTTTAAGTGTGTCTCTTGAAGGAAGACAATATGCGCTCTCAAATGGCGGAGGTGTTTTAGTACCACTTGCCTCTTGACCCTGTCCTTGGCTCCTTTAACATTCCAGCTGATGAGCTTATAAGTGCAAGCCATTATAAACAAAACAGATGTTAGGACAAGCTGAGTAAAATGTGCCCTGGCGAGTTAAGCCAGAGATATCAATAACATGACTATAAACTCCCTGATACCAGATATGTGTGTGTACTTCAATTAGCTCGTAACCTTGATAATCCCACCCCCAACCCCTCAACAAAGCAGCCAATCCCCAAACCCCCACCCTCCTAGTACCCAAAGAACACACTAACCCGAAATCCCCCCAGTCTAAAACAAGACCTATCCCCCAGTCCCAGAAGACTGCCCTCCTAAAGAAAACCTGCCACATGATTAACTTCCAAACAACCCAATATGCCCCGCATTACCCTCGAGCCCCCCACCCACCAGGAAAAGGAGAAAATAATTAATTACAAGATAGGCTCCAACATCATTGCCCAGAAATGTAAATAAGCCAACAGACTACTAATCAATTGTCCCTAAGTCTCAGATCAACTTAAAATAGGCCCTCTCCGGTGAACTAAAATGATCTATCAAGTTAATTAATAACTATATACACACCAAGATATGTAAATTATAAAAAAAAAAAAAAGGGGAGGGAAAGGGAGAGAGGGGAAAAAGTACATCCACTGGAAGTCCTGCTGAAAAGTCCGGAGTACATCCACCGGAAGTCTTGCTGAAAAGTCCGGATTGGCTGAAGATGCATGCTAAAAAAAAAAAAAAAAAAAAAGGGGAACTTGTCCCAGGTGGAGATCAGTAGCTCTGTTCGGAAGGTCTACCATCAATGGTATGCCAAAAAATTAATGAGTCCCGGTCATAACAGACCGTTAGCTGCAGAAGTCATCTGGTCTAGTTTTATTCACGCCATGAAGTAAGCTGCGTGCAGAGATAAACCACTCAAGCCATTCCTTAGAGTCAGCCCAAACGTCGAAGCGGTCAGCGAAAATGAGGGAAGCCATATGCACCGAGAAGGTAACTCGAAGACCCAAATGTAGGGAGGGAGAGAAAAAGGATTACAGTGGTTGTCCCCAATTGGAAAATTCAATGGTTTCATCGTGTAAGCAACCGCTAACCACCGGTAGGAGGCGCATGTCATTGAGAGGCTGAGAAACACCGGGATAATATAAGTGAGAGTTACATGCAGACAGTCAGGAGATTTGCAAGTGGACTATATAGACAACTCTATATCATCAAATAATATCTTGATGAACCCAGAAGAAAAGCCAATAAAGTTGAGATGCAGGGAAAATATCATCATTTAAAGAGACCTGGGAAGAGACGTTGCAGCTCCTGTTGAGCCTGAGAGTAAGAATCAAACAATAGCCACTTCTCTTCATGCTGTACCATTAACACAGCAGGATACTTAACTTTATATGGCTTAGACGCCGCTACAAGCTTGGTAACAATCGGATGCAGCTCCTACCTTCTCAGCCTAACGGAGTGTGGCAAATCCTGAATAATTCTAATTCTCTGTCCCTCCCATAGCAATTCTTTCATCTCTCTTGCCTTAGCGAGGGCGTGTTGTTTATCCAAGAAGTTCAGAATCTCATGATCAAGGGTCTGGCGGCTGCCCTGGGTGGCCAGATAAAAGCGCGATGAGCTCTTTCTATTACATATTCTTCTGGAAGCCCCCGCAACTTTACTGCAAAATTTCTGAAGAAAGGTGACCGGCATATTCCCTTCTTCTATTTCAGGGATCCCAATCACAACAAGATTATTTCTTCGACTGCGTCCCTCTAGGTCTTCTAATTTCTCCTCCAACTTCTTTAATCTCCGTTTAACCAGGACGAGTTCTGTTTCATGCCCGAGGTGTTTGTTTTCCAGAGAGGTTAACTTCACTTCCACATCCCCGACCCTCCTAGAAAGAGTATCCACCGACTTTTTAATTAATTGCATGTCCTCTGCAATAGTCACCACGGAGGACTGGAGAGGCTGCATAATTTCAAGAAATCTGGTTTCGGTTAGCGGGACGTCCGCCGTGGGTAACTTGGGTAAGCTAGCAGCCTGTTGCTTGGCCCGCTTTGTGGCCTTCTCTTTTTCTGGGGTCTGCGGAGGCGAGTGCTTGGCTGATGCCTTTCATATAGACCTCCATGTTGCGGGTCTAAAGTGATTTCCCATGAGAACTCACACTGCCTGAAATAAAGGAAACTTGAATCCGACAGCGCTTTACAAGAGCCTAAATTAGATATCGGGTGGCGGAGCTCCGGTAGTTTGCTGCCAACTCTCAGGCTGCCATCACGTGACCCCCGGGTATTTTTTTTTTTAATTTGACTCAAATTTAGCATATAGTAGTACATTATGATGTGAGCTTATTTTAATGCAAGGTAGACACAGAGAGTACTTACTGAACCATAAATGGTAGCTAGGATATTGTTGGAGCACTGACTGCTACTCAAGAGTGTTACTACTATATTGTAGACACAGCCAATACTGGACAAATAGAGCATACACTGAGGTGACTGGTATAAACTGTACATTTAACAGTTCATAGGTTCAAAATGGAGGAGTGATGCACTAAAAGGGAGCCTACACACATTAGGGGCATGGAATGTGAAATGGGTGCTCAGATTTAATATGAGAAAGTGCAAGGTACTACTCTGAGGAGTAAGGAATCTGGGTTGGACAAACCCTGTGTGGCACAGTGGACAGCATGTCTGAAGAAAATGGTCAAGTGGGTAAATGTGGACAGTAAATTTAAAATCTGGGAGGCAGTGTAGTGTGATGATAAAAAGAACAACAAACACAGATCAAGGGAAGTGATTCTCCCATTTATAGAACCTTGGTTAAACTGCACCTGCAGCACTGCATCCTGTTCTGAACAGTGCAGTATATTACAGAAAAGACATTGAAGTAATCAAGGGAGGCCAGTACATGGCTACTTAGCATATCAGCAACTTTGGAGGCAAGACCAAGGAGGAGAGACTGTACTGTACATACTCACACTTTCAGACTTGAGAAGAGACTGCTGACAGAAGATGTGATCACAGTGCTCTGAGGACACACACTCACACCTCCAGTCAGGATAAGGGAAACATTCAAAATAATTATTAGACAAAGGCTGGTTGATAAGCAATAGTGTATCCCTGTTGACCAGAACTCCAAAATGGTTTGAACTCTGCTGAAAGAACACAGTACTCAGCCAAAATTGAACTTTGCAGGCTTTATTGCACAATATACAGTGGTGAGTGCTGTCAAAAGTATGGAGACCACGACTTGCCCCGGTGCTTCAGGTACTCAAACCCTTCATTAGGGTGTGTGTTGGAGGATGAAGCATCTCAGTAGGCAGGCAGCAACAAATTCAGATTCATGTTCATTTATACTGGACACAGAGGCCGGGTTAGACTTGTTAGGTTAGAGAGCAGATTAGATCAGCCTGACGGTCATTATCTGCTGTAAATTTCTATGTTTCTGTGTTGTCTGGATGCATGAGACAGTGACACATACTGGAGGAAATGAAAGAAGAAGAAGAAGACAGAGTCATCAGTAGGAAAGCAGCAGGTTAATGTTAACTGGCATTTATGTGGGACAGAGAGGCCAAGGTATCTGGAATATGAGTGAAGTCACAAACTGGTCTGAACATTCTTCTTTCCTAAATCTCTGACTCTTGCAGTCATCTTCACAGTGTGTATCACATTAGGCATCATCCTTGCTCATTTCCTTAAAATCTTCCTTCCTCTTATATTTAATCATCTCTTGCTGAGATCTGGGCTTGGACGTTGGCTAACTGGTTGGGGCTCAAAGCTGTTAAGACCAAAGTATTGGTAGTAGAGCCGGGCTGAATGGGGGCCAGACAGCCTCTGGGGAAAGTCTAGGGCTTTTTATTGGCCAGACTGAACTAGAGGCCTCCCCTAAGGTTAAAAATGTGGGTGTTGTTCTGGATAGCGGGCTAACACTTGATTCTCAGGTGTTGGACGTTGTCCGTGTTGGTTTTTACCATCTTCACAATGTCACCCAAATTAAGTCCCTCGTCCCTCCTGAGGACCTGGCCACTCTAATACATGTAGTTGTCACCCCCAGGCTTGACTACTACAATGCTCTGTACATCAGGGTCAGTGGAGATGTGCTGAGGCACCTGCAGCTGCTGCAGAATGCTACAGCCCAGCTATTGATGGGTCTGCCTAGATCCTCTCATTTAACACCGGTTCTGCGTGAACTTCACTGGCTGCCAGTGCTTTCGCTCATCTCCTTTAAAATAGGTTTTTTGATTTACAAGTAGGGATGTTGAAAAATTAAATTTAGCTGGTGAATTTGCTGCAAAACCAGTAATTTCACTACACAAAATATTTCCCAAAGTTCTGACATTCCATGAAATTCTTTGCCGGGTGCAAATTTGAGAAATTTCACCTGCAGAGTGCATAATTTCACAGTGAATTGTGCAATTAGGCCCAAATTAGCAACACTACACCCAAATTTTGTCATTCTGTGGGTGAAATTTCACATTTTACTGGCGGAATTTCACATTTCACACCAGCAAAATATTTCACGAAACATGTTAATTTCACAAAATATTTTGTGTAACAAAATGCCCTAATTTTTCAGATCTCTGCCTACAAGACTCTACATTGGTGGGGTCTGGATTACCTGAAAGAGCTCCTGCATCCCTATACCCCAGGTCGTGCCTTCAGGCCAGCTGGGGAGGCACTCCTGTAGGTGCCCAGGATGAGACTAATATCATCAGGAGATCCGGCCTTTGAGGCTGCTACCCCAGTTCTTTGGAACTCTCTTCTGGGCTACCTCTGGGAAACATCTTCCCTGGAGAGTTTTAAAAGGGGTCTAAAAACTTTTCTTTTTCAAGTTGCCTTTTATTCATGATTAGCAGAACTATTTATATTTTAGAAAGCTGTCTCTGAAGAATCTTTGTTATTGATTTTAATTGAACTGACTAGTCTTGTGATATGTTTACCGCTTATTTAGATTTGTAAAGGTGCCCTGAGCCTTCAGGAAGGGCACCCAAAATAAATAAAATCTAAAACTAGTACTACTACTTTGAAGAGAAACCTCCTTCACAATCCTCAAGAGAGGACTTATAATTGGATACAAATTTAGTTTCTGTTGTATGTTCATCATCTGGTGATTCAGAAGCACTGCTTACTTTGTGTTCTCCTTTTCTCCCCAAGAATGACCTGTAGACCTTAGTTGCATAATTTAGTGAGATGTAGTGCTGGTTCATTTTTATTGCTGTGAACATGCCCTTATTTCTTTGGGAGGGGTTTGTCCACCTATTTGTATTGATGGCTCCTGCCAAACTAAAGACCATCTCCAAGCTGGCACTGGCTGGAAGAGAGCTGTTGTACTTGATTGCCACAGATGTTAGTGGTGGCCAACCATTTACTGAACCAGCCAAGCACAGCTGAGATTCATCATCAGTTTCTATCTGCTTGGTGGTAGATAGATAGTCTTCTACTATTTTCTGTGCTGCCTGTAGACTGATCTCCTCATCTGTCCCACTGTCATGCATTGGTGTATAGTTCTGCAGTGCCACATAGGTTATTAAAGCCCAGAGAGGATTCAAAGAAATACTTTAATCCTTCGTTTTGCTTGTACCGCCAAACGCATCCACTGTCATTTCTGTCCTTCTAATGACTGATGATGTAGATGGAATTTTTTGTCTGCTCCATTGATAATTCTTGCTATGAAATGTTGCCCTGTATACACATTAGCTGAGTAGACCAGTTAAATTCTGAACCTGCCCCTGCCCCACTCCAGAACTAATGAAATGACCATTTTTGACAGTGATCCAGCATTGGTGCAGTCCCAAAGTCTGCTGATTGCAGCATTGTTTGAATTACAAAGTCATCTGATTGCAGAATGACAGACAGGTGCATGTTGCAATCAAGGGTCTGCATCATATGGTCAATCAGGGCACTAAAGTTATCTCAAGCTGCTACTGTATGTTCCAAAAAGGCCTACCTCAGCACCTTTGGCAGTATAATTATTTGCTGGTGTATACAGTGTTCCCGCTCACTGCTTGGATTGAGTGCACAGATAGTCTCAAGATAATGAGACTATCCATGAGATATCACTGATCAGTTATTATCAACATGGGCACTCCTGCACTGTGTCAGGTGGTACAGACAAAGAGGTATTTTGAAACCAGCTTGTACACACTCACCAGAATGTATAGTCCCTTACCCAAGAAGACTGCTGTATTAACAGTAGATTAGCATTCAGATGACCTTCTGACTGCAAAAATAGAATTCCTTAGTAGTATTTTAGCCTTCAGTTTAGCAGTCACTTTGAGCCAATGCTAATGTTAAATACTGTTAACATGTTTACTGTTTTTAGTAATAAGTCTTCAGTTTAGCAGTCATTCTGACCCGATGCTGATGTTAAATGCTGCTAACATGTTTAATAACAGTCATTAGCAATCAGAAACAGTAAAAAGATTTCACAGAACAATAGTATCAGTACATGGACAGCAACCTAAAATAACTACAAAGAGTTACCGAAGATCGTGACTCCACAAAATCTTCAACTGGACCACAAAATCCACATAGTTTTGCAAGAACCTTGCTTTCATTAAGCAAACAATTTTTTAATATCAATGTTGACAGACTTTCACAGAGTTGGAAAATATCTAGCATACTTCATGAGCACCTGTGCAGAACACAACTGAATCAGTAAATGTTGCTGAACTCATGGAATCATAGAAATTGGCAGCAGAAAAAGACCCTTCAGCCCATCAAGTCTGCCCCTCCCAGTCCCTCTTAGTCCACCCTCCTCCCACTGAGGGTTCCTCCCAGTAGACCCATGTACCTGTCCCATGCTTTTTTGAAGCCTGCCAAAGTATTAGCTCCCACCACTTCCTATGGCAGCCTTTTCCAGGATTCCACCACTCTCTCAGTGAAGACGTTTATAAACATTTTTTCAAATTACTTTTTTTTGCTATGCTTAAGAATAATTCAGAACAGATTAGAGCAGATTAACAGCATTTTTGTTTAATCTTTAAATGATTAAATGCAAACATTATAGTAAGATTGAACTCACCGGCCCACTGGTGCAGAGGCATGGTGACCATTTGTGTCACTGATAACCTGGGTTCGAGAATGGGCCCAGAATGTCAGAAAGCTGGCCGGGGGGAGAAGGATTGAGCATCCTCAGGACAGACCTCCTTCTCTTGGATGAGGGTGGGTAGCATAACTGACACTTGCTGTCCTTTGGCAGAGGCCAGAAGGGTGGCTGCAGAGGGCATGGACATATTTCAGAGGGCCGGGACGGATGTCAATGTCAGCTTATGATATCATCGCATGTCTTGCCCCCTCAGGGAGCATAGCAGGAAAAATGGTTTGCCAACAAAATGAAGTCACCCGAACGTTTACTGCATGCCCCTGACCCTCGCCTCCATTACCACTTAAGGTCTGCCAGGAAGCCAGTGGCCCCTCCCAGGGGGTGTAAGCTAAGGTGTTGGAAATCTCACCCTCTGCCTGATACCATAGTAGCAATTCTGCCATGGAGCACCACCCGGCGGAGGAGGGGTGAGCCACAGTGCTCGGGTGGAAAGGGGAACTGGTGGGATGTTTGGTGGGGTTAGTGGTAGGGTGGCTGGTAACCTATGTGGGTCAGGTAGGATCCCTACAGATCAAATTATAAGATTGAACTACTTTACAAAGTTTAACAATGCAGGCCAACATGCTGGAGCAGTGGTGGTGACTGCTTGCAACACTGATGATATGAGTTTGGTAGTGAACTCAGGTCATTGTAAGACTGGACAAGGGGGTGTGGAGAATGATGAGCATCCCAAAGACTGCTCTCTTTCTCTGAAGTGCAGTAGGCACTGGCACCTGGCACACACTGACCCCTGGTAATGGATATCTGAGTAGCAGCTCTCTACAACTTGCTGTCACAGAACTGATACTGGAACACTGTGGCCAAGCTTTGAGGCAGGGTGACTGGAGACAGTTCTGCTGCAGATGGAAGAAGGGCTGGGGACCTTCCTAGGTCACAGTCAGTCTCTGAAGACACTGATCCAGGGGGGCAGCCTGCTGGCACAGTGGCCAGGCATCCCAAGTTTGGGAATGGACACAGGTGTCAGAGGGCTGGCTAGGTGGAAAATAATGAAGTATCCAAGGGATGGCTGTCCTTCTTCAGTGGGAGGGAAGGCTAGTGTCCAGCACAACAGAGACCCCTGGCAGCGGCAAACCTGCAACATTATAATAAGATTGAAATACTTTACAAAGTTTAGCAGTGTGGGCCAGCATACCAGTGCAGTGGTAGCAACCACTTGTAACACTGACGATATGGATTCAGTAGTGAAATCAGGCCATTGGAGGACTGGGTAAGGGTGTGTGGAGAAGGATGAGCATCCCAAAAACTGCTCTCCTTCTCTGGAGTGCAGCATGCACTGGCACCCGGTAGACACCGACCCCTGGTACTGGATATCCGACTAGCAGCTCTCTACAACTTACCATTGCAGAACTGTTACAGGAACACTGTTTTGGAGCATTGAGGCAGGGTGATGCCACTGGATACAGTTCAGCTGCAGATGGAGGATGGATTGGGGACCTTCTTATGTCAGCGTCAGACTCTGAAAAAACTGGTCCAGTGTGATGGGCCGCTGGTGCAGCAGAAAGGCACCTGCATGCAATGCCAAAATCCCTGCTATGAGAACAGACTCGGGTATCAGAGGGCTGGCTGGGTGAAGAAGGATTGAGCATCCAATGGACTACTGTCTTCCAGGGAAGGGGGGGTAGTGTCTGGCATGTTAGAGACCCCTGACAGAGGCAAACACACAACATTAAAAGAAGGCAGAGGGATCTACTGCAACTGGTGCCTAGATGTCTGGGAGGTGGAACAGACTTTGGGTTTGTCCTATGGATGTCATTGCACATCCCACCTCCAGGAAAATACTGCAGCAGCAAACATCTGGTCCCCAGGCATGATGCCTCTGCTTTGCTGCTGTTCCCACTGCCCTTCTTTGCCCAATGGGGAGTCCCGCTCCCATGGTCCCATCCTGGGGGATGTTCTTTCTTGTCCAGAGGGATAAGCCAGTGCATGATGGGATGGTGTAGAGCGGGGGCTAAGCTCCTATGGCAGAGATTTGGGGCCTGTGCCAAAATAAAAGCTGGTCTGGGCAACAGTGGTGAAGCTGGATGTCATCATCATTGCACTGCCAGCTGTGGTCACCTAGGTGGTCACTTAGGTGGCAGTAGTGCAGCAGAAGCAGTGACCCACCCTTTGGTATGCTCAGTCTTCCTTCTCCCAGCTGACTCCTATTGTGAGTGGTAGCACTACTGATGGGCTGGTCCTGAGACCATTTTTTAATTCCTTTTTGTTGTAGTAGGTTCATATATCTGGCAACAGCATTCTTCTTTCCTTCCATGACAGAGAAGTCCTCGGGGCCGGGGGGGAGGCAGTACAGAGAATAAAGAAAGTTAGCATGCATTATCAGCTTTGCTCTGCACAGTGAGTGTTTGCACTTCCGGGGCATTGCAAAAGTGAAAAGTAAAGGCATCTCATGAAAAGACGAAGCTCAAAACAGCCAGGAAACAAGAGTGCTTCCAAAATAGCGAATTTCATTTTGACTACCTTGTGTTAATAGCGCCTATTTGTTTGAGCTATGATAGTGTCGTTTATCACTGTAGGGAGTTCAGGTAAAGAATAATGTAGTCATCAGTGTCTGGGGAAAGCCATGCTGGCTCTGTAGAGTAGAGATTAGAGTCACCAGCTTTGTGAAGGGTTGCTGCACCCTGATCTGGGTTCAGATCTCAGCATTACTGATTTGTTTTGTCTTGCACCCACCCTCCCGCCACATTCCCCCACAGCTTGCACAGGTAACCCCCATCCACAACCCAATGCTAACTCCCTCACCACCTTCTTTACCCAGCCCCATCACCCCACAGTTTTGCAGCACCATCAGTCCCCCCATAGACCCCTTCAACACCTTCGATGTCTCCAGAGTTTCCCACCATGTATACCACCTTCACACATTGTACTACCAGTGATACCAATCAAGAGAGGTTTGTGCAAGGTGCCTGGTCAGGGGCCTGGAAGGGGAATGCAGTAGCAGGAGGGAAGTCAGGGCAGTTCTGGCTACTGAGAGAGTGGTCAGCTGGAGGGATGCTGGACTTAGGGCTTGTCCAGTTGCAGGGAATTTTGGGAAGTAGATGGTGGTTGAGCTGTAGAGTGGTGGTTCAGCTACAGGGAGAGTGGTAAGGAGGCTAGCCCAGCTGCACGGATGGTAACTGGCTACGAAAGGGAGAGTGGTATTGTGGGGGGGGAGTAGAGCATGCAGAGTGAAGAGAGCTTACTATGACCCATGATGTGTTGCCGCATTAATTGGGTCCATGCCCAATTTGTTCTCAAAGTGCCCCCCCCCCCGAATGTAATATATTAAATTCATGCTGGGGGTGAATTGTCAGGGAATGATTTGTACAGTGCTCTGAGAAACACTGGAGCTAGTACATCATGAGTTCTCATGGAGCAGATAGATTGGGATGAATTGACATGTTACCATGCACTGAAGGAGTGGGTACCATGGGCCTCATGAGGGACAGTTGATGGGCATGTGGTCAGACCCCCCCCAGATCTGGCCCTTCTGCAACTGGACTCCCCCGTCCTCCCTGAAGCTGAACTCCCATAGCCAACAACTAGCTGCATGCTCACAGCATGTGTGTGGCAGCACCTTTTCCATGAGGGGCACAGCAATGCTGGGAGGGACAAGGCTGGTCTGTGGGTGGGAAGGGGTTTTAAATGCAAGGAGGAAGGTCATCTGATTGGGCTGGCACAGGGTAAGGGAGGGTGGCCCAATGACAAGGAAGATGGGTTTGCTGAAGGTGGGACAACTAACTCTTGAGCTCCCGCAGCTGTGGTGTCATACATCCTATCGTACCTCTCCTAGCCCTGGCAGTAGGCTCTCAAGCCCAATCTCCAGCTTCAGGCTTCTCGGGCCCCATAGCCAAGTCATTTGCCTACTGACTACCCTGATTATGGCAGTAGGCTCCCAAGTCTCCCAAGTCAATGTCTTGGGTAAGGGCAGAATGGTTCTGGTGGTCCTCTGGGTTGTACTGATTGGAAAAGAGAGTGAACATTTGTGGGATAGTGTAGTATGTGGATCCCTGGGAGGTCCAGGTGGTGGAAGAGGGGGGCCATAGCTGGGAAAATCTGGTATGAGGGTCCCTTTAATGATCCAGATGTTTAAATCGGCTCCAAGCGGTCCTATGGGTGATCTGCAAGTGGCAGAGTATGACCCAAAGGGAAAACTTCCCACCTGCCTGCAGTCAGCTGGGCATCCAACTCACACTTTCACCTCCTCATTCCTCAACTTCTCCCTAGGTTGGGGTGGTGTGTCAGTGGCAGCACCATAAAGCAGATGCTGTCCACCTGAACTAACAGTAAAACATTTTTTAAGTTTCTTTTCCTGCTGAGGGCACAATAAAGGATGGCTGTGGCCATTAGTGCTCTCATGGCACAGCCTGGGAGCAAGGGACTGCACAAGGTTTTATCTATTGAAATGTATTTAAATTGCTCCAGAAAGGGAGCATATGGTGAGAGGATGTCCCTATTCAAATTATCTAAATTTATTTAAATTGCACTCCTGCTTGGAGCATAGGGAAGGGGCAAACTGCATTCAAATTAAGCAGCTCCCAGAGGTGGAGCAGGGTGGGGAAGACCCTGAATTAGATAGTAAACAGGGCTCAAGCAGCAAAGGCAGGGTAGATCCCCAGTTATAGGCAAGCTAGCCAGCTGGAATAGAGAATAAAGGCTAACAGACCAAAGTGTTCTTAGGTTTTTATTATTCAGAAATAAGCACCCATGGGACCAGTTAGTTGAAGTATGCCCCAGATTATAAAGTAAGAGTGCCCCAGGGTGACAAAGGTGGCTAGTAGCCAAGTGGCCACCAGTAGCCAACCTTAAGCTAAAGCTAGTGTTGTAGATGGCTATGAGTGAGTTACTCAGTTTACTAGCCCATGGCTGGAGTCGTGGCAACTATGCTGCTGTGGTGGCTAACTGGCTGGTCCACTACCATCCCCTTGCTCCTGACTGGAGCTGACAGCTGAGTGCAATTTAAATCAGAAAATTCTGCAATTTTACAACACTAGCCTTAGCTTGGCTACTATAGCCACCTCTATCAAATTGGGGCACTCATACTTTATAATCTGGGTGCTTATTTCCCCTAACTGGCCCCCAGGCGCTTATTTCTGAATATACACCCTTCTTCACTTTATCTTGCCTTTGCACCTTCTGAAGCCCCTGTTTAATTTGGGGTATGTCCTGCCCTCTGCCCCATCTCCTGGAGCTACTCAATTTGAATGCTGCTCACCCCTGCACTATGCTCCAAGCAAGAGCATGATTTAAATAAATTTTGAATATGGCTATCCCCTCACCCTGTGGTCCTACTGGAGCAATTTAAATAAAGTTGAATAGTTCTCCTCACCTAGGGTGGTCTCTTGCATAGCATGAGGTAATTTTGCATCCAGTGCCTCAGCCCTCAGTGCCATTGGGTAGGCTCCAGAGATATGTTTTAATGTTCTTGTTGTTTTCTAGTCGTCGTTTGTTTTTCACTTGCCCCTGCTGTCTGTCTACTAAATACTGTAGTTAATGCAACAATTATTTATTCTTCTGATTTTCAAAATGCAGTTTTTAGTGAACAGGCTATGATGTCATAAAAGTAGCTGTGACAGTAACAGGGAAGAGACAAATGTTTTCAAAACTTTTCTATACAGCACTTCTGAAAGGGCTATACCTTGGTGTGCTGTAAATCTTGGAAAACAATATTAAAATAAAAAAAGCATGTTCTAGTAAACTGTAATAGCTGAAACATTTTATTCTTTGAAAGTGCAGGCTGAAATGCAGAGTCAACAAGATGAGGGCAGTGGTACATTGGAGACTGGCAGTCCTCCCATCTCAAAGAGGGTATTATCCTCTCAGATGTTCGGTCCTCCTCCCCTGGCTTGCCCTCTGATGACTCAGGTTCATTCTCAAACTGGACACATCGGTGTCGCAAGTGTTTTTACTAGCAATGTGCCAGCAGGCCGATCACTGCTGAATACATTTATGGTGTGTGTATGTTTTTACATAGGTGGCACGAAACAAGTTATCCATCCCCCCAATTTTATTATAAGAAATAAAAACAGATTTGCTGCATGTAATTTATAGAAACAAGATAAACAATTAATAATAAAACACAGCACACAATTCATTTTTGTACAGACGTTATTAAAATACCTTAGTGACATACTCTGATAATCTTTTTGTCTTCCCTGGAAAGAAGACATAACACTGCAGACTGACAGCCCTCACTGAAGTCTAATATTAAATGTAGTATTAAAGCAGTCATTAATTTGTCTCAGAAGACTAACATACTAAAATGCCAGCAGAATAGGTCTAACGGTCTTTCGTGTCTGCTCATTTGGTCAGCACCCACCCTGGGAACTGACCTTTGCTGCCCCCTCACCCTCTCTGGTTTCTCCCTTCCCAGTCCCGGATATTCTCGCTACACAGGACTTTGCTTCCAGAACCCTTCCCCTGTACCTGTCCAACCCCCTCTTGAACCCCTCCACTGTCACTGCCTCCACCAGCCCCCTGGGCAGCACATTCCATGGCTCCACCACCCTCTCAGTGAAGAAGCACCTCCTCCTCCTTTCTCCCTGAATCCCCCAGCTTCCACTCATGCCCTCTAGTTGCCCCCCATTCCTTCAGAGCACCCTGACTGCTCCTCCCTATTACCCCTTCATGTACCTGAAGACCTCTATCATGTCCCGTGGACCCTTCTCTCTTTCAATGTGTACATATTTAGCTCTTCGAGCCTCTCCCCATAGGTCCTGTCCTCCAAGCCCCAGATCATTTTGGTTGCCCTCCTTTGGACCCTCTCCAGAAGTTTGATGTCCCTCTTTAAGTGTGGCCTCCAAACCTGCACGCAGTACTCGAGGTGCAGCCTCACCAAGCAGTTATAAAGAGGGAGTATCACTTCCCTTCTTCTGGAGGTGATCCCCCTAGCGATGCATCCCAGCATCCTGTTGGCCTTGGCCACTGCCCTCCTACAAGGCTCAGAGTTGTTCATCTTGATATCCACCACCAGCCCCAGGTCCCTCTCAGCCATTGAGACTTGTAGCACTCCCCCCCCCAGTGTGAAGTACCTTGCATTTCCCTGCATTGAACCTCAGCTTCCACTTTCTAGACCAACTTTCCAGAGCCTCCAGGTCCCCTTAGGGGCCACCCTTCCCTCCCCATCCACCACCACCCCCCCCAGTTTTGAGTCATCCGCAAAGACTCATCTCACTCCTGATACCCTTCCTTATGTCAGAGACATAGGCATTGAACAGGAGGGGCCCAAGGGCCAATCCCTGAGGGACTCCACTAATGACCCTCCTTGGGGATGAGACTATACCACCAACCACGACCCTTTGGTTCTGGTCTTGCAGCCAATTTCCTATCCATCTGATCATCTGGTTCCCCACATCCATTTCTCTCAGCTTATCCAACAGGGCCCTGTAAGGAACAGAGTGAAATGCCTTGCTGAAGTCAAGAAAGAGGACATCCACTGGTCTACCCAGGTCCAAGGCACTTGTCACCCAGTCATAGAACTCCACAAGGTTTGTCTGACACAATTTCCCTGGGATGCATCCATGCTGCCTATCATTCAGGCACCCTGACATTTCCAGGTCCCCCCCAGCCTCTCCTTGATGATGCCCTCCATCACCTTACCCACCACAGATGTCAGGCTGATGGGTCTGTAGTTCCCTGCCACCTCCCTTGATCTCTCCTTGTGCATAGGCACTATATGCACCACCTTCCAGTCCTGGGGCACCCACCCTGTCCTCAGAGAGATGCTGAAAAGCTCTGCCAGGGATTTTGCCAGGACATCCACTAGCTCCTTCAGCACTCTGGGATGTAATTTATCCAGCCCCAGTGCTTTCTCTGTCTTAAGGGACCTGAGGGATTCCCTCACTCTTTCTGCCATGATTTCCACCTCCGCTACCTCATCCCCCTCGTTTGTCTTCCCCCCTCCTGCCAGTGATGGCCCCCCTCTCCTCAGACCCGCAGATCGGTGAGGGTCCCCCCCTCCTCAATTTCACTGTCTCCTCCCATGTATGATGCAGCATCCCCATTTTCCTGCATGAAAACTGAGGCGAAGTACTAATTTAGTACCTCAGCCTGCTCCCCTGGGTCTTGTGCCCATCCCTCTCCTGTTTTAATCCTGCTAATCTGCCCCTTCATCCTCCATTTTTCCCCAATGTATCTAAAGAACCCCTTGTTCCCTCTCCTAATTTCCCTGGCCAGGTTCTGCTCCTTCCTTGCTTTAGCTGCCCTCACCACCCAACTGGCTCTTCTGGCCATCAGCTCATACTCCCCTCGATTCCTTTCACTCCTTGAGCACTTGAAATGCCTATAAACTACCTTCTTTCCCCTCACCACCTCCTGAATCTCCCTGGTCCACCAGCAGGGTTTATGGGCCCTACTGCATTTTTGTCTTACTCCTGTACAGGTGCTGGTAGCACCCCCCTCCTGATGATTTCCCACCTACTGTCAGCATCCATGTCTGGCCCAATCCCATCCAAATGCTTCTTAAGGATCCTTCCCATTTCCTTGAAATCCACCCCCCCCTGAAGTCAGTTACCTCTGTCTTTGTGCAGCCTTCTACCCCTCCTAGGTCCAGGCAGAACCAGACTGTGGCATGGTCGCTCCCCGCCAATGGGTCCCTTACCTCCTTAGTTATTTTTAATCATCTATATTTATCATTAAAAACACAACCACTAAACATACTTAATCCTAAGAATATTTAGCACACTACTTGTTAAAGACTAAATTATTACTAAATGAGGATTAGAAATAGAACTGTAATGCTTTTCAACCTACACTGTTTACTACTGAATCATAAACGAAGCTTACAGTCAACCAAGTAATTCAAGGATTTGAATTAACCATACAAGGCTTGGGTACATTCCCATGCATTTCTCTTCTACTAAGCAAGGAGGCAGATAAAACAACCAGCAACATTAATGAATTTTAGAGAAGGTAAGCAATCATAAAATGTGGGGTTTTATCTAGAAATAATATAAGCAAAAGAAAGTGTCCTTTTAAAAAGTCTACTGAATTACATTTTCCAGAAGTCTACACAGGCTGTGAACTACATTTTCCAGCTCACTTCCTGTTTGCTGCCCAGACTGAAGGGACATACAAACTGCATGAGCACTCTCTATTTTGGAGGAGAAAAACCTGCCGTTACCACTTCCTAGCAGAAAAGATTCACATGCATGAGGTAAGTGCTTATGTTTAAACAGAAAAGTGCATCATTTTAACTCCCTGAAATGTTGAATACAGTAAGGGAATTATTATTTAGGGTTTATTTAGTTGAAATGTGCAGGTTGCACTATCAATATTTTGTTATGAAGATCGCCTCTGCTCTGAACTCGTGACTACAAACCTTTGAAAAGTCTTTAAAATACACAGTTTGTTTTCAATCAAATAATTCCTTAAAGTGTCTAGTGTGCATTGTGCATGTAATATTTGTGGTATTTTTTTACTAATTTAGTTACTTTATGGTTGTAGTTTCTTTGGAGGAGGGGAGTTAATTATTAGCAGCAGGAAGATTGTATGAATGAGCAAACGGAGAATGTATTTGCTGTCTGTATATCGTTTCAGTAGCTTTACTGTAGGGTAGCAGTTAACCATTGTTTTTCCATCACAGTACCAGCTTTAATTAGAATGCAGTGGGTTTTTGTTCACACCAAATCGATTTATTCAATTTTGTTAGCATAATTATTGAAAAATGTTTCAGTGGCTGTTTAGAAAAATACTGTGTTTGATGTGTTTCACAATTATATGTTTTGTTCATGCTTTCATAAGTATCAAGTTGTGAATGAGTTTGGCACATCCAGCAGATAGGGGTTTGATTCTCACAACCTCCACTTGCATACTGACTCTGAGCAAGTCCCCAGTGCTTCTGGGTCACCTCTGAAAACAGGCACCTGCATGCCTAGTGGGCCTACCTGGTTACAAAAAGAATACAACACGCTAATGGTCCAGATAATGTTTTGCACTAGGAAGTGTTTACTACTAACTACTTCCACCTGGTAATACTTCCACCTAAATGGTAGAAATACCATCTATTAACCTGTCTAACTCCCAACCTCTAAACCAACTCAAACTCACTGGGTGCATTATTATGGATTGATTCTTCTCACACGCTGTGGTGTCCTAATGTACTTTCCCCGCTTACTGCCATATAGTGCTTCACTCCTAATATTTTTCCATGTTGCAATTACCCTTCTGTCAGCATGGGCAGTCTGTGTTTGGGTAGGGGCAACTGGTAAGAGTTTTGACAGGGACAACCAGTTGAGAGACTGCAGGATGGCTGGTATATGCATGGTACAAATTAAGATGTTGGACTAAGTTTGCATACAGTGTCATATTGCACTGGATGGAGGGGGGAAATTTGTTGGGGGGGCTGAGTTTACCATGTGTGTGCACGCTGTCTGTTGCATGTGTCCTGCTGAAGCGTGCAAGTCCAGCAGTGAGTTTATAAAGCAACCACTTTTCGGTTAAAAAAAATTGAGTATCTTCTTTTTTTTTGTTTTTTTTTAAAGTACATGAGACTTAACAGTCCAAATAAATGTTTATTTCCTGATTTAAACACATCAGTACAAGGCAAAATACTTTGACTACATCACTAAACACTGACAGTACTTGAAATGAAGCAAACCCCAATAACTGCAAAGCAAACTTCCATATGAAAAGTGAGGTGACTTAAATTTAAATCATAGACATGGATGTTTAAATTCCTCGAGTGGCCAATACTTTTCATAAATAACCCACCTTTTGTGAACTCAGTGGTACAAATGACCACTTCCATTGTTAACTGATATGGAGAGGATCAGTAGAGCCGGAGCAAGCCGCATAGAGGGAATGTCTGATTGTCTTCTCCAGTGAGCAGGGGGCACTCATGATTTTGGCCAGCCCAGGTCCTCTGCCACCATTTGAAAACTTCAGCCACACCCCCTCAACCACCACAGTGTTTACCTGATGGTGGAAGGCCAGAGGAGGTGCATGTCTTTTTAAGCCGCTCTGGCAAAACGGAGATTCCCCCACTTCTACTGGACCACCAATTTGAGGTCCAGAGACACGAGTGAGGTACCTGGGAGACCACAAAAGTTGTTTTTTAAAAAGCACATGTAAATAAGCTGGCTGCTGGGAACTGTAGTCTCCCCTCCCTTGCATTTCCTAACCCCAAGAGCACCAATGCCACCATACATCTCAACCTTTTGTCACTGAAATGAGGGACATCAGACTCTCAGAATGAGGGACACCTTCTCAAACACTGGAGATACAAGCTCAGAGCACTGAGGGAATTACTGTGTTTACTTGTAAAATGTTTATTTTTGAGTCACCATCTTACAATATGATGAATTTCTGCTTTGAAGTCTTAATTTTTCATCACATTCTCTGTGTGGGCAGCAGCTTTTCCATAATGGACAGAACACTTAAGGAGTAAAATGAGGGGTGTACCTCATAATGAGGGACACTTGAGAGTTACGCCACTTTTTTTTTACAGAAGGGTTACTAGCCCCCAGTAGTCTTCACTAGCCCACCTGAGCTAAGTAAAATACTGGCTACTCGGCCACCAGTTTAGACAAAGGGGTTTTAGCTGAGCCCCCTTCCCCAAGCCTCACTCCCCTTACTGGGCTTTTGCTCTTTTATTGCTTTTTTATTCCAACCTATTTTTCTATTTTTAATTTTTTTACAGGTCTGACAGGATGAGGGTTCCTAAACCTCATCAGATAAGTATATTTTGCCTATCCTGTCCCTTCCTCCCTTTTGAACCCCTCTAAAGAGCTGCAGATCCTTTGTGACCCCTTTTATGTTTTTTATTTTACAGTTACAGTGTTCATCACCCCTTTGAACTCCTACCTATGGCTCCCTAGTGCAGGGGAAACTATATTTTTTCTTATTTTATGCGAGTTGACTGTAACGGGGTGGTCGTACCCGTTACAGCAGCGTTAAAATCTGCATGGGCATGTGATCTGAATAAATTTGCATGCCTTGCCATCTGCGGCCTGAATGGAGAGTGAAATGAATTTTCAGTCTCCATTGTATGTTTTTAATTCTGTTTTTAAAGTGGCATGTCCACTTAGTCTTTCCTCTTTAATTCCCTACTAGTTTAGTGGCATGTCTCCTTCCCACCTCAAACCCAAAGATTATTAATTTTAGTTCCCTGGCAGTCAAGTGACCCCCAACCCCCTCTGTAAAGCCTGAGATTATGAAGGTAATTCCCTTTTATTGGCATGCTTTAGCCTCATCCTCAAGATTATGAAGGTAAAGTGTAATGTCACCTAACCGCATCATAAATATCAAAACTATGACAAACCCTCCATGGTAGTGTAATTTTTCCTCCCCCATCCCTGCAATGGAATTGTGCAGTTTCCCGACAGTCCAGTGGTACCACCCTATTCATCTGATCCCCGTTATGGTATCCATATACCCCACCACTCCTCTCCTTGGCCCACTCATATAATGCCCAACATCTCATGTCTGAAATCTGATGTCCTAGCAGAGCCCATTTGTGTCAGTAGGCATATTGTATGGCGACTGCCCCCCCCCCCCCACAGACAACCATGGTCTGCAACTGGTTGGATGGTAGGGGCTGATCAGTTTTTATAGTATGCATGCACTCTGTCCCTGTCCCACACACACAGCAAGTGAGCAAAGTGTTAAGAGAGAGAGTCTTTCCCATCCAATGCTCTGCACACAGATGAGGATGAGCTAGGGATCAAACTGAAGGGGGGTGACACTGGACCAATGAGGCATTGCACAGCTATCTCTCAGGGATTGGGAAAAGGGACCACTAGACTAGCAGGTAGTGATTGACATAGTTTTGATATTATTCCTACAGGGTAAGGAAGGGGAATTCATTAGACTACCAGTGAGTGCATGCTTTATATCTCCTATTGTGGGACTTTCCTGGTCTCTCTCCCTCCCTTTTCTTGCTTGTCAGTCTTTGTTTCCTATGATGACCCTGAATACATACACACTCACTCACTCTCTCTCCTGCCGTGGTGCCTGTCTCATCACGTTACACTTGATCTGTTCAGTTTGTCTCCCACCTGCCTGTTCAGTATCCATCTTTGCAAGCCTGTATATGTGGACTCTTTCTCCCACTGCAGGTCAGTCTGTTCAGTGTCTCTAAGCCCTCTGCCCAGTAGTGAGGCCTGCCTGTCCGGTCTCAGTCTCACTATCTCTCTCCTTTAGTGGTGCCTATCTGTTTAGTTACACTTGATTTCCTGTAGCAGGCCTGCCTGTTCAGTCTCTCTTGCAGCAAGCCTGCAAGTAGGGTCTCTCTCTTTTTACAGGCCAGTCTGTGCAGTTTATGTCCCTCTCTCTTCTTCTCCCCCCCGTGACCTGCCAAACTGGGGCCGTGGGGGGGGGGAGCTAGTGTCTGGAGGAAGGGGGGGGTGCTAGTGTTTGGGGCTTTAGAAGATTGGACACCAAGTCTTATCCTATACCCCTTCTCCCTTCTTTCCTCTGGTGTTATCAAACAGAAGTCCTTCAGTCTGTCTGGCTTTTGACCCTGCACCATTTTAGTTGTCCTTTTCTGGACCACCTCTGCTCTATATCCTTCTGGAGATGTGGTCTCCTGAACTGGGCACAGTACTCTAGGTGAGGTCTCACCAGTGATCCAAACAGTGGTATCACCACCTCCCTCTTGCTGATGATATCCCACCCTGTGCACCATACCATCCCACTGGCTCTCCCCACTGCCTTGTTACACTTGTTAGCCACCTTTAGGTAATTGGATATGGTTACTCCAAGTCTCATGATTGTCAGTTCCACTTCCCCATTTTGTGCACCATACCTGTGTTTCTGCACACCAAGTGCATGATTTTGCACTTCGAATTGAAACTTAAGTTACCACTCTTTTGACCACTCCTCAAGATTTATTAAATTCCTATTCATTTGTTCCACCCTCCTGGAGTGTCTACCCTGTTGTGGATCTTAATGTCATTTGCAAAAAGGCAGACCTTCCCTTCTAGCCCCTTTGCAATGTCACTAATAATGACATTAACGAGGACTGGCCTCAATATTGATGCTTGTGGCACCCCACTAATCACCATCCCTTCCTCAGAATGAACCCTGTTTACCACCACCCTCTGTTGCTTATCCCTCAAATAATTTCTTACCCAGTTTACCACCTTTAGACCCACTCCTAGGCTGCTCAGCTTGTTTAATGGTGTCATATGGAACAGTGCCGAAGGTCTTACTGAAATTTAGGTAGGTCACAGAAGAACTGAGACATTTAAAGTAAAGACAGAAGAAGTCCATTGGGTCTGTCTTAAGACCTCACAATATTCTTAGACTTGCCTGTATTCTCCCTTGCCTCCAATGTTCCTTCTTCCTTTGCTCATGCCCATAGGTGGTTACTCTTTACTGGATGTCAAGAAGTACTGACACCAGACAAGTACACCACCAAAAGGCATTCTGATGACATGATGTACTAGCACTGCTTGAATGTTTATTGATTACGATTTATGTTCTCTGTATGCTCTGCATGAGGATGTAATCTCTGCATTAAGTGAAAACCTTTATCATAAACGACCTCCACTAGAGGTGTGCAGAAAAAGCTTCCACAGCTGGAATTCAAGTAAAAGTCTGACTTTTAGTGGAAATTCTACCTGCGATCACCCCAAAAAAGCCCTGGTAGCTAGGAGTCCCTCACCCTGCCACCCAACCGACGTATAATTAAAAAAGGGTGGCTAGCAGCCCCCCCAACCTGAGAGTTAGTAAAATGATCCCTGGTGGTTAGCGGGCCCTCCCATCACCCCATCAGGTAGTACTTACAAGGATGAGCTTTGTAAATTTTCAGTAAATCAACTACTCCTCTCTGGCCTTCTCATAATGCTGTGTTCTGAGGAAGCAAAAATATGGCATGACTGAGTGGGGTCACACACTCATACTGATACATGCTGACACACACTGACACATGACACCACACACACCACAACATGCAACATCCCTGTTGTGCAAGGTCAATGTAAGATGGCAACACTGATCCTGCACAATGGGGTATAGGCATGTTGCCGTGTTTGTGGTGCATGTGTCATGCATGCTTTAGTGTGTGTGTGTGATTTTGCTTCTGTGGAACACTGTGTGAATGTCATTGATAAATTGTAAACTTGATTCCCGCAGAAAGAATATATCTGAATTTTCAATAAACCAACTACCGTACTCTGGCCTTCTCATAATAATGCTGTGTTTTGGGGAAACAAAAATGTGACATAACTGAGATGGGATATGCATGCACCACACACACTCATGTAGGTGGGCAGCCATTGAGGAGGGTGGGTTTGTGTCTGTGGTCTTAATGAATTAATAAATTAATTGGGTGCTGTAGAGAAGAAGGGTTGGTGGGTGTTGCCAGCAGAGGCTGGAGGGGTGTTTGGGACAGGGACATGAAAAAACCCAAATGAGCAATTGCTCAGATTGGTGGCTGGCCGTAGAGGTTGGTGGGTTTGTGCCAGTCACTCTAAAATTAATTTAATAATATGAAATGGGTGTTTGGGAGGACGGTTGGTGGGTGCTGTCAGTAAGGGGTGGTGGTGTTTTAGGCTTTCAATTTTAAGCGCAAATGAGGGTTTTATTTTGGTGTCCAGCTGTGGAGGTGGGTGGGTTGTGTGGGTCGTCCATGGTGGGACTTGAATTGTGGATGCCGGAGGGGATTGGGTTACTGGCAGAGGGTGGGGAATGGGGGGCTTGGATTTAGGATTTGGGCTGAGAAAGAGGTCTGGGGACTTTTTATTTTAATTGCATTTCCCCTCTCCAAGCCACACTTCCCCTCTTTTGTTTCTACGCTACTGCATTTTTTCCTAACTAACCTAATTGTATTTTTATTTTGGAGGTCTGACAGGACATAGACTCCACCCCCATCAGACAAGTACAGTTTTGTGTGATCCTGTGCTTTCCATCCTGTTGTCCCTCTCCAAGAGCTGCGGATTCTTCGTGATCCTTTTTCTACTCTTTTATTCACAGGTGTGACAGACACTATCTCTGAGACTCCTACCTCTGGATCCCTTGTGCTCAGGTAGGATCCTCTACTTAACCTACATTAGGTGGGTTGACTGTACAGTAACTGGGCTCTGCACCTGTTACAAGGGGAGTTTTCTTTGTGGTGGACATAGATGCTGTCTAGGAAACTATGACCCCCACCCCATTTTGTTACTGCTCCTGTTACTACCCACTCACTTAATTGGTTCACTGACCCCTCTTGCTAGTCTTTCATGGAGGTTCTTCCATTGATTAATCATTTTGTTTTTTTGTAAAGACTAGTCTTTAACTTTTAGGCATCTAGTAAGAACTTTGGTCATAATGGGGCACATTTTCCACATGGTTCAGTTTTGCATCTCACAGATTCTACATTTATAGGCTGTTCTGCCAGAGAACATAGTTGCCTTTTGGGAAGGAAATATTGTTTAACCAGAAGTAGCACACTACATGGAAGCTTGTTTCCACATGCGACCTGGGAGCACAATGAAGTTAAGTGACTTGCTCAGGATCACAGAGTATGTACCTAGTTGACTGTGGGATTCAAACCCAGGTCACCAAATCTGCAGCTTGGAGCCTTAACCCACTGCACTAGATTGTCTCCTTGAGTCCTTTTCTTGATAATCTTAAGAGCTTCTATCCTAGCAAGACCAATCCCCCCCCCCCCACACATGCATACACATACAATTTGTGGGACATTCAAGTTCTTGTCTCACTCTGCCAGGAAAGGCAGTTTTATGTGGTTGGCAAATAAAGGGCTATTGTCATGTAAACATCCAGTCCAGAAAAAGGTAAGAGTGGAGAAGGGTCCTGAGGGGCTAGAAAAAGAGTAGTGCCATAATCTGGAACAGTGTGGAAGCAGCACAGAGGGACTAGTGCATCTCCTGTGTTCAGCAGGGAGGAACAGCACATGTCCTGTTATCAGTGGGAAGGGGGAAGCACAGGACCTGTGTTCGGGGGAAGGGGAGCACAAGCCTTGTGTTCAGGTGGAGCTGAAGGTAGCACAAGTCCTGTTTTGGGGGAGGGAACACAGTTCCATTGTTCTCGGGAGGAGCACAGCTCTTGTAATTTGGAGAGTGAGTGGAGCACAGCTTCTGTATTTGGGGCATAGCAGTTTGGGGACAAAATGTGACGAGCATAGAATAAGCCAGTAAAGAAGGCCATTTGGTCTATCAAGTCGGCTCAAATTGTGGAGCCCCAGATCTTGAGATTGGTGTATCTTGTCCCCTCACTGCCAACCCTAACATTTCCTTCATCCTATCTGCCCTTTTAACCCCATCTGTCTTCTGATTGACTGTGTTAGATGAGACCTCATTCCACTCTGACACCACAGATTATTTAAAAGTGTTTGAACTTCTTGAACCCCCCACCATGTTTGTAACAGTATCCCCTTGTGATCCTGTTATCACTAAAATAGAAAAAAAAGGTCCCTGGTGTCCATGTTGTTAGGTACTGGAACGTTTCAATCATGTCCCCTCTATCCCTCCTGTCCTCAATTGAGTACATATTCAGTTCTTGTCATCTGTCCTCATATGTATACTCATTTTTCCACCCTCCAACCTTTGTTGTCCCCCTTAAGGCCCTAGGGGGAGCATCATGATATCAGCCCCTTGGTTTGTTTGGGGGAGAGTTGGGACTAGAGCTGGGACTGAGCATCATTTATGTTGCTGTTTCATTTGGGATTCAAGTAAGGACATTCTTGCATACACCCTTGCCCCAACACTTCTGCACCCCAAACCCCTTAATCAGCCAGGGGCAAGATACTGTAGTAATGCTCCATGTATTTTGGTTGGGGTAACAGGAGGGCTTTTAGCAGTAAATGAGGCTATATCCCACCTGACAAGTGAATTTAGCTTTATTTTGATGGTAGCACCCAAATGGCTTGAAAACCCTGTTCCTTGAAGGCTTGTTGGAGTGTGTGTGGGAAGGGGTGGGATGACTGAATTTTTCCATTTAATTCTGTGACTGTGTTCCCCCATCCATCACTAAATAACCCACACCTTTGTGTGGGACAGCCCTCGATTTCGAGCTTTTGTGACACTTTTTACATAACTTGTTGCCGCATACTATATAGTCAGACTTTTATGATCCCTGTCACAAGGATTGCATCCCAGAATCTACCCTGACTGAAGTTTTGTGAGCTGCCAGTGCTGCTGCCCTTTTCTAACCTGATTTACATTTTATCCCTAGTTCAGTAGTTAATTTTCAGGGATTTACCTTACTCGGGCCAAGGATCCAAACGGTCATTTACATGGTTGCCATTTTTTTCTTCTCTTGTTTCACACTACACACACACACACACACACACACACACACACACACACACACACCTTCCCTGCAGCAGAAGCAAGTTCTCTGGTCTAGCCATAGGGGTCACTGTGGTAGTGGTTGGAACCCACTGCTAACCTTCCCTGGCCGAAGCAACAGCTGTCTTGGCCATGGTCTGCTACCTGACTGCCTGGACTTGCTTCTGAACCAGGGTCATCTGTGCGGCAGTACAATGTGCTACCGTTGGGCCATTGTATGGGGGTGCTCTCCTGCCCTATTGAGACTAAAGTTTAACACTCTGCAGGAGATTCTGTGATGCACTTCTGGCAGGGTATGCCGTCACTACCATGACAATTTTACAGCAGCAGATATCACAGCAGCAACAGTGGCAGATCACTGTAAATTCAGTGTGGGACCCTGGCACTGCTTTATGGGGGTCTTGCACCCCTCCTGGAATCAACTCTGACTTGGAGTTGATTATTTTAATTTCGGGGTGCGGGGGCAGAGCCCCAGATCCTTCTGTCAGTGGGAATCCTAGGATATTGGGTGGAAGTGATGGCAGGATCAATTAGATAAAGTATAAGGTATGCAGCAGCAACTTATGTAAAATGTAATTTTCCTCAAAGTGCTAATTGGAGGCTGCCCCACACTAAGGTGTTTGACCTGGGTGATGGATGCTCCCCTTTTATTGGAACGTGTGTTCCTTTAAGGCTGGAGCGAGGTGGGGATGATTGACTGCTGCCCAAATAGCCAGTGAATACTAGGTGGAACTTCCTGTATGGAAACCCATTAACTCTGTCTGTGGCCTTGGTACAGCTTTGGTACAAACAGCATGAGCACCACTCAAGGGAGAGGAAGGTAAGCCTACCAGGTCCAGCACCCAACTGACTTTATTTAAAGAGTCACTGACACCAGGAGAAGAACTTTGGAAAACATAACATTTGTGATTTTGGAATTTCTTCAGTAATAAATACTAGAGATGTGTCCAGCTATTATGGCTTTCAAAGTTTTCCCAAAGGCGTCAGCTGCTCTTTAAAGGGACACTGTCAACCCCCTTAGACCTCAGAGCGTCCCTTGTTTGAAAAAAACACATCTTATGACTGTTCATATTCTGCTGAGACTGCTGATGTAGCTGGTTGCTTGATGCTGTTTCTTTTTTTCTGTTAAATAATGAAAAACAGACTGCCCACAACACTGGTGTTACCACACCAAAACATGTTTGTTTACAGTCCTTGATCAACTCCCACTGCATTGTTGCTGGTCCTAGGAACACCCCCAACCTGGCCTAGACACTCAATATGAAGTAGGAGTAGAGGAGAATATTGTATTATGAGTGGCTTCACTGTTTGGCGGGTTTCTGTCGTTCAGGAAGTATGCAGTAAAAATAGATCCAGGATTCAAAACAAAGTTCTTTTTAACTATACATTAACATGCATTTCAGTCCTACTAAGCAAAAAGGCAGATACATAAAATGGCAACATCAATGGATTTTAGAGTAAGTAAGCACTCATAAAATGTGGAGTTTTAACTAGAAATAATATGAAGCAAAAACAGGTTGACAGTGTCCCTTTAACAAACAAAAAAAATATCCATTGGGGCAATCCATGTGCTGCCAGTTGTTGAGGGAGTGAGAAGTGGATGGCACCCCCACAGTCCTTGTGGAGTGCTTAAGCTTCATGCAGACTCACCTGTTCTCACAGAGCTTCATCTGTGTGTTTCTATAAATCATTCTTTCTTATGAAAATGTATGTTTTCATTTAGAAAAATCCAAGCCTGTGGGAACAACGACTTTGTAGGCTGAACCTTTTCCCTGTAAAATACATGAATCCCTGTAGATTTAGGAACCCTTACTGTGTAGCCTGGATCAGAGTAGAAAGAAGGCAGTTTCTCAGAGTATTTCAAGCAAGGCACAGTAAGCCGAAGCAGCTGTTGGATTTCTGCTTGACACTACAATGACCCAAGTTGGGGAATGGACCCAGGAGTTGGAGGGCCAGCTGGAGGAAAAGGATCAAGCATCCTGGTGACTGCTCTCCGGGGAGGGGGATGGAAGAGTGTCTGATGCTTTATGGACCCCTGGTGGAGGCTCGGGGTATCGCTGCAACTGGCACAGTCTCATTGGGGTGGGGGCAGAGCAGCTACTGGATATCATTGCATGTCCACACCCCCAGGTAGCGAAGCATCAGAAAAAGTCCCCCCCCACATGATGACCCGCTCTGCTGTTGCAGTCTCCAGTGCCTCTGTTTGGGGAGGGAGGATCCCTGCTTCCATGGCCCTGACCCAGGGGGGTTAGCTGGGGTTTGCCAACAGTGTCTGTTGGGAGGGGGAGCTCTCCTGGCAGCTCCACCTGGGGGGCAAGCTTGGGCATGTGGGGACGGCAGGCAGTGCGGGTCAGAGGATTGGGGGGGATCCGGGACAATAAAAAAAGAGCTGTGAGCATAGAGTTCCATTTACTAATTTACACATACTTTAGATCCTCTGTTTGGTTGTTTTAATCTATTTAATTTTCCTTTTTGAGCCATTGCTCTCAAGCCAATGGGCAGGTTTATGAAGTACCCTAAATTGTGCAAGATAATATATTATCTATCTGTATTGCCTTTTCTGTCTTTCTTTCCCAAAGAACTACAGATCATTTGTGACCCTTTCTCTTGATTCTTATTTTACAGGTCCCTGTCTACTTGGGTTCCTTACCTTAGGCTCACCTAGAATCAGGTAAGCAAAGCCTTTAATCACTGCTTATACTGGATGGGGAAACTGTAATGGTACAGTTTAAGATTTTACCCTTGAAGCTCTACTTGTATTGCTTCTGTTAATCTCATAACATTGTGCAAGCAATCTCTTTCAATAATTTCTGTGCACCAAACAACATGGGGGCGAAAGAAAGGTAATGGGAACAAAAAATGCCTACTAGACTTTATTTTATACATTCCCAGTATGGTTTATGTGAAGTAAACAGGAAATCGTTACTAGGACTTTTTTCTACTTGTCCCTTATTTAAAATATGACATAAATAGAATGCTGTTTCAGTCAATGAGGATTCTTGTCTATCCATTGTATAATAAAGCAATAATATACAACAGGGTATATTATATCATGGTATATTATCATGTCTCAGGTGTGTTGTGAGGTATGAAGTCATTGGCCATGTGCCGTCATGCACCCGAGAAGTGATAACCTGTGATACACCACACCCTGTCAAGCATTATTGCTGTTAGGAACTGGATCCAGATGTAAAGTAATTAAAAGAAAAGATGTTACATTGTCATGTTGCTGTACATAAAAAAGTTTCTTTAAGTTTAGTCATGGCCAGTAGGTGGCACTGTTTCTTGTAGTACACAGCACTGTGTGTTGGTGGTAGACGTGGCCCAAAGTTGCAGCTGGTGCAAGTGGATAAGTTCACAATGTCCGGGAGTTTTCAGCAACTTCTACAAAAAGTACAGGGCATCAGAGATATAGTCATTGTAAACTTTCTGTACATAAGGGCATTATTACAGGGCAAGCAGTGCAGTGTCATTTTCTCACAGTTTTACCAGCAAGATCTGGGGGTTCAGGAGTTCCAATAATGAAAATGGCAGGCACATCAGAGGTTCAAGAGATTTTTATGAGTGCTCGGGTAATAAAATAATTATTTGCATATCATGCCTACATGGGAGATTGGAGAGGTAAAGCCCCGATCTGTGCAGTGCTCAGGGCTTCACTTCTCCCTGTAGAACTCCTTTACATGCATGTCTACAGGTACTGTACAGGAGCTGGGTAGGGATAACAGTTATCTAGTTTTTTGAAGGGGCAGGCAATGTGCAGGTGCTCCACAAGAACTAACACTTACTTGGGCTTGTAAGGTACAGGTGCTGAACAAGTGATGTGCAGGGCCAGTACAGCTGCAGTCACAATTCAGTGACTATTCAGGCCTGTAAGTGCCTATAAAGGGTTCATTAGTATGCACACCTTCAGTCTCATTATGCACACTTTCAGGCAAACTACAGGCAATTTGCAGGCACCCTTTACAGGCATAATACAGGCATACCCCAGGCATAAGTCAGGTAGTGTACAGGCAGAGAACAGCCATTGTGCAGGTATAGGACAGTACTGCATTATTCAGCAGGGCACAGTGTCTGACATAGATTTTATGTTTTTAATTTAAATTATTTTTCTTTTACAGTAGTTGCTTAACCTGTTTTCCACTCAGCTGTAGGAATTCACGTTTAAAAGCAAGATCACACTAGAATCTGTCATGGATAAAATGAATTACAGCATAAACTAAAAACATTTAAATAAGCTTAATATTCAGTAGGAGGAAACTTAGACTTTTTTTTATCTGTTCTTTATAATCCCCCCAGCCCAACACCTTATCGGCCTAGTTACTTTACAGCTTCTAAGGCTTAACTATATGGCTGCAGTAATTTGGGAGCATTTTCAAGTGATGGGGTATGTTGCCATCTGTGGTGCAAATATAGCTGGTGCACTGCCCCAACAATGGTGGTCTGTACCCCCCCAACAATCGAGGTGCTAGGATATCCATTCATATCCAATTTCCTGCTTTCTCACACTTTTTACTTGTACTAACACATTTCTCTCTTTTTTTTAAACAAATCTACAGAGCACACAACCCATCAGATAATATTTAAATTTGTTCACCTGTCCTATCTTTCTCAAGAACTATGGATCCTTTTTGATCACTTTCTATTCTTATTTTACTGGTGCCTCATCTACAGTATGTTTTCTGGATCCCTCCTCTAAGTTTTCCCAGGAGCAGGTAAGCACTACCTTTAATTACTGCCTTTTCAGAACTGGGGTGAACTGTATTGTGGGAATTTCTTCCTCAGTCCCTACTTATACTGCCTTTGTCGATCCTCAAACCATTCTGCTCATTCAAAGGGTAACCCTTAACAGGTCTTAAAGACATATAATGCCTTACCTATTAGGTAAGCGGTGTGTGTGTGTGTGTAATTTATTTTTAAGGTCCTAAGGAACTCTAGGTTCATCATGTCCCTGTAACCATCGCTTCTAGGATGAATAAAAATGATGTGAAAATGTGTATTTTAATGCTTTCCCCAGGCAAGGCAATTTTATTTCTAAGGCACCCGATCCTGGAAGCTCTGGGTGCCATACATAAGAAAAAGAACATAAAATGCAAAACACAATTATAACAGCAGCATGGAAGTTAAAATCAGTGCTCTACAAATTGAATTGCGGATAAAGTTGGCTATAATATAATAAAAGATAAAACGGCTTATTCAGTGAAAGCCTGACAGAAGTGGTGGGCCTTAAGCCTCTGCTTAAAGACACCAATTGAGAGGACCTCCTGGACTGTAGATGGAAGCGCATTCCACAGGGTTGGCCCAGAGACAATAAGTGCTTGGTCACCAGAGGTCTTGATGTGAACCCTGGTGACATCCAGGAGGCCCCTCGAGGAGGAGCAGAGGGTGAAGGAAGAGGTCACAGCAGGCAGAGGTCACAGGTATCAGGAGCTCAGACAGGGACCCACACTACTACCCAGTAGGTGTGCTTGAATTTTTTTGTAATTAATTTTCAGTACCTCAGATTTTCAGAATTTTGATTTTAGAGTCTGAGTCTATTTTGCCTCCAGTTAAGGCATAGGAATGAAATCTGAGTCAGTCTTTGGAGTTGATTTGATTACACGGCATACAATCTGATCCACTTTTTTGAGTTCCCTGGATTTTTTTTTATTTTGGGATATTGTGCTAGCTCTACTATTAAGCCAAAGTTGAATGTATACCACACCTCTTCAGTGTGGTGAGTGGTTGAGTGTAAGGGTATCTGCCACTAGTCGAGGCAGTGGAAGCTGGTTTACAGTTCCCCTAGTAGATCCCTTCAGCAGTGTCAGTCTTATGATTTGAGAGCCTCATGTATATTTGACCCTCACTTACAGTATGCTTGGTTTGGCAAGTAACCTGCAGGCATCCTCAAGTTCAAGTTCAAGTTCAAGTTTATTGCAGGAAAGACTCTGTTGAGCAAGCTCATTCACAAGGAGGTCCTGAGGCACATACACATACAGCTCACAATTACATAGACAGGAGATATAAAATGTAGAACAACAAAGAAAAAAAATATGTATAATACAAGAGGTATACACAATAGATGTCCTTATGCTATTTATGCAGTACATTCCAGCTTTAACCTTGCCCTAAATTATGCAACACAGTTCAGCTTAATAAGTAGAGGGCCAGTTGGTATCTAGGAAGTTGACTTGGCATTGGGGGCCTAGTAGCACCTACATATGTCTTTTAATTTAGAGATCGCTAGTGTTTTGTAGGAGTTAATTGATATGATGCTGGTTAGCTTCAGCATGGCTTGTAGTTGGTTCCAAATGTTTGGGAAGGCGTATGAGACAGCTCTTTGGCCAGCTGTGGTAAGTGTCCTGTGAACATCCAGTAGGATAAAGTTGGATTTCCTTAAGGAGTAGGCACTATGCGAGATGTGTATGAGAGACATTAAATAGACAGGCAGTTTGTGGAGTAGTAATTTGAGGGTCCAAATGCCAGTATGCAGGAGGCATCTGGTGGCAAGAGAGGTCCAACCAACTGCTTCATAAAGATCACAGTGGTGGGTCCTGTACACAGAGTTAGTAATGAAATGAAGAGCACGGTGATAGAGTATGTCCAGTTTAGATAGGCTCAAGGTTGGGGAGGAGATAAAGATAATGTCTCCGTAGTCAAGCAAGTGAAGGAATGTTGCTTGGACAAGTCTTTTGCAGGTCGCAAGAGAAAAGAGGGTCCAACTTCTAAAGAAGAAACCCAAGTGTGCTTTAAGTCTCTTTGATAGATCCTCGATGTGGTCCGTTGAAGGAAAGTTTGTTGTCTATCCACATACCTAGATATTTAAATTTAGATACGACTTCCAAGCGTTCACCTAGGGAGGTAACTATGAAGTTTTTAGGTGGGGTAGGTAGGGCACTAGACAGGCAAGTCTCGAGAAAATCATTGTCTTGGTTTTTTTTGGCATTTAAGAGAAGCTTGTCATTGATAAGGTTGCTTTCTAACTGGATAAAGTCAGCATGGAGTGCTTCCCTGACTTCAGTTAAGGATGAGCCTGATGTGTACAAAACCATATCGTTCGCAAAGAAATGTATGCTAGAGTTCTTTATGTGGGAGTCAAGGTTGTTGATGTACAGGGAAAAAAGGACTGGTAATAGGATGGAGCCTTGAGGGACTCCTCTGACAATTGGAAGGGGGGCAGATAATAGGCCATCAGCTTTGACTTTTTGTATCTTTCCTGTGAGATAACTGTTAAACCACTGTAAGGTAAGTGGATTGGCTCCTATGTAGGCAAGACAGGTGATTAGGAGGTGATGGTCTACAGTGTCAAAGGCCTTACTGAGGTCTAGATAGACTGCACCAGTAACCTTCTTCTTGGTGTCCATAGCATTGATCCAGTCATTAGAGACTTTAGCCAAGGCTGAGATGGTACTGTGCTTTAACCTGAAGCCAGATTGGGCTGGGTTTAGGAGTGAGTGCACTTCGAGGTGATTTTTTAGTTGGTTGTATATAAGTTTTTCCAGCACTTTGGAGAAAACAGGCAAGATAGAGATAGGACAGTAGTTGTTTAAGTCACAAGGATCTCCTGATTTGAAGAGAGGAAGAATATGGGCAGATTTCCAGCAGGATGGAACAGTGGCTGTGATAATAGAGAGATTGAAGATGTGAAGGATGGGGGCTGTGTGCTGAGCATAGCCTAACCGCAAGAAAAATGACTCAAGGCCATCGTGCCCTGCACTTTTCTTGGTGTCAAGACTGAGAATTATGTCTTCGACTTTTTTGTAGCTAGACAGGCACAACTGGAAGGGATGAGGTGGAGTAGCATGTGTAGTATCTGGGCTAGTGTTGCTATTCACTTGGCTAGCATATGAGGAGGAGTCGAATGCCAACCTGGCAGTGGCAAAGTGAAGGTTAAGTTCTTCGAGGATTTGCAATTTATTTTCAACCATCCCGTCCTTGGCCAGAATCTTGGTGGGAAGGGAGGAAGCAGCAGGATGGCCTTCAATGGATCTCAGTGTCTTCCAGATTTTTGGGGAGTTCCCTTTGGCCTGCTCCAGAGTGGAGACATAGAAGTTTGCTTTAGTAGCATGTACACTTTTAACACAGGCATTTCTGGCAGTTCTAAATGCCTGCCAGTCTGCAGGGTCCTTTGTGTGCCTGGCCCTAGCCCATAGCTTGTCTCTATTGGTAAGTGCAGATTTGAGCTCTTGGGTGAACTACAGATGAGAGATTTTCTGTACCTTCATTTTAATAAGAGGAGCATGTTTGTTAATTAGGGTGGTGAGGTTGTCATTTAGGACAGAGATGGCGGCATCAGCAGATTTGGCAAGATATAGATCTTGCCACCTGATCGTAGCTCGATCGGTTAGGAAGTTTACTGAGTTGAATTTACGGAACAAGCATTTGATTCTGAATTTAGGGTGCTGCTGGGTTTTAGATTGGAATCTTGTACATACAACAATACTGTGGTCGCTCATGTCGTTATGGAAAACTGCAGAATGTGAGATTTTATGGGGATGCGAAGTTAAGATGACATCTAAGAGTGAGCTGTTGTCAGGGTTAGAAGCATTGATTCTTGTGGGTTCAGTTACTATCCGTGTAAGACACAGTTCACCACAGATGAGTTTTAGGGAGTGGGATTTAGCAGTGAGCCAATCCATACTGAAGTCCCCTAAGATTATTGTTTCCGTGTTAGCAGCCAAAGTTATGGATTTCAACATGTTAAGAATTTCTGTGCCTCCTGACGGGGGGTCTATAGCCACCAATGATTGTGATGCATTCAGAGGATGGAAGGTGACGTTTAAGCAAGACAATCTCGTATTCCTTGGGCTTAGTTTTACAGGAAATGCTGCTAACATCAAATTTTGATTTGGGGTATACAACCACTCCCCCCAACCTCTAATCCCTATCAGCCCTAAAGAGCTTGAAGCCCGGTATAGTAATTTGTGGATCGGTGTTGGTCTTTTTTAGCCATGACTCAGTACTTATAATCAGATCTGGGTCAGTGTGGGCTGCCCAAACTTGAAGATGATCACGTTTTTTGAGCAGGCTTAGAATATTGACCATCATCAGTTTCATCCCAGGAGCAGCTGCAAACTCAGACAGAGAAGTGATTTGAGTTGGGGGACCTGGATTTAGTTCAATATTGTCTGAACAGAAAAGGAGAATTAGAAACATTTTCTTGAGGGCATTTATCAGGTAGAAGTGGGCTTTTCGTATGGGTTCTTGTGTGGTGTTCAGTCATTGAGGTACGTCTAGCCAGGGCATAGGAGATGCTGACTTGGCCATTCAAGGCTAGCAGGGGAAGTGCATGGAAAGATATTGGCGAAGGGAGGAGGGCCAGAGGAGAGGGATGAGAATTAAAATGAAAACCCGACAGATTAAGAGTAGGGAAGCAATATGAAGATGCAGCAGGAACTATGATTGAGGGTTCCCAGGCTGGGATGACTTCTGACTTAGCATGGATCAGTGCTTTATGAGTCATAATTTTTGCCAGGATTAGAAGTAGAATGATAATGCAGGCCATATTGCCCACGATTGAGTACAGTGATTTGTGTAGAAAGACCAAGAATCCCTCTAGTGGCAGGTCTGTATAACCTGCTAATGGAAAACTAGCCATTGTTGCACCTGGTGTACCATTTGGCAGGTCTTGTGGATGAATTAAATAAAACAGTTTTAAAAGGCAGTCAGGAAACCACTAACCAGTATAGAAAACACAGTTGCCATTAGCAGATTAGCTTCAGTGCTGTCCCTGACAAAAAAGGTAACATGGCTGTGTCTGTATGAATTAATAGTGAACGTTGTCTGGAAAATGCCTTCATTTGAAAAAGTCAGAGACTTTACTACTTTTGCGGGGTAGGGGGGCTTACATCCTAAACAAATCTGAGGCTCTCTTGTTGCTTTCTGTGTGCCCAGAGTTTAAGTAAAAAAGGTAGCCTGGGGCAAGTTGCAAAGGAAGAGAGCTGGTGTGTCTCAGAGAATGTCCGAGGGTCTGTGATTCTGTGTTCCCCAGAGCAAATTGGGGGAAGTTAATGTTACCCACCATCTTGCACTGGGACACACAGATAAAGACAGCCCCTTCAACTTGCTTAAAAGACACATCAATGCAGACTTTTCTCCCAGCTTGCCCCTGGTCAGTATGTAGAACAAACTTCTCTCTATCCCCCACATTTTCTGAGTGGGGAAACAGAAAGCAACACAGGCCCTCAGAATTTGAAGGAGGGGGAGCTTTGGACAATATGGCCCAGATATTCAAATGGGTTGTGCCTGGCACAACTGAGGTGCACCAGCGCAACCCCAGAAATGAGCCCTGGTGCAATATTAAACAGAGGGAATTGTGCAGCACAAGTCCTGATGCATGCCCATTCATGTGCGGCACATCCCAATATTCAGCCCGGGATGTGCAGTGAATATGCTGGCACAACCCTGAGATGCACCCCACACTGGTGCACAAAGTTAATCCAGAAAATGAAGCTTAAAATGGGAGCCACCCAGAGCTAGGCCACTGTAGTGCAGAGCGCAGCACAGCAGTGGCCAGCCGTGAGTGGCTCTCCCCCAGAACACCATCCATAAGCACTCACATACCACACTGGCAGTCTAATGGCACCTCCCTTCCCTTTCCATAGCTGCAATCACTGTAGCAAACACCTGTACCTATACCCTGGCAGTCTAGTGGTACTCCAACTCCCTCCCCATAGTGGTGATCGCCGGTATATACATGTGTCATCCCTCCCTGGTAGGCTAGTGGCACCCTGCACCGCACCCATAGCTGTGATGGCTGTACAACGACATGTACTAGTTCCTGCTAGCCTAGTGGTAACCCCCACCCCACCCACATCCCCGATCACCAGTATGTGCCATGTAGATATGTCTCTGGTGGTCCAGTGACACTCAGCACCCCCCATCATTGGCTGACAGCTGCAGTCCCACTCTCTCACCACCCGGCTGCCTGTTGAATGACAGCTTACAGTAGCAGCTGTAAACCCAATGGTCCACACTGTGGACAAATGAGCTTGCAGTGCATACTATGCCAGTCATTCACAAATATGTGACTGTAGTAATTCATTCACATATTTGTGAATGTCTATTACAGTATGCACTGCAAGCCCATTGGTCCACAGTGTGAAGCAATGGGCTTTCAGCTGCTACTGTAAGCTGTCAATCAGTGGGCAGCCGGGCAGTGAGTGGGCAGGATTGCAGCTGCCTGCCAATGATGGGGGTGCTGGGTGGGCAGGGGATCCCATGCGGGTGCCACTGGACCACCAGGTACATATCTACATGGCACATAGTGGTGCTCAGGGATACAGGTGGGGTGGGGGTTACAACTAGACTACCAGGGACTAGCAAATGTCATTATATAGCTGTTGCAGCTATGGATAGGGTGTGGGGTGCCACTAGGTTACCAGGGAGGAAGGAGGGAGGGAGTACATATCTGTTTAACAGTGATTGGGGCATCGGAAGGCAGAGGGGTGTCACTCGACTGCCAGGGGGGGATGACACATGTATTTAACAGTGATTGCTGCTACAGGGAGGGAGGAAGCTTACCTCTGGACTGCCAGAGAATGGGTACAGCTGTTTTCTGCAGTGATTGCCGCTATGGGGAGGGAGGGAGGAGAGGTTACCACAAACGTCCTCTGGGGGCACCACATGCTGTGCAGGGCACCAAGTGCAAGTTGCTGTCCTGCCCTGCACAACTCATGCAGATGGGGCCATAATGACATGCAAAAGACCCCATTTGCACCTTGCATACATTATGGCCCCATTTGCATACTGCTGGCTGAATATCAAGAATTTACACACAGTGTAACTCTGTTGTGCTGGTGTAGTTCCCATTCCTAGTGCTTGGCCATGCCTGGGGAGGATGTGCCAGCGCAACGTATTTGCACAGTGCACATTACCTGATATAGTCAGAGGAGATGCACCATTGCTCATCTCCTTTGAATATATCCCTGGGTTTCATCAGCACAACCACTTACACCATTACCGGGCGCATCACTGAATATTGGGGCTTCTGTGTCCTTGAACAAGTCCATAGGTTTCTTGATTTTTGCATAGAGAAAATGTCAAGTTGAGTGGTGGGGGTTGCATGATGCACTAACCAAGCTGGGGGTTGGTCCTTGAGTAAGTCTGAGGACCTCAGACCAAGTTGTGGGTGTGTGGTATCACATCCTATATTGCCTACAATGCACAGTGTGTGATCCCTGTAAATTTGCTTTGCTGAAGCAAGCAGAGACCCTCAGACTTGTTCAGGAACACAGCCATGCCACTCCCCCAAACTTGTTCTGGGGCAAGCAACAGAAATCCTCAGGCTTGTTCAGAGAAGTACAGGATGTGAGCCCACACCCAATGCAGACTTGCTCTAGGGATGCAGTCATCTCTGTTTACGCCAAACACAAGTTTTCAGATGTTGTTCAGGGATCACCTGACATGTCCATGGGTGGCTGTCTGCGTTTTGTGCAGTAGGGGGGGACTGTCCTTGTTGGCAGTATGGGCACACAGTTGCTGTGGGTTTGGTGGGGCAAGGGGACTGTCTTGCTAGTGGGGCAGGAGGACTTTCTATGTCTGGTTGGGTTGTGAGATTGTCTGTCCGTGTTTGTTGGGTCAGAGTGGGGAATGACCATCCTGGTGTGGTAGAGAGAGTGGCAGTGCAGGTGGATCAAGGTGGTGACAGTGCCCATACTAGTGGGGTGTGGGCATTGATCATGCTGCTGAGGTGGGGAGAGTGGCTGTGCTGGTGGGATGGGAAGAGAGTGACCGTGCTGTAAGATTCTACATTTATATACTTAGTTACTCAGATAAAGGTATTGGTATTTATCACATTCCATCTACATCCACCACATTGCATAAATTTATAACTGGCTCCCCCTTTTTCCCATAGGGAAACCATGGTGTAATTTGCCATTATAAAGAAGTTTTTATAACTGCAAACACCCTCATGGTTTTCCTCACTCTGTCCATGTGCCCACCACAGTTTGCCCCTTCCCAACCTCGCTGCTTGCCTTCTCGCCGAAAAGTCAACTGCCATCCGCCACATTAACTCGTCGAAAAGTTATATATTTTTTTTCTCAAAAAAAAATTCTAGTCACATTCAAGATTTACTGGGACAGATAGAAATGTTTAAACATCACCGGCCACTGTTTAAATCTGGGCACCATCACTGGGCAAGAAAATGGAAACTGAGCACAGCCCTGGCCAGAACCTCTGCTATTTTATATAATTGCTGTGGTGAAAAAGGAAAACCCAGAAATTATATTATATAAAATATGGGGTGGTTTTGTGTAAACTCGAAGTCTACACACACCCTTGGGGTTAGATACTTGCACAAACCCCTTGAGCTTCACTCTTGGGGTTTATGTAGCATCTAACCCCTCGGGTATGTGTAAAGTTCTCATTACACACACCATGCCATACTTTATTCTATATTTTATAGCTCATCAGGGATCTTTCTATTTACTGCTCTGTGTGTTTAATTATACACTCTCCTGGCCTAAATGCTGTTCGTTTCCTCACCCAATCCTTCAGTAGCCCTTGTTGCTCTGACATTAGCCACTGGGCAGCTCTATTGTATGCAGTTCTTGCCATTTATATGACTTCTTAGGGAGCCCTAATATTCCTCCCTGCCTGCCTCCCACCCACTACTTTTCAGCCCACTTCAGGCATTGACCTTTGGCTGAAATGCAACTTTTCCTTGGTGGCCCCTATTCTGTGTGTCTGCTGTCCAAGTCCCTTCCCACCAGGCTCCTAAGGGCACTTACACTCTGCCACCATGCAGCTTCACTTAGCAGTTCCTGCCACCTACTGCTGGCTGCCCACCCCTCTGGACCCTCTTAGCCATCCCCTCCTCCAGCCCCTCTTAACCAGCCCCTCAGGGGGGGCTCTTCACATAGCTGTTTTGTGGCTGATTGGTACAGGAAGGTTTGCTACAGGAAGGTATATCTCTATCTTCTTTCCCTCCCACATGGAGGAGGTTAAAGCCTGAACTCCATACAGGCTGGGACTGGGAATTGAAAAGTGCCTGGCAGCACTGTCACTCTGATACAGTAGCGCTACACTGATGGTTGCATAGCAACAGCTGCAGCATTTCTGATTGTCAGTTTTCTGACCAGCCTACCTGTCTGCTATATACAGTCGAGGCCCAGGGACACTCCCCTCCCCCAAGATGCCAGGGAAAGGTTAAACGGAATAACAAAAACAAAATTATTTGACACTAGCCACGAGGGAGTTGGCCACTACACCACCAGGGCAATATCTTTAAAACACTGGCTTCCTGGGACAACTCAAGACCCCTGAACCACCAACGTCATTTTAAATAATGCACAGACCACTAGCCCAAGAACACCCCACTAGCCCATTTGGGCTACTACTTAAACCTGTTGGTCACTAGTAGGCCAACTTGTGGTGCTAAGGAAGTTTTGCTGAGCCCTCAGTATCTCTTTATTATTTTCTTAGCTCTTCTCGTGTTTTTTATTTCCTATCTGTTTTCCTTACTATGACTTTAGGTATAGTTTTTCCTCTAAAACTTCCATTCCTTTACTCCTGTGCTGTACTGTACCCCTTTGTTTTTTGTTATTTAGTATTCATTTTGGTCATGGACACACAGACCTCACTGCTCTTCATCACATGTGCTCTCTCTCTCTTTCTCTGTCTCTCTCTCTCTGTCACTGCTATATGTGCTCCCATAGTAATCTCTTTTTTTCGCTTTAAGTCTACAGATCTGGCCTGACTGTATACCAAACGGATAAGTATCATTGTTTAACCCCCCAATCTCTCTTTTAGGACATCTGACCCTTTAATGTTTCTTCAACTTTCTCTGTTCTTCCCTTTCAGGTCATGCCAGAATTTCCTGAACCCAGGACACCCCCACTCTGGATTTCCTTACTGATGGGGCAGGTAAGTGCAATTTAATTACCTCACTGCCCTGTATGGTTTGTGGCATATAACAAGGTACCCACTCCATTGTAATGTGTAGCAACTTGATTTGCGTATTTTGTGGCCTATAAAGGAGAGCTATTTCAGCTTTGTCCCCACCTAGTGTTTGTTCCAGGTACCCACTTACCACATCAGACCTTGCTTACTAATGAGATTTGATAGTAGAAAAAGCTCCAAAGGTGGTTTGGCTGCAGGCAAGGGTAGAGACTATTAAACACCACTCCGTGCAGAACAAGCTGTTAACCCCACACTGACCACACAATATATGAGGTTACCAGTGCATTCAGCAAGATGATGAGTGTGTTACATATAATGATATGGCAGGTTCTTTCTAAAACCTACAGGTAACAGCAAACCCCCCTCATGAGTGCTGATGTCAAAGCAGCACCTGGTACTTTAAAAAATATATTTTTACTGGGTGTTATTTAGAAATCTGCATTCTTCTGGTGCATATGAGTCATGCTGGAATTCAGCACAATTAATGAGCCATTAAAACACATATGGGTCATACGAGTTGCCACAGCAAAAGATCATCCTAGTCTATCTAGGCTGCTCGACATTGCAACTAGCTCTCTATTCAGCAACTGCCCCACCCCCCTTGCCCTATCCCACCCCTTCTTGAAGGATTCCACTGTTACATACCATCACCTCAGTCAGTAGTGCGTTCCACTTTGCCATCACCCTGTCTGTAAAGAAATGCCTCCTCACCCCTCTCCTGAATCTACCCCCCTCCAAACTCCAGGGGTCTTTACTGCTTATGCATGATTCATACATATATAAGGTTAAAATTACTGCTACTGAATGGATATGTAAGGTTAAAACTACTGCTTAGGACTGGGATGGGACTGTTAAGTGAGTTGTTAAATGTCACTTAACAGTAAAAGCCCAGTCCTAAGCAATATTTTTAACCTTACATATCCATTCAGTAGCAGTAATTTTAACCTTAAATATATATGAATCATGTGTAAGCAGTAAAGAATACTGCTAAAAAGCAGTCCTTGACCATCATTCAGACTGCTATGAAGCATTCATAAGCAGTAAAGTTTATTGCCAAATAGCAGTCCTTGACCATCATCCACACTGCTAAGACTGCTATGTAAATCGCTGTCTTAGGCTTCTAATTTAAATATTTCATGCTATAAGAAGGCTAACTTAAGGCTTCGGACTGTGAAGGTTATCAAGATAATAATACATTAATTATTAGTATGGCAAAAACAGTTTGAAGGCCATTTTCATGCTAATATACTGCTAAGGTGAAAACAGTCAGACTGCTATTCGAAGGTTAAGTGAATGCCTTCCATTTGAGTAAGGGGTGTTGAGTTCCACTTAGTGGTGACTTCATATTTTAACTTGCTAGGGAAGGCCATTTTGACTGGAAGATAATAAAGATGGTCCCTTGGCTTTTGGGAGAAGTGTGCACATAGCCTCTTACACACAACTAAGACTTCCCTCACTGCTGCCCCAAGAAGTTTTGTCTTTAGCTACCAAGTTCAAGCAGTGTGCTATACCAGGAACTCCCTCCCATGCCCCCCCCAAAATACACACACACTCACTGTTGATGGTTTTTACCACATTTGACTCACTGGGCTCACTTTTCGAAGAGTGGTGCAGGGCTTGAATCAAGCCTTGTGATAACCCCATACTTTCACACAGCTGTGAAAATCTTTGCTGCAACTGGGACCGATTTTGGTAGCTTGGACACAGTTACAACAGTTTAACCACTTTACGGCAGCTTGCACCAACTCTTTGGCACAAGCTCCGTAAAATGTGTTCCTGGGATTGCCACAAACTAGGCAAGAAAACATTGCTCTATCATGTGGCAGTTGGCGTGTAGGAGTCAAAATCTCGATTGCCAGTCAGGATATTGCCGCAAGCCGTGTGTGCCATATTGATAGTGCTCTAAAGGCTTGTGGCAATCTTGAGGGTTTTAAGATTGAGCTCACTGTCTCTAGCAAGAAGCCCCACCTTTAATAAATGTGGGCAAAGCCACAGATCTATTTCCCTTAGCAAGTCAGCCAGAATATTCTCCTCAATAGGCAAACTTACATTTTTCATCAATAGATTTAAATGTTGCCAAATTTCCCTATATTAGCTGCCAGCGCACTTCTCAATGCTGCATGTTTTATTACCAGAGTCACACACTATGGCAAGTATCTCAGGCCAAAGAGCCATCAAAGACATCTACTACACAAGCTGTTTGAGATCTGCCTGCATCTCCATATATCAGTTGTTAAGTAAATATATGGTGAGGATGAGTGCTGCAAAGCATCAGTGACTGATCTTGTAACTGTATCATATCGTCCTGGGACAGCAGGTCATTCACAAGAATCTCTAATTTTGCAGCACTGAACTTTTGTACCACAATATGGTTAGGCAGGTATTTTGTGTATCAAGTCACTGCACACTCCAGAGTAGGCTAATACTGTTTTGGGATACCTCTCTGCCTACTCTAGCCCTTCTTTGTGCCAAACAGTATGGACGAATGAACAGAAGTAGCGTGTGACTTGGAGAGGGTATTTTGTTTTTTAAACTGCTTAGAAGCTGATGTGAGCCCAGACCACTTTAAATCTTTTACTCTTTTGTGATTCTTGAGCTTGATTTTTGGCTGTCACCTGATGCCGCCAACTGCTCCAAATCCTCTCTTTCCAGTTAATTATACTCTCCTCCACTTCTTCTTCCTCCTTCCTCCATTTGCTGTCTGCCTGCATATGCTGCTCACTTTTGTTGCTGCAACTGCAAGGAAGTGCCACAACCCACTACCAGTGCTGCATTCTGGCGTTTAAGCTATGTTGACATATGCCTTTATTTAAGTGTGTCTCCTGACTCATTATCTCCATCTCTGTTCCTTTTATGCCTCTATTCACTGTAGCCTGAAAATGATGGTAAATGGTATCTGTATTATCCTGCTCATCGAACACACACAAAAAATTCCAGCCCAATGATTCTTATCCCCGGCTTTTATTTAGATTTTCATGGAGTTTGTGAGGGTGTAAGATCAGTACTTTTTGGGGGGTTGTCTGTTCAGAGTGGACCTTTCACAGGTAGAGTGGGTACTTCATCAGGACTGGGAGTGGGTACAACAGAAGGAGCTGTTTAGAAAAAAAGTTGTGCTATTAGTGCTTTTGGCTTAGTTATCGGTATAACACTTTGCAACCGTCTCTGTTTCTTTTTCTTGGCCTGTACCTCAGGCTCCAATAGTAGGTCTCATCAACATCACCATCATCAAGAAATGTCTCCTCATCTTCTTCCTCTGCATTCACCTCTTACTCCATCTTCTCCACCTCTTCAACTTGGATTACATTCTCCAACTCTTCAATTATAGTACATCCTCAGTCTGAGGGTCAACCACCTTCTCAGAAACCACCCTAAACTTCATTTCGCCACCTCCATCTCTTGTCATTCCAGCTCTGGTTTTATTTTGGGAAGGCCTCATCCTGAGGCATATTAACAGAACCAGTTTCAACAACTGCTTTCTACTGTGGGGCAACAATAATGGATTTTAACCTGCTGCACATGTACATGCAACTGCTGCCAGAAAGAGATTCATAGCAGCTGTTTCTGAAAATTGTTTAGGTGTGGCCTTACATTTCTTAGTCCCCCTCTGTCTAACCTAAGTGTGCTATGATTAGCTGGTGCTGCTGCCAGCAAACACCCCTATCTTTCCCCACAACACCATGTCTAACTCCACTTATGATGTTGGATTACTGCTATTCAGAGTCAGATAACAACAGATTAAATAGTGGTGAAATGTTTAACTCTCACATGATCTATCTATCTATAAAAATGATAAAACTGAAATTAAAATACGAAAAATAAAAAATCAACTGAAATGTCCTGCAAAACAACACTGAAATATACAGTACACTCTGACAGACCTTGTCAGCCTGCAAACAGAAAATAAGAAAGTTAGAGACTGAAGCTGTAGACTTGCCCTAACTCCACTCATAAGCACACACACACACACACACACACACACACACACACACACACACACACACACACACACACAGATATGGCACCAAAAATGTCCAAACTCAGACTTTAAAATAGAAGTATCAAACTGCACCCCAAACAACACTCAAACATAGATACACCAGGTACTAGGCACTCAGATGAAGCTCATTCAGCAGTTGCTATTTGGTTTCTCTGCCACACAGATGAAGCTCATTTAACAACTAGTATAAGGTTTCTCATAGAAAACAAATAATTGTATATCTATAAACTCCTGATAGCAATAGAGGGTAGTTCCTAGCTCCCTCAAACATCATCTAGGACTGCATGGGAGTGAGGCTTAGCATGGTCTATTTGCTGTTAATCATACTACATAACATAGCTCTTCTGTAACTATTCCAGACCATGTGGTATAATTCTACCAAGATGCACTGCAGAGTCTCTGACTTTAACAGGAAAGTACATGAATTTGGCAAATTTTTATGAAGTTGGACATCACACTGTGATGTGACTTTGCTAAGTTAGAGAATTTTTCAAAGTGAAAGAGGCCAGAAGGGGAATTATCCATATTCATGTCAGTGCAGTGCAGTAACTGCTAACTGCTGTTTTTGTTTTAAAAATTAATTTGTGTGCTTTTAGTGGTGCTGTTATTTCTTTGCTATCTTTATTTGAAATTGTGTTTTGGCTGTTGAAAAATCGAAACCTAGTTGTGTGTGCTTTTAGTGGTGCTGTTATTGCTTTCCTAGCTTTACTTGGAATTGTTTTGGGGCTGTTGATGATTTTAAATCTAGTTGTGTGTGCTTTTAGTGGTTCTTTTATTCCTTTGCTGTCTTTACTTGGAATTGTTTTGGGCTAGTGAAAATCTGAAACCTAGTTTGGTGTGCTTTTAGTGGTGCTGTTATTCCTTTGCCATCTTTACTTGCTACAGGTTTTCACCCATCCTCCATCCCTCGGCCCCAACTCTTACAGTAATTAAATGCCCTGTTAAATCTGATTGACAGGAGCCAAGCACATGGAATAGTAGGGGTTGTAGAGTAGAAGGGGCATAAGGGGAGGGAAGCCCATCCTTGGCACAAGTGTTTTGACTCATTTTTTTGGTTTTTTTCCTTCTTAAAAAAAAGTATCTTCAGATTGCTAGCAGGATTTTCAGGACAGCACATTAATAAAGAGGGAACTAGAAGGAGAGCTTCAGTAAAAGACAACTGCTAGAATAGCAGTATAAGTGCAGTGTAATCTGGGGAATGGTGCAATGTAGTGGATGCAGGGCAGCCATATTCTAGCAAACCTTCTGGATGTTGAGTTGCTGCTCTATCTGCAGGCATGTCTCTCTGGACTGCAAGATGAGGTAGCCAGACTCAGAACAGAAGTAAACTGGGTCAGGAGTACCTTCACCCCATCCAGGGATTACCCAGTCCAACACCACTGCCCCAAAGGATGCCAAGAATGAGGAGCACTTGGATGATGGTGGGCTTTGGGAGTGTTAGAACAGTCAGGCAGAGGCACATCCCAAATCCTATTCCACTCCATAACTCATATGCTACACTGGCAAGTGGGGACAATCAAATAGAGGGACCCAAGTGGAAGGGAAGGATGTGGAGGTCAACTGAGGAGGTTACCTCAGATGAGAGAGCACTGGACCCCAGAGGAGGAGGAGGAAGTGAATCCTGGTTGGGGACTCTATCATAAGAGGGATCCAGCATGGAACACTTGAGGAGGAGGATAGGGAGTTGAGGTATCTACCAGATACCATGGCGTGGAGGGATGGGAGGAAGATCTTTGGGATCACTGAGAAGGCAAGATGGGAGGTTGAGCTTTATGTCATTATTTACCTAGGTACTAATGATCTGGCAAACAGAGAGCCTAAATTAATTCAGGAAGAGTTTAGAAAATTGGAGAGGGGTCCCAAGCAAGTAGCTACATCTGTCATGTTCTCAGAAGTACTACCTGTGAGAGGCATGAGACAGTGTAGGGGGCACACGAACTAGGAACTTTAACACATGGTTGAAGAACGGGAGCTGCAGGGAAGTGTTTGGATTCATTGGTGACTGGGGACATGCCTGGAGGGAAGGGGGCTTGTTCAAGCCTCATAGCCTGCATCCACCCTGGAGGGGAATTCAAACACTCTATGATAAGTTTAAATGCTACATGGACAAGCATTTAAACTAGCCAATGAGGGTGGTAGACCAGTAAGGAGGGTACCTACTTGCCCTTCCCCCATAGCTAGCAATGGAATCAGTGAACAGGAGGAGGGTATATCTCTACAAAGCAGTGTGCAAAAGATGGCGATAGGCACCCAAGGGGTAGATAGGCAGAAAGGGGACAAAATTCAACAGAAGGGAAGACAGCAGATAGAACCAGGGATAAGGGACAACCAGGGAGGGGGCCAGAGTTGAACAGCTAAACAGTCTGGGGAGTTCACATCATGGAAAGCTATGTGTGCCAAAGCCAGATGCCTTGGCAACAAGATGGAGGGTCTGTAGGCTGCCATGTGCAGTCAGAGCTGGACACTGTGGCCATCACAGAGACCTAGTGTAATGATAACCATGACTGGGGGATGGCCATACCTGGCTACAACATATTCAGAAGAGACAGGACAGGCAGGAAGGGAGGAGGAGTGGCACTTTATGTGAAGGGTAACATAAAGACCACAGAGATCCAGGAGGAACAAAATGAGGGAGGGATACTGTGGATTAAGCTGGAAAGGAAAATGGGGTCAGCCATTCACATAGGGGTGATCTACAGGCCACCAGCCCAGGAGGAAGACATAGAGAGGAAGTTAATGCTAGCCATTAAAATGATGTTAGATAAGGTGAGGTGGTGCTAGTTGGAGACTTCAATATTCCAGACATGGACTGGAGCCTCCCAGCAGCAGCATCAACCAGGAGCAGATTTATCTTGGACTCCCTTTAAGGTGTTTTCCTTATGCAAATGTTTATGGGACCAACTCGGCAGAAGGCATTACTGGACCTCATGCTCACAAATGGGGACAATGTGAAAGGGGTAACGGGGGGAGCACCTGGGGAACAGTGAGCACCATTCACTGTGGGCTGAAATCACAGAAGGAGCAAAACCAAACTGCACAAAAACACGTATCCAGGATTTTAGGAGGACAGACTTTGGGAAACGGGGACATGCTTGAAAGAGGTACTAATGGGAATGGGAAGGGAATCAGGGGTGGAGGAACAGTGAGCAATATTTAAGACAGGGATTACAAGAGCAACAGAATTATGCATTAAGCAGGTTATCAAGGGGAAAAGGAAGAGGAAGCCATTATGGTTTTCCAAGGAGGTAGCTGAGAAAGTGAAAGCCAAAATGATCACATTCAGGCAATACAAAAAGTCGCAGACAGACGGGGATAGGGAGAAGTACCAGGAGAAGCAAAGGGAGACAAAAAGGTCAGTGAGGGAAGCCAAAGCTTAGACAAAAGAGTGCAACACCTTTTACAGGTACATAAGTGAAAATAGAAGGGCAAAGGGAGGGATAGTGAGAGTGAAGGTGGAGGACAAGGGCCACTCGGAGGATGACAACAGTAAAGCCAACATACTGAACCGATAACTCTGCTCAGTCTTTACTGAGGAAGAGGAGTGTAGTGGGCTTGAAAGGAGTACAAGGGATGGAAATGGCACAGAAATGGACACAAGTCCCTTTACATGGGAAAGGGTTCTCAAGGAACTGGAAGGAATAAGAGTCGATAAAGCAACTGGGCTAGATGGGGTACACCCCAGAGTCCTAAAGGAACTAAGAGAGGTGGTGGCTGACCCTCTAGCAAAATCCTATTTAGCTGATTACTGGAAACAAGGAAATGTATGTAAAGACTGGAGGACCACAGACGTAGTCCCCTAATACAAAAGTGAGAACAAAGAGGAAGCGTGGAACTACAGACCAGTCAGCTTGAGTCAGCTCAGTAGTGGGGAAGATCATGAAAGTACAACTAAGGAAAAACCGGTGGAACATCTGGTTGCCAGCAGACTACAGGACCCAAGGCAACATGGTTTCACTGGGGGGAGATCATGCCAGACCAACCTCATTGAATTGTTTGACTGGGTGACAAGGGAGGTGTATCAGAAGAGGGCAGTGGGCATGGCCTATCTGGACTTCAGCTAGGCCTTTGACACTGTGCCACATAGAAGGTTATTAAACAAACTGGGGAATATGGGAGTGGGCAAGACAGTAGTGCAGTGGGTGGCAAATTGGCTGGGAGGTAGGACACAGAGGGTGATGGTAAATGGCTGTAACTCCATAGAAGGAAGAATGACCAGTGGGGTCCCCCAGGAATCACTACTGGGTTCTGTCCTATTCAACATCTTCATCAGTGACATTGTGCAGGTCCTAGAAGGCAGAATTTCCCTGTTCGTTGATGACATGAAGCTTTGTAACAGAGTGGACATGCCAGTGGGTGTAGGCAGAATGAGGAGGGACTTACGGAAGCCTGAAGAATGGTCAAGGGTTTGACAGTTGAAATTCCAAGAAAAGAAGTTCAAGATAATGCATACGGAGCATAAAAACCCTGGAACAACATATCAGTTGGGGGTGAGGATATAGCATGCACCAAGCAGGAAAGGGAACTTGGTGTTATCATATCTGATGACCTCAAGGTAGGGGAAACAGTGCAACAAGGCAGCAGGTAAAGAAAATAGGATTCTGGGATGCATAGGCATGGGCATCACCAGCTGGAAAAGGGAGGTCATAATTCCATTGTACAAGACATTAGTGAGGCCCCACCTGGAGTACAGTATACAGTTCTGGAGATCTTACCTATATAATGACATTGATAGGGTAGAGAAGGTTCAGAGAAGGGCAACAATGATGGTACAGGGATTGCATCACAACTCCTATGAGGACAGGATGAAGTACTTGAATATGTACTCCCTGGAGGAGAGGAGGGAGATAGGGGATATGATGGAGACATACAAGTACCTTACAGGGAGGAACAGAGTGCAGGAATACACTATCTTCCAGTGAAAAAGATGTTCCAGAACTTGGGGCATGGGATTAATTTGGAGGGAGGGTAATTCAGAGGAAAAGTGAGTAAGGATTTCTTCACAGAAAGGGTGGTGGACAAGTGGAACACCCTGCCGGAAAAAGTGGTGGGGGCTGAAACAGTCACAGGAATTCTGGAAGTCAGGGGTAAGGGGCAACAGACTTCTAGAAAACTGTAGAGGGAATTCACGGGCTCAAATGGGCATGGGCCAGAGGCCCTTATCTGCTGACAGTGTCTATGTATCTATGCATCTAAGAAATTGTGTTACTTTGCACATCCTTACTTATAAGGATTATATGGTGGTGAAAAAGCATATCAGAGTTGCACACACATGCATGCACGCATGCATGCACGCACACACACACACACACACACACACACATATGGAAGCATTCATGCATACATACATGCACATACACGTCAAGGGAAAAATATGGTCACCAACTCAACCATGCATGGTATTGGTGTGAAAAAAAGCAGAGTACACCTCACCTCACAACAATCATCCAGTAAAAATGGGTATAAATATAACAATTTACTTACAGAAGTTAAGTTTTACTGTTTTATTTTGTTTTTCAGGACCCTTGACTCCTCTGCCCACATTGCTTGAGATTTCCTTCGATCCTTGTATGTACTTTCTCCCTTTTTCTTCAGTTTAGCTGCCACTAATCCTCAGTACAGTGTTTTTTTTTCTCATCTCTGTTTCAGTTTTCAATTTTCTTTAGTATCAACTGCAAACAGCAGAGAAAGATACCTGACCATGCTGACTGCTCCTGCCCCATCTGAACTTTTCGTATTGGCATAAGTGCAACCTATTTTTCTTCTACCATTTGGTGCACATATTCTTGTACCACTCTGCACTTTGATTAGCTGCCTTATGTTCCTGGCTCCTAAAGCTGCAACTGATTTCTGCAGAAAGAAATACAAAAAAGACCTAAACAAGGTCAGGAGCAGATCTGGGCTATGCCTTACGAGACATAATGAGTAACAGTGTTTCTGTGGACAGTTGTAGCCCAATTTTCTAAATCTTTTATTGATAACATTAAACATTTGTTCCAGAATGAGACAAAGTGAATTACAATAACTATCTTTGAAAATTGTACTGTAACTGTTCCAGTTTGAAACAAGGTAAAGTCTATTTCCAAGGCCAAAAGATGTTACATTATTCTATGTCAGTATTTGTTGTTGCTGGTTATGTGGTTGTGATGTGATTAAATACAGTGTATAATTATCTCTCCCTCCACACCTTTACATTGTTGTGTTCACAAACTGGATAAAATATGTTTCTTCAGTCTTGCAGTCCATTCTGAGAAGTATGAATTAAAATTAAAATAAAACCACAGTACTCATCAGACAGGTGGACCAAGAACCTTTTATTTATTTATTTATTTATTTATTGAATTCTCGGATTACAAATACCTTTGAGCAGAAACTGCTGGTTTACAAAGGTTCCACGTCAAAGGATGAGGGTCAACATACATACAGAGGTAGTAAAAGAATGCACAACAAACAACCAAAACAACTAAAAGAAAAAATGAATATACTCAGTTATAACATACTTTGAACTAATGAAAACGTAGGTGTAACACACCCATATAATTATACTGAAAAACAAATAATTATGCACAGGCATCATGTTACAATATCATGAAGCAATATGAAATAGTAAAGGATTATTAATAATTGAAAGGAATATTACTGAAGAGTCAAAATTATCAAAGTGACAGGCACACTGTCCCGTATTCCCCCCTTTTCCCTCACAAAAAGACAGCTGAGGTGTTGTGCTCAGATTGGCAATTCATTTATTTATATCTCATAATTCCATGTTCCATTTTGCCATCTTTTATTATTATATCTCTCACAATTTCATTTATTTTCATCCATATATCAATCTCTGATCATCCCTCTTTTCTTCCTCTTTTCTCCTCCCAGGTGAAAACCTGGGTGCTTTCTTCTTCTCCTTTTCTGTTAGGTACGGTGAAAACCGAGACCGCTTTTCTCCTTCAGCTTCTTCCTCTTTTGTCTTATTCCTTTTTCTTTCCCCCTCTCCCCTCCTTCCCCCCCTTCCCCCCTTTTCCTGCCCTCCACCTTTGGCAGTCCAATAACCATCCTACTGGATGCGTCTGTCCTCCACCTTTGACAGACTTACCATACAGTCCCTTTTTGACTGTCTTCCCCTCTTGCTCTGTCTTGTAGGGTAGGTGGGAGGAATCAAAACTCCAGCAAAAAGTGGCTGAGCCCCTCTGTGCTGTCCATTATGTATCTCCACTTGCTCCTTCCCTTCCTGTTGCCTGACCAATTGTTCCACCCCTTGTCCTCTCCTCTTTCTTCCCCTTCCCCTTCTGAGCACACCATCCTGATGTATAGGGAAGGGGTGCACCAGGACAACCTGGTCTGCCCCTTAAAGGGCAAACTCCATTGCCCCGGATTCCCCCCTTTTCCCTCACAAAAAGACAGAGACCACTGTTTGTTGTTGTGCTCAGATTGGTAGTTCATTTATTTATATCTCATAATTCCATGTTCCATGTTGCCTTCTTTTATTATTATACCTCTCACAATTTCATTTATTTTCTTCCATATATCAATCTCTGATCATCCCTCTTTCTTCCTCTTTTTCTCCCCCCAAGTGAAAACCTGGGTGCCTTCTTCTTCTTCTCCTTTTCTGCAAGGTAATGGTGAAAACCAAGACCACTTTTCTCCTTCAGCTTCTTCCTCTTTTGTCTTATTCCTTTTTCTTCCCCCTCCCCTCTTCCCCCCCTTTTCCCTATTAGCCAGTCTCCAGCATGTGTTGAATGACTGGCTTTCCCCTCACTTAGGGTATTGCTCTCCCTTACCTCAGGGAAACCTACTTCCTCATCCTTCTCTTCTCCCCCCTCCTTTTTTATTTTTTTAGTTTGTTACATGCCTCCTCCATGCTTCTATAAAACCCATCATTTCTCTGTTAAACATGTCTATGGCTAGATCTGACAGGTGCACCCCATCTGACCTGTAGAAATCTTCTACCTACGCTTCCATGCCCCGCAGTATTACCTGTCCTCCCATTTGTCTTATCAATGTCCCTACCCTTCTGTTCATATTTCTCCTGGCCCTATCCATGGCTGTATGGCTGTGCTCCTGTCTCCAAACACTCCTTGGTATCATATCTGACCAGGCAAGGCTTACCCAAGGCCACCACTGCTGTACTGTTTCTAAGTCCCTTTTTGTCTGCAAGTATGGGTCGACCCATGGCTTGCCCGCAAGGTCATTTCCCCCTAAATGTAAAATAATTAAGTCTGGGCAGGGTCATTGTTCCTTAAGTTCCTTCAAGGTGGGAAGCAGTTGTGCCCATCTCAACCCCTGGATACCATGCCAAACCAACCTACATTGTTTCACATCTTGGTACAGCTGCTTTCCCCAGCCTTTTTCTCTGCTCTCCTTTCTGCCCAATTACTATAGGAGTGGCCACAGATCCAGGCTTCTGTGATCCTCCCTTTTCCTATGGGGTTTAAGAAAAAATAATTATCTTATATATGGTTTTATCTTCCCCACCATAGTATCCCCCTCCCTGTCCCCCCACCCCATTTGTCTTCTGATCTGTAACAAAACATAGGTAATAGGTTAATTTTTTATTTCAGTGCTCGTATGTATCTCTTATAACTGGCAGACCGCCAGTGTCCTTTTTCCAAAATATTATTCACTGTTTCGCCTGCCACTGCCCAATGTGAGGCAGCCCCAATCCGCAAGGAGTGGGATAAATAATTACCGGGGTCCTGCCCCAGGAAATTGCATGCTTTTTCTGATCAATGCTGTGACTTGGTAACTGGTGACCCTTCTTCCATCACCATGAACAAATAATCTCCCTGTCCTGGTCCCCTGCTCTGCAGTGAAAGCCCACAAAGCCTGTACTGGCCATACTGCGCCCTCTACCTTCCTTTTTAGTGTCACTATTCAACCCTGACCCCTTTGATCCATCTTTGACCTCTTAATCTTAATCTCTGTCTCTTTCATCCCCCAGCTTATATCGTCCCATTCTAATCCCCCCTCCCTGTCTTTTTTGTCATGGCCTACCACCTCACTCACACTCATGACACCTGCAAACATCACAACGTAAATCATGTGAAATAGCCGGGCCTTGGTCTTCAATCTGCATATTGCCGGTAGCACATCCTTTAGTTTTGCTAGCCACTGTTCCCCTATAGGTCTTCTATTGTCTACTGGCCCTTGTTTCAACCTACCCCATCCCTGCATCATTCTTCTAATAAACAATTATTTTGTTGGGTCCTTCCATCCCTTTAGAATGCAGATAACACTAATCCCTGCTAAGTAGACCCCCACTGTGGTGTGGGCTGTTCCTTTTTGCCATTGCTCCATGGTGAACTTTCCAAATTGTTCCTCTTTGATTGGCCCACTTACCTCCATATGGTGTGTTGCCCTGAATGTTTGAAACACTTGCCAGGCCCGGTCATAGGCCCTCAGAGTCAGAGGTGCCCACGAGCTACAAAACAACAGTTCTGCTCCTTCTTGCCAATGTCACAGATGTTCATTGGTATGGGTGTTTTTTGCTCCTCTGCTGCAGGTGCCAGCCTCCAGAAATGGTCCAGCTGCAGATGGGAAAGGCTGTCAGCCATGGTGTTGTGTACCCCTTCTTTGTGTTTTGGTCTGAATGACATGTTCAGCTGCAAGGCCCTTAACACTAAACATTGTAAGACTTGCATGACAATTTCTGACCTGGCCCACTTCTTGTTTAAGACCTCCACCACTGCTTTATTGTCACACCATAATGTTACTGTCTGATCCTGTAACTCTGCCCCCCACACCAGGGTACATGCCCAGATGGGCATGATCTCTAGCAATGTTATATCTCTTACCTTGCCATCCCTTACCCAGCCAGAAGGCTGTGGTTCTGCAAACCACCTGCTCTTCAGGTAGCCACCCATGCCTAGGCACCCAGTTGTGTCTGTGTAAAGATCGATGTCTGTGTTGTACACCCACTCCTCCTGCCAGAAAGGGCAGCCATTATACTCCCTGAGAAATTCTTCCTATACCTTAAAATCCTCCCTGACACCTCTTGTCAGGTCTACCCAATGGTGTGGTCTGGTCACCCCTGCTGTAGCTCTTGCTAACCTTTTTGTGAATGCCCATCCTGGTCCAATGGCTCTGCAGGCGAAGTTCAGGTACCCTAGTTGTACCCTTCTCCTGCTGGTATGTACTTGGATCAATTATTTCATTTATTTCTTATTTATTTCTTATTTATTTATTATTTATTTATTTATTTATTTCAATTATTTCAATTTTTCTTCTTTTTTGGCTGGCAGATGGAATATTTCTCTTGGGGCATCTATTTCAATGCCCAGGAGTTCTAGCACCCTGTAGGGCCCCTCTGTTTTTTCTGGTGCCAGTGGAACCCCTAATTCCTTGCACAGCTCTTGAAATTTGTCAAGCATTATTTGCGTCTCCTTTTCCCCGCTACTGATGAAAAGGAAATCATCCAAATAGTGGATGACCATTCTATAATCATTTTTTTCCTGAAATATTCACTGCAAACTGGTGTTGAATGCTTCAAATGTTGCACATGCTATAGAACATCCCATGGGCATGGCTTTGTCAAAATAGTACTGACCCCCAATTTTAAAACCCAATAGGTCTCAGTCTTGTCTCCTAACTGGCAGCAGCCTGAATGCGGATTTGATATCGATTTTTGCCATCCATGCATCCTTAGTAGACCAGATTATCAAGACTGCATCCTCTAATGTCACATATGTCACCTTACTATACTCCTCCCCTATAAAATCATTTACTGAATCCCCCTCTGGATAGGATAGGTGGTGAATCACCCTGTTATTTCCATCCCACTTCTTGGGAACCAAAACCAGTGGTGAAATCCACATGTTCTGCAATGGGGGGGGGTCAAATGGGCCTTCTATTCTACCTGCTGCTTTCTCCTTCTCCAACTTCTGTCTTAACAAGTCTTCCATCCCTTTGACCGACCCCAGATTGCTCGCCTCTCTCACATGTCTGGGACCCACAGACTGCAGAGAAAAACCTGTGCAGAAAACCTTTATGATCATCTCCGCCACTCTTTCATCCGGATATCTGTCCAACTATACTGTCCATGCCTCTAACCTGATGGGGGTTCTGACTGCCCCAAACTGCTCTCTGTCTTTTCTCCCTTTTTCCCTCCCCAGTCCCTCTCTGTCACTCAGTGCTAGGTTTTCTCGATCAGTGATTCTGGCCTCTCTCACTGTGCAACCCCTACCCTCCCTCCTCCCTCCCTGTTCCATGCCTGCCCTTTAAACCCTTGCCCTCTCAAAAGCTGTCGACCTGAACTATGACCCCCCGGATCCTTGTGCCCCTTGGGCCCATGTCAATCTGCATCTGCTTGCCAGGTGTGTCCCTCCCTCCCATTTCGAACATGTGTGTTGAAAACAACATTGAGGCCATAAGCAAAAGGCCCTATTGTAGGCCCAGCAGCACCTCTGGGGTATAACTCCTTTCTTCCCCCACTCCCCTTCGGGTGTGGACTGGTTAGTTACATAATTTCACACATATATAGGCGGCTGCAAATGCCACAAAAACACGGGGCCAAAACCAAATCCAAGTAGTACTCACAAACAATCCATGTAGGTTGGCACCTCATCACCATCTATTCTTAGATACAGATTCCTTGAGAAAGCATAATTGTGATGCAAAAATGTTTGGTTCCATGGGGAGGGGCAAGGTGCGTCCAGCTTGTATGTTTGCTGACTATTTTGCCTATCTGGAAATAAAAGGCTTTTATCTTGTCACATCGATTGTGGAATCTGTATCTAAGAATAGATGGTGATGAGGTGCTGACCTACATGGATTGTTTGTAGTTACATAATTTGTCCATAAGTCTAATTGCTTCGTATCCCATCTTACATCCCCATATGTTGCCATTCTCTGCTGAAATAATTTGTCATAGTATATCCACCCCACCCCACCCTTTTGCCTTTGCCTGCCTTATTATTATGGAGTATGTGATGAGAGGGATACCCAAATCCAGCCTCTTCTCCATCACAATGGCTGAGTAGGAGGAAAATCCCATGAACCACCCATCCCAAGTCTTCCCTTTTGTGAATTTGTCCTCCACCTTCTTCCCTAACAACACTACTGCTGCTGCCATTTCACTCTTTCCTATGTTCTCCACTTCCTCATACTTTGCTGCTGCTTCCTGCCTCCCCAACATGAATATATCCACATACTCTCCTTTCCATATTTTTTCCTTTCTGGCCAGTGGAACATGCTTGCCTACCCTCATCCCGGGAGCACCTATCTCCTTTGTTCCTTTTCCTTCTTTTTCTGTACCCCCTTCATTCCCTTTTGGCACATCTTTCTCTGTCCTAATCTCTGCCAGAGCTGATTCCATCTGCCCTAAACCTCCTGTCCCAAGTGCCGACACTATTTGACTTACATATTCCTTTATACTGTCACCCACTGTGCTGAGTGTTTTACCTGTGTCCATGTCTGAGCCTTGCTACCTGGTGTCTTCCTGGTGCCCCATTATGGTACCCTGTGGTTGAGGGGTTGGGTGAACCACTAGGGGTTGTGGAAGAAATGCTATGTTCTGGGGATCTGGTCTGGGTTCCCCAAGGGGGATCCCGACTTGGTCATAGGGAGGTACTGGCGGTGCCATTCCCCATGAATCATTGGCAGTAGCATAAGAGAAAACAACAATGTAACACAGAACAGGAAAAATACCTTTATTTTATGATGTACTGTAGGAAAGATTACTGTTTTGCTAAGGTAGCATATTTCCCCCATTAGAATGTTTTTTAAGAGACATACAGCTTTTTTTATTGAAATTTGTATTGCTTTTCAAAGTATAGTTATTTACACAAACCATGAGTTGCTGGACAGTTAGATAGCTTTTACTGGTCCAGCATATGTTTTGCAGAAGAGTGGTATGGGACACACACATTTAGGGCCCCACATGTCCCTTCTTCAGGTGAATAGCTAATTAGGCAAACAAAGCTGCATTTATATACAGTACATTGCAATACATTGTTTAAAAATAATTATGACAGGATTGTGAAAAGGTATACATAGAACGGTGAGAAGAACCTAACAGTAAGGATGGGTGGGCAGTTAATATGTAGAGGTCTATAACTGTGAGGAGATGATTAACAGGGTATACTATGATATCAGTAAAAGAGGCTGAATGCACACTTTGAAGTGTTAGTTATAAAGGTATCCTGACAGGAACACAGAATAATAAAGACCTGAGAGATACATAGAGTTGGTGGGGGAAGGGAGGGGCAGAAAGGAAAAAACTCATATCTGTAAAAAGAAACATGTCATATTAAAGTTTTCCATAAAGTGTCAAAAAATCCAATGTCCTGACTGAGCCCATTACACAATTACAAATTAAATTGTTTCATATATTCTACTTACCATGCCCTTCTCTCCTGGGTGTTTTTGAGTTGTATCTTAAAATTAGGACAGACAGATCTGAGAAGCAATGAATTGGTTGAAAAAATGTTTCCCACTAGTGTGCTGATAATCTTGTTAACTATTGTGTATCAGTTGTGGTTCATCCTGGTTTACAGTGGTTGCCTGGTTCCCCTTATATAGCATCCGTTTGTTCCATTTTTCCACTGAATTTTGTAAACCACATTTCTTGATTGACATGTGTAGGATCAATTTATTTCTATTATGCTTGTGTGGCCTGTTTTGATGGTGGTTTGTTTGCATATGTAGGTGCAGGTCTTACATCTTGCATTTCTGCATGGTGTTGTTCACACAGACCATAAATCTGTATACAACACTGATATTTCATTACAATGTTCTGTACATCTAAAATCAGTTAAATATACAATATTGTTAACACTTTAATGAAGGCCTTGAGTTCCTTAATAATATGTGCATCATGTAAAAGATAGTTTGTACATGCCAAAGCAGGTGCATACCAGCCCATGCCAGTTCTGTACTTGGTATACATCTGAACCAAAACCAACACAAGAGGGCCAGAGGCTCTGTCCTTGGCTGGCAAGATGTACAGATGCAGACGTCCACACAAGGGAGGGGCCAGCTTGGAAGATGTACCAGGGCCAGACTTTGGAAGTTCGATAGGAAACCTGAGCCAGATGAAGGAATAGCCAAGGCACTGAATTACTACAATATTACAGAACTGAGCAAGAAAGCCAGGGTGTATATGCAGCTGATGGTGGAAGACATGTGAAAGGTGCAGACCAAGTAAGAGTCACTTAATACTTAATATTTGGTGAGCATGGGTAGGTTCATAGGTAGCTAAATAATGATTACATACACATAAGAAATATGTTGCACTGTAACCAGATTTATTATATATACATTTTAAATTCCACAAGTTACAAATCCATGCATTTGCTTCTGATTTCAATAAATTGCTCGAATGTGCTTGAACAATGCTCAAAAATATGCTATCCTACTCCTTGCAATAGTACTTACTAATTACAAAACACCTCACCTAGTCTACTGCGGCAGCCACCGCTAATCCCTGTGCTTTGCCTCACTGGCTTTCTAAGGGGGTGTAGGATTGAGACCCCAATCATCTTTAAATAACCAAAGTGCACATGCAATAAATATTTAAATTAACACTAATTGCTACTCAACACAACAAAAGGCAATGCCTAATTTAAAAGGGAAGGAGAAACATTCATGTTTTTCCTTTTACAACACATAAATGTATTTCTATATAAATAATGTTATATATATATATATATATATATATATTTATATATATATATATATATATATAAATATAAACACACTCTGCAGATCTTATACATGGCCTGCATATTTTATCATGTATAAATATATCTGTACTATTTTCTGCATTGTTATAATATGTAATCCTAATATAAACAATGACATACTTCTTTTCTATACACTTTAGGATACAATCCTTCACAGAAAGATATGTAAAAGAACAAAATTAAAAAATATATTTAAGAACTCTTTAAATGTATACAGTTCTTCTTTTTGGTCTTTCTTAAGATCTGTCATTGTAGCTTGTTTTCTTTTCTAACTTTGTCTTTTCCAAATTCATTCTTTTTCGCTTTAATCGTGAATTGTAGCAAATTGTACCTTCAGCACAGTATTTTCATTTTCTCTTTACACAAATATAAATGTAACTGTGGGAAATAGACAAAACAATAATTCCCATCTGCAGCATTAAAATTCCTGTATCACTTTCACCACTTTTATTAATTCTCATATATTAACATTAACTCACCTGCTATTCAAATATGTCCCGCAAACCATCTAGCTTTACTGAATCATAATCAATTATCCAACTCATACAACTCCTAAAAATAAGAGCAACATAACTTTCCAATAACAAGCAAATTAGGAAGTTCAGTATTAGTTCTCGATATGTTTAAACATTATAAACAATATCATAAATGCTGCAGTGGCATATTTGAAATACAGCCTTAAATAATCTAAACACCAATATATTCAAGATGCAACCTGACTACAAAAATGTACATTTCCTTTCTAGCTCAAATGTTTAAAGGGGAAGCTTTAATACACAAAGCACATAATCAAATTGCATGAAGTGCTCACATCATTTTTTTAAATAAAAGGTGTTCAAGAAAACAGAAATCAATAAATTCTAAATCCAGGTTTGCCTTCCCGCTCATTCAATACCAAGCATAAAAATTATAAATATGTCTAACAATAATTTGTGTTATTTGTCAGCATCAAGATTCCTATCTCATCTTATCCACTCTTAAGAATTTAAATAGCATGCAGGCATTTACTTTAGATATGATTTCATATCCAAGAAATTATTCAGCCCTTCTGGTTTCATGATTTTTAGTTTCTAAATCCAGAAACCTTCCCTTTGTTGTAAAATAGTTTTCGGGGATTGTCCAGTTCTCCCTTTGTTTTCCCCTTGTTTAACACATTCTAGTCCTATAAATTGCAGTCCTGCCGGACTGCTATTATGAACTGCCACTGAGCTGCTTTGACTTGTATTCACTGTATTCCGAATATGTTCTTGTATTCTCTTTGTGGCCTGTCTTTCAGTCATCCCAATGTATAGCTTATTGCACGGACAAACAATGCAATAAATTACATATGCGGTACTGCAAGTGATGCAGTCATTTATTTTGTATATATATATATATATATATATGTGCCTACTGGAAGAATAAACTCAGTTGCTTCAATTGCATAAGGCATACATTGCACTTTCTGCATTTCTTAAAACCACATTGGGGGGTAACCACTGATTGACTATTTCTTGCTGCTCATACTCGTTATGTATTGTTAAATCTTTTATGTTTCTCCCTCTCTTGAAAGTTACTCTTGATTTCTCTCCAATTTCTTTTGCTAATGCATTATTGTTAAACAAAATCAGCCAGTACTTATGAATTACACTACCTAGTTTTACTTCTACTGCATATTATTTAATATTGAAAGTTATTGGATCTTCTTGCATTTGTTTTACTTTTGTTTTTGCATGTAACTGATCCTTTCTATCTTAATTTGCAACTTTCTGCTTTGGTTCTCTCAAATCCTTAGTGCTATACCATCTCTCCATAAATACATGTGTCATTTTTTCAGATTCTATTACAAAATCTTCCTCTTTTGTGCAGTTATATTTGGCTCTTAAAAATTGCCCAGACGGTATCAATCTTTTAAGTTTTACTGGGTGACTGCTTTCAAGGTGCAAATAAGAGTTGCATGCTGTTTTCTTTTTATAAATTTTTGTTGTCACTTCTTTCCCTTCTACACCCAAAAGCTCAATATCTAGAAATAGTATGCTCTTTTTTTCACTAGAATAAGTCAGTCGCAACCCCAGTGGATTTTTACTTAACCATCCCATAAATTTAAGAATTCGATCCTCCTGGCCTCCCCACATGCAGATGACGTCATCAACAAAGTGATACCATAAGATGGTGTCACCTGCATATGGGAAGGCTTCAGAGAATATTGTCTCTTTCTCCATAAACCCAATGTTAAATTTGCAAAAGAAGGTGCCATGCAAGTTCCCATGGCTGTGCCTAATATTTGCAAATAAAATTCTCGATTAAATTCAGAAGAATTGTGGGTCAAAATAAGCATTATACTTTCTATTAAAAACCTGCTTGGATTTAAAGATGATGTTCTTTCTAAGAAATATATACATGCTGAGATTCCATTACAGTGCTTTATGGAAGAATAAAGTTGTTCTGCATCAATCATTAACAAAACAAAACAAAAAATCTCCTGCCAAACAAAACCCTGCAGTTTTGTTAATAAATCCTCTGTGTCTCTGAGGTAGGATCTGAGTTTAGACACCTCTTTTTTTAAGAAAGAAATCAAATACAGACAAATTGTCTGTCAATTATCCCACCCCAGAGACAACTGGATGCCCAGGTAGATTTACCTCATTTTTGTGAATTTTCAGTAATGCATACAGAACTGTTTTTTTTGGATTTTCTGTCCACAAAAAATTAAATTTCCTAACTGTAATGTCATCAGACAATTTTTCAAATGTTAACATTTCCAGCAATTCTCCCTTAAATGTATTCACTGGGTGACTGGGAAGTCTCCTTTGATGTGACTGAACATAAGCAATATCTTCTACCATTTTTTCATATCGTGTATTCAGAAGTATCACAATATTACCTCCTTTATCTGCACTTTTTATTGTTACATCATCCCAATTCTGAATCTGTTTCAAGGCAATATTTTCAGATTTTGTTAATTTATTCCAAACTTTACTATTGTCATGAGCAGACAAAATTTCAGAGACTTCCCTCGCTACTACCCTTTCAAATGCTATAATATTGGGATTTAATGATCTTGAACAAAAATCAGATTTTCCTTTAAATATTCTATCTCTCTGATTTCCAAAATCTGTGCTAATTACAGTAGTATCACTACCATTAACTGGTTCAATAAACCCCAACCCAGTCACTGCATTGGCTTTAACAAATAATTCAGATACAATCCTTAATTTGGTACTTTCCTGACTTTCAGCTGTCTCAAATTCTTTCCTTAATTCTTCATTCTGCATGACCCCACTCATTTCCATCTGTGCATCATCTTCCATCTGTTCTTCCACATCATCAGTTCTGAAATATTCCTTTAACTTGATTTTTCTAAAGAACTTAAATAAATCTACATTAATATCAAGCTCATTCACTAATGGTGTTGGGACAAATGTCAGTCCTTTCTGTGAAACTTTTTTTCTGTGGTTCGGTTAACTTTCTGGCTGACAAATTAATCACATTTAATTTCTGATATGAACTATTCTCCCCAACCATCTTGGCATGATATTTCTTGCCCCTCTTTTCCCTCCTTATTCTCTTCCTCTGCCCCTGTTGATCTGTTCTTTGCCCTTGATTTCTTTTGGTAAAAAAGGGCCATCATTACCCTCTGCTTGATTAGTATTTCTTGTTGGCTGGTTACTATCTGTAGTTTGAAATGTCACTGTACAATTTTGTTTGCTTAATCTCCTTTTTCTAAAGCTGCTATAACTTCTCTTTCTTCCTCTAGATCTCTCTCTGTTGTTACTTCAATCTTGTTCCTCCTTGGGCCATGAAAAAAGTTACCCTTTGATTTATCCCCCACATCATGCATTATTTTACTTTTTGTTTAATTAACTTCTTCTCATGAATTGCCAATCTTTCCTTCAAATCTTGATGTAATTCACTAAGCAAGGGATCACTTGTAAAGCTATTCAATTTATTTTTGGCTGTCTGCAGCTCAGTGTAATTTTGATCATACTTCTTCATATCAGCTTTAATAATTAACTTGATAAGCACCATTGTGCAAATCGTAGCTGCTTTCTCCCATTCAACTTTATATTCAAATAAGTCAACACCTCCTGAAGGTGTTCTTAGTACTCGTAGCCCTCCTGAATACAATTCTTTTTCTACATGAGTCTCTAATGTTGAGACATTATATTAAACATTCATTTCTTAAAATAGCAGCTTCTCTAATTCAAAAAAAGGTCACTCAGCTCATTAGCCATACTTAGATTTTCTGGATTGCCAACAGTCCCAGAGTTGCTGATCTTTACCTTTCTTTTGGCAATTGACTCAATTAAACTGAATGCAAGGGGTTCACTTGACCATGAAGTATTGTCCCCATTAGAATTACTCACCACCTGACTCTCATCATTGCAGCAATACCAATTAATTAATTATGGATAGCAGCTTTTATGCTTTGAGAATGAGGGAGACTAAAACATTTATTGACTTGGGGATGTGCTGAGAAAAGCTTGATAGATAATTAAATCCAAATAAATCTTAACGTCATTGTCAATTTGCTAACTATTGGTGGCTGGCATCTTATAGTAGACTTATACCTGATTGATGCTGCAGATTCCTAAAGCTAAAGAATGCTCTTAAAGAGCTTCAAAAAGAAGAAACAGAATCTGTGCAATTAACCAAAATTACAGGTTTGCTTGAAACCAAAAACAATAAAGTTTTAGCTTAATAACTCTATATAGAACAACAACTTAATACTTAATATGCAGTGAACATGGGTAGGTTCGTAGGTGGCTAAAAAATTATTATAGACACATAAGCAATATGTTTTACTGTAACCAGATTTATTATATACACATTTTGCATTTTAAATTCCACAAGTTACAAATCTGTGCATCTGCTTCAGATTTCAATAAAGAGCTTGAATGTGCTTGAAAAATACTCAAAAATATGCTACCCTACTCCTTGCAATAGTATTTACTAATTACAAAACACCTTACTCAGTCTACAGCACCAGCCACCACTAACCCCTGTGCTTCACCTCACTGGCTTCATAAGGGGGTGTTGATCATGCCAGTATTGGTAGGTAAGTATCTAGAGGGTGTGAATCTGGGTACATACCAAGGTCTAGATGGTAGCCACATGAGAGTAATAGTAAAGAGAAACATTCATTTATAGTGGCTCTCATAATCTGAAGGCACATGAAAATGAGGTCTTGGGCCTACCTGTTGCTGTAAGAGATGTGTTAAGTCAAGAAACCTGGTGTGCAAAGCTTGTATCATTTGTACACACAAAAGATTTGAATGAATTCAATTATTTACTTACCTACAAAAATTCTATAGGAAATTGAAATTAGCAGACTGGTCTAAGGAAAGGGAATCCACCATGCAAAATAGATTATCACAATTAAAACAAACCTACTTTAACACAAATCCATAATCTAGCCCATCTACACAGTGATAGGGCTACTGCTATTGACACCAGCATTCTGGGTCTGGCAACAAGCCTGATGTGTCAGGGGTCTGACAGGAGGTTGGATAATTTAACAACCCAGCTAATGTTCTCCCTCTAACTGTGGAGAGAAAATTCCTGGCTTCCACAGCAATACTACCACCCGGGTGTCCTTGGATGACAGGGCAGCTAGGACTCTCATAGAAGATGGGGGAACACTGCTCTGCAATGGCAAATAAGCTTGATGTGCACATCTGACCCTTGAAGTTTCAAATAGCAGCATCCCACAAGCCAGAAACAAAGCAGAAAAAAGCTCCAGACACAACAAGATGAAATTGATCCCACTGCCAGCCATGCACCATAGGTCATTGCAATCACTCATTAGCTTTACCTTATGAATAAAACAATGTCACTGCTCATGGCATAATCCTGCCTATTCCTTTACAATCTACATTTCTTTACACTCAAGACACAATTGACTTACCCATCTGAGACACACAGGAACACTGGATCATTGCATTGCATTGTCAGCAATGTTTCCCCACATGTGTAGAACTGGGGTCCAATATTAAAAATGTTATGGGGTCACTAACAGGTGTTTGCTTGCACCAACCAGGGTTTTCCCCAGATCCCCATATTCAGAAGGGACTTTTTCGTAGGCAAAGAGGGTTAGTACCTACACAAAACATAATCTATGCATGTAGGCAAGGGGAAGCATGTGGCCATGAATAACCATGCTACCCCATATTCAGTGGCTTTGCACTATGCAAAAGGGTTTACCACCATCCTTTTGTGCAGTGTGAATACCACTGAACACAACCCCAACATACACTGGGCAACCCTAGCAGCTGCTGGAGGTAATGCCACCACCTAGCCACTTGTCCACAAGGGGGAGCACACCTGCCCCCTGTGGTCTCTGGCACTCCTCCCAATATCCAGCATATAGTAAAACAGAAGATCCTCCCTCATGCCTAATGGTTCCCTCATCCCTCTGATCGCCAGCCCATAAAAATGTTATAACTTCCTTGGTGCTAGCGGTTCACCCCTCTGATAGTCAGCCCATAATAATATTATAAATTCCATATTGCTAATTCCCCCCACATCATCAACCCATAATACAATTAAAACTTCCTTGGTGCTAGTGGTCCCCCTCTCCCTCTGATCACCAGCCTGTAATAATGTTCTAACTTTCCTGTTGCTAGTATTCCCACCCTTCAATATCCAGCCTGTAGAAAAACTGACAACCATTTTTAATCTGTTGCTTTAATCTAAACCAAAATGGGTGCATTAATGAATTGTTTTGCATAGTATTTCCTTACATTTTGAGGCAATAGAATCATATCCTCATCCTGTGACAACAGCCATGTGATTATAGAACTGCAAGGCCCACTGGGCCCTGTGTTTCTGTGTCAGCATTAATGCACATGTGTATCTGGGTGTGGAAATGCAGGGCCCTTTATGCCCTGTGTTTCTGTTTCTCTACAAATGTAATTTATCTGCTTTGTAGTATTTTATTTGGGGAAGGGCAGAATGGAGTCATGACTCATTAAAGTTGCAATGTTATACTATGGGAATTTTCATTTTTTTTAATTTATATGATTTTTATATAGCCTCTGAACTTATTTGTAGGGTGTTTTGTATTTGTGTTTTAGTACTCATTCCAACCTTTCTTTTAAAATATAGATTGTCCATTAACTCCAAATACTGACATAGTTATGTCTTGTTATCATTTAAATGTGAAACAAAACAAAACAAAAAAAAACTGTCCAAATTCTTCTTTTATATGAACCAATCCTCTTTCATGAGATTCTGAGGTTTTTCTGATAGAGGATTGGTCCATATGAAAGAAGAATGTGAACAAAAATCTAAGTCCAAATTCTTCTTTTGTATGAACCAATCCTCTTTTGTGAGATTGTGCCAATCTTATGAAAGACTACTGGTTCATAGAAAAGAACAATGTGAAAAAACTAAGCCCAAATTCTTCTTTTATATAAACCTAATCTTCTTTTATATGACCCTATTCCTGCTTTTTGAGGCCATACAAAAGAATAAAATCATCTCATGAGAGACATTTTTAAAATATTTTAAAACACATTTCTGGGTTCTTTTTCCACAAACTAACTGCAGAATCCAACTAATGAGGTCCTGTTTAGAAATATACATGTGCTGGTGTCTCTACATGATATGCTTTTATTGATTTCAAAAAAACGTTTTGGAAAAAAAACAGAAACAAGATGGCTGCCATATAAAAAAAAAAATGTTGTCACAGAACAGTATCATCCCCCTTAGGAAGTAGATTCTTGTTTTGCATGGCATTTTTTTCTTTCGAAGGAAACTGCTGTCCAAAAGACCATACTGAGCATGCTCAGAAATGAAATTCCAAATCTTTGTAATTCTAGAATGGATTAATATTGTTTCACCAAATCAATGAAAGGAACCATTCTGGAGCAATACCTTTCTACACAGAAAATGTCACAACAAAACTCCAAACCACCCAGGTGCCAAGTAATAAAAAAAGCAACCCCCCCCCCCAATTTGTTTTCACTTTCTGGATCTTGGAATCAGCACATCTGACTGAAAAGAAACTTGACATATCAAGAGACCTTCCCCACAGACAGCATGTGTAACATTCTGTGCAAATCTGTTTAACAGTTGTGAAGCTATTAAAGTGCAAAGAAAGACTGTCTCTAAAAGGACAAGCCCATTTGTTATAGGCATGGAAGCCTGGAAGGAAGGAAGGAAGGAAGGAAGGAAGGAAGGACAGAGAAGAAGAAGGGAAGGGAGGACAGGTAAGGAAGGGATGTGGATTTTGAAGAAGGGTCATAAGGGGGAGGGCACAGTCAAGAAAGGAGGCTCAGCTCCAGAGGTGATGACCTCAACCAGAAGGGGCGGTACTTATGGGAAAAGAACGCAAAGGATATGTCGAAGGAACATAATGAGGAAAAAGAGAGCAAGGGGGTGGGGACAAAAGAGGGGATATAAGGGGCCACACAGATGAGCTCTCCCTCACTTTTGCTGGACAAATTTTGATTTTGTTTAGCACATCAGTAGGAGGAGTTCCTGAAGTTTGTTGCAGTTTTAAGGGGAAGGTCATTTATTAGCTGAGTTGAATTTGTGTTTCTTGGGTTAGAGAATAAATCTAGAGATTAACAAGAAAATGTATTTAATTAGTCATTATGGTCATTTATTTTCCTAAGCATTGTGCTTCTCAGAGAGAATTACATGACTAGGCAGCCTGCAGTTACAGCAGATTGTTGGGTAGACTGTTGGGTCATAGAATGGCAAGGCTTGGAAGACAAGAGATTTTTACAGAAGGTGTACACAAGCATAGGGGAAAATTTGGTTAGGCTTCCATAGCAGAGCACTAGAGCTCATGAATTGGGAGAAACATACCTATGCTTGGGAACATACAGTGCACATTAGTTTAAAACAATAGGTTGTTCAGTAAGACATGAGCAGGAGTGTGGCTGCTCTGCAGTCACCAGAGGGGTGGATGAGGTCTCTTGGAAGCAAGGTTTGGTTCAGAAAGTCCATATGGCAGCTGCAAGGTTTTGATTCAAAAAGTTCCATATGGCAGTGGCGGGTGCATCACAGCACTGCAGTCAGCAGAAGACCTCTTGGAAGTCACCGAAGCAGGAATGGGGTCCTGGGAAGTTTTGGGACTGCAGAGAGTTTAATTTGGAAACTGGGCAAGTGCAGAATATGGGCTGAGAGCAGGAGTAGGTGAGTAGACCATGGAAGAGAGGCCAGGGGGAAGCAAGGGGACCTGCAAAAGGGTTTTTGTTTCATATTAAGCGTGCAGCCAGTTTTGATATAAAAAGCAGGGGGATGGCAAGGTTTATGATGCGAGGGAGTACAATGGAGCATAGCAAGGGACAGGAGCCAATGTGAGGAATTAAACAGTAGATGGGGAGGGCAGAGGCACCCAGTTGGTGAGTAAGCAGCAAGACAGCAGTTCAGGGACACCTACAGTCTATTGGCAAGGCTGACAGGCTGGGGGAGAGACGGCATGGCACAGGCAGGGCCGAAGACCTGAACAGGAACAGAATTGACCATGTGGCAGTGGCCATTTAAAGCACAGGGCCACATGGAGGCCCACCATCTTGGAGTCGGGCGACCGTGTGGCAGACTCTGTTTTGGGAATGCAGGTGACCGCATTAGATACTTGTTTACCGTGGGGTTGGGGGGTGGGGACTGGGGTCACCATGCATGGTATTGAGCAGCAGATACTCATTTGGGGGAGAAACCAAGAAGGTTAACCACATAGGAAACAAATAAATAACTAGATATAGTGGAATAAGACACTGTAAGGGGAAGGAAGGGCTGGTGAGCATGCCTGACAGACCAGGGGGATCCCCAAAAGGAGGGGATAGGGGTGTTATAGACAAGGGTATTAAAACAACAGAGCAGTGTAAAAAAAATGAATAACCAGGAAAGGGGGAAAAAGAAGTATTAAGATAAGAGTAGGAGGGTATCAGAAGGCTGAGCAAAAATCTGATTTATCTTCCAGAATCCCCCCTTCTTCCTTTTTCATTTTTCCTGTGGTTTCTGTGCTAATAGGTTCATGGACACCAGAGGGTCATGAGCAATGAGAGCAGAAGCTATTAAGCCGACCCTAGACTTGGTGAAAATTGAATAACATAATTTGACAGAGTCCTTTTTTTCCCAGGGGGTGCACAGTTTGAATAGGAGGGCCAATGAATAAGATCAGTATGCTGTTGAGGACAGGGCAGAAATACATTGCAAAGGAAAAAAAAAGAAACCCAGAAGGGGGTATGTGGTGGTCACATGGGAGTGGGGTCATTATTGGGTGGGTTGAGGGGGGCCATGGGGTTGCTATCTGTGTTGATAAAGGAGTGGGGTGGTGGCTATTGTGGAGTGGGGGAGAATTTCACGAGAATGCTGCAATGAGGCCAAGCTAACGTAAGGGTAACAGAACTGCTAAATGTTAAGATAATGCAGAGATATGGTGGTGGCGGTTCTTATGTTATGAGCAGTGGTGGCAGAAATAGGGAATCCTAAGAAAGGGAGTTTTCAGCAGTTGATAGCAAGGCTGATCCTATTTAAAAAAAATAAATATTGCATTCTCACACTAAACAAGTATTATGGGGATGAGCACCTCCAGTGAGGTTGGTTTATAACTGCATAACTTTTTGAAGGATGGGATAGGTGGGAAACATTTGACAGCTGAACCATTAGACTCAAGCAGCCTTTGTTTATAACTTGTGTATCCATTTCTAATGAGAGGGACTTCCACAAGGATAAGATAGTGCAAAAAAAACCCACTATACTGTACAGTATATGGTTACACTCATTAGTGCTATACTATATTCATGTTTGAGAGGAAATGGTCTGTATGGCTGTAACATATAGGGAATGGAAGTTGGCTCACCAAAAAAAGGCTTTATTGTTGATTTGGAAGTCTGTTCAAGCAAAAAAAAAATAATGATAAAGAAATGTAATGTTTGGCAGGTGGCAAATTGCTTAATCCTAATGTGGCACATCCAGGGCAGCTGGTAGTGATCAAACCCAAGGCAGCATGTTGGACTTGGGCTTGCTGGGATTTCCCAATAGTACATAGAAGACCTGGACTAAACATAAGGGCAAAAAAGGGATGGATGATGCCAAAAAACTGGTTCAGTTTGAATCACTGTCATGGTACTCAATATTCCCCCACCCTCTGTGTGTTGAGGAACCGTTGTCAATTGAGCTGTAGAGTGAAGGTGGTACTTCCAATAGAAAAAAATATATATTTATCTATATACAGTATATAATAATTGTCATTTTGACAGTTTACTTGTGTTGCAGTATGCAGCATTCTGATATTATACATATCGTAGGGTTAAGAGGGTAGTCACGCTTGCCAGGAGTGTGATACCACTACTGGTACCACAAGCAGGATCTTGGCTGGGTAAGTCAATGATACACATTCAAGAAGGGTATGAAGACTAACCAGACAGTCCTGTTTTTGGCTCCAGCATACGGCTGGGAAGGTCCAATTTGTTTGGGGCTCATGTAACAACGCTGTTGCAGTGAACTGATTTTTATCTTGCCTGGAGGGTTGGCATTCAGGTTGGGTTTTAACAGGTTCCAAATAAGGAGAATAATTTCTAGGGCTGAGGTCTCATCTGGAGCCAACTGTAGAGGGCAATGAAGGAGACCATGAGTGTAGCTGCATTATGGAAGTGAGGGGGATGGGTCTCTGGCATAGATTTATTGAAAATCGTTTGTTAGTAGTTGTGACCAGTCAAGGCTGATGTTGGGAGTCTGAGATGGATCAGGCACTTTATAGCGAGAAGGTGCAAATAGTCTTCATAGGTGGATTGGTTAACATGAGACCAGTTTTGAAGAAGAACAGTTAGGAGCCTCTGGTGCCAGCCTGGACCAGTGTTAGAGGACAATGAGCAGGGGCCATGAGTCCAGATGCATGATGGGCCAGAGGGTTCATGATCTCTGGCATAGGTTTTAGTTACCACTATCAATTTAACCTAGGGAGGTGAGGGTTATTTAAGTTCAGTCACGACCTGGGCCACATGGTGGTGAGGCAAGAAAAACCAACAGTGGACACAATTACAATTTGGTAGGCAGCTAATACAAGCACTCATGGAAATGAAAACAAATAATTTGAGGTCCATATGTTTTCCATGTACCGTATCCAACACCAGCCATTGATGTACCAGTCCTAACAGTATATTAGGGTGGCTGTGGAAATGTCCATGGTCCCACTGTACAGTGATATGGTCCTGGTGCTCTTAGGGGTGTGTGTCATAATGACGCTTGGGGAGCGGTCCTCTAATAACCAATCAGCCAGGCACAGGATGATATGTATCCTCTTCATTCATAGGTCAGTTGCTAATGCTGCCAGGTACTGTACTTGGGAAGGCCCTTGAGGTTGAAGTGGGCTGGAAGGGGGACAAGGATTCAGGACGTGTATTGGAAGATGCAGTACCTTGCACCTTGGGTGGCTGATTTGATGGGGAGGCAGAGACACTCATATGGGAAAGCTAGTGGGCTAGAGAATTTTTATGAGGGGCTATATTTCCAGTGGCTGTCTATATGGAGCACAGCAGCACCAATCTTTAGCACTGTGTGGATGCAGAGTGGCTAAGAAATTTAAATTTGGAGGGGGCATATGGAGGTCCCTGATCACTGACACTGATCATTACCATCAGGCAGAAGTTCAGTAAAGTTTTACTTCCACTTCAGGATAACATGCAGGTGTACGAGTACCAACTGGCAAGAGATGGGTTAACAGCACTTTTAGTGAGGATGGAAGGGAGTTGGGTTGGAGTAACAGGAGACTTAACAGACTGATTATTCAAGTTACTGATCTGAAGTAAGTTGTGCCTGACTGGGGGAATATTGTCCTTACCCATTTGCCTGTGGCCGCTGGAGGGCCAGGGTATACAGCAGAGCTGCAGTCTTCTTTTCAGTGCATCTACAGAGTCCAGGGATGTTGTTTTCCCCATTTCAGGAGTGGAAGCCACTAGGACCAATGGTGGGGTCAGAGTCATAGAGAATAATAGCAAGGAGGATGACAAAAGGGATGGCAGCAGGGGACAGAAGAAAGCAGTGGGCAGAAGGTTCATGCAAGATGGGAGTTTCAGGTGACTAGGCCATCGGGGGGAGTTGAGGTTCATCCCCAGAAGGGAGAAGGGTAACAAAGATTTGTGTATCTGGGGGGCTATAGAATGGGACCAGGCCGCAAAACAAACAAAAAAAAGGATGTTCATCACAGTCATGGAGGATAAGGGTAGCCACTGAGGATATAGTCCAAGGGGTGTAGATGGACAGTGTGGAGAAATTGGGCAGGGGTACATGGGTATACCAAAAAAGGGCATCAGAAATAGCAAGCAATAAGGAAGTGTCTTCTTTGCTAGACAATGGGAAATGGAAATGGGGGGGTATGCAAACTAAATAATAAAGAGTTTCACAAATACTGGTTATATGTAACATAGAATCATCTGCAACATAAAGGCCTGGATCATGGAGGACATGATTACTGATAAGGGGGCTGACAGAACAGAGGCCCGGTAAGAACAACTGCATCTGTTGTCCACTGGAAGGTATGGGTCTGGCTGAGCAGGTCTGTGAGGGATGTGCAAAGGTGCATAAGAAGGGATCTAAACTGAAAATGTACAAAAGAGAGCTCATGGGACACCCTTGCTTCACCCTTTAAAATGTGTGCATCAAAAAAATATATATATATATATATATATATATATATATACAGTATATTTGAAATAATTTTAGGTGAAGGCATGCCCTGGGTTTAGATAGATTTAATCAGAGGCAGGAAGAACTGGGGGGGGATGACCTAAGGTCATGGTAATCTAGAGAGAGTGACAAGAAGGAGACAGAAGGATGCAGAAAAACACAGGGACATAGTTTGGAGCCAGAAAAGAGGATGAGCAAAAGAAGGGAGGAAGGTTTGCCAAATAATTTGGGGGGAGGAGATATGGTGGCATGGTAAATTAGTAGGACACCTTGCAGTTTTGGGCAGAGTGGATGGGTTCCATCTAGTGGGGATGAGCAACCCCATTTTCATTACAAAATCAGAAAGGGCATATATGTCTGGTGAAGCTGCTGAGAGGAGAAAAAGAGTTTGAGAGGGAAGCCCGACTTCCAATGGAAGCTGGAGTCAGGCTAGTGGAAAAAAAGAGAAAAAATACTTTTTTGGGGGGGGGGAATTCTAGAGTCACAGGAAGTTGGGGTGTAAGAGAGAAAAGGGTGCAGACACCCAGGAATGGAAAATGGGGGGCAGGGATTGGACCCGGCCCAGACAATAGGAAAGGGTGTGGACACCCAGGAATTGAAAATGGGGGGAAGGAATTAGACCTGGTTCAGACATTAAGAGATAACACCTCAGTTTTACAGCAGGGGGGAGAGAGAGAAAAATTAGCTAGAAAGAAAGAAAGACCCTCGAGTTAACACTCAAGGGTGAAGAAAATGTGATATAAAACGTGTTTATAAAATGTAATATGAGTTGAGATATTGCAAAATAAAGAGAATACAGTAATAAAGAAATATGTTAAATATGGTGTGTAAAGGAACTCAGTATTGTTGGATAACAATTTGAATGAAAAGTTTAACAAATTGTGTGCCAACTGAGCAGCCAAAGCAATACTGGGTGTGCTGTCCTTCTTTGAATGAAAGGCTCTAGAACAAGTTAGGGTTTCAATGTTAAACAGCTTATTAAACCCTAACTATACTTGCTGTCTGTATTTGATACAGGAATCCTGTTTACAACATCCCAGAAAAGACAGTTACATTTATTGTAACAAATATAAGTTAACTCTGCCAGTGAAGGAGGGATTTACATTATGAAATGCAAACCTATAATGCGGTGTACATTGGAAGAACTGCTTGTTGTTTCAGAGTGAGAATGGGTGAACACATATGAACTAGGCAAGATACAAATGAAAAGTAAATGAATAGTCGACATCTAAAAAATAAAAGGCTCGAGGATCATGCAGTTTATTTTTTGGTATTCATACAGCAGATAAAAATATCAGAGGAGGAGATTGGGAAATGCATGTAAGCAGACTAGATTGTCTCTGCATTTTTAAGACATGGGCTTGAATTCCACCCAGTCTGAATGATTTGATTAAATTAGTATGTATGATGTTTAGAAATAGGTAGGTTGCATAGGTGTTTTGTATTAATTTGTATAATGAAATTTGCTGCATTGCTATAAGTTGTTGTATGTGTGCCAATTTACTTAGGACCACATTGAATATGAAATGAGCCCATATATACTGTATTCAGACACTTGTCCATGTACTCATCATGTGTCCCCTCATAGATATACAGAAGCACTTTTGATTCTCAGAAACAAACTGTTGCCTTCAGGCTTCAGTCACAGCACATGCCAGCACTTCCAGTTCAGCTTCATCTAGCTGCATGTTGATTCTATCTAATAAATGCTCAGAAAACTGTATCAGTTTTCATATATTACTTGCACGCTTTACTAACTTTCAAAAGGCAAACTCAGTTTAAAAAGTATGCCACTCTTAAATGCAACTTTGGTGGTACTCAATGAAATTGTCCCAGATGTTCATGTACTGCCCAGGATGCAAGTTTTCAAGATGTGGGAAGTTTTGTGATGGTCAAGTATGCAGTTTCTGAAATCCAGATGTGTCATTTTTACAGTGATGCTTACATTTTTTCTGATAATTATTAAACAACTTTTTTACTTCCATCTATAGCCTAGATGGTACAAATTTTTTTTTAATTTAGCATAGAACAGAGTTTTACCAAGTTAGTGCCTGTCGAAGATTTTATGAAAAAATATTAATTGGTTCTAGAGTTATATGGATGTTACATTTTTTGTAGTCAAGTTTTATTATAATTCTCTGACATGAAAGATAAATGTACCTTTTCATGAATGTTTACCTTTCACATAATTAGTGCTTTTCAGGACTTGAGAAAAACATTCTTTATTATATCTTTAACTAGATTCCAGTGTTTATTTGTTTTTTAAATTAGCCCTGGAAATACGTTTTCTGGGCACCACATAATCATGGGTTAGCAAGAAAAACATTGTTCATGTTATGAGCTGAGAATTCTCATTGCACACAAAAATGATCTGACAGGGGAATTTTCAGCTCAGACCAAAAACATGATGCCATATCACCATCCCCCTTCCAGCTCAGGCAGCCCTCTCTCTTCCTTTCCTTTTTCTATTTAAAATTATTTAGAGTACCTGCAGATCAGGGATCCCAACCCCAGTACCATTTCATGGCAGTCTCCTTCTCTTCCAGATTGCCCACCCTTTCAACACATAGGTGGTGACATTGGAATGCCATCCCTAGTGCTGCCAATGACTCAGACGGTCCCTGCTCGAAACAAAGAAAATTGTTTCACATTGACCTATTTTTTTAATTATTTAAACTTGGGAAGAAGAACATGTTCCTTCATCATTTGTGACCCCCACACTCCCAACCTTTCTAGCCCAACCCTTTTAGCACCCACCACCCCACAACTCAAACATATACATCCTCACTCACCAAAGGATAGTCCACCTCATTGGTTCACTCTGTGATCCCAAATACATCCTTCTCCAAGAACCACAACTGCGATATGAAGAAATAAGAATAAGTCCAGTTAATGTATTTCAATGGGTTTTGAACTTTTACTTATAACTTTGTCATTTTCACATATTTTTACACTAATTTTCAAGATGGTCTTTTGAGACCCCATCCCATGAAAAAGGTAGCTGACATTTTTAAAACCTGGCATGAAAGGTGAATACACAGTCACTCTGACATCATCTTTCAGTGGAATTGGAAAATGTTCACCTACTGAGTTCATGAGATGGGGTCATATGAAGAAGATGTTGAAAATCTGGTAGAAAAATATGGTAAAATAATGAAGTTTTGATTGACCATTGAACTATCTCAACTTTATTTTTATTGATTACTCCACTACATTTGATTCCATCTCAAAAGGCATACTCTGGAAACAAATGTTAAGCACAGGTATTGATGGCAATTTAGTAACAATAATTGCCACCTTGTATAGGGACACCTGAGCTAGGGTAAGATTAGGAACAAAGTGTCACTTGTCAATTCCTTTAAAAATAAATCAAAGCAGCAGCAGCTAAGTGGGATGGCAAAGTGAAGAGAGGAGTCTGACCGGAGTGTGGCAGGCTCTGTGACTGGCTATTTCCTCTTATCTTTTGCTGATAACACTCTATCTGTCAGTGTTGCCATCTGTGAGTTACCAACGACTGCTGTGAATTATAATTTCACAGCCTGCAAGCCTGTGAGTGAAACCTGAATTGCTGTGTTTGACCTGTTTTACCCCCTCCTTAACTCAGAGACTGATTTTAACTTTAATCACATTGAAGCTGCTACAGGACCTGAAGTGTGCTGCATAGACTGCTGTTTGAGTCTGCACATGAGTCATCTGTTGTTGAGAACTGTATATGCTAAAGTTCTGTGGAGCTGTGACTGATTTGGGTTGCTAGGTAATAGCACAGTACCTGACCTGTTTAGCATTATTGCCATCACCTGCTTTCATTGAATTCTGTACTGGTCTCCACATTTTCCAGATGGTGGCAGCTCTGGGAAGTGGAGGAGGGCGATTTCATAAAGGCTGCTCTACACAGCGGCAGCGGCAAAGCGGCAGCAGCTAAGTGGGACGGCAAAGTGAAGAGAGGAGTCTGACCGGAGTGTGGCAGGCTCTGTGACTGGTTATTTCCTCTTATCTTTTGCTGATAACACTCTATCTGTCAGTGTTGCCATCTGTGAGTTACCAACGACTGCTGTGAATTACAATTTCACAGCCTGCAAGCCTGTGAGTGAAACCTGAATTGCTGTGTTTGACCTGTTTTACCCCCCTCCCCCTTAACTCGTAGACTGATTTTAACTTTAATCACATTGAAGCTGCTACAGGACCTGAAGTGTGCTGCATAGACTGCTGTTTGAGTCTGCACATGAGTCATCTGTTGTTGAGAACTATATATGCTAAAGTTCTGTGGAGCTGTGACTGATTTGGGTTGCTAGGTAATAGCACAGTACCTGACCTGCTTGCAGCATTATTGCCATCACCTGCTTTCGTTGAATTCTGTACTGGTCTCCACATTTTTCCAGATGGTGGCAGCTCTGGGAAGTGGAGGGGGGGCGATTTCAATATAAAGGCTACCTTCTACACAGCGGCAGCGGCAGCGTCAAAGCGGCAGCAGCTAAGTGGGACGGCAAAGTGAAGAGAGGAGTCTGACCGGAGTCAGACCGGGGACGGACTGGCTACTAGAGTTTGTAATATCTTGCTTAGAGTTAATCATTTCTTTTGGGTTTGTACCTATAGATTAGTTATGATTAACAGAGGGATATTGTTGTGTGTAGCCTATACACTTTGTGTTTTGTGTACTGATGGGTTATTTTGTTCTATGTGTTAATAATGACTTTAGAACGTATGAAAATAATCAGATTCTGGAGTTCCAGACTCAACTGTTTATTCCTAATTATAGTAATTTATTTGGTGTAAAGGTTAAATACATGTGTTATAATTTGGGTTACAGTGTTAGGAAATATAAGACACGGAAATGTGTTCTGCCTGTTTGCATAAGAACCTGGTTACATTGCTTTCTTGCTAATTGATCTGGCAATGTTGAAAGCAACCCTGGTCCTTTAGCAAATGATATGGCAGATAGTGATTTTTTTTGCAGCATTCATATGGCCTCAAAATTATGCATTTTAATGTATTGCTTAACATCTAAATTTCATGAGGTGGAGTAATGGATTAGTTTATATAATCCGGATGTTCTGGCACTGACTGAAACCTGGTTAACCTTACCTGTTCTTGATACTGAACTTTGTATACCTGCTTATAAACTTTTAGAAAGGATCGTGTCACTGGTAGAGGGGTGGGGTTTTGTTTTATGTTAAGGAATATTTAATGGTAAATGAGACCACTATATTTAACAGTAATTTGGAATATTGTGAACATATTACTATTCAGTTATTGTTGGATTTGTCAAAAATTAACTATTTGTTGTGTATATCTTCCACCTAATGGTAGCAAATCAGGCTTACAAGAACTTGTAAATGCTTTGAATACTGGGGTTTCTACAGAGTTAATACTACTGGGGATTTTAATTTAAATTGGATGGGTTCAGATATAACAAAGTTAAATACGGTCTTGTCTCAGTCTGGTTTACAACAAATTATTACTTTGCTCACTCGACACAATAATAGATCAGGAAATCACACATTGCTGGACTGATATTAACAAATAGACCTATTAATATGATAAAATGTGGTTTGACCTCTGATTCGTTAAGTGATCATCATCCAGTCTTCTGTATTTGAAACATGGGGACTGAAGAAGTCTAAGCCAATTATAAGGATTTCGAGATCTTTTCTAAATTTGATGTACATTCTTTTGTACAGAGTTGGTAAAATAGATTGGTCTTTTTATATTCTATCCCTGATGTGGATTCTGCATTGCATTTTTCATTACTGAGTTTACACATGTTTTGGACCAGTTAGCTCCCTTGTTAAAAGAAGGGTCCGAGAGAAAACTTATGGGTGGTTAACACCTCCTTGATTAAACTTATGAGACAACGAGACAAGGCCTGAAAATGTATAAAATGAACCATTCTGCTTCTGGTTATCATGTGATAGGACTTTAAGGACCCAATGTAAGGCTAAGATAAGGAAGGCTAAAACAGATTATATTCATCATAAACAATGTGAAGGGTTATCTAACGCTACTACTTTTGGAAACAATTAACAATTTCATAAGGCCTAATGTTTGTCAACCAGGTTCAATGAGGTTGAACGGTGACCTGTTGTCTTGTCCACTGAAGATAGCTAACGAGTTTAATTTGAAATTTACTGCATTGCCTGATTCCTTTAGTGACCAGTCCAAGGTGAACTACTTGGGATTGACTGAAGATTTAATAGTTAATCCTAAACTGTATTTAAGGACTACTACTCCGAAGGAGGTAGAGAAGTTGTTGCGTTGTGTTAAGAGGGACAGCTCAGCTGGTTCTGATGGCTTATGTCCTAGTTTATTGGCGGATGCTGCCTCAGTTATAGCACTTCCAGTTAGTATTATTTTCAACTTGTCTTTTGTTACAGGTACTATACCTAATATATGGAAACATACTTTGGTCACTCCTATATTTAAATCTGGTTCACAACATGAGTTTTGTAACTACAGACCTATTTATATCTTGTCTGCTTTAGCTAAAGTTCAGGAAAGAATAGTTTATAATCAGTTGATTGGGTATGTGGATCGCTTTAGATTATTGTCTCAGAACCAACATGGTTTTAGAAAGGGAAGGAGTACTGAGACTGCCTTGGTCGAGTTCATGAACGCGGTACTTAATGGCATGGATAAAGGGTGTCTGACGGGTGCCGTGTTTGTGGACTTGACCAAGGCATTCAACTCAGTTGATCACCAATTGTTGATTTCTAGACTTGAGTCATTGGGAGTTGGTGAGTCTTTCTTGGACTGGACGAGGATTATTTAACAAATAGGTTTCAAAGGGTTAAATATAGGGTGCTGTATCAGACTCTGTAATGGTTAAGTGTGGGTTCCACAAGGTTCTATTTTGGGACTACTTTTGTTTTCTTTGTTTTTGTTCAACTAGTAAGTGTGATTAATAATGCTTCTCAACACTTTACGCTGACGATGCAGTAATTTATACGCAGGGTTTGTCAGTTGGAGATCTAGGTGTTTTTTAACAGAAGAAATGTGCAATTTTCAGTCTTCACTTATGGCCTGTAAATTACTCTTAAACAAATCTAAGACAAAGGTGATGGTTTTTGTACCCCACCTAGACTGAGATCCGAGGTTGGTACTTTGGAAGTTAAATCTTTGATGGATTACTGTTTGACTATGTTGATACATTTCAATATCTTGGGGTATTACTAGATTCTCATCTAAGTTATGAATCTCATTTTTTGAGGGTTACCTCAAGAATACATTGTAGATTAGGTTCTTTGTACAGAACTGTTCATTTCTTATTCCTGAGTCTAGGCTGGTTATTTCAAATTGCTGCTTACTTCCTATTGTGAACTATACAGCTATGATTACTGACACTGCTTCTGCGACAGTGATTTCAAAGAAATCCACTTTACTTCACTTGATAGCTAAGTTTGCTTTAAATTGTTCTAAGTCATCTCATCATTGTGTGATTTTGAAAGAAATAGGCTGGTTACCGGTTTCATTAAATTTCCAATACTGTGTGGCCAAGTTCATATATAAAGTTATGGACTCTGGAATTCCACATAGTATTTTAAAGTTTTTGAGACCATATATTGATGGTCATTATTCTAGACATAGGTCAGACAGTAGGTTTCTAGATTCGCTTTTATGAAATCTAAAAGTGGACAAAGATCCTTTGCTTATATTGCTCCATTTATTTGGAATGAAATTCTCAAGATATTAGGTGGTTGTGTTCTGTCAAAAGTTTGCCGATGCATTAAGGATGTATTTCGAATCTCAATTTAATTGTAACTGTTTTTTATGAATTTTTTTTTATGAATTTTATACGTAACAAAGACATTTTTGTCTGCAATTTGCTGCATTGTATATGTATGTTTGATTATGTATTGTCTGTATGCAATATATGTTGGTCGCACCTGTAAAAGGAACTTGTTTCCAGTGTGCTTACCGGTTAAGCAAATAAACAAACAAACAAACAAACAACAAACAAAAATAAATAAGGGTGTTTGCCAAAGTTGTGTTTTTGCACCTATGTTGTTCTCCTTATGTGTGGACCAAATGCTCAGGGACCTAGATTCAATCCCATTAGACTCACCTCAAAAAAAAAAACTTGACTTGTGCAACACTTTCCTATGCTGTTGATTTAGTGCTCTTCGCATTGTCCAAAAGAGGACTTAAAAAACTGACTTCTTGTACTCCAAATTTGAAAATCTACAGTTGAAAATTAACCTTAAGAAAACAAAAGCTATAATATTTAGAGAAAAAATCTCAAGCAATTGGTGCATTGGAGCTATGAAGGTAAAAGTCACTTCAGAATATATCTATTTTGGTGTTGTATTTGAGACTAAGGCCCAGATATTCAAAAGGGTTGCTCCATGCGCAACAGGGTTGCGCATGCGCAAGTCCTACATTGCGCCATTCTGCAATATTCAGCAGGAGGCAGTTGCTCCACTGGCAACAGGTTGCGCAAAAGAGCAATGCAAATGAATGCATGCTCAACAGGAGGGGGAGGAACCATGCATAACCTGCGCAACCCGATATTCAGTCGGGTTGTGCAGAGTTGTGCATGCACAACCCCCAACCTGCGCCTGCACAACCTTGAGCCAAAAAAAAAAGGATCAAGTTGAGGGCCACCCACAGGTGAGCTGCTGTATTGCAGGGTGCAACACAGCAGCTGCCACCCCTGGCTGGCCCCCAACTCAGTCCCTGTGCCCCCCCACCAGCCCGATCGTGGGCATAGAGTAACATGAACCCCCACCCACACATCTCCCACAGCCCGATCGCGGGCATCACAGTTACAGAAACCCCCACATATATCCCACAGCCGATGCGGGCATCACAGTTTAGAAACCCCCACACATCTCCCACAGCCCGATCGCGGGCATCACAGTTACATGAAACCCCCCCATCTCCCACAGCCCGATCGCGGGCATCACAGTTACAGAAACCCCCCACACATATCCCGAAGCCCGATCGCGGGCAGTACAGTTACATGAACCCCCGCCCCCACCACACATCTCCCACAGCCCGATAGTGGGCAGAACGTATAGAATCCCCAGTGCCCGATCGCAGGCAGAATAACCTCCCCCAACCTGAATATCTCCCTGGTGGTCCAGTGGACCATAAAGCCCGATCGAGGGCAGAATGTCACATCCTGGCCCCCAAACATCTCCTGGTGCTCTCAGTGTCCCCCACCCACCCATGAAGCCCTTCAACCCCGCCTCCCCGCAGCCGGGCGGGCGACAGCATCCCACCCATTTCGCTGCTGCCCAGCGACTTTAGTCGGACGCTTACAGGGTAAGCTGCTGTTACCACGGGCATGCAGCCCATACATACATGACAGTCCAGATTTGTGAATGATGTCATTCACAAATCTGGACTGTCATGTACTGGTAGGCTGCATGCCCATTGGCTGTAGCTCTGCACCACTGGCATGCAGCCCCACCGGACAGTCAGTCGGTGGGCGGCGGGCGGCAGGTGGGTGGATGCTGTCACCCACCTGCTGCGGGGAGCGGGTGGAGGGGCTGTGGTGGGTGGGGGGACACTAGACACCAGGAGATGTTTGGGGGGTTGTGATGTGACATTCTGCCTGCGATCGGGCTTTACGGTCCACTGGACCACCAGGGAGATATTCGGTTGGGGAGGGTTACATCTCTGCCCGCGATCGGGCACTGGGGGTTCATACACGCTCTGCCCGTGATCAGGCTGTGGGAGATGTGTGGCAGGGGCGGGGTTCATGAACTGTACTGCCCGTGATCGGGCTTCGATATGTGGGGGTTTGTAACTGTGATGCCTGGGCGATCGGGCTTCCGGGATATGTGTGGGGCTAGACCTGTGATGCCCGGGATCGGGCTGTGGGATATGTGTGGGGGGTTTCTGTAACTGTGATGCCTGGGATCAGGCTGTGGGAGATGTGTGGGGGGTTTCATGTAACTGTGATGCCCGTGATCGGGCTGCATTGTGCGTCAGTCCCCGATGGCTGCTGCCTGGCAGGGTGGCCAAGAGCAAGTCCTCAGGAATCGGTGCACCTACATGCAAATGGCATGCAAATGGGGCCATAAATAGATGCAAATGGTCCCCCTGCGCCTTGCATAAATTATGGCCCCATTTGCATGTCACCTTTTGAATATCGGAAATTTGAGCATGGCGCAATGGAACTTGCGCCACCGCAAGTTTAATGCTCAACTCTGGCAACTTGGTGGCAAGTTCCACTGTGCCATGGCTAGGCTGTGGAGTTGGGGTGATATTCAAAGGAGTTGCTAATAGTGCAACTCCTTTGAATATCACTCCGGCCACACCCCTGCGCAACTATTTTGAGCAGCACAGGGGCTTGCACCTCAGAATGGTGCAGTTTGAATATCTGGGCCTAAGTGTTCATGGAATGCACATTTTAATATGATTTTGGAGAAATAAAAAAAACATCTGTGGGCTTGACAAGATTTCACCATAGATAGGGTGGATCTACTATTAAACCTTTAATTCAAGTAATAAAAACAAAATGTCATGCTCATTTATTGTATGGAGCAGATGTTTGGCAACTTAAAGACATAAACAAGCTAATTATCTCATTATTTAAAATGCTCAGAAGTACAATGGGCTTGAGTCATTCCTGCAAAGCAGCCTACATTAGAGCAGATCTGGGACTAACCCATATAATGCAATGATTGAAACAAGGAAATACATTTTTCGATGAAGTTTACCAAGTTACCTAGTTCATCAATATCAACATATTATCTTTCAGAGAGAGAAAAATGGTTTGAGCTACAGTAGGTTACATGTACATATACTGGTACACTATACTGAAATCCCTTCTTAGTAGGCATAAGTTATTAAGTCTCAAGAAAGCAGTGAATATGGGGATTTCTTTTAGCATCCAATATAGACAAATATGTTGCTAGACAGATCAGTAATAACTGAAACAATGAAGATTTAAAAAATATAGTCAACTCATCTTATTCCAGTTGGTTAGCGAGAGATAACCTGTTTTTTGGATGCAAATCTTATTTAAATATATTGACAGGTCCAGAGCTCAGCAGATGTTTCACAAGTTATACATTTGAGCAGTTCCCAGAAATGTTTTGTTATTTTGTTATAATAAAACTACCATGGAGTCTAATAATTGTACCTGTTCTGTAGGGAGGAGGGAAGATTGTATGCATGTTATGTGGTGTTCTTGGTACTTAAAGGAAAGAACTTATTGGATTGGACATTTTTTGAATATTGTATACACAATGGATAAGCAAACAATTAACATTTTAATTCATATGGAAGATTGCTGGACAATTGAAAGATGGGGTATTTTTTTTAGCAATATATAAAATAAAAAAGATTATTGTTAAATCTTCCCTGTGACAAAAGCGATTAAATAGAGAATATTTTTACATGATAATGATTATGGATTGGTATGGATGAATTTTATGACATTGATATTGTTTATAGATGTGCTCATTGTATTTTGTCTAACAAATGAATGGGTCAAGCCCATCACTAAGCATGACATTTGACTGTTTAAAATTGTAAAAGGTTTTTTAGCCACACAGTAAAATAATTTAATTGATATATTCACTCATAACTTGGCTCATTTTCAATATTTTTACTCAAAACATTCAGTATGGCCTTTTTGGTACCTAACCTTATGAATACAGCAGATTGGATTTTTAAAATCTTGGCTGAAAGGTGGTTTTTCACTCACTTCACAAAACCACCTTTCATGTGGAATTCAAACATTTGCACCTACAGGGATCATAGTATGAAGTCACACAAAGACCATCTGCAAAATATGGGGTCAAATTACTGAAATACAACAAAGTTATGAATGTACTTTGAGCATTTTTCATACTTCCTCATAACATTGATAACATTTAATATTTTGACTCCAAACATTCAACCTATTTTTTTCACACCACCTCATGAGCCTGACAAGTGGTACTTTTCAAATTCTGACTGAAATGCGTTTTCATACTTGTAACTGGAAATTACATTTTAGACTGTTTTCTATGAATGCCAAATGTCATATTTATAAGGGGGAGTCATAGAATGACTATGTTGAAATTCTGGGGGGAAATTAAAAAAAGTATTTAGAAACATTTTGTGTAGCCAACTTTAACCACAACGAGTAATGCTTTCTGATCTTGTGCCACAGAGCTGAGTTTTGGGGTAGCTCAGAGACCCAGTTGGATGTGCCAAAGCTGAGGGGAAGGCTCTGTCATGTGGCAGCACTCTCCATCCTGGCAAGGGAAGATGCAATGTTGGTGCCGTGGACCAACAGCCATATAGTTTTGAGAAATCTTCTCAGAAAAAAAGAACATTCATTGTAAAGAACTGTGTTAATGCACCAGCTAGGTTTCAACTTACTACCACAAAAGTATGGAAGTGTGGTGTTAGGGTTTGCAATCTTAACTCCCATCCCCACCAGCAGCAAAAAGGCAAGACCACACACGCAACCACAGACAGCCATCACCAGGAAAGACAAGCAACATACAAATGGTTACAAGTGACACAAATGCAGTAGCTCTGATGTGCAGCCTTTGTGGACTTGTATCTGAAATCACAACTGTACAGCTGTCTTACAGCATTCAAGATTACCTGTGAGTGCAGAAGCACTGGCATCACATGGGCCCTCGCTTCTGCAGACAGAAGTACTGTTGTAGTTTGGGTATCTTGGATTTATGTATGTTGTTCTGGAGCTGCAGGTCCCACAAGTACCTGCATTTCTGCAGTCAGAAGTCAGTGTGTTCATCAGACATCTGTGGCTACAGTGGCAAAGACCATTCAGGGACCTGCACTTCTGCAGACAGAAGTACTGCTGTAATTTTGTTATCTTGGGTTTCATGGGGCCTGTGCTTCTGAACCCAGAGATCAGCCAGTATGTCTTCCACCTGTGGCTGCAGAACAGCAAGTCCCTTAAAGGATTGTGCTTCTGTAGGCAAAACTGTGTGCTTGTCTTACATTGTGCATTAGTACCTATAGACAAACAGACTCTTATAATTGGGGTATCATGGATTTTTATCAGTGCTTGCAGTGGCCTGTGTCTCTATAGAGAGGTAATGTTATGATTTAAGTATCATGGATTTCTATTAGATGGTCAGAAGTGTGTGTTTATGTCTAGTGGTGTGTGTACTACAAATGTAAATTCATGAAGGTATCACTTCAGTGCCTCTTGCATTGGGTCATCTGGAATCAGTTGTAAGTAGTTGGTCTTACCTGATGGTGGAGATCTGTGGTTGCACATGTGGTCTTGTCTTATCCGTTTGCTGCTTGGGGTGGTGGGGAGTTAGGGTTGGAAACCCTAACTCTGACTTGATTTTTCCCTACTTTTATGGTGGTAAGTTGAACTCAAACTGGTGCACTGTTCCAGTTTTTGGAAATATATATTATATAGGTGCTACATGAATACATCAGTTAGGGTTCTCATGGTTTCAATGATTCCCCAAATTCACATTGATGTCAATATTCCCTATATAATTAATGTAAAGTTTTCTATATAGATCAAGTATAGTTATAGGTTATATGGGTTATAGTTGGTAAATACTTTTAAAATTGTGATGTGGAGCCATCCATTTTAAGGAAGGGAAGAGAGTTGTGGTGATGTCACTGCCTCCCCAGCACTAACAATATGCAATGGAGCAGGTTAAAACAAATTATTACCACAGATATGGATCATGACAGACTGTTACAGCAAGCACTGGATTCTGTTGTTATACCATGACAAACATAAAATCCAATATTTTCTTCACAGTGCAATAAGATTCCGATCAGCACAGCTCAGTAGTTGTCACCTGCTGCATGCACACTGCGAATACTGGTGAGACAGTGACATCATCACAGCATCCTTCCTTTCCAGAAAATGGATGCCACCATATCCCTGTTAAAAACTTTCAGTGCTTCACTGAATTCATTGGCTAAACATTTCCAAGCAAGCCAGTTTATTGACATTTATAGTAACTGTTGAAATAATCTTATATGAAATTGTACACATTCAGTTGAACTTCAGAAATGCCTTAAAAACATATAATGTTATTTACATACTAATGTATTGAGAGAGGTTTGCTGAAGTTTGTGTAATACTAATGTTGCATCAAGAACTCATTTGAATTGTGCTTGAGTATGACATTTCTGCTTGCTAGACTTTGTGCCTGAACTATAACTTACCTATCAAAGAAGTTTATTCTTCTTTCTTTTTTTTTTACAAATTATTTTCTTACTTTTGTATGCACATTGGAGGCCAGGAGGGAAAGGAGGCATAAACAGAGATATACAAGTTATTGTGAGAAATCAACAGAGTGGCTTGTAAAAAAAACCTTTTCCCTACTTATGCCCCAAACACACTTCACGCATCTGCTCCCACCCCAGTACCACTGTCTTTATTAAACACACCCAGCCCCCCACCCAATTCTACTCTGGTTGACTCCACCCTCCTCCTATCACCAGAACTCACGAAACCATCCTGTTATAAAGAAAAGAACACCCTAGTGTAAAGCATCTGCTCTGTTAAGTGTCCATCTCATAATGGTGGGAATGATTGAGTAGTGATGTCTTTGCTCTTAGTAAAACCTGATTGCTGACAATTCAACCTACCAGACAGATTTTAATTGGAGCAAAGATGCCACCTTTCATTCATTCACACAATTTTTAAACAGACACTGAGAAGAGCAGATGCTCTGTGCAGAAGGACAATTTTCTTTTTTCAGGTTGATTTTGTAGATTATGGTGGGGGGAGGGAGGGAGGTGAGGACCAGAGGATGGTTGAGTGGTGGATTGGATATGCTTAGTGAAGACAACAGAACTCAAGTGGCAGGAGGTGGATGGAGTACATTTGGCATGTGGGTGGGGAAAAGGATTTATTTTTGGAGCAGAACAGCTTGCAGCAGCAGCATGCATTTGGCCAGGGTAGAGGAGGAGGGAGGAGTTTGCCAGTGGGGGTGGCTGGGAGTGGATATCATGGTTTCTACAGTATAATTGCTGGGTAAGGGGAGGGGGGTATAGCATACAATCCACATAAGGATTTGCCTGTGAATCAACTATCCACCATACAAATTTTGACAATTTGCCTGCCAAATAACAACACAAATTGTAGTCCTCAGCATTGCGAATTTGCTGAAATTTGCAAAGTTTTTTTCACAGAGTGAGTTTCAACAGTTTTGTATACCACCAGCTACAAGCACTGTCCATTTGATGCTCCTCAAGGCTTGATGTAGTATTAACATGTACTTTTGCTGTCTGAATTTGAGGTTGTAGGAGTTCTAAATTTCTGATGAGCAGAAACCAGTGGCTTTTTGTACTATGGCTGTCTTCTCTTGTGAAACATGTAGCAGATTAGTGTCCTTAAAATAAGTAAATAGATTTCCAGAATGGGGTGTCAACTGGGAGGTTAGACTGACTGGGTGTGTATATGACATTGCATTTTGAAAAAAAAAAAAGACCAGATTTCTATTAAGAATTGAAGGAGATGCTGAAATACAGAAGAACACAATAGGGTGTGTATTGACATTAGGTCTATCAGAAAAAATAATAAAAGAACTGGGTTGGTTGGTTAAGTAGGGTTGGGCAGACAAAATGGGCTGATACTCTGTTTCTTGCTGGCACATTATGTATTTCTGTTTCTAAATTTAAAGTGCCTTGTCTAGTTATAGCCAGTTAAGATTGGAATACAGTAGTAAATGCTGCCTTCAGAGATCTGCCATCAGTCTGAAATGTACTGACTTTACCTTACTTTTTGGTTCCTTTTACTTGAGAGATTATGGATTTGCTGTTCACCTCCATATCTTTTGAAATAGAAAAAGGAGAGCTTTGTTTTAGTGAAAGTGTGGCTTGATTTAGCATTTGTTTTATGTATTACACATTTGTAGTAACTTGTTTTGTTTGTCATCTGCCTTTGATCTGGAAACAACTGCAAACAAATTATTCTGATTAACTCATAAAACCTGTAAAAAGAGGTTAATAATAAGCATTACTATTAATAATAAAACATTAATGAATGAACATGGGCAGAATAAAATAGAATTTTACTACACCAGTAGTGTCACTGCAAATTGAATTTGTTGTCTTCTACTCCTCCAGTTTTTCACCTGTAAGCTATCCATGTTGTCAGAGTAATGATATTTTTTTAGTTAGTATTTCTTGTTACATTCTGGATGATTTGCTGTGGGAGAGTTTTCTTTACAAAATGTTCTACAGCTTCATCGCTTCCCTGCCCTTTTTTGTATTTCTCCTCCCTGCTAAGCCTGACCTTGAGCTTCCTTGGTTTCATTGCTTCAAAACATTATCTTTGCTTTGTTTATATGGTGAACACCTTTACATACATGCTTGTTCTTATTTTTCTCTCCTGCCATGTTTCTATTCCTTGCCTGCTAGACTTGACCTACCAAATGGGTTAAGCAAGCACTATTGCCATTATATGTCAGGAGTTTTTTGTTCATTAATATTTTAATAAACATAAATTTGTTGTATATAATATGAAGTGCTGTCTCACAGTTATTTCTCTACTATTTGATTTAATGCTTAATACCTGCACAAGTCTTTAGATATGCAATAGATTTACAGTCTACATATTATGTACTGCAGTCCTTTTGTTTAGATATCTCAGATGATTCTTTTTAGTTATGAATAAACTATATTTGAAATTTGTTTTAACCTCCTCCCACAAAGATTGCTCTCTGTACTTTTTTGACGAACTTGCTAGTACAGTATGCATCACTAGACCACTTCTCTTTGTCTGTTTATCTGGGTTGGTCAACAAAACTGAACCAACAGTCCAGCCCCATTTAACTGGTAACCATCCCCCTGTCACCTGACAAGAATCCCAGAGGATCCCCTACCTATTGTGTAAGAAATCTCCCAACTCTCATAGGTAGCAATTAAGGTTGTATCCCTTCTAGTAACTCTAAGTTCAATGGTAAGGAATGCCTCATGCTTAGGGATGTGGTGGGGCAGTGCCTAGATGTGCCACCTCCCATCCATCTGCATTGGGATGTTCTTTTTCTGCCAGCCCCCAAGATATCAGTTGTGAACATATTACCTTCTGTGATATTCATGGACCTGGCCAAAGCTTTTCACTCAGTATCCCACTCTCTCCTCCTGAACAAACTATCAAGCTGCTGGACTCTCAAAGCCAGCTATTGCCTGATTCAGTTCCTACCTAATGGGCAGATTACAATCAGTCAAGATTGGTGACTCCCTATCCCTCTCATTCTCCATCAATACTGGTGTCCCGCATGGCTCTGTGCTCATCTCTCTTCTCCTTTTGGCTTTCTTAAATGACCTACCAAACATCAACAACTCCTTTTTCTCCTCCATTCACATGTATGCAGATGACGCAGTCCTGTACACTGCTGGCTCTACCCCTTCAGGTGTAGTGACCAGTCTCCAGTGCAACTTTGATAAAGTCCAGCTCTGGTTTCCCTCAAATTAATTGTTCCTAAACATGAAGAAGACTGTCTCCATGACCATCGGCACAAAGAAGAAATTCTCTACTCTAAACTTTCTCCTTTTCTTCCACACACTAGCCTGAACTACCTTAGTGGATGTTACATTCATTATATATCTAGGGTCTAGCTCGACCAGCACCTGGACTTTTCTGTTCATATAGAGGCCATCCATAAGAAAATGCACCCCAAACTTTGTGCTCCATACAGAAACCATGGGTGCATTGCCCTGCCAGCCCACCATGCAATTTTATTGAAAAATATTCTCCTTCTTTTTGACTATGTGATATAGTCTATAGTACCACTCCCAAGTCCTCCCTGGCTGAACTGGATACCCCAATAGCAAACCCTAATGCTCACCCCATTCCAAAAGTAAGTAAGCTAAGATGGGTACAGAATAAAAGAATGGTATGACCATTAGGGTTTGCAACTCCAACATACACTCCTCACATCTGTTCCTGCATGCAGGGTGGGGTGGGGTGTTAGGGTTGGAAACCAAGGATGGGGGTGGGGTCTTTGGGGATGGGAACTCTAATATTTAATGAGTGACAGACATGACAGAAAGTATACCTAGGCACCCTGAATAATGTCAGATATATATGCCCCCATTAACTCTGACAGACATATAACCTAACCCTAACCTAACTCCACAACAAGTAAATATTTAATGGGGGTCACACATAATAGAAGGTGTACCTCAGCACCCTGAACAATATCAAATATGTGTCCCCCTTAACTCCAAAAGACATATGATCTAACCCACACCCCGAACCAAACCCTAATGCTAACTTCAGAACAAGTAATATTTAATGGGGGCACACATGACAGAAAGTGTACCTCAGCACCCTAGCTGTATACAGTAGCCTAGAGGTTAGAGGTTAGAGTATTTTACTGTGAATGAGATTGGAACATCCAGCAGACCTGAGTTTGATTACCACAACTGCCGTTTGCATACCATGTGACTCTGAGTAAGTCACTTAACCATCCCAGTTCTCCTGGGTCACCCCTGAAAGCAGGCATTTGTGCCTAGCTGGCTTTACCCAGTTACTAAAAGAACAAAACAAATAGTAATAATAAAACAATATTGTATACAGGTATGTACCCAGAATTAACTCCAACAGATACATAACCTTACCTTAAGCTAACTCCAGTACAAGTTATATTTACTGGGGGGGCACACACAACAGAAGATGTACCTCAGCACCCTGAACAATATCAGATATGAGATATGTGCCCCAGTTAACTCCAACAGCTATATAGCCTAACCATAACCTGAACCTGCGTGAACCCAAACATTTCAATAGAATAACATTAGAACTTTCACAGGCCATTGCTCACTCAATATTTGGAGTTAACTGTAACACTATATATGAAAAGGCAGACCTCATCGACTACTACAACATTAATGCATCATACCAAGGACAGTCATCACAGGTTATTCACAGCACCCCAATATTTCCATGAAAATTAAACATGGAGCCAATTGCAGAATTCATGGCTGATGTTTACCACACTTCACACTCATATGTGTAACTGCACTTGGGACTATAAGCTCATCAAGCTTCAGACAACTCGCTTGAAAATGACTGTTATGCCCTAAAAGCTGAAATCAGGTTTTTACCCATAATTCCTAAATCACTGTGCGTTAAGTGCAAACTTAAATTTATGTTACTCTTTGGACTGAGCCCCATATATTTGAGGGGTCAAAACCCCTCTCCTACCCTTTCCTACATGTACACATTTCCCTTAACTATAACAGTAACCCTAACCCTAATTCTACTACCGGGTAGTTGTCAGTCAACATAAATTTTACTTTGTACATCAAGCTGCACAAAGTGTAGTAGGGCAAGTCTCTCTCTCCTAAGCTTTCTTGAATGTACACATTTCTTTTAACCCTCTTAATTTTTTAAGACAATGTAATTGTATCCTTATTTCCCTGTGGGAGCACAGGGCCTGTGGTCCCAGAACTCCATACTCCCTTGCATATTTGTGTGTGAAAGCACAGGGCCCTCTGGGCTCTGCACTGCTATCTATCCAGTAGTCCCTAGTAGTATCTGTATTTCTCTTTGGTAATGCAGAGTCCTCTGGGCCCTGCACTGCCATCCATGCATTACTCCTAAATAGTACCTGTACTTGAGTGTGGGAGTGCAAGGCCCTTCTGGGTCCTGAGCTCCCATCAGTGTGTCAGTCCCTAATAGTATCAGTATTTCTGTGTGGGAGCGCATGACGCTCTGGGTCCTGCACTCACATGCATGAAGTGATAAAGAGACACTTGAGTATACCTCACATTACAATATTATCCTATGGGAAGTTAAGCAAAATGTAAAGCCACAGAACTCCAGAGCAAAGTAATATATTTTCTCCAAACCAGGAAAAGGTGCATCTGTGAGGCAATCCCTCAGTACCCTGAAAATTTCAGAGCAAACCATTTCTTAACTCCATAGTGACAAAGAAACTGCACTGTAAACCTCCTAGTACAAATTTATCCTAGAGAAATTAACCAAACTTCAAATCCACAGAACTGCAAGCCAAAGAAATATATTATCACAAAACCAGAATAATGCACATCTGTGGAGCATGCCCTTTCTACCCTGAAAATTTCAGTCCAAAATTCCAAACTGTTTCTTTGCTATGAAGCGACAAAGAAACAGCTATATACAATTTCTTTTTTTTTTGCAAAATGTGATTAAGAATCCTGCTTTGTGATCAAGAATACTGATTTGTGATCAAGAATCCTGTTTCATAAAAAAAAATACTCTTTTGCTCTCAAGAAATCCTATTTCACATGGCACATCTATCTTTTCCCATAGTAAATAATAGAACACTTTTAAAAATGTAATAACTTTTGAATGGATGAAAATTTTTTCACCAAACCTTCAAAAGTCACATCTGTGACCCATGGCCTATTAGTCCTGAAAATTTCAGACCACAACCCTAAGCCATTTTTGTGCAGCAGTGTGACAAATGAATTTGATAAAAATGGTAATTTACAGATTTTTGAGACATCATATCTCCCCACCCCATATCTAACATGAACAGAACTTACCAAATCAATAGATCGTTGATCCCTGGTGGTATATGCCAACTTTTATCCAAATCACTTGAATGGTTGCAAAGTTATTAAAGCACAAAAGTTTGAGTTTAACATGGAAATAAATAAATAATTTGACAAAAAAAAATATGATTTACATATGTTGGGACTCTCCACACCCGCACATTCAACTTAAATGAAACTTGCCATATCAGGAGAACATTGGTCTCTAATGAGACATGCTAAATGTTTTATAAATTGTCCGAACAGATGCTAAGTTATTAAAGCACAAAATATTTAGTTTAACATAGAAGTGAAGAAAGATTTTGACAAAAAACAGTGATTTACTTATTTTGGGACACAATATCTCCACTCCCTCAAGTTCAATTGAAGCAAAATTTGCCATTTTATGACATCCCTACTTAATGATGGGACATGCCAAATTTCATGCATATCACCTGAACGTTTGCAAAGTTATTAAAGCACAATTTATTAAGTTAAACATAGACCCGAAGAAAGATTTGCATAATCAACTGGAATGCAACTTACCACATAAAGACACATTTGGTCTCTAAGGGATCTTGCAAAATCTGATGCAAATTTTATGAACAACTGCAAAGTTATTAAAATGAAAATTTCAAAAGAATATTTTTATTGTAAAAAGAGAAATGCACTTTCACATGGCACATCTATTTTTTCCCATAGGAAATAATGGGAAACTTTGATATTTAATGGGGGGGGGGTGTTTAACCAGAAAAGGTACACTAAGCTGAAGCTTGTTTCCAGGTTAAGTTAAGTAACTTGCTCAGGGTCACACAGTATGTAGGTGGCGACTGTGGGATTCAGTCCCAGGTCTCCAAGATTGCAGCTCAGAGACCTAGAACACTATGCTATACTGCCTTCTATAACTTTAGAACAGATTAACATTTTTTCACCAAGCCTTCAAAAGGCACATCTGTGACCCAAGACATATATACCCTGAAAATTTAAGACCAGAACCCCAATCAATTTTTGCACAGCGGTGTGACACAGGATTTGACAAGAAGTGGTAATTTTCACATTTCATGACACTGCATATCTCTGTACCCACACAATTTACTTGAATGAAACTTGCCACATCCAGCAATCTTTGGTCACCAAAAGAGCATGCAGCATTTCATGTGAATTGATCAAATAGCTGTGAAGTTATTGAAGTTCAGAAATATATATGTATAAAATTCATTGCAAAAAACTTCATTAATGCATCAGTCAGGATTCTTACTAAAGTGATAAGAGCAGGGAAATGTGATGTTAGGGTTTCCAACCTAAACACCCAACCCCCGCTATGCAGACACTGACAGGAGTTGGGGGTGTGCCTTTGGATCGTCAATCCTAATGCTCACCCCATTCCAAGAATCTGAATTTAAAGGGGCATTTTTTATTTATGATCTTTACATGCCTTGGCCCCCTTCCCTTTGGACATTTAAAAATGGAAAACAATACTTGATTTAGATAAACACCACAGGTATTATCTAAGCAGGGCAGATGAATCAGATTCTGAGGTCAGTTTTCACCCAAAAATGGCCATAAATATGTTACTTTTGTCCCCAGAAGCTCTTTCACAAGACACCTTTCCTTGTTTTGTGAAACAATGTGATTGTGCCACAATTTGCAGCACAAACTCCCCTTGTTTCATGAAACAATCACTGCAATTTGCAACTGAAATACATCTGCAGAGAAAACTAACATATTTCTGTGCCTTATTTGGAAAATCTTAACCCATAATCTGATTCCTCGAGCCCTGATTAGGTAAACACAACTGTTGGTGTTTATAGTATTTTTAAGATACTTAACTTTTACTGCCTCACTAACTGAAAACAAGATGGCAGAAGCTCAAAAGAAATTTCTCATTTGTGAAAAAGAATGGCACTTTTGTGAAAGAGAAGCACACTTTCACATAGGACATCTAATTTTTCCCATAGGAAATAATGGGAAACTTTCAAATGTAATAACTATTGAATAGATTAATACTTTGTTCAGCAAGCCTTCAAAAGTCACATCTGCAATTCAAGCCAACTTACCCTACAAATTTCATAGCAAACGTCAAAGCCATTTAGGTGAAACAGTGTGACAAAGAGGTTACATAAAAATGGCAATATTCGCATTTTGTGACACTCTGCATCTCAGCACCTGAAAATCCTACCGGAACAAAACTTGCACATCAATAGATCTTTGGTCTCCAGTGGTGCATGCAAACTTTTATTTGAACTGTTCAAATGGTCGCAAAGATATTAAAGTGCAAAAGTTGGGGTTTAACATAGAAGTGACTGTTGAACACTAACTATTGTGTTGCTACAGCACCACTGATAAACAGATTAGGTAGGTAGGTAGATAGATAGATAGATAGATAGATAGATAGATAGATAGATAGATAGATAGATACATACATACATACATACATACATACATACATATATACATAGACAGACAGACAGATAGGTAGGTAGATAGACAGATGGGTAGGTAAGTAGATAGATAGATAGATAGATAGATAGATAGATAGATAGATAGATAGATAGATAGAAAGAACATGTTCACTAGAACAGTACCCTTTTACCAGTGATTTTAATTAAATAGATGTTTTAGGAACCCACAGCACTCAAACTCCTGCAGATATGGAATGTTGTCAGTAAATCCAGACACGGTATGTGCTGAGAATCAAATTATGACAACAAGCTGCCCAGAACAATCACAGGACTAGCCCCCCCCACCCCCATGCAGTCAAGTGCATAACCTGGATAGTGAGAGTAGAGCAATTCTGCATCATTCTGACTGAGAATGCATTTTGGAAAACAGTGAGGAATTAGTTATTCTTAACTAATAACTGTGCATTGTAAATGTGGAATATGCATAAATATCAACTAATGATAAACCAGTTGAGTATTGATTGAAGATAACTGAGCCATTACAAACTCTCAGCTAATAATAAATAAATGGCAAACTGATAATTAATTAAAAGTGTTAGTTAATCCTTAAGTATGAGATAGTATAATAAATAACTGCCGAAAGGGCTTAGAATTAGTTAGTAGTTAGGGGTCCTACAAGGGGTTAGCAACTAATTCATTTGTGTGCGATAATTTAAACCCAAATAAAACAAATGAATCATTGAAAATGTATTAATTATTAGTGACTTGACTCAGTTGAGCATTAAGCCTATAGTTTTGATTGGTGATGAATTAATGTCTTCCACTTGGTCTGTTAACTTTGCTATTTGGGGATGATTTTTACTTCTTAGCAGCCCATTGATAGTATACCAGAACATTTTAGGATTTTTTAAAGTTGTTAGCTTGCTTGGTGTGATACAGATTTGCCTTAATTGTTTTCTTCAACTGCTCATACCATTGTTGTTGCATTTTGTATGTTTGCCAATCCTTTTCTAATTCTGCTGCCTTCTGTCTTTACCATGACTCATCATTTTCCTGAACAGGGTATTTATCTAATAAAGATGAATGACATATTCTGAGTCAGACCATTGTGCATCCCATATGTTTACATTGACAATGACCTCTATGCACTAATGGGCTTATTGCCTACCCTCCACAGATCTACAGCATGAAGGCAATTCTAAGTGACACAACAAAACACTGGGGGTCCTGTGGACTCCTGAGAGCATGCACAAACTGCTGGGAAAGGAGGTGTAGGATACGGGCACAGGATATGTCAGCAGATTCCCTGCTGTATCCTGTGCATACCTCCCACTGAAGTCACCTGCTGGCTGTGAGGTGCAGTGTGTCCATTTTGTGCTGCCCACATCCTGCAGTCAGCAATGGAGGGCTGCTAATGGCCTGTTGAGTACTCGCCTATTCTTTTTCTGATTATGGTACTCCCTTCAACACACAATTCCTTGCTCCATAAGGAGCAGGGTATCCACTCAGAGATCAGGTCAGGCATCCAACTGGATGCCTAACCTTGTCTATGATCCCTCACCACTGCATACCACTGGGGGTTTGACACATAGACAGGCACCCTGCAGAGGCATGCATTAGTGCAAGTGAGGAGCTGCATCAGCAAGGTCCACACTTTTCATGGTTACCTGGATCACATTTTGCATTGGCCCCATTAAGACCACTGTATGACTTATTATGCAGCTTGGAGGTGCAGACCATATAATACATATTCCAGAGTAAACAGACATTTACAGTAGTTTTAGGACCTAAGATACTGTAGAAACAAATGTAATGTATTGCTGATGCACTACAACTTGAATAAGTCTATGGCAAAATAAAAATGATGTGTACGCATTTGGGCACTTAAACATAATTGACCTTTCACTCATACAGATGTACTGACTCATGACCTCACTTACTTATTTATGAATGCACACCCATTTACCCACTCATTGACCTACTCACCTGCCTTACAAATCACTTACTCTTACATTCTCCAATTCAATCACAGTTTCTGAATCACTCACATACAATTCAACTTATCCACCCACCTGATCAAACAGACATCCACTTAAACTCAACCACCCATTAATTAATTCACTTATCTAACCAGACAGTCAGTCAGTCAGTCAAACAGTCAATCAAGCAGGCATCCAGTGAGCTGCTCAGGCGTGCCTATCTGTCTCTCTTGTTCTTTCTCCCTGTCACAATCTCCTTCTGTACTTCTCTCCATCATCTAGCCCTCTCTCTAACTTCTTCATTTTTCATTAATTCATCCTTCAGTTCATACACTTATCCATTCTCTAATTTACCCATGTTCTTACTAAAACAAACAATGCCTATTGCAATCTAATCTCAAGAGCAAAATGCGAATATTTCCATCTGCTGCTTCCTTTTGTCTTATCTGACACAGAAACTGTAATAAATGTTCTATATTATGTACCTGAGCTGTGGCATATAGCAAATCATCAGTGCGAAATCTCTGATGGCCTTTTGATGACCTGCTTCTCATCACATGTCACTGCTATGCTGATGAGAAAGCCAGAAAACAGCTGACAGGGCACTTGGTTTTGTACCTGACTATAAATAAGCCTCTTTAAAGTCTCACAAATACTTTTGTCTGGTTGTCTGAATTCTGGTATTATACAGAATTAATGCAGTGAAGGTATGAAGCAGGATTTTACTGCAGTATAAAGTGCAGATTTTGTTTGAAACTTAACAGCTGCTAAGACAAAGTTTGAGGGTTCTTTCACTTTATTTTGGCATTCCCAAGTCCACCATCAATGGTCTCTTGAAATCCAGAGATCCTGTGCCAACTGATTTTTATTCAGATGTGAAGGAGAGACAGATGGCCCATTTTCAGAAGGCATGGCCCAAGTTGCTGACAATTGCGACTTGCATTAAATGCCGATGTGTTGGGGGCCCTGTGCCTGATTACAGAACAGCCAGGGTCTCTGGTGGCTATGTCCACAACTTGCGGCACCTCAAGCATTGCACCAAAGAAAAGGTGCACCTTAACAGGGTGCCCCAAACTGTAGTAAAGCCCACCAACAGGGTGCGAGCCCCTCTCCAAGTCCCAGGCTCTGTGTAATGTCCCAAAGGCCTGCTCAAGTTCCCCCCATACTCAAGATGTGCCCCACAGGGCTGAACATGTCTCCCTCCCTCCATACCTGAGAAGGGCCCCACAGGTCTGCACATGCCCCCCTCCCGCAGGGGGTTTATGATGTAACTAGTGGTGTAGGACCACTTCGGTGCAGGCAGCCTGTGACTTGTCACAGACTACATTTTGGGATATTGATTGTTATTACTCATGACGCAAAGTGCTAATTGTACCATTTGTTTTGGTGCAAGTTACTTTGTGACATGTGTAACCATTCTGGAATCAGGCCCAGATTCTTTACATATTTTAATGTGTTTATTTTTTTTATTAGAATCAAATTTGGCATATCGTAGTACACTATGATATGAACTTGTTTTAATGCGAAGTAGACACAGAGCTTACTTAATGAACCATAAACAGTAGCTAGAATATTGTTGGAGCACTGACTGCTACTCAAATGTGTTACTAACCATATTACAGACACCGCCTATACTAGATGAAGAGAGCATACACCGAGGCGACTGGTATAAACTGTACATTTAACAGTTCATAGGTTCAAAACGGAGGACTGATGCACTAAAAGGGAGCCTACACACATTAGGGGCATGGAATGTGAAATGGGTGCTCAGATTTAACATGAGAAAGTGCAAGGTACTACTCTGAGGAGTAAGGAATCTGGGTTGGACAAACCCTGTGTGGCACAGTGGACAGCATGTCTACAGAAAACAATCAAGGGGTAAATGTGGTCAGAAAATTGAAATCTGGGAGGCAGTGTAGTGTGACAATAAAAAGAACAGCAAACACAGGTCATGGGAAGTGATTCTCTCATATATAGAAACTTGGTTAAACTGCACCTGCAGCACTGCATCCAGTTCTGATCAGTGCAGTACATTACAGAAAAGACATCGAAGTAATCAAGGGAGGCCAGTACATGGCCACTTAGCAGATCTGCTTAACAGAGATCCAGGAGGAACAAAATGGGGAAGAGATACTGTGGGTTAAGCTGGAAAGGAAAATAGGGCCAGCCATCCGCACAGGTGTGGTCTATAGACCACCAGCCCAGGAGGAAGAAACAGACAGGGACCTGATGTTAGCCATCCAAAGGATGGCAAACAAGGGTGAGGTAGTACTGGTTGGAGACTTCAATATTCCAGACGTGGACTGGAGCTTCCCAGCAGCAACATCAACTGGGAGCAGATTTATCCTGGACTCCCTTCAGGGTGCCTTCCTCAAGCAACTGGTCATGGAACCAACTCAGCAGAAGGCAGTACTGGACCTTGTGCTCACAAACAGGGACAGCGTGATGGGGGTAACAGTGGGGGAGCACCTGGGGAACAGTGACCACCAGTCACTGTGGTTTGAAATCACAGAAAGAGCAGAACCAAACCACACAAAAACACATATCCTGGATTTTAGGGGGGCAGATTTTGGGAAAATGGGGAGATACTTGAAAGAGGCATTAAGGGGAATGGGGCAGGAATCAGGGTTGAGGGACAGCGGGCAGTATTTAAAATGGGTATTACAAGAGCAACAGAATTATGTATTAAGCAGGTTAGCAAGAGGAAAAGGAAGAGGAGACCATTATGGTTTTCCAAAGAGGTAGCAAAGAAAGTGAAAGCCAAAAAGATTGCATTCAGGCAATACAAAAAGACACAGGCAGAAGGGGATAGGGAGAAGTACCAGGAGAAGCAAAGGGAGTCATGGAGGTCAGTAAGGGAAGCCAAAGCTCAGACAGAAGAACACATTGCAAAATCAGTGGGTAGAGGGGACAAAATCTTTTACAGGTACATAAGTGAAGAAAGAAAGGCAAAGGGAGGGATAGTGAGACTGAAGGGGAAGGATGGGGGCTGTGTGGAGGATGACAACAGTAAAGCTGACATATTGAACAGGTATTCCTGCTCAGTCTTTACTGAGGAAGAGGAGGGTAATGGGTCTGAATGGAGTACAAGGGGTGAGAATGGTGCAGAAATGGACACAAGTCCCTTTACACAAGAAAGGGTCCTGAAGGAACTGGAAGTAATAAGAGTTGATAAAGCAATGGGGCCAGATGGGGTGCACCCCAGGGTTCTTAAAGAACTAAGAGAGGTGGTGGCTGAACCTCTGTCTATCCTGTTTAGCTGATCACTGGAAACAGGGGAGGTACCCAAAGACTGGAGGATAGCAGATATAGTATCCTTATACAAAAGTGGGAACAAAGAGGAAGCGGGGAACTACAGAACAGTCAGCCTCACCTCGGTAGTGGGGAAGATCATGAAAGCACTACTGAAGGAGAGATTGGTGGAACATCTGGTTGTCAATGGACTACAGGTCCCAAGGCAGTATGGTTTCACCAGTGGGAGGTCATGTCAGACCAACCTCATTGAATTTTTTGACTGGGTGACTAGGGAGGTGGATCAGAGAAGGGCAGTGGACATGGCCTATCTGGACTTCAGCAAGGCCTTTGACACTGTGCCACATAGAAGACTATTGCACAAACTGGGGAATATGGGTGTGGGCAGAACAGTAGTGTGGTGGGTAGGTAACTGGCTGGGAGGCAGGACACAGAGGGTGGTGGTAAATGGCTGTCACTCCACAGAGGGAAGAGTGACCAGTGGGGTACCACAGAGATCAGTGCTGGGACTGGTCCTATTCAATATCTTCATCAGTGACAATGCACAGGACCTAGAAGGCAGAATTTTACTGTTCTCTGATGACACAAAGCTCTGTAACAGAGTAGACATACCAGAGGGTGTAGACAGAATGAGAAGGGACCTGCAGAAACTTGGAGAATGGCCAGGGGTTTGGCAGTTGAAATTCAATGCAAGGAAGTGCAAGATAACGCATATGGGGCACAAAAACCCTGGCACAAAATATCAGTCGGGGGCTGAGGATATAGCATGCACCAAGCAGGAAAGGGATCTTGGGGTTATCATCTCTGATGACCTCAAGGCAGGGAAACAATGTGACAAGGTAGCAGGTAAAGCAAATAGGATGCTGGGATGCATAGGCAGGGGCATCACCAGCAGGAAAAGGGAGGTCATAATTCCACTATACAAGACACTAGTGAGGCCCCACCTGGAGTACACTGTACAGTTCTGGAGACCTTACCTACGTAAGGACATAGACAGGATAAAGAAGGTTCAGAGGAGGGCAACAAAGATGGTGCATGGATTGCATCACAAGTCCTATGAGGACAGGTTGAAGGAACTGAACATGTACTCCCTGGAGGAAAGAAGGGAGAGAGGGGATATGATAGAGACATACAAGTATCTTACAGGGAGGAACAGGGTGCAGGAATACACTATTTTTAAGTGAAAAAGATGTTCCAGGACTAGAGGGCATGGGATGAAGTTGGAGGGAGGACGATTCAGAGGAAACGTGAGGAAGAATTTCTTCACAGAACGGGTGGTGGACAAATGGAACACCCTGCCAGAGGAAGTGGTGGGGGTTGAAACAATCATGGGATTTAAGAATGCATGGGATAGACATAAAGGAGTTCTGGAGGTCAGGGGTAAGGGGCAACAGACTTCTTGGCAAACATAAACTGAACTTACAAGCTCAAATGGGCAGACTGGGTGTGCCATAGGCCCTTATCTGCCGACACTGTCTATGTATCTATGTATCTATGTATCATCAGCTTTTGAGGCAAGACCAAGGAGGAGAGATTTTACTGTACATACTCATACTTTCAGTCTAGAGAAGCGATTGCTGACAGGAGATGTGATCACAGTGCTCTGAGGACATGCACTCAAACCTTCAATCTGGATAAAGGAAACATTCAAAATAATTATTAGTCAAAGGCTGGTTGACAAGGAATAGTGCATCCCTGCTGACCAGTTCTCCAAAATCATTTGCACTCTGCTGAAAGAACACAGTACTCAGCCAAAATTGAACTTTGCAGGCTTTATTGCACAATATACAGTGGTAAGTGCTGTCAAGAGTATGGAGACCACTACTTGCCCCGGCACTTCCTGTACACAAACTCTTCATGGGGGGTGGGGGTGGAGGATGGACCATCTCAGTAGGCAGGCAGCAACAAATTCAGATTCATGTTCATTTATACTGGACACAGAGGCCAGGTTAGACTTGTTAGACAGGTTAGAGAGCAGACTAGATCAGCCTGATGGTCATTTTCTGCTGTCAATTTCTATGTTTCTATGTTGTCTGGATGCATGAGATGGTGGCACATGCTGAAGGGAATAGAAGAGAAGGAAGATGGAGTCATCAGTAGGAAAGCAAAAGGTTAAACATCATGTGCAATGTTTTTTGCATATTTTTAATAAAAGCTTTAAAAGCTGAAATTCAAGTCCCTGTGTTGTGATTAGTGTTTCCTGAAAATTTCTTGCTGTTTGGTTTTGTGGTTTTCTTTAAATCAGCATTTGTTAACTTGCTCTACAGTGGCTGAAAACAGTAGAGTTATTTCTATCATCTCAGTCAAACTTAATGTGCGATTACATCATTTTGGAGCTTGTTGTTTCAGATTCCCAATCAGAGCAGCACTCTGTAGAGTTTATGGCTTGCTGACCTCTCCAGCTTCCTTACAAACCCAGAATCTGGTTTGTGTTTAGATTGATCACCTTAAAATATACCATTCTCTTCCTTAACAAAGCTGGTCATTTCAGTTCCAATGCTAAACTGAAGTAATGGAAATCTTTTTCTGTGAGAAACCAGCTTGTCTGTATCACAGCTCTGTTCTCTCTAATCAAACCTCAGTTTTTTTTTCTCACTATGTAACACAGGACTGTTTAATGAATATAAAATTATTCTAAATTTTGTTCATTCACATAAACAGTTTGTCTTTGATGTAGCATTCATAAATACAATCATGCAAGAACATTTTATTTTCATATCAGATTGACAAATATGTGATTGTCACACTCTACTACAGTATTTCAAGCACATGTACTGTCAGAACTCACAAATTTAAGATCTTTGGTGGTTTCTGTTGGCAAATACATCATGCATGTGTACAACTAGAACCACTATGTTGCATCCTGATGCACGGTGTCTCTGCCTCACAGTTGAGGCAGCTGCAATCTACTGCCACCAGTCCCCTGTTCCACAAGCCCCCTGCCTTCTGCTCCACATTCAAGGCTGCTGCACCCTGCTGCCCACTGTCTTCTCCCACACAGTCATGGATTGTGCACTCTGCTGCCTCCATCCTCTGCCTAAAGAATCAGGACTACTGTACCCTGCTGCTCCCTGCCCAAACAATTGGGGTTGCTGCACCCCACTGCCCTATCTCTCCCACCCTCACAGTTTGGGAAGCTGCACCTTTTTCCCCCTGTTCCTGTCTCCACAGTCAAGGTTGCTGTCCTGCGCTAGGTCCTAAAGTGCCATGTTCCCTGCCTCCATCGGCAGGGCTGCTGCACCACACGTACCCCATCTCACAGTCAGGGCTGCTGTACCCTGATGTCCCATGTGTCCTGCCCCATGGTCAAGGCTTCTGCACCATGCTTTTTTCTATCACCTATCACCACAGACAGTGCTGCTACACCTTGCTCCTTTCTACACAGTTGTAGTTGCTGTGGCCTGCTGTGGCCTGCTGTGCCCTAGAGCCCCATGCCTCTGCAGTTAGGGCTGCTGTACCATGCTGCCACTTGCCACAAGATTCAGGGCATTTTCTGCACCCTGTTACATGCCTCCACAGTTCAGGCAGTTGCACCCTGCTGTCCCCCTGCCACCAGAGTCAGATCCTTTGCTACACTCTGCTGAGACAGGAACAGGGGACAACATGTGCAGTGTCCCTGACTGTGAGGGTGAGAGAGAGAGAGAGTGAGAGAGTAGCAGGGTGCAGCATCCTCAACTGTTTAGGAAGGGTACAGCACAAGAGTAAGGGCATTTGTTACATCCTGTTTCCTGCCTGTGGAGGCAAGGGGCTGTGTGGTGCAGCAGGACACAACAGTGACAGGGGACAAAGGACAGCATGGTACAGAAGCCTTGACTGTGGGGCAGGACACAAGTGGACATCAGGATACAGCGGCCCTGACAGTGGTACAGGGTGTACATTGTGCATCAGACCAGCCCATTTGCGACACTGGAAATATGTAGCTTGACTCAGCAACCCCAAATGTGGATGCAAGAGGCATGAGACTCTAGGGTGTAGCACAGCACAGCTGCCCTCACTGTGGAGACAGGGACAGGGGGCAACAGGGTGCCATGGCCCTGACTGTGAGCATGGGGACAGAGGACAGCAGGGTGTAGCAGCCCTGACTGTTCAGGCAGGAGACAGGGGTGGTATGAGGATACAGCAGCCATGCCTGTCTGGGACAAGGGATGTGGACAGCAGGGTAAAGCAAAGGATCTGACTCTGTTGGCAGCAGACAGCAGGGTGAAACTGCCTCAACTGTGGAGGCATGCAACAAGGCATAGTAAATGCCCTGCATCTTGTGGCAAGTGGCAGCATGATGAAGCAGCCCAAACTGCAATGGCATGAGGAACTAGAGCACAGCAGGCCATGGCAACACCAACTGTGTAGAAAGGAGCAGGGTGCAGCAGTCCTGTCTCTGGTGACAAGGGATAGAGGAAAGTATGATGCAGAAGTCTCGACTGTGGTGCAGAACACAGGGGGGGCATCAGGGTACAGCAGCCCTAACTATGAGATGGGTACAGATGGTGCAGCAGCCCTGCCCATTTGGGGCAATGGAAGTAGGTAGCAGGGTGTAGCAAAAGCCCCACCTCTGGTGGCTAAGGCAGCATGGTACAGCAGACCCAGCTGAGGAGGCAGGGGACCTGTCACATTAGAGCTTAGCATGGCATAGCAGCCCTGACTGTGGAGACAGGAACTGGGGGTCAACAGATGCAGCTTTTCTAACTGTGAGGGTGAGGGAGAGAGGGCAGCAGGGTGTGTTATCCCCCACTGTTTGGGCAGCGGGTGGCAGGGTGCAGCAGCCCTGATTCTTTTGGCAGGGGATGGAGGCAGTTGGGTGCACAATACCTGTTTGTGTAGGAGAAGACGGTGGGCAGCAGGTTGCAGCAGTCTCACATGTGGAGCAGAAGGCAGGGGGCTTGCGGGGCAGAGACAGGTGGCAGTAGACTGCAGCTGCATCAGCTATGGGGCAGAGACATGGTGCATTGGGATGCCACATAGTGTTTCTAGTTATACACGTACATGATATATTTTCACACAGAAACCACCAAAGAACTGAAATTTGTGAGTTCAGACAGGTGCCTGTCACACTCTGCTACAGTATTTCAAGCACATGTACTGTTTGTTAATCTGACATAAAATAAATGATCTTACATGAACATATTTATGAAGGCTACATCAAAGACAAACTGTTTCTGTGAATGAACAAAATTTTGATTTTTTTTATATTCATTAAACAGCCCTGTGCTATATAGTTAGAAAAATCAGATTTTTGATTAGAAAGAACTGAAAGCTGTGATACAGACAAGCTGATTTCTCACAGATAAAGATTTCCACTACTTCAATTCAGCATTGAAACTGAAATGATCAGCTTTTTATCAGAAGATAATGATATGTTTTAAGTAGATCTATCTAAACACAAACCAGAGATTGGGTTTGTAAGAAACGTGGAGAACTCAGCAAACCATAAACTCTACAGAGTGCTGCTCTGATTGGGAATCTGAAACAGTAAGCTACTCCAAAATGATGTCATTATACTCTAAATTTGACTGAGAGGATAGAAATAACTCCACTGTTTTCAGCCACTGTAGAGCAAGTTAACAAATGCTGATTTAAAGAAAAACACAAAACCAAACAGCATGACATTTTCAGGAAACACTAATCATGACCAAGGGACATGAATGTCAGCTTTTCAAGCTTTTATAAAAAATACGTAAAAACCGTTGCACATTATCTTTAATGTTAACTGGCATTTGTGTGGGACAGAGAGGCCAAGGTGTCTGGAATATGAGTGAAGTCACAAACTGGTCTGAACATTCTTCTTCTCTGAATCCCTGACTCCTGCAGTCATCTTCACAGTGTGTATCACATTAGGCATCATCCTTGCTCATTTCCTTAAAATCTTCCTTCCTCTTATATTTAATCATCTCTGGCTGAGATCTGGGCTTGGACGTTGACTAACTGGTTGGGGCTTAACCCTGGTAACACCGAAGTATTGGTGGTACAGCTGGGCCAAAAAGGGGGCAGACTACCTCTGGGGAAAGTCTAGGGCTTTTTATTGGCCAGACTGAACTAGAGGCCTCCCCTAAGGTTAAAAATGTGGGTGCTGTTATGGTTAGCAGGCTAACACTTGATTCTCAGGTGTTGGACATTGTCCATGTTGGTTTTTACCATCTCTGCAACATCACTCAAATTAAGTCTCTTGTCCCTCCTGAGGACCTGGCCTTCCTAATACATGCATTTGTCACCTCCAGGCTTGACTACTAAAATGCCCTGTACCTTGGTGTCAGTGGAGGTGCAGTAAGGCACCTGCAGCAGCTGCAGAATGATGCAGCCCAGCTACTGACGTGTCTGGTCAGATCCTCTTTTAATGCCGATTCTGCATGAGCTTCACTGGCTGCTGGTGCTTTGGCTTATCTCCTTTAAAACAGGTCTTTTCACCTACAAGCAGAGATGTTGCAAAATTAATTTTCGCTGGTGAAATTGCTGCAAAACTGTCAATTTCACTGCATGAAACATTTCCTGAAGTTCCTCTATTCCGTGAAATTTTTCACCGGGTGCGAAGTTGTGTAATTTCACCCACACAACACATAATTTCACTGTGAAATGCACAATCATGCCAAAATGGCAACATTTTGCCCGAATTTTGCCATTCAGTGGGTTAAATTTCATATTTCACCTGCAGAATTTCACATTTTGCAGCAGCGAAATATTTCACAAAATGCTCTAGTTTCACAAAATATTTTGCATAACAAAATTTCCTAATTTCACACAACTCTACCTACAAGGCTCTACACGGGTTGGGTATAAATTACCTTAAAGAGCTCCTGCATCCCTGCATCCCGGGTCATGCCCTTAGATCAGTCGAGGAGGCTCTCCTGTAGGTGCCCAGGATGTGATTAATATCATCAGGAGATCATACCTTTATGGCTGCTGCCTCAGTTCTTTGGAACTCTCTTCTTGGCTATCTCTGGGAAGTGTCTTCCCAGGAGAGTTTTAAAAGGGGTCTAAAAGCTTTTCTATTTCAAGCTGCCTTTATTCATGATTGGCAGAATTATTTATATTTCAGAAAGCTGTCTCTGAAGATTATTTGTTATTGATTTTAATTGAACTGACTAATCTTGTGGTATGTTTACTGCTTATTTATATTTGTAAGGGTGCCCTGAGCCTCTTGGAAAGGGTACCCAAATAAATAACATTTACTACTACTACTTTTAAGAGAAACCTCGCTCACAATCCTCAAGAAGGGACTTGTAACTGGATACAAATTTGGTTTCTGCTGTATGTTCATCAACTGGTGACTCAGAAGCACTGTCTGCTTCATGTTCTTTTCCCACTAAGAATGACTTGAAGACCTTAGTTGCATAATTTGGTGGGATGTAGTGCAGATTCATTGTTATGTTGGCTTGCTGCACCTGCACACAAGTCCACATCTTGTGGTAGTGCAGCTTTGGAGGCACGTCAGCTGTTGGGCGAATGCAGGGCATGCATCAGTAGGTGCGTCCCTCATTCCCCAATCAGCATGCATGCTGGCAGCCACACCATGCATGCTAATGTGGTGAGCACATCTAAGGAAAGGTCTGCTGCAATCCAAGCATAGCTCATCAGATGCAGCGGACACTTCACATACTCGCCACATTAGCAGCATGTGGCCAGCCCCACAGCTGACTTCAGGGGTGCCCAATCCCCAGCAGGCTTACTGTACACACATCATTTGCCGATGGGGAGCCCACTCCCATCAGTACACAGCCCCCCATTTCTATATGCCAAGGGAGGTTCCTAACCCTCGGTTCTTGCCTCCCCCACTTTCATTGTGTGCTGATGGGGAAGCCCACCCTGTCAGCATAAATCAGCCCCACCCACATTTCTTATATGCTGAGAGGGGTGCCCAATCCCTGTCAGCTCTTTCTCCCCTGCTGTCATTGTGTGCCAACGCGGTGAACTTCCATTCGGAATAAATTAACCCCCATTGTCTGCCAACGAGGGTGCCCAACCCTGTCGGCTGCAGCAACCCCCCAAAACAGTAAGATGGCATGCTGGGAGCCCCAGCATGTCAAGTCCCCTGAAAAAAACTGTCCCACGATGTTAGTTTTTTTTCTCCTGTAACATAAAACTGTCCTTTGTAGTCTCCTGCCCCACCCATGCACTGCACACCCTTGCTCCTCCCACACCCCCTCACCCCTTACTTACTTCCAGAGTCTGGTGCGACGATCTTCGGTGGACTGGGAACACGTTTGCACTCTTCAAAGCCGACCGTGAACTGAGGAAATGCCGGTAAGCTGTATAATGGAATAAATAGTTTTTTTTTTCAACTTTACTGCATATCACGGGCATTTGTTGGAATTTTGGCACCAAATTTTCAACATGGGGTTTTTGGGGCCCCTCCTCATGAATTCTATCACTGTCATGGCGTTAATCGGCCTCAAAAGGTGATTTTGTAGTCATTGCGCAAAATCACCTTTCAGAATCCATTAATGAAATGACAGTGCCAGTGTTCATGAGGTGGCCTCTCAAAAAGTCTATGTTCCAAATTTGGTGGAAAAAATCCACCAAATGCCTGTTTTACGAGTGTGCATTGTGCAGTTACTACGCAGGCTCATAACTTTTCGAATTCGCAATATTTTAAAGCCAGATTTTCAGCACTGCCATTTTTGTACACCTCCCTGTGAACAGTACAGCTGTCATTTTCCACATCCTGCCTGAAATGTGTTTCCGCACTTACGGCGCACAATAGCGCAGTTGCTGTGGGTAATCATTGTTTGGGCCAGATTATGAAAATGACAGTGACACAGTTCATGAGCAGAGGTCCTAAAATGCCTATATTGAAAATTTGTTGATGATACTCCATAAAATGACTGTGTTACGAGCGTGCAGTTGCAGATTGCACGCACGCTTGTACCGTTGTGCATTTGTGATATTTTCACTCTGGATTTTCACCATTGCCATTTTTCCACACCTCTTGATGAACAGTACAGCCATCATTTCACATATCCTGCCCAAAATGTGTTTTCGCACTTCTGACACAGAATAGCGTGGTCGCTGTGCGAAATCACTTCTTCGGACACTTTGAGGAAATAACAGTGACACACTTCATGAGCAGAGGTGCTAAAATGCCTATGTTGAAAATGTGGTGCTGAACGCCCATAAAATGGCAATGTTGCAAGCGTGCATTGCATATTTCCCAAGCAACCTTGTAACTTTGCAAATTTCCTATATTTACATGCCACATTTTCAACAATGGCATTTTTTTACACCTCCTTATGAACTGTACAGCTGTCATTTTTCACATCCTGCCCAAAATGTTTTCCTGCACTGCACTACCAAACACCCAAAGGGACACCCTAATGCCTGTCATTCTCTGCAGGGTGGGAGTGGGTTGGCATCAGTTCAGTACTTCATTGTCATGCCTATTATACATCTCTCTAACTCCTGCACTACAAATGCCAATGCCAGCAAGACAACATTCAGCATTGACAAATGCTTGTTATTACTGTGAACATGTCCTTATTTCTTTGGGAGGGGTTTGTCCACCTATTTATATTGATGGCTCCTGCCAAACTAAAGACCATCTCCAAGCTGCCACTGCCTGGAGAAAAACTGATGTACTTGATTGCCACAGATCCTAGTGGTGGCCAGCCACCTACTGAACCAGGCCAGCAGAGCAGAGATTCATCATCAGTTTCTATCTGCTTGGTGGCAGATAAATAGTATGCTACCATTTTCTGTGCTGCCTATAGACTGCTCTCCTCTTCTTTTCTGCTTTCATGCCTTTGTGTATTGTTCTGCAATCCAACTTGGGATATTAAAGCTCAGTGAGGATTCAAAGGAACACTTTAATCCTTTGTTTTGCTTCTACTGACACTTCCACTTCCATTTCTGTCCTTCTAATGACCGATGATGTACATGGAATTTTTTGTCTGCTCTGGGGATAGTTCTTGCCATGAAATGTTGCCCTGTATACACATCAGCTAAGCAGACCCATTAAATTCTGAACCTACCACTGCCCCACTCCAGGACTGATGAAATGCCCATTTTTGACAGTGATCCAGCATTGATGCAGTCCCAAAGTGTGCTGACTGCAGCATTGTTTGAATCCCAAAGTCTTCTGATTGCAGAATGACAGACAGGTGCAAGTTGCAATCAAGGAGCTGCATCATGTGGTCAATCAGGGCACTAAAGTTACCTCAAGCTGCTACTGTATGTTCCAAAAAGGCCTGCCTCAGTGCCCTTAGCAGTATAATTATTTTCTGGTGCATACAGTGTTCCTGCCCACTTCTTGGATTGTGTGCACAGATAGTTATAAGATAATAAGATTATCCATGAAACACCACTGATCTGTAATAATCAACCTGGACTGGAGTGCATCAATTCGCTCCAGACTATTCGTGCCCAGCTAATCCACTCCCGATAGTACTCTCTTGTCAATTCACTCCCTTCTACATTTTGCTCCTCATCTTTTCAGTCCCTCTCCTGCTCACTCCATCAACAACGTTAACATCAGCCAATATCAACATAGCATTTTTTAGCATTTGCCTGTCTCAATCTCTGTCTCCGAATCCAGGATATAATCCAGTTGTTGAGTTGTTGAATTCATATGTATTTTAAAAACAGCATTTTTACTTATCTGAGGTTAAAAATGTCATGGCGATGGCAACGCAAGTAAAAATGAATTCTTTATTTCACATCCACATTCACATTAGCGCTAATACTAGAAGCAGTGTGCCACTCCTCTAAGGGACTCCTCTGTAGAGTGCTCTTTGCATTTCTGCAGGACCTTTTCCAATTTGACAGCACTGTCTTTGTACTGTCTTTTTGGTTAATTTCTTGAATTTCCTGTAATCCGTTGCTCTATTTTGGCTTCCTTCTTTCTTTGTATGCCCTTTAGTCCCTCTATGAATTTCCATATCGAGGGGTGATTCATACACAGAATTGACTGCATCCCCCTATGGAATGCTTCTACTGAATTATTAGTTTTGGAATGTTTTTCAGCCACAGTGTCACTATGGTTCCACAGAGAGATGGCATACTGTGAATGCCTTCTTCCAGTGCCACGTCTGTTTCTCCACCTAATCCAGGTGTCCTCGAAAAAGTCAATTATTGACTCAAGTTCAGGAGAAAATGTATTTAGGGATTCTTCAGTAATCTCCTCGAATCATGTGACTACCTGGTCAGGCAGATAAAATGCAAGTGCTGTGAGATATTGACATTTCAGGCTGAACTCAGTGTCCTGAGAGTACTTATTTCCCAGACCCTCTTACTGTATCTTAAGGTAAATACACTGTGCAAAGTGGAAAAAGCACCCAACCTGCTGTGTTTGTGGAAATACGTTTTTAAAAGCTTGTATGGTGGCCTTCTCAAAGTCAGTCATTATGACTAAAGGATCTAGATCTGAATTTAACTCCTTCATATCTGTAAGCACTTTTTCATAATGCTCCCTCCTCTTTCCTAGCAGTAGAGCATATACTGTCAGTTGTACATTACCTAATTGCTCACCAAGAATTATAAACATTTGGTAAAACAGAGGGGGAGCAATGCTAAATGTGCCATCAGCAAACCAGTTACTACAGTGCTCAAGGTATTGTAAATTAGCCTCAGTCCCAAAAAACAAGTATGTGGTCCACTATTGAGCAGCAGGAAATTAACTTCAGTGCCTTGACTATTTTTAAATGTAGTGCAGTAGTCAGGCAATGCTAGCTCAGTTAAATTACATGGCTTAGGAGGTGCACCATGCACCTTGACATGCTGAATAGTGTGTTTCATGTTTTTATCTACAAGGCACCCTTGCGCAGCCAGTGACATATTTGGGCTCAATTTTCAAAGGGTGATGCAGGGCTTACATCAAGCCTTGTGATAACCCTATACTTACACACAGCTGTGCAAATCTCCTTTGCTGCAACTGGGACATATTTTGGTAGGTTGGACACAGTTGCAACAGTTTAGCCACTTTACAGCAGCTTACACCAACTCTTTGGCACAAGCACCGCAAAATGTGTTCCAGTGATAGCCACAAACTAGGCAAGAAAACACTGCTCTATCATGCGGCAGTTGGTGCGTAGGAGCCAAAATCTTGATCAGCAGTCAGAATATTGCTGCAAGCCACGTGTGCCACATTGACAGTGCTCATAGGGGCTTGTGGCAGTCATGAAGGTTTGAAGATTGAGCCCACTGTCTCTAGCAAGAAGCCCCACCTTTATGAAATGTAGGTAAAGCCACAGATCTAGCTCCCTTAGCAAGTCAGCCAGAATGTTCTACTCTGTATGCAAAATTACAACATTTTTCATTCATAGGTTTAAATGCTGCCACATTTCTCTATATTAGCATCCAGTGCACATCTCAATGTTGCAACACCTGTGGCCAGAGAGCCATCAAACACATCTACTACATAAGCTGTTTGATAGTTGCCTGCAGCTTCATATATCAGTTGTTAAGTGAATATATGGTGAGGATGAGTGCTGCAAAACATCAGTGACTGATCTTGTAAATGTGTCATACCATCCTGGGACAGCTCTTGTAAAGAAGTATTCTCTAGTATAGCTCTTTCCTCGTTTGGCACGTCTTTACTATCAAGTGATGGAACCTACATTCTCCATAAATGAAAAAGGTAGCAGGTCATTCACACGAATCTCTAATTTTGCAGCATTGAGCTTTTGTACTACAGTATGGTTAGGCAAGTATTTTGTGTATCAGGTCACTGCACACTCCAGAGTAGGCTAATACTGTTTTAGGATGCCTTCCTGTCTACTCTAGCCCTTCTTTGTGCCAAACAGCCTGGCCAAATGAACTGAGGTAGTATGTGACTCTGACACGGTATTTTGTTTCTAAAAACTGGTTAGAAGCTTTTGTGAGTCCAGACCACTTTTACTCTTACGGACTTTTGCGATTCTTGAGCTTGATTTTTGGCTGTCACTCATGCCTCCAATTGCTCCAAATTCACTGTCTTCTCTTTAATTATACTCTCCTCCACTTCTTCTTCCTCCTTCCTCCATTTGCTGTCTGCCTGCATATGCTGCTCACTTTTATTGCTGCAACTGCAAGTGCCACTACGCACTACCAGTGCTGCATTCAGATGTTTAAGCCATGTTGATAAATGCCTTTAAGTGTGTCTGCTGACTTATTATCTCCATCTCTGTTACTTTTATGCCTGTATTCACTGTAGCCTGAAAAAGATGGTAAATGGTATCTGTATTATCCCGCTTATCAAACACACACAAAAAAATTTCCAGATAATGTTTCTTATTGCCGGCTTTAACTTAGATATGTATAGAGTCTGTGAGGGTGTAAGATCAGTACTTTTTGTGGGGATTGTCTGTTCAGAGTGGAACTTTCACAGGTACAGTGGGTACTTCATCAGAATGGGGACTGGACACAACAGAAGGAGCTGTTTACAGAAAAAAATTGCGTTATTAGTGCTTTTGGCTTGATTATCTGTATAACACTTGGCAATAGTCTCTGATGTGAAATATTGGCAAACTATGTCTCTTTTTCTTGGCCTGTACCTCAAGCTCCAATAGTAGGTCTCATCAACATCACCATCTTCAAGAAATGTCTCCTCATCTTCCTCCTCTGCATTCACCTCTTACTCCATCTTCTCCACCTCTTCAACTTGGATTGCATCCTCCAACTCTTCAATTACAATACATCCTCAGTCTGAGAGTCAACCACCTTCTCAGAAACTACCCCAGACTGCATTTTACCACCTTCTTCTCATATAATTACAGCTCTGGTTTTATTTTTGGGAAGGCCTTGTCCTGAGGCATATTAACAGAAACAGTTTCCCCAGCAACTGCTTTCTACTGTGTGGTGACAATAATGGATTTGAACCTGCTGCACATGTACTTGTAACTGCTGCCAGAAAGAGATTCATAGCAGCTATTTCTGAAAATTGTTCAGATGCTGTCTTACATTTCTTAGGCCCCCCATTCTGACTTAAGTGTGCCATGATTAGCTGGTGCTGCTGCCAGCTAACACTCTTATCTTTCCCCACAGCACCATGTCTTCCTCCACTCATGATGTTGGGTTGCTGCTATCCAGAGTCAGATAACAACAGATTAAATAGTGGTGAAATTGTTAACCCTCACATGATCTATCTATCTATATATCTATCTATCTATCTGTCTATCTATCGATAAAAATGAAATTAAAATACAAAAAATAAGAAATCAACTGAAATGTCCTGCAAAACAACACACACATCTACACTCTGACAGACCTTGTCAGCCTGCAAACAGAAAATGAGAAAGTTAGAAACTGAAGCTGTAGACTTGCCCTAACTCCACTCACACACACACACACACACACACACACACACACGCACAGATATGGAACCAAAAATGTCCAAACTCAGACCTAAAATAGAAGTATCAAACTGCACCCCAAACACTCAAATATAGATACGCCAGATACTAGGCAATCAGATGAAGCTCATTCAGCAATTGGTATTAGGTTTCTCAGGCACTCAGATGAAGCTCATTTAACAACTGGTACAAAGTTTCTCACAGAAAACAAATATTTTTATATCTATAAACTCCTGATAGCAATAGAGGGGAGTTCCTAGCTCCCCGAAACATCAACTAGGACTGCATGGCAGTGAGACTCCCCTTGGTCTATTTTCTGTTAATCATACTACATAAAAGGGCTCTTCTGTAGCTACTCCAGACCACATGGTATGATTCTACCATGATGTTCTGCATAGTCACTGACTTAAACAGGAAAGTACATGAATTCAGCAGATTTTCATGAAGTTGGACATCACACTATGATGTGACTTTGCAAAGCTGGAGAATTTTGCAAAGTGAAAAAGGCCAGAAGGGGAATGATCCAGATTCATTTCAGTGCAGTGCAGTAACTGCTCATTGCTGTTTTTGTTTTAAACCTAGTTTTGTCTACTTTCAGTGGTGCTGTTACTTCTTTGTTGTCTTTATTTGGAATTGTGTTGGGGCTGTTTGAAAATTTGAAACCTAGTTTTGTGTTCTTTAATGGTGCTGTCATTCCTTTCCTGGATTTACTTGGAATTGTTTTGAGGCTGTTGAAAATTTGAAACCTACATTGTTGTGGCTTTAGTGGTGTTGTTATTCCTTTGCTGTCTTTACTTGGAACTGTTTTGGGGCTGTTGTCAATTTGAAACCTAGTTTGGTGTGCTTTTAGTAGTGCTGTTATTCCTTTGCTGTCTTTACTTGCTGCAAATGTTCACCCACCTTCCATCCCTTGCTCCCCACTCTTAATTAAATGCCCTGTTAAATCTGATTGACAGGAGCCAAGCACAGGGAACAGAAGGGGTTATGTAGTAGGAGGGGCATATTGGGAGAGAAGCCCACACTCAGCACAAGTGTTTTGGCTATTTTTTTTTTCCCTTCTTAAAAAAAAGTATATTCGGATTGCTGGCAGAATTTTTAGGATAGTAAATTAATAAAGAGGGAACTAGAAGGAGAGCTTCAGTAAATGACAACTACTGGAATAGCAATATACATGCAGTATAATGTGGGGAGTGTTGCAATGCAGTGGATGAAGGGCAATTGTATTCAGGCAGACCTTCTGAATGCTGAGTTGCTGCCCTAGCTGCAGGCATCTCTCTGGACTGCAGGACGAGGTAGCCAGACTCAGAGTAAAAGTAAACTGAGTCAGGAGTAACATCACCCCTATCCAGAGACTTCCCAGTCCAACACCACGGCCGCAAAGGATGCCAAGAATGAGGAGCAATTGGATGACAGTGGGATTGGGGAGGGCTGGGGTGGTACGGCAGAGGCACATCCCAAATTCTATTCCACTCCACCACTATTATGTCACACAAGAAAATGGGGACAACCAAAGAGAGAGACCTAAGTGGAAGGGAAGGATGTGGAGATCAACTGAGGAGGTGACCTCAGTTGGGAGAGCAGTGGAATCCAGAGGAGGTGGAAACAAATCAGGGTGGAGGACTCTGTCATAAGAGGGATACAGCTAGGAACACACAAGGGGGAGGACTGGGAGGTAAGGTACCTATGAGGTGCCACAATGTGGAGGGATATGAGGAGGATCCTGGGGATCACCGAGAAGGCAAGACGGGAGAGTGAGCCGAATGTCATTATCAAACTAGGTACTAATGACCTTGAAAACAGGTAGCCTAAGGAAATTCAAGAAGAGTTTAGAAAATTGGGGGGGTGTCTCAAGCAACTAGCTACATCTGTCACCTTTTCAGAAGTACTACCTGTGAGAGACATGGGGGAGCGTAGGGGCACATGCACCAGAAACTTCAACAAATGGTTGAAGAACTGGTACTTCAGGTATGGGTTTGGATTCATTGGTAACTGGGGACCCACCTTTAGGGATGGGGGCTTGTTCAAGCCTCACAGCCTGCATCCACCTTTGAGGGGAATCCAATCACTCAATGGTATGTTTAAATGCTACATGGACACACATTTAAACTAGCTCATGGGTGTGGCAGGCCAGCAAGTAGGGTACCTAATTGCCCACCTCCATAGCCAGCAGTGGAACCAGTGAACAGAAAGAGAGGATATCTCTACAAAGCAGTGTGCAAAAGATTGAGATAGGCACCTAAGGGGTAGATATGCAGAAAGGGGGCACAATTCAACAGAAGGGCAGACAGCAGGGAGAACCAGGGGTAAGGGACAACCAGGAAGGGGGCTGGAGAACACCAGCTAAACAGACCAGGGAGTTCACATCACAGAAAGCCATGTGTGCTAGTGCCAGAAGCCTTAGCAACAACATGGAGGATCTGTAGGCTGCCATGGTGCAGTCATAGCTGGACACTGTGGCCATCAAAGAGACCTGGTGTAATGATAACAATGACTTGGAGATGGCCATACATGTTTAGAAAGGACAGGACAGGCAGGAAGGGAAGGAGGAAGAGTGGCATTTTATGTGAAAGATGGCATAAAGGCCACAGAGATCCAGGAGGAACAAAATGGTGGAGGGATACTGTGGGTTAAGCATGAAAGGAAAATGGTGCCAGCCATCTGCACGGGGTGGTCTACAGACCACCAGCTCATGAGGAAGAAATGGATAGGGAGTTAATGCTAGCCATCCAAAGGATGGAAGACAAGGGAAGATGGTGCTGGTAGGAGATTTCAATATTCCAGATGTGGACTGGAGCCTCCCAGTAGCAGCATCAACCAGGAGCAGATTTATCATGGACTCCCTTCAAGGTGCTGTCTTTAAGCAACTGGTCATGGAACCAACTTGGCAGAAGGCAATACTGCAGCTGATGCTCACAAATGGGGACAATGTGATGGGGTAACAGTGGACAAGGACTTGGGTAACAGTGAACACTGGTCACTGGTTTGAAATCTCAGAAGGAGCAGAACCAAACCACACAAAAACACGTATCCAGGATTTTAGGAGGGCATACTTTGGTGAAATGGGGACATGTTGAGTAAGGCACTAATAGGAATGGGTAGGGAATCAGGGGTGGAGAAACAGTGGGCAATATTTAAGACAGGATTACAAGAACAACAGAATTATGAATGAAGCAGGTTAGCAAGGGGAAAAGGAAGATGAGACCATTAGGGGTTTCCAAGGAGGTAGTGGAGAAAGGGAAAGCCAAATAAATTGCATTCAGGCAATACAAAAAAGACACAGGCAGATAGGGAGAAGTCTCAAGAGAAGCAAAAAGAGGCAGGGAGGTCAGTAAGGGAAGCCAAAGCTCAGACAAAAGAGTGCAACACAAAAATCAGTGGGCAGAGGGGACAAAACCTCTTACAGATACATAAGTAAAAAAGAAGGGCAAAGGGAGGGTTAGTGAGAGTGAAGGGGAGGACATGGGCCACATGGAGGATGACAACAGTAAAGCAGTCATACTGAACAAATATTTCTGTTCAGTCTTTACTGAGGAAGAGGAGGGTAATGGGCTTGAAAGGGGTACAAGGGGTGTAAATGGTGTAGAAATGGACACAAGTCCCTTTACATGGGAAAGGGTCCTTAAGGAACTGAAAGGAATAAGAGTTGATGTAGCAATTGGGCCAGATGGGTTGCACCCCAGGGCTCTAAAGGAACCAAGAGAGGTGGCACCTGAACCTCTAGCAATCATGTTTAGCTGATCACTGGAAACAGGGGATGTACATAAAGACTGGAGGACAGCAGATGTAGTCCCCTTATACATAAGTGAGAACAAAGAGGAAGCAGGGAACTACATGCCAGTCAGCTTGACCTTGGTAGTGGGGAAGATCTTGGAAGCACAACTGAAGGCAAGACTGGTGGAACATCTGGTTGCCAACGGACTACAGGACCCAAGGCTGCATGGTTTCATGGGGGGGGCATGACAGAACAACCTAATTGAATTTTTTGACTGGGTGACAAGGGAGGTGGATCAGGAGGGGCACTGGACATGGTCTATCTGGACTTCAGCAAAGCCTTTGATACTGTGCCACTTAGAAGGTTTTTAAACAAACTGGGGAACATGGGACTGGGCAGCACAGTAATGTGGTGGATGGGTAATTGGCTGGGAGGCAGGGTACAGAGGGTGTTGGTAAATGGCTGTCACTGCACAGAGGGAAGAGTGACCAGTGGGGTACCGCAGGAATCAATGCTGGGTCCTGTCCTATTCAACATCCTCATCAGTGACATTGCACAGGATCTAGAAGGCAGAATTTCCCTATTAACTGATGACACAAAACTCTACAACAGAGTGGACACGCCAGAGGATGAAGACAGAATGAAAAGGGACCTGCATAAGCCTGAAGAATGATCAAGTGTTTGGCAATTGAAATTCAATGCAATGAAGTGCAAGATAATGCATATGGGACACAAAAACCCTGAACAACATATCAGTTTGAGGTGAGGATGTAACATGTACCAAGCAGGAAAGGGACCTTGGGGTTATCATATCTATTGACCTCAAGGCAGGGAAACAGTGCAAAAAGGCAGCAAATAGGATGCAGAGATGCATAGGCAGGGGCATCACCAGCAGGAAAAGGAAGGACATAATTCCACTATATAAGACATTAGTAAGGCCCCACCTGGAGTAAAGTGTACAGTTCTGGAGACCTTACTTACATAAGGACACAGACAGGGTAGAGAAGGTTTGGAGGAGGGCAACAAAGACAATACAGGGTTTACATCACAAGTCCTATGAGGACAGGCTAAAGGGCTTGAATATGTACTCCCTGGAACAGGGAGGGAGAGAGGTGATGTCTTGGAGACATACAAGTACCTTATAGCTTGGAACAGGGTGCAGGAATACACTATTTTCCAGTGAAAAAGATGTTCCAGAACTAGAGGGCATGGGATGAATTTGGAGGGAGGGTGATTCAGAGGAAAAGTGAGGAAGAATTTCTTCACAGAAAGGGTGGTGAACAAGTGGAACACCATGTCAAGGAAGTGGAGGGGGCTGAAACAATTACACATATTCTGGAGGTCAGGGTTAAGGGACAACCGATTTCAAGAAAACCGTAAAGGGAACTTATGAGCTCAAATGGGCAGACTGGGTATCTGCCGACAGTGTCTATGTATGTATGAAATTGTGTTACTTTGCACATCCATTCTTATAAGGATTATATGGTGGTGAAAAAAGCATATCAGGGTCACACACACACACACACACACACACACACACACACACACACACACACACACACACTCACACACACACACAATCAGGCACACTCCCATGCATGCCTGCATGTACAAGTCAAGGGAAAAATATGGTCACCAACTCAACCATGCATGATATTGGTGCGAAAAAAAGCAGAGTACACGTCACATCATCTAGTAAAAGTGGATATGGATATAACAGTTTACTTAGAGAAGTTTTACTGTTTTTTTTGTTTATCTGGACCATTGACTCCTCGGCCCACACTGCTTGAGATTTCCTCCAATCCTTGTATGGACTTTCTCCCTTTTTCTACAGTTTAGCTGACACTAATCCTCAGTAGTGTTTTTTTTTCTTCTCAACTCTGTTCCAGTTTTCAATTGTCTTTAGTATCAAATGCAATGAGCAGAGGAACCTACCAGGCCATAATGTTGTATGCTTAATAGTGTACAACATTATAACTAACCTGAAAAAGTGCTGTCCATGACAGCGAATGGTGCAATACTGTATAGACTGCTGTACGCAGTATTGCACCATTCACACACTCCTAGGCAGAGGATAAAATCTCTGCAGGAAGCAGGTTCTGCTGAGCAGCTGCCATGGCTCACTGGACTAAGCCACAGCGGAAGTAACCCAGGCGCTGCTTCTGGGACTGGGTTTGATTCCCAGACATTTAATTTTTTACCACAAATTGTGCACTCCCTGAGTTGGATCCCCCCAGAGTTGAGAATCTTCAGTGGGGCTGTCGGGGGGCGGTGCATCCCCCCCATAATGGGGGTGTGGGTGGTGAAGCCCCCCCCCTTAGAAAAAAGACTTATGCCACATGACAATATTGTGCTGTATTGGCAGCACGATTTTGCCATGTGGCATAATGTCTTGTGACATTATGAGAAAAAATACAGGAAATGCTGGGGGGCCCTTTGAAGTAAACACTCTTCGCTCAAGTTATTGTTCTTCAATCTTTCTTTTTATTTCTCTTCCCCCTACATTTCGCTCGACTTGAAGCTTGTTCACAGGGTTTATTCTTTGTTACACATCTGTAAATACATTTATTTTATGTCATTGATCAGCATTTTTTTTAATATGATGTTGTTACATTTTGAATTCTTTGGTGTATACACATACCATTCAATAAAGATTATTGCTTGTGCACCCTTGTATATATTCTTAATTTTTCACAGGGTTAATTTATTTGTATTTGTTTAGATCCTAAGTTGCATCCTAAAAATACATACACAGTATGTTAGTGAACACAGCGCTGCTAACAACTTGGAACAAGGTTTAACTACTGCCTGTAAGGCTTGTTCCCCATATTTCTTGGTTTGCAGCATACCTTATATATTACTTAAAACTTCTTGTCTTTCTTGTAAAGAATAATTTTGGGTCTGTAATGACATAAACATAATTTTTTGTAAAGCGTTGCTGTTATTTTGCTGTTTAATATTATAATGTGGCCACATTGTGGCTTCTATTTACTTATTTTGTTAACAGCATACCTTAAAGGAGACTGTGAGCTTCTTAGAAAATGGGTGAGAGGTTATCGGGAAGTAGCTACCATTAAAATTTGTTGGGCTTCAGTGCCTACATGCAGAGGAACTTAACCAAAAAGGAGAAACTTGAGCCAGATGGAGTGAGGGTAAGCAGTTAAAATATTAAATAATATTTAGAAGTTGGTATTAGAACCTTTAATTGTAAAAGTAAAATGATGGCTATGAGACCAATAGGAGAATACTATGATTATGTTTTCACAGACCACAAAGAACACTAATTCCACTCTAAGAAGCTCACAGTCTCCTTTAAGGTATGCTGTTAACAAAATAAGTAAATAGAAGCCACAATGTGGCCACATTATAATATTACGCAGCATAATAACAGCAAAGCTTTACAAAAAATTATGTTTATGTCATTACAGGCCCAAAATTATTCTTTACAAGAAAGACAAGAAGTTTTAAGTAATATATAAGGTATGCTGCAAACCAAGAAATATGGGGAACAAGCCTTACAGGCAGTAGTTAAACCTTGTTCCACGTTGTTAGCAGCGCTGTGTTCACTAACATACTGTGTATGTATTTTTAGGATGCAACTTAGGATCTAAACAAATACAAATAAATTAACCCTGTGAAAAATTAAGAATATATACAAGGGTGCACAAGCAATAATCTTTATTGAATGGTATGTGTATACACCAAAGAATTCAAAATGTAACAACATCGTATTAAAAAAAATGCTGATCAATGACATAAAATAAATGTATTTACAGATGTGTAACAAAGAATAAACCCCGTGAACAAGCTCCAAGTCGAGCGAAACGTAGGGGGAAGAGAAATAAAAAGTAAGATTGAAGAACAATAACGTGAGTGAAGAGTACTTACTTCAAAGGGCCCCCCAACATTTCCTGTATTTTTTCTTGAATTTGAAAGCCTAGATTGGGGGCCGAAGAACCTAGAAAAGAACCATTACCCACTAAACAAGATTTACATTGTGCCATTATGACCATGTACTACAGAGGAAGGTACCTAACCATGCTGACTGTTCATGCCACCATCTGAACTTTTTGTATTGGCATAAGTGCAACCTATTTTTCTTCTACCATTTGGTGCACATTTTCTTGTACCACTCGGCACTTTGATTAGTTGCCTTATGTTCCTGGCTCCTAAAGCTGCAACTGATTTCTGCAGAAAGAAATACAGACAAGATCTAAATAAGGTCAGAAGTAGATATGGGCTATGCCTTACCAGACATAGTGAGTAACAATATATCTGTGGACAGTTTTAGCACATTTTTCTATGTCTTTTACTGGAAACCTTAAACATTTGTTCCAGAATGAGACAAAGTGAATTACAATAACTGTCTTTGAAAATTGTACTGTGTCTGTTATAGTTTGAAACAAGGTAAAGTCTGTTTCCAAGGCCAAAAGATGTTACGTCATTCTATGTCAATATTTGTAGTTGCTGGTTATGTGGTTGTGATGTGATTAAATACAGTGTATAATTATCTCTCCCTCCACACCTTTACATTGCCGTGTTCACAAACTGGATAAAATATGTTTCTTCAGTCTTGCAGTCCATTCTGAGAAGTATGTATTAAAATAAAAATAAAACCACAGTACTCATCTGACAGTTGCATCAAGAATCTAATGAAAAGGTAGGTCTAACACACCCATATCATGCCACTGAAAAGCAAGTAATTATGCACAGGGATCATGTTACAGTATCATGAAGCACTATGACACAGGACAGGATTGCACATAATTAAAAGGAATATTACTGAAGAGTCAAAGTTATCAAAATGACAGGCACATTTTCCACATGAGTCATTGGCAATAGCATGAGAGAGAACAACAATGTGACACAGAACAGGTGAAGTGCCTGTCTTTTATGATGTACTGTAGGAAAGATTACTGTTATGAGAAGGTAGCATATTTCCCGATTAGAATGTTTTTAAGGAATATAAAGCTTTTTTTTAATTTAAATTTGTATTGCTTTTCAAGGCATTCTTATTTGCACAAACCATGAATTGCTGGATCATGTGATAGCTTTTACTGGACCAACATATGCCTTGCAGATGGGTAGTATGGGACTCAAACATTTAGGGTGCCACAGGTCCCTTCTTCAGGTGAATAGCTAACTAAGCAAAAAAAACTGCATTTATATACAGTACATTGTAATACATTATTTAAAAATATCTATGACAGGACTGTGAAAAGGCATACAAGGAAAGGTGAGAAGAACCGAACAGTAAAGGTGGGTGGGCAATGAATATGAACAGGTCTATAACTGTGAGGAGATGATTAGCAGGGCGTGCTATGATATCAGCAAAAGAGGCTGAATGCACACTTTGGGAAGGGGGGCCCTGAAAGAAAAAAAACATACTTGCTAAAAGTAATATGCCATATTTAAGCAATAATGCACAACAGGGTGTGTGTTGTGCTGGGATAACATCACACCTGGGGTGATTAGGCACGAGGCCGCAGGCCGAGTGCGGCTAATCATCCCAGAAGTGACGCCACCCCAGCACAACACACACCCTGGAGTGCATTATTGCTATTATACAATGGCTCATTTTATTTTAAGTAGAAAAAGATGGGAAAACCTGTTTAAAATATAAATGTATTTAATTTTTTTACTTGGGCAGGTATACTTATTGAAAGAAAAGTCCACAGTTCCTGTCTTGTGCAGGAGGTGGCGCTGCCCCCTACATGGTTTCTCTGTATTCGTTTTAATGTCTGTCTTTGTGGCTCTGTCTTTTTGACCCCTGTACACCTTGTCCTTTTGCTGTTTCCCCCCTGCTGTTACTGAGAGAGACAGTGTAGCGATGTTGTATATGTCTTGAAAAGACTTTGGTGTTTCATTTTTTTCCCCTTGCTAATTCCCTGTCTTGATGTGGTGATTCACTCGCTCAGTCTGATATCAAGCCTGAAGTGAAGGAAGGTTAGTTTGGGTTTTAAAAATAATAAGTAAAAGAAAGAAATTTTTTTGAGGACTCAGCGAGCGTTATGGCAAGAGAGGACTCAGCGAGCGTTATGAGTAGAGCGGCGCAGTCACTGTTTAAAATGCTCGCTCACTCGCATCTGAAATGAGAGGGTTCACGATGTAGTTTTGTTTTTCTCGGGTAACTTAGGAGCAGATTTTAACTCCCTGTTCAGTAAATAGAGTGTTGTCAGTGTAGGGGCAGACCAGGTAATGAGGCTGATCGTCATCTCAGCAAGGAGGGTAGAGGGACAGGCAATCGCATCTTGGAGTGATTGTTTTTTTTAACATTTGATGCAGTCTTTTGTGTGCTGGGACTTAATCTGTGATGTTGTACTGGGATAACATCACGGGTCCAGTCCCAGAGTGACCAATCAGAGCCCAAGATTTTTTTGCCATTGTATAATAATGTTTTCTATACAGTGTCATAAATCCAGTGTCCCAACTGAGCCCATTGCACTTTAAATTAAATTGTTTGATATATTCTAGTTTCCATGTCCTTCTTTCCTGGGTGTTTTTTAGTTGCCTCTTAGAATTAGGACAGACAAGTCCAAGAAGCAATGGATTGGTTGAAAAAATTGTTGTCCCACTAGTGTGCTGATAATCTTGGTAACTATTGTGTGTCAGTTGTGGGTCTTCCTGGTTTGCACTGGTTGATCATTTCCCTTATACTATATAGCATCCATGTGTTCCATTTTTGCACTAAATTTGGTAAGCCATATTTCTTGATTGACATGTGAAAGATCAATTTATTTTTATTATGTTTGTATGGCCTGTTTTGATGGTGGTCTGCGTGCATATATAGGTGCAGGTCTTACATCTTGCATTTCTGCATGGTGTTGTTTGCACAGACCCTAAGCCTGTATACAACACTGACATTTCATTACAATGTTCAGTACATCTAAAATCAGTTAAATATACAATATTATTAATACTTTTATGAAGGTCTTGTGTTCCTTAATAATGTGTGACTCATGTGAAACACAGTCTATGGGTTCTATGCACTATCAGGCCTATTATATGCCAAAACAGGTGCATCCAGGCCATGCAGGTTTTCTACATGCTATAAATCTGGACCCAAACCAACACAAGAGGGCCCATGGGCTCTACAGATACAGATGTCCATACAAGTGAGGGGCCAGCTAGGGAGATGTACCAGAGCCAGACTTTTGACTTTTGATGGGAAGCCAGAGCCAGATGGGGCATTAGCCATGGCAGTGAATTATTACTTTGCTTCAGAATTGAGCAAGAGAGTCAGGGTGCATATGTAGCCAATGGTAGAAGATATGTGAGTGGTGCAGACCCAGTAAGAGTCACTGTTGATCATGCCAGTATTAGTAGATAAGCATCTAGAGGGTGTGAATCTGGGTACATCCCAAGATCTAGATGGTAGTCACTTGATGATAATAGTAAAGAGAAACATTCATGTACAGTAGCTCTCATAGTCTGAAGGCACATAGAAATGAGGTCTTGTGCCTATCTGTTGGTGTAAGAGATGTGCTAAGCCAAGAAACCTGGTGTGCCAAGCTTCTATCATTTGTACCCACAAAAGATTTGGATGAATTCAATTATTTACTTACCTAAAACATTCTAGAGGAAATTGAAATTGGCAGACCAGTCTAAGGAAAGGGAATCCACCATACAAAACAGATTATCACAATTAAAACAAGCCTAACTTAAATCCATAGGCTAGTCCATCTGCATAGTGGTAGGGCTACTGCTTTTGACACCAGCAGTCTGGGTTTGGCAAAAAGCCAGGAATGTTTGGGGCCTGGCAGGAGGTAGGATGATTTAGCAACCCAGCTAATGCTCTCCCTCATAGATATCCAGAAGCACTTTTGATTCTCAGAAACAAACTGTTGCCTTCAGGCTTCAGTCACAGCACTGGCTAGCACTTTCAGTTCAGCTTCATGTAGTTTCATATTGATTCTACCTTGTAAATGCTCAGAAAAGCATGTCAGTTTTCATATATTACTTGCCTGCTTTATTATGGTTCAAAAGGTAAACTCAGTTTAAAAAGTATACCCCTCCTAATTGCAGCTTTGGTGGTGCTCAATGAAATTGCAACAGATTTTTCATGCATTTCTTGGGATGCAAGTTTTTTAGATGTGGGAGTTTTTGTGATGGTCAAATATGCAGTTTCTGAAATCCAGAAGTGTCATTTTTACAGTAATGTCTACATTTTTCCTATAATTGTTACACAACCCCAGTACCATTTATTGACAGTTTCCTTGTCTTCCAGATTGGCCACCTTCTAACACATAGGTGGTAACATTGGGATGCCATCCCTGTTGCTGCCAATGACTCAGACGGTCCCCCCCAAAACAAAGAAAACTGGTCCTCATTGACCTATTTTTTTAAATATTTAAAATTGAGAATAAGAAAATGTTCCTTCATAATTTCTGACCCACCCCACACTCCCAACTATTCCAGCCCAACCCTTTTAGCACCCACCACCCCACAACCCACACACACACCCTCAGTCACCCAAAGACAGTCCACCTCTTAGGTCCACTCTGTGATCCAAATACATCCTCCTCCAAGAACTGCACTGCGATACAAAGAAATAAGGTAAGTTCAGTTAATGTATTTCAATAGGGTTTGAACTTTTACTTATAACTTTGTCATTTTTACATATTTTTGCACTAATTTTCAACATGGTCTTTTCGAGACCCCATCCCATGATACAGTTAGCTGACAATTTTCAAATCTGGTCTGAAAGATGAATACAAAGTCACTTGATGACATCATCTATCAGTGGAATTGGAAAATATTCATCTACTCAGAGATGGAGTCATATGAAGAAAATATTGAAAATATGGTAAACAAATATAATAAGATGATCAAGTTTTGACTGATCATTGAAATATTTCAACTTTATTTTTATTGACTACTAGGCAACATTTGATTCCAACTCAAGAGGCATACTCTGGAAGTAAATGCTAAACAGAGGTATTGATGGCAATTTCCTGAAGTAGCAATAATTGCCACCTTTCATAGGGACACCTGGGATAGGGTAAGATTAGGAACAAAGTGTCACTTGTCATTTACTTTTAAAATAAATAGAAGTGTTCACCAAAGTTGTGTTTTAGCATCTATGTTAATCTCCTTATATGTGGACCAAATGCTCAAAGTCATAGATTCAGTCCCGTCAGACTCTCCCAAAATAAAAATAAAAATTATTGTGCCTATGCTGATGATTTTGTGCTCTTCTCATTGTCCAAAACAGAACTTAAAAACAAATTAGACTTCTTGTACTCTAACTGTGAAATGCTACAGTTAAAAATTAACCTTAAGAAAACAGAAGTTGTAATATTTGGAGAAAAGAATCTCTCAGGCAATTGGTGCATTTTAGATAAGAAGGTAGAAGTTATTTTAGAATATGTCTATTTGGGTATAGTATTTGAGACTACATTTTCATGGAAAGCATATTTTACTACGATTTTGGACAAACTAAAAAAACATCTCTGGGTTTGATAAGATTTAATTATGGTGAATCGACTATTAAATCTTTAATTCAAGTAATAAAAGCAAAATTTCATGCTCAATTATTGTATGGGGCAGAAGTTTGTCAATTTAAAGACATAAACAAGTTAATGATCCCCTTATTTAATATGCTCAGAAGTACAATGTGTTTGAGTCATTTCTGCCCAGCATCCTACATTAGAGCAGATCTGGGACTAACCAATATTAACGCAATGATTGAAACAAAGAAAAATCTATTTTTGGATGAAACTTTCCAAGTTACCTAATTCATCAATATCAAAATATTGTCTTTCAGAGAAAGAAAAATGATTTGAACTAGGTTATAAGTACAAATACTGGTGCACTACACTGATATCCCAACTTAGTAGGCATAAGATATTAACTCTCAAGAAAGTAGTGGATAAGGGGATTTCTTTAAGTATCCAATATAAAAATTATGTTGCTAGATGGATCAATAATAACTGGAACAATGAAGATTTAAAAAATAAAGCCAACTCATCTTATTCAAGTTGGTTTGCGAAATATAACCTGTTTTTTTGGATATAAATCTTATCTAAATGTATTGACAGATCTGGAGCTCCACAGATGTTTCACAAGATATACATTTGAACAGTTGCCAGTGATGTTTTATTATTTTGTTATAACAAAACTACCATGAAGTCTGTTCTGTAGGGAGAAAGGAGGAGTTTATGCACATTATGTGGTGTACTTGGTACTTAATGGAAAGAACTTATTGGCTAGGACCATTTCTGAATGCTATATACACATTGGATAAGCAAACGTTAACTAACATTTTAATTCATATGGAAGATTGCTGGACAATTGACAGATTGGGACATAGGCCTGGATATCCAAACTGCGCCAGGTTGTGGTGCAAGCCTGGGCGCAGCGCAACTTGGCTGCACAGGGGCATTGACTGGGCGATATTCAACAGAGCTGTGCCATGGCACAGCATGGTTGAATATCGCACCCTGGCCACCCACAGTGCGCATGGTGCAGTGGCACTGTGCCAATGCGTGTGGCCTGAGTGGAGCAGGGGGATGCGCCATGCAAGCTCCATTGTGCTATGTGCAGCAATCGTGATATTCAAAAGAGCCCATGCAAATGGGGCCATAATGTATGCAAAGCACAAATGGGGGCATTTGCATGTCATTATGGCCTCATTTGCATGCAAACACACCAGTCCCTGGTGACTTGCACCTGGCGCCCTGCCAGGCAGCAGACATCTGGGATCGACACCCCCTGCAGTGCGGCAATGTGCCCCACAGCCCAATCACAGCACTTGTATAACAATGATTCCAATATCCCTGGTGGTCCAGTCGACCGCTGTCAACCTGATCGCGGGCTTATGTAAAACAAAAATTAATCTGTTATCCCTAGTGGTCCTGTGGACTGCTGTCAGCCTGATCACAGGCTTTTGTAAAACAAAAATGAATCCAATATCCCTGGTGGTCCAGCAGACCCCACTCCCCACCTGCCCACTGATCCCCACCACCCTGCTCCCCCTGGTCAGTGGCAGGCAGCAGCACCCCACCTGCCTGCTGCCCCACCACCCACCGACTGACACTGTCAATAGGGTTGTTTGCCCATTGGTCCACAGTGTGAGCCAATGGGCATGCAGCCCATACATACTACATTCCAGATATGTGAATGGATCCATTCACATATCTGGAATGTGTGGTACAGTATGGGCTGCATGCCCATTGGCTCATGCTGTGGACTAATGGGCATACAGCCCTACTGACAGTGACAGTCAGTGGGCTGTTGGGCGGCAGGCGGGTGGGGTGCTGCCACCCACCGCTGACTGGGAGGAACGGAGAGGTGGGGCTCAGTGGGCAGGTGGGGAGGTGGGTCTGTTGGACCACCAGGGATATTGGATTCAGTTTAGTTTTACAAATGCCTATGATTGCGCTGACAGAGGTACACTGGACCACCAGGAATATTGGATTCATTTTTATTTTACAAATGCCCACGATTGGACTGATAGCGGTCCACTGGACCACCAGGGAGTTTTGAGAGTCATTTTTATACATATGCCCATGATCGGGCATGGGGGAGGTGCTGCCAGGTGCAGCTGGAGCTCAGGTGGCCACCCACAGGTGGCAGCTGCCATGTTGTGCCCTGCAATATGGCAGCTCACCTGTGGGTGGCCAACCTTTGTTCCTTTTTTCTTTTGGGTCAACTTTGTGTAGTGCAAGTAGGGGTTGCACAAGCATGGACTCAGCAAATTCCGGCCTGAATATTGGGATGTGCAGGGTATGGATGGGCATGCCCCCCCACCTGGGCCGCATACATTACTGATGCTCTCTGGCTCATCGGGATTTGTGCCAGGCACAATTCCCATTTGAATATCGTGCTGGAGTGCATCAGTAGGTTGCACATGGTGCAACACTGTTGTGCCATGCACAACCCTTTTGAATATCTGGGCCATTATTTTTTAGCAATATATAAAATAAAAAAGATTATTGTTAAATCTTCTCTGAGATAAAATCTATGAAATATAGAATGTTTTTATATGATGATGATTATGGAACTGTATGGATGAATTGTATGACATTAATATTGTTTATTGATGTGCTTAATATATTTTGCCTAACAAACAAATGTGTAAAGCCCATCACTGGGCATGACATGTGATTGTTTTTAATTGTAAAGACTTTTAAAATATGCAGTAAAAAATTGATACTTTCAGTCATAACTTTGCTCATTTTCAAATATTTTTACTGAAAACATTCAGCATGGCCTTTTTGGTACCTAACCTTATGAAGACAGCAGATGAAATTTTAAAAATCTTGGCTAAAAGGTGATTTTGCAGTCACTCCACAAAACCACCTTTCAGGTGGGATTCAAACATTTTCACCTTTTCACCTACAGGGATCATGGCATGAAGTCACAAGAAGACTATGGGCAGGATATGCAGACTGCGCCAGGCTGTGGCGCAAGCCTGGGTGCAGCACAACTGGAATGCGCATGGGCGTGGACAGAGTGATATTCAAAGGAGCAGCGCAATGGCACAGCATCATTGAATATCACTCCTTGGCCACTCCCAGTCCACATGGTGCAGTGGCACTGCACCAGCACAAATTGCCAGAGTGGAACAGGGGGATGCGCTAGCACAAGTGCCATTGCGATAGGTGCAACTACCATGATATTCAAAAGTACAAATGCAAATGGGGCCATAATGTATGGAAGGTGCAAATGGGGCCATTTTCATGTCATTATGGGCCCATTTGCATGCAGGTGCACCAATCCCTGGTGACTTGCACCTGGCACCCTGCCAGGCTGCAGCCGTCAGAGACCGATACCCCTGCACAAGTGGCAAAATGCTCCAATGCCCGATTGTGGGCATATGAATAAAATGTAAACATCTCATATTCCTGGTGGTCCAGTGGACTGCTTGCAGCCCGATTGCAGGCAGAAGTACATTGCAATACACCTTTCCGTGTCCCTGGTGGTCCAGTGGACCGCTCGCAGCCCAATCACAGGCATAAGTACTGCAATAATAGTCCTATATCCCTGGTGGTCCAGTGGACCTCTCGCAGCCCAATCACGGGTGTCAGTAATGAATTCTGACTAACCAATCCATCCCTGGTGGTCCAGCGGTACCCCTCACCACCACCCATTGAGCCTCACCACCCTCCTCCACCCTGGTCAGTGGCAGGCGGCAGCTCCACCTGCTTGCCGCTCCACTGCCTGCCATCTGACTCCATTCAGTAGGGAAGTACACCCACTGGTCCACAGAGTGAGCCAATGGGCATGCAGCCCGTACTATACTACACAGTCCAGAAATGTGAATGGATCCACTCACATATTTGATCTGTGTAATATGGTAGGGGCTGCATGCCCATTAGCTCACCTTGTGGATCAATGGCCATACAGCCCTACCGTACAGAGTCAGTCAGTGGGTGACGGGGTGGCAAGTGGGTGGAGCTGCCGCCCACCACTGACTGAGGAGAGCGGGACGGTGGGGCTCAGTGGGCGGTTGGGGAGTGGGGTACTGCTGGACCACCAGGGATGGATTGGTTAGTCAGAATTCATTACTGACGCTCGCAATTGGGCTGCGAGTGGTCCACCGGACCACCAGGGATATGGGACTATTATTTAATTACATATGCCCATGTTCAGGCTGTGAGCAGTCCACTGGACCACCAGGGATATAGGACTATTATTGAAGTACATATGCCCGCAATTGGGCTGCAAGCAGTTCACTGGACCACCAGGGATATAGGACTGTTATTGAAGTACATATGCCCATGATAGGGCTACGAGCGGTCCACTGGACCACCAGGGATATGGGATGGTTATTATCACTACATATGCCTGATCAGGCATGGGGGGGTCACTATCATGCAGGTGTCATTGGAGCTTGGGTGGCCACTCACAGCTGGCAGCTGCTGTGATGCACCCTGCAATACAGCAGCTCATTTGTGGGTGGCCCGCTGTTGCTCCTTTTTTTTTGGCTCACCTGTGTGCAGTGCAAATAGGGGTTGCATATGCATGGGCTCAGCACATCCTGGGCTGAATATCGGGATGTGCGGAGTATGCATGGGCACGCCCCCCCCTACTTGCGCTGCATACATTACCGATGCGCTCCAGGGCATCAGGATTTGTGCCAGGCACATTCCCCTTTTGAATATTGCACCAGGGCACATCAGTGGGTTGTGCATGGTGCAGCTGTGTTGTGCCATGTGCAACCCTTCTGAATATCCTGCCCAATGTTCAAAATATGGGGTCAAAATACTAAAATACAAACAAGTTATGAATGTACATTGAACATTTTTCATGCTCCCTTATAACTTTGATAATATTCAATATTTTGACTCCAAGCTTTCAACTAAACAATTTTTTCACACCACCTCATGAGCCTGAGAAGTGGTACTTTTCAAATCCTGTCTGAAATATGTTTTCATACTGGTAGCTAGAAATTACATTTTACACTGTTTTCTATGAATGTCAATTGTCATATTTATAAGGGAGAGTCATAAAATGACTATCTAGAAAATATGGGGAGAACATAAAAAAAATATTAAGAAACATTGTGTGTAGTGCCAACCTTAATCCCAACGAGTAGATCTTTATGATGTCGTGTCACAGAGCTGAGTTTGGGTGTGAGCTCAGTGACCCAACTAGATGAGCCAAGGCTGAGGGGAAGGCTCTGTTACATGGCAGCGATCCTCAGCCTGGCAAAGGAAGATGCACAGTTGGTGTCATGGACCTACTGCCATATAGTTTAGAAATCTTCTCAGAAAAAAAAGAAATTCATTTTAAAGAACTGTGTTAATACTCCAACTAGGGTTCAACTTACTGCCACAAAAGTAGGGAAATGTGGTATTAGGTTTACAATCTTAACTCCAACACCCACCAGCAGTAAAAGGGCAATACCACACAAACAACCACAGACAGCAATCACTAGGAAAGACACACACCATACAACTGGTTCCAGGTGACACAAATGCAGTAGCACTGATGTGCATTTTGTGAATTTGTATCTGCAATCATTACTGCACATCTATGTCTTACAGCATGCATGATTACCTGTGAGTGCAGAAGTGCTGGCCTCACAAAGGTCTGCCCTTCTGCAAAGGGAAGTGCTGCTGAAATTTGGATATCTTGGATTTCTATATGTGGCTGTTAGGCCCCAGTGATGGTTGCATTTCAGCTGGTAGAAGTCAGTGTGTTCATCATACATCTGTGGCTACAGAGGCAAAGGCCCCTCAAGGGCCTGCGCTTCTGCAGAAAGAAGAACTGTTGCAATTTTGATATCATGGATTGGATGGTCAATAGGGCCTGTGCTTCTGAACTCAGAGATCAATCTTTATGTCTTCCACCTGTGGCTGCAGAAGAGCAGGCCCCTCTGGGGACAGTGGTTCTGTAGGCAAAATTGTGTGTATGTCTTACACTGTGCATTAGTACCTACAGACAAAAGAACTTTTGTAATTTGGGTATCATGGATTTTTATCTGTGCTTGCAGGGGCCTGTGCCTCTATATAGAAACAGTGTTATGATTTAAGTATAATGGATTTCTGTCTGCAGTCAGAAGTGTATGATTATGTCTTGTGGTGTATGTCCTACAAATATAAATTCATGAAGGAAGCACTTCAGTTCTATTGCATTGGGTCATTTGGAATCAGCTGTGAGTTGTTTGTCTTAGCTGATGGTTGCTGTCTGTGGTTGCTCATGTGGTCTTGTCTTGTTCATTTCCTGCTTGGGATGGTGGATGTTAGGGTTAGACACCCTAACGCCATGTTTCCCTACATTTGTGGTGGTAAGTTGAACTCAAACTGGTGCATTGTTGAAATTTTTGGCAATATGTATTACGTAGGTGCTACATTAAAACATCAATTAGGGTTCTCATGGTTTAAATGATTTCTCAAACCAGCACTGATGTCAATATTCCTAGATAGTTAATGTGAAGTTTTCTATAAAGATAAAATATGTGAAGTGCTTGGTTACAGTTAGTAAATACTTTTGAAATTGTGATGTGGAGCCATCATTTTGTGGAAGGGAAGAGTGTTGTGAATATCAATCAATCAATCAATCAATCACTTTATTTAACCAGGCATAAACACCATTGAGCAAGCTCATTTTCAAGGAGGTCCTGGGCATAAATACAATACAGTACACTTCATAAGATTACAATTACAGTGGACAATGGTGCAAAAAAAAAAAAACATTGTGAAGGTGCTGGTCAATATGGGCCTATGCATACTGGTCAACATAATTAACATGCAAAGGTACATAATGATAAGCTTTACTGAAATGAGAAGAGACAACAATCCCATATAGTCTCCGTTGAGTAAGAGCTCATACCTAAATGATAAAAAATAAGGAGGTATTAAGGAATAGGGTAGAAATTGGGATGAAAGAGTAGGCAGCCAAAAGGGAGGCCAGAATGGGTAAAAGGTAGACAATAGGCAGAGTCATCTTGGATTAAGGGAACTAGGCTTGTAGGTCCTAGGTTTCTGTTGTTAGGAAAGTGGGGTGGATGAGATACATAGGCATAGGATTTGAGAGTGGCACCTGAAGCTTAGGGATCATCGGCATCTGAAACAGTTGCATGATTCCTTCAGATAATCCGTTAATAGAGCTTTGAATGTGAAAATGTTTGGAAGTGAGGATAATTGCAATGAGTCTTGCATAGTGTTCCAAAGTGATGGAAGTGAGAATTTGATTGCTGCTGAGCCAAGGGTAGTTTTCACTCTAGGAATCTGGAAACAGATTAAGGAGAAGTATCTCAGGCCATAGGAACCTTTAGCCTGTTTGAAGATGTTCAAGATGTGTGCAGGGAGGTTATCAGACAATGCTCTAAAAAAAAAAGAGGAGAGCATTCCTTTTTCTACTAGTTGAGAGTGAGGTCCATCCCAAAACCTGGTATAGACGACAGTGATGTGTACTACAGGGTAGATTTAAGATACATCTTAAAGCCCGGTGGTAAAGGATGTCCAGTTTGTTTAGCATCGTTGAAGGGCAATGACTCTAAAGGAAGTCAGCGTAGTCCAGTATAGGTAGGAATGTAGTTTGTACTAGTCTCATTCTGGCTTCTAACGTGAGTAGGTGTTTAATGTGATAGAATATGCCACTGCCTCCCCAGCCCTAACAATGTGCAATGGAGCAGGTTAAAACAAATTATTACTACAGACATGGATCATGCTAGATTGTTAGGACAAGCAAAGGATTCTGTTGTTATAACATGACAAACATAAAATCCAAGGTTTTCTTCACAGTGCAATAAGACCCCGATCAGCACAGCACAGTAGCAGAGATGCAGCAAATTTAAAATCCGTCAGTGAAGTGAACACAAAGTGGTCACTTCTTTTTTTCCATTAAGTTTTTATTCCATTTTTGGTTACAGAGATTAGATCCAACAACATCAAGTACATACATGTACAAATACACACATACTTATGGTAACATGTAGTCTAATACATCCTCTGTAACAACCCCTAAAGACCCCTACCGCCCTACCCATCCCCACCCTTTTGCCACCCCAGCACAAGTCTGGTGAAACTGAATACTTACAATCAGCAGAGGAACTATGAGCTTCTATAGTGAGTAAATAGTATAAAAGGGACCCCAGATCTTATCAAACCTAGGAAGTTTATTCTGGAGGGTGGCTATCATTCTCTCAACCCTCAAGCTGGCAAGCAATTCCTCCAGCCATTCTGTATAGCTGATCACAACAGAGTCCTTCCAGTGTCTGAGGACAACTTTCTTAAGAGTGGCTGCAATCAAAACCATGTGGAACAAAGTGGTCACTTCTTGCTGGCACTTTGCTACATGGAGTGCCCCATAGGAAAGGCTCCCTTCTCCTTGTTATTATTACTTTGCATTGCCATTCCACCTTAAGCATGAACTAAGATGAAGTGACAACAATATTGCCAGCATCCCACCCACACTGTCACCAGAATGAATGTGCATCCCTAAAGTGCTATTGTCTTGTGTCCAGAAAACTCCCCAGTGCTGATGAAATGAAATGAGAGTATAACAAGAAATGCAAAGTCTCCCAGAATTAATGGCACACTCAGTCATGCGCGCAGTGGTCAGGTCACACACAGAGTCAGCAGAATTAATGTGCATACCAAAATTCCTACTGTCTTGTGTCTTGAAAATTCCCCAGTGCTGAGGAAGTGAAATGAGAGCATAACAAGAAATCCAGTCTCCCAGAATTAATGGTGCCATGCAGACTCACAGACAGATTAAGATTACACTGCACACTCAAGGGATGCATACGAAAAGGCACAACAACACCTAACCAGTGCTCACAACTCTGTAACACAATAAAAGGTGTCTGATGTAATGGCACGCATCACACACACACATACACTCACACTCAAGTAATGCATAGCAAACTGAAAACCTTTAGTAATATAACCAAATGTTTTAAACAGACAAACTGTACACTGCTGCACAACAACAATCAGCAAAAAAATGGCAAGAATTACTGAAAATATTACTGTGTGTACATTAATACAGTTGTACAAGAAAAATATAGCCAAAACAGAAAGACTGCTTTTTCCTCCCAGTTAATGTACCTACGCCACAAATACTCCCCTCCCCCAAAGCACACTTCACAGTACACAGATTGACTGTTCTAAATTAACATTCAAAATTCACACACAGCAATAAACATTCGATGATATGAGCACAGAGGGGTTTCCTTCAATCGATGTACTAAAATTTGAGCAAAAAACATTACTCAAAAAAGCATTTTAAACAGCTTTTAGAGGTTTTGAATCACAGAGCTCTGAGATCAAACTGTCTCCAGCTACCATTGCACACACACACACACACTACCCAGATCAGAACTGAGGCTGTGCAGAACAATCTAGAGCACATGTGACCTGCAATCCCATGAATATCTACAAAATTTCATTTGGAGCTCAATTACGGGGTGAAGTGAGGTGAATTACATTGATTTCAATGTACTTTGCCTTAAAATTGGTGGAGAAGTGGTTTGGGGAAGGTGGAATAATGCAAAGTCATTGGTTTCAATGGACTTTGTGTTCCTCATTATGAAGCGAAGTACTCTGTTTCACATTGTGGAGTTATCCAAGGATTCCACCTTACTCAGTGAATCACTTCACAGAGCAAATTGGGGCCACTTCACCCACCATTACTTATAGTACTGTAACTAACATGCTGTACAGGAAGGAACGTGAATATCTATGGCTGCACTTCCCTGATGAGCTGTAGCACAAAACTCACTGACTTAAAAACTCTTAATAATGAGTACAATGGTGGCGTGGTGAAGTCGGGAGAGATACTACAAAACATGCTTACAATACATCCAAGTAACTAGTAAAAAAATTTATTATTTTGATTCGTGATGTGATCGTGAATCATGATTTGTGACTGCATTTGTGACCGTGACGATGAAGAACATGTTTTGGTGTCAACAGTGTGAGATAAACAATATGAAAATGAATTGGGAATGCAAATGCCTACAGCTGTACTTCCCCGATGAGCTGTACCACAAAACTCCCTGACTTAAAAATGTTCATTAATAAGTACAATGGTGGGGTGGTGAAGCCTGGAGAGATACTACAAAACAGGATTACAGTACAGCTAAGTAACTAGTAAAAAAAATAATTTTGTGATTCATGATATGATCTTGAATTGTGATTTGTGACTGTGATGATGAAGAGCATGATTTGTATCATGAGTGACTCGTGATGATGGTCCTGACTTAAAAATGCATATTAATGATACAATGTTCATGCAGAATTATGCACCACACCAGTCTAGTACTCTGAAGGCAAGCAAAAGAAACAACTGTAACTTCAGTTACAGATCGAGATTGGGCCCTAAAGAGATACAAATGCACAGACAGATTAAGATTCTGCAGCACATTGAAGAGATGCAGACACAAAGGTACAACACCTAACCAGTGCTCACCCTCAGAAATTCAAATCTGGAAATAATATCTTTGCCGGTTGGGGCGGACCGCGGGGGGGGGGGCAGTGTACTGCACTGCTGTAGTAACAGTCTCTAGTTCTAGTACCAGTAAAGATACCAAAGAAAAGTAAAAAAATCACACAACTGCTGTGCATAGCAGGTTTACGTTGCTGAAATTACTTCAAAATCCATAAATAAGTAATAAACGCTCGATGATATGAGCGCAGGATGGTTTCCTACAATCGATGAACTAAAGTTTTGCAAAAAGAAATTGCTCAAAAAGGCTTTTTTAATAGCTTTTGGAAGGTTTGACTCACAGAGAGCTCTCAGAGCAGACTGCTACAGCTTCCAACACACACTACCCCAAACTGAGGCTGTGCAGAACAATCTAGAGCCCATGTGACCTGAAATCCCATGAATCACTGCAAAATTCACCTTTGGAGCTTAAAAACAAGGAGAAGTGAGGCGAAGTACATTGCATTCAATGTACTTCGTCTTAAGAATTGATGGACTAGTGATTTGGGAAGGTGGAGTAACGCAAAGTCATTGTTTTCAATGGACCTTGCGTTACCCATTATAATGTGAAGTACTCCACTTCGCATTGCGGAGCACTCCATGAATTCACTTTCACTCTGCTTCTCCCATCCCTACCCAGTAGTTGCCACCTGCTGCATGCCCACTATGAAGACTGGTGAGGTGATGACATCATCACAGCACCCTTCCTTTTGTGAAAATGGATGCCAACATACCCCTGTTAAAATGTTTTTTCAGTGCTTTCCTAAATTCATTGGCTAAACATTTCCTAGCAAGCCAATTTATTGATAATTGTAACAACTGTTGAAATAATCTTATATGAAATTGTACACATTCCTTTTAACTCTGGACCTGCTTTAAAAAATATGTAACATTATTTTTTTTGTACATACTAATGAATTGAGAGAGGTTTGCTGAAGTTTGTGTAATACTAATGCTGCACCAGGAAATCATTTGAATTATGAGGAACACCACACTGCACATTCACAGAGGCAGGATACTGCTTTTGCTTGAATATGACATTTCAGCTTGTTAGGCTTTGTGTTTGAACCATAACTTAGCCATCAAATAATTTTGATTCTTTTCACAAATAATTTCTTTACTTTTTTTATGCACATTGGAGGCCAAGAGAGAAAGTGGGCATAAACTGAAACATATACTGTAAGTTATTACGCAAACTCAACAGTGTGGCTTTTAATAAAATCCCTTTCCCCCTACTTATGTCCCAAACTTTTTGCATCTGCTCCCACCCCAGTACCACTGTCTTTATTAAACACACCTAGTCCCCCACCCAATTTAACTCTAATTGACACCACCCTCCTCCCATCACCAGAACTCACAAAACCATCATGTTATAAAGGAAAAAAATATTCCTGTGTAAAGCATCTGCTCTGCTAAGTGCCCATCTCATAATGGTGGGAATGAGTGAGTAGTGAAGTCTTTGTTCTTAGTATAACTTTATTGCTGATAATTCAACCAATCAGACAGATTTTAATTGGAGCAAAGATGCCACCGTTCATTTATTCACACAATTTCTAAACAAGCACTGAAAAGAGCAGATGCACTACACGGAAGGACAATTTTCCTTATTTCAGGTTGATTTTGTAGATTCTGGTGGGGGGGGGGATGAGGACCAGAAGAGGACTGGATGGTGGATTGGATGTACTTAGTGAAGACAACAGAAGTCAGGTGGAAGGCGATGGATGGAGTACATTTTGCATGTGGGTGGGGATTTGTTTTTGGAGCAGAGCAGCTTGCAGCAGCATGCTTTTTGTCAGGGCAGAGAAGGAGGAGGAAGGAGTTTGCCAGTGGGGGTGGCTAGGAGTGGATATCATGGTTTCTATGATTGCTGGGTGAGGGGATGGGGTATAGCATGCAATCCACATTAGGATTTGCCTATGAATCAACTACTCACATTACAAATTTGGACAATTTGCCTGGCAAATAACAACACAAATTGTGGTCCTCAGCTTTACGAATTTACTGAAATTTGCAACTTTTTTTCACAGAGTGAGTTTCAGCAGCTTTTCATACCACCAGTTACAGGCAGTGTTCGTGTGATGTTCAAGGCTTAAATTAACAGTAACATGCACTTTTGTAGCTTGAATTTCCAGTTGCAAGAAATTCTAAATTTCTGATGAACAGAACCCAATGGCTTTTTGTACTACAGTTGTCTTCTCGTGTGGAACATGTAGCAGATTAGTGTCCTTACAGTAAATGCATTGATTTCCTAGCATGGGGTGTCAACTGGGAGGCTAGGCTGACTGGGTGTGCATATGGCATTGCCTTTTGAAAAAAAGAGCAGAATTCTGTTAAGAAGGGAAAGAGATGTTGAAATACAGTAGAAGAACAAAACAAGGTGTGAATTTACATTAGGACCATCACAAAAATAATAGAAGAACTGGGTTGGGTGGTTAAGTAGGGTTTGGCAGACTAAATGGGCTGATTAACTTTTTTCTGCTGGCACATTCTATTTCTGTTTCTAGATTTAAAATATCTTGTCCAGTTATACCCAGTTGAGATTGAAATACAGGAGCAAATGCTGCTTTCAGAGATCTGCTATCAATTTGAAATGCACTGACTATACCTCACTTTTCATTTCTTGTACAGGCCAGGATGGTTCCCTTCACTTGACAGATCATGGATTGGTTGTTCACCTCTGTACCATTTGAAACAGAAAGAGGAGAGCTCTGTTTTAGTGGAAGTGTGGCTTGAGTCAGCATTTGTTTTATGTACTACAACACTCGGGGTAACTTGTTTTATCATCTGCATTTGATCTGGAAACGACTGCAAACAAATTATTCTGATTGAATCTTAAAACCTGTTAAAAGAGGTTAATAATAAATAATTAGTACTACAATTAATAATAAAACATTAATGAATGAACATGGACACATTAAAACAGAATTTACTACACCAGTAGTGCTATTGCAAATTAAATTTGTTGGCTTCTACTCCTCCAGTTTTCACCTGTCAGCTATCCATGTTGTCAGTGTGATGATTTTTTTTTTTTGTTAGTATTTCTTGTTACGTTCTGGATGATTTCCTGTGGGAGAGTTTTCTTCACAAGTTGTTCTGCAACTTCATTCCTTCATTGACCTTTTTTTGTGTTTCTCCTCCCTATTAAGCCTAACCTTGAGCTTCCCTGATTTCATTGCTTCAAGACATTATCTTTGCTTTGTTTATATGGTTAATACCTTCATGTACATGCCTGTTCTTGTTTTCCTGTCCTGCCATGTTTCTATTCCTTGCCTGCTAGACTTGACCTACCAAATGGGTTAAGCAAGCACTATTGCCATTATATTTCTGGATTTTGTTTTGTTCATAAATAAATTGGATATAATATAAAGTGTTCAACCACAGTTATTTCTCTACCATTTGATTTAATGCATAATACCTGCATACACATCGATATATACAATAACTTTATAATTTACATATTATGCATTGCAGTCCTTTTGTTTAGATATCTCAGATGATTCTTTTCAGTTATGAATAAAATATTTTTGAAATTTGTTTTACCCTCCTCCCACCAAGATTGCACTCTGTACTTTTTTGCTGAACATGTTAGTACAGAATGCATCATTAGAACACTTCCCTATATCTGTTTATCTGGGTTGGTCAACAAAACTGAACAGGAAACTCAGCCCCATTTAACTGGTAACCATCTACCCATGTCACCTGACCAGAATCGCAGAGGCTCCCATACCTATGCCATATGAAATCTCCCAAATCTTGTAGCGAGCCATTATGGTTGTACACCTTCTAGTAACTCTAAATTCAATGTCAAGGGATGCCTCGTACTTAGGGCCATGGTGGGGCAGTTCCTGGATATGCCAGCTGCCATCTATCTGCATTGGGATGCTCCTTTTTCTGCTAGCCCCCAAGATATCACTTGTGAACATGCCACCTTCCACACAATGGAGATGCACATCACGAAATCAGAGCATCTCCACTTCTTTTATAACATTCCTGATAGGTTCTATCCATAGACTCCGAGGCGGCACACTTGCAGTGTGTTTCAATCTGCGTCTCACTCTGAGGAGGCGAGCATCCTGTGAGATGGTCAAACTTACTTCTTCCCCACCCTCCAGCAACCAAGGCTTATACATGAACTGGGGTCAGCAGCATAGTTATTGGTTAAAGGTTTCTGTTCAATGTTTGAGATTCCTGTCTTTATATTACAAAATTTGAGTTAAAAACAGATATAACGCACATATTGTTTTATTGTCTTGTAGCATTTTTCCACATATTATTATTGCTTTGTATGAAAAACAGCTACAACAAGGCAATAAAAAAAAGTCAATGTGCAGTGATATTAGTGCAGCTACATGTTCTGGCTTGAGTACCACCACACCAGAATAAGGTTTCATAGTCTTTCAAAACAATACTGCCATTAGAGGGCATACAGTAATAATGCCTAACAAAGGAAATGTGCCATCCAAGATTTTACAACATCAGTGCTGAGAAAGACTCTTTACAAGTTTATATACCTTGTCAATACACTTATAAACATTCCATAGCTTTTTTATATCATCCATGCTTGCAGAATTCATCTGTCTTCCTGCAAGGTGTTTACTTTTTAGATATGTTCCTTGCATAGTTTCTGACAGAAATATGACTCTTTGGGAGGGGAATTTTGGACAAATGACAAGGATGTGTGCAAGATCTTCCCTGTGGCCCCAGTCACAATCACAGAAAGGATCAATTTCTGGCAGTTTCTGGTATAATTTTTTTTCCAAGTGATTCCTGACATATAGTTCAAAATGGAAATGAGTGTAAAATTTTCTGTTAACAGGTGATATAAAAATAGAAACATAGAAGCATGGAATTTGATGGCAGATAAGGACTGCTTGGCCCAACCACTCTGTCCACTTCCCTACCTAATGGATAAGCTGCAGATCCTAGTTGACCAGCAGCCTACTTCCTCCTACCCCCCACTAGAATTGCCTTATGTCTGTCCCATGCATTCTTGAATTCCTACACTGTTTTTGACACAACCTCCTCAGGGAGGCCATTCCTTGCATTCACAACCTTCTCTGTAAAAAAATACTTTCTCACATTACTTCTGAGTTATCCCCCCTCTGTCTTCAAATTGTGCCCTGTTGTTCTTGCCCATCTCTATTTCTGAAAGATGCTACACTCTTGGACTTTGTTGATTCCCTTGAGGTACTTGAAAGTTTCTATCATGTCCCCCCCACCCTCCTTTCCTCGAGGGTATACATATTAATCTCCTTTAGTCTCTCTTCATATGGCTTCTGGTGCAGACCCTGCAATATTTTAGTTGCCCTCCTCTAGACAGCCTTCATCCAGTCTATGTCCTTGTGGAGATGTGGTTTCCAGAACTGCATGCAGTACTCCATATGGGGTCTCACCAACTGTCTGTACAGAGGGACAACAACTTCCTGTTTTCTACTGATGTTGCCTCTCTCCATGCATCCTAGTATCCCCCCAGCCTTCTTTACTGCCTTTTCACATTGCTTGCCCACCTTTAGGTCGTCTGATATGACTACGCCTAGGTCCTTTTCCATTTTTGTTGTTTTTAGTATCTCACCTCCCATTGTGTACTCTTCCTCTTGATTTTTGTTTTAAAGGTGCATTACTTTGCACTTCTTTGCATTGAATTTAAGCTGCCATGCATGTGACCATTCCTCCAACCTTTCCAAGTCCTTTTTCATCATTTCCACCACATGTGTATTAACCCTGTTGCAGATCTTTGTGTCATCTGCAAAGAGGCATACTTTTCCTTCCAGTCCTTCAGCAATGTCACTTATAAAGACATTAAAGAGGACTGGTCCCAGTACTGAACCATGCGGTACCCTGCTAGTAAGCACCCATTCTTCTGAGTGGACTGCGTTTACTATTACCCTCTGTGTCCCATTGTCCAGTAAATTTTTTTACCCAGACTACCACCTTGAGGCCTACTCCAAGGCTGGCTAACTTGTGTATGCAGACAAAAAGCAATAGGGAGCACTCATAGAGGCAGATAGGCATCAGGATTCAAAAAGTCAGTAAATCAAGTTCATTATTCACATATAAAGTGCAAACTGCCTGGTCTACTACTTTGGTCACCCAGTCAAAGAAATATATTAGATTTGTCTGACACAAACTTCCCACTGTGAAACCATGATGCCTTGGGTTCTGTCTCTGCTGGTCTCTAGGAATTCAACAATTCTTTCCTTCAGAAGTGATTCCATCATTTTCCCTACCACTAAGGTCAAACCAACAGCTCTGTAGTTTCCTGCCTCTGCCTTGCTCCCACTTTTGTGAAATGGCATTATATCCACCCTCCTCCAGTCCTCAGGTACAACCCCATCAACCCATGATTTGTTAAAGAGGGTAGTCAGTGGTGTCACTAGTTCTCCCCTTAGTTCTTTTAGAATTCTGGAGTAAATCCCATCAGGCCCCATTGCCTTATCTACCTTCAATTTTAAGAGTTCTTTCAGAACCTTTTCTTCTGTGAATGGACTGGTATCAACCCCCCGATCCAGAGTGTTTCTATTGTTTGGTTTAGGTACCTCTCCCTTCTCATCTTTTGTGAATACTGAGCAGAAGTATTAGTTCAGTAACCCTGCTTTTTCACTGTCACTTTTTGCCCACATTCCCTCCCCTTAATTAAGCCTCAGTATCTCTCCCTTGATCTTTCCTCATGCTCTAATGTACCTATCCCCCTCTTAACAGAGTTAGCTATCTTTTCTTCAGTTTGAGCCTTTGCAATTATGACTGTCTTCCCTGCTTCCTTCTGTTTTTAACTGATATAGTTCTCTGTCCTGTACCTTCTATGTTTCCTTATATTTCCTGAATGCTATACTTTTCTCCTTAACCTTCCCTGCCAACTCTTTTGAGAACCATAGTGGCTCCTTCCTTCTTTTAGTTTTGTTGATTAGCTTTACACAAATGCTTGTTGCCTCTGTGATGGCAGTTTTGAATTTTCCCCATTGTTCTTCCACCCTTCCTTCTTGCCTGTTTGCTAGTGCTTTTCTGAGGCTCTCCCATTTTGCCAAAGTCAGCCCTGCTAAGGTCCAGCATCCTTGCTTTTGTATGGTTTGACTCTACAGCTGTGTTTATTGTGATCCACACAGTTTGATGGTTCCTTGTTCCCGGATGGCTGCCCACTTCTAAATCTGAGATCCTCTGTCCATCCCCATTTGAAAGTACCCAGTCTAAGACTGTTGCCTCCTGAGTGGGTTACAACACTAGCTGTCTGAGGCATGCCCTCTGTAGGGTATCAAGAAAGACTCTGCTTTTGGATGTGGCTGCAATAAAAGGCTCAAGTTAACATCTGGCATATTCAGGCCCCCATCAGCAATTTATCTCCTTTTTCTGCCATTCTAATGATTCCTTCTATCATTTTCTTGTCCATTGTCTCCCCCAATATGGGGATCTGTAAACAACCTATGTGGGGATTGTGTTGCCATTTTCTGTCTCCAGGGTACCCACAGTGCCTCCTCCCCTCCCTGTTTACCCTTTAGTTCTGTTGCTTTGATTCCTTCCCTTATTGAGAGAGTCCCTCCTCCTCCTCTTTTACCCTCCCTGTCCATCCAGTAGATTGTGTACCCTGGTACATTGACATCCCAGTCATGGATCTCTGTATACCATGTTTCTTTGGCTGCCATGATATCCAGGCACTCCTAGTCCATCAAGGCCACTAGTTCAGGGAGCTTGTTATCTAGATTATGGACATTGGTACTTATTGCCCTCCATTTTTGAATGTCCATACCCCTTTTAGGCCCATCCCCATCCTTACTGCCTTTTTGTGGATTTACCCCAGTCCTTCTTCCTATAAAATTCTCCACCTTTGTGTCTACTTCACTAACTACACTAATTTGTGGGGGTGGGCTGTGATTTCCCTGCTTCTCTTCAGTGCCTCCTTCCATGGCTAGTTTAAATGCTTGTCAATGAAGCATTTAAACCTATCACCTAGGATCCTGGTTTCCCTCCCAGACAGATGCAGATCATCATGCCAGTATAGGCCTGTATCCCTTCAAGTGGACCCCCAGTCCCCAATGAAGTTAAATCTCTGAAGTTTGCATTAGTTTTTCAATGAGTGATTGAATCCCATGGTGCAGAGTATTCTAGCCTCACCCATGCCATAGACAGGTAGCACTTCAAAGAAAGTTACCATGCATGCTACTTGTCTAAGGCCCTGCCCCAGCTCCACAAACTCCTGCTGCACTGCTCTGCTCTCACTCCCAGTCAGGTCATTTGTCCCTAGGTGGACAAAGACATCCAGCTCCCTCCCCATGCAGCTGCTCTCACGATCCTGAGGATTCACTTCCTGTCCCTCCAAGTCATGGTGCTCGGCAGGCACCTTACCAACCTCTCCCCTCCCTCCCCCAGTTCTACCCCTAACAATTGATTCACCCACCAGGAGTTGTTTCCTTCCCCTATGGGGTCCTGTGCCACCCTTCTGTGTGTCTCCTTTGTGGATGTTCCCAGCATCTTTCTTGGTCTCCACTGTGGGTGCCTCCATAAAGGAACCACGCTCTACCAGAACAGTGAATGAATTTTGGAGAGGCACAACTGGAAGGATGCACCTCTGTTCCATCACCCTCACCCTCTCTGAGCCCACTGTGATCCAACAGTGCCTCTTTCTTGGCAACCTCTGAGGCAGTGGTAGTGGCCTGGGTTGTTCCTGGGTGAGGGAGGAGATTTCCCAAATCCTCACCAGCTCAGCATGGAGACAGGCAACCTCCTCCCTCAGACCAGAGGGGTGTCTACAAATAGTGCAACAATGCAGCCTCTACAACATCTCCTGGAAGACTGCCACTCCACTGCCAGTGCATTGTACCACTTCCCACATGTTTGTCTCCCTTTCTGTTTAAGATTTTTTTTTCACTTTGTGCAAGTGTGTGAGGGCATTTACCCCCTATTCATTGTGCTGTGCTGTTAAAGATATGAACAGGTGTATGTCCTTTGCACTTTTGGGGAACTGATGTCAGTACCCCTAATATAAATGAAATTATGTACCTGGGGTGGGTGGGGTGAAGGGTAGGGTAGGTGGGAGTAAGACCATGCCCTCCAGAAACAATCAACCACAACTCTGACCCACCACCCCGGTGAGTGCCTTCCTTCCTTTCAGACACCTATTTCACAGAATTTAAAGGGACACTAAGCATTTCAGGGGTCACCCAAACTGTAAAAGCCAATGTAAATATCTTTCAAATGAGGTATTGGGTTTACCTGCAGGGGCCAGGAGTCTTGAGATATGAATAGCTACATAATGGGTAAACCAATTCATAGCAACAGCCATTTCATGCAGTCTTAAAAACAGGAAGTGATGTCAGTGAGGGGTTAGATCTATGTTGTTAATTATAGCTTGCCCTTCAGTGACATCCCTTTCTGTTGTAAGACTGCATAAAATGGCTGCTGCCTTGTTCTGATTTTCAAATTATTTAAATACTAATATATTGGGACATTTGACACCAACAAGGAAGCCACATACCTCATTCAGCATAACTTTTCATGGGCTTGCACAGTTTGAGCAATCCCTGCAATGTCTACTGTCACTTTAAGTAACAGGTCTAGTTACAAATGACTGCAAATATTCTCCCAGCTAGATTTCCTCCCTGGCCAAAAACAAAAAAAAAAAGTTACACTAAGTAAAGTTAACCCCCCAAACAGAGCATCAAAACACTCACTTCTACTTACACAGGCCCCAAAATTAAGAATGTGGTTCAGAGTACTCAATTAAATCACCTTGTTGCTTTAAGAAAGCTGGTGGCTGCTCTCTGTCTCAGCAACAGCAGCATTATATCTATGTATGGTTCTCTGGTGCAATTTAACATGAATATGGAGATACAATTGTGGGACTTCTGCTTCTTAATATCCACCAGACTTTACTGAAAATTCTGAGCAGCAGTCCTGGAACTGGTTTTAAACTTGAGATAGTGAATTATTTCCAATAAAGGAGTGGTTCTAGAGGACTGGAGGAGGGCAGATGCTGTCCCATTTCACAAAACTGGGAGGAGGGAGGAAGCTGGCAGCTGTAGGCCAGTCAGCCTGACATCAGTGGTGGTAAAGGCAATGGAATCACTGCTGAAGGAAAGGATTGTGGAATATCTTGACTCTAGAGAGTTACCAGACCTGAAGCAGCATGGAATCACTGGGTGGGGAGGCCACATCAAATGAATCTGATAGATTTCTTAGACTTGGTGACCTGGTATTTAGGTCAGGATGGAGCAGTGGACATGCCCTACCTAGATTTCAGTAAGCCTTTCAACACCATTCTGCATAGGAGACTTGTGAGGAAGTTAAGCAGCTTAAGGGTGGGTCCAAAAGTGGTAAACTGGGTAAGAAACTTGTTAGGGGACAGGCAAAAGAGGGTGATGGTAAATGGAGTTCACTCTGGAAAAGGGAGGGTGACCAGCAGGGTGCCTTAGGATACAGTACTGGGACAGGTGCTTTTTAATGTCTTTTTACATGATATTGCAGGAAAACCGAATGGATACGTCTGTCTCTTTGTGGATGACATCAAAATCTGCAGTGGTGGAGACACTCTGGCAAGGTAGAAAGAATGAGCAGAAACCTGAGAAACTTGAGAAGTGGTCAAGGGTACAGCAGCTGGGTTTCAATGTGCAACATTGCAAAATCGTGCACTTAAGGAACAGCAATTCAGGGACAGAGAACAAAATGGGTGGAGAGTTAATGAAGACCGCCAAACAGGAAGGAGACCTTGAGGTAGTCATAGTATCTGATTACCTAAAGATGGCCAAGCAGTGTAACAAGGCCTTTGGGGGGTGTAGTGAGATGCTGGAGTGCATAAGGAGGGGTATAGCCAGCAGAAAAAGGAAAGTGGGATTGCCTCTGTACAAATCACTAGTGAGATCCCACTTACAGTACTGTGTTTAGTTCTGGAGACCACATTTCTGGAAGTACACAGAGTGGAGGCTGTCCAAAGGAGGGCAACTAAAATAGTGCAGGGGTGCTCCAATAGTCTTATGAGAAATGACTAAAGGACCTCAATATGTACACCCTGGAATAATGGAGAGAGAGGAAGATGTGACAGAGACCTTTAAATGCCTTATGGGAATAAATATGGTGTAGGAGGGGAGGATGTTTTCAGAAAAAAAGCAAATGTTTAAAGCAAGAGGACATGCAGTGAAGCTGAAGGGGGGTAGATTCAAGAGAAATGTAAGGATGTACTCCTTCACAGAAAGAGTAGTGGATGTCAGGTATTGTGTTGCAGCGGAGGTGGTGGGGGCAAAGACATGGTGGAATCAATAGGCATAAGTGAATATTAATGGAAAGGAAGGGGTGAGACCAGTGATCAAATATGGTTGAGGTGACACTACAGATAGCAAAAAATGGACTGACTGGTTGGGTTGAACAGTCCTTATCTGCTGTCAAAGTCTATGTTTCTATGTAGCAAAGTCCCTTAAGTATTCAGGCCCAAGATGGTTAAATGATTTTTTAATGTGTGAAGACCATGGGAAGGAATATCCTTGAGTAATACAATTTCTCATTTAATCAAAACATTGCTTCATTAGTGTTGCATCAAGCAATCTTTCAATTTTCAGCCAAAAAAGAACATTCTTTCATTAATTAGTGGACTTAAGCTGATTTTCCATAACCCCATTCTAGCAACCACTGAAGGAGATGAGAGCACTGGGTCAGAACGTCATCCACAACAACAGTACAGTGAAGAACCATGCAGTAAAAATGGCACCATCGAAAACAGCACCCAGGATAAATGCTACAAGGAACAATAGTGCCAATGGTAGCAGTCCAAAAACACATGGAGGACCACTACATAGCGAGGACACATAAGGAAACTTTTGTTTTTATGGGTGACTTGGCTACCCAGACTCATATATATATATATATATATATATATATATACACATATATATATATATATATATATATATATATATATATATATATATATAGTATGGTACACGGTAGTATTACCACAGTTAGGGTTGAGGAGCCATTTCTATGTTAAACCCCAAAACTTTGCACCTTAATAACTTTGCAACCGTTTGATGGATATGCCTGAAATTTGGAATATATGATCAAGAACCATAGGCCTTTGGATCTGCCATGTTTCATACCGGTCAGATATACAGCTGTGGAGTTATTAAGTGTGATCTGTGCAAGCGTTTACGCTTTTTCTGGAATTCTATGGTCGCGCCTACAGGTCATACAGTTTGCGTGGCCCATTAAAATCTTCAGAGAACGTGCAGCTGGGGTCCCCAATGTGCCTTTTGAAGATTTGGTGAAAAAATATTAAATGGTTCAAAAGTTATTCAAAAAACAGTTTCCCATTATAAGTCAATGGGAAAAGTTAACAAAAAGTTCGACAGTGTCGCAAATGCATTTTTACTTTCGCAAATGGGCCTGTTACTTTCGAAATCCGCCATTTTGTTTTCAGTTGGTGATCAGAAAAATGGTTGGCATTTAAATTTGAGACCCTCTAGCAACCTAATTCTTTTTGTATTCACCTAGTCGGGCCCTGAGGATGCTTGCCATGTCTTTATTTTGTGGTAAAACACCCCAGAAATATGTTTTTCAAATTTATGGAAAAAGTACTTTCGCAAATTACTTTCATGCTCACAAAAGTGTTGAACTTTTTTGCGAAAGCTTTCGCAAATTGCGACAGTAGTTTTCCATCTGTGGGACAGTGACAGCGATTCTTTGGCACTGCGCTGCAAAAGAACTGTTGAGCGTTTTGGGCTGAAATTTGAAGGGAACAGAGCCGACATCTTACAGATGTGCCTTTCAGTGTTGTATTAAAAAAATATTACACAGCGGCAAAGTTACAGCACTCCAAAGTTAACGTTTTTTCCCATAGGATAACATTACGGTGCCCAACGCATTACAGAAATCCTTTGGCACCCTGCTGCTAAATAACGGTTTAGTCTTTTTTCCTGAAATTTGGAGGGAAGACAGCCAACAGTCCACAGATGTGCCTTTCAGTGGTTTGGTGAAAAAACATTACAGGGAGGCAAAGTTATGGTGCTCTGAACTTTTCTTTTTTTTCCCGTAGGATAACATTATGGCGTTCGCCACGCCTTTCAGGGAGCATATCTCAGAAATGGTGAGAGACACGGACTTTTCGTCGGAAAATTTCTTTTAGCCAGGACAGTTGTAAATAATATGACTTTTAAATTTTTTTCCTACGTCTTACGGTTCTTGAGATATAATGTATTTAGTATTCCAAGATCTCATTTTCTGTGCCGATACTCATTATTATGCATACATTATTTGTACTCACTGTCTTTCTCTATGCAGGTTTTGGGGAAAACCAACCTGTGCGCTTACATTACTGTTACTGTTGCCCTTTCCACTTGTGGTTCTGTACCCGTTTCACTTACCGTTGACGTCTGCGCCACCATGTGCGTTATCCTTTGCGTTTTCATTTGCGCTTGCGTTTCTGTTATTTTTTCCATTTCTTTCTACAGTACTGTTTATCTTTCTGTTTCACTTTACATCACCATGCCCATTGACATTTCTGTTTGCAGGCACCATGTTACTATGTGACAACACATCACATGGCAGACCATTTCCATCTATGCCACCATGTGCGTTACCCTTTCTGTTCTCATTCGTGCTTGTGTTACCATGTGCGCCACTGTTAGCATTTCTGTTTGCGTTGCTGTCCCTGTTAGTATGCCACAAGACATCGTGGCAGGAGTCTGAGGCCAAAGGACCTGCACTCCTGCCTACCGCATTATGCTGAGCTGTACGCTTCCCGCCATGCATCACATTCACTGTTTCTCATTATCATTCTCAAAAGAAGGGAAATTAGAGGCAAAACTCAGTTTAATGCATTAGTTAGGGTTGTTCCACAGCGACAAAAGTGTGGAAATTCGCTGTTAGGGTAGAAACCCCTTGCACCCCCCACCCACCCCCACGGCATTGGGGTGTGCATTAGAATCATGGGTCCTAACTCTCACCCCATTCTATTATACTTCTGCTGCTTTACACATGTCATGGGGTGAGAGTTAGGGCTGATGATCCCAATGCACACCCCAATGCCACTACATGCGTCATCCTTTGCGTTTTCATTTGTGCTTGCGTTTCTGTTACTTTTTTGCCATTTCTGTGTACAGTACTGTTTATCTTTCTGTTTCACTTTACATCAGCATGCCCATTGACATTTGTGTTTGCAGGCACCATGTTACTATGTGACAACACATCACATGGCAAACCATTCCCGTCTACGCCACCATGTGCATTACCCTTTCTGTTCTCATTCGTGCTTGTGTTACCATGTGCGCCACTGTTAGCATTTCTGTTTGCGTTGCTGTCCCTGTTAGTATGCCACAAGACATCATGTGGCGGGAGCGAATTACATTCACTATTTCTCAATATTATTCTCAAAAAGAAGGGAAATTAGAGGCAAGAAACTCTATTTAATGCATTTGTTAGGGTTGTTCCACAATGACAAAAATGAGGAAATTCGCTGTTAGGGTTGAAAACCGTAACTCCGAGTTCACTCCCCCCAGCACCACACACACACAGACACACACAGGGGTGTGCTGTGGCACGAGGTGTGGCTGAGTGGCACATGTCTCTACAGGGTGATTGACTGACCATTAACACAGTTCTTGGGAGTGACTTATTGCTATAATAATGAAACATGTTTTTAAACAGTTTTAAACTTTGTTCAGTATATCGTCAACCTCTTCATGTATGGTAATAAAAGATTAACATAAGGTTGTAGGATGTTTGCAGCCAATGAGAAACGTAATTTTGTCAGACTCTGAAGTACACATAGTAGTGACTGAATGGTACATGTATAGTCACAGCTGTGACCTGTTAGGTGCTGATGTGTGGCACCTTGGTATAGTAATAATGAATGCATAGGCACAGGAAAAGTAAGTACATTGCTGAGTTTTTTACACTGTTAGGAATTCTGTCAAATGTGACATGCAATGTCCCACATCGTTGCATATGCTGTGATACTGACTGTATGTCATAGGTACCAAACAAATTGATGGAGGTATAGTTGTAGCAGTATTAGTAAACATTGATTTGTATGCTTAAGTCATAGACACTTAGTTTTATGTCATAATGGTATTTAGAGTAAGGAGTCGACACAGGTGGTTATGGTTTTAAAAAATTTATTGCCAATTTGTCAAATGGAGAAAAGGTCCAATCAAGAGTGAAATTTAGTTAACAGAAGCAGTCTCACAATACAATCTTTGTGTGTGTGCAATCATTGCTTGTCAAATATGTAAATGTGTAAGAATAATAATAACTGTATAATATGGATTGGAGTAAGTGTGTGATATAATAGGAAACTAATCAGGTGTTATGTGTTTCTAGTTATGTTTCAGTACTCACTACCTTTATGTGAGGAAGTAGTTTGACATTCGACCTGGAATTCTAATAGTCAGGCTGAAGCTGTGGGCTTCATTATATATTTACTATTGAATGTGAATGGAGTTTGTAAAAAAATGTAACTTTTTTAAAAATGGTTGTATGTTGTAATTATGTGTAGTGCTTTACTTGTGTGTTATGTTAATTAGGCAATGTCAGTAGGTTGTGAAGTGTGATTACACACGATAGACAAGTGTTTTGTTGTAATTGTGTGACTGCTAATGTGGATGTTCCTGGGGTGGGCGAAAAACCATATGCTGACTGTCTAAGTAGTACAATTTACACAAATGTAAGTTTTGTGACATTTGATTGATATTATTTAGTAATATGTCACTGACTAGGCGCAAATGGAAAATTCACCGACCCCTCAATTGAGGGATCATAATATTGTCAGGAACAGGTATGCAGTTTGTTGTGATCAGCAACAGTGCCTGATTTACAATTGTCAATATTTTTTTACATACGGTAGAATTACTTATGTGACAAGTTAAAAAAATATAATATTTTTACATGAACAAATGACATATTATCAATTCTTACATTGGCTTCTATGTAAATTCTTAACTTGTAAATACTAAAACTGTCATGGAATGCATTTTTTAACAAACTTATGGTTAATTAAATTATGTTACTATAGTGCTGAATAATATCTAAAACATTCACTTGTACTTTAGTGCTACACTACTATTTTTAGTACAAGTATCAAACTAGCTATTAACAATGTCCACTTGAATACAAATTTTTATATTATGTACAAGTAATTTTAAACACATGTAAGAGTCAGTAAATGAGATTCAGCAATTGGTAATTATTTACAGTTCTGTAATTCAGCTTCTTGCATTATCAATAAAGGTAGTTGTTTTTACATATGTACGATACTAGTATTACACATGAAAGCGTGATAGTTCTACACTGTTGCATGGTGATCGAATGATGTTCTCTATATGTCAAGAGTCACTAAACAAATTGAAATGTTGATAGACAACTTGTGACAGAGTGGAATGTTTGCTGAATGTTATAAGGGTAGCTCAGTTATCTACGATAATAACTGAGAAGTTCTCTTTGTTTGCAAAGAGTAAGAGCTTATAAGTCATATCAATTTGTTGTTATATTTGAGTTGATACATGGATTTTTAAAGAGATGTACAGAGGAGGAGAGTAGTAAGTCCTCAGTTTTTAGATGTACAATCTTTGATAGACATGTAATCTTGGTTTCTCTAGTGACTGTGAATATTGTTGGCGCCGATTGAAGCCACTACAACAATTTTCATGTAGTCACTGATCCACAAAAGATCTAACATGTTACAGTGTATGTAATGTCTGTATTAGAATACCATTTTGTTGAAATTGTATTGTTTATTTAGAGTCATACATTATACAACATTGTAATGAGGCATGAATGTTTTTTGGGACAAAGTAGTCATTTTAAAATGCAACATGTTTGTCCTATTCTTCTGAAATATGAAGATTGTCATAATTCTTCAATATTAGAAGATATGCATTTTTCAAGTGCCGTGGCAGACTCTGTTTAAAATTCGTTGTAGAGTCGTCACACTCTAACCATCCAGTTCTGCACCTTAGTAACGAGATGCAATGCCCAGAATGCATGGCTTGACCATGGTGATAGATTATACTGTGAGTGTCAAACAGTGATTGGTTGAAGACTATTCTACTAGCTGTGTAATCTGTGATATGAGTATCAACTCTGAGCCGTTGGGGGGTCAAATCTGTGCAACATAAGCTACAGATATTGAGATGAACTCTTAGACGATGTATGGACTGAGTGCATCTGCCTCCACACACCTTCCACAGGCATGACTACGTTCAGCATTAGTGAATAGCTATCGAGGAATTTGACACTTTTGGTTTCAGGGACAAAGAGTTATCCACAGCATGTCTGTGTGGTTTCACACGCATTTGTGCCATGAAACACATACATATTTTGTAACATATGTTACTGTGAAGTACTGCGCGTTAGGGTGCCGTCTTCATCCAGGTTGTTTATGACAGCCCTCATAAACTCAGTAGTGTCTTGCTGTATCTCCAGCAAATGTACTACATCACAGCATATGTAGCTAACACCTGTCGTAGTGGTGTTAGTGACTGTACATTGTTAGAGTGGTCAGAAGTCATGTTGATAATCTGCTTCAGCGTTTGATAGGGGATTGTCTTATGAAGCAGATATTGCCTGCACAAACTGTGCTTTGTGTAGAAAAACTTGCATAGCTGAGTTAGCATAGCAGTTTACTCTACTGTTGTTGTCAAAGATGGGTACAGCAGCTACACCAACTGATTTCTGATGAATTGCTGGTTGTGAATGTTTACTTGAAGTTGTGGCCTTTGCTGAACTCTTTTTTGTCGAATCACTTTTGGAAGCTTGCTGCTGTTTGTTGCTACCTCTAGCTGTGACTGAATTGTGTGAGACAGACAGATATGTAGGCAGTGGTATTAAAGACATTTGTGGCTGATGTAGAGTATGTAACCTGTTGTACTCAAGAATACATCGCTTGTCAGCTAGTATTGTTTCTGAGGTGCTATACTAATGATGTGCAATAGAAGGCTGCGTTACTGCAGTGAAAGTGCTCGTAGCTCATGCCATCCTTGAAAATGTCTGTACCTATGTCTACCATTGCTGAATCCAAACTCAATCCCGCAAGATTTGTGAATGGAGACACATATACAACTACATAATGGGAACTGTTTCCTGTTTACGTAGATATCCTTAAAAACCTGGAATTTTACGTAGGTTTGATCTATGTGTACAGAGTGTTCCATGTTGTCAAAGTGCACTACAAGTGTCTCAATATATGTCTTCTGGACATTATAGACAAAAGTCAGTGATGTTTCCCATGGCACTGTTTTACCATACCTTGTTCACATCTAGATTGAACGCCGCATGATCGTGCATTCTTACAAACTGTGAGAACAGCTTCTAGGCCAGCTGTTCGTGAGACATCTGACTTCAGTTCACTTAGTCATTCAGTCATCTTGCTACTAGCTTTCACTGAAATAGCGCCATCAACTGTATCAACTGCATGCAGAGTTAGAATCTCTTGGTTTTCTTTTGTAGCATTAGTTGTTGAATTCAGCGCATTTCTTTAGTCGTGGCATAAGACACACTATGTGTCTGCCAGTGAGTATATATCACTGAAGACATTACATGCTGTTTCTATGCATGTACTATGTACTGTGATTTTGATCATACAACATACAAACATGTTCTGGTGATAGAGAACCTGTCGAGCTTCATCTAAAAGTGATTTTAAGCTAGATCACCACTTTAGGCGCATGTTCTCCAGACAACTCAACGCCAAGTAAATAATTCCCATATGTTATAGCCTGCAATGCAACCGAGGATATTCTTAGCTTGCTTGGCAGTCAGAGTTGTAAATACATGCTCTGCATTGACTAGTACGCTGAGTTGTAAAGGTCTCCCCAACACAAGTATACTTTTGCCACCAAATGGCACTCCGCTGCGTCAGTACCTAAGATCTGCTGGTAGACGTAGATGAATACAGGCAAGCATGACATTGGAGACCATGCTGATTTCATCAACAATGAGTAACTGCATCTTTGTGAACATGGAACGGAGCTGGATGCAACCTCAAATGACAGTTTACAATACTCTCCAGTTCTCCCTGCGACATGGCAACATAAAGAGACGGTGTAATGTTAGTCCACCAATGTTGTATGCCATTCATAGTCCTGTGGGAGCAGTCATGGCATAACAGACATTGAAGAGCCTGTCACACTCCATACTTCTGCAGTGATGGCTTCAATCAGGAAACTGTTTCCTGTGCCAGCTGAACCGCTAACAAACATTAGTAGTGGCTTGTACTGAGTGCAGTCACATTGTTTTGTGTTCATGTAGTATACCATGTTGGACAGCTTCAACCACTTGGGAGTGGTGTACTGCAGCTGATTGTAGTCTTTCTCTTAAGTCAGCTGGGTTGACCATAGAGTGTGTGCCATGTTGCATGGCTGTCTCCAATTTCTGACATTAACACTTCTGGGGCATTTAAGGGCAGAGGGTCACCTAGAACACCTTGTCCTTCTGGATCAAGGTTGTCTTGTGAACTAACTGGAGTGTCTTCCTGAAGTTGCTTCTCTGCCTTTTCAAGCTGTTCTTTCTCAGTTTTTAGTCTTTGTATATATGTCTGTGAGTACTCAGTTTGGAAATTCTCATAAGTGAGATTGAACTGGTCTTCGAATGTGTCAGAGTCACCTTTTAATCCAGACTCACTCCTCCAGGATCTAAACTAAGAATAGGAGAGCAAAGTAGTAATGTTCTGTGCTCTCATTCAACTAACAGATGGGTTGCAGTGATCTATAAGCCATGGCTTGTGCCTCTTCACAAGACAGCCATCTAGTTCATTGACCTTGTATAGTATGTTGTGTTGAGTCAGATACTGCACCTGTCTTGTAGTCATACCACTTAGCCACCTCAAACAGACACATATCATTCATGTCGTTGTGTCTACGTGGGTAGTATGTGTCTATCAGGTTATTCTTCAAGATATGTTTTGAAGAAGGTGTATTGACAGTGAGCTCCTCAATTTCAGCATGAGGAATCAGTACACGCTTCCGTTTCTCTTTGTAGTTTACACTGAGGAAACGTACAGCGTCAGACTTCCTGTACAGATGTGTCCCCATTAACTGGTCACTGGCTTCGTAAGCTCCACATTCTCTGTGTGAAAGAGTCTTCAAACCCAATGACCACAGCTGAGATGTCAGGCTTTTGCTTGAAGTGGCAATATCTTCCCAAAGATCTTGCAAGCTAGTCTGTTCATGTTTGTTATGTAGCTAAGTGGCGCGCGAACCAGGGCCAGTGAGTTGTCAGCCACAAGCTGAACATCTATGTTTGCTGCCACATTAGGAGAAGGAGTTGGGTTGTAGTCATTGAGAATGTACACCTCTTTTTCGTCCCTGGGTAACTCATGTGCCTCTTGGTTGATTTTGCCTTCAAGTGGTGTGCATTGCTGAGAAAAGGTCATTCATGGCACCATTCTGACAAACTCCTCTAGGAAATCCAAAGCGACATTGTGTGTACCAATTAGATTTGTTCTTTACTACTTGCAGGCAATATTTTGTGCAAATATGTCGCTGGAACTTTTGTACCAACTTCCATAGTGTAGGACTGTCATACTTGTCTGGAATGTGACAAGTGATATATTTTTTGATGAATGATAGCACTTCTGCTGCTTCATGTTCACCAATGCGTGGCACATCCTTGATCCACAATAACATATGGATATGAGGGGCACCTCGTGCTTGATATTCTTCCTCAAAAGTAATGTTCTACAATACCTAGAGGAGGATTGTCCTTTGACAAGATGAAAGTGAGAATGTCATGGAACCGCTTGTGAAAATGTCTTGTGACAGACACAGGATCAAGTGAACACATTTCTCCGACAGTCATCGATGAGATGCCTTCGACATCGGGATTTGCCCACTTCAACAGTTCAATGAGTTCATCCCAGGCATATTCAGTACAACTAAGTGTGGCAAACCATGTGGCTGCACCATACTCTTGTAGCATTGTCATCACTTCCGAGTGTCTGCGATACCAATATTGTTTGGTGCCACATAGACTTGAAAGTATGGAAGACAGATTCACTTGCACATTTTCATCTTTCTGCTTTAATTTCTCTAGAAATTGAGCAGCTGTTATTCCATCTAGTGGACTTGTTAGATGAATGGTATGTGCTATACACGCAGACAGAATGCTAAGTTCACTCTCCCAGAGCAGATGGAACAGGTACTGTATGTTACGTCTGAATTTGCCATCTTTGCTCAGGACACGGCTAGTGCGGTACTCAGCACCCTGTACCTGTACTTCTCTTTCATCTAGGTGTCTGCCTGACCCTTTGGGAAATAGATCTGGAAACAGCGTGCTTCTGGTGTTGCCTCCCAAATGCTGACAGGCTCCCTTCCACCTGCTTCATTTTGATAGAGATCAATGTTGTCTCCTAATGGATCTCTGTCATGTAGTGGGTGGTGTGTGCCTGTTCATACACATTGTCACTTGTCTGTGTACTGACCTTCTCAATGATTGTCTGCTTTTTTTTCTAATAGGTCATGTTGGACAGAGAGACTGGCCATCTGATCTATGTCAAGATTATATAAAAGGAATTGTTGTACTCTTTGAATAAGCCCAGGCAAGCTTTACCTTTTGCACATTGACAACATCTTGCCAGATGACGCCCAGCGCTGTATTGTAGGCACCATTTAAAGAATTACTAAGCTATTTTCAGTTGAGATTGTTGAACATTTTCCTGTAGAGGAAGTGGTAGATGTCATCACAGAACCCTTTAGAGATCTACATGTTTTTCTGTGGACTGTTCCGATGTCTTTGTGTTCAGATGTGAATAGTTTGGAATGGTTTCATTGTCTGAATTAGAATATGGTTCAAACATTTCAATGTTGAAATCTCACTTGGTGTAACATCTGTTTCATGTTGTTTAGCATTGACCTTGCTGGCAAAGTGTTACACTTCAGTTTCTAAAAACAGTGTTTACATAGCACAATGGTGTTCTTGTAAGTGAAAGTCAAATTTCAGCAGCAAGGTATGCTGCCAGGTGGAACTCATGTCATTGTATGGTGACAAGGTTTCTGGTTTGAGCCGTAACTGTTTGTTTCGTGTGTAGCACAAAGCGGTTGTATTGACACATACAGAATCAAACTGTGAGACTTTGCAACCTCAAACTTAGCAATTTCCTTCCCGTACTGTTTCAGAATGTCATTTCTAACACTGAAACAGATTTTTCTACAAAGTGTTACATTGAAAATTAGTTGTTTCTGGTACAGAGTAATGTGTTGCAGTTTTTTAGGAAAGTGATGGCACCCTGCATGTCACCTGATCGCAATAAGTCATTTAAACAGGTGTACTGATGTACAGCTCGCTGTACTATATACTCCGTGAACAATTTAACATGCCTGTTTGATGCACTCAAGCATCTGCTGTTGTGAAAATACTATCGAGAACACCACTATCGAGACATGCCGTTGAGATTGACCCTTGAGTCAAGTATGTGGCGGATTTCTGACGGGTCAATTTCCTGTAAACAGTTTATGTCTCTTTGGGATCTGTTATTACGAATGGGTTAACAAAGTGTTCTACTTTTTGAAATGATGATTGCTCTATGGTTGCAGGTATCATCACATGACCATGTCGGGCAGTGCCATTTATTGAAGGGTGTGGTTGGACCACAGTCATCACCACTATCAATTGATTGTCATCAGAGATGCTGGATGACATTTTTAGTTACCGGACTCATCGGTACCTGACGTCTGTTCTTTTGTAAAATAATGGACTCTTCCCGAAATAGTGCTTCTGAGTGCTGTGTGTTGCGGCCATTGTCCTTGTGTAACATGACAGAAGTTGTCAGTCAAACAAGGATACTATTGAAACCTTTTTTAATGGCATATACAAGTTTCTCATTGTTCAACCACATGACACATCTTACACTGTCGTTTGTAGTACAAACAGTGCTCTGTTGACAAAGATTCGACTCAGATGGTTTGTCAGAAGGTGACTTGCTCTTTTTGGGTGTGTCGTGGTATTGTAGCGTAAAGTCTTCGATCTTAGCACTTGCGGTCGGATACTTTTCTTTCTGGGTTGTAAGTCGCTATGATTTTCCGGTGTTGTTTTGAGTGCCTTGATGGTTGCCTCAAATAGTTGTGTTCATCTCAGAGATCGGTACAACATTTGTGATGGTATACATTTTGCTTTCTGTTAAGGATTTTGTTGGTTGTGCAGTGACTTGATGTGGGGTCACTGTTGCAGTAAGGTCTGTCGATGTCATTTTTTGGGTGTGTTTTATGTTTTTTTTGTTGCTTTATACAACAGTGTAGTACTATTGTGCCAGTCTTGTTTGAGACACATCGTCTGTATTTAGTTGGCTTTTTCAGTATATGGTTGACAGTGACAGTCAATCTTGGGCCGTATCAGGCACCTGTAAGAGAAAAAGTTTAGAATAGGCTTCAGTAAATTTCTTATAACATTGTTGTGATAAATAGTACTAAGTATGTTAACAATTTGGTAAAATGTAACTAGCTATGGTTTAATGAATGGCATTGCACAGCTGCTTATAATATCAAGTTGTTCATTCTCAGTCTTTTAATTTACGTTTTTTTTCTTCACATGTGCTTATGATTTGGATAGTGTGATTTTTACCTGGGCAACATGTGTTTTCATCATGTGGCGTGTCATGGCATAGTTGTATGATAATTTACTATGGCAGAGCAAAATTGGGGAAGGGTGTGTCGTCAAATCTGTAACAATTAGTATGTTTAATTAGAGGAGGACATGCCACTATTACTGTTGTGTGACTGTGTGTACCATGTGCTGAAGTATGTTGCATGTTAATGAAATTTCAATATCGTTGGTTTTTATATCAACATTGTGTTTTGTACTCCTGTATCCTATTGAGCTGTTATTTTTACAACATAAAAATGTTTTTCTGCACATGTACTTGCAATGCCGATTTTGGTGAACTCCTGTTGGGGTAGAGTCACAAATTACCGTGTTTGTTTATGAACAGACAACAAAATGAATATGTCGGTAACTTTGTGGAAATTCTGAAATATTTTGACGATTGTACAGTGCAGTTCACATGTACTTGTAATTTTGTGTATTGTCAAGTTTTCTGTTGAGAATTTACTATTTTCTTTAACACACAACCTTGTGAATAGTATGATTTCATTACCACATCTTAACAATAGTGTGTTTTTGCTTGTTATGGCCTTTTTGGCTAGTTTATGTGAAATGACTATATGGTAGAAATGTATAAACATGGGGTGACACTGTTATAGATAGGGTTAAAATGGATATATGATTACATTTGGTGTAATTACAACAAATTAGTGTTTTGCGGGTTCGTGTTGCAGAATGCATGCTTGGAATATTGTAAATCTAAAATATCTAACTGCACTGAGTTGGGGCAGCTATGCAGCAGATTATGTTTACAATTGAAAATTGAGCTATTTTTCCATAAAATCTGAAATTGTGCCAATATAGACAGTTTTGAAAATGTTTCGTGAGTACGTTCGGTTTCTTTCGTGCGTTGAGGTGTCTCAAATTACTTTCATGGTTACAATATGGTCAAAGGTACTGTCAACTTCACACTTCCATGTTTCTGTGTGTTGTCGAAGGGTCGCAAATGTGCTTTTCGGCGTTCACAGTGAAGAATCAACATGGGGTGGCTGAAGCATTCATTGTCGATCATAAAACAGTGTGTTTGAGTGACAGCTAGCTCTGCTAATAATTTAAGATTTGTTGGGCCACTTGAGAGCGATCGAGGCGGACAACACTGAAGAAGTAAACAGGATCCATTTGAATATTGTGAGAAGAGCAGTTGAAACTGTAAGTAGATCTATCTTCATATGATATTTTCTAGTAAAAACTTATTACAACATGTACATACTATTAATCAAACTTTTCTGTTGAATCTCAATGTTAGTGTTATTGTTTAGCAGGGCTATATTCTTAAGAAATAGTTTAAAGTGAGAAAAGCTTTTAGTACTAGCTGTACAGATATAGCTGCAATGGAGGAGATAGGAAGGTGCACGGGAGTTATGAGAAAATGGAACAATCAGACTTGTTTCTGATGTTGTAATTGTTTAAAACTGCATATGAAAGGATGCATTTTTCAGTTCTCAGTGGTTTCAGATTTTTGCGGAACATAGTTAGTAATGCTGAATGCATGTGTTACATTGGTTAATGAAGCCAGAGCAGGAGGATGTTTTATTTGTGTGTTTTGTCTGAGCGCGCTGAAGGTGGCTTGAGCTAAGGAGGGAAAATAGTTTGATTTTCAGTGCTGTCTGGTCTGTAGGTGAACAGTCCTTTCTTTGGCTCTCTGTACAGTTCATTTTCCCTGTTCGAATATTTGTGTTAATATATATTTTGTATATTTATATGAAGAAAGATATTTTTGTTTATAATTTTTATACATAATATATTTTTATAGTAAAAAAGTTTGTTCTCTCATTGTGTTTAGGGTGTATTTGTTACATGCTGGTAGAGATGTTTCTTGAAAATAGTTTTTAACTAAAGATTAATACAGACTGTGATTTCCTCATTTGGTGAAACCTCCTATACCACACTATTGTGTGGTATTAGGTTAGGATTCTCTATAGAAGTAAGTTAGATGTGTGACAATGCTACATTACACTATTTGTGGCACACTGTTGTTGTTTCTATAAAACTAGTGCTACAGAATGTGTGTATGTGTATCATGATGAAGATAAGTATATGCATGCTGAGTACAACAGTGAAATGTCTGTGTTGCCATGCTTACAACAAATTTATGTATTCGATGCAGAGCAAACCTCTTCCACGCTGTTCACATGATTGGTGGTACACCTCAGTTGGTAGTACAAGCACTCTATCAAATCTCAAGTTACTACAGTAACAAATCCATTTGTTCAGAAGATGAACTAATGGTGTCCATATCATGTCATATTGTCTTTTAGTTATGTACATCTTTTCATTTACATATGTGCTCACAAACAAAGGAGTAAGACACTTTTACGCAAAACTATTACATGGAATAACAATGACAAATTACAATTAATAAAGTAATAAAAACAATATGATTAACAGTTGACTACTGTTACTGTTAATAACAGTGAAATACAACCACAAAGTTGAAATATTTCTGATATTGGAACTTTTTTTTATGTATGTGCACTATTCTTACAACTATTAATCATGTACTATGCTGAGTAATAGTTCTGAAAAAACAGGATATTCATGGCAAAAACTCCATTTAATGTATCAGTTAGGGTTGTCTACGCGACAAAAATGAGGAATTAAGCTGTTGGGTTGAAAACCTAACTCCGAATCAGTATAACGCACAGACACACACACACACACACACACACATATGTAAGTAGGGGAGGAACAAGTCAACACAACCAATGACAGACATCAGCAACGGGTGACAGAAATAACAAACAATTGTCTAAATGTACTATGAGACACCCCACCCCCTGACCAGGTACTGCATGCTCAGTGGAGATCAACAACAAAACTGAGGCCATGTACCAAATGCCACATCCCCTGATTGCAGCTGCACAGCGTACCACACTTAGCTGATTGCATGGCCTTACCTACGATGCCCACACCACCGACAAGCGGGTACTGTGCCGTTATTCAATATAAATGCTGAAGGTGCATGATGAGAGTTGTAGAAAGGTTTTAACACTAGTGAGTATACATAAATAAAAGAAGCACATAAATTAACTACAAGACACTAGCATGCTCAAGATAAAAGTAGTGATACATTTAGTAGGTGATTTACATAGTAGTACATTACTGCAATGGTTTACTCAACATGAAGAGGCTGATGTAAGCGTATGGAAAAGCATTCATGTTCAACACTGTGAAATTTGTACTGCCAGAATGACATGCATTCTTACTGATGAAGGTGTACTGCTGATGTACATACATAGACTTTCAGTGTGTTTCAATACTAAAGATGCAGTAAGTATTCTTTGTAAGAAACATTATAATTGCATGGATCAGGCCAAGCAAGTTGTAAATATCATAGCACTACTGATTCAACAATGATGTACCTGTGTCGGAGATGTATATAGGAGAGATTTTTGCTGTAGACTCTTACTGAGTATGCTGTACCTGATAAAGACAATCTCATTGCATCTGTGATGACTAACTTATTCAAATAGTAATACATTTACTATTGCTGCAATGAGTGATCTATGCCACTTATGGACATAGTGTGATTTTTTTTAACAGTTGTTTCATACTCAGGCTGTATGCCTACTATTTGGGTTTGCCACACTTCTGTCACTGATGAGATCAAACTGATAACTATCTTAATTGTGGTACTACAGGAATCAGGTAGGTATGCTGTAGATTTAAACTGAATGTATTTTAGTATTGATTTAACTCACAATGGGGTAAGTGTACTAGGATAGCAGGGGTTATCCTCTATCACTGACTCTGTCAGTTATAATCACACTAGGGTTTTGATGACTGTAATGATCAAGTTACACTGTTCATCTTCATGAGTTCATATTGACAGCCATTCTTCAGTAACTAGACAGTGTATGGTGTAAGTGGGTGGGACACCGTGTTGCAAAGCTGCTGCAGTGCCTAGCAGAGGTGGAGTATCTACTCATAAAGACAATTCAGCAATAAGGCATGACCAACAGTTATGTAAAATGTCTGTTAATCACCCTGTAGGGGTTTAATGTTGAATGAGGCATAGCTGAGTGCTACATGTTGCTAGACAGTGATAAACTGACCATTAACATAGTACCTGGGAGTGGCTTATTGCTATCATAATAAACTGTTTTTAAACAACATTAAACCATGTTTATCATATGGTTAGGCTCTACATGTATGTTAATAAACTAGACATAAAGGGTGTTACAATGTTTACAGTCAATTAGAGCTGCATTTCTCAAACCCTTGTTATAATCAGAATATTATAGCTGTACAACTTCTTGGTTTGCTGAACTCTGTTGCTCAGGTGGACCACCAAAGGTGGTGTGGTGTGGTGTGGGGCATCGGTAGGTAAAGGCCATGCAACTACTAAGTAATGAGTACGTTGTGTGCAGCTGCAATCAGGGATGTGTAACGTTTGGTGTACATGGCCCTCAGTTTTGCTGTTGATCTCCACCGAGCATGCAGTACCTGGTCAAGGGATAGGGGATGTCTCATAGTACATTTAGACAATTGTTTGTTATTTCTGTCACCTGCTGCCGGATGTCTGTCATTGGTTGTGTTGACTTGGTCCTCCCCATACTTGCATATGTATGTGTGTGTGTGTGTGTCTGTGTGTGTGTGTGTCGTGCTGGGGGGTCGGTTAGGGTTTCCAACCTAACAGCGAATTCCTCACTAATGTCGCTAATGGAACAACCCTAACTGATACAAACTGAGTTTTGCCATGAATATATATATATATATATATATATATATATATATATATATATATATATTATATATATATATGGTAGCACAGTAGTGCTATCATAGTTAGGTTGAGAGCCATTTCTATGTTAAACCCCAAATCTTTGCACGTAATAACTTTGCAACCGTTTGGCAGGTTTGGCTGAAATTTAGAATACGCAATCAAGAACCATAGGCCTTGGCATCTGCCAAGCCTTGTACCAGTAGGATACATGACTGTGGAGTTATTAAGCGTGATTTGCATGCGCATTTGCGCTTTTTCTGGAATTCTATGGTCGCTCGTACAGGTCGCACAGTTTGCGTGACCGGCCCCAAATATTCAGGGAATGTGCGGTCAGGGTCCCTGATGTGCCTTTTGAAGATTTGGTGAAAAAATATTAAACGGTTCAAAAGTTATTCAAAAAACAATTTCCCATTATAAGTCAATGGGAAAAGTTAACAAAAAGTTCAACACTTTCGCAAATGCATTTTTACTTTCGCAAATAGGCCTGTTACTTTTACCAAATCAGCCATTTGTTTTCAGTTGGTGATTATAAAATGCTTGGCATTTAAATTTAGGACCTCAGCAACCTAATTCTTTTGTATTCACCTAGTCGGACCCTGAGGATGCTATCCGTGTCTTTTATTTTAGCAAAACACCCAGAAATATGTTTTCAGATTTCTGGAAAAGTACTTTGTAAAAAGTGCTTTCGTGCTCACGAAAGTGTTGCAAATGTTTGCGAAAGCTTTCGCAAATTGTGACAGTAATTTTCTAGTCTGTGGGAAAATGACAGCAATTCTTTGGCACTGCACTGCAAAAGAACGGTTGGGAGTTTTGGGCTGAAATTTGGAGGGAACGCAGCCAACATCTCACACATGTGCCTTTCAGTATTGCATTGAAAAAATATTACATGGCAGAAAAGTTACAGCACTAAAAAGTTGACATTTTTTCCCATAGGATAACATTACTGCACCCAACGCATTACAGGAATCCTTTGGCACCCTGCTGCAAAATAACGGTTTGGTCTTTTTTCCTGAAATTTGGAGGAAAGACAGCCAACAGCCCATAGATGTGCCTTTCAGTGGTTTGGTGAAAAAATATTACAGGGAGGAAAAGTTATGGCACTCCGAACTTCTCTTTTTTTCCCATAGGATAACATTACGGCGTTCGCTGCGCCTTTCAGGGCTCATATCTCAGAAGCGGTTAGAAGATACAGACTTTTCGTCATAAAATTCTGGCCCTATTAGGGGCTAAATACTAAACTAGCCGGGACAGTCGTAAATCATACGACTTTTAAATTTTTTTTCTACGTTGTACGGTTCCTGAGATATAACCTATTTAGTATTCCAAGTCCTCATTTTCTGCTCCGATTCCCATTATTATGCATACATTCTTTGTACTCACTGTCTTTCTCTATTCAGCTTTTGGGGAAAACCAGCCAGTGCGCTTACAATACTGTTACTATAGCCCTTTCTGCTTGCGGTTCCATGCCCATTTCACTTACTGTTGATGTCTACGCCACCACGTGCGTCATCCTTTGCGTTTTCATTTGAGCTTGCATTTCTGTTATTTTTTGCCATTTGTGTCTACCATACTGTTTCGCTTTCTGTTTCACTTTGTGTCACCATGCCCATTGACATTTCCGTTTGCAGGAACCATGTTACTATGTGATAAGACATCACGTGGCACACCGTTCCCGTCTATGCCACCATGTTCGTTACCCTTTCTGTTTTCATTCGCGCTTGCGTTACCTTGTGCGCCACTGTTAGTGCTTCTGTTTGCGTTGCTGTTCCTGTTACTATGCCACAAGACATCATGTGGTGGAGTGCGGGCCCTTTGGACTACCCTAAACTCGCTGCTTTACGTCACGATGCGGGTAGCGCGGGGCCCTATGTGTGTTATCCTTTTGCATTTTCATTTGCGCTTACGTTTCTGTTATTTTTGCCATTTGTGTCTACAGTACTGTTTCTCTTTCTGTTTCACTTTGTCACCATGCCCATTGACATTTCCTTTTGCAGGCACCATGTTACTATGTGACAACACATCCACGTAGCGAACCCGTTCCGTCTATGCCACCGTAATGAGTTACCCTTTCTGTTGTCATTTGCGCTTGCATTACCTATGTCGCCACTGTTAGCGCTTCTGTTGCGTTGCTCTTCCTGTTACTATGCCACAAGACATCATGTGGCAGGAGCGTGAGGAGCCCTTTCCTGCCGCGCGTACATTCACTATTTCTCATTATCATTCTCAAGAAAGGAAATTAGAGGCAAAAACTCCATTTAATGCATTAGTTAGGGTTGTTCCACAGCGACAAAGTGAGAGAAATCTCGCTGTTGGGGTTGAAAACTCTAACTCTGAATTCATCCCCCCTCAGCACCACACACACACACACACATGCACACATGCAAGTATGAGGGGAGGACCAAGTCAACACAACCAATGACAGACATCCAGCAGCAGGTGATAGAAATAACAAACAATTGTCTAAATGTACTCGAGACATCCCACCACCTAACCAGGTACTGCATGCTCAGTGGAGATCAACAGCAAAACTGAGGCCATGTACACCAAACTTACACATCCCTGATTGCAGCTGCACACAACGTACCACACATAGTAGTTGCACGGCCTTACCTACCAATGCCCCACACCACACCACAACTGATACTGTGCCGTTAGTCAATACAAATGCTGAAGGTGCATGATGACAGTTGTAGAAAGGTTTTAACACTAGTGAGCATACATTAATTAAGAGGAGTACATAAATTAACTACAAGACACTAGCATGCTCAAGATAAAAGTAGTGTTACATTTAGTATGTGATTTACATAGTAGTACATTTACTGCAACGGTTTACTCAAGATAGAGAGGCTGATGTAAACGTATGGAAAAGCATTGCCTGTTCAATGCTATGAAATTCGTACTGCCAGTATCAGAAGCATTCTTACTGATGAAGGTGTACTGGTGATGTACATACATAGACCTTCAGTGTGTTTCAATACTAAAGATGCAGTTAGTAGTCTTTGTAAGAAACAGTGTAATTGCATGGATCAGGCCAAGCAACTTCTAAATATCATAGCACTACTGAGCCAACAATGAGGTACCTGTATCGGAGATGTATATAGGATAGATTTTCCTGTAGGCACTTACTGAGTATGTTGTACCTGATAAAGACAATCTCATTGCATCTGTGATGACTAATTTATTCAAATAGTAATACATTTACCATTGTTGCAATGAGTGATCTATGCCACTTATGGACACAGTGTAATTTTTTTTAACAGTTGTTTTATACTCAGGCTGTATGCCTAGTGTTTGGGTTTGCCACACTTCTGTCACTGATGCTATCAAAGTGATAACTATGTTAATTGTGGTACAACAGGAATCAAGTAGGTATAGTGTAGATATAAACAGAATGTTTTTTAGTATTGATTTAACTCACAATGGGGTAAGTGTACTAGGACAGCAAGGGTTATTCTGTATCACTGACTCTGTCAGTTATAATCACACTAAGGTTTTGATGACTGTAATGATCAAGTTACACTGTTCATCTTCATGAGTTCATATTCACAGCCATTCTCCAGTAACTAGACAGTGTATGGTGTAACTGGGTGGGACACTGTTTTGCAATGCTGCTGCAGTGCCCTGCAGAGGAAGTATCTACTCATAAAGACAATTAAGCAATAAGGCATGACCAACAGTTATGTTAAATGGTCTGTTAATCACCCTGTAGGGGTTTAATGTTGAATGAGGTGTAGCCGAGTGCCACATCTCACTAGACAGTGATAAACTGACCATTAACATAATACCTGGGAGTGGCTTATTGCTATCATAATAAAACTGTTTTTTAAATAACATTAAACCGCGTTCATCATATGGTTAGGCTCTACATGTATGTTAATAAAAACTAAACATAAGGCTGTTACAATGTTTATGGTCAATTAGAAAACTGCATTTCTCAAACCCTTGTTATAATCAGAGATATTATACCAGTACAACTCCTTGATTTTGCTGAACTCTATTGCTCAGGTGGTCCACCACATGTGGTGTGGTCTGGTATGGGACATCAGTAGGAAAGGCCATGCAACTACTAAGTGTGGTACGTTGTGTGCAGCTGCAATCTGGGATGTGTACGTTTGGTGTACATGGCCTCAGTTTTGCTGTTGATCTCCACTGAGCATGCAGTACCTGGTCAGGTGGGTGGGGATGTCTCGTAGTACATTTAGACAATTGTTTGTTATTTCTGTCACCTGCTGCTGGATGTCTGTCATTGGTTTTGTTGACTTGGTCCTCCCCCATACTTGCATATGTGTGTGTGTGTGTGTGTGTGTGTGTGTGTGTGGTGCTGAGGGGGTGGTCGGAGTTAGGGTTTTCAACCCTAACAGCCAATTTCCTCACTAATAAGCTGTGGAACAACTCTAACTAATGCATTAAACAGGTTTTTGCCTCTAATATATATATATATATATATATATATATATATAAAACCAACTCTATGGGGAGAAACCTCAGTGGCGAATTATTGAGGAGGGAATGGAAACTCTGCAGGACAACTGGGAGCACTACGATAATAAATAGGTTAGGAGGGGACACCAACACACAAACAGTTCTCAGAGAAGTAACCGAAAAAAAAAACATTCACACATAACCATAAGTTCCAGGACCAGGAAACAAACCCCTCTTCACCACCGTCCTCCTGCTGTCCACTGTCTGTGGCATTACCCTTTTTGCCACAGCAGCTGCTTGGTGGCAGGCCACCCAACAGACCCTGTATTCTCTTCCTTTGTACAGCAACAGCTACAGGGATAGCGCTAATCCTGCCTGCAGCATTCTGTCTCTTTAGCAGTTCTGGCTATCGCAATCCTGATAGCATGCTTTTCAAAGGCGCTATCGTTGCTTCGCTGTTCTAACCTGGTACAGGAGAGATGATGTGGACTTGCAACCATTTTTTTATTGTAGGTGCAGATTGAAAAAGCATCTAAGCCAGCACAGTCAGTGTATTCCAAAATTTCAAATTCGTATAACAATCTGGCCCTAGATTGACATTTAGACCCAGAAGCATTCCCTTTATGGAGTTGCCACCAAATTTGTTATTAAATTTGAGGTGTGCTAACAGTGGTAGATTTACCACTGTGCTGACTGGCTGCTACCTCCCATATGATTTTAATGTGGTGCAGTTTTGTATTTGCATTGCCCTCCCTCATTCTGTTAACTGCTCCTCATACAGTATGTATCCCAGCCTACTGTTTCCCGAATCTCCACTTGACACAAGATCGCTGTATTTATACAATCAGTGTGTGAGTTTTTACAGTAAAATAAATCCATTAATCTTACTACCACTTATTCAGATAAACTTTTATCTGAATCTAGGTGATGTCACAATAAAAATGCACTAATCAGCTCTTAAACAGAACACAGGAACCCTTAAGATACTTCCAGTGCTTTCCTTTGAAACCCAGCCTTCCAAGACAGATTCATTCCTCTTATAATACAATGACATGAGGAGGTATGCACCTCTTTTTTTGTGACTTCCCTCAATTAACTGAATAAAAACATAAACAGACTCTTTCATTATCCATCACCAAAAGGGCAGTCTAGATAAGTAAACATTGTTCTGACTACTAGCTATGTTATTCTGTTATAAAACTATTTCTGTTCACACTCTGTGCCACCATGCTCAGACAGCGTATCTAGTCATGTGAACATTCTTAAGGAGAATGTGTGGGTGAATCTGTCAGAACAAAGCAGGTTAGGTTGTAAGAGAACCATTAAATGTGGTTTCCTACAACTGCATAGATGATCTTTACTTCTGATAAAACAAATGTGGAATGTCTCCTCAGCAAGAAAACAGTCACTGAACATTGTATAGCACAACTACATTCACTTCTCCCTCACACATGAAAAAGCAGCCATGAGTTCTCAATACACATAGTAATATAATATGACTAAAAAAAGGTCCACAGCCTGAATGGAGATAACTTCGTATCAATGTAACCCCTAGGCGGTGCTATTCTAAGGGCTATCACCCCTGCCTGTATAGCTACACACAGGTTGAGGGGCCTGAGTTCTCTAATAAGGTGACCCCACCCAGAGTAGTGGTATTGGGGATGCTTGTCTGTTCGGGTATAGCCCTCCGAGAAGCTATAACCACCCACAAACCCTCTTAGTGACCCAGTACCTGACACAGTAGTGAATTCACAGACAGTATGGAAGAGTAATTATATGCACACACCTTTCACACTTACCATCAGGGTTAGATTTGCAGCAAATTCCCTGGAAACCCCCTTTAAAGTAAGGTTAGCAATACAATAGCACACTCTCAGTACTGTAATCCAACTAATAATATTCACACTAGCCAGGTTAAACATGAAGAAAACGTATTTAGGGACAGTGAACAAGGGAGGGGACTAAATCTAGTCAAATGATTTGAAATCTGACTTTGTTCAGTGATTGCATGCACTTTTTGTCCCAATTTGATGGTCACACAGCACTGGGTACCAAGGATAGTAAGCCTGACTAGCCAGAGGTATTACCCGAAGATGGCCAGCATTGCAGCTGATGTTGGGGCCCTTGGTGGAAAGAGAGGCAGTTAACATGTAAAACAACCAGATTATTTGCAATCCGAGCCGGTTGGCTCAGTCCTTTGTAAACCCAAGAAACTGAGAAAATTAGATGGTACCACAAATGATTTAAACACTTGTTGCAGGCAGCTACCCTGATTGTACTTATGCTACCAGGAATCTGCTGCAAGACAGGTGATATGGAGACCTTGTGGTGATGATCGATGGCCATAGGGAAGCAGGGCTGACATGATACACTTCCTCTTCACAGCCTTTCTCCATGTGGCCGCAGCCTGTGTGTTGTTGCTGTGCAGGGGCTGGATTCCCAAGTCAGTCTCTCGCTGAAACAGTCTCTGATGCAGGAGTAGTGGCCCAGGATGAATTGGCAAGGCCCAGGCAGGATGAGCAGTCTGCAAAGTTTGTGATCTTCTGCTGGTGAAGCCTCTAGCTGGTGTAACAGGTTTGTCTGTGGGTAAGCAGGTCTCAACCCATATAACACATTCAGCACATTCAAGATAAACAGCTACCTCAGGGTACAGTTTGAATATAGCCCTGGTGCAATTCAGCAGCTTTACTGAGCAAACCTTTTGATCCAAGATTGTCTTGCTCTCAAGCTGGACCGATCGCTTGAGGAGCAAGTCTTCGGTCTGAATCGTAAGTAGCACTAACAAACTTCTTCTTTTCTTCTGCAGTAGTTCCAGGCTAGAATTGGACAAGTCTTACTCTCTGCTATAGGCAGTATCAAGCAGGAGAAAGGTATTAGGGAGACAAGTAGGGCCTCTTCCCACCAATTCCCCCATGCTCCTTCTGGGAGCAGCTGTTTGAAAGCTCAAGCTGTTAACATTTCAACCTCCAACTCTAATTGATCCACTGTCTCTTGTCCCAGTGGGGATTTCTCTTGCCAATCCAGGAGTGTGGTTGGCTTAAGGAGCTGTCAGGTACAATTAGGGCTTCCTTTCCAGGTTAGTTTGGTGCCAACTGAAAAACTACAAAACTGCAGATTTTCCTTCCCACAGAACACTGTGGTTCGGATCCCATTTTGGTTCCAGGGGTTCCATTGGTCCAATTAGTGGAAGTCATGTACCTAACATGGTGGCTTCCATCCAAATAAATGAGCTGCTAATAAATCAGGTTAGGCACACTTCTCTGTCTCTAATAGAATAGTTCACAAACAGTAAATAAGCACAGCTCCTATATAGCCTCCCTCTGCACAAGTATCAACTGCAGAGGAAAGCAAAACAGAGCACTGTCTAGCCAGTTGCAAGCCCTAAATTGCCTGGACCCAGCACAGACCATTTATTTAACACAGGTTAGCTATTCTCTGAAAGGGACAGGCGCAGAGGCTCAATATGGCACTCAAATGTAAATAAACAAGATCACACAGTGACAGGATACCAGCCTAAATGTGGGCATTGGGGAGCCCAGACAGACATTAAGTAAATACCAGATTGGAGGGGGGGGGGGTTCATCAATAAATATTAGGCTTACAAATATGCAAGTGTATAGAAATGAGCTGCATGTGCTCATGTAACATTGTCAAATGGATGTCGATGTGAAGTTGGTCAAAAAAGGGATGAATTTAAAGTTGAAATCATGTGAATGATGCCCCTCTATTCAGTTTTAATGGGTGTTTTGCAGTTAAAAAAGTACAGTAACATTGCTGCATTCAAATGACCTACATGCATATAAGAACCGGATCATGCCCCTTCCCCCACCACTGCACTCATGACAGAAAGAAAATCTCTTTAGTGAGGGACAATAGCCTGCTGATAGCTGCTGCCGCCCCCAACAGCAATAAAGTATTATTGTAGCTTGTCTGTAGAAAATTAATGTGATTCATGAAAGTTAAGTTATTAGCGAAACAGGCTATAAATCTTTCTTTTCATAAAACACAGTAAATAAACCATTTTTAAACTTGACATCTATTTGTGTTCACTCTGATTTGTGGCATTGAATTGCTGCTTTAGCATGAGCTGAGAGTTCTATGTAACTGCCATATTTAAGAAACCTGTTTTGCAATTTGCACTGCCTAGGTCAAAAGCAACAAATAACAGTCTTTAGTTTAAAAACAGATAGTACATTACCTGACAGGGAAACCATTAATCACATCAGTGATTCCAATGTTGAATGATAGTTTTGCCATGGATTTTGAAGATCTGCTGACTCAATTTGAAGTCAGTTTAGAACCACTTATTGACTCCAACGAGAGTAACATACTGCCAGCACAGAGTGATATATTGCCAGCTGTAACAGAAGTACTGGGCATTGTTCAAGACGGACATATCACAAGTGAGCCAAGGGAAGGAATGGAACCAGTTGCAGACAGGAATGTATCCAAAGATATGCCACACAGAATTGTGGAAGATGTAAACAGCTTGCTAGGCAGTAAGTTAGACACAATAAATGAAAAAATATTACATTTCATAGAAATAAAAATCAAAACACAGAGAAAGACCTTTTTTTATGTAAGCACCATAAAGCGCTACATTGAAAAAACTTTTAAGGATAAATGAGAGTTACAGGATATAACACCTACAGATCTCAACAAAATTTAATGTATGTTTCTTATGTCAGCTCAGAAGGAAAAGAGTTGACATTATGAGCCTTTAATGTCACCCTTTTCATGTTATGGAGTATATTTCAATCAGTTGAAATACATTTGAAATTCAAGAAATATTGTAGTTTGCTATTATTTTCTGCAGAATTTGAAGAGATGAGGAATGTGCTACTGGTAAAGCAAAAAGAAATTTAAAGAGCCTTGGAAAGGGATCGAAAAGCAATGCTGTCACCAGCCACAGGTGCAGCAGTTGAATTTCAGCTTGCAATGCTGGCAACCCAGGTTTATGAATGGACCCAGGTCATCATAGGGCCAGCAGGGGGAGAAGAATCAAGTATCCCTCGACTGCGCTTCTGCTCCGGGGGGGAGGGGGGCATGTGCTGTAGGTGCAGCAGCAACACCCAGAGGAGGCTGAGTTCAACGCAAAGCACTGATGCCTACTCTACTCAGGGGCGGGGCTGATGCTGGTCATCATTGCACATCCCCCCCCACCTAAAGGGGTAAAACCTTATGTCTCTGACTGTCTCCATGAGGCCCTGCCCTGGGTCTCAGTTATCCTCCGCAGCCAGCTCGCCAACCAGATATAGGTATCGTGGCACTGGTAGGGGAACAGAGCCATGACCCTGCCCTCTGGGGGGAAAGTCAGGGATAACTGAGTGAGTGCAGGCATAGGTGGAGGTGGAGGTATGGGGATCCATGACCAGGGTGGACGTTGACAGTTGGGGGTGCAGCAAAAAGAAGAAAAGAAAAGCAAAGCCGTTGAGAAAATAATCAGTGACAAAATAATCAATGATCTACAGGTATTTCAGAAACAGCACCTAGGTATACACTCTGCACAGTCACTTTTTAATACAGTATTGTTGAATTGCAGCCTCTACTTCAGAATACATGGGAACATAGAAATGCATGCTATAAGATGGGGAGATGTACAACTCTGAAGTGATGAAAATGGTTGCAGGTTAATTAAGTATTCCAGGAAAGACAAAGAAACAAAATTTAACCATTCAGAAAGAGGTAGGAAAAATAAGGCAGAGAGAATATGAAACATCTACTATTTCAGAAAGACGCCCTGTGGTGTTCTATAAAAAATACAGGAGTCAATGACTAGATGTTGCACAACATGATGACAGTTCATGTTTCCTTGCTGTAAACCCAAACCATACCCCTAACAATATGTCCGTAAAAAGGTATAAGAACGAATCAATTGGTGCAAAAAAAATATTCAAAATAATGAAAACAATGATAACAGAAGCAGGCATAGCTACAGACAATATGCTAACTAACTACTGTGTCAGAAAACACCTAGTAAAAAAATTGAGTGAAACTAAAATAATTCAGGTTACAGGATATGAAAGGTACAAAGAACAAATGATTATAATAAGCTGAATGAGGTTCAACAGAAGGAAATCAGACACATCTTGAGTGGAATACAAGAGGCTGGACACAGTACAGTTGACATAACAATGTATAACACACTGTATTCAGAGTCAATAGGGCCACATAGTGACATTTTACAGCAATTAGGAGCCATCTACAGGGCAAATCTTTCCTAAGATTTCTATTGGTTATATTTCCAGTGTAACCAGTGCTAGTGTATGAGAAGAATTTTCCTACACAGGCCAGGTCTGCTGTCAGTGCTCGGAGGTCTGGGAAGGTGAGTGGGGAATCACACTCCCACAGTGCTATGACAGGTGAAGCAGAACCAAAACTCCAGGCATGTGTTCCCACCTGGACTGGACTCAGTGCCAGATGCTTTCATCTGCTGAAACCTTGCCGCACTGACACTACTGAAGACTGGAAAAATTCTAACAGACAGCATACAGCAAGATGAATGCTACTAAAATGTTTGGAGACTGCAGTGTGCAAGTGGAGATCATGCATCATGTCAGTCAGACTGCTGGAAGCCATGGGAAGATCCAACTTAAAATGGGCAGCTTGTACGTACATATTTGGAGTCAATTCATCACTTAAACTGACATTCAAAATAATGCTGTAATAAGTTCCTAGCACACATAGAAGCCTTAAAAAGGACATCATACTCAACAATATAAAACTTACATTTTATTTCAAAATAATGACTAACAAAGTGCCTGACATGTTTTGGAAGTTTCTCCTTTATCAAAGGCTCTCTCTCATTTGAAACAACACCTCATAAATAGTAATGTACTCTATGGTATAATTACGCCCTGTGAACTAATAATTAAAAACAGTCTTTAATCCAGAGTGTTAAAAGAATAATCAATAATTAAACAATAATTAAATACCCTCTTACATACTAATAAAAATATGTATATTCAACATACAAAACTCATTTCATAAAGCAGATTGAGTCACTCAAAGAAGCAGAGGGGAAAAGGGAAAAAAGGAAAAAAAACAAGGGCAGGAACTCTACAAATAAATAAGTTACCATTGTAACTTACACCTAATTTAATGTTTAAAAAAATCAGTTTGCTTAAAAAGTCATAGGCTGTCTCATACTGCATCATGTCCTCGGATGAGATGCCCAGGGGTTTCACTCAATCATTCCATCACCTCAACTCCTCTCAAATGTTGCTTGTGGCAGCCCCTATGCGTACTTCTCTATGTGGACATTCTATATACTACCCCTTCCTTCACATCTGGTATCCCAATGCTATTCCACTCACAGGTACCATTGTTAAATTATTTACTGCTATATTTCTTATATAACATTGTTTTCTACCTGCTAGTTGCTAATAAGGCTAAGGTGCACTTTTCTTAGAGTGCTGTGCATTTCACTAGGACTTCAGCTGGAACTCTCTACTTGAATAACATCTTCATACAAAATGTTGAACTTCAGCTTACACAAGACCTAGTTTCTCAGCCCTTCCATTTACTATTAGACATTTTGCTACATCATCATTAGCAAACCATACCTCATAACAGTCAGGGACATCTGTCAAGACCCATCCTAATCCCATTATTGTATACTATCCCTCGCTTTCAGGTTGACATAACCTATGTTTCATTCCTCTCTACTACCTTTGCTATTCTTCTAGCACATGTACTGCAATTCTCTGCTGTCTGTGCATTCTATTCCTTTCTCTTTCACATCTTGCTACAATACTCCTTTCTGACCATTCTTCATCATTACTATAGTCTATTATATCCTTGCAGCAGTCTAGTGCTTTGTTCAGCCCTTACCAGCAGTCTACCGGTCTTGGTCCCTAACTCGCCCTTTCTAAAGAGCTGAGTGAAGGTAGGCTTCCCCTGTCTACCGGGAATGGGATTCCGTTACATTCACTGCATACTACTAATTACAGCCTGACATCCTCTGTCCCTAACTCTGCTGGTCAGCATCGAGTGTAGGTTCGCTTGCCCCAATGACCGGGGATGGGAATCATATCTACCACAAATTAACCACTATCACACCTTCTCTACCTTACCAAGTTGCTGCTTCCCTTTGGGAATGGAACTACTGCCGGCTTACCAATTCGACATCCTCCATACCTTCCTGTGCTTGGTTGCATTGAGTGCAGGTTGGATCACTATGACTACTGGGGATGGGAGCTCTGTCTCCAGTCTACAGACTTAAACCATGCCTTCTATCTTATACCAGTTGCTGCTTCCCTTCGGGAATGGAACTCTCATGCTCTACATACCATAACCATGCTACTTATGCTGCTTCATGTTACTACCTCTCAGCTCGATGCCTGACCACTTATTCCTTCAGTATCCGTACTTCACCTGTCTGCTTCTACATCCTACCTTATGCACAGCCTGGACTCGGTGTCCATTCTGCTGTCTCCCAACCAGGATTCCGATTCTGCATGTACTGTCTCCTCCATTCCAGCATCACTGATGCTGATTGCTAATTTTGTTCAGGCACAGTACTTCTCCAACCTAGTTCTTTCATCGTTCACATTCTCTAGCAGACTCCGTCCAGGATCATCTTGCCTCGTATGACTCAGCAGGACCATGTCCTTCCATGCTGCTACTTCACATGTGTTTCTCCACTGCTACCACTGCCACAATCATTCTGGATTTGGACCTCCAACTGCTGAGTGGTCTCCAATTTTCCTCGCTGCATCTGTTCTTCCAGCTTCACCATTTATGCACTTCAGAGACTACCTTTTCCACCTCTCAACTGTGTCTGCAACTTTGACTGTGGACCCAGGACTTCATTAATTGGTTTGACTCCATCCTGCCAGTTTGCCATTTCCCGTCCATTGCAGGACCATTCTGCTTTGATTGATTCCACTCTTCATCCCATTCTTCCATGGATCTTTGTTCTCTAGTCCCTTTGGCCTCTTTCCCTCATCATATGGATCCTGCTGGCTGGTTTGATCCCTCTGTCACTCCAGGTCAACTGCTTCATGGACTTCCTTGCTGTGGGTCTCCTGTCCAGCTGCTGCATGAACTGGTTTCCTTTTGCAGATTTCGATCCTCATCCTTTATCACCCCAGTACCTCTATCATGTTCTCTGGTTGCTTCCAGCCTTCATAAGATGTGGGACTCCCATTGCTCATAGTGTCAGTGTCAGTGGCTCAGTAGGTAGCACACTCACCTCTGAGGCTGGGAGATCAGAGGGCTGTGGGTTCAGTTCCCACATCTGGCACCTGGGTTAATATCCCCAGTACTGACACTGTAGTGCAGCATGAGATGGGTGCTGCACTTCTGAGGTGCCATCTTTCGGATGAGACATTAAACCGAGATCCCATCTGTCTTGACTGGTGGTAGTTCAGGTGGATGTTAAAGATCCCATAGCACTTATCGAAAAGAGTTGGGGAATTTCCCCGGTGTCCTGGCCAAATTTCCCTCATTCAGTATAAATACCACCAACAGCTTAATATGGTTCAATGTCAGTTGGCATTCATCTGTATCCCCCTTCCCCGGATCGTGCCTGAAAATAGGCAGGATTTGTCTAGTGCACTTACCCGGTCAACAAAAACTAAAAAAAAAAAAAATAGTGCTTGGCTTGGCTCCTTGGCCTTCCATGGCTCTTCATCAGATGCCTTGCTTCAGATTTATTGGACTTCACTGATGTTCACCATGGAACTGACTTCATCCTGCTCCTTCCTGCTCTGGAAGTCATCCGGCTTGCCTAGCCCATGGCTTCCTCTGCTCATTCATTCAGTTGCTCAGGATCTCCTCTGTACGTCTTTCACATTTGACTGGCTGCCTTCTCCTATTTGCCTTGCTGGCTCGGGGTTTTGTACTGTTGGCTGTGGCTCTTTTTTGGGCCTTATACTGCATTTCTTACTACTATTCCTATGAAGCCATCTGCTTCTATATGATCCATCTCCTGCTTCTGCTTTCACCCTTCTAACAGTACCTCATTCAATCATTCATTCATTACTCTGGAGTAACACTTCTGACAGAAAACCATTTATTTTTTTCACATGCTCCACAGACTCTTATGCTATTATTGATGTTTCACACTGCTTATTCAGTTCTTTGCAATCATTCATGGAATCCCAGTCACCTGGACAATAGGAAGATCTCCTTTTTCTCTATTGGACATATCCTTCGATTCCTGTCCATCCAGTCACCATCGTTCCTTGGATGTCTTCTCATTGGCTATCCTTATACATGGAAAGGACTTAAATTATTCTGTTCTATTCATAATCAGCATCACCTCTACAGATAACAGGAATCATAAGATAATCCACGCAACTATGGACTTCATTCATTTTACCCTATGCCACCTCTTAGTTCAACAATGACACTGATGACTACATTACGCGATTCCTACTTTCCAACAATCATTGTTAGTTTTAGGAATTGCATAGCTATTATCCACAATATTCATCATGGGATCTCCATTGCCTAGCTGATTCCTGACTTTACGCCATCCACACCTTCAATTTCAATCCTGGACATCGTTATTACATTTAATATTATTTGCACCTGTTCACCTAGTACTTTCCACCAGGTTAATCGTTATTTCAGTGGCCCATTAAGCCTCTTCTTCTCAAAGTACCTTCGTAATCCCTACAGCAAAGTCTATCACAGAAAACTGGCTCTCCTGAATTCTATCTGGCAATCCATGACAGCCAAGTCAAATTCATCAACTCAGACTTGCATCCAAACTGGCATTTATCTGCTGTAGCACTAAATCTTATGGCACCCTGCATTTATTGATCTCACTATCAATCTAGCCTATAGACTCTTCATCTCATCTGCCTCAAGGTTTTCTCATGTGCTTCAGCTTCAGGATTACCCATAAATGTAACCACCTATGCCACCATGGTGCATCTCCTACACGGTTACACTGCTAGAATACCCACGTGTACTTCAGACAGTGTACCTGTGAAGAATTTAGCATATAGTCATGAATATCATGACCAAGGAAGCCATCACTTCCTTACAGCACAATTCCAATCATTCCTCATATACACTAGGTTACCATCTCGATGGCTCCACAAATTATCTTCTGGACATTACTAATCACTTCTGGTATTACTCCTATCAGGCATTCAAACTCCTCTACTTATTTTTCTCTGGGATGCTTATCTAGTGACTTTACTTACTAATTGATTCTTTACCTTCAGACTACCTCAAATATCGAATCTTACATGAATGGGACCAGTCACTCATAACTTCACTATTAATCTTAAACATCACAGTGCTCCATTTGGTCATATATCAAGCTTCTCTTGCTCTTCTGCCTCATAACCTCCATACAATTCCTTGGACATCCATCCTTTGTCACTTCAGAAATATGGTTTACACTAGCCCTTCTTTAACTGAATCCACATTACACATAGGACTTTACCATCCCTATGGAAAGATGTAACCTTCTTTTCAGGATCATCATTCAAGCTGTATCATCCTTGGATCGAGAGCGAACCATCATCTACATGGCACTCAATGACTCACCTACAAATTATACTCTATAGATGTTTCCTAAGAGACTCCTTGTTCAATACAGAATTCCTAGCCTCTAGACCATACCCTTACATTTGAGCCTCTCACAAGTTTGATCATTCACTAATGACTTCTTCTACCATTGCAGTTCAACCATTCTCAGTTTAGTACCTTATCGATCCAGTCATGATCCTTCTCCCCATTACAATTCAGCTGGACAAGCATCATTCATCATCTCGGATACTTGGACTTCCTTTGTTCTCCTTCACTTGGATTTACTTTATACTCACGATCCTATTGCTCACTCAGAATGGATCTCCTCTTCAACCCCAGGATCATCCTGCAAACAGCATCATCCATGGATCGAAGATGGATTATCATCTCCAAGCAATTAACCAACCTCAAATTAGCTATGATTACTAGAACCTGGATCCTTCTCCATTTAGAATGCCCAGAAGGACAGGCAGACATCCAGCCATGTGTTCTCAGAGGTTTCCTACATCTGGAGGGTTTTCCTGTCCTGAATGCCAGGAGGTCATACTCTCTGTGAGTTGGAGGAGGTTTCTTTTTGGGCCTTCAATTCCCTACAAATTACTACCTACCTACCTAGTACTACTCAAGGGTGGGAATAGAGTAAAACAGCAAAAGGTACTACAAAGTTACACAAGCATACATACCTCATCTCACCTCATTGTTATTCCACAAACATTGAATGGGAGGGCTTGCCTGAGGTTCAATGTGGGGAATAGCTCCTCCCACAACCTCTACATCAGCCCTCTGTTGACACACCTCCCTTGCTTAGGGAGTGCTTTTTTCATCCATCACCATCCTTACCTTCTCCTTCTCCAGCACTCTTCTCACCCTTTCTCCTGGGCCTTCTATTCCCTATAAATTACTGCCTACCTTCCTACTGCTCAATGGTGGGAATAGAGTAAAGCCACAAAAAGTACCACAAAGTTACACAAGCATGTATACCTCATCTCTCCTCATTGCTGTTCCACAAACACTGAACTAGTCAGATGCAATGTGATCTCATCACTGCAAGGTCACTCTCCCCAGGCTCCTCATAGGTAGATATGGGGTCTGGCAGCAACATCAAGTTAATAACACCTCATGGCATAGTACAGACATGCATAGTCAGTGAAACAAGTGCTGCGCTCCTTGCTTTCTTTATGTAAAATGAGCATCAGATTACATGGGTATCACTGAAGGTGATATGTCAGTGGGAGAGTGAGATGGGAGTTCTTGGGTAGGGGGGCAACTGGACCAGAAGAAATTCATTTTATTCTTTGTGAAGTATCAGCCAAGTTTGGGGTGGGAATTCCTAGGGTATGTAACACTACGCCACCAGTGTATAATTAACAGACAGGTCATAGAAGTGTTGTGGGAAATGGTGGTACACAGTAGGCTACCAGTAAAACACGAAAGACAGCTTGGTGACCAATCAGCAGGATAGAATGATACTGATTAGCACCAGGTAATATTACATACTGTGTCTAGTAGCAATCAGTGGGGTGAGAAGGCAGAGTACACCACAAGAATATATGATATAGGATAAGCAGAAGTGTGGGAATGAATGTTTGGCAGTACTGCAACCCAGCCTTAAGGCTCGCAGAAAGGGTGGGGGGTGAGTAACCGTGGGTGAAACAGGCCAACAATGCATATGTTTTTTGTTTGTTTGTTTTTTGCAGTAAACAGAGTCACTTGGGAGCCTGTTAGCCAGAGCTCCAATCCTTTAAAAGTAGAACAGCACCATTATGCATGGGGAAATACCCTAATTAGTATCATCACAGTGGTACTTTCTCATTGTGATACTTTCGGGTATAAGGGGAGATACAAGATCTTCTGTACATGGTTGACTGAAAAACACTCATGCAAGAAAGTATTGACACCAGCACTAACCAGGTTAGAATGGGCACCCATCTTTGAATATTGGGGGTGTCACTGTCTTAAAAACATCTGTAATTAAAAACTGTATTTGTGCCCAAATGGAAACTAAAAAAGTTGCAAAATTCATGTTATGGATGCATTTTAGTTAATAATTTCCTTCTGACATGAAACTCATGGATCCTTTTTCTTTCTGTGTTATATATTTTTTTATTAACAGTATAGTGTAATCAGTAAGTAGCAGGAATGCAGCAAGTAAAAAAAAACTGATGTTATCCCCGTTATATAATGGCAATAACTAGACTGCTATTCACAATAATAAGAAAACAACTGCAGCAATACCCAGCTGGTGATTTTCTAAAACATTCCTTGCAATGTAAAATGTTAATTATTGTGAAATGCACAGCTTTGTAATGGAGGAGGGTTTACTTTAGCAATAAACAGAAAAATCAAAAACTATCTGGATTTTATAATGTGCTCATTTTCACTCTACATAGCAATATGGCACATGCTGAAATTCACAACGATAGAAAGAGAAAAAAAAAGCTTTTCTCAGAAACATGTATTTGTTGATATTAGCAGTTGATAAAGGCATCATATTCCTTAAGAGATATTGTTGTAATAAATTCTGTTAATTCAAGTTAATTACTCCAGTACACAGAAACTAAGTTCAACATGTTTTTAGTTTGTTGCTTTGCTAAGTTGTTTGCTGCTTTTGAACTTTTTTGTCTAAAAAATAAAGACTTGGTACAGTATTTACAAAGAATTGAGCTCACTCAAAAAATGCTTTTTGCGATAGACTATAATAGCACCATGGCAGGGCAGTGACATTCACAAAGAAACAGCACTGGCACCAAGAACATAGTGAATGGGGCACAAAGCTAGCAGTGCAATGGGATCCTATCATGCAGCGCAACTGTTTGCCTGAATTGCAGAACATCACAATGCAGTGTAATGGTGCAGTTGCAGAAGGCAGCAGGCCAAGCACAAGACAGTGCTACAAGGCTGCACAGCACATCAGGGCAATATGGGCTGACAACAAGGGCCAACAAACATAGTAGGGCATGTCACATGCTGCCAGACATGTGGCCAGATGGGAAATGTGTGGCAGGCCAGCAAAGACACAAGCGCAGGTGACAGCACAGCAAAGCACATCCATTTGGGCAGCATCGTGTTGAGGCTCTGCTGGTAACATAGGTGGACTGGGCAAAAGGCATGGGGCACAATGTGTCCTGTGTGGTATAGGACAGAGTCCAGAAGGAAGATGCCAGCATCTGTCCAGGGAATGGCTCTCAATGCCTACTCATGGGAAGAAATGGCAACCAGTCCCGATGGTTGCCTGCCAACACACGTGTTCATGTGACAAGGGATACAGGTGGTATGGCAATGTGTGTGGACTTTCTCCCTCCCTCTGGACTTGAATAGGTGGAGTGTGGAACAGTGAACATCTGTAAGTGAAGCTCTGAAAGAAGAAAGAAGGGACACAGGACACAGGACACAGGATAACAACTCATGGGAAGAAATGGTAAGCAGTCCCGATGGTCACCTGCCAACACACAGGTGTTCATGTGGCAATGGATACAGGTGGTAAGGCGACATGTGTGAACTTTCTCCCTCTCACTGGACTTGAACAGTGGAGTGTGGAGCAGTGAACATCTGTAAGTGAAGCCCTGAAAGAAGAAAGAAGGGACACAGGACACAGGATAACAAATACGAAGCAACTTTAATATGAAAAATATGGTGGACAAGTGGAACACCCTGTCAGAGGAAGTGGTGGGGGCTGAAACAATCACGGGATTTAAGAATGCATGGGATAGACATAAAGGAATTCTAGAGGTCAGGGGTAAGGGGCAACAGACTTCCTGGAAAACATAAACTGAACTTACAAACTTAAATGGGCAGACTGGGTGGGCCATAGGCCCTTATCTGCCGACACTGTCTATGTATCTATGTATCTATATAACCAACAGTAACAATATTAATGTGAAAGTCAACAGGTAAAAACATGGCAGGATGTAGGGTAGGGATGGGTGGAGAAAGATGGGATGCAGAGGGGGTGGGGAACTAGGGTCAGGAGTAAGTATATACAAGGGAAGTAGGGTTAACTATATACAAAGAGGTAAATATAATAGAGGGGCTGTAGGGGTAACTAAATACAAGTACAAACTACATACAAGGGAAGTAGAAGTGGGAGCGGATGTGGCGGGAGTAAGGTGGAGTAAGGGTGGTGGAGGATGTAGCTGTCTAATGAGCTGGAGGATGGGCTGGAGGCAACTGGCATGTTTCCAGTTGAGCCAGGATGTGGCGGATCTTCCATAGTTCTTGCAGCAAGTCCCCCTGCTGCTGCACCATCTTGCAGAGCAGCCTTGCTTTCCTTCGGGTGAGGAGCTCCATCCTCTCCATCCATTGGCATCTGTGCTACCCCTCACCAGTCCGCTGACTGGTACTTAGGAGAAGGAAAATGGTGCACTCAGTACATATGTTGCAACTGTGCTGAGATGTGCAAGGTATGGCCCCCAAAATCCACATGATGTGTATCTAGGATGCTGACTATATGCTATCCAGATGCAATGGCACTGTCTGCTGGCATGTGGTGGTCCCATGCCAAGGAATGCAGTGCATGACAAGAAGATGAGTGCCAATGACAAGGTGTGAAAGGAAGGCTAGATACTTGGACCCAAGGCTGTGTGAACACACTGCCACAACACGAGAGTGAGGGGAAGTGGAAGGTGGTCTCCCATGTGGCACCAGCAACCATTACTGGTGAGCCAGACAAACAGGTGAAGAATGGGCCCAAGTGTCACAGAAAACATCAAAGCAGACACACAGTGCTAGTAAGATGTCTGGTACAGCCCACACAGGGCATAGCACCCCAAGTTTGCAACACCCACTGATATATTCCACTGTGTGCACTGCCCATGGCCGGCCATCAAAAGGGCAATGGCCACATAACATTTAAGGAAAACAACAGTGTTACCTGGAGATGCAGAATTGTGGGACAACATGGCACACATGGCAATGGATGCAGAAAACTTGCTCAATGACAGTCCAGAGGACCTCTTGTGGAGGGTGGTGCCTCTGGATAACATCCATGTGTCTGCCAACATAACACCAGGCATCTCCTGGAGTGGCAGCTCTCAGGGAGCAGGTGGCAGCATGTGTTAACTAGCCATGTTACCAGTGGTGGAGAAGTGTACCAAAAAGTGGGGGTCAAAACTGCAAAGAACACCTTAGTTCAGGGCACCAGGTAAACATGTGCATCAATACAATATACTCTAATCATACAACCTAGCATTCCATAATCCGGGATAATACACACAGGTTGATGACTAATCTATAGTTTAGTAATTGAAATGTGTGGGCCACTAATGGTAGTGATAACAGCACAAGGACAGGGTATGTAGCTTATGAAGGGTTTTGGAGGAGAAAGGAAGCCAAATACAATTAATGGTTTCCCCTTTCCCCATAGGGAAAGTGTGCCATTATTTGCCATTAGAAAGGAGCATTTATAACAGCAAACACATGCATAGCTTCCCTTGCTCTGGATATGCGACAGCCACAGTGTGTTTCTTCCTGCAGCTTGCCACTTCTTTCTCACCCAAAACTCAGCTACCAGAGGAACTCTGCAGTAAGTTATTAAAAAATAAATTTTTGGTCATTTTCCACATCTACGGGGATAACAAAACATTTTAAAACATTTTAAAATCTCGGACAACTAAAATGTGGAGACCAGGCAAAAACAGAACTGGAGCACAGCCACACTGGAATGTCTGGTATTTTATATAATTACTGTGGGGAAAAAGGAAACACAATGATTATATAAAATAAAATATGGAGTGATGTGTGTAAACTTGAAGTTTACACACACCCTCTGTGTTAGATGCTTTTCACAAATACCTCGATCTTCACACTCAGGGTTTATGTAGCATCTAACACCTCAGGTACGTGTGAACTTCTTGCTCATTCATTGAAAGGACTCACTCGCCGGGCTCATTTGTAAAAGAGCTCAGTCAGGCAGCTGGCCATGGAGATGAGTGGAGGGCTGTGCTGGTGGCCTGTTGATGAGGGGGTGCAAGGTGGGGTAGGATTACTACCAAACAGGGTGAGGGGTGGGGTCCACTAAACACCAGGGAAAGTTTTTTTTTTCTTTTTTTATTACATCATTATGATTACTGTGGCAGCAACACTTATGGACAAAGAGGGGGATGGGCGTGAATCTCAGGGGGAGTCATTCTTCATTTGGCTTGTGATCAGTCGGGGGTGGGGCCACTAGACACCAGGGAAATTTATTTTTAGTTCAATAATTTATGAATGGGGAATGGGGCTGAATCTTGGTGGGGGGGGATTCTTCATATTGTGAGGGCAATCATCCGAGCTAGGGGGCTGGGACCACTAGACAACAGGGATGTGGGGGTTTGGCTAAGACTGCAATATTGGTGTGGATGGGAGGGAGGGAGGAGGAAAACACTTTTGTTTAATATTATCATCCCCATCTTATCGAAATGTGGAATTCATCCACATCTCACGGCGAAATTCTGCATTTCGCTTGGGGAGATTTAGCATTTTGCACCTGCGAAATATTTCACAAAATGTGGGGATTAAGCAAAATATTTTGCTTGACAAAAGTTTTTAATTTTGCACAACTCTACCCCTAAGTCTCTTAAATTCACAGGGCTGGAACAGGTTAAAGCGGAAAGGAGGGGAAGAGATCATTTAAACAGGCTGTCCCAGTGTGAAAGCTTTTGAATTTTTACATTACAAACCCTGTCACCTGATGGTTACAAACATACGAACACACACAACTGCCAGCAGAAACAGGCCTTGTGGTCTGTCGAGTCAGCTTGAGTGTGCAGCTCTCCCCTCATCTCACAGCTGGCCCCACCCCCTTCCCAGTATCCCTTCCCCTTACCTTATCCCAACCCCTCTTGAAACTGCCCACCATCTTACAGGACACTATCTCATCTGGTAAGGTGTTTGTTGCCTCCTTCCTGCACTGAGCAGAGTTGTTCATGCTCCCTGTAATGCTCATTCCTAGGTTCTTCTCCTCTGTGGAGCTCCACAACTACCCCTCATTCAAGTGTAATCCTTCCCCTGGTTCCTGGCTCTGAAGTGCAGAACCTTGCACTTCTTGGCATTGAACCCCAGCTTCCATGTTTCTGCCACCTCCTGTAACTTAATCAGGTCCTCCTGCAACCCCTTTCACACCTCCGCATCATCAACCACAGCACCCATCTTGGTATCATCTGGGATCAGACTGATCTTGCTCCAGATCCCATGCGAGATATCTGCAATAAAAAATCCCAAACAGCACCGGTCCCATTACCGATCCCAGTGGTACTCCACTCATCACTGCTGTCAGTGACGAGAGGTCCCCCACCACCACCACCACCCTTTGCTGCCTTCTCTTTAGCCAGTTTGTGATCCACTTCACCATTTGTGGTCCTGTCCCCAACATATTCCAGTTTCCCTCCCAACCTCCCATGTGGCACTGAATCAAAGGCCTTACTGAAGTCCAAATACAGGACATCTACTACAGGGGCCCTTATCCAGTTCTCATTGCACCTAGTCATAGCACTCTATAAGGTTTGTTTCCCAGGTCCTGCCAGCTATAAATCCATGCTGTTGACCATCCTGGAGACTGTTTTCCTCCAAGAATCTCATTAGCCTCTCTTTTCGTATGGTCTCCATGAGCTTTCCCATGATTGATGTGAGGCTCACTGGTCTATAGTTTCCTGGTTAATCCTTTGGGTAACTTTTGTGGAGGAGCACCACATGGGCCACTCTCCAGTCCTGTGGTGTACATCCCATGTCCAGGGAGGTATTGGACAGGTTGGCCAGTGGCCCTGCCAAGACCTCTGCCAACTCCTTTAGTACCCTAGGGTGAATACCATCAGGTCCAGGTGCTTTGTCCACCCTTAATGCCCACAATCCATCTAGTACCCTGCTCTCTGTAATCCCTACATCTGTGTCCCTTGTCCCCACCCACCCACCCTCTCCTGGGGTCTCTTCCCCTTCTCCTGCATGAATACAGAGCAGAAGTATCTGTTCAATGTCTTTGCCTGTTCCACCCCTTTCTCCAACCACCCCTCTCTCCTTCTTAATCCTCACCAGCTGATCCTTGCTCTTTTTTCTCTCTTTCTGAAGTAGCGCAAGAAGTCTTTTTCTCCACTTTTGATTCCCTGTGCCAGTCTCAGCTCCCTGGACACGTTGGCCTCCCTGATTAGTCTGGTAACCTCACTGGACTTCCCTATGTATGTATCCTTATCTTCACCCCTCCCGAAGTTCCTGTACTTTTGAAACACTGGTGTCTTGGACCTCACCCCTTCCATAACCTCCTGAGTCAACCAAATGGGTTTGTTTGCCCTTCCCTTCTTTCTTTTCTTCCTAGTGCAAGTCTCTGTTGCCTCCTCCAGCCCTTCCTTTGTGATGTCCCATTTCTGGTCTGCATCCATGTGTGGCCACATTCCTGCCAAGTGACTGCTCAAAATTTCCCCCATCTTCTTAAAGTCTGCCTCCTAATCTCAGTCATCCTTGTCAGATCTCTGTAACTCCGACTGGGATTTAAAGCCATATCTTTAGCTTGAATGAAGGTTACCAGACATGATAAGGTTTTATTGATAATAATCTTACTAGCTCCACTTCTCTACAGTTGAGTATCTGAAATTATAATCAGAAAAAAACTTCCTTTCTTCCCCCCTACTTTTCCACATACATACTGTACCCATGTATGCTCAATGGCCTTTCCTCACTTACTGGTAATGATAGAATAGAACGTTAATCTGGTGAAGCAGTGATGAGTTGACACTGCCCTGTAAAAAAATGTTATCACTCCATTATTGTTTAGAGATGCTTGAGTCTTGTCACTGGTTCTCTCAGCCCTGGGTGTGATTATAATTTACAAATATAATGTGCTACTCCTGGTTAAACAGCTAAAAATATATATACATATATATATATATATATATATATATATATATATATGTATATATATATATATATAAAATGCTATGTTACAGAAATCTGATATTGATTTCTCCTTTGTCTTTTCTCTTTACAGTGGGAAATGGCAGGCAAGCACAGGATACCCTGTACCACATTATTCAGACTAATTTTTATGACCCTTATGAGTGGATTTTCTTCCTGCTCTAACACTGCCTTGGACACCTTTCTTTCATCAAAGTAGGACACACACTTTTGTCTTGTGCTTGCATATATATACATACATATATATATATATATATATATATTTATATATATATTTATACACACACACACACACACACACACAATGTGTGTTTTGGGATAAATGCTTGTATAAAAAATGATATTTCAAGTGCCCAGTGAAGATATCATTGATATCTCAATGTTCCTATACAACATGGCTGGGATAGTCAAATGGGTTGCGCATGGTGCAACAGAGTTGCACCATGTGGAACCCACTGATGCGCCCCGGTGTGATATTGAGTGGGGGAAAAATACGCAGCACAAATCCTGATGTGCCGGGGTGCATCAGTGATATATGCGGTGCAGGTAAGGGGGCGTGCCCATGCATATTCTGCACATCCCGATATTCAGCCTGAGATGTGCTGAGAATATGCAGGTGCAACCCTTATATGCACCACACACAGTTAAGCCAGAAAATAAAAGAGCAACAGCTGGCCACCCACAGGTGAGCTGCCATAATGCAGGGCACAACATGGCAGCCACCAGCTGTGGGTGGCCACCCTAGCTCTGGCGGCACTATCTGGTGGCATAACGCCCCCCCATGCCCGATCGAGGGCTGTTTCAAACAGTAGAATCCCTGGTGGTCCAGTGGACCTATCCCCCTGCCCAATCACAGGCTGTAAGACATAATAACCTCCCTGGTGGTCCAATGGACCTATCTCACTGTCCGATTGTGGTCATGCAGTACTTTAATATCCCTGGTGGCCCCAGTGGTAGCGTACCCCCTCCCAACCCACCCACTAGTCCCGCCACACCCACTAACCCCTGGTCAGCGGAGGTGGCGGCACACCCACCAAGCCACCCAGCCACCCGCCAACTGACAGCATACAGTACTGCTGTATGCCCATTGGTCCACAGTGTGGGCTAATGGACATGCAGACCATACCATACTACACAGTCCCGATATGTGAATGGATCCATTCGCATATCGGGACTGTGTAGTACAGTACAGTCTGCATGCCCACTGGCCCACTCTGAGGATAAATGGGCGTACAGCTGTACTGTACGCTGTCAGTCAGTGGGCTGCTGATCTGCTTGCAGGTGAGGTGCTGCCATCTGACATTGACTGGGGGGGAGCGGGGTGGAGGGAATGAGTGGGCAGGTTGGGAGGGGGTACCCTGGACCACCAGGGATATTAAAGTGCTGCTTGCCCGCAATCGGGCAGGGAGATAGGACCACTGGACCACCAGGGAATTTATGTTTTATTACAGCCCACGATCAGGAAGGGGGATAGGTCCACTAGACTACCAGGGAGTTTATTATGTATTACAGCCCACGATCGAGCAGAGGGATAGATCCACTGGACCACCAGGGAGTTTATTATGTTTTACAGCCCACGATCAGGCAGGGGGATAGGTCCACTGGACCACCAGGGAGTTTATTATATATTACAACCCATGATCGGGCATTGGAGCATGTTGCTGGTGAGGGGCAGGGGCCGTTTGCCCCGGACGGCTGCTAGCTGGCAAGGCACTAGGCACAATTCACCAAGCATCGGCGCACCTTCATGCAGATGGGGCCATAATGACATGCAAATGGCCCCATTTGCACCTTACATGCATTATGGACCTATTTGCATGTCCACCGCTGAATATTGCATTCGATGCACCTAACGCAACAGCACTTGCACTAAAGCATCCCCCTGCTCCTCTCTGGCCACTTGCACTGGTGCAGTGTCATTGCACCGTGCACTATGCAGGTGGTCACGGAGCGATATTCAATGGCGCTGAGCCATGGGACAGCAGCATTGAATATCACCCTGTCAACACCCTGGCACATCCCAGTTGCACTGCACCCAGACTTGCGCCACAGCCTGGTGCAGTCTGAATATCCCACCCCATGTATATATCTTCACATTCCTTTGCGTCATACCTAGCACAATTACTATAGTCAAAGCACCTTTCACCTCATCTACACATCACTGTTTCATGAGTTTCTGTTTTAAATCTCAGTTATGCTACAGCTGTACTTCTAGTTTCAAAATATCTCAGTGCAACATGAAGTCACATCAAGAAACACGGGTTACACTAAATTAAGAAAACTACATTTTCTCCCTGAACAAAATTGTGCTGATTTTCATTCACAAAGCTTAGGCAGCACATAAACCAAATAACTCTGTACTCACATGAATTGATATAAGTTAACATCTGAAAACAAGCTGCATAACATTCCCCGATAACAGATAACTACAGACTTCTCAAAGTACAACACTTCCTTCCATGAGAAATTACCATTTTCCCCACCGCAACACTGACAGGACATTCACAAATCTTTGTAAAAATGTAAATCTCACTCAGTCACAGTTCAGAAAACTTGTATGCAGTCCCAGGAATTTCACAGCAGAAGTTTTTCCGAAACAAATCAATAGCATGCATAAATGAATGACTCCGTCTCAATCATTCCTACAGTGTGCTCTCTCGATCATTTACAGAGGTTCATCTCATAAATGTGTGCACATCGCAACATAGCAACAGTTGCTAAGAGACCATATACCTTTTTCTGCTTATCACAATTACCCGTCATTGAATCAATGTACAGAAACAGGGTTCAAACAGAGCAACAAATAAAATAATTACTAAAAAACAAGCTCTTTCCTCTGTTCATCCCCAAAAATGACAGTATAATGCATAGAATGGTAGCTAGCCATTCCGTCTATATGCACCTCAACCCCAATACCACAACGCAGTGCTCAATAACTCAACACTGTCCAGTGCCACAAATGTACTGTGACACAACTCCTATCACAAACTACATACCATACTGCTAATAACTTCTGCAGTTGCACAGTTCATTTACTAAGCAGCACCATGGCACCAGGAACTGAAACTAAATCAGACAATCTGTACTCTGTATTAGCAAGAGCCACAATCAATCTGTTTCACCATAGTTTCTACAAATTTGACACCTGTGCCAGTCACTGCAATACCATGAGGAAAGCTATAGTGCTCTCTACCACATAAAAAGGAAGCAGCACAACAAAATGCTACCATCACTAGACTAGCAGTATCTTTAGTAGTAAAGCGTTTTCAATCATAACAAAACGCTGTCAGAAAGTACACTCGTCATAATTAACTGCACATAGAACATTATAAACAATAACAGAAATGGCAATTAGCAGAAAACAATGGAAATTTCTTTTGAACCTGAGCCTAATACTATACCAGTCATACAGTCAGTTGGAAGATACTTCTTCAGACAAAAACAGCAGCAAAATGCTCACAGAGACTAATGACCCTGATAATGAGCCAAGAAAGTCTTGCTCAACAGCAACAGATAAGTCAAATGATTGCCTTACCATAGATGACTCAGTTTTATATTTTATTTAAGGACAAGAAAATAAACACACTTCTCATAAGACAAACTGTGATATATTAGCTATGCAAAAGCACATTGCTGAAACTTACTCAGACAACAGAGAGTTACAAAATATAGACGCAGTCACCTTAAGCTCCTACCTATCAAAGTTTTTCATTAATGCTAATGTAACCCCCCTGCAAATGGGGGTTCCCAAAGACTTTAGGAGCTTGCTTTGAATGCTCCAAGCCTGAATGGTGTTTGGTGTTTAAGCCATTTATCAGTGAGTGTTTTAGAGCCTCTGGTACTGTCTCTTTAAGAGCTGTCTGCTTGCAGACATAATTAGTTGTATGGGGGACTGTGTGCTTCTCTGTTTGGGTACCACTCGAGCTGCTGCCAATTCACTCCATTTTGCAGTCACTAGAGTGCAAGGGAACCTATCTGAAAGATGTAACTGTTTGCCAGAAATCATTTACAGTAATAATGAAATTACAGTTTGTCTAACCTGCTTTCTTTGCAGTCAGAACTGTGTCTGCCTAGTTCCCCATTCTGGTTTTGAACTGCTGAACTGGACCAATCAGTGTGGGGTAAGCTAGCTCTAAAATGGTGCCTTGGACGAATCAGAACTTGGACTCATAATCTGGAGCCAGCCACAAGAGGATTGTATGGGCAGTGACTCTGGGAGATGTAGTTTAGACTTCGGCACCTTTTTGGACCAACAGCAGCAGTCTATTGTGAGTGACAGCCAGTCCAGTCAAGAACTGGGAGGAACTCAAAGGAAGTGCCCCGTTTTGTCTGTTGGAGTTTCAGTTTAGCTCTGGCAGTGAAGGGGAAAGAAACCCTGTGCTCCTTCAGTGCACAGTTTCAGTCAAAAAACGTGTGTAAGGCCCAGAGTTCCGGTCTGCAGCTTGTGTAACTGCTTGTTAGGACTGAATCCGTCCTGCTGAAAAGAATCAAAGGATCTCTGAAGAGTAGAAACCAGGCTCACCCTGTAGAAGACTGGAGAAATTGTTGGATGCACTTTCGGTCTGTCAGGAACTGAATCTGCTGTTAGTTCTCCCGGGTATTGTGCAGTAATTGCGATCGGGATAGAGAAGCAGCCTGCCTGGTATAGTACTTTCTTTTTACCATATAAATGTGTGAAAGAGTCTCGTGGAGCTCAAGAGTAGCCCTGCTGACGTTGAAGGACCCTATCTTGTTTGGAGGTCGTGAGTACTAATTCAGGGTCAGCTCCCTGTTGAATTGTACATTAAATCCAAAATGGAATCACTGTACAGCTGACTATTTAAACTAATTTTCTTTTCACTGTGTGAAAGGGCCCCTACCAACTGCAGTTTGGACTAGCCACTAGGGCTTGGTACCCAGGGACAGTAACTGGTAGGGATAGGCCTGTGCACAGAGCCATAGGTAGATAGTAAAGTGATAAGCTAATTAACCTGATTTCCCCTGTCCTTGTTATATCCCCTAAATAAATCAGAGCTGCTTGTTTCAGCAAAGTTATACTGCCTGAGGTATTTGTCTATGTTAAAGTACTGTACTGTGATTGTTGCACTGTATCTTATTTCACAGGAGGTCCCAGTGCGGAACTAGTCCTGGGGGTAAGTGTATACTGTGAAGGTAATTCTGATATATTGTGTGGGCCACTAGTGGGAAGAAAGGGGTTGCAGTGTCCAGAGGGCTGTGACCAAGTAAGTTTAACTATTGCAAACCCTGACCTCTGGGTGGAGGCACCCGCCATTGGATCAGGCCCTCAACCTGTTAGTAGCAAATCAGGCAGGGGTAGTAGCCCTGGGATAGCGCCATCTAGGGGTTACATCTTGGAGGCTCACCGCTGGGATTGTGTGTCCTCTAGTGGCCATATTTACGAACCACTGTTAAGAAAAAAAATGGGTACCCCGACAGAAGTGGCTGTGCACTGGCTGGTGGAGTGGTGTACTGGGGAGGAGATTGACCCCCAAAATGCTATGCTTATCCTGGACATCCCTCTGGGTATCAATACGGACACTGTACAGGGAGTACTTTCCAAAGTGGAAGGTTTACAAAACCCTGTGGTGGTGGGTCGGCATGCTAATCTGCTCATCCACACTTTCCTGGCCCTAGTAGAGTTTAAGGATCCCATAGATAGCTCCAAAGTGCCACAGACCATTACCCCAGAGGGAGCCCTCACTGCCTGGAGGTGATAACCAAGTACAGTAAGACCGGTGGGGAATGAGCCCCACCACTGTCTGAAACTTTTGAGGAGAAATTTGCTAAATGGTTGCTGGGGAAGGGAAAACTGTGAGGACTTGAAGAAACTATTCTTGCCACCTGGGGTGTTCCTCCCCAACACCCTCTTCCGCTCCAGTACCCGTAATGGTGGCTGAACCAATGCAGACTCCTATTTCTGCACCTGCCATTAGTCACGACTCTTACCGAAGGTTGAGGATCTTCTCTGGCACCTTCCCCACCCCCCAAGTGGAGGATGACTGGGAGACCTGGATAGTCTATGTTGCCCCCCAAGTGCTAGAATGGCAATGCTCGGAAGCTGAAAAGCAAAGAGGGTTAGTGAGAGCCTCCGAGGTCCTGCCCTGGCTACCATCCATGCTAAATGGGCCAGTAACCCTGAAGTGACTGCATAGGCCTATCTTGAGGCCTTGGAGAATGTATGGAGCCCAGATTCTGATGAGGATCTATGGTGGAGAGTAAGAAATGCACAACAGTACCAAGGGAGTTGTTGTCTGTGTATGTATCTCAGCTGGAAAAATTGTTGCAAGAATGCCTCAGAAAGGGTAGTTTGCCAGTGATTGAACTGGACCGAACCAGGCTGGACAGGATCCTTAAGTCTGCCCCCTTCTCAGAACTGCTGTTGCTTCAGTTACGCCTGGCAAATCAACTGGAATCCCACCCTCCTATGATGAGTTAATGAGGAAATTCGAGGAGTTGAGAAAAAGCGACCTCGGGAGGGACCTGCACCAATAGCTGCGGCACGACCCGAGTGACTGAGGGTGACCCATCAAGTGAAGTTCTAGGGCAGAGGTTGGCAGTCAATGAGTGCTCTGACAAGGAAAAGATATGCCACAATGGGCGAACTGTTGAGAGAGATCCGGAATTCAAAAACAGTCCCTTTATGAGGCCACGCCTGCAAGTATGGGCCCTGACCTATATCCGACTGCATTCTGCTATGGGGTGGGGGTACCCACCCATGTATCTCCTACTGATAACAGCTCAAACTCAATTCCTTGACCATGAAGTGGAGAAACTGACGACATGTCTCCAAATGCTTATCACGCCGCAGACAGAGATGGCACCAAGGTTTCCAGTTAGTAATACCCCCGCCCTGGCTCCCAGTGTGGTGCCTCGACCAGCTCAAACTCCAGAAAGTATGTTTTGCTATAATTGTGGGAAGGATGGGCACATGAAAAGGGAATGCCGGTCCCCAAAAGACACTGACAAAGTTGTATATAAGCTACAAGGAGAGCTTGGAGAACAAATCAGTGGTTAAGAGGTGCAAAATGATCCCAGTGAGGACACCAAAATGCTAACTCACGCCTTTTGTGGCAAGGTCAGTTGCCCAGGCCCCCCACTATCGCCTCTCCAGACTGGTCCAGAATAGTGGGTCCCTCCATGGAGACCACTGTAAAGGTGAATGGAGTGTCTACAAGAGCTGTATTAGACAGTGGCTCCCAAGTGACAATTATGTTCCAGGATTGGTATCAAAGCATTTGTCAGACGTACCCTTACAACCATTAGAAGGACTGCATGTATGGGGGTTAAGTGAGAAGGCCTACCCTATTCCGGGTATATCGAATTTGGCTGTCTTTCCCCACCTCCAGTAGCTGGAGTGGCGAACAAGTTGAGACTCTAGCCTTAGTGTGTCCCCACTGGACTGTATGATGGTGTCCCTTTGTTGATTGGAACAAATGCTCATATGTTCGGAAGGCTGGCACAGTTGTGTTATGAAAACAGGGTCAAAAACTAGTAGAGCTTTAAGAGTTCCAGCTTTAATTAAGAAGGCCTATGAGGCACAGAGATGCTGAAAAATAGAACCAGAGGAACGGTCGAATTGTATGGAAGAAGGATCCTGAGTCTCTGATCCTGGTGCCAAATGCCCAGTGTACCTTACAGGAGGTCCGTATCAGAAAGGATGTTAAGAATAAAATATTAATGTTGGATGCACCAGGATGGAAAATTGCCAGAGGGACTGCTGGTCAAGCCTAGTATTTTGCCCGCTACAGCCCATGCTTCCAGAAGGGTAATGGTCCAAGTTCATAATGTGTCTGAAAGAGACATTCGAGTAAATAGAGGTTGCATCCTGGCTAATGTGCATTGTGCAGACTGCAGTGCTACCCAGCAGCAAGAGTTCGAGGAAGAATGACAGAGTAACGCCTGACTTGTTTGATTTCGGTGACTCCCCGTTGCCAGCTGAATGGAAAGTGAGGATCAGTGAAAAGCTTGCCCAGAGAGACCAGGTGTTTTCTTTAAAGGAATGGGACGTAGGATGCGTGCAAGGAGCTGAGCACAATATCCGGCTGCATGACGAAAGACCATTTCGTGAGAGGTCTCGACGCCTGGCACCTGCTGACATAGATGATGTGAGACGGCATCTGCAAGAGATGTTAGCTGCTGGTGTAATACAAGAATCCAGAAGCCCTTATGCTTCCCCCATTGTGGTAGTGAGGAAAAAGAATGGGACAGTAAGGATGTGTGTGGATTATCGCACCTTAAACCGGCGGACTATCCCTGATCAGTACACAATGCCCCGCATTCAGGATGCTTTGGACTGCCTAAACGGGAGCAAGTGGTTCTCTGTGTTGGATCTCCGCAGTGGGTACTACCAGATCCCGATGGCCCCAGAGGACTGTGAGAAGACAGCCTTTATCTGTCCGCTTGGCTTCTATGAATTCATGAGGATGCCTCAAGGGATTTCAGGTGCCCCAGCCACTTTTCAATGATTGATGGAGTGTGCAGTGGGGACATGAACTTACTAGAGTGCCTGGTATACCTAGATGATGTTATTGTGTTTGGCAGCTCACTGGAGGAACATGAGAGCAGATTATTTAAGGTATTGGACCCGACTGAGACTTTGGCCTTAAACTGTCCATTGATAAGTGTCAATTCTTTCAAACATCAGTAAAGTATGTGGGACACATAGTATCCACGAGGAATAGAGACCGACCCAAGTAAAGTTGAGGCCTTGACCACCTGGCCACAGCCCAAAAATCTAAAAGAACTGCAAAGATTCCTGGGATTCTGTGGTTATTATCGGGCTTCATCAAGGACTATTCAAGTGATCCGCCCTTACTTAACCTTACTCAAGGTATCCCCCAACCCACAAAAAATACCAAAAGTCAGCATCCCTCAAGACTGAAAGAGTGTATTTTCATCCGAGTGAAGTATTTGGGGCCCGCTGGACTCCTGATTGTGAGACTGCTTTTCATGAGATCATATATCAACTTACCCATGCTCCAGTGCTGGTCTATGCCGATCCAAGAAAACCTTACGTCCTGCACACTGATGCTAGCTTGCAAGGGTTGGGGGCTGTGTTGTACCAAGAGCATGAGAACGGCCTGAGACCAGTGGCCTTTGCCAGTAGAAGCCTGACCCCATCCGAAAATAACTATCCTGTACATAAGTTAGAGTTCCTAGCTTTGAAGTGGGCTATTGTTGACCAATTCCATGAGTACTTGTATGGGGCTAAAATACTAGTAAAAACTGACAATAATCCTTTGACCTATGTGCAGACCTCAGCTGTTGGATGCCACTGGCCATAGGTGGCTTTCTGCATTATCTACATATGACTATGCTCTCGAATACGAGAGCAGGTCTGAACCACATAGATGCTGATGCTCTCTCCCGGAGGCCTGTTCCCCAGAATGATTGGGTCCGATTGGCAGAACCTGACATTCGGGCACTCTGCCGAAGTTTGACAGGGAGGAACAAATGTCCACAGACGCAGTGGACTGCATGGTGGATTGCTTGGGACCCTCTGAGAATTGCATACCTGCTGCTTATTGCCACTTTTCTGCAACAGACATTGGTGCACTGCCTCAGCTGGACAATGACAGTATTCGGAGGGCTCAATCCGCGATCCCATGATCAAAGCAGCTTAGAAGCCCTCTATGCAGGAAAGATGTGTCCAAATTACGCTCCACTGATTTGAGAACTGCACTGTTATACAAAGAAGGTCCTAAGTTGAAACTGATCAATAAACTGTTATACAGAGAAACAGTAGACAGAGGGGACAAGTAGACAAACAACAACTAGTGCTGCCCACTGCCTTCGAGACTCAGTACTGAGGTCCTTGCACAACCACATGGGGCACCTTGGTATAGACAGAACACTTGACTTGGTGAGATCCAGATTCTATTGGCCTAAGATGGGGGCTGATGTGGAGCAACACATTCGAACTTGTAGTCGCTGCTTACAGAGGAAAGCTTTCCCCAGAGGGGCTGCCTCTTGTTAACATCACCACCAGTGCACCCATGGAGCTGGTCTGTATTGATTTTCTGAGTTTGGAGTCAGATCAAAGAAATATCAGTAATGTGCTGGTGGTCACTGACCATTTCACGAGATATGCCCAAGCTTTCCCCACCAAAGACCAGAAAGCATCCACTGTGGCCAAAGTACTTGTAGAAAACTTTTTGTTCACTATGGGGCTCCACAAAGAATCCATTCTGATCAAGGAGAGACTTTGAGAGTCGTCTGATCAAAGAGATGCTTTCTCTGGGGGGCGTAAAGTCCAGAACCACTCCTTACCACCCCAGGGGACCCACAGCCTGAACGTTTCAACCGCACTTCATAGATATGCTAGGCACTTGCAACCCAAAGGATGTTTAGATGGAGCCAACAAATTAGCACCCTGGTACATGCTTATAACTGCACCAAAAGTGATGCCACTGGGTTCCTCCCCCTACCGCCTGATGTTTGAAGAGAAGCTCGACTACCAGTAGATGTGTGTTTTGGGGTCTCTCTGATGGGGTTCAAGCTGACAACTATTTACAGTATGTGCAAAAGTTAAAGGCCCAGCTAACTCATGTGTACCAACTGGCTCAAACCATGGCTGCCAAAAGAAATCTGGCCAACAAAGAATGGTATGATAAAAGGTGAAAGCACAGGAACTCAGGAGGGAGATCGGGTATTGCTAAGAAATCTGGGACTGCATGGCAAACACAAGATTGCTGACAGATGGCACCATCTCCTCACATTGTAGTGGGCAAACTAGATGATCTGCCAGTGTACAAAGTAAGGCCTGAGAACAATTCAAAGATGTAAAAACAATGCATAGAAATCATTTACTGCCCATTGGACAAATCCTGATTGAGTCTGAGCCCCAGAAGATGCCCTCTGGACCAGTGATCTAGAGCTGCTGCTAAGAAAAGATCAAGGAAGTCTGCACCTACAGAAGCAGAGTTAAAGTGTTCCCTTGCACAAGTCCCAGTTGAGCATGACTGTCAGTCCATATCAGAAGAAAGTGAGAGTGACTTGAATACTATCCTTCTTACCAACTGAGTCAATTGTTTCAGGGCAATCCCTAGTCAATACTGGAGACAAAGCTGGGCCTTCTGGACTGTCTAAGCCCCAGCTTCATCCCTGGAGCCAATGCTCCCAGAAAGTGAAGTACAAAGCATCAGATCAGATGAAATGGAATCATTGTGCATGGTTGAACTGTTTGAGCTTTCAGGGAGGAAAATGATAGATTGGGGCAGACTGGTGATACACCGAACAAGAAGAGTATTTTGAGTGCCCTGACAGTCCACTGCCAGTGTCTGAAAGCTCTCCATGTGAGCCAAATGTTGTGGACTCAGAACTGTAACTCCTGGAGCTGAAAGTGCCCCAAGTTCTAGCCTCTCTACCCCCCATGGAGACTCCTGACAAGTGAGGGACAATGCTGAAAATGAGGCTCAGAGTGCAGAGACTGTAACAGTTCCCCTAGAAAGACTGGTCGAGCTGTAAAGCCTGTGGTGCACCTCAGTTATGATTCCTTGGGAGGCCTGTGGACTTGCCTCTCAATGTTGTCCATAAAGGAGTGTATGTGTTCCTGAGCTCATTGCCCAAACTGAGCATCAGTGCTAACTCCAAGTTACTTGTGTTGCCCTTCTAGTATGGTGCCCTGCCCCGTCAGCCCCAAGGTAACTGATAGGAAGGGCCCCTCTTCAGGTTTCATGTACAAGAGGTAATAACTTGAGTTATGGTACAATGTTGTGTGATACTGTGTAAAGAGTGACGTACTGCAATGTTTCAGAAATGTGTTCTTGGTAAAATGATGTATTGACTGATGATTACATGTGTGAGCCTAATGCAAATGTATATGGTTGCAGTTGAAACTTATGGGGGTACTTGCTTGACGCGGACGTCAAGCTTTCCCAGGCCAGGAAGGGTGTAACCCCCCTGCAAATGGGGGTTCCCAAAAGACTTCCAGGAGCTTGCTTGAATGCTCCAAGCCTAAATGGTGTTTGGCATTTAAGCCATATATCAGTGAGTATTTTTAGAGCCTCTGGTACTGTCTCTTTAAGAGCTGTCTGCTTGCAGACATAATTAGTTTGTAGGGGGGGACTGTGTGCTTCTCTGTTTGAGTACCACTCGAGCTGCTGCCAATTCACTCCATTTTTGCAGTCACTAGGAGTGCAAAGGGAACCTATCTGAAAGATGTAACTGTTTGCCAGAAATCATTTACAGTAATAATGAAATTACAGTTTGTCTAACCTGCTTTCTTTGCAGTCAGAACTGTGTCTGCCTAGTTCCCCATTCTGGTTTTGAACTGCTGAACTGGACCAATCAGTGTGGGGTAAGCTAGCTCTAAAATGGTGCCTTGGACGAATCAGAACTTGGACTCATAATCTGAGCCAGCCACAAGAGGATTGTATGGGCAGTGACTCTGGGAGATGTAGTTTAGACTTCGCACCTTTTGGACCAACAGCAGCAGTCTATTGTGAGTGACAGCCAGTCCAGTCAAGAACTGGGAGGAACTCAAAGGAAGTGCCCGTTTTGTCTGTTGGAGTTTCAGTTTAGCTCTGGCAGTGAAGGGAAGAAACCCTGTGCTCTTTCAGTGCACAGTTTCAGTCAAAAACGTGTGTAAGGCCGAGATTCCGGTTCTGCAGCTTGTGTAACTGCTTGTTAGGACTGAATCCGTCCTGTTGAAAAGAATCAAGGATCTCTGAAGAGTAGAAACCAGGCTCACCCTGTAGAAGACTGGAGAAATTGTTGAATTGCACTCGGTCTGTCAGGTACTGAATCTGCTGTGTGTTCTCCGGGTATTGTGCAGTAATTGCGATCGGGATAGAGAAGCAGCCTGCCTGGTATAGTACTTTCTTTTACCATATAAATGTGTGAAGAGTCTCGTGGAGCTCAAGAGTAGCCCTGCTGACTTTGAAGGACCCTATCTTGTTTGGAGGTCGTGAGTACTAATTCAGGGTCGCCTCCCCGTTGAATTGCCACATTAAATCCAAATGGAATCATTGTACTGCTGACTGTTTAAACTAATTTTTCTTTTCACTGTGTGAAAAGCTTTCTAGCGCTACGGTTTGGACTAGCCACTATGAGCTATGGTACCAGGGACAGTAACTGTGAGGATAGGCCTGTGCACAGAGCCATAGGTAGATAGTAAAGTGATAAGCTAATTAACCTGATTTCCTGTCCTTGTTATATCCCCTAAATAAATCAGAGCTGCTTGTTTCAGCAAAGTTATACTGCCTGAGGTATTTGTCTATGTTAAAAGTACTGTACTGTGATTGTTGCACTGTATCTTATTTCACAGGAGGTCCCAGTGCCAGAACTAGTCCTGGGGGTAAGTGTATACTGTGAAGGTAATTCTGATATATTGTGTGGGCCACTAGTGGGAAGAAAGGGGGGTTGCAGTGTCCCAGAGGGCTGTGACCAAGTAAGTTTAACTATTGCAAACCCTGACCTCTGGGTGGAGGCACCCGCCATTGGATCCAGGCCCCTCAACCTGTTAGTGGCAAATCAGGCAGGGGTAGTAGCCCCTGGGATAGCGCCATCTAGGGGTTACACTAAGACTAAAAATGGAGTGCCATATGAGCCAATGACCCTGGAAACAGTATACCAAAGCACAGAAAGGTATCTTAAAGCCAAACATTGCAGTAGTCACTCTCTAGGAAAGACAAAGCATTTGAAATAACTAGACAAGCATTGGCAGCAAAACAAAAGCATCTGAAGTCTCAAGGCAAAGGATGTAAACCAAATGCATCCGATCAACTGTCAGATGCAATGATTGATAAACTCTATTCTGAAAAACTACTAGGACCTCATTCTGCTGCATCACTTATAAACACTATATGGCTGATTTGCTGCACATTTTTTGGCATAAGAGGATCCTCAGATATTAGACAGTTAAAATGGGGAGATGTAACAAAAAATATTGATAAAAATGGAATTCAATATATACAATATTCCACCGAATGCTAAATAAAAACTTGGTCAGGACTCAGCATAAGAGACACTAGAAAAATTAAACCAAGGGCATATCAAAACAAAGGAAATCCCACCAGATGTCCTGTGGCAACATATACCTTATATGCCAGCCAGCGACCACAGTCCTACATGAAACCTGAAGACTCATTCTTTTTAGCAATAAACAACAACACTGAAATTTACACTGGACTATGAGCAGTGAAGTGGTTCAAAAATCAGCCTACAGGAATAAATAAAATAGGTACTATACTAAAAACTATGGTAACCAATGCAAGAATAACAATAGACCACAAATTGACAAATCATAGTGCACGCAAGCATGTTGTCCAAAAACTAAATGACAGTGGAATTCAGGCCACTGAAATAATGTAAATTACTGGACACAAATGTGTGCGAAGCATTAAGGACTACTCCCATATCAATGAAAATCAACAAAAACGCATTTCGGACATACTGTACTAAGTGGTGCTAAGACAGACATTCTTCACAAAAAAGATCAACACAAACATCTAGAAATGGCGCAAAAATCATCCAATGAACAGAATGCATGGGATGGATACTTCTTTCAGGCAGCTTTCCATGCAGCAAATATCATCTTCCACTTCCGTAATGGTAAACATTAATTTTCTTATTGTAATTTAAACACACATGCACGCACACACACACACACACACACACACCCATACATCATGTAGCACAAACTCTACACACCCCAACAACCAGCACCCACTAACAAACAACATAGTACACTAATAATCATACCCTCACAAACAACACGCCTGACAACACCAACAGTTACAGACTATGCCAATATACTACAAGACATTTACTGTTTTTTCTATCCTACTCCCCCAACAGAAACAATCAACAAACACACCACCAAAAGACGTCTACAAGTTATATCAAGTGACTAAGTCTCAGATTAGGTCTGTATACAAATTTCATATCCAATTCATAGCAGACTTTACAGAATAATATGTTAAATACCAATAAATACAAAATGATTGCGCTAACTCACTTTGCACAACAATGTACTTTATCTACAAATCCCAAATAAAATTCACAAAATGCAAAAAAATTGATATTACAAAAAACTTCAAATACAATTTTATTAAAAATTCAACAACAAATGTTCAAAATACCACCAACAGATAAAGTACAATGTTGTACAACATACAAGCATTGCATAACACACACTACAGTCAATATACCACCAACAATTTTCTTTCTTTCTTTCTTTCTTTCTTTCTTTCTTTCTTTCTCAGGAATTAAGACCGGAACACCAGAAAACCAGAAGAATCAACGAAGAAATGGCACCAAATGACCAGAATAACCACCAAAATAATGGCACCAAACAAAGGCAAATGAAAAAAACTGCATCTAAACACACCAATGGACTACTACCAGAACTATGTGAGCATGCAACAGACTCTGTGGGCCAGATATTCAAATTTATGCCCCTGGTCTAAAGTAGCACTGCCCAGTGGGCAAACATAGCCCGAAGCACAAAGCAAGCCATATTCAAAAGGAACAGCCCAGGGCAAACAGCTTCTGAATATAGCATGGTAATGAAGCCATGCAAACTGGGTTGGGAGTGCAGGGCAAATGTAGCCCTGGAATAAGACAGTACTGAATATAGCAACCAGGTAGTGCAAACCACAACAACAACACAGTGCTCAGCGACATGAGGGCAGGTAGAGATGAACTATGTGGCCAATGTGTGTGCCAGCAAGTGTGTGGACTCAGTACAGCTGCAGGCAGCAGCAGATGTGAAAGAACAGTGATCATAACTGTATAATATTCACCAAACCGTTAGTGCCACGCTAACACCTCAGAGCGGCTTTAGCACGGAGCTAAGCTGTTTGCCCGGTGCAAACACATTTGCCCAGTGCTAAACTTTGCCATATTCCAAAGTGACATGCAAATGAGCCTACTTAGGTAGTCTCTGGGCAAACATCCAGATTAGTATCTCATTATGCCCTGATTTGCATGCAGTTTGCCCAGCGTTACTCCAGGGTCCCACAGAGCCACCTGTAGGTCAGTCTGGAAGTATAGGGGGTGGACAGGTCCAACCGCAGCTCCACCTGTTGGTCAGTCTGGCAGTGCATGATGATAGCTGCAGGCTACATGTAATCAGTACAGCATAGCATAGCATATTGTACCCCAGGGGACAAAACAGCATAGGCACAGGTGGTGGTGGTGCTGCATGCAACTGTCACACTGTAGGGCATGCTACAGTGCACAGCAGGCACTACAGTAGCAAGGGGGCCAGTAGTGTGAGGGACACAGCACTGTCTATGGTGTATAGGGCAGTTATGCTGACTGCACTGTACACAGTGACAGGCCCAATGTGCAGGTATTTCCTGATTGTGGACATTACTGTTACACTGTTGTGTGATCCACATATGCTGCACCTGTGGCATGGGATGCACACAGTGACATATACATGGCTGGCTGTGTCTGCTGTGGCATCTGTACAGTTGTGCTGTATGTGGCGGGCGGCGCGTAGGACCAGACAGACACACAGGTGGTGGGGTATTCCCATTACTGGACCATGTGCACTGCATGCTGTGTCCCAGTCTTGTGGCCACACTTGGGCTGTGGTGAGGTCTGGACACCCGTACACCCTTCTCTCAATGGCCAGCATGCCCACAGTGCTGCCTGTGTGTGGTGGCATCTGTTGGTCACTACAGATGTATGGTCTACAGGTGTGTGCTGTATTGCCATGCTACCATGATGACCTCTGTGGGCCTGATCACCCCTTACTGCCTGTGCATGGCTGGGTCCTGTGGTAGCTGTTGGCATCATGGTGGTGCCATCAGTGAGCGGCAGGTGTCCTCCATGTCTGACAGTTTCTAAGTGTCATACTCATATGTTAGGGCCATGCAAGCCACGCTAAAGCTGTGCTATCACCATGCAAAGCAACAATGTCATGCAAAGCTGTTTTCCCAGGGTTAAGACCAGCTTTTCCTGGGCAGTAATTTGTACCGCGCTATGGGTCATGCTATGAGTCACGCTATGGGTCACGCTAAGTCGCGCTAAACACCTTAGCGCGGTGCTAGTCACTGAATATCTCATTACACCTGTATTCATGTTCACTTTGTCCCTTGAATATAATTATTGTTTGCCCAGCACTAATGCGGTTTGCCCACGTTATTTGGCCTTTTGGATATAGCAGACCTGCACTAATCCCATGCTAAACCTGCGCACACATTTTTTGCCCAGCGCAAAGCTTTGACTATCTGCCCTGTATCTTTTAGACATTCTGCATAAAATAGGACTTACAGACCTTTCAAAATTGACAACTAAACATTACAGTCATCAATAAAGACTTAAACAGACAATACTGAAACTACTATCAGCAGCATATTTTCCATACCTCAACAAGGTGGAATACTTCATTATTCAAGAACTTCATATAACTTGCATTTAAACTTCTAGCAGCGTTAACTACTAATAACCTTACAGTGTACAACATTAAAAAAAATGACAGAGAATAGTTTTCAGTCACTTTATTCATAGCACAAACAAAAAAAAAAGTTATTTGGCTATTAAAGTGTTTAATAACTTTAATGTTTATTGACTTACACTCAGATTGTTCTGTATGTTACAAAGCAGTTATGAAACTTTCAATACTCCCATTGCAAGAACTTTTCAAAGTAAAACCTATGTTGTTCATATACAGTCTATATAAAGTTTCAATTATCTTGCACACAAAATGGTTAAAATATGATCACTATTATCTTGCACATGAAATGGTTAAAGTATTACCACCATTATTAACTTCTATTTTCTATGTTATTAAACAGTTAACAAACCTAACATACTTTTATATCTAACATCTTTCTAAAATAAAACACTTTTGCAAACTAAATACTATCTCATTGCACCTTTCTATTCATTATACTCACTACTATGGCTATTACACTTCTAAAGTAAAAAATAATCCCAAAACACACAGACCCAGATATTCAAACTGCACCCAAAAAGTGCTCAATAACAGGAGCAAGCACAAGTCTATTGCACCCATGCGCAAGAGACATGATATTCAAAAACGGAGCAGGCCAAATTGCGCCTACAGCCGATGACTGAATATAGCAGCACCTGCGCCATAGCGCAACTAGGGAGGGGAAGCTGAGCAGATCTGATGCGCCATAGAGCAACAAGGGATGTTCGGCTGAGCAGTCCAGAGGTGCCATAGTGCAACCAGGGAGCCCCCCAGCTGCAGAGCAATGTAACTGCACAATCAGGGAGGTAGGGGCCCACCAACCATGCCACAGATGGGCACAGGAACACATAGCAAAACAGACATTGTTCCCCCACACCCTAAACACAGTACAACTTGGGGAGGGCTGGAATAACCACTGGTCCATGGAGACAAGCAACCAACCCACAGCCTGGCCATGGTGCCCCATCACACCTACCAGCAAGCTGTGACTGGCACACATGAAGGGCAGACCACCCTGTGCCACACCATCCCTCCCAGTGCACAGCACACCCTGCACTGTGACCCCCAGACACCCCCCCATGAGCAGTGACCACCACTGCAGGAAACCCCATGCATGCCACCACCCCACTGTGTCAATTCAACCCTGTGCACCACAGAACCATGCAAGCCAGCCCCACCAAGAGCACCCATCAGCTGGTTGCAGCACACAGCAATGCAACAACGGCAGACACAGTGCCACCATGCACAGTCCCCCTGAGGTACTGCTGAGAGACCGACCATGCGTTGGCACAAGAGGTACCCCACATGGGATGGTTGTGTCCTTGACATCACCACCAGTGGTACAGCACCCTGCACAGTATTCCAGTGACACACCCCCACCCACCACTGGCTACAACAGCCAGCACAGACACCCACAGTGGTGCATGGAAGCGTGCACCACACTGGATGCCACACAGGGTATGGACAGACACCCACCCATACCCAAGGGCATAACAACACAGGGATGCAGTGATGGGGCAACCAAGCCCCCAATGTGGGCCCATCTAAGCTGTGTACACACAACCCACAGTCCACCATGGCACTGGAGTGCAAGCCACCCTGCGCAGGCACTGTGGACCCATACACCACCAGTAGTCACCCGGAGCACAAGCCACAGACAGTGGAGCACATCCCCTGCAACACACACAAGCCACAGCATGGAGATGGGACAATGACCGTGTTGCCCACAGTGCCACCCGAGCCAGGGATGCTCCACACCAGCGACATGGGCAACCCAGCAAGGTGACAGGTACAGTGTCTGCCCTGCAGGGAATGCCACCACTGACATGCCAGTGGACTGTGCAGGCCACAGACAGGCATGTGTGTCAGCTGCACAGACAATGGACAGGCCGATGGGTGCATTATGGACACAGGGCACGTGCCATGGACCACTACACACAGTCATCCAGTGCACAGGAACAACACACACAACACAGACACTGACTGATATCTACCCCCCACACCACAGTCACCTCCACATGGACACACACACATACCCATGACTGCACCACCCCTGATGCCATGCACACCACTGCAGCAGAGCACCTATAGCCCACTGCAAATCAGAGACCACCACAGTATTCATATCAAATTCAAATGTATTCTAAATATAAAAGTGAACAATGTACAATAATAACAACTATATACAAGAGTGGGGTGGGGACACAAACAAGGTGGGGGTAGGCAGGGGAAAGGGGTGGACAAATGGGATGGGATAGGAGGGGTGTGAGGGTGGGTACAGGGGGGTAGGGAAAGTCAGGGACCAAAGGACCATCATCTCGACCGCCATTCCTGGCTCTGGGACCTCCTGCCTCTGTGGATCCTTAGCACCCCCCTTGCATCGAGCCTTCTCAATATGTCCACGGACTTAAGGGCCAGATGAAGGAGCTCCCTTAAGGTGTCCCTAATTTCACGGAGATGGCGCTTACCTAGGAAAAGGGAGCACAGTCAATAGGTGTGAATGCACAACCCCTATACAGCCTGCAAACTGTGCATGGCATACGGCCATGGGACATACCCCTGTGATGGTGTGTGACCACCTACAGTGATCACATCCACAGGACCTGCCCACCCAGGTGCTCACAGCCATGCAGAATGCTGCACACACCCACCAGTCATGTCACGCACAGCACCACCATGGCCGTTTAGTGACATGGCTATGTGGTGCAAAGGCAGTGGCACAGCCATGCACCTGGTGCACACATGGACCACCAGTGAAGCAATCCCAGATATGCATTGCCACTGGACAGTGTTGACTGTAACAAGTGGCGTGCATGGCAGTGATGTTGATGAATGGTGGCCATGCCCCGCTGCCCACCCTGTCACACAGCATGCAATACTAATCATGGATGTATGCCACTCACCCTCATTGGGCTGGTCAGGTGGGCATTGGTGACCCTCGGCCCACCTGGCTGCATTGTTCTCCCTACTCCGCCACTCTGCCTGCACCCTGCAGGTTTCATCCAGGCCTGTGGGGAAAAAAAGAGAGAAGAACATCAGTACATTCCCAAAGCAAAGTCCCCCTGCCCCAAGGTGTGTGCCCTCCTACCCAGCCAGACCCACCCACCCCACTCCCTGTGAACACCGCCACGGACAACCCCATATGGTCCCTCCGCTATGTGCTGGACACATACAACACTGTGACTCATATGGATGATAAAAGTGTGTTGATGGACCCCCTACCTGGACGTGGTACCATGCCCCTCCTGGCACATGCCTGCAGTTGGGCCAGTAGCTCTGTCTCCCTCCTGCTCGGGTCACCATAGCAGTGCCTGCACTGCTCAGCTGTACGCCTCCATCCTGTGGCCTCTTCCAGGGCAGTGGCCACCTCCTGTCACACCTGAGTCCTGGCCCTGTCCTGGGGGGCCTCCTCGAAGAGAGGCCCATGGTGTGGCTCAACTATGGCCACCAGATTGGCCAGCTCAATAGCCTTCCATTGTGCTGCCTGTCTGCATGCCATTCTAGCAGTTATAGTAGGCAATATGGTGCTCTGCAGCATGGCTCCCCACATGCAGATGCTGCACGGTACAGCGCTACCATTCCCTATCATGCTGTTACCAAACAGCACGATAGAGGTGCACCTATGCCTGACACATGGCGCCAAGGGGGCAAAGGTCAGGCACAGGGTCAAGGGTTTCTGGTGCAAGGCCACACACAGTGCCATTGGATGACAATGTGTGTAGCATGATTGGCTGCATGTGTGCCAGCACCATTGTGGACTACCGGGCAGTTGGGTCATTGTGCCTATGAAGGCCCAGTGTCACAGTGCCATGTAGTGACCATAGCTATAGCGCCACTGGCACAATGGTGCCATGCTTTGCATTGCCTACCATGCACAGCATGTCATCAGCATGGCAGACACCTGCGTCAGCAACCCAGGCATGCACAGTGAGGTGTACTACACATGCCACAGAACTTCGCCATTGGATCAGCACGTTTAACACAATTGCACAAAGTGCAACAGCACGATATTCAGCTGTCATATGCAAATCATCTAATCAGCCATTCAATGGTGTAGCACTGCAATTTGCATCTACTTAAAGTTGCTCCTCACCTCATTTGCATGGATTGCGCTATAAAGGTGCGACAATGTGCTGCAGTGGCCATAGTCAGTTACTGCAGTTTATTGGTGAGTTGCATGCTGTTTGGGAGTGTGGACTGTGGATTCACGGACATGCATGGGACTGCACAGTCACAGGTAATAACTGCGATTCTTACAGGTTACACAATGACCCAGCGCATTGTTGGAGAGGAGGAACACAATGGTGGGAGGAGGAGGAGGCTGAATTTTACAAAGGCCGAAACCGAGGCCCTGTTTGAGGCCTACCTGGATCAGGAGCCACTGGTCAGTGGACGGCGGGGCACCCCTCAGGCCCATGCTGCTGCATGGGAGGAGGTGGCATGTGCCATGAACCTGCATGGCAGCCACCAGTGCTCCGTACAGGAATGTAAGAAGAAGATGGGCATGGACAGGAGGAGGGTAAAGGAGAAGATGGCTGCCATCAAGGCAGCACGTGCTGCAACAGGTGGGGGACAGCCGGAGGTGGTACAGCTCACCCCAGGGGAGGAGAGACTCACAGGAAGCATGCAGTGCAGTGCCATTGAGGGTGTTCTGGGTGGTGACTTCCAGACGGGTGGTGGCCCATAACTGCATAGTAAGTTATGGTCAGTCTATGGGGGGGACAGGGTAGGTCACACGCAGTAACACAGTTTTGCTTTCCCTTACAGATGCAGAGCATCTGCATGGGTCAGTGGTGGTGGGCCTGTCCACTGCGGACAGTCTGATGGAGTCGGAGGTGGGACCATCCACCTCCACAGGTATATGTGGATCATTGCGACAGTGGGGCCGCCTGGCTGTCCACACTGATGTCATTGTGACAAGTTTTGAGGAAGCCCTGCCTGTGTCCCAGCATGCTGGCGTCCACAGATGCCAGCATGCTGTGGCTGTGGCCTGGGCAGAGTCCGGCACCAGTGGTGATGACACAACTGTCTTGGACAGTGACATGTGTGTGCCACAGGATGGACACACAGCAGGGCACTTCGTGCCCATGGCTGTGGATGGTGCCACCGTGGAGGCCTGCATGTCAGCACAGTCCCATGCTGTGCCTGTCAGCACCAGAGAGGCAGCACTGGTATCTGTTCAGGACAGTGGGACTGTTGTGCCACTGCAGCCGCACCACAGAGCCCTGTGGTGCAGCAGCTGGAGGGGCAGCATCAGCAGTTGCCCGCTGGGCTTGGGGGTACAGGGTTCAGCGGTGGCGTCTGTGCACCACCTGTGGACATGTCCAGACCTGGTCCTGGTGCACAGCACCCACCCTCAAGGGGTGCTGAACATCAGGGTCTTGCACACCCTGAGGGACAGGATGCCGAGGAGGCTGATGACCTCTTGGACGAGCACAACCGCCTACTGTGAGCATTGGTCCAGCAGCAGATGCAGCTTGCGACGTCCATGGATGCACTGCATGTGGCTCTGGAGTGGGTAGAGGAGCGTCGCAGCAGGGACACCGAACAGATCCTGGCATGGATGGACCATTTGTGGAAGGAAGTGACCGCTGCCATTGACAGGCATGCACAGGCGTTCATTGCTGTCATGGCCACAATGGGCACACAGACAGGTGCCCATGCATCGCAGACACCACACAGTGCACTATCCACCCCCGGTTCCTGGCGTCATGTGACTCCCACCCTGTAGACGCCAGTTTCAGCTGTGGGCATCCCGAGCACTCCTGGTGCAGGCATGTTCAATGTGCTGCAGACCCCTGCACGGGCACGGTCACGTTCAAGCAGTGGAACCCCTGGGGGACCATCGGTGCCACCCCATGAGGCCAGTAGTCAGCCTGCCACTGCTGGCGGGTCTCGGCAGGGCTACCCATGCATCTGTGGCAGATGTGGCACTGTGTTGTGGGACTGACCTGTCTCCCAGTGTGGCTAGTGTCTGGTGCTGCCCTGTGTGCATTGTGTGTGTCAGTGGGCAGTGCACGGGTGGGTACTCAGCCCTGCAGGTGGACACACAGTCCACCTGCGCACCCTCCAGGCTACTGTCTGCAGTTGTGTGTGCATGGTGATGCCTGAATTGCGCTGTACACCAATGTGCAATGATGCTCAGCATCTGTCACACGCACATGGACAGTCAGTGGGCGTGGTGGCCTGTGGACATGTGTGTTGCTAGGGTGTGCATTCTGGGTCGGTGTGCCTTCTGCCCTCTGTGCACGTTTGTTGCATTATGTGTGTGTGTGTGTGTGTGTCCTTTGGCATGATATGTTAATCCTCACCCATCCCTGGCTGTGTGTGTGCGCCTCTGTGCCTTGCCACTTTCCTTGATGGCATGCACCCCCGGTGTGTGTGTCCCTGCATGTTTGTGGATTGTGCCTTGGTCACTGGTGGTTGCGCATGGCCCCATGACTTACCTGGGTTGGCTGAAGTGCTCCCCTGTGATGGTGTGTCGGTGCAGCTGTGCCAGCCGGAGCAGTCGGGGGTCCCGTCAGCCAAGGGGGGCTGCCCATCACCATCATCACCGGTGTCCCCATCGTCCCCATCGCTGTCCTCCTCTTTGACCTGTACGGCTATCCCGCATTCGTTGGCCATGTTGTGCAGGATGCAACAGGCCAGGAATATCCCACAGGCCTTTGAGGGGCTGTACTGTAGGGCACCACCAGAGGTGTCCAGGCAATGGAAATGTGCCTTCAGCATCCCGAACACCCACTCGATGACATTACGTGTGGTGGCATGTGCCTCATTGTAGCATTGCTGCGATGGGGTCACGGGCTACTGGTAGGGTGTGAGCAGTCAGGGACGAGTGAGTATCCACTGTCACCTGTGTGTAGAGGGTGGAGGTTAGTTTGGTGATCAGCATCGCCCTGCCCCAGGCCATGTAGGCCACTACCCATGCCACCTCTGTCCATGCCCCCCCGGGCCCTATGATTGTCCATGTGGTTTGCATACTCACCCACTAGGTGGCCAGTGGGGATGTCCCCACTCTCGAATCTGTGGCACAGTGCCAACTGGTGCCAGCTTAAAGAATCATGTGCTCCCCCAGGGTTTATGGCACAGACATTGATGATGTGTCCCCTGGCATCGCACACCCCCTGACAGTTGATGCTGGCATAGCCCTTGTGATTTATGTATGCAGCTCCCTCATGGCCAGGTGGTGTGTGGATGGCCACATGGGTGCAGTCTAGTGCCCCTAGCATGCCAGACATACATGCTACCCTATGGAACTCCTGTATGTTTGCTGTGCACTCTGCCACTGTGCTGGGGAAATGGATGTACTCTGCAGCATGTGGCAGCAGTGCACTGAGGAATTAGGTGAGGTGGCATGATGTGGCTGACTGGGTTATTTCTGTGGTGTCCCTAGTTGGTCTCTGGAAGGTACCCATGGCAAGCAAGCACATGCAGGCTGTTACCTTGGTCTCCACTGACAGGGCATGGCTCCGTCGTGTGGGTGCCTGCATCACATCACTGCACAGCTCACAGAGCTGCCCCAGAATTGCTCTGTTCAGGCAGTACCAGCCCACACTCTCAGTATCGGTGTATAGCTCAAAGCTGGTGCAGGCTCGGTACTGCCTGTTGGGAGCATACCGCCAACGGGCCCTTCCACAGCCACGCCCCCCTGCCGCCTGCCTTCTCACCCCCCCTCATGACAGCCTCCATGTGGAAAGTGGCACTGGCCAAGTCCCTGGCTTGTGTTCACCCCCCCAGCAGCTGTTACTGTATTCCCCCCGTTGTCTTGGCTGCTACCTCCCTTGCACCGGGTACACCTGCCTGTGCTGGTCTCTGTGCTGTGTGGCTCCCCACACCTTCCCTGTGCCTGGCTGTTCAGTGTGACCTTTCTCTGGCCTGCCCTGCTTGTGCCTCCTGCCCTGTCTGTCTGCCTCTGCCTCTGATGCATGTGGCTTCCCTGTAGCGTTCTTGCACCTCTTCCTTGCTCCTTTTTATTTTGGCTCATTTCCGCTATGGCGCAGCTTCCGCTTGCTCCACTATTGTGCATTGCGCAAGTCTTTCAATATCACACTGCGCCATTTATGCATGGTTCCTTCCCCTTCAGTTGCGCATGTCTTCATTATCATTGTGCTGTTGCTCAGCATGATTTCGGAGGCGCAACTGCCTCCTGCTGAATATCACAGAATGGCACAATTTCAGACTTGTGCAGGCACAACCCTATTGCACACGGCTCAACTCTTTTGAATATCTGGGTCACAAAGTATAAACAGAATTTGAATATCTGGGTCACAAAGTATAAACAGAACGTGACATGGCCTGACTGAAGATATATTTATCTTCACTGAGGCCAATGAAATCTTGATATGATTCACCTCTTGTGAAGATAAATATGATATCTTCAGTCAGGCATAGTCATATCCCATATATATATATATATATATATATATATATATATATATATATGTAAATTTTGGTCATGAAATGCTTGAATTATTATTTAGGACAAGATAAATGCAAATGATACATGGTGTATTGATCAGTTGGCAAGCACTTTATCCTACCTGTGTTTAAATTAACTGCTGTCATGAAGCTTTGACTAATTTCTTTTGAGTAGCCTCACACATTTAGAATTTTTGTTAAACCACAGGGCAGTGGTAATAATTTATTTCATTATTAAAGCTGAATCTCTAGGACAGCAATACACAGCTTTTCTTTAAAATTACATTTTTATATATTACCATTTACTTAATTTGATATACACTGGTTTTGACTCTGAATGTGATGACACCATTGATTTTTGTATGACAAAAGACTAACACCTGATCCAGGTACCTGCCCCCTGACGAAGCCTTACGTGATGAAGCACCAGGATACCTGGTCTATCAGAAACTGCTCCTCCATGTATTAGATATGCTCCATTACTTTGCTATTCAAGCAATAAGTTTTGATTTCTGCATCAACAACTGAGTTTTTGACTTCAATGGAACTATTTAGCTCCTGACTCTGGAGTGCGGTGCAGTTTTGTCATATCACATTCCTGGCCTTTCCATCTTGACAGCTATTGCAGTCTTCCCACATTCCAGAACGTTCCAAACATTCCCATCCACCCTGTGGGACACTGCCCTCTGTGACCGACAGGGCTTGCTGGTCATAACCCAATTGTTGTACTCACCCACCAGGTGACCCATTGACATTTTGCCTCCCTCAAATCTCTGGCACAACATTGAGTTCTGCCAGATGAAGGGGTTGTGTGTGTTGCAGGGTAATGTGCCACCATGTTGATGATGTATCCAGTGGCATCGCACACCTCCTGGCAGTTGATGGAGTGGAAGACTTTCCTGTTAAGGTAGGCATCCTACTCTGGGCTAGGTGCTGCATGGATGGCTACATGGGTGAAGATGATGGCATCAAGTACACATGGCAGTCACACTTCCTGACAGAACTGCCACATTGTTGCTGTGCACTCCTCTGCAGTGGTGGGGAATACTATGAATTCCACACCATGTGGAAGCAGAGCATCTAGGAATTTGGCCACCAGGCATGAGGTGGATTCCTGCAACAGTGTTGTGGTGTTCTGACTGGGGTCTGGAAGGTGCGTGTTGCCAGGAGGCACATGGCAGTTGTCATCTTCACCTCCACCATCAGGGCTTAGCTGTGCTGGGTGGTGGTTTGCAGGTCTTCCTCCAGGAGTTCACAAAACTGCCCAAGCATGGCCCTGTTGAGGTGGTACTGTCCAACAAGATGTTTATTGGTCAGAATCTCAAAGGAGACTCTTGGCCAGAACCATCTTTATGAGGCAGGGCATCTCCACCAGTCATGGATGGGCTCAGGGTATCCTCCTTCCTGCTCTTCCTTCAGAGGCTCCCCAGCATGTACAGCAACTGCAGTGTGCTGTCAGCTATTGTGCTGCCTGATGCAGTTCCTCTTCTGGCCTCTGGGCTTTGTCCAGGTTAAGATGACCTTTCTATATGCGGTAATTTGCATGAGTCAAAGTGCCAGGCAAAGCACTTTGCCCAACTGAAATGCTTTGTGAATTGCATTGCACCTGCATGCATGGCCTTCCCCTTCCCCTTTGCACCATGCATACATTATGTTGTTGCTATCACACAAACGACTTGGTGAATTGTGCCTCGGCACAAAACCCAGGCAAAGTCCTGGCAAACGTTCTGCATAATTTGCAAAGCTTTGTGAATCTTGACCCTGAAGCTTTCAAAACCTCATTACAGCATCATTACTTTATCACAATGTAATGTGTTCTTGGATAATGCAGTGACTGCGTGGGATGAGACAGTGAGTAAAAATGTTATGTGGTTGGGAGGTGGGGTAGATGATGTTTTATGGCAAGGCTTGTTGTAATTATGGGCCAAATTTTGAAATGGGGACTCAAGGCTTGTGACCAAGCCTTGCATCCCCGCAAAGTTTGCTGCAAGCTCTATCCACGGGTTTGATGCAACTTGCACCTGATTTTAGAACTCTGGATGCAGGTTGCGACAGTGCCCTCAGTTTACAACAGCTTGTGCTAAAGCCCCATAAACAGCCTACTACAGCTCCATAGGCTGAACTGTGCACTCTGTGGTGTTAACTGACAGGTGCTCTTGTTTGCTGTTTGTCCCAGTGAGTAGGAGGTTTGGGGAGCAGGCAGTCAGGTATGTTATCAGGAGGCGGGGCACATTGATTTGAAAGCCCGCGCCGCTAGCCAGTGTAAGCATAGCACAAGTGTGAGTGTTGTATGCTCCACTCAGATGAGAAAAGTGGTTTTTAAAATAGTTACCCTTTAGGCTTCTAAAAGCTATTGTTTCTTGGGCAACTGCAAAAAAGTTCTAGATCATACAACAGTTGTGGTAAAGACTAATGTGCATTTATCTCATTGTAGGTTGGGACTTAGTAACTTGACTTGATTGATTTTGCAGTTGCCCTAGAGACACTGTCCTTTTGCCTTTTAATGGTACAGTAGTTGTCTGATTAAGGTTAATTTTTTAAAGTGCTGCGATTGCTGTTAGTTAAATTCTGGCATTGTGAATGTTGTAAGTCTGACACTAGTTAGTTAAAACTTATTGTGTTTGAAATTGCAACCCTCTTATTGCATGTTAAGTCAGCCTTATTAAAGGGCACCTAAACAAGCAGTTTTTTAAATCCGCAAATTCCAAAATCTGGCTTCAATGTGAGGTAAAGTAAAGGCTGCTGTTTACATTTATGCTAAAACAGCTTTTATGTAAATAACATAAATGCAGTTTCATAGTTTTTGAAAAATGCAAACATAAACCTTTCACTTTCAAAAAACAGTCTTGATATCTTCCTAAGATGTCTGCCAAATGTGTTAAGTGATGAGTCATGATGACATCATCGGAGCCAGAGACAGAGAGTCACATTTATTTCTACAGTTCTAGCTAGTTCTTCTTTCCCTCTTTATTTTGAAATCGCTCTACCAGAATGATCAACACCACTTATTACCTCATGGATTATTTTGATCAGTACACATTTGGCTATGATTTTGTTCATTTTGTTTACTTAACTTGCAGAAAATGTTTTGCAATCCAGCTGACTTTTTCTTTGGCAAACTGCATTACAGTACAACACTTCAAATGCCTGATGATCTAATGGTTATATGATGCACTGAATTTTGTTTTTTGTTAACCAGGAGAGAAATAGTAAGCTAGAAGCTTGTTTACAGGTGTGGCCTAGGAGCATAAGGAAGTTTAATGACTTGCTCAGTGTCACACAGCAAAGTACTGGTCTTGTTCAGTTCCAAAGCTCATACTCTCTTGCTAATCCACAAATAAGGCCTTCTTTTTCCATTTGAACCCCCTGCTCCTGGCCTGTCTTCTGTTGAACACCCCACCATCCATACCCTGCCCTTAGTTCTTCCTGGGGCTGCATATGAGCTTGTGGTCTCATGAAGAGAATTATCACACCTTAGATTGTAATCTTGTACCTCAGAGTTGTATACACCTATACTGACACTCACCATCAGCTGGCACTGTTAAAAAATGTCTCCCAAATCACTCTCCAGTCCACATTCTCAATGTTTGACTTCTGCTTCGACAGTAAACACTGAGTGGATCACCACCCTTCTGCACAGTGAACACAGTGCGTACAGTTCCCTGTTGTGTTTTTTTCCCACCTATTAACCAACAACTAGGTCTTTCTGGAGGGCCAAGCAATAAGCTACCAGAAAAACTGTTGTTCATGCCCTCATAAGGACTACACTTAAAGGGGATAACAATATTATTAGCAGGAGAGGCATACTAATACCTTGAGCGAATCCACCTGACTTCCAGTGTCAGTCTACTGCTTTACCTGTGATCTGCAGAACCCTGCAGGACAGTTCCAGCAATTCTTCCCCAGTACTTTTCTGTGCTCTACTCCACAATGCGAGTTGGCTGGCTACCACCCTTCTAAATCTTAAATGAGCTATACACAACTCTGTCAATACTGTCCTAACAAACGTCAACATCCTCCCCCCCATCTGAGGGTAATCTCCCTACACTGAATTCAAGTAACAGTTTAGGTGCAGTCCTGCCACTCTGAGTATTTGTCATCACTGGCTACTCTCATCTATAGTCAAGTAGTGATCACGATGCTGGCAGCCCCACATTTCAGATTTCACAGTGATCTGCTCAGCGTCCTCCTTCATGTCGTCAACTAACCAGAATATAGCTGTACCCTGCTGGAATGGCCTTTTCATTCCCTCTCTGGCATTCATTCTTCTCACCTGCTCCCCACACCAAAAACTGGTGAGTTCACTACCTTTTCACATCATGAATGTGGTTAGTACAGTCTCCCACATTATTTTTACATATTAATAATAAACATGATCTTCTGGTAAACCAGGCTGGTAGCAGCATGGCACAAGTGGAAAAATAGGTTTTCCTACCCATATAAGATCTAAGCCACCTATGATGAGGCACTATTAAATGACATGCATAATGCTGTGCACACCCATCATTTAACAGTGCCTAATCAAAGGTGGCCTAGATCTTTTAAGGATAGGAAAGGCCATCATTCCCCTTGTTCCCTGCTGATATCAGCCTGATGTACTGGAAAGATTTGTTTATATTTGATATGCCAAAATAAACCGGGGACTGTACTACTCGCATTCATGATTTAGAAAGGCGATGAGCTAACCAGTTTTAGGTGTGAGGAGGAATAGTGAAGAATGAATACCAGAGGGGACTGAGAAGGCCACTCTTGCACAGTTCTACTATATTCAGGGAAGTGGGAAGACAGAAGGAGAGAAATATTCGCAGATTACTGTGAGAAATAAGATGTGAGCTGGCAGCACCTTGATCACTACCTGATCCAGTTGTCCTGGCCAACATTCCCCTTCCCATAAAATCAGTTCATGCAATTGTCCAAGGCTGTGTGTGGATATTAATGTATGAAATGGCTGCCACTACACATTCAGTCACTTCACTACCAGTCTAGTATTGCTTATAAAGTACTTTGGGATACAATGTGTATGAAAACCACTATATAAATGCTGATTCTTCTTATTATTGTTATTACTATTTTACATGGAAAAAGAAGACAAGACAAGCATATATTTGAGTTTTGAGAAAGTATGAACTCTAACATTGGACTGCGCAAGAACTTTGCTACAAAATATTGGTGGCTTTAGGGGTAGTGAAGAGTTTGGCTGCTCCCCCCACATAGTAACATACTTGCTTGCTGCTGCTGCTGCATTTCACTTTGTTAAAGAAGTCTGATTTGTTGATTGAACAAATGTTTACATTCAGACCATGGATTGCATTTGTAGGTTCTGTCAAAAACATACTAGAAAAGAATAATAGCAGAAAATATGAGGGTTTAATAAAAATGTTAAAAAGTGCATATTAAGCATGCACACCACCCCTGCCCCCATTGTAGCATCCTGGATCCAGCATAACCACTAGGCCACAAGGTTATTCAAGATTTGTACTTCACTGTGGTTTGCACAGAGAAAGTCAGTTGGATTAAAACACATTTTCAGCATGTTAAAGTAAACAAAATGAACAGAATCATAGCCTAACATGTGCATTTTATTCAAAATAATGCACATGGTTTTGACCATTTGGGTAAAACAATTCCATACAAAGGGAAAAAATAACTAGTTAGCACTACAGAAAGCCATGTATGTCTCTGACTTTGGCTCCAATGATGTTATCACATAACACATTTGGTGGCCATTTTAGGAAGCAGAAAAGACTGTTTTTTAATTTTTTAAATTGGGAAGCTGATTTTACAATTTTTAAATGCTCTGGACCCACATTTAGTTACATTATATAAGTGTTATTTTCACATTAATGAATACAGCAGCCTTTTTTTAGTCACCTACGCAATCAGATTTTTGAATACTTTGTTGTCAAAATGTTGTTTAGGTATCCTTTAAGTTCTATTTTTGCATTGGTAGGTTCAGATTATTTTGTGACCCCCCCGCCCCGTTCTCAAAGAGGGATAACAACTTCCTGTTTTCTACTATTGATGCCTCTTCCTATGCATCCCAGTATCCCCACAACCTTTCTTACTGCCATCTCACATTGCTTGACCACCTTTAGGTCATCTGATATAATTAGCCCCAGGTCCCTTTCCATTTTTACTGTTGTCAGTATCTCACTCCCATTGTGTACTCTTCCCCTGAGTTTTTGTTTCCCAGGTGCATTACCTTGCACTTCTTTGCATTGAATCTGAGCTGCCATACATTTGACCATTCCTCCAACCTTGTCAAGTCCATTCTTATCCTTTTCAGTCCATTTTGTGTATCAATCCTGTTGCAGATCTTTGTGTCATCTGCAAAGAGACATACTTTTCCTTCCAGTTCCTCTGCAATGTCACTTATAAAGACATTAAAAAGGACGGGTCCCAGTACTGAACCCTGTGGTACCCCACTAGTTACCCTCCTTTCTTCACTATGGACTCCATTTACTCCTACCCTTTGCATCCTGCTGTCTTGCTAGCCAATTTTTTATCCAGGATACCCCATTGGGACCCACTCCAAGGCTGGCTAACTTGTGTATTAATCTTTTGTGTGGGACTGCATCAAATGCCTTGCTAAAATCTAGGTTGGCCATGTCCATAGCCCCTCCATGGTCTTCTACTTTGGTCACCCAGTCAAAAAAGTCTATTAGATTAATCTTACATGACCTTCCCATCATGAATCCATGCTGCCTTGGGTTCTATGCCCCATTGGCCTCTAGGTACTCAACAATTCTCCCCTTTTTCTGCCATTCTAAGGATGCCTTCTATCATTTCCTTGTCCATTCCTTCCCCTGAGATGGGGTCTGTATACAACCCCCATGCGGATTGTGGTGCCATTTCCTGTCTCCAGGGTGACCCAGAGTGCCTCATCTACTCCCTGTTTACTCTTTAGTTCTGTTGCTTTGATCCCTTCCTTTACATAGAGAGCTACTCCTCCTGCTCATATACCCTCCCTGCCCCTTCTGTAGATTGTGTATCCTGGTATGTTGACATCCCAGTCATCGTTCTCTGTGTACCATGTTTCTGTGACTGCCACAATATCCAGGCAATCCTCTTCCATCAAGGCCACTAGTTCAGGGAGCTTGTTACATAGACTACAGGCATTGGTACTCATCACCCTCCACTTTTTGATGGCCTTAGCCCTTTTAGCCCCATCCCTGTCCTTACAGCCTTTGCCTTTTTTATATTTACCTCTGTCCTGCTCCCTAATAGCTTCTCTACTTTGGTGTTTACCTCATTAATTACTGTGTTTTGTGGGGAGAGGCTGGTATTTCCCTACTCCTTTTCAGTGCCTCCCCCCTTGGCTAGTTTAAATGCTTGCCAATAAAGCATTTAAACCTCTCACCTAGGATCCTGGATACCTCTGGACAGATACAGACCATCATACCAGTATAGGTCTGCATCCCTCCAGGTGGATCCCCAGTCCCCAATGAAGCCAAAAACCAGAGCTCCACACCAGTTTTTCATCCATTCATTGAATTCCCTGGTGAGGAGTACCCTAGCATCACCCTTGCCATAGACAGGCAGCACCTCCATGAAGGTTACCATATGCGCTACTTGTCTAAGACCCCTCCCCAACTCTAAAAACTCCTCTTGCACTGCTCTGATCCCATTCCTAGCCAGGTCATTTGTCCCTAAGTGAACAATAACATCCAGCTCCCTCCCTCATGCAACTGCTCCCACGATCCTGAAGATTCACTTACTGTCTCTCCAAGTCATTGCACCAGGCAGGCACCTTACCTCCTTCTCCCCTTCCTCCCCAACTTCTACCCCCCTAATGATTGAGTCCCCCACCAGGAGTTGTTTCCTTCCCCTGTGGGGTCCCATGCCACCCTCCTGTGGGTCTCTTTTGTGAAGGTTCCCAGCATACTCCTTGGTCTCCACTGCAGGCACCTCCATAGAGGAACCACTATCCACCAGAAGAGTGTATGAATTGTGGAGAGGTACAGGTGGAGGGATGCAACTCTGTTCCACCACCTTCTCCCTTCCTGAGCCCACCCTGGTCCAGCATCTCCTTTTTCTTGGCAACCTCTGAGTTAGTGGCTTTGACCCTGGTGGTCCCTAGGTGGGGAAGGAGGTTTCACAAATCCTAACCAGGTCAGCCTGGAGATAGGCAACCTCCTCCCTCAGACCAGAGAGGTGCCTGCAAATAGGGCAGCATTGCAGCCTCCAGAATGACTCTCGGAACACTGCCGCCCCACAGCCATTGCACTGCACCACTCCTATCATGTCTTATTTTGTGCCCCCTCTCCTGTTTTTCAGTATGCTTACTCTCTCCTCTCCTTACAACTCTCACCCTTCCTGTTCTGGGACAGCAACTTCCTATATTCTTCTCTAGCCTCCTTCTTCCCTGCTCAATGTCAGACCACCAGCAGCTAGGGGGGAGCGAGCTACTTTTTTCCTTTAGGGTTGACAAAACTAATGTTTCTCTGTGATCCTTCCTTTTCTACTGCCAAACAGGAAGTTCCTGTTGTCAGTCAAATCCATTGGCTATAAAAGTAGAACTGGCTTGGGGGGGTGGGATGGAGGGCAATTAGTAAGAAAATAGGCTAGCAACAGGAAGTTGTAATTGGAGTCACCTGCTTTTATATTGTCTAAGCCACACTCCCAATTAAGCTCTCCCTCTTCCTACTGGTTTAGCAAAGTAAATTGATACAGTACTCTTCCCAGCACAGAACACACATTGACTTTCTTTCTTTCTTTTCTTTTTTTAACCTTAAATAAGACCCCTTCTACTTCTAATAAAGTATCTGTCTGCTTAATCTCAACAGACACTTACTCCTGCTGAAATAGAAGTGTTAAATTAGTAAGAAAATGCTAGTTTATTTCAGTTAGCTGCTTTCTGCTCTTCTGTCTTCCAAAGGCTAGCAACCATGCACAGACTATATCAAATGATCACCTGTGAGTCATTGATGTGAAGTTAAAACAACAGTGGCTGAAATGTGATTAAATAGAAAGGCTGCTCAGACTGTTCATGGGTGAATGTGATGGATCACATAAGAAAAATAAAGATTTGACCTAAACTGTGAATGACACTGACTTTCTTGTCAATCTTCTTGTCAGTCAGTTTAAACTGCCATATACTGTACACTTATTCTGTCCTTTTGTATTTTATTGTATTCAAACATTTGGTGCCATGAGATTCTGCAATGCACTGCCATCTCTGAAAAACAAACTCACACTCACACACGCATACATGTGTGCACGCGGCCCAAACACACACACACACACACACACACACACACACCCTATCCCATCTCAACCATTATAACTAGCATTTGTCAATGTCAAATGCTCGTTGCTGGTATTGCTGTTGTCCCAGCATTTGTTTGTATACATTTTTACTATATATCCACCCAGGATAGAGCAGATAAGATGCAATGTCTCATTTTCATCAATGTCCTGCTTTTTACCTAATTTAGGGCAGCTGAGAGGCAATATTTATTTTTAAGTGAGCTCTCGCATTTTGACTTAAAATGCCCAACAGTCTTTTTATGACCTGACATTATGACCAAGACAGGAAAAATCCCATCTGAAAGGTGATTTTGCTCTGTGAATGTGGAAACAGTTTTCATATGGGATTTAAAAAAAATGACACCTGCCATGTTCAGGATGTGGGGTAACACTAGGCATATACTGAACATTAGGGTCCAAAATCTACAAAAGATAAAGTTTTGAATAAATGTTGAAACAATTTGTTTCCTCATAATTTAAGTTTGTTTTTCAAATTTTTATCCAAAATTTCTAACATAATCATTCTGACCGCTCCTTCTGAGCATGACAGGTGTCATTTTTAAAACAATGGCTGAAATGTCATTTTTGAAATGACAGCTGTCACATTTGTATGGTGGTGTGGAAAAAAATGGTTATGTTGAAAAGTTGGGGTCAAAATATTAATTTCTACTGTTATGAGCATGCCCTGAAAAATTGCAATGTGGACTCATAACTTTGTTGTTTTCTTATTTTTTTACCCTAAATTTCCAACATCGCATTTTTATGACTCCACATAGCCTTCTTATGAGAACACTTCATGAACATGGACAGAAAAATTTTTCAAATCCTGCCCAAAAGGTGATTTTGCACCACAAGTACAAAATCTAATTTTAGCCAGGATTTGAAAAATGACAGCTGTCACATTCATGAGGTGTTGTGAAGAAATGATTATGTTGAAAATTAATGGTCAAAATATTGAAAATTACAAATGTTATGAACCTGCATTTGTAAATTTCAATGCAGCCTCCTAACATTGTTGTTATTTAATAATTTTTTCCTAAACTTTCGACATAGCCTTTCTATGACCCCACCTCATGAACAAGGGTGGAGAAAATTTTCAACTTCTGCCATAAACGTGATTTCACAGAGGGACTGTGAAATCATCTTTTGGGACAGATTTGTCTAGCTTCACTGCCATTGTTCGTGAATGGGGTCCCAAAAAAGTTGTGTTGAATATCTGGGGCAAAAATATTCAAAACTGACCAAGTTATGCCAGTAGGTTCAAAATCCCATTGAAATACATTGAACCGCATACCTGATTTCCTCAATTTGTGGTCCGGTGTTGAAGAGTGAAGACATATGAACATATGAAATTGCCAGCAGAAAAAGGCCCATGGGTCTATCAAGTCTGCCTGATTATGGAGCTCTTAGTTTCATATCACAGCAGCTGCCCCAACCCCACCCAAACCCTCCCTTCCTCCTCTTTCACGGTCCTTCCCCTCTTTGTATTGTTGTCCGTACTAACCCTGCCCTTGACTCTATCCCAACCCAGCTGAAAGTTATCCACTGTCCTTTGAGCAATTAACTCCTCCAGCAGTGCGACTGTAGTCCTGAGAGGATTATAGCATTGGCCCCCTAGTGGGTAAGTAAGAGCTTGGATGGTGTGGGGTTGTGGGTGTTGAGAGGGAGTGTCAGGTGGGGGGACAGTATCAGTGGCAAAAAGCATTGATGGATGTTTTCCTTTTTTACAGTGTTTATTTAAAAAAAACTGTTGGGGATGGTTGCTTTATTTCAGGAGGTGAGACTGAGGGATTTGGCACCCCCAGTATTGGCGCTATGTTTGGCAGTACCAGTGTTGGCCCCCCAGCACTGCAGAAGTAAAATGGGTAGGGTGACGGGTTGCAGCTGGAAATGGGGATTGTCACCCCCATGCTGGAATATTAACATGGGTTGGGATGTGGGGAGGGCAGTTATTGCGGTGGAAGTAATAGACATCGATTGATGGTTTTCTCTTTTGCAAGGTGTATTTAAAAAAATTACTATGTAGAATGGATTTCTTTACTTCAGGTGGTGATGCAGGGGGAATTGGGCACCCCCATTTGCAGTGTTACATTTGACAGCACCAGGGATGGGATGCCCAGTGCTGCAGAAGTAAAATGGTCAGGATTGGGGTGTAGCAGCCAGCATGCGGGATTGGGCACCCTGTGCCAGAATATTAATATGGGTTGGACTGGGGGGTACAGTTAGAATGGAGGCAGTGTGAATGGGTGTGGGTGAAGCATAACACAGCAGACCAAGAATTAGGTGGAAGAAAAAAATGCAGTGCTTCCTTCTTTGTAGGTTTTCCATCAACACATGTACCAACTCTGACTCCTTGTCTTTCCTTGGGTATATCTCTCTTCACCATCAGGCCTGCCTCATGACCAAACTTGATACACTTTGGCCTACAGGAAGGAACCATTGCAGAGCAACCTCTGGCCTTGAGCTTGCAACTGACGTGGCTGCTTTGTCTTACACAAAGTGTCAGCGGGAACATGGAAAGAGCAGTAGTAGCTTCTGCTCGCCTATGCCAACCCATTGAAACCTATGACTCCAAACCTTTGGTCATCCTATCCCCAGGTGAGTCTCTAAAGAAACTGACAGAAAACTAAGGAACCCTCCCTGACTGACTTCGATTCAATGTTAAACAGCTGGTTCCTAAATTCTATACACTCTGGGCTGTTTTAATGTACATTAACATTTTAATTATTGCACTTATTTTTAGCCATCGTCTACCATCTGGTACCCTGTGACCTGTGTGGTAGTTTTCCCCTTTTCCAATGGTGCCATTTCTAGTTTTTAACAACCCCTACCCTTTGGGACACTCTTTCTACATCCTGGGTACTAGTTACTCTGCTGTCCTCAGCAAGTACCACTCTCTGGTTTACATGGAACAGATCTGAATATAAGCAGCCACCTGTCGGAAAATCCCAGGCCAATAAAAGCATGGAGTTAAATGAGTTAAAACACCATCATGGCCCCCATTAATTTTTGTCCATAGGCCTCAGGAATCACTACCTGGGCATCTGCCTTTTTATTTTGAGGGTTGTGTCTCACAGTGTACAAGACACCCATTTTGCAATTCATATCACCAATGTGTCTTGCCCCACACCACCATTAATCTGGATACCCTCATTGATTCTAACTTACTGCATCAGTCTAGTAATAGCTACATCTTAAGCCTGTAATGCACCCCAATCAGAATCAGCAAGATGGTTAGACTTTATAGGTGGTAAAGAACATAAGAAAGTCTCTTCAGCCATTAAGGCTTCTTCCAACTTGCTTGACGTCTTCAACCTCAATATAATATTATCAATCACAGTCCTACCAGGGATATCATTCTCTAAATCCATGTTAACATCCTCATCCTTCAACCAGTAACACCCAGGAAATATGGGTAACAATGGCATATCCTCAGTCAGGGGTTCCTTATTGAAATATCCCTGTTGGAACCTCTCAAGCACCTGGCATTGGTGTTCCACCTCTCTGAGTAGTTGGTTCATCTCCAGCCATCTCCCAGTCATCCACTGGATCATCCATAACAAAGTCTTCACCATCCAGGTGTTGTCCTGTCCATCTGGTCCTTGTGGATCCATCCATAGTTTCTCGTCCATGTCTGCACATCCAGTAGACACCATCCTCATCTCACCAGTCTCCACAGCCATGAACCTCTGTTTGTTATCCAGATACCTGGTCAGGTATCCTGTACTGGATTCCTCCTATAACTCTGGACAATAAGCAAATCCCACTTCAGACACCTTATGTGAATGGGTGTGGGTGAAGGATACCACAACAGACCAATAATTAGGTGCATAAAAAACACAGTCATGTGTTTATAATTTCATTTTACTCAGAAAATTGAAAAATAATAAAAAGAGTACATACTGTATAAAAAGAAAAATGAGGTTAGTTATACTCAGCGAACAGTGGCTGCTCATTCATTAAAAGCTCAGTTGGTGGGTCAGCCATGGAGGACAGAGGAGGGCTGTACCGGTCCGCCACTGCCGGGATTTAGGATGGGGTGGGATCGGGGTTGTGGCAGGGACACCTGGCTGCTGGGGAGGCTGAGTGGGGTGGGGCACTGGATCACCAGAGATTTATTTGAACTGGGGATCAGGAGGGGGTTTAAATACAAAAAAACACTAGACCACCAGAGATTTTTTTTAACAGTTGAAGCAGATACGGAGGGATGTGGGTGGGAGGGGGTTACTGTACATTTCTGCAGTGGGCAAGTTATTACTAGGTGGTGGGGAGGGACCACTAGCCACCATGGATAATTATTTACATGTGGGAGAGGTGGGGGGAGGGAGCACTAGCCACCAGGGATTTAGTTATACCCATGTAAGGTGAAATTTCACCTGTGGATGGAAGGCAAAATTTTGTCATTCAACCAGATGAAATTTTGCGTTTCAGAATGCGAATTGGGTGGAATTTCATGTATTATTCCACAAAGTGGATTCTGCTCACTTCACTTATACAATAAGGTCTGGTCACCCATGCACCCATTATCTAATACAAGGAAGTAACTAACTATCCCAAAGACAAATGTATCAGGATGACCCACCATAATAACCAGCTTTTATTATTACATAGGATCACTCAAGCACATTTGGTATAACCTTGAAAGAACAATAGTTATGGACTCATTCATGTGTAACAAGCACTTAGTAAGTGCTTAATCCCTCCTATTTCCACAATGCATGCAGGTTTACTACTTTAAATAGAATTGAAGAGGGCACTGCTCAACTAGAGCGAGAGCTCATTCACCTCCAGGCAACATGTTGGCCCAGTTCTGGCCAAGAAGGGTGGAGGAAAGAGACACAGGAAAACAAAACAGACAACCCTTCTTGTTGCTTTTTCCAGGCATTTAAGCAACTTACAATATTGCAGTAGTTTTATTTTAAGAAGTCTTTCTCTTGGTTACAGTTTGCTTTTAATGAGCCTGGTTTTTAAAATGGGGAGGGGGGTACCTTATAACAAAATTGACCTCATCTGGAACGAACACTACCAGGGTCCTTGTTTTTGTATTAAAGGTAATAGATGAGAAAATATCCTCCTTTCTCATTTTACTAGTCTCTTACTATCTCTCTCCCCCACTCTCTTTCTTTGCTTTCTGTCACTATTTAGGCAAATGGGTCTCTCAAGCACAAAAACTTCAGTAAATATTTATATTCAAAAACAGAAATTAAACAGACTGGGACACTAACTATATGCATATAACTTTTCATGTAATTAAGCACTGCGAGCACTTTATCAGCCGATAAGTAAGCTAGCAGTACTTTATATTCCTTTAGATCCAAAGCACAAAAGTCATTTTATGCATGTTTTCTCTTTACTGGTGTTCACACATTGTAAATATATGAATTTAGCTATCTTTGTACTTTATCTTTCTATTCATTTTATTAACCTGTATATTTAGCCGCCTTATCATTTCTTCAAGAATTTTCTGTTTCAAGCATAAATTCAGCACTTCAGGAACTTTAAAGTCCTACAGGCGTACATATACAAACACATTTATTTTCCTAAGACTCATGAGCACATTATTCAACCTCCAGGAAATAACTTGGCATTATTGCTTTGTATATTCAGTGCTTTAAATCTAGCACTTCTTTGATATTTGTGAAGGCAACATATGCCCCTTATAAAGCATGTGCTAAACATTTTTTTTTTTCACACACACACCTTGCACTTCTATGTATCATAACCACTTTTCTCCAGAACAACAAAGGGACAGAAAGTGAAAGTTAAATACTAGGATAAAGGATAGTGAGAGTGGAGGGTACTTAGGTAGTTGGCTAACCTACCGAGGCAGAAAACTGAAAAGACAAAGAATAGAAAAAAAAGGATGTTGTTGCAGCAGACTATGCAGAATGAAGGGGAGATGACAGAAATATGTCCCTGAGTGCTGAGTGGGGGGGGGAGACAGGCAAAGTGGGCAAGCATTAAGGATGCAATACTTGATGCAATATTCATTTCTGTTAGAGAGAAAAGGACGTACAAAAGAAGAAGGAAAACACTTTGGTTCTCAAAAAACAGTAGCAGAAAAAGTCAGATCCAAAAGGCTGGCCATCAGGAAATAAAGGGAACACAGTGGGATGAAGATAGGGAGGCTTACCAAACTTCCCCAAGGGAAGTAGGGAAAGCATTAAGGCAGGCAAAAGCTGAAACCGAGGAAACACTAGCACAAACAGTATAAGAAGGGGACAAGACTTTCTATAAATACATTAGTGAAAAGAGAAAGTCCAGAGTGGGGTATTGCTAAGATCAAATGAGATACGGGGGTGTGAGAGGAGGAGGACCATGTAAAATGATCTATCCTAAATAGATATTTTTGCTCAGTATCTACTGAAGAAAAGGTTGGGCAGGGCCCACAGCTCAGCACCATGGACACAGGGGGGAGGAAGGTGAGCACTAGTCCCTTCACAAAACAAAGGGTCCTACAAGAGCTCGATAAGCTCAGGATGGACAAGGCAATAGGACCTGATGGCATACATCCCAGGGTACTAAAGGAGCTAAGGGTGGAACTAGCAGAGCCATTATCAGAACTGTTCAATGAGTCTCTGAGCACATGAGAGGTCCCAGAAGACTGGACAAGGGCTCATGTGATCCCGCTCCACAAGACTGGTAGCAGGGAGGAGGCAGAGAACTACAGACCAGTCAGTCTTACCTCAGTAGTGGGCAAGATTATGGAGGCACTCCTTAAGGAAAGGATAGTGCAGCACCTGGAATCCATAGAAGCACAGGATCCAAGACAGCACGGATTTACAAAAGGAAGGCCCTGTCAAACTAATCTCATAGATTTCTTTGACTGGTTAACCAGAGTGGTGGACCACGGTAGAGCAGTTGATGTCACCTATCTAGACTTCAGCAAGGCTCCCGATACTGTTCCACCATGAAAGATTGATTAATAAGCTGTGTAGGCTCTGGCTGGGTCAGTCATTGGTCAACTGGGTGACAAACTGGCTGACGGGCAGAAAACAGAGAGTGGTGGTAAACGGTGTACAGTCAGAAGAGATGCAAGTCACAAGTGGGGTACCTCAGGGATCAGTGCTGGGACCAGTCCTCTTCAATATCTTTATCAGTGACATTGCAGATGGACTGGAGGGTAAGGTTTGTCTGTTTGCAGATGGCACCAATATTTGCAACAGAGTAGATGATCCAGATGGGGTGGGCAGAATGAGAGGAGATCTGGATAAACTGGCAAAATGGTCAGAAGAATGGCAACTGGAGTTTAATGCAAAGAAGTGCAAGATCATGCACATAGGGAAGAGAAACCCTGAAGCCACCTTTAAGCTGGAGCGGAGTTGCTGGCAGTCACAAGAGAAGAAAGAGACTTGGGTGTCATTATCACCGATGACCTGAAATCATCCAAGCAGACCACTGAAGCAGTAGGTAAGGCTAGGAGGATGTTAGCGTGTATTAATAGGGGTATCACAAGTCGGAAGAGGAAGGTAATAATCCCTCTTTACAAGACACTGGTTAGGCCCCATCTGGAGTACTGTGTGCAGTACTGGAGGCCACATCTTCACAAGGACATTAACCAACCTGAGGCAGTCCAAAGAAGGGCAACCAAAATGGTGCAGGGACTGCATCAGAAAACATATGAGGACAGATTAATGGAGCTCAATATGTATACCCTAGGGCAAAGGAGGGAGAGAGGTGATATGATCAAAACATTCAAACATCTTAAAGGCATTAACAAGGTGAAAGAGTCTAACGTGTTTCAGTATAAGAAAAATAGCAGGACAAGAGGACACAACATGAGGTGAGAGGGAGGCCAATTAAGGGGTAATGTGAGGAAGTTCTTTTTCACAGAAAGTGTGATGGATGCATGGAATGGCCTACATCAGGAAGTGGTATATATGAATACAGTGCAGGGCTTCAAACAGGCATGGGATAGGCATATGGGAACAATACAGACAAATATGAATAGATAGGCCACTGACAGAGCAAAGGCCGATGGCACATTTATAAGGTAGAAAAAGAAATGGGCAGACTGGATGGGCCTTGCGGTCCTTATCTGCTGTCAACTTCTATGTTTCTTTGTTATGTTTCTATACCATTTGTTAGGTAGAGCACTGCTCTATCACGTGCACACACACACACACACACGGTTAAGAGAAAACCAGGTGTCCTCAAAAGCTTGTTTTCAGTAAAGTAACAACTCTATACAACCATGACTAGGGCTAAATAGAGTTGCCATCAATCCTTTACAGAAGCTCCACTCCAGCGCCTGTTAAACAACTGAAGCATCAGTATTGCCTAAATGCTAAGAAATAGCATCTTCAATAGCTTCAATACTCTTAAAATAATTACCATGGGGCTATCACGATACAAAAAATCATCATCATAGTACCTATATACAGTATTCAATGTTATGTTTCATCAATGTACTTCAGCATTAACATGTCTAGTAAACAGAAGAAGAAAAAACAAATCAGTATGTTTGTCCTGGCTTCCTGGTTTCTGACCAGCAAAACTTGGATGGCTCTAAAGTCCAGTATCTTAGACAGAATTTTTCTGGGGTGAGTAATTACCTTATCCAACCCTACCAGACATGTTGGTTCTAAGCAGCGGCCCAGTCCAAGGTTCAATCCCATACCTGAATCCATCATATCCTTGGTTCATTCATTTCTTTTAAATTTCAGATACCCAAGGATAAACACACAGGTGTTACCCCAACACAGGTTCCAATCCTTTTCCCACCAAAAGTACTTCCTCCTTTGTAGGTTTTTCAACAAAAATAAAACACATATACCAACTCAGACTCCTTGTCTTCCCTTGGGTACATCTTTCTTCAACTTCAGACCTGCCCCATGACCAAACTTGCTACACTTTGGTCTACAGGAAGGGACCTTTGCATAGCAACCTCGGGCCTTGTGCCTGCAACTAATTTGGCTCCTTTGTCTTACACAAAGTGTCGGCCTGGACGTGGAAGGAGCACTAGTAGCTTCTACACTCCTATATTAACCCATTGTAACATATGACAGCAGACCTTTGGGCATCCTTTCCCCAGATGGCTCTCTACAGAAGCGTATAGGAACCCAAGGAACCTTCCCTGACTGACTTCCATCCAATGTTAAACAGCAGGTTCCTAAATCCTATACACTCTGGGGTGTTTTGATGAACAATAACATTTCAATCATTGTGCTTATTTTCAGCCATCAGCTATCATCTGATACCCTGTGACCTGTATGGTAGTGTTCCCCTTTTATAAGGGTGCCATTTATTGTTTTTAATGACCCCTACCCTTTGGGACCCTCTTTCTATATCCCGGGTACTAGTTACTCTGCTGTCCTCAGCAACTACCACTCTCTAATTACACATGGAGCAAGTCTGAATATAAGCAGCTACATGTGGGTACATTCCAGGCCAATAATAGTATGGGGTTAAATGCTCTATTACCCCATCATGGTTCTGATGCCCATAAGAACTGAAGTGAGCAGCCTCCATCACTTTCTGTCCATAGGCATCAGGCATCACTACCTGGGCATCTACCTGATCAGTATGAGGGTTGTGTCTCATGTGGTACGATACACTCTTTTTTAGTTTGTACCACCAATGTTGTCTTGCCCTCACGCTACCATTAATCTGGATACCCTCACTGATTCTAACATACTTCATCAGTCTAGTAATATCTTCATCTTCAACCTGTAATACACCCCAATTAAAATAATTAAAATGGTTAGACTGTACAGATGGTAAATAACATAAGGAAGTCCCTTCAGCCATACAGGCTTCTTCCAACTTGCTTAAAGACTTCAACCCCAATATAATATTGCCAATCACAGTCTTACCCGGAGTCTCATTCTCTAAATCCATGTTAATGTCTTTGTCCTTCAATCAGTAACATCCAGGAAATATGGGTAACAATGGCATATCCTCAGTCACTGGTTCCTCATTGAAACTTTCCTGTTGGGACCTCTTGAACACCTGGCATTGGTGTTATGCTTCTCTGCATAGTCAGTCCATCTCCATCCATCTCCTGGTCATCTACTGGATCATCCATATCAAAGTCTCAACCATCTGGGTGTTGTCTTGTCCATCTGGTTCTCATTGATCCATCCATGGTTACTCGTCCATGTCCACACATCCAGCAGGCGCCATCCTCATCTTGCCAGTCTCCACAACCATGCACCTCTGCTTGTTATCCAGGTACTGGGTGAGGTATCCTGTACTGGTTTCCCCATACAATCCTGGACAACAAGCAAATCCCACTTCAGACACCATATGTGAATAAGTGTGGGTGAAAGATAAAACAACAGACCAAGAATTAGGTGTATAAAAAAATGCAGTCATGCGTTTAGCATTTTATTTTACTCATAAAAAATTGAAAATTAATAAAAATAGTATATCCAAAAAGCAAAATGAGGTTAGTCATACTCAGCAAATGGTGGCTTAGCTTCAGCCTGAAATCAGTTGGTTCTGCCAATGCTTGTTCAAGCACAATCATGAGATCTTTCTTCTTCAATGGTCAGTGTTCAACTGATCTCCTTATCTGATTCTCTAGCCCCCATTGGTGGACTTTTATACAGAAAGGTCTGGTTACCTCATCCGCCCCTTGTCTAATACATGGAAATATCTAACTATCCCTAAGACAAATGTGTCAGGATGACCCACCATAATAACCAGCTTTTATTACAACATAGGACCACTTAAGCACGTTTGGTACAAGTTTGAAAGAACAAGAGTTATAGACTCATGCATGTGTAACAAGCACTTAATAAATACTTAATCCCTCCTGTTTCCACAATGAGTGCAGGTTTACTACTATAAATAGAATCTGAAGATGGCACTGCTTCCGTATAGTGAGAGCTCATTCGCCTCCAGGCAACAGGTAGGCCCAGTTCTGGCCTAGAAGGGTGGAAGGAAATGGACACAGGAAAACAAAACAGAGAACCCTTCTTATTACTTTTTTTCAGGTATTTAAACAACTTACAGTACAATATTGCAGTAGTTTTATTTCAAGTCTTTCCCTTGGTTATAGTTTACTTTTAATGAGCCTTTTTTTATACTTTATTTTTATTCTTTCCTTAAAGAAACATACTTTTAATTACAGACAAAGAAAATTCAAAAAGAAAAACATTTTGAAATAGGATAAATCATGAAAATTTTAACTTAAAAAAAGCATCCTTATTCTTGGGGGATAACAAAATTCCAATATAACAGTTTAATTGAGAGCCATAACAAAGCAAAAAGAAAAGAAAAATGTTATGTGTGCTCCAAGCATTTACATGCCAACAATAGCAAATAAGAAGAAATTAAAAAAAAAAACAAAGTTTAAGGTATTTTTTCGAGTCCCATCTCTCCAGTCCTCAATCTGTGGCAAAGAAAAAGAAAGAAAGTAGAGAATAAGAAGTTGTATTGCTCAAACTGGATGATACTGTGTTACATCTATTTTCTCCTGTTCAAAATGTGAACCCAGGTCTTACAGCATCTTAATATTCTTTACAAAAAATTATTGTGCAGCATCTTGATTCTAAAAATACAAAACTTTCCCTGAAATTGAACTCTCAGGCTAGCTGGCACTAGTAATGTAGCTGGGATTCCAGCCTCCTTTAATTCTGACATAATAGATAAGAACCTTTTCCATCTGCATTGCATTTGAAGACAGAAGTCTGGATACAAGTGTATCTGAGTTCGTTGTATATCATATGTTTCTTTTGTCTAGCCGCTTGGAGAATCTTATTTCTTTTGGCCAATGTTCACCTGATTCTCTCTCTTCTAGATCCTTCTAAATACATGAGGGACAAAATACAAATTCCAAAGAAAAGGAAGATTCCAAAGAGAAAACTGCTCTAAGCATTGCTTCCACTGTTTCTTTCAGCTCTCCATTTAAAACATTGCCAGGAAATCCAATAAGCCTTAGATTGCGTCTCAATATGTTATTCTCCAGGTGTTCAATTCGATACTGCCTTTATTTCTTTTTCGTTGAGTTGGACTGCTTTTTCAGTAATCTCCAGTCTGTTCTCTATTACCACACATCATGAAGAAATTTCACTCAAAGCAGTCTCAATCCAAGACGTAGACTGCCTTACTTTGGATTGGAACTCAAATAATAGGGCTTGTATAGATGCCAGAGAAGGTTTAGTTGCTCCTTTGGATTTTACGCCCAATTCTGGGCAAATAAATGACACAGGAGAACTCCCTGCTCCTTCCTCACTGAGCTGTCCCTTAGGCCCTTGGATAGGAGCACCTCTCCCACCAAACTTCGGGGAAACAAACTTTTCCATTATTTTCCCTGAAAAAGACCACTCAACCACACTCAAAGTTTCTTAAGAAAGGAAAAGAAAAAAGATAATTGTTGCGTGTTTTAGAGCATCTTCCAGCTGTTAAACTTGCAGAGTTCCACATAAATGTGTGTTCCAAGGAAATAGCTCGACAACGCCCCCCTAGTGTGGTTTTTAAAATAGAGGGAAGGGTGTTAACTTATAACAAAACTGGGCCTCCTCTGGAACAAACACTGCCAGGGTCCTTCTTTTTTTTATTTAAGCTAATACAGGAGTAAACATGTTACTTTTTCATTTAACAAGTCTCTCTGTATGCTTTCTGCCACTATTTAGGTAAATGGGGCTCTCAAGCATACAAAATTCAGCCAGTATTTATATTCAAAAACAGAAAGCAAACAAACAGAAAACTGAACTATATGCATGTACATTTTCATGTTATTAAGCACTGCAAGCACTTTATCAGCCAGTAAGTAAGATAGCAGTACTTTATACTCCTTTAGATCTATGGCACAAAAGGCATTTTATGCATGTAATCTCTTTACTGGTGTTCACACATTGTAAACATATGAATTTAGATATGTTTGCATGTTACCTTTCTATCCATTTTATCAACCTGTATATTTGGACACGTAATCATTTCTTCAAGCATTTTCTGTTTCAAGCAAAAATTCAGCACTGCTGACATTTTAAAGTCCTACCGGTGTACCTATACAAACACTTGTTTTTCCTAAAGCCAATGAGCACATTATTCAGCCTCCAGCAAACAGCTTGGCATTATTGCTTTGTTCATTCTGCAGTTTAAATCTAGCAGCTCTTTGGTATTTGTGAAGGCAATACAAGCCCCTTATAAAGCATGTGGTAAATAATTTCTTTTTTTTTTTTAATTTAACACAAGCACCTTGCACATTTAAGCAACTTAAGCACTTTTCTCCAGAACAACAAAGGGACAGAATGTGAAAGTTAAATACTAGGATAAAGGATAGTGAGAGTGGTGTGTACTTATGTAGGTGGCCAACATACCGAGACACAAAAATGAAAAGACAAAGAATAGAAAAAAAGGATGTTGTTGCAGCAGACTATGCAGAATGAAGGGGAGATGACAGAAATATGTCCCGTAGAGCTATGCTGTATGTTAGGTTGAGCGCAGCTCTAATACAGGCAGCAACAGTCACTGATGGATGATTTTCTCTTTTACAAGTGTAAAGTTTTGAGCAGACGGATCATGATAGATCAATTACTCTTGATGGGCAGCATTATGTAGATCAAAGGAAAGAGTGACCCTATGATTGATTTCTCACTCTCCTTTGAACTACACAAAGGTTCGGTTCCAACCAGCAGGCCAGAACACTGTCATGACCATCCTGGCTGATGATTGTGTGATACTGATAGGCCTCTTGAAGAGCACTTTGCACTGGATTGACAGTGTCACCCCCTCCCGCAAAAGCCACTCTTGTAGCAAGATGTTCACTGCATGTGCGCGCATGGCGAACATAAAAGTTAGTGTCTGCCAAGAAATCAGTTATTAGACAGAAACATACGATAATTCGTGCTGTACCTATCCCCTCAACACTCTATTTGAACTGCTCACAAATGTCTGATTTGGTACAAACAGTTTCTAATTTCACTGCCTGCACTGGGCATGTTCACAAAATTTTATTTGTGATGCGTAGGAACATATATAATCTAAAAGCAATCTGGCTGTCTATGATTGATTTCTCCAGAGTGCATGGAGCAGAACTGCACCCTTTTTTTTTCCATCATATCACACTTTTTTTCTCTCACCATCTGTGGCACACTTGGTTGGGGCATTCAGCCACCAGCTCCCACCGCACCAGAGAGCAGCAGACTCACTCGCATGATGGGGCTCTGGTGCAGCCACCCCAGCCTGCTGGAGGGCGTCCCCATGCCTCTCCAAGCCAAGCTAGACTGGGCACCACAGCGTGATTCCACAGCAGCCCTCCAGGTTGGTGGGAGCACAGCCATTAAGCTGCCTTGATCATGTCCAGCCATTTTCCTCCAATTTTTTTCCCCTGGAGCCAACAGTACAATGACATCTGCATGTAATATGATGTCTTGCCGTGCTCCTCTCCTTCTATGCACTGCACTGTAATGCACCCGGTCATCATCAGGCATCACTACAGTGTGATGTGCATTCCCCTGCCCACCCTCAGATGGAGGAGAGCAGTCCTGGGACACTCAATCCATCCTCTCCCCTGCCTATCCCTGGTGGCCCAAGTCCATTCCTGAATCTGGGTCGTTGGCATGGCGCAAGGTGTGGCATCCAATGCCTCAACCCTTAGTGCCATTGGGCTGGGTCAGAACTGCATCCTTTTTATTTAATGCAGTGTAACAAACCTTCTCCAAACTTGGACTCTTGCAAACATCACCTGCCTTTGTAAACCACTGCTTTCCCCAAACAGAATTTCTGTCAAAAGTCACCTGGAAGCACAACAACAAATATCTTACCCACTCTATGAGCAGTGTGCTGTAAAATCACTGCTCAGCCTGGATCACTGTTACCCTCTGTCAAATCAGCAAGCTGTGTGAAGCATTTGGTCAAGCACATTGAATCCTCATCTCTGCCCTGACAGAATTACTTGTTACCTGCCTTGCAAAAATCTGCTGCCCTGTAAGCATTTGGCAAAAATCACTAAATCAGTACTATATGATGTGCAATCCCAACTTGATAGCCTAAAATCACACTGCCCTGTCAGCTCTGTGAAGTCCAGACTTGTTCCTTTATATCTCAGATGAGCTTTGCACTGATCAAGCACACCAAAGCACTGCATTGTATTGCCTATTGCTTCATCATAGATTGGGACAGAGAAGGATGTGCATAACATGCTTCATTTAATATGTGTCTGTCATAGTGGGTGTGTGGGAGAAAAGCACAGACAACAAGTAGGTGCAAACACACACAAGTTTGTAAATGTATTTACAAATAAAATAAAATAAAGACTTTCAGCAAAATAAAAAATAAGTCAAATTAACATTACACAGCTAGGACTTAGCTTCAGTCCCACCCTCTATGCTTCCTCAATCTGTTCCAAGGTTGAACAGATCTCCTTTAGACTTGGAGACAGGACCTTATACACAGACTAGTCGCAAGATGTATGAGGCTCCACCTCCTAGTCTAATACAAAAGTGTTTCTAGGCTAAAAAAATAGAATTCAAACATAATATCCCAAATAATATAAATCATAATTCATAATGGAAGCCTGCCAACAGAAAAACAAACAGTTTTAGCATTTTAGGAGCATTTGTCTACTGTAGCTCCACCCACCTGCTGTGAGTGACAGGTCAGCTTCTATAAAAACAGCAGCGCAAAGGAGTGCTGGCCCTGAAGAGAAGACTTGCAAAACAGCACCTAGGCGAGGTCTGCTGAATAACACCCAGGTGAGCTGCAACTGTTTGGGAGAACAGAACACAAGTAGTAAAATAATTCAGTTCTTTCTCAGGATGAAAAAATGATATCAGTATTTGCACAAAAGTATGGGTTTGGTTTAGCTTAAAGCTTGGTTTTTGTTTTCTTTAATGCAGAGGGTTCTTGTTTTAAAGAGGGAAAACCAAACAAACAACAACAAAAAACAAAAAGAAGAGCAAGCAGAGTTCAGGAAGAAGTTCTCATGTAAAACAACGGTTTTGGGGGCATGAGAAACCTTTAGTGACACTGCTCTTACAGAAAGTTAATTTCTTACTACTGCTTTGTAACCCTGTTAGTGGTTTTGGTGCAAAAAAAACACTAATAGGAGATACAGAGACAGAATACATCCTAAGAAAGCTCCTGCTAATTTTTAGCATAAGGTTTTATTACTTAGAACAGGGTTACTACTATTTTTTAACCACTTTTCTAGCTTCTTCAGGGGGTTTTAACAGGATACAGCAGCAAGTGAAAATACACATACTTTAGGTCAGAACTTTCACTTGCAGAGCAGCAGTACAAGCTTGCAACACAGAGGAAGGCACAGTTTTGATTTCTCCTTCTTTTTCTTTCTTTTAACTGGTTCTTCAGACTTTTACACCAAAGGCACAAAGCCTCTAACTAAATTAGGGAGAGAGGAGCAAGGGAACATAAAGGCAGCTCCCTCTCTCATAACAGGGGGTTTTAAACAGGAGTTTGCCTAAGAGCTCTGTTTCTTTCCTAATTTCAGCAGTTCTGCTATGGGGAAACAAGCCACTTATTTATCTGATTATAGACACCTTTTTATAATATTTACAGCATTCCCTCAGACAAAACAAAGGAGATATCTGAGGAAGCTGTTTTGATTTATTAAAGCTGCTCTTTGTATTACGGCAGCTGCACGGCGCTGCGATGCTACTCATGCAGGAAAGCACAATGGTGCTTCCCAACACAGAAGTTTGTTTTACAGAGTGGAGCTGCATCTGCAGCTCTGCAATAAAAACTTTCTTCTATTTTACTGCTGGCATGACAGCCAGTTGAATGCAGTAAAACCTGGCAATAGCCTGCTGTGCTTTCTGCAGGCAGGCAGGCGGGGGGGGGGAGAGAGAGAGACAGACAGAGAGAGAGAGAGAGAACAAAAAACAGTAGTGTAGGTGGCCTGCGTACAGCAAAGAACTGGACAGAAAAGGGGTGCAGTTGTGCAAAAGGCTTTCAGGATGGAAGAAAGAACACAGTGCAGTGTCTCTTCTTTCAGACTTGCCTCCCAAGCCGTGGGGTGGGGGGCACACTGCTACCACACGCCATCCTGCCCAGAAGGACACCAGGAATACAACTGCTTGGTTTTCTAAATAAGGAATCCCCCATGAACAACCCAGGGGTGTGGTTGGGACTTCCGCCCACCATCTCTAGAAGTCCCACCCCAGGACACCCTTAATACACATGGTGTAGTTACATCATTACAGCTCATGGTTACATAACCATGATTATGCACTACAGTACTACAAACAATTGCCCTGGGGTATGTAGTCTTTTTATAGGTTTAAGACTACTATTCTGCTACTTACAACACTATCCTAATCCTATTCCATAATCCCAATATCTATATTCCTATTCCTCTATACATATTTACGTATCTCAGTAGGTCTGCAATATCTGTTAAAGGTACATCTACGTGTGGGTTTTCAACCGGATCCTCATCACTCTGGTCAAAGAAATCCACCTTGGCTGCAGCTTCTAGTTTCTACTTTGGATGGGCCCCTGGTCCCAAACCAAGAAGGAACTTCTCCCAGTCTAAACCACTATGTGCCTGGTCAATACTCCGAACATTTTTGTCTCCTTCTCCAACTCTTAGGGTTTCTCTGCCATGGCACCTCTTTTGTGCTTTCTCCAGATATCTGGACAGATATCTCTGATTGGTGTCCCCTTATTAGCCTTGACCACTATTAGATCACACTTCTGACACCACTGTCGTAGTGGGTGTGAGGGAGCAAAGCATAGACAACAAGAAGTACTGTAGGTGCAAACACACACAAGTGTGTACATTTATTTACAAAGAAAATAAAGACTTTCATGAAAACAAAAAAGAAATCAAATTACATTACACAGCTAGGACTTAGCTTCAGTCCCACCCTTTGTGCTTCTTCAATCTGTTCCAAGGTTGAACTGATCTCCTTTAGACTTGGAGACAGGACCTTATGTAAAAACTAGTCACAAGATGCATGAGGCTCCACCTCCTAGTCTTATACAAAAGTGTTTCTAGGCTAAAAAAAATAGAATTCAAACATAATATCCCAAATAATATAAATCATAATGGAAGCCTCCCAACAGAAAAACAGTTTTTGCATTTTTAGGAGCATCTGTCCACTGTAGCTCCACCCACCTCCTGTGAGTGACAGGTCAGCCTCTATATAAACAGCAGCACAAAGGGGGCACTGGCCCCTAAGAGAAGACCTTCAGAACAGCACATAAGCGAGGTCTGCTGAACAACACCCAGGTGAGCTACAACTGTTTAGGAGAACAGAACACAGGTAGTAAAAGAATTCAATTCTTTGTCTGGATGAAAAAAATGATATCAGTATTTGCACAAAAGTATGGGTTTGGTTTAGCTTAAAGCTTGGTTTTTGTTTTCTTTAATGCAGAGGGTTCTTGTTTTAAAGAGGGAAAACCAAACATACTAACATACTAACATACTATTTGCCAGCAGATTAGGCCTTATGGTCTATCAAGTCTGCTCAAAACCTAGATCCTTAGTTGGGTGCCGAGACCCTCCCATCCCTTGTGCTCCAGAAACCCCTATCATCCATCCCCACCCCCCCGGGACAGGCCATCATCTGATACATCATCTGATCAAACAAACAACAACAAAAAACAATAAGAAGAGCAAGCAGAGTTCAGGAAGAAGTTCCCATGTAAAACAGCAGTTTTTGGCATGAGAAACCTATAATGACTCTGCTCTTACAGAAAGTTCATTTCTTACTTCTTCTCTGTAGCCCTGTTAGTGTTTTTGGTGTCAAAAAACACTAATAGGAGATACAGAGACAGAATACATCCTAAGAAAGCTCCTGCTACTTTTTTAAATAAGGTTTTAATACTTTGAACAGGGATACTGCTATTTTGAACCCCTTTTCTAGCTTTTTCAGGGGGTTTTAACAGGAAACAGCAGCAAGTGAAAATACACCTAGCTTTCACTCACAGAGCAGCACTACAAGCTGCTCGCTTGCAACACGGAGGAAGGCATAGTTTTGATTTTTGCTTCTTTTTCTTTCTTTTAACAGGTTCTGCAGACTTTTACACCAAAGTCACAATGTCTCTTACTATATTAGGGAGAGAGGAGCAAGGGAACATAAAGCTCCCTTTCTCATAACAGGGGTTTTTAAACAGGAGTTTGCCTAAGAGCGCTGTTTCTTTCCTAATTTCAGCAGTTCTGCTATGGGGAAACAAGCCATGTATTTATCTGATTATAGACACATTTTTATGATATTTACAGCATTCCCTCAGTCAAAATAAAATAAGGAGATATCTGAGGAAGCTGTTTTGATTTATTAAAGCTGCTCTCTATATTACAGCAGCTGCATAGCACTGCGATCCTGTGCATGCTCATGCAGGAAAGCACAATGACGCGTCACAACACAGAAGCTTGTTTTACAGAGTGGAGCTGCATCTTCAGCTCTGCAATAAAAACTTTTTTCTGTTTTACTACTGGTGAGGAGGAGGAAGGCTGCCTACAGTAAAGAACTGGACAGGAAAGGGGTGCTGTTGTGCAACAGGCTTTCAGGATGGAAGAAAGATAACAGTATGGAGTATCTTCTCTCAGACTTGCCTCCCAAGCCGGGGGGGAGGGGTGAGCACAGTGCTACCACAGTGCGATTTACAAAAGTTAGCATTGTGATATATGATGAAGAATTGCTCATGGCAAATTTGCTAGATGAGCAGCAGTATGACTGCTTAAATCAGAGTTCCATCTGCTGAAACAAATCATCTTAAACCAAAAGGCCAAACAAATTTTGATGTCTGCACTGGTTGTCAAGTAATCCTCTGGTGAAGGTTTTCCCTTCTCGGCAGTGCATGTAATAGATGGGATGAAGACTGCAGAGCCTCCAGAGGCTCCTATGACTGCGGGCAAAGGGTCAGTCCTAAAATTAATGTTGCAGCAGGTCTTGTTGGAAATCTTAGCCTTCAAACAGTCAGTGTTGAATCTAGAAGAGAAGTAAAAAGAGTTAGAACACCAGCTGAGAGATATAGATACGTTCCTAACATATATAGATAATAAAGACTCCCATCACAAGCTTAGGATTCAGGAACCAAAATGAATGGTGGCACTCCTCTGGAACAGAGCTGAAGATGCAGAAAACAAGCTGCATGAATGACTTGCAGATTCTGGGCTTCTCTGAGGAGGCCAAGTGGTCAGATCCAGTAGCCTTTCTGCAGCAGGAGCACCCAAATATATTGGGTTATTCCTGACACCCACACCATGAGGTGGAATGGGCCCACTGGATGCTGACATCCCCACCTAAATCTATCAACAGACCCAGACCACTGCTATTGAAACTTCTCCAGTTCCCAGAAAAAGAAAGGATACTTGCTTTGGCCAGGGAAAAAATGCCCCCTAAACTGGGAGGGTCATCATAATCTAACTTTCAATAGCTGCTTATCTGAGCTTGCAGCAAAAAGGAAAGAATATATGGGAGGAAAAAAACAATGTCATGGCCTTAAAACATATACTTTGATAGCAGATATGGGTTGCTTGGCCCACCAAGCCTGTCCATTTCCCTACCTATTGGATAAGCAGCAGATCCTAGTTAACTAACAGCCTGTTCTTCCTACTCCACCAGAATTGCCTTATGTCTGTGCCATGCATTCTTGAATTCCCTCACTGTTTTTGACCCCACAACCTACTCAGGAAGGCTGTTCCAAGTGCCCACCACATTCTCAGTGAAAAAATACTTCCTCACATTGCCCCTTAGCCATCCCACCTTTATCTTCATATTGTGCCCCTTTTTTCCTTGCACGTCTCTTTTTTTTTTGAAAGATGATACCCTCTTGGACTTTGTTAATTCTCTTGATGTACTTGAAAGTTTCTATTATGTCCTCCCCCCTTTCCTTGAGGGTATTCATATAACCCATAGGTGGTGCTATCCTTTGGGCTACTACCCCTGCCCACATGACTATGCACAGGTTTGGGGGCCTGAGCTCAGTGAATGGGTGCCTCCATCCAGGGGTATGATTTTGGGGTAGTGTAACTGCTGTTGGTATAGCCCTCCAGGATGCTATAACCACCCACCTACCTACTTTTCTAGTGGCCTACACAGATCAACAAAATAACATTTATATATACCATATGATAACAATACTGATCCCACACTCTCTGCACTTACCACCAGGGCTGGATCCACTACAAGTACCCTGGAGACCTCCTGCAAAACAAGACTTATAACACAACAGTTCAATGGCAGTACAGTATTCCCGCCAAGAAGGTACACACTAGCCAGGTTAAATGCAGAAAAAAACACAACCGCATTTATTCAGGAGGATGTGAAAAAGGGTGGGGCAGGAATCTAACAGATGATTATTAGATCTGATTAATTCAGGCTGAACATGCATGTACAGGGAGTCCCTTGTATACAGTCACACAACCCTGGGTACCCAGTTGTTAAGTAAGCTAGCCTGAAGCGTTGCCCAGTGTAGGCTGGCATTGCAGCTGTTGTTGCGGCCCTTAGAAAATAAATTAGTTATCATGTACATCAACCCAGAATTTGTAATCCTGAGCTGGATGGCTCAGTTCATTGTAATAAACTCAGACAAGTAAATCAGATGACACACAATGACTGAAGCTTTGTTGCAGGGAGCTATGCTGTTTAGTACTCATGCTAGCCAAACCAGGAGACATGACTGACAAGATGAAAACCACTGGATGTTGTACTGGATTGCCAGGGGAAGCAGGGCCTACATGACTCACCATAGTGGTCACTACCTGTTTGATGGTGTTGGGCTGAATCCCCGAGCTGGTCTTTCTTCGGGAAAGTCTCTGTGATGGGAGTGGCAATCTAGGCCGAGATGGCAGGTCCCAGATAGAGCAGGCAGTTTGGATAAAGTCCATAGACAGTGCTGAAGCAGCTTTCAGCTAGCATAGCTTACACAGTGGTGGGGAACCAGATCACGACCCACCCTACATATTCAGCACACTTATAAGCAGAACAACTTCTAGCCACAGTTTGGATACAGTCCATTTGCAATACAGCAGGGTTTCTGCTCAAACCTTTCGTTCTGAGGCTCACTTTGGTACCTGACAGGTAGATCACTTCTGGAGTAAGTCTTCGGTCCATTTGCAGGCAATGATTACACACTCTTTCATCAAGCTTCAGGTCCCAATCAAAACTATCGGATTTGAGACCAAATGACTCTCAAAGACTTCTTCACACTGGAAGATGGTCGCAGGCAGGCCAAACATAGCCTTCCCACTAAGTTCCTGCGCTACTACGCAGGAGCAGCCACTCGAATGGCTCGAGCAGTTCACTCTCCAAACTGCAACTGTTGACTCACTCACTCACTGCTGCAGGCAGCTCTGGGCTTTCCCAGTGATCCAAAAGGTTTGGTTGGCTGAAGAAACTGTCATACACAGAAAGGGCTCCCCCTCCAGGTCCATTTAGGTGCCAAACCTTAAAAATTACAATTCCTACTGAAATTCAATCCCAATAGACCTCTTGGGACTGTCTCCATTTTAGATCTCCTGAGGTTCTGATTGGTCCAAACTGGCAGTCCAGAACCAAGATGGTGGCTCTTATCCAAATGTTCATGCTGCAACTGAAAGCAGGTTAGACAAACTCCTATATTACTACTAGCACTACAGATAGACAGTAAATAATTATTTTTTCTAACAGATCCCTCTGTACTAATAGCAACTGCAGAATGGAGCCAAAAAATGAACAGTCGGGCTGGTCGCAAGCCTTAATTTACTCGGATCCAGTCCAGACTAATTACCTCACAAAGAATAGATAGCTCTTAAAGGGATAGGCATGGAGGTTAAGTAGAGCACTCTCATGCAGACAATCAATGAGAGGGCTTTCCTGAGGTTCAGTATGGGCATAACTCCTCCCAAAACCTCTACATGAGCCCTCCGTCGACACACCACCCTTGCTTAAGGAGTATTTTCCTGGGCTCTCTGCATGGCATTTGGCTGTGCTGGGTTTTGTTCCTGCTCACTCCCCCCCTTTCCTCTCTCTGTTGTGTTTCTCCCTCCCATCCTTTCTGCTTCCTTTGCTTCCAATCCCCCCCCCATTTCTGTTGCCTGTTCCATGCTGCTTGTTTGTTGCTTTTTCTCTTTGTTTGGTTGTCTGCCTTCCCTTCTCTTCTGCATCTATTTTTTCCCCATTCCTACCTCGTCACCCTTTGGCAGCCTGCTGGTTTCTGCCGGGTGGCATTCCCGCTGCTCCTGCACTCCACTTCACTTCTGGCATTTCTTTTTTGGCTTTCCTCATACTCCATCCCCTACTCACTAACATTGTGCCTCGTTCTTCCTCCTACCCCCATCATCTACAGTACGTAGCTGAATGCGGTACTACCTCGGACTTGACTCCCCTCATCCTCCTTCAGTTCAGCTCCATTATCTCTCTTCCCTGCCTTACACATGCCCTTCTTGAGTAACTGGTAATCTGTAGTGAATCAGCCAAGTACTACTGCCATGAAGGAGATATATTTCCAAGACCATGATGTACTGGGGTGCTGTTTTTTTCTGGGTAGGTGCACACTTATGTTTTTAGCACAGCACTAGACATGGAGACCTGACTGTTTCATGCCTTCCTCTCTGGTGCCAAGAGAGTATTCAAACTTGGCCAAAGCAGACATACTTCCTTGCTGCTAGTTGGGACTAACCTCTGCAGCAGCACTCTTTATAGCAGGTAGATTTTCTCACTAGCTACCATGCTACTTACATCCCACAGGGAGGCTGTTTTGTTACTTTTCAACTTAGTTGGAGACACAACAGTGCAATCGGGTTCTGCTATCTGGCCCGGATGGGTGCATTACTAATATACTGACTCATTCATACAGCAGCTTACATAAGTTGTCTAATTCACTGAATGCACCTTCAAGTATTAGCACTCCTTGAGAACTGCACAGCAGTAGGCCACTGACATTCACTAAAGAATCCTAATGGCAGCAGTCAGCTATTCCAAGGCCTTTCACTATCATACAGTGTTAAAACATCACTCATGTCATATAGCATTTTCAGATCAGTGTCTCACAATGGGCAAGGGTCCCATCTGTTTTTCATGCAAATGCCATTGCCATAGAGCTAGCACTTAGTACCTTGATAGCATTGTCACCATATTGTATGTCATGTTGCACTTCTCCAACCCACCACACACCTGCTACTTATTCCTACCGCTCCTGCTCAAACCAGCACTAACCTATTACATTGACTATTACCTCCTTTTTTTATCAATAAACATTTTTATTGTCAAATACATATACACAACAAGATCACATGTCATGCAAGGTAACGTACAATAACAGTGTAACAATAAATACTTTAACATAACATTAATCATAGATTTACTATCAATAATACTGTATTTTTAATATTAACAGGGGTTGAGGAAAGAAGGAAAGTCAAAGAAGGAAGACAGGAAAGTAATCACCATGACTGAAGATAACAGTCACAAATAGCAGAGAGAGAGAAAAAGAAATAGCAAGAAGAACAGCAAAGCTTTAACTACTAGGACACCAAATCAGATGACCCATCTACTTCATGTCACCTATTTTAATTCAACAATCTACACTATGAAATCCTTACAAAACTATCTATTGTGGGAGTAGAATATTGAGGAAATTAATTCTTCATGAATTGTTCAACTGTTATATATCTGCTAGCAAATTTATGTGATAAATCATTCAAAGAGAGGGCCAATTTCTGTATTCTGAGGTCTTCTAAAAATTGGGCTGTGCAATCTCTAAATGAAGGAATTGTTTCTTCTATCCAATATTTTAATAAACTGTTTCTAACTGAGCTTCCTGTAAGCATGAGAGAGTGTTTCTGTTCCTGCGTCCAAATTTCTTTTTCATTGATGTATCCTAATATATAAGTGTTCAATGTTAGTTTGTTTTTAAGTATAGGAATGTTGTTAAAATGGCTTATTATATCTTTCCATAAAATTTGTACATTGGGACAGAATCAGAACATATGTGAGAGGGATCCTCTTCCTATTTTGCACTTATGACAAATGGCATCATTTCTCAGACCCATTTCTTTCATATGCACAGGAGTAAAATAGAGATTATGCAAAGTCTTAAAATGCAACAATCTGAGATTAGAGGTTTTAAGTGCCTTATCTGCGAAGGTCCATATTTTGGACCAATCCCATTTTTCTCCATTAACCCCCAACTCTTGTGACCACCATCTAATGGAGTCAGTTAGTGAACCTCTGGATGTTTCTAAAAGAGAGATGTAACTTGAAGAGATAGAAGGAGAAAGATGCATTGAGGCAATAAATGATTTTGCTTCTTCAGACAGAGTCAGGTTTTCCAATAACATAGGGAGTAATTCCTGTTTTAAGGCATCATAGAAATCTCTTCCTGTGTTTGTCAATTTCTGTTTCTTGGCCAATACTTCAAATGTATAAAATGCATTCCCGCATATAATATCCTGCAGTTTATTCAACTTTTGCCAGACCATTCCTGTTTTATTATGGGTGCTGAGCTAATATTGACATTATAATTATCCCAGATTGGTTGATGTATTGACTGTGAGAGGTTATATTTAAATGTACTGGATACATATCTTAATATTTTGAGGGAATCTATTGTAATCTTGTTATGAGGGATTGAGAATTTCCAAGCAAAGAATACTGATCTTAGTAAGACTCTCAAATTTAAGCATATTTTTTTTCTCTATTTGTACCCACTCCAGGATATACCAGTCAGAATCAGAATTAGAGAGCCATTTTGATATTTGTGATAATCTAGCTGCTAAATAATATAATAATATATCAGGTATTTTGAATCTGCCCCTATGTTTTGCTCTAGTTAACTTATTATGTGCTAATCTTATTTTCTTATATCCCCATATAAATTTAGAAATTTCAGAATTGATATTTTCCATCCAGAGGCACATGGAAGCATAATAAATATATATATAGAGTTTTGAGGAGAAGCATCATTTTAACCATTTCAATTCTTCCCCAGGTACCCAGTGGTAATTTATTCCATCTTGTGAGGGAAGTTAGGATGTTATCTTTAGTAATAGATAAATTATTAGACATTGTTGAGGGAATATTTCTATATAATCTTATTCACAGATAATCAATGTAATATGTAGCCCATATCAACCCTAGCTTAAGCACACCATTTTTATAGCATTTATTATTAAGATGTAAAAATTTAGTTTTGCCTATGTTTAGTCTGTATCCAGATATTATCCCTAATTCATTTATCACCTCTAGAAACCTGGGAATAGAATTTTATATATCTGTCAATGATAATAAGAGATCATCCACATAAACAGATGTGTGAATATCTAAACCAGCAATGTTGATGCCAGAGACCCCCTCATCATTATTAACTTTCCTTAATAGTGGATCTATCATCAAATTAAATAACAAAAAAGACAGTGGACATCTTTGTCTGGTACCTTTCGTAATTATGAAGAAAGGGGAAATTATTCCATTTGTGACTACCACTGATGTTGGATTATTAAATAGTATATTGATATATTCAAAAATTTTTTACCAGGAAGGTATATCTGCGTAAAACATTAAAGATATGAGGACATGAGATCCTATCAAAAGTTTTTTCAGCATCTACCGACAACGGTCCACAAGATGTATCTAGTTTATTTTGCAATACCTAGAATATGAAAGATTTTTCTTATATTATCAGATGAGACTCATCCCTTCATAAAGCCCATTTGTTGTGGGGATATCTCAAATGGGATAATGGATTCTACTCTTGCTGAAAGAATATTTGCAAGAATCTTCATATCCGTGCTTATCAATGAGATAGGTCTGTAACTGTTACAATCAAGTGGGTCTTTTCCTTGTTTTAGTATTAAGGTGATTAAGCATCTGGTTTGATAATTCGAGAATGTTCCCTCCTCCAACACTTCCATAAACACTTTTTTAAGGATGGGTGTTAATTCTTTTGCAAATGTATCATAAAAAGTGGTAGAAACGCCATCTGGGCCAGGGGCCTTGTTTTTTCTTTAGAGACTTAATGGCCATCAGTATATCTGAGATGGAAATGTCTACTTCTAAGTCTATTTTCTGTTCCTCAGACATAGTTCTAATCGACAGCTCTTTTAAAAAGAATTTACTTTCTTTATTATAGATGTATTCTCCCAATTTATAAATATTTTTATAGAATTCATAGAATTCTGCGTTGATTTTGGTAGGGTCCATGTATATTTCTCTGTTGTTTGTTATTTATTTCACTGCAGAAATGGTAGTGGAGTTACTATTTTGCTTTATTCTCATGGCCAGCATCTTGGATGCCCTTGATCCTTTGTCTATATAAGAGAGTTTGGCTTAATTCTCCCTCAAGACTAATTAGATCATTATATGTTTTTTTTTATTTTGCCCATTCATTCTATAAGGCATAAGCAGCTGCAGTATTCAGCTTTTGTTCTATATCTTTAAGTTGAGTAAGTATGTCACTTTGCTGCTTTTCTTAACTTTTTTTTTGTATGAACAAATGCTTATTGAGGAACCCCAACATAGCATTTAAGTGTATAGCAGACTATTCCTTTTTTTGTTTCAGCCAAGTCATTTAACTCAAGAAAATCAACAATTTTATATTTGAAATCTGCAACTACAGTATTTCTGGATTAGACAGTATCCCATTGTTGATCTTCCATCTGCTAAATCTATGAGATTTCTGTGCCACACAGATATTTAAAAGCACAGGAGCATGGTCAGAAATAACGATGGGCTTAATGGCAGCATAATTAACCCTACTTACCAAAGTTCACTCAATTAAGAAATAATCTAATCTGGAGCCTGACCTATTACATGGAGACCAGAAAGTGAATTCTTTGACATTTTGGTGCAACAGTCTCCATATGTCTATAAAATTATGTGTCAAGATTAAGTCGTTTAGATCACATTCTGCCTTAGATCTACTTTTTCTGATTTTGGATCTGTCTAGGTTAGGGTCCAAAATTGCATTCATATCCCCCACTAGTACAATGTTTGCATATCTATTGTTTATAAGCCTGTTTTGAATTGTGTTAAATTTGTCATGACCTGGAGTAGTTGGATCATATATGTTAATTAATTTAAATTCCTCTCTATCATTTTGTCCCTGAACAATTAAGAAATGTCCCTCACTGTCCGCTATTTGTGAAGTAACTTTAAAGTCAAGTCTTCTGTTTATTAAAATCAATGTACCTGCTTTTTTGGAACTATTCTCTGCTGTGAAAACCTGACCCATCCATTTCCTTCTCATAAGGTTATAATGTTCTATTTTTAGGTGAGTTTCTTGTAGAAAAGGCAAATGAAACATTTAATCTCTTAAGGTGTCTAATAACCAAGTATCTCTTCAATTTATGATTTAATCCCTTAACATTCCAAGTACACGTGGTATGATGATTTTGGATAGCCATCATGACCAAATCCAAAATATTTTATTTTCTCTTTCAACCATAGGTGTGCTTAATAATCCTCCCATCCTAATCGCAAGTAACTTTATATCTAATAAGATATCACTTGTGTACCAAGTTAGCAAAAGAAAGATGGGAAAGTACCAAGAAGTAAAAAGTAGTTAGAGTTCTGAGTACAATCATATATAAGGTTATCTGTCATTTCCTGTAGTGAATCTTGTATAAAAGAAGGTGTGATTTGTTCCCCTTAATCTATCATAATAATTACATCTCCTTCCCCTCCCCATTCCCAGTACATCTTCAAATGTTGCAGGACAAGGACCCCCTCATGCTCGGCGCCCCCCCAACCTGACAGAGAACTGTATCATTTGTATCCTATATCCTATGTATGTCAGTAATGTAAAGGCAAACACAACCTATGTTATTCTATAACAGCTAAATATCCTGATAAAGACCCAAACTATTGTAGCCCCAATCACCATTGAATGGCTTATTTCTAAAATATCAGTATTGAATCCTAATGAGTGAACATTTAAAACAAGATTAGACCATCCTTATTTATCTTAACACTTTTTAGGAACGTAAACACTTATTTAATATACCAATGTATAATGTAATGAGAAAAACCCATTTTACTCCCAATATTACAGTCCTCAGTTGATTTGTTCATATGCATTTTAAGACTTCTCCAACCCAAAACTAAATACTGTACCTACATATTTATAACTTTAAATACAATGTCTACCTCTTTAGTTTTTATTACTTTCACACAAAAGTAGCATTACTGCTGTTATTTGGATGTTTATGGTCCCAAAAGAGCCCCTCCATGTGTGACACAAGATGGTAACATTATACATCCGTAAATAAAAATTGATTCTAAGGTTTAAAAAGAAGTCCATCAGAAGGAAACTGCACAAAGAATCCAGTTCTTTAATAATATCATTTAAATCCTACTGTAGCCATGTTCAGTCAAATAAAATGATCTGCTATGGTGATTTTTGATCTCACAATGCATTTTCAATGCCATGTCCAGTGTCAAAAGTCCCAGAATTTCTGACTGCATAACACTGGATATTGACAACTTCTCCTGCAAAGACAGGCACAAGATTTTGATTCTCAAACTGATCCTCATGCACCAAATCCTGTGGCTGTCCATTGGAAATGAAAAATCAGGCAAGTGAACAATAAACAACAAAGATGGCTGAAATGAAAAAAAATCTGTATGTTTTGATTCAATGCATGGGGAGCTCTTGAAAGAGAGAATCTGGGGTTGAAAAATCAAAGCGGGAAGGCAAAACACTATATGACCCAACAGATATCACTCCCCCATTTCTTCAGTGATTCCCAGGCTGTACTTAGTTATTTTTATTTATTCTTGCCACTCTAATAATTCTCTCCTCCTACTGAGCCAACTATAGATTAGTAAAGTATATAAATTAAAGGAGCACTGTACATACCCCCACATATTAATGAAAAAAAAACATGAGGATTCCATATTCATCCATCCTAAACTTGGATGATTATATCAAGAACTCCCGATGAGGCCTAATCTGCAAGCCTGTTGACCTCAAAGCATGTTTCTTTTTTTTTTTAAAGAATTAATGACATAAGATCCATCCACTAATATGATCTCACTTCCTACAAGTGTCTGTCCTTTCCTAAAAGTCGATACATGTGTCACATATCTCATTATAATGTTGGGGATGTGGAGCTCCTTTAACTTCCTAACAGATTTATCTCTTTACTAATGATGCTGAGTACAGCCTATGGATCAGAATTATCTGGGTGGAGCAAGTATCAGCAGTCAAGAGCATCCACCTTCTACATCCTCAACTCCCCACACCCAACAAAACTCTCTCCCCCCACTGACCATCCCAAACGTCCTAGAATCAGAGAGCAAACAGTCTATTGATTACATAGTTTGAGCAGAGAAACCTAGCCACAGTTTATTGTTGAAAGTCGAAAGTAGTAAAGAGATTTGGAAAATCTTTTTTTAAGCCAGATTTATCAGCATCAAATCCATTGTATTCCTTAATACCATCTGTGGACCAAATTTTAAGTTTTGTGGGGTACAGTAGACCATAGCTGACCCCAGCTTCACTCAGTCTTCTTTTGATGGGGTAGAAGGTGTCTCTTCTATGAATCACCTCATGGGGTAGATCAATAAATATTTTTATTGTGTTACTTTCGAAAGAAACAGACGTTGAATTTCTTAAAGCTCTTTAAATAAATAACTTCTGTTAAAAATCTAACAAATGAAAAACAAAAGATCTTGGTCTTTTGTTTTTGGATGGTTTAGGCTTTAGAGATCTATGAGCTCTTTCAATGAAGAATCTAGCGATGCCAGGAGGAGGACCCGCTATGGAAATTAATAGTCTGTTTGTGAATTCAATAGGGTCAGATCCTTCAACCCCTTCTTTTAACCCAAAAACTTTTAAATTGTTTCTCTTGCTCCTGTTCTCCAAGTCTTCCACTTTAGCAATCAACTCAGTTATCTGTCTGTTAGAGGTTATTTTATTTTTTTGATCATTAGCTATTTTATCTTCTAGGCTGCTAATGCGGACCTCTGCATCTGATATTCTCATTTTCTGCACAGCTAAATCAGTTCCTCTGTCATTAAGGTGAGTGTGAGTTTAATGTTGCCCATTTCTTGCATTAGCATATCAAAGTGGAAAACTGTTAGAAGCTGGTCAGTGTTATGTTTCTTGGCTTCAGGTGCTAAAGAGCTGCCTGATTGATTGTCCATTATGCCTAAAGGTCTTTGTTATTTTTAACCTCTATATCTCATTCTACCCCCTCAAACATCACAACTAGATTTTCCTCCATATTTAAAAACAAATTCTGCTTCGTTTCTATTCAAAACAGTGGTAAAAAAATGTTGTGAAAGGTGAATGGGCTTTTTGGCAAAACTGTGATATTATTCAACTGATCAGAAATGTCATTTACAATTGTAAGAGTTGTGAGGGAATTATGAACACAGCAATAACCAAGCAAACCTGTTGAGTCATGTGAATACTGTGATGATCCAGTAGGTGGTGTGACTGAATCAATTTACTATGTATGTTTTCCATTTATATGTTTTCTTAGTGGTTAGTCTGAAGTTCAGAACAATACATAGTGTTTACAGAAGTAGCGTTTTCCCTCTCGAGAGCCCCAAAAATTTGAAGAGTATGCAAATTAATGTAAAATTGTGAAATAAACAATGGTTTAATTTCTGCCATTGTTGAGGTAGACCATACTGTGCTCAAGGGTACACATCTTCTGCATGTACTTAACCGCTCTTTATCACCTCTGAGCTATCTGCCCTTCCACAATTATAGTCCCCTCAGTTTCCACTCGGTTTTATGGCACCTTCCTTCATGTTATGTTCTTATTTCTGAGTTGGACTTTCTCTGCGCTATTGCCTGTTCTTGTACGTACCAGTTCCATCTCATCACGTATGTCTTTCTGTGTTGCCACTTAGCCTTTAAGCTACCATCTCAGTTTCTTAATTACCTTCTTCTTTGGCAGTGTTCTAAACTTCAGCCAGCACACACCAGCAAGTCTCTGAACTCCATCCCTAACTCAAACCTTCTGAGGTGCAGAGAGAAGGTGAGCTTCCCCTGTCCACTGGGATGGGAGTTTGTTTCACTCATTACACATTCATTCTACCAGCCTGACATCCTCCATCCCTAACTCTGCTGCACTGCATCAAGTGTAGGTTCGCTTGCCCCGACGATCTGGGATGGGAGTCATGTCTACCACTTACAAACTGTTATCATACCTTCTCTACAACATCCAGTTGCTGCTTCTCTTCTGGAACAGAACTACCTACTGCTTACCAACTCAACATTCTCCACCCCTAACTCTGCTAGACAGCATTGAGTATAGGTTTGCTTGCCCTGATGACCAGGGATGGGAGTCATGTCTACCATATTCAAATTGTTACCGTACCTTCTCTACTTCATTCTAGTTGCCACTTCCTTTTGGGAATGGAACTCTCATGCTGTATACTTTAATCATGCTGCTTATACTGCTTCAGGTTACTACTGTTCAGCCCGATGCCAGGCTGCCTCTCCTTCAGGATCAGGACTTTGCCCTCCTTTACTTTTCCATCTTACTTTGCCTGCAACCTAGACTCATGGCCCTATCTGCTGGTTTCCTCTGCCTGGAGCCTGACTTTGACATGTACCGTCTCCACATTTGCATCCTCACCAATGCGAATTGCCAAGTTTTGTTCAGGCATAGGACTTTTCCAACCTAGTTCTCTCATTGTTCACATCCTCTACCCAAATCCAGCCTGGATCCTCTTTCCTTGAATGACTCAGCTGGACCATGTCCTTCTGTGCTGCTGCTTCACATGTGTTTTCTTCACCTACTGCCCGATGTCATGACCTTCATGGACTTGGACCTCTTCCTGCTGAGCAGTCTCCACTTATCCTCACTGCAGTTGTTCTTCCAGCCTCTCCATTCAAGCAATAATGAGTCTACTTTGCCTGGTCTGTGGCCCTAGCCCACAATTATGTGTCTACTACCTGTTTCTTTCCTACTGCAGGTCGCTGCTTCCCTTCAGAAATGGAGCATTTTCCTCTTCCATCCTTCCACCTTTCAGCTCTGCCTGTGACTTCGACTGCTGAACCAGGACCTCATCGATTGCCTCCATCATATGGATCCTGCTGGCTTGTTCAAATCCCTCTCTCACTCCAGGTTAACTGCCTCATGGATTTCCTTGATGCAGGTTCCCCTTTTGGCTGTTATACAAACTTATTTTGTTTTGTAGATTTTGAACCTCATCCTTCATCACTCCAGCACCTTCCATCATTTCTCTGGTCACTTCCAACCTTCATCTGATGTGGTACTCCCATTGCTCCCAGTGCTTTGCTTGACTCCTTGGCCTTTCGTGAATCATCACCCAATGCCTTGCTCCAACTTTCCTGCACTTTGCTGCTGTTCACCTTGGAACTGGTGTCATCCTGCTCCTTCCTGCTCTGGATGTCATCCAGCTCACCTAGCCCATAGCTTCCTCTGCGCCTTCCTTCAGTTGCTCAGGATCAACTCAGTACTTCTTTCACATTTGACTGGCTGCCTTCTCCTCTTTGCCTAGCTGTGTACCGTGTTTCTATGAATGCCATGATATCTCAGTATCCCTCTTCCATCTAGGCCACTAGTTCATGGAGCTTGATACACAGATTATGGGCACTGGTACTCATTGCCCTCCATTTCTTGATGGCCTTATCCCTTTAAGTCCCATCCCTGTCCTTAATGCCTTTGTCTATTTCTCTATTTACCTCACCCTTCTCCCTATCAACTTCTCTATCTTGGTGTTTACCTCACTAAGTACTCTGTTTTTGGGAGGAGGGCTGGGATTTTGCTGCTCCTTTTCAGTGCCTCCCCCTTGTTTAGTTTAAATGCTTGCCAATGAAGCATTTAAACCTATCACCTAGGATCCTGGTTCCCCTCCTGGACAGATGCAGACCATCATGCCAGCATAGGCCTATATCCCTCTAAGTGGACCTCTAGTCCCCAAAGAAGCCAGATTCATGAGCTCTGCACCTGATTTTCAACCATTTATTGAACCCCATAGTGTGGAGCACCCTAGCCTCACCCAAACCATAGATAGGTAGCACCTCAAAGAAGGTTACTGTGCATGCTATTTGTCTAAGGCTCCTCCCCAACACCACAAACTTCTCCTGCACTGCTCTGATCACATTCCTAGCTAGGTAATTTGTCCCTAGGTGGACAATGACATCCAGCTCCCTCCCCCATGCAGCTGCTTCTGCGATCCTGAGTGCTCACTCCTGTCCCTCCAAGCCATGGCACTGGGCAGGCACCTTACCTCCCTCTCCCCTCCTTCCCCAGTTCTACACCCTTAATAACTGAGTATCCCACCAGGAGTTGTTTCCTTCCCCTGTGGGGTCCTGTGCCATCCACATGTGAGTCTCCTTTGTGGAGATTCCCAGCATCCTCCTTGGTCTCCACTGCAGGTGCCTCCATAGAGGAACCACGCTCTGCCAGAATGGCATACTGATTGTGGAGAGTACAACTGGAGGGATGCACCTCTGTTCCTCCATTCTCACCTTCCCTGAGTCCACCATGGTCCAACTGCTCCTCTTTCTTGGCAACTTCTGAGGCAGTGGCATCAGCCCTGGTGGTCCCTGGGTGGGAGGAGAGGTCTCTAGAATCCTGGTCAACTCAGCCTGGAGATGTGCAACCTCCTACCTCAGCCAGGAGATGTGCTTGCAGATAGGACAACACCGCATCCTCCAGAATGTCTCCCAGAAGACTGCCTCTCCACAGTCACTGCACTGCACCACTCCCATCATGTCTTATTTGTGGCCCCACGATTGTTATTTTGTATGTTTCCTTTTTCCTCTCTCTGTTTACTTTTTTCTCTCTACTTTCCCACTGCCTCTATGCCTTTTCAGCTCCTGCCATTCCTGTTCTAGGACAGGAAGTTCCTGTATTCCTCAGTTGTCTCCTTCTTACTTGGTCAGAGACAGACCTCCAACAGCTAGGAGATGAGAGGGAGTTATTCTTTTCCTTCTAGGATGGTGAGTCTTTCGTGCCTTTGTGATCACTCCCTTCTTTCTCCCAAACAGGAAATTCCTGTTGTCAGTCAAATCCAGTGACTGTAAAAGTGAAAGTGGCCAAGAGTGGGGGAGGGGAAGGGCTATATAGTCTCTGTAGAGTTCTAGCAGCTGCCCCCTTCCTCTTGATGCTCTCTGACAAAAGCTAACTAGGGAAGTTTTAAATATAGCCACCTGAATTTCTGTTGCCTAAGCCACACCACCTAATGTACAGCCCTTCTCTTCACCTAGCTAACAACACAGATACCATTTCCCTTCCCCAATGCAGACAAGCACACCAGCTGTTGTTTTTCTTGTTTGTGTTTTACCCTAATTGAAGGTCCCAGTAGTAGAGTTCTAGTTATTTAATTCCAGTAGCAGAGTTCTAGCAGCTGCCTCCTTCCTCTTGCTGCTCTCTGCCAAAAGCTTGGCTCTGGCTACAGCCAAAAGCAAATGACATTATGCTCACACTCACAAATCCAGAGGAATCCATATCACAGTTGTTCAGTAACATTGCTGGCTATAGCAGACTTCCATGTAATAGGTTAATCATGGCCAAGTCAACACTACTGCCATCACATAAGTTGATGGTTCATGTGCTGTGCTTCCCATGAGGCATATCAGTTGTACAGAGTTCTCTTAAATTCTTGGGAATCACAATTTTCCTGGGATCAAAATAGCCTGGGGAGAAGAAACCAGAGCCCCTCAGAGCCACTGTTGAAAAACATTTTGAAGTAGAATCACCTCCATCTCTCCCATTGGGGCAGGGCACATGCTTATAAAATGATGGTAATGCCCAAAATACAATACATGCTAGGTAACATACATTCCCCATAGAACTCAAACTTATAACCCACCTACAAAGAGACACATTGGCCTTTTTCTGGAGTAAGGACTCAAAATGAATTAATCATAAACAACTGATGTAAAAATTCACAAGGAGGGGGTTACCCTCCCAATTTCTCTCTTAAAAGGGTGAGCCAGGCAATTCATCAACTTACCACAGCTCTCCCGGCATAGTGCCACTTGTACTGTAAGTGGGTAACATGTGAAGAAAGAGTCTTTGGTGAGTTGGTACAGGCTGCCATCTGCTTCAGTAAGATCCCCAAACCTGCTTTCCTGAACCCAGTAATTATGTGCTCACTCTTAGCTTGGAGATGGGTAACAAAGCTTGCATATTAGAAGCTAGGCACATGCCTGAACTTCCCTCTATGGAATAATCTGAAACTGAAAATAGATGGACAAGTAGTTCAATGGGCCATGTGGGCCAAAAACATATAATCACTCACTGGCAACTGCTGGATGACAATTTTTTGAAATCCTTCCAACAGTTATGCAAACAACACAATCTCTCCTAGAGGCAACATTGTTGATATCTCTAACTCAGCCATACATTGACCTCTATGCTTGGCTCTGGCCACAGGCTAGCTGAATGCCAGCTTTTGAATGACCTGTTATGCCTGACACAACCAAATAACGAGACGGCAATCCACATCTAAGATAGCTTGTCAGTTAAGGTCTAGGTCTTCTGGAAAAAAAAACAAGATCACCTGTGAAACAGAGTTGAACATTACCCTCGCTGGGCAGGAATAGAACAGATGTTAACACTTTCTGTCCTCAGGGGCTGAAGACTCAAAAAAAAATTCCCCCAGCAAAAAAAAAAAAACTTTACTTAGGTGGCATAGAACCCCCAAGAAGCAATATAAATGGGGTCTCAATAGACAATGACAGGTTTTGGAGATGTCACATGGCCTCAATGACCCTCTCACATCTACTCTACCTAAGTTGCAAAAATATTGGGAGGAGATCCAATGGCTCTGCAGACATATAACAGTGATGAATATTACCATACATCCCCAAACTATTTTGCTAGGGATGGATGGCTGTGACCCCACACTGGTTTACCAGGTCTACAGAGGCAACACAGTTGGCTAGAAGTTGTGTTTATTATAAACATATTGGTACTCCTCAGGCACTGGAAAAAAACAAGAAGAGTCAGGGCTTGGGTGTAGCATACAACAACATTTGTCATTTTATACTTGCTGCACCTTTGAGGACTCACCATTGGACTTTATATTCTTCTTTAGGTTGGTTATCCCCAAAGATGAAATTTACGTTTTAGTGGTTGTCTGGTTCATCAGTTATATATTATAAGAATTCCTTTCCTCTAACAGACTTATTGGTGATCAGAAACTCATTGGTTAATTTGAGATCCAACATGGGAATTGTTCCAGATGCTAATATAGATAAAAATAGATATAGTTCCCATTCTTTTGTATCAGTAGCCTCAAGGTTATGGAATAATTTGCCATTATTATTATGATCAATTATTTCTTTGCCTGAGTTTAAATCAAAATTTGATACTCATTTACTGTCTTTAGATGTACGTTATTGTAATATGTAATTGTGTATGTATATTTTGTTATATACTGTGTTGTCTATATGTCCAGGTCAGTCCGGAAGAAGGGCTTTGCCCAGTGTCCTTACCCACTTAGCAAATTTAAAATAAATAAAAAAGAAGCCCAAGGGGTACGTGAATGGCTTTTTGAGGTGTGCAGAACAGTTATGAGAGATATAGGCCCCTAGAAGGAGAAGCTAAGCATTTGCGGACACCTGAAACAGCCACTTAACTTCTGCTTTTTGTAAAATACCTGAAGCCCATTTCTGGTCTGCCTAGCTGCCAAATTATAGTGCATGATGAAACTCCATGAGCTCCCACCCCCAAGCCCATGTAAAATATAAATTAACCTTAAGGACAGATAAGAGTAGTGTCATAAGTGTGCTGTTTCAGTACCTTATAATGATCTTGACTGTATTGTTTATTTCTACTAGTGCTGTAACTCCATGGGAATACACCTTGGCAAGGTTTACATAAGAAAGCTTTGGTGCAATGCAAATACTTACTGTGTTGACACACTGTTATTGAAGTATGTCATGATGTTACTTAATATGAATATACTGACTCCATGATGTTAAAACTTGGAAAATTGATAATATATTAAATTGTAAACAATAAAGATTGCATCAAACTTGTGAACACATAGGGATTCAGTGTGCTTGATCAGTGCAAAACTCATCTGAGATGGGAAGAAAAAATAAATATGGTCTGACAGGGTAGTTGTGTATTTTCAGGCTAACAAGTCATTATTTCACATTAAGTAATACTGATTGAGTGATTTTTACCAGGTGCTTACAGGCCAGGTGATTTTTGTAAGGTGGGTAACAGTGATTTAGTTACAGCAGAGTTGTGGATAAAGTGTGCTTAACTGAGTGCTTCACACTGCTTCCTAATTTTTCAGGAGGGTAACAGTAATTTGCGGCCAACAGTGATTTTACAGCACACTGCTCAAAGATATTTGCCATTCTGCTTCCAGGTAATTTTTTATCAGAGATTTGCTCATGGAAGGTCAGGGCTTACAAGGCAGGTGTTTTTTGTGAGAGTCCGGGTTTGAGGGGGTTGTTAAACTACAGAAAATTAAAACAATGCTGTTCCAATCTGTGAGCTCTGCAGCTACCATGTAATCAATATAACGCAATTCAAATGACTTGTAATTTATTTTTTTCCAGGTTCAACAAGTATTCAGACAGCCGGATTGTCCTTTAGAGTGTGTCTGTTCCTACTCACTGCAAATGCAATTTTTGCAAAAATGTCCATTGCAGGCAATAAGATTAGAAACAGTCTGCACTAAACTGCATGTTTGCTCATCATTTTCTTTTGCAGGGATGGCAGTGCATTACAGCATCTTATGGCACCAGATGTTTGAATATGATAAAAAAACAAATGGACAGAGCAAAGATATATGTTGCAGTTTCATTCACAGTTTAGCTCAAATCTTTTTCTTGTGTGATGTCATATTCACCTGTGAAGTCCCTGAACAGCCTTTTTTATCTAACCTTGCTTCAGCCACTATTGTTTTGACTTCAGTAAGTGCATTACAGATGCATGCTCAATGTCAGTCTGTGTGTAGTATTGTGTTTTTTTTTTTTAACAGAAAAACAAAGCAGCCCCAAACATGCCATGCCATGTATGACATGTTCTAGTTCACCTTCAGGGACAGAATAGGTGGCAGATGTACAGCATTACAATGACTAACTGGAATTTGAGTACTAGTCAGAAATATGCCTCAAAGTGGAAAAAAAGAATAATAACAACTGACGCAGCTTCTTTTAAGGAAGAGTTTTATTTCACTGTATGTTTATGTCATTGTGTCATATACCTACCAAATCATTTGCCTTTGAGCATTGCATAATCATTGAACTGTTTGTACCTTTTAAAAGCTTTTAAAGAAAGGCAAGCCACCCTTCAGCAAATAGTTTGAATGTCTCATGCTGTCCAAGGTGCAAATAAATCTAGTAGGTATATTCTTCTCAGCAGCAGTCAGGTTGGAGGACTGTGTTTTCTTCTCTGTACCTATTGCTTCCTGGTACATCTTATAATGATCCTAAAAGACAAGCCTATTTGCATGTATCTAGTATTCGACCATTTGTGCTCCACTTTTCCACCTATGACCTTCAACTGCTAAAGTTCAAATAAAAAATAAAGTGCCTTTCAGGATAAGGCCCTAAAGCATGAACTGACTGGCGGCAGGGAGTCATATGCAGTAATCAAAGATATATTATATGCCCAAGCACCTGCCATGAATCATCTGTTACAGGCCTCAACATCATAGATGTATTTCCTTTTTCAATTAATGCATGTATTGATACGTAAAGGGTTTTATAACTTCCATCACATTGTTTGTATTTGTGTTTTGTTATCGTGTTGCATAAGTATATTTAAAGTGAAACAATTAACATGCGTATGATGTTACAATCAGCTTTTCTTAGAAAGGTTAGAAATAATAGGCAGGCTGAGGATTTCTCTGAAATGTCCAGTGTTACAAATATTTGAAAATCTTAGACTCTTTCAGTGTGTAGAAATCCCTTTACTTGCAGCTTTTCTTAGCTTTTCCAAATCTTGGGTGTCCAACACAACAGAAACAAACAAAAAGAAACACACTGAACAATTGTTGGAATTCTAGTGCAAAAATTGGAATGTGGATTAGCAAGAAAAAGTATGAACTAAATATCTGACACTTCAGCAACTTGTGAGAAATTTAGTATAAACTGCTGAAACAAGAAAAGGCTACAGGAATAAAGGGTTTGCACAGTTCCTAGGTAATGAGAGGTAAAGAGTAGACTTTGGGGCCCAGATATTCAAAAGAGTTGAGCCGTGCACAATAGGGTTGCGCCTGCGCAAGTGCGAAAATGCGCCATTCTGCGATATTCAGCAGGAGGCAGTTGCGCACCCCAAATCACGCTGAGCAACAGCGCAATGATAATGAATGCATGCGCAACTGAAGGGGGAGGAACCATGCATAAATGGTGCTGTGTGATATTGAACAACATGCGCCATGCGCAATGGGAAGCAAGCGGAAGTTGCGCCAAAGCAGTAATGAGCCAAAATAAAAGGGAGCAAGGGAGAGCTGCAAGAACGCTACAGGAAAGCCACATGAGAGCCAAAGATAGCAGGGAAAAGTGGGCAGCAGGGACACACAGAGCCAGGCAGGAAAGGACACCTGGAAGCAACAGGCACAAAGGAAGGTGTGGGGAGACAGTGCAGAAGGGGGAAGTACACCACACAGCAGTGAGGCCAGCACAGGCAGTTGTTCCCGGTGCAGGGGAAGTAGCAGCCAGAAAAGCAGGGGAATATAGAAACAGATGTCGGGGGGGTGAACACAAGCCAGGGACATGGCCAGTGCCACCTTCCAGGTGGAGGCCATAATGAGGGGGGTGAGAAGGCGGGCAGCAGGGGGGTGTGGCCGTGGAAGGGCACGTCGGTGGTATGCCCCTAACAGGCAGTACCTTGCCTGCACCAGCTTCGAGCTGTACAGTGATACCAAGATTGTGAGCCAGTACCGACTGAATTGGGCAATTCTGAGACTGCTCTGTGAGCTGTGTAGTGATGTGATGCAGGCACCCACACGATGGAGCCATGCCCTGTCAGTGGAGACAAAAGTGACACCTTGCATGTGCTTACTCACCACAGGTACCTTCCAGAGACCAACTGGGGACACCACAGGCATAACCCAGTCAGCCACATCATGCCACCTCACCCAATTCCTCAGGGCACTGCTGCCACAGTACTGCAGAGTACATCCATTTCCCCAGCACAGTGGTGGAGTGCACAGCAAACATACAGGAGTTCCACAGGGTAGCACGTATGCCTGGCATGCTAGGGGCAATAGACTGCACCCATGTGGCCATCCGCACACCACCTGGCCCCGAGGGGGCCAAATATATAAACCGCAAGGGCTATGCCAGCATCAAATGCCAGGTGGTGTGCGATGCCAGGGGGTGCATAATCAATGTCTGTGCCACGCACCCTGGGGGAGCACAGGATGCCTTCATCTAGCACCAGTCCACACTATGCCACAGATTCAAGAGTGGGGATCTCCCCACTGGTCACCTAGTGGGTGAATATGCAAACCACATTGACAATCATAGCGCCTGGGGTGGCAAGGTCAGAGGTGACATGGGTAGTGGCCTACATGACCGGGGCAGAGCGATGCTGATCACCAAACTAACCTCCACTTTCTACACACAGGTGACAGTGGATACCCACTCTGTCCCTGGCTGCTCACACCCTACCGGTGGCCCGCGACCCCATTGCAGCAATGCTACAATGAAGCACATGCCACCACACATAATGTCATTGAGTAGGTGTCGGAATACTGAAGGCGATTTCCATGCCTGGACACCTCCAGCGGTGCCTACAGTACAGCCTCTAAAGGTCTGTGGGCTATTCCTGCCTGTTGCATCCTACACAACATGGCCAATAGATGTCGGGATAGCCCGTACAGGTTGAAAGGGGAAAGCGATGGGCGATAGGGTCATTGGTGCAATAGTGATGGCAGCCCCTTGACGATGGGACCCGACTGCTCTGGCGCTGGCAGCACCGGGACACCATCATGGAGGAGCACTTCAGCCAACCTGAGTAAGTCATGGGGCCATGTGCAACCAACAGTGACTAAGGCACAACCCACAAACATACATGGACACACACCAGGAGTGCATTCCATCAAGGGAAGTGGCCTGACATGGAACCACACACACAATCAGGGATGGGTGAGGTCTAACATGCCACACGGATGGACACACACACACACGTGCACACACACAAAGCACCAGACATGCACAAAGGGTAGGAAGCACACCGACCCAGAGTGCCACCCCTAGCCACACACATGTCCACAGACCACCACGCCCACTGCCTGTCCATGTGCTTGTGTCAGATGCTGATCACCATTGCACACTGGTGTACAGCACAATGCAGGCATCATCATGCACAATCAACTGTGGACAGCAGCCAGGATGGTGTGAAGATGGACTGTGTGTCCGCTTGCAGGGTCGGGTGCCCACCCATGCAATGCCCGCTGATAGACACAATGCACACTGGGCAGCACCAGACAGTAGCTGCATTGGGAGACAGGTCAGTCATGCGACACAGTGCCCCAGCCACCATGGATGCGTGGGCAGCCCCACCAAGACCCGCCAGCACTGACAGGCCAACCACTGGCCTCATGGGGTGGCACCGATGGTCCCCCAGGGGTTCCACTGCGTGAACGCGACCATGCTCATGCAGGGGTCTGCAGCACACCAATCATGCCTGCACCAGGTGTGCTCAGGATGCCCACAGCTGAACCGAGTATCGACAAGGAGGGTGTCTCACGACACTGGGAATGGGGGGTGGACAGTGCACTGCGTGGTGTCTGTGATGCATGGGCACATGACTGTGTGCCCATTGTGGCCATGACAGCAGTGAATGCCTGTGTCTGCCTGTCAATGGCAGTGGTCACATCCTCCCGCAACTGGTCCATCCCAGCCAGGATCAGAGCGGTGTCTCTGCTGTGACGCTCCTCTGCCTGTTCCAGAGCCGCACGCAGTGCATCCACCAACGTCTCAAGTCACGTCTGCTGGTGGACTGATGCTTGCAGTAGGCAGGTGTGCTCGTCCAAGAGGTCATCTGCCTCCTCGGCATCCTGTCCCTCAGGGTGTGTGCGGCCCTGATGCTCAGCACCCCTTGAGGGTGGGCGCTGCACACCAGGACCAGGTCTGGGCATGTCCACAGGTGGTGCACAGATGCCGCCCCTTGACCCTGTACCCCCAAGCGCATTGGCCAACTGCTGATGCTGCCCCTCCGGCCGCCGCCTCCCCAGGCTCACTGGTGCCGCCGCAGGGTCGCAGAACAGTCCCACTGTCCTGTACACACACACCAGTGCTTCCCCCACTGGTGCTGACAGGCACAGGCTGGGACTGTGATGACATGCAGGCCTCCATGGCAGCACCACCCACAGCCATGGCCGCGATATTACCTGCTGTGTGGCCATCTCATGGCACACACGTGTCACTGCCCATGCTGTTAGCGACATCATCATCGGTGACGGACCCGGCACCAGCCCGAGTCACAGCATGCTGGCATATGTGGACGCTGGCACACTGGGACATGGGCAAGGCCTCCTCCACACCTGCTCCAACAACAAAAGTGTGGACAGCCAGGTGGTCCCACTGTCGCACTGAGCCACGTATACCTGTGGAGGTGGATGGGCCCTCCTCCATCTCCATCTGACTGTCCTCAGTGGGCAGGCCCACCACCGCTGACCCATGCAGATGCTCAGGATCTGTAAGGGAAAACAAAGTCACGTTACTGCATGTGACCTTCCCTGACCCCCATAGACAGACCATGACCTACCATGCAGCGATGGGCTACCACCCGTCTGGAAGCCACCACCCGGAATGCCCTCAATGGCACAATGCTGCATGCTTCCAGAAACCCTCTCCTCCTGTGGGGTCAAGTACTACCTCCGCTGTCCCCCACCTATCGCAGCTCATGCTGCCCTGATGGCAGCCACCTTCTCCTTTATCCTCCTCCTGTCTGTGCCCATCTTCTTCTTGCACTCCTGCACGGAGCACTGGTGGCTGCCATGCAGGTTCACTGCACATGCCACCTCCTCCCATGCAGCAGCACAGGCTTGAGGTGTTCCCTGCTGTCCACTGAGAAGCGGCTCCTGATCCAGGTAGGCCTCAAACAGGGCATCGGTCTCGGCCTTGGTGAAATGAGGCCTCCTCCCCCTCCCACCACTGTGTTCCTCCTCTCCCACAACTCGCTCGGTCATTATTTAGCCTGTAAGAATGACAGTTGTTACCTTTGACTGTGCAGTCCCATGCATGTCCCTAAATCCACAGTCCGCACTCCCAAACATCATGCAACTCACCAATAGACTGCAGTAACCAACTATGGCCAGTGCAGCCCAATGTCGCACTTTTATAGCGCAACCTATGCAAATGATGCATGGCGCAACTTTAAGTGGATGCAAATTGCAGTGCTGAGCCATTGAAAGGCTGATTAGCGGTTTTGCATATGATGACTGAATATAGCGCTTTTGCGCTTCGCGCAATTGTGTTGAACATGCTAAGCCAAGGGCAGTTTTGTGACATGAGCAGTACACACCTCACTGTGCAAGCCCCGGTTGCTGACGCAGGCGTCTGCTGTGCTGCTGATGTGCTATGCACAGGAAGCAATGCAGAGCATGGCCACCATTGTGTTAGTGGCACTACAGCGATGTTCACCTATATGGCACTGTGGCACTGGACCATCATAGGCACACTGGGGCAACAGTGCGGTAGGCCACTACTGGAGGTAGCACACAGGCATACAATCACATTACATGCATTGGGTTCCAATGGCGCTGTGCCTGTCCATGTGCCAGAGCCCCTTGACCCTGTCCCTGACCTTTGCCCCCTAGGCACCATGCGTCAGGCATGGTACACCACTATCGTGCTGTTCGGTGACAGCGCAATAGGGAATAGCAGTACTGTACCACGCAGCATCTGCACGTGAGAGTCAGGCTGCAGAGCCATTTTGGCTCACTGAGCCAGAAGAATGGCACAGAGGAGGGCTGCACAGTGGAGCCAAGTAGAACTGGCCAACCTAGTGGCCATAGTGGAGCCACTCCATGGACCACTGTTTGGGGAGGCACCCCTGAACAGGTCCAGGAGCCAGGTGTGGGAGGAGGTGGCCACTGCACTAGAGGAGGCAACAGGAAGGGGGCAGACAGCACAGCAGTGCTGCCACAGGTATGGCGACCTGCTGCAGAGGGAGCCAGACCTGCCTGCCCACCTGCGGGCACGTGCCAGGAGGGGCACGGTACCATGGCTAGGTAGGTGTTACATTCACACACTTTTATCTTCCATATGGGTATCACGGTTGCATGTGCCCGGCACATGGGGAAGGGACCATCCGGTGTTGGCTGTGGTGGTGTTATCAGGGTGTGGGGTGGGTGGGAATGACTGGGTGGGAGGGCACACACCTGGGGGCAGGGGGCTTAGCTACAGGATTGTACTGATGTTTCTCTCTCCATGTTTGCACCACAGGGCCAGAGGAGCAGCATCTAGCCCGTGAAATGCGGCACCACCAGGAGGACAGGGACACGAGGAGGGGCGACAGTCCACAGTGCCTGAGGGACCGGCCCAATGATGGTGAGTGCCATACCTCCATGATTACTATTGCAAGCTGTGTAACAGGGTGGGCAGCAGGGCATGGCCACCATCCATTGACACCACTGCCATGCACGCAACTTGTTACAGTCAGCACTGTCCAGTGGCACTGCATATCTGGGAGTGCGTCAATGATGGTCCATGCGTGCACCGGGTACATGGCTGTGCCACTGCCTTCGCACCACTTAGCCATGTCACTAAATGGCCATGGTAGTGCTGTGCATGACTTAGCCAGTGGGTGTATGCAGTGTTCTGCATGGCTGTAAGTGCCTGGGTGGGCAGGTCTTGTGAATGTGATCACTGTAGGTGGTCACACACCATCACAGAGGCATGTCCCACGGCCATATGCCATGCACAGTGGGTGGGCTGTATGGGGCTGTGCGTGCATTCACACCTATTGACTGTGCTCCCTTGTCCTAGGTGTCCACCAGATGATGGAGATCCGGGAGGCATTGAGGGAGATCTTGAATGTTGCAAGGGCATCATTGGAGATCCTACAACGGATCGACCAGCTTGGGGTTCGCAGGAGGCACCGGAGGCGGAGCAGCCAGAGCAGAGATCGGGGCTCCCATTAACAATCCCTCTGCCCCTGATATCTCCTACCCCCCTGGACCCACCCTCACATGCCTCCTTTCCTGTCCCATTTGTTCACCCCTACCCCTTACCCACCCCCACCTTGTTTGTGGTCCGTCCCCCAACTTTGTATATAGTCTTGTATATAGTTCATTTTGATATTGTTTTCGAATACAGATCTTTTGCTATGATCGCTGTGGTGGTCTCTGATTTGCAGCGGGCTATAGATGCTCAGCTGCAGTGATGTGCATGGCATCAGGGGTGGTGCAGTCATGGGTATGTGTGTGTGTGTCCGTGGGAAGGTGATTATAGTGTGGGGGTAGCTATCAGTCAGTGTCTGTGGTGTGTGTTGTGCCTTGTGCACTGGAAGACTGTGCAGTGGTCCATGGTGCATGCTCTGTGTCCATGGCACCCCTGTCAGCCTGTCCATGGCCTGTGCAGCTGACACCCATGCATGTCTTTGACCTGCATGGTCTGCTGGCATGTCAGTGGTGGCTGTCCATGCAGGGCAGCCACTGTACCCATCACAATGCTAGGTTGCCTCCTGTCACTCATGTGGTGCATGTCTGCCTCGGGTGACACTGTGGCCTCCACAGTTGTTGACCCACCTCCATGCTGTGGCTTGTGTGTGTTGCAGGGGCTGTGCACCACTGTCTGTGACTTGTGCTTTGGGAAAATGATGGTGGTGTACAGGTCCACATTGCCTGCTCAGGGTGGCTGCCACTCCTGTGCCATGGAGGACTGCAGGTTGTGTGTACACAGTTTACATGGGCCCATGCTGGGGGCTTGGTTGCCCCGCTACTGCTTCCCTGTGTTGTTGTGCCCTTGGGTAAGGGTGGGGGTCTGTCCATGCACTGTGTGGCATCTGGTGTGGTGCATGTTTCCACGCACCACTGTGGGTGTCTGCACTGGCTGTTGTGGCCAGTACTGGGTCGAGGTGTGTCCTTGGGAGAGTGTGCAGGGTGCTGTACCACTGGTGGTGGTGTCCGGGGCATGCCAAGTCCCGTGTGGGGTACCTCATGTGCTGACGCATGGTTGGTCTCTCAGCTGTACTTCGGGGGGCTGTGCATGGTGGCACTGTGTATGCCATCATTGCATAGCTGTGTGCTGCCACCCACTGATGGGTGCTCGTGGTGGGGCTGCCTTGCATGGTTGTGTGGTGCACAGGGTTGCATTATCACAGTGGGGGTGGTGGCATGCATGGGATTTGCTGCAGTGGTGGATGTTGCTCCTGGGAAGGGTGTCTGGGGGTCACGGTGCAGGGTGTGATCTGCATTGGGGGATGGTGTGGCACGGCGTGGTCAGCCCTCCTTGTGTGACAGTCACAGCTTGCCAGAGGGTGTGATGGGGCACCATGGCCTGGCTGTGGGTTGGTTGCTTGTCTTCATGGGCCAGTGGTTATTCCAGCCCTCCCCCAGTTATGCAGTGCATGGGGTGTGGGGGGATGATGTCTGTTCTGCTGTGTGTTCCTCTGCCCATCTGTGGCATGGGTGGTGGGCCCCTACCTCCCTGGTTGTGCGGTTGCATTGCTGCCCTGCTACTTGGGGGCATCCCTGGTTGCGCTATGGCACCTCTGGACTGCTCAGCTGACCATCCCTTGTTGTGCTATGGCACATCAGATCTGCTCAGCTTCACCTCCCTAATTGCGCTATGGTGCAGGTGGTGCGATATTCAGTTGTCGGCTGTAGGTGCAAGTTAGCCGGCTCAGTTTTTGAATATCACGCCTCTTGCGCTTGCTGGGTGCAATGGTCTTGCGCTGGCTCCTGCTATTGCACACTTTTTGGGCTCAGTTTGAATATCTGGGCCTGGGTGTTTGGCTAAGATATCTCTGATTTATGATTTAATTGGTTTCAGTGCCATGCATTACACATTTCCAGTTGTATCTGTCTGTTTTCTAATTGCTATCACATTTAGTTTAATACCAAGAATTTTAACCTTAACCCTTGGGCTGCTGACATTATTAGAACATGTAGGAATTATGGACTGAGATGCCACACATCACAATACAGCATGGGTTAATAAATTGGTTACAAGTAGGTTAAGGTTGAGAACTCATTTACAAGAAAGTCTTTAAAATCCACTATGCACACTGCTTATGTAACATGCATGGACATCCAATGTAATAAAAAGTGTTATTTCCAATATGTATGATATATTTCAGAACCCAGAAGTTACCACATATATGTTGGATAAACAATGCCTGTCAGTCATCACCCCCTCTTTCCTACCAGCACTCCTTTCTGAAGTCAGACAGCACTGTCTTCCACTTATACTGGCCTATGCTCAACCAAGCAGGATTTACATGTGCAAGGCACGTATCTAACTCACAGAACTCCACACGTGCAGACAGGTGTGCACCGCTGGTATTCTCCAATGGTCACAAACTGTCCATGAGCAATCCCACCCCCAGCACACAGCATTCTGTGAGGTTGCCAGGGAAGAGTCATGGACATGGGCAGGCATACAATTGATGCCCACCCCTGGTCCAACAGTGGATTTTTCACATGGCTGGGCTTGTGTGAGCTGAGCACCCCTGCAGATGGATGGCTGGTGGCCATGACAGTGTGTGGTGAGCAGTGCTGCCTGCCACCCTGGGACGCGGCACCGATGGACCATGGGGGTGGAGGGGGGTGTTGGTGCCATAGGTGTTTGTGTGTGTGGGGGGGTTGATAGACAGCGGTGTGTGCGACAGGAACCAGGACAGCCATGTGTCCATGCATGTGGGTGAGGGGGGTTGCACCACCTTGGGCAGGTGCCCAGGGGGTCCTGTGATCAGTGGACAGGTGCAGTCAGGTGGGGGGTGCCTTGCCACACCAGGAGCCTTGCCAGTGCAGTGTTGGGCAGTGGGCAGCATGGGCATGATGGTACCACCCTGGGGTGGGCATACAGCTGTGGGAGATGGGGCAGCACCATATATTGGAGTGGTCATCTTCTAGGGTGCTGGGCCACACCTAGCTCTCTCTGTAGGGAATGCCCACCTGCCTCAACGCCGTTCTCTTGTCTGGTGTGCATGGAGGCTGGGTGCATTGGGGACTTACAGCATGGTTTAAATCACATCTCGGCTGCCCCCCATGCGCCCCAGTGTGCAGCACAATGCAGCTTTGTGCATGCTGCATTGTGCTGGCATGCCTCCCACAAGTCCTCTGTGTGTAGACATCCATGTGTGGGGGGGGGTTATGTGAATAGGCATTGCACACCCCATTTTGTGAATGCTGCACAGGCGGTGCAATGGTTGCAGAGTGTCTCTGTGCTTCACACACACAGCATGGAGGCGCTCTGCTCCTTCGATCATAGGCCCTTAAAGTTTGCCAGGATTAAACCTAAGTCTGCAGCATTCTGCAGCATGCTGCAGCAGACTTACTGAGGTAAACAATGTAATTTCAATGGGAATTAGTCTCTTTTGTCATGCAGGAAACTGTGACACTATGCTTCATCCTGGCAGTGTCATAGTTTCCTGCATGACTGAAGGGACTAATTCCCATTAAAATTACATTGTTTACTGCAGTAACTTTGCTGCAGAATGCTGCAGAATTGGATTGAATCCTGATGCGCGTCACTGTACTTCCCTTACCTTCCTCTGCCTTTCATTTGCTCCATTTTCTCAGCCTGAAAGAGCCACTTCTCCCAAACTAACCGCAACAGAAAATGTGGAGATATCTACTTTTTTTTTTTGTTACAAAAATGGCCACCACTTGGGACTCAGTCTCACACAACTGATCCACTTGCACTTTCCAACATACTGTATGATGTTCAGTTCAAAGAAGGAACACACAACGAAACATCATCTTAAAACAAGCATTTGTCAATGCCAAATGTTTGCTTGCTGGTATCAGCATTAGAAATGCAGGCGTTAGACAGATGCAGAATAGGAATAGCAGTGAAGTATTGAACTTCATGCCAACCCCACCTCCATCCTGTAGAGACGGACAGGCATTGGGGTAAGTGTTTGGTTCATCGCCCATGACAGTGACGTCATGTCACCTCACCCTATTCTGCAGACACCGACATGTGTTGAGATGTGCCTTGGGGTGTTTGGCTTTACAGTCATCCCATTCCATAAGGACATATGCTGAAATGGATGTAGCATAGGAGAATGAGGTGAAGTCTGGGTCTGAAGAGTCCAAGGAACACCTCGATGCCTGTTAGTGGCTGGGGGAGGTAGGATAGCATGGGCAGTAAAGTCAGCAATCCAAAGGCACACCCCGATGCCTGTCAGTCTTTACAGGGTGGGACATTATAGTTAGAAACCCTAACACATCGGGCGTTTGTTGATATTTACACTACAAATTTTCAACATGGTCTTTTTGTGACCCCACCTCCTGAAAGCATTTGCAACCTCTTCTCATGAAGAGTGGCAGTGTGATTTTGCCAATGTGTCCTGAACTTTGAGTTCCAACAGCGACCGTGCCATTCTGTGCCACATGTATGAAAACACAGATCGGGCAAGATGTGAAGAATGAGAGCTGTACCATATATAGGGAAATGTGAAGAGATGGCAATGTTGAAAATCTGTAGTGGTAATATGAAAAATGCTCGCACTTTTGAGTATACATGTGTAACACAGTCATTTTATGGACTTTCGTCATCAAATTTTCAACATAGGCATTTTAGGTCCTCTGCTCATGGACTGCATCACTGTGAGTTTCCCAATGTGTCCTGAACACAGATTTCCCACAGTGATCACACTATTTTGCGCCGGAAGTGCAAAAACACATTTTGGCCAGGATGTGAAAAATGACAGCTGTATTCTTCATAAGGAGGTGTGGAAAAATAGCAATGTTGAAAATTTGGAGTGAAAAAATTACAAATGTGCCAAGTTACAAGCTTGCACCGAAGTTGAAAAAACCCTATTTATGTTTACCGGCATGGTTTCAGTTCGCGGTTTGCTTTGAAGGGTGCAGACATGTTCCCAGTCCACCGAAGATCATTGCACTGGACTCCAGAGGTAAGTATGGGGTGAGCGGAGTGTGTGGGGAGGCAGGATGTGCAGAGTGTGGGCACAGGTTGGGGGGCAGGGCCACTGAACTGAACGAGGGACCGTTTTCTGATTTACAGGTAAAAAGAAAACAGTGCAGGACTTGTTTTTTTAACAGAGACATTTAGCACACTGAGGTGGGCTCCAGCATGCCAACTGAGTGGTTTTTTTTGGGAGGGGTGGCTGTAGCCAATGGGGGATTGGGCATCCCCATCAGCACATGTGGAGGGACACAAGAGCCAGGGGAAATTGGGCACCCCTCTCGGCACAAACCTACTTTTTTGGGGGGGACATTATGCCAACAGGAAGTGGGCTCCCTCATCAGCAAATTAAACTGGGATGGGGGGACTGAAGCTGATGGGGATTGGGGCCCCCATCAGCAAACAAAGACTGTTTTGGTGGTGCACATGCTGCCCAGGGGGACTGGGCAACCTCTCGGCAGTGGGGGATGAATAATATTGTTTGTGAACATGGCAGCAAGCCACCACCATGTTCACAAACAATATTACACTAGGTAACGTTCTGCCCTGCAATGACAGGTCACTGCCCCATTGCAGCAGAATGGCTGACGCGGCAATGAAGAGGCAGCCCCTGATTGCTACAGTGAAAACATTACAGGTTGGTGGCAGTTTTGGAAGCCAGTGTCATCAGCACACTGTGCCTCCATTGGTCCACCAGCGCGAAGCCCCCAAATGCAATGCCTCCATTGGCTTTCACAGTGCTGCACCTCCACAACCTGCTTCTTGCCTAAGCTGCCACATAATGTTTCTTGTGCATGTTCGCAAGCAAACATAAAAATGGATTATCTGCTTCAACGTCTCTTAATGCTGAAATCTTTCAGAAGCCCTTTTAACAAGTCAATGCTGAAAACTGCTGCTTAAAGGGAAAACAGAACAGCCATGTTTTGAGCACTGTACAATCTTACACAGCTCCTCCCATACACAAATACTAGCCCATCACAGAATGCTTTACAAAGCAGAGACATTGTATCCCTAGGCATCCGTAGCAATGCTCACAGCAATTGAGCAGGGCACACACAGAGCAGCACACACCAAAAAAAATCACTATTTATTTCATATTTTAAAACCAAACACAATAATGTAAAAAAATATGCAAAAAACACCAGCCTATTGTATAAACAGGACATACACATGCTGGGGACCATAGGTGTCACATTATTATGAACTGAGGATTGTAAATAGAGGACTCAGATTGAGCCAGAACTCTTTGAAGCCTTGATTATATCAGGCTACATCATCACAGCTTCAAAAAAGTTCCAGTGCCAACAGCCTACTTGTTCTCTACTGTCTGAGAACTATTTTTTTCAAAATGTACTCCTACACCACCCAAAAACTCATTCATAAAACATTTTAAAACCTGTTTATTTTATTTTTTAATTTTTATTTTTTTATTTATAAAACTTGAAACTCAGTTCATAATAGTAATAAATCACTCCAGGGAGTGGTATATCATGGGATATCATCACTTCTTGGGTGGCTGGATGCACTCGGCCTGAGGCCTCGTCCCCAAACACCTGAGGCGTGACAATATCCCATGATATATCACACCCTGTTGTGTCTTATTGTTAATTATACAATGGCAAGAAAGGATGCTGGGCTCTGATTGGTTCATATGGGACTGGATCAGTGATGTTATCCCAGCACATCATCACAGATCTAGTACTAGTACAATAACGACCACATTTTAAATCTTAAAAGAATCACTCCATGCGCAAGCAAAAGTGGAGCGGTGATCATGATCAGCTTCATGGTTCACTGCTCGCCAGCTGGCTTCACTGTGCCACCCTTGCCCACTCCACAAAAACTACCATCATTAACCCTCAACCAAAGTTTTACATTCTCCAACATTTAACAATAAAATTAAATTAAAGTTGCTGTCCTGAAGTTTTTGGTCTGCTCCATAATAATGACTATAACAGCACATTCCCATAAAAACAGCTGCACTCACTTCCCAACGGACAGGCACGTGCCATGTGCCCAAAGCGAGAAACGTCTTTTTTTTTGTGTGTTTTCTAAATTAACTCTGCTGTGTTGCAATTTGTCAAATTATTTTCACTGCTGTAAGTCACTACATCTTTTATAACCAGGGACCCCAAGGGAGCGGCACTTGAGCAGCCTACCATATGGTGCTCAGCTTTACATACTGCTCAGTCAGCACAGGAAGATACAAGGACCAGAGCAGGGGACTTCAAACACAAGTCTGCTGAGGTAAAAAAACAGACAGAGGGATCCACGTACTGGTTACTGACCACAGTAACACAGGAATGTATGGGGGGTCACACAGAAGCAGTGCCAGTAAGAATTAATACTGAATAAAGAGCAAACATATAGCACCAGTGCCACCTGCTGGACAAAAGAAAAAACTATGGATTCTTTTTCTAATCAATATACTTGCCCTAAGGAAGAATTAAAAAAACAAACATTTTAAACCTATTTTTTCCCATTTTATTTTTCATTTTAGTAAAGGAGCCATTGTATAATAGGAATAATGCACACCAGGATGTGTGTCATGCTGGGATAACCTTAAATTCTTGGGTGTTGGCAGCCCTCAGCCTGAAGTCTTGTGCCCAACTGCACAAGACATGACATTATCCCAGCATGGCACACTCCCTGTGTCATAAAGGAATAATGCCCAACAGGGAGGGTGTTATGCTGGGATAACATCCCGCCTTGGGTGGATGGGCCCGAGTCCACCAGCCGAGGGAATCCAGCACCCAAGAAGGGATGTTATCCCAGCATAACACCCACCCTGGTGGACATTATTTCTATTATGCAATGGTTCATTGTTTTATGCAGAAAAATAATTTAATTTTAAAGATTTTAAAGAATTCTTTTTAGTGTTTAAAAATATTTTTGTTTTTTAAGAGATAAAGGCATCTATGGCATCATCATCATCATCATCAAGTGGATCAGCAGGGATGTTATGCCAGGATAACATCCCTGCTATGATGGCCAACTGACCAATCAGAAGCCAGGATTCTTTTTGCCATTGTATAATCTTTTATCTTTATTTATTCATTTTTTATTTATGCAATTGATTCACCAGGAAAGGCACACTGAGCAAAACGATGCTTGTCTCCCAGTGCAACCTGGGGGAAGGGTACATGGGGATGATAACACACAGGTTATCACTTGACAATAAACAGTTACAGTATACAGAAGAGAATGGAATACTTGATTACCACATACAGTCAGCTAAAAGCATAAACCAGAGGAATACATACAAACATACAATTTACAGTACAGAATATATATAAGCCAGGGATAGGGTGGTGATGCTGGTCAGGCAGAGGAAATTTGGGGGGGGCATAATTTATTGGGTGCAGGTACTGTTTACTGTGAGGTAGTTTGCAGGTGCAGTTGATAGGGTATGGGTAGTAGAACAGTGACACATTTGAGGGGAGAAGGCATTCCAGAGTTTTGGGAATTGGTGCGAGAAGGCTGTTTGTCTGGCAGAGGTCTTTCGTTTGGGAATATTTAGTAGCCGGGTGTCAAGGGACCAGAGGGCATGGGGGGGATGGGGGCCAACAACAGTAGGGAGGAGAGCTAGGAGGGGAGAGCGCTAAGCCAGAATTTAGAGACAAAGTTAGAGCAGTGCAGTTGTCTGTGATTTTTGAGGGATGGGACGGCGAGGGAGCGATAGAGGTCACAGTGGTGGGTATGGGAGGCACCAAGGGTGAAGCCGCAGAAAGCGTTGAAGAGGGGGTCTAGTTTAGATAAGATGGATTTTGGTGCCGCACTGTAGACTGCCACAATAGTCAAATGAAGGGATGATCAACTTCTGCACTAGTTCACACCTAGCCACAATGGGGAGGCTAGAGTGGTTCCTGTAAAGGGTGCCTAGCTTGGGGAATAGGTTTTTTAAGATTGCGTCAAAGTGGTCCGAGAAAGTGAGGTGACGGTTGAGCGATACCCCTATATACTGGAAGGAAACAACGTCAACTAGGGTTGTTCCATCCAGAGTGTAGAAGGAGGTGAGGGAAGGAGGGGAGTCAGGCTAGTCGCTGTCTTGAGCTGAAGGACATGGTGAAAGTTTTTTCAGCATTGAGAGAGAGCTGGTATGACCTGAACCAGAGTTGAATTTTATTGAAGTCTGTCTGGAGGTTGGATGCTACTTCTGGGCTGGTGCCAGTGGTGAATAGGATGGGTGTCATCTGCATACATGTGAATAGATGAAGCTGTGCAGATTTGAGTCAGGTTGTTGAGGAAAATGAAGAACAGGATAGGGCCAAGTACTGACCCCTGAGGGACACCAGTAGTCACGGGGGGGGGAGCAAATGGTTTCTGCAGTTTTTACTGATTGTATTCTTCCTGAGAGGTAGGCACTGAACCAGTTAGTGGCTGAGATAGTGAGGCTTGCATCCGAGAGGCTTGTTAACAGCAAGAGGAGGGAGACAGTGTTGAAAGCTTTTGCCAGGTTGACAAATATTGCTGAGGAGCTCTGTCCATTCCAGAGAGGATAGTGTCAGTGAGTCTTAACAAGGAGTATGCAGTGGAGTGGCCCTTTCTGAACCCAGATTGAAATGGCATGAAGAAGTTTGAGTCGGAGAGAAAGGAGGTAAGTTGGGTGAATACCAGATGTTCTTGTAGTTTGGCAAGGACTGGGAGGAGAGAGATCAGGCGGTAGTTCGAAGTGGAGGAGGGGGCCCCCTTTAGGGAGGGGGATGACCACTGCATGGTTCTAGGCCTGTGGGGCAGCAGTAGTGGTAAAGGAGCGGTTTAGGAGATTGGCAAGAGGTGTTGCTATGGCTGGTGCAGAGAGGTGAAGGAGTTTAGTGTCCAACCCGTCAGGGGAAGTACCTTTAGATGGGTTTCTAGACAGTAGGGCCTCGAGGGCTTCAGTTTGTGTGATAGGTCAGAAGGAGAAAGTGCAAGACCCTAGCATGTTAGGGCTCCTGTGTAAGGTTGGGTGGAGCAGTGGGGGCAGGGAGGAGAGGAGAGGAGAGGAGAGTTGAGGCACAAGAGGTAAAGTATGTGTTGAACTCTGCAGCCACTACCTCCAGGTCAGAGAGGAGTGAGATGTTAACTTTTAGGAACGGTGTTGGATTGCAGCCAGAAGGGGAGGAGAGGGAGTGGATGACCTTCCAGAACTTGGAAGGGCTATTTAGATTTGACTGGAGGGAGGAGTTGAAGTATTCCACTTTAGCGAGCTGAGTTGCTCTGGTGCACTTGTTGCGCTGTCCAGTGCTGAGTGAGTGAAATCTTGTAGAGCCTGAATTTATGCATTTTCCATGCTTTGTCATGGGCATTTTGGCAAGCTGTAAGTTCTTGAGTGATCCAAGGTAAGTGGTTGCCACGTACCGTAGTGAGACATAGTGGGGCATGTGTATTCCAGATACTGAGGGACATGTCATGGAAGTGTGTGAGGGCAGTGTCAATGGAGCAGAGTGACATAGGAGTTGCCCAGTTTGCAAGGGCTAGGTCTTCGAGCACGGAGGTAAGGTTGAGGGATTTATAGGACCATTGGATTAGAAACCTTGGGGCAGATGTAGGGCAGTGAATTTTCCTGATCAGGTAAATACTGTGGTGGTCACACAGGGAATTAGGGAGCAGACCAGCTTGAATGACCCAGTGGGACTGGGTGGTGAGTGCCCAGTCTATAACTAAGTGGTGTTCAGACTTGGGGTTTAGGTGGGTGGGCTCAGTGATTGATTGTGACAGGTTTAGTGCTCAGATGGCTGTACGGGTTTTGTTGAGGGAATGAGATAACAAGCTGTGGTTGACCTTGGGCACATCACTCATGGATTACATCACCACGCCATTACCATAAATCAAACTGCTCTTACGCAGACAAATTATGTATGACAAGGTCCAGAATGCATATCCCTATATGTGACACATACAATCATCATTCAAAGACAAGTACATTAGTCTCACAAAACAAGATGCCTGATGCACAAACCAATATATCTGACATATAATACAAACTGCTATGCAAAAAACTGACATACTCTATACAAATCACTACATGACAAGCACTGTCTGTATGATTTTGGGCCAGATTGGCACCTCATATTTTTCTTCTGACACAATCTATATCTTTAAGTTTCTGTGATTTTATGTTTTATGACTGCTGGCTCATTTACAGGTGCCGACGCAAGTTTCACGTTTTTTTCTTCTGCTACCTGAAGGTTATGGGCATGCACTTTATTCCATAAAACATTGTTTTGTCTTTCTCCATAAGCAGCTTAAAGAATTAAAAATGTACTGCACTGTAGCAGGAAGCTCATTATTTTAGCAGGTTCTGGGGACAAGTGAGAGATAACCATGGTGTTAATGATGCCAAGCCAAGATATGCATTGTAATATGACAGGAAAGAAATGTCAGTTACATTGTACTGTTCAATGTTCACAGATAAATACTGTGCCATATGCCTGCCTTCCCACCTTAAATGTTGACCTTCAGAGGCAGTGCAATGGCTAAGCTGAAGATGAAAGAAAATCAAGATATGACAAAGAACTTATTTTGGAACAAGAACTTGTCAGTATATGGTGCTACCATAATCTCAGTGCTAAAGAATATTCTTTTGTTTCAAAATCTAATTGTTCGTTCTCCTAGTCAGATAATCTTTTGGTATCAAAATCCTTGAAAAAGGAACTATTTGTATAGCTATTATAAATAGTATTATATTATCAGATCACAAAATGGTCCATATATCCATTGTTCCACATTTAAATGCAAAACAAAAAGAAAGACAATGCCAGTTTGGCAAAAAATTACTAAGGGAAATTAATATGGGGCCTGAATTTCAAACAGAGATGCAGGGCTTGTGACCATGCCCTGCATACCCACAAAGTTCACCACACCTGTATCCAAGGGTTTAACACAACTTGTTCCCAATTTTAGAACACTGGAGGCAGGTTGATTCAGTGCCCTCAATTTATGGTGCCTTATGACAAAGCTGTGGCACAAATCCTGTAAACCAGTTTCCCCATGGGTGAAGAGATACTTCAGAGAGCAGCTGGTGGAACTGTTCTGTCGCCACAAGGGACTTGTGGCATGGGGGTTGCAGCAGCCTGTTTTGGAAAATTGCACTGTGGCACAGGTTTGATGCAAGTCACCACTTGCGTCAAACACTCAGCTGCAAGTCCCTTGTGGCAATGGCATGGCTTTCTAAAATAGGGCCCATATGACTTAATAGTGCCTTTGATTGTTTTTTTATGGTATAAGAGATCATAATCATGAGGTTTGGGTGAGAGCACTACAAAGTAAAGCAAACAGTTCTGAATGACAACCTCACAAGAGGGAGTGAGCTTGTGGATATGTCAGTGGCCATTCCTAAGTGACAACAATCTCAGGGCTGTGAGAGTGTGCAAGCTAGTTTTACCTTATGCAAAACATTCCCTAGTGTGCAAAGTGTGGTTGAGAAGAAAAACAGAAAATACAAAAAGCCAAAAAAAAAAAAAAAAGAAAGAAAGAATTCTGTCTAGCTGCTGTCATCTATTTACTAACTGAGGCTGCAGAGGAAGTTGCTGTGAGCTGTACTTCCCTCATTGGGTACAGGGAACTACAAGTGTAAGACTTTATTTTAGTACTTATAGTGATAATTTTTAGTGAAGGACAGGTGGAGGGTCTAGAAAGTTAACCAATGGATGACTAGCAGTACAGTTTTAAAAGAAAATACTTTTTTGAGCAAGGTGTGCATAGAGCACAAGGAAAGCAACCTCCAGGTGCCATTAAGGATGTGAAACTTGGCTCATGTGAGTGGCAGAAGAGCACAAGGAGTCTGCCTTGTCAGCTGGGGAAAACACCAGAAAATTTTAGAGGTGGGTGAAATTAGCAAATTCTGAATTCACAGAATTTTTATGAATTTCTGCAAATCTTCACAAAATGTCGTGATTTTGTTTGGAAATTTCCAAAATTCTTTAATTGGCCATAATACAGTCTGTGTTAAAGCTAGAAATCTAAAATGTGGCATGCTTATTGACTGAGGCCAGTTCTAAAAGCTTATTAAGTTTCATGACATTTTGTTGCAGAGTAGAGAAGTTGTAGGGGAGCCTAATCTAGCAATTTAATGTCCATGTGAACCTTTCTGAACATAATTCTATGTTTAGAACTTAGCCACCTTTGGAGCTAGATAATTGAAAATATAGATGCATACTTTCTTGGAAGATTCATAGAAACTGCAAAATAGAAGTTGTAAGGTTTAGCAATGACTTGCCTTCCGACATGACTTCCAGGGTCTCGCTTTCAAATCCAGGTTGTCAGCATGGCAACATGATGTTCTGATGCTGTATGATGGTGGTTACCTTAAAGCCTAACATTTAGGGACAATTAACCTAACAACATTGGTGATATTCTGATCTCTAGCTTTAAACTTATAGGGGCTTAAAATTCAGCAGTTTATGAAATTGCAAAATATAATTTTAAAATTTCTGAATGTTTGGAGGCTTATTCATCAGTCTCTTTTAAAGCTAGAGATCTGACACTTAGCACACACGTGTATGGGTATGGGTAATATCACATACCAAATCTGGTAAAATTAGCACAAATGATTTTAGTTTATGTAGTTGTTAACTGTACATTTAACATTTCTGAACCTAGGGAGGCTTATAACTCAAGTCACTTTTACAAACAGATATCTGAAATTTGGTACACTTCTGTATGGGCACCGAACAGCCAATGATCCACATTTGGTGCAGTTTGGACAAATATATTTTAAATTAGGTAGAAATAACCAAAATCACAATTTTGGGGAAATGTTCTTAGAAAGTCCACAACATTTCATGGAAATGAAATTAGCACTTCACCAGAATTCCAACGGCAGAAGAAAAACTTCACCCATCTCTAGAAATCTTGGTTCAGGCTTGTCAGAATCAATGTTTAAATCACAGCAGGGTTTATACTGGCATGTTAGTATAAGTAGAGCACTAGCATAGTTTCATGATTTTTTTTTATGTAAGGTTTGAACTAAGAACCCAATTCCAAAAGGCATGGTAAAACTCGTGGGGATATGCGAGTTGTGCCATGTGCGCTATGCCGGGACCCGTTTTATTCCAAGACAGGCAAGGTCCCCGGCACCTATAGCCTGTGACTTGTGGCAGTTGAAGGCTAGCACCACAGAAATGGTGTAATGGCCCTGGGCGATGCAAGTCACAGCCCACAGATAACTGCCCCCCTGGACTCCCCACCCCTAGAACAATGTTGCAAGCACCTGGGGACATTGGTGGGGCTGACCTGGTGGCAATGGTGTTTGGATGCACTATGTGGAATGGATCCTGGGAGTCCCTGACATTGAGGGGTGGGGGGCATGTCTGTGCTGGGGGGGTAAAGGGAGACTGACAATGTGTGTGCCATGGTGCTGCAGAGTGGGCATCCATCAAATGGCACTTACGGATGCCCCTTAGACTATCTCCCTGCTGGTCTAACTCTGCTGCACCATAGCAGCTCTTGGAATAATGTAGGTGGTTTACAGCAGTCACCCTTTTGGAACAGGGCACAGATGCTGCCATAACCCACCCTTGTGCCATGCCACAGTAGAAAGTGGGCACAGTGGGTGGCATAGCCCACCTTTGGCACAACCCACGTGTGGGATGGTGCAAGCCATAACTTGGAATCCTGACTAGTGTAACACATGGTGCAAGGTGTGATTTGGGCCATGGGGTTTGGTGTAAACCACCTTGCACCATGCATAACTCATCTTGAAATTGTACCATAAGTGAATAAGCACTTAAGGTAACTTTTTTCCTTATACAGTTTGCACTTCTGTGTGCCACAACTTGAAACACATTGAGGATATCAATCTTCCATGGAATACCATGTTACAATTACTGGTTACAAGCACTCATAATTCACCACAGCATTGCTACACATACAACAGCTACTATATCTTTAACTTTTAATGGTCACTGATGTTTAGAACAGTGTAAGGCTGGAAGTGTTGTGGCAGGTCTGCTGTCAAATTTTAATCCTAAGCAAGTTCTTCTTTTTTACTGAAAGTCATTAAATATTTCCATGTGTTACCTAAACCACATATCCCTCTCTGTCTCTCCATGTGAGGCTGACACTGTAGGTGAACTCTGGTCAATGGAGGACCTCAACATAGTCCATTTGGGAGAAAGGTTCACTAGAGCAAACTGTGCAACTTCAGTGGGTTAAATGTCCCAAAGAAACATCAAATACAATAGAGGAAAGGGTTTAGAGGAGACATTAAATATAACACAAACTGTATCACTGTAGCATGAAGCCAGAAGTCCATATTTGTGGCACTTATAGTCCACCTATTATAAAAGCCCATGCTTAGTGAGCGTTTGATTGTTTAGGCTGGAGGTGTTGAGGCAGGTCTGCTGTCACATTTTATTTTAATAGAATCTTACTTAATTTCTAAAATCCACAAAATATTCTCCTATGCCACCCAAACTGGGCAACATAGATGACCTTTGTGTGCTTCCAATATTGTATAAAATTGCATAGGTTGAGAACTACCTTACTGATCTGATATCCAAACAATACTGAAAACGTAGACCATATTGGTGACTTACATGATTAATTATTCACAGAAGGCTCAATTTCAATGTGTTGCATATGCCACATGTATATAATTCACAAGCAGAAATCAACCAGTAAGGCTTTTAAATGTGCAAAATGTATTTTGTTTCCAGCACTAAAATCTAAACTTGACAAAGCCAAAACAGAATTAATAAGAGCCCATGAAATAAATCAAATATACATTTTTGTTCAAATAATATCAGCAGAAGTCTCACTTAACCAATACAATCAATCAATCAAAATCTTTATTTAACCAGGCGATCACCGTTGAGCAATCTCATTTTCAAGGTGGATCTGGGTAGCAATCTAAATGAGAACAGCAAAGAAATGGGGCAGGGCAGAATAGAATGCTGTAACAAGCCTAAATTCAGTCAAAAATATCCAAAAAAGGGGTAGAGAAGATTAAAACAATGAGTGGTGTTACTTAATACTTCCACATGTTGCATGCAACAAGACTTGTCTGTCTAAGGAAGATGGAAGGTTTGCATGCCCAGATCCAAGAACTTCTGTATGACATACATAATCAAAACTATTATAAAATGGGCTTATGTTGAAACCCATAGTACCACTATTAGTGATACAGTATAATTATCAACTATAAAACAAATTCACATATATCGTTATCTTACATATTGTATGCCTTATTAGGTTTCATAAATAGTAAAATCATTCTAATAACTAATATTAGCAAAATAACTAAAATATATTAATAAAAATAAATGGTCAACCAACATACTTAATTCTGGGATTATATGGAACAACCAAAATCATAAAATAAATGGTGAGAGAATCTAAGTCTCAACTTGTGGAAAAATGGCATTCATAGATGATTGAAATTGCTTATTATCCATTTTATCCAGTGGGAATTCTGTAAAGTGTGAACAACCTTAATCAAACAGATTTGTTTTTCAAATATTACTGCTTAATAATATATTTAATAAGGATTTTCCCTTTAGGAAAGAGCTCCTAATATTGACAGTATACAAAATGTATTTATAAAAAAATATACACTTTAAAATGGTTAATTTTCTTGATTGTACAAAAGCATGAACACAGACATAAGAAATTATACAAAGAAGACAAAAGAGAAATGATCAAATGAAATAAAAATGACTATGTAAGAAACATAATGGAACGACATGCTATGCACAGTGAATTAAATACGAGACATGTAGGGGTAGGACCATACAATCCAACATCATTAATAAAGCCTATTATTCTCCAATGAAATCATTAAAAATATGATTCATTTCATTGGATAATTTTTGCCATTGCAGTGAAGAAAGTGCAGACTTTTATCATGCACTTTGTTGGAATGCAGTCTGATACCAAAATGATGGCTACAAGATTTCTACATGTTAGATCATTTCATTACAAGAAATACACAGCTCACCTTTATTCATGCAGTACTAGACCACTTAGGGTCTTTATTTATAGATACAAAAGAGATAACCATACTTACAGCCATCCAGTGCAATAGCAATGCAAATGATTGTCCTAAGAAACTGGAAAGAAAATAATGCCAGTAAATTACTTTCTCAAGTAGATCTGGAAATAAAAGTTATACTCCATGACATGAATCATTTTAAAAATAATGATGGGCACCTTTGGTATAATTTACTCCAAACCTAAGTCAAAAATGTATTGAGATGCATTTAACAATATGCTATTCACTCACCTCTAAGTTTACCTTATAATAATACCTATAGATATTTATATATGTTTATGTTAAATCATTCAATGACACTTTCACTCTTGTGTTTTGTATATGTTTGTGCTGTATACATAATTATTTCAAATTCTTCTTTCTCTAATAAAAATATTTGTAAAAACAAACATGATGAGTGGTTTTATTTTTAGAAATGCAAAAACACAAAAGGGAAGAGAGAAATGACTATATCAGCAGATACCATTCCTTTATTGAATGGATTTAATTTTGAGTTACAGATAGAACAATTGCTGCCACTCCAAGGCCCAAACTAAACACAAATCTGTCTTTGGAAATTCAGTCATACATGTTTCAGACAATATTATGTGTAAAGAAAATAAGCACTATGGTTAAGTGTCTACAAGCTACAAGAATCTCAGACATAGACAAGAGAATTGACAGTACACTCCATAATAGTACAGTTGTCATTTACATTGGTACCATCAATGCTAGCAAAACTCATTAAAAAATTGCCATTAATTGATTGCACAAGGTTGCAATATATCCATTTCTAGCATCCTCCTTATTCCAAGTGCTTATCAGGAAAAAAAATAAAACTATCAACATAATTTTAACGTAAGACTGACAAACTGCTGTAGGAAGAACACGATAACATGTATTTATCAATAGGAAACTATCTTCAAAAACAAGGCTCTCTTTTGAAAGACAAACCACATCTCAATAAATGGAGAACCAGTTCTCTAGGAAATAATATTAATGAGGCAATAAACAATTTTGATTTAAACTAAATAGGAAGGGGACACAATTTTTACTAACACACATGATTGACAAGAGGGAAAGAACAAAGACATTTTCAAACTAAATTGATCAAAAAACAGAAAATCAAAAATGCATTTTATTAAAAGAATGCAGTCTCCAAAGCCACGTGGAAGAGTTACAGTCATTAACAGATGTGAAAACCATCACCATGATTGCAGTAACCAAGACTTGGTGGACTAAATCAAATACTTGTGGATATACTGAAGGATGATTTTTTTTTATAGAGATAGAGGTACTAAAAAGCATAGAGTTATTGTACTCTATATAAAAGAAGAACTTGAAACATTTGATATGTGCACCAAAATGAAAAATACAACCATTCCAATAGAAACACTGTGGCTCAAAAATCACCAGTAATCATTGTAAAGCAACTGTAATCGGATTATGCTACAGACCATCAGACTGAAATAAAGTAATAAGAGCAGCAATTTAAATGAAATAAAAAAAAATGTGTGTGAAATAGGAAATATAGTCCAAGGGGTTCTACATTTTTTTTATTTATTTAAATCTTGGATTACAAATACCTTTGAGCTAGGGGCAGCACATTTACAAAGGTTCCATGTCAAAGGAAAGGGTTACAAAAAAGGTTGGGAGGTACAGACAACATTCATGGTATCAATGGTGGTAAAGACAACATTCATGATATCATCGGAGCACAGCAAGTCAACTGGTAACTAAGTGGGAACAGTGCTACACACTCAAGATTACAAGCAGAAAACCATAAGGTACATTTGAAGCAACACTGCTAATCAAAGGTGGGGTGGAAGGGGAAGGGGAAGAGTAAGGAAGAGGTAAGGGAGATGAAAGGGCAGAGTCCAGATAGACAAGGAAAAGAAAATATGGCAGCAAGAGGCCTTGTCATAAGGTGAGAGGGAGGAGAGACTAAGGTGGGAGAAGGGGTAAAAGAGGGAAAACGGAGGGTGAATGAAGGGGAAGAAGATAAGGGAGAGTGGGGAGCAGAGGGCCTGGACAGGTCCAGAAAGAAGCGGGGTCAGTGGGATAAGAGCAAGGAGGGGTGAGGTAAGGAAGGAAGGAGGTGGCAGGGGGAAAGAGGAAATTGTTCTGTCAGAAGAGGTGAAATAAAACAGGAAGCCAAGTAAGAACCTCAGAGAGTGAAAAAAGTGGTATAAAGGTGATCCAAAACCCCTAACAAGCTACCATCCTATTGGTCTCCTGCCGACCCTCACTAAACTCCTGGAGAAGCTTTTCCATCACCAGGTGTCTAACTTCACTGCCAACTTTAACCTGCAATCTCCTGCTCAGCATAGCTTTAGGCCAAACCACAGCACCATGACGGCCCTAGTGCAATTCACCTGTGACATCAAATCTGCTATGGACCAAGGCCAGCTTATTGGGGCTGTTTTTATTAACATGTCAGAGTTATTTGACTCGGTTAACCACAACCTGCTCCTGCATCAACTAGGGTCTATTGGTGCCTACCAATTCACACTTGCCTGGTTTTCCAGCTATCTGTGGAGCTGCTCCCAGTCTGTCTCCTGTCATAAAGTTGTCTCTGCCCCAGCCCTGCTTCATTCAGGCATCCCACAAGGTTCCATACTTAGGCCTCTGCTCTTTTCTTTGTTCGGTGCCCTCCCACAGTTTTTTCTTACTCTATGCTGATGACTTGGTTCTCTACGTTTCCTCCAGCTCTATTCATGAAATTACCTCCCACCTCTCCTCTGATCTTCATCATATCCAAACTTGGCTTATGTCCCACTGCCTGGTGCTAAATGCTGCCAAGACCAGGCTATGCTCTTTTGGTCACAAAGGAAATCTGTCACTTCAACTCCGCCTCTCCAGGTTTCTTGTCTTGATGGCTCCCTTGTGGAAGTAACTCAGGCCTTTAAATACCTAGGGATCATGCTGGATCCATCTATTAAATTCTCTCTGCATGTCAAAGCTGTCTGCAAATCAGTCAATGCTAAAACGGGACTGGCTTACTGAGCCCATCAGTTTCTGACCCCTACCACCAGGATCTCTGTCACCCAAGGCCTTCTCCTCCTTGGACTCTGTTACGCTCTGCCTGTCTTCGCTATGGAACAGGCAAGCATCTTGCAAATGTGGGACATTACCTACAGCAATGTCTGTAGATTTGCGCTATCTGCTCCTCATCTTAAACACCACTGTACTCTCTACTCTGACCTCCAGTGGTTGTCTCCTTCCTCACATCGGGCTTATTCGTTAGGTTGTCTGACTGACAACATAATTCATTCTTCTATCCCCTCCACACTTGCTGCTATGCTCACCCCCATGGACTGCCTTGTTCACTCGGTTCCATGTCTTTAGCTCTGCTATCTGCTCTACCAGGATGGGTGAACTTGCCTTCTCCTTCTATGCCCCCAAATTTTGGAACTCTCTCCCACATGATCCTAGGCACTCCAAATTCCACCCCACTTTCAAGAAAGGCCTCCCCAATTACCACACCTCTCTTGACAGTTGCAAATCTCCCTAGCTTCATGAGTCATGCAAATCTACCATTGTCCTGCACTTAAATTTCCCTGTGACCTCTTAATTCCTCCCATCCTCACTCTTCCTCAGCTGCAGCTATGCATTTTGTTCCCTGTCTCGGCCTGGAAATTGTCTCCTTGCTGACTTAGCAACACCACTGTCATGTTTTGTACATTATTAACCATAAATTGTGCCTTTTTGTCTGTTTTGTTCCTATCATACTGTGTGATATGTACCTCCTCCATGTACTATGTAACTTGCACTTCTGTATAACTGTTTGGAATCTCCTATTGTACAACAGTATATACCTATTTCCAAAAACCATATAAACACTACAAACAGGTATCTGCCTCTATCTCTGAAATCAAACAAAGGGGCAGAGGACACTGCAGAGCAGGACACTGCAGCACAGGAGCTAGCACAACAAAACTCACCCAAATCAGGAACCAAAACAAAACAAGCAAAAATGAATTCCAAAAAACTTCTGATCATAGGATATTCCATGATTCAGGGAGTTGATACCCATCTGCAGCGAGGGGTAATGGTCAGATGTCTCCCAGCTACATCAGTGTGGAGAGACACTGACTGCATTGCTAAAATTGTTCACAAAGCAGGAGAAAACATTGATGTCCTGGTACACATAGGGACTAATGATCTTGGCAGCGGGTCAGTTGTGGAGACCAAGGAATACCTGACCAGGCTGGGTGACAAACTATCATCCCTTTTATCCGGCATCTCCTTCTCTGAGATCCTGCCAGTCTGGGAGAGGGGGGCAGATGGCTGGAAGGTCAGAAAAGGGGAGATAGGGGAGCTAAACATGTGGCTGAAGGGCTGGTACCAGGAAAAAGGACACAGATTTATTTGTAGGGAACTGGCAACAGTTCTGGGAGTGAAAGTTCTTTAAATCTGATGGACTGCATCTGACTAAGGAAGGAGTCAGTGCATTGGGGCAGAAGTTTGACGTCTTTGCAGAAACTTTAAACTAGCAAATGGGGAGAGGGGTGCAGCACCCCATACATCAAATAGGAAGAACACCCCTCCCCCCTCAGCTAGTGGTCAAACAGGGATTCAGCATGTTTGCAGTTCATTTGCATCACCAGGTAAGAAAAAAGGTCCATCTCCCCATACGACGCACTGGGGAAATGCCAAACCTCACCCAACAACTAACACACTGGAATCTGGCCAATGGAAAATCATGTACACAAATGCTCACAGCCTGGGAATTAGGATCCCAGACCTATAGGCAATAATGTCAGAGGCTAAACTGGACATAGTAGCAATTAGTGAGACGTGGTTTACCAGTAATCACACTTGGGAGACATCAGTGCCTGGCTATGTACTGTTCAGAAGAGACTGAGGTGCAAAAGGTGGGGGGGGATGGAGTGGCCCTGTATGTCAATGAAAATATCAAAGCTACAGAAACTCAGAATACACATAAGGAGCCAGAAGAACTGTGGGTCGCCCTGGAAACAGGAAATGGGACAGCCATAAGAACTGGGGTTGTCTACAGGCCCCCAGACCAGGGAGTGGACATAGACACATTACTGTTAGAAGATATGCAAAACATGACAGCTAAAGGGGAGGTTCTGATAATGGGAGATGTCAACATGCCGGATACAGATTGGTCAATACCAGCAGGAACATCTGCCAGAACTCGACACATGATGGATTCCCTGCAGGGGAAGAACCTCAAACAACTGGTACAACAACCCACAAGAGACAGGGCTATCCTAGATCTAGTACTGACTAACAGGGAAGGGATCACAGATCTCCAGGTATAAGGTCACCTGGGGGCCAGTGACCATCACATGGTATGGTTCAATTTGGCCACTACATCGAAATCATCACATTCCTTGGCAAACATATGGGACTTCAGAGGAGCTGACTTAGATAAGATGGCCAACAGAGTTAAGCTAGCCATGGCAAAAAGAAACACAGGTGAGGGGGTACATGCAAAGTGGGCAAGCATTAAGGATGCAATACTTGAAGCAACATCCCATTGTGTTAGACAGAAAAGGAAGTGCAAAAGAAGAAGGAAACCACTTTGGTTCTCAAATACAGTAGCAGAAAAGGTCAGAGCCAAAAGGCTGGCCTTCAGGAAATATAAGGGAACACAGCGGGATGAAGATAGGGAGGCATACCAAACTGCCCTAAGGGAAGCAGGGAAGGCAGTAAGGCAGGCAAAGTCCCAAACTGGGGAAACACTGGCAAGAACAGTAAAAGAAGGTGACAAGACTTTCTATAGATACATTAGTGAAAGGAGAAAGTCCAGAGGGGGTGTTGCTAAGCTCAAAGGAGAAAAGGGGGCATGTGAGGAGGAGGATCCTGTAAAAGCATTTATCCTAAATAGATACTTTTGATCAGTATTTACTGAAGAGAAGGTAGGGCAGGGCCCACAGCTCAGCACCTTGGACACAGGGGGGAGGACGGTAAGAACTACTCCCTTCACAAAAGAAAGGGTCCAACAAGAGCTTGCTAAGCTCATGGTGGACAAGGTAATGGGACCTGATGGCATACATCCCAGGGTACTTAAAGAGCTAAGGGTGGAACTAGCAGAGCCATTGGGAGAACTGTTTAGTGAGTCTCTGAGCACAGGAGAGGTCCCAGAAGACTGGAGAAGGGCTCATGTGATCCCGCTCCACAAGAGTGGTAGCGGGGAGGAGGCAGGGAACTACAGACCAGTCATTCTTGCCTCAGTAGTGGGCAAGATTATGGAGACACTCCTTAAGGAAAGGATAGTGCAACATCTGGAATCCATAGGGGTACAGGATCCAAGACAACATGGGTTTACAAAAGGAAGGTCCTGTCAAACTAATCTCATAGATTTCTTTGACTGGGTAACCAGAGTGGTGGACCAAAGGGGAGCAGTTGATGTCGCCTACCTTGACTTCAGCAAAGCTTTCGACACTGTTCCACTGTTCCACATAGAAGATTGATTAATAAGCTGGGTAGGCTCGGGGTGGGTCAGAAGTTGGTCAACTGAGTGGCAAACTGGTTGACGGGCAGAAAACAGAGAGCACTGGAAAATGGTATACAGTCAGAAGAGATGCAAGTCACAAGTGGGGTACCTTAGGGATCAGTCCTGGGGCAGTCCTCTTTAATATCTTCATTAGTGACATTGCAAATGTACTAGAGGTTAAGGCTTGTCTGTTTGCAGATGACACCAAGATCTGCAACAGAGTAGATGATCCAGATGGGGTGGGCAGAATGAGGAGAGATCTGGATAAACTAGCAAAATGGTCAGAAGATTGGCAACTGGGTTTTAATGCAAAGAAGTGCAAGATCATGCACATAGGGAAGAGAAACCCTGAAGCCACCTATAGGCTGGGAGGGGAGTTGCTGGCAGTCACAAAGGAAGAAAGAGACTTGGGCATCATCATCACCGATGACCTGAAATCATCCAAGCAGACCTCTAAATCAGTAGGTAAGGCTAGGGGGATGTTAGGGTGTATTAGTAGGGGTATCACAAGTTGTCAGAGGGAGGTAATAATCCCTCTTTACAAGACACTTGGTTAGGGTTCATCTGGAGTACTGCATGCAGTGCACTGGAGCCACACTCACAAGGACATTAACCAAATTGAGGCAGTCCAGAGAAAGGCAACCAAAATGGTGCAGGGACTGCATCAGAAGACATATGAGGACAGATTAACGGAGCTCAATATGTATACCCTTGAGCAAAGGAGGGAGAGAGGTGATATGATCGAGACATTCAAACACCTTAAGGGCATTAACAAGGTGAAAGAGTCTAACATGTTTAAATATAAGAAAAATAGCAGGACAAGAGGGCAGATCATGAGATTAGAGGGAGGCCGATTAAGGGGAATGTGAGGAAGTTATTTTTCACAGAGAGGGTGGTGGATGCATGGAACGGCCTACCTCAGGAAGTGGTGACTATGAATACAGTGCAGGGCTTCAAACAGGCATGGGATAGGCATAAGGGAGCGATACAGATGAGTATGAATAGATAGGCCACTGACAGAGCAAATGCTGATGGCACGTTTATAAGGTAGAAAAAGAAATGGGCAGACTGGATGGGCCTTGCGGTCCTTATCTGCTGTCAGCTTCTATTTTCTATGTTTCTTTTTGCTTTTACCTGTTCCTTGATTTGTACTCTCCTGGTTCGTGCCTGAAAATAGGCAGTTCTGCCTAGTGCACTTACCCGGTTAGCAAAAGCAAACAAATAAATAAATAAACCTAGAACAATTATTTAAAGAGAAATACACTGATGAAATGTGGATTTCATTTGAAAATATCATCAGGGACTCTTAATAATAACTACATCCAAAAAAGGAAAATAAAATACAAAAATCATAAGGTTAGGCTTACTTGGATGACCAGAAATATTAAAAAGCTGGTAAATAAGAAGAACAAAATATACGCATCCTACCATATAACCAAAAACAGGATTACTTGTGCATCTTTTAAAAAGATCAAATAAAATGCAAAAATGCTTAACAGGTCCAAAAAATAGAAATTAAATTAATAACTAATGCAAATAAAGACAATTGTAAATGTTTCTATAGCTACATGAACACTCTCAAAAATCACAACTAAGCAGGCCCCCTACAAGTTCGTGATGTTATCAATTACACTACTGAGATGGCAAACACTTTCAATACATTTTTCTGCTCAGTGTTTACCAAACACAGCAAGGGAATTTCCTTTAGTAATAGATCTGGGGCTAGATTCACAAAAAAATCGCAAAGGCAGCACAAATTTTTGCATTATATTTTGTGGTTGCCCAGGAGTCCAAAACTGCTACTCACAGGGCACTGCACTACCCAACTGTGAATAGGACTAGTCTGAGTCAGCAGTAACCCCAGTATCACCAGCATTACTCCAGTACCACAACCCCAACATGCAGTCAAAACCATGAGCCTGCAAGGAATAGCACAGGGGCACTATTTCTAATTCAGAAAGGCAGCCAAGCAAATGAGCCCATTGAGAATGCAGGCACTCATTGGCCATTTGCATGCTCATTATGGGTGCATTTGCATGGGCTTTGAGGAGTGCTGTATGGCCCCCAGCCTCTGCCCCATATGGAGTCACAGTCCATGGTGCTATTGTTCCCCCCCCCCGCGATATCTGATCACCAGGCCATGATATAAATATCATCCTCCCTGGTGGTAGTTGCCCCCTTTTCATTCACTGATCACCAGCCTGATACAAATAAAGGCATTCCCTGGTGATCCAGTGGTCCCACCCACCGTTCACCGATTGCCACCCAATATCAAAACTATAAGATTTTCCTGGTGTCCAGTGGTCCCCCCACCTGAAGTCCTACCCTGACTAGAAATAATATTCCCTGGTGGCCAGCAGTCACTTCACCCACTCAATCACCTGCCTGACATTGACAACATCCTTTGTAACCCCCACCCGATCCCCTGTGTAGTCAATATATACATTCCCTGGTGGTCTACTGAACCCCTTCTCCCTGTCACCAATCTCCAGTAAGTGAACTAAAATCTATTCCCTGGTGGTCTTGTGCACCCCAACCCCCCCAACACCATGCCAGGTAGTATCCCACCACCCTGGTCCCCATCCCAAACCCAAGATGGTGACCAGCATATACAGTACATGCTCATAGAATGACAGCTCACTCCGAACTGTCAGTCAATGTCAATGAGAGCATACTGCATACAGTATGCGATCATTGTCAGCTCAGTCATAGGTCAGCTGTGGTGGAGGGAGAAAGGCTGTTCTGGTTACCAGCACAAGTTCAGGATGGGAGGGAGCGAGGTGGTGGGACACTATCTGCTAGGATTGGGGTGCACTATATCACCAGGGAAAAGATGTTAATTCACTTACTGGGATCAGAGATAGGTAGGGGAGTTCACTAAACCACCAGGTAAATGTTTTATATTGACTGTACAGGGGATTGGGATGGGCAGTTACACTGGACACAAGGGAATATAATGTCAACATTGGGCAGGTGATCAGGAGGCAGGAGGGACCGCTATTCACCAGAGAAGTCTTTTTTTTATATTGGGTTAGTGATGGGGTGTCAGGAGGGACTGCTAGTGATCAGCAAATATTATTTCTAATTCTGGCAGGGCTTTGGCTGGGGGGACACTGGACACCAGGGAAATCTTATATTTTTGATATTGTGCAGTGATTAGTAACTGGAGGGAGGACCCCTGGACCACCAAGTAATGTCTTTATTTACATTGAGCCACTGATCGGCAAGGGGCAGTGTTGGGCAAGTTACTTTTTCTATTACTTTCTATTACTTTTGGAAACTTGTTCCAGAAAGCTCTGTGCAATCACTAGCAAGGATGGAGAAGTGCTGGAAACAGTAATACACCTTACAGTTACAATTACTTATGTCTTTTTATACAAAAGAGATACATAACTGTAACTGATTGCATTTATTTGAAGTAACTAGAAACTAACCTATTACTTTCAAAAGATTTAATCTGTTATAGTTACTTATTATTTTTGTGTTGTTTTTGTATAAAAATAAATAACTATAATTGTAAGGTGTATTACTTTCTCTAGTACTTCTCCATCCTTGCTAGTGACTGCACAGAGCTTCCTGAAACAAACATAATAGAAAGTAATAGAAAAGGTAACGTACCCAACACTGGCAAGGGGGGAACACTAGACCATGAGGAAATGTCTTTGGGCCGGTGATTGGAGAAGGGGGACTACTACACCACCAACGATTATCTATATTTTATATCAGACCGGTGATTGGTGAACACTTGGGGGGGGGGTGCACTGGCACCAGGGACTATTTTTGATTTTTCTTGGCCAGTGATCAGCAGGGCAGCTGCAGCACTACCTCCACCAGCCACTACGGCTGTGGAGGATTAAAGCAAGGACTTAGTTGGTGGCATTTGCTCAATGCAAGGGGTCCCGTAAAAGGCTCCAACCATCGCTTTTCCAGTTATTAGCCCCTAAAGTACATTGCTGTCTGTATGTTATTAATAATGTTTAGTGTAACTTTTTCTTTATGCTTGAAACTAAGCTGGCAGTTGATCGCATCCCTCAGTACAGTGCTTACAGCAGGAGTGTACAGCTCAGGATCAGCTCTGTTGTGGGACGTCCCTAGTACAGCAGAATGCACAGTACTGATGTCACTACAGCTGAATGACTTTTTACAACAAACTGAAATCTATCTTGAATGACCCTTCACCATATACTATAACTCTATCAAATGAAAGAAACAGAAAGATTGCACTGATAGGAATTAACAGCCTTTATGTTTTTCTTCCCGGTTTTGGTTCATTCATGACTGCTCCAGTGTTTCTAAACAGTCGTTCTTGCAATTAATTCTTTTTATTAATATAAAACATGAAAGAACAATAAATTGCATGGTCAGAGTAATAACAGAGATATAAGCTGAATCTGTCCGGCGGATCTCCCCCGTAGCTACTTACTAAGACTGCCACTGTTTGAAATCCTTTCCAGCATCCCAAACGTTCCCGACACAGAGAGAGCAGGACCTGCATCCGGAGCCCTTTGTTAATGCTTGGCGCCTTTTTCGTGGCCGAAATCTCCACAAGGGCAACAGAGCCATTCGCTGAGAGGGGTCATGACGACGGAGTGCAGCCAGCTGAAAAAGGCTGCTTCCTTTCTCAGCACAGAGACTGTCTGCATCGCTAGGGGTGGCGAGGGTGGTCGACGGCATCGGGCCCCCACCCCCCATTGCTCCACCACATTAAGATCTCCAGAACCACGGGGTACAGGTGCCAACAGCTGAATCTGTCCGGCGGACCTCCCCTGTAGCTACTTACTAAGACTGCCGCTGTTTGAAATTTCCCGCCCACCTGCCCCGTTCCTTGTGCGGTTAAATACACGGTAGCTCCGCCCTCGGTGTCCCCTACACCATTAGGAAGGGTGGGGGGGGGGGGGGAGCACCGCTGTTGGCAAACGTATCACTGTAAGTCTGAAACAGCTCTAGGTTAACCAAACAAAAGTGAGATTTGTCACAGACGACAAATACCCAATTTGAACAACTACAGACAATCTCTTTAAAGGTGGAATACCTGTCAATATCGAACAATCACAGACTAGTTGTGTTTAAAAATGTTGAAAACCTTAGTTACAAAAGTTTGTCTCTAATTTTGCTATCCAGAGTGTTGCAAGGGATTGTGTACTTTCCCCAACTATCTAGTCAACTAGCTCTATTAATTGACGGAGAAACAGCCACTGCGTAATGCTTATTTCCTAGTCAGGTTCACAGTTATAGGGTTGTGTCTATCTGATCCTACTCCAAACGGCTGCAATTTACCATTCTTTTAATTTGCCTGAGATATAGCCACAGCTCATTGCTTATCTCCTAGTCAGGATCATAGTTCCAGGGTTAATGCTTATTTCCTAGTCAGGTTCACAGTTATAGGGTTGTGTCTATCTGATCCTACGTCAAACGGCTGCAATTACCATTCTATTAATTGCCTGAGATATAGACTCTGCTCACTTCCTATCTCCTAGTCAGGATCATAATTACAGGGTTGTGTCTATCTGATCCTACTCCGAACTGCTACAATACCATTCTAGACAAGCAGTGTAACTTAAACTGATGCAACCAGGGGTTCAGTTAATTTATTTTCAGTGGAAGTCAAAAACTTCCAAGAGTCGAAATCTGGAAGTCGTTCCAATTTTTTGGAAGTCAAAATACTTCCAGGATACCACTATAGAAAGTCAATAATCTAGGAAGGACACATTTATGGATGTTAATATAAGTGGTAAAATACAATTTCTTTCAGAATAATCCATAATTTTTGACTTCCATGTTTGCAATTTTGGAAGTCATCTAATTTTTGGTTTTATATCTGGAAGTCAATGACTTCCTCCCTCTTTATTTTGGAAGTTTTTGCCTTATTTTTGGAAGTCAGATACTCCCAAAATGGAGTTAACTGAAGCTCTGGATGCAACTACTAATCCTAAGGAGGGCTGTGCTTCAAGGGATATAAAACTTAGACAGCAATACTTATTGCACAAAGACAATTCCCAGGAGGCTCAAGATGGCACTCTGCCCTGGTGCCCTACTGCACCTAGCCTGTACTCAGCATATCAGCTTAAATCCTGGTAACACAAGGCCAAGTTAGAACAAATCAAAAAAAAAAAACACCAAAGGGAAAATGCCAATCAGGGGGTCACCTAAGACCGGGAGGTCGGGCCTGTGCAGACCAAACAAGGTGCTCCTCCTTGCTGTTATATATATCTCCATAGTGCTCTGGGTCAACTGGCTTGCTGGTAGACTGGGCCCTGCTACCCAGTTCCCAAATGGACCAGTCATGGACCAGACCAGTCACTATCACTGCCCACCCCCGGATGACAACATATCCCTCTTACTTGCTGGCAAACTCAGTAGAAGTGGAATATGCTACAGGGCTATCCTCCTAATGACCAATAAACCAAGAAAAATTAGGTTCCCACCCCTAACTTACATTCTCTGTCTCCTGTTCACAGCACTGTTGTTGCTTGCCAGGGACATTCAACCTAACCCGGGCCCAGATGTCACTAACACTTCTATCTCCTCCTCTCAAGACCTGGCCTGGATGGTACCCAGGGGCCTGAAGGTCGCCCACATGAATATCTGCAGTCTTCGGCCCAAAATTCATGAAGTACAAGTGTGGCTAGCCCTCTATAATCCGGAATGTGCTAGCAATCTCTGAGACCTGGTTAAAACCTCAGGTCCTTGACCACGAAATCGCTGCCCCAGGTTATGTCTGCTACCGTAAGGACAGAAGCCAGAAAAGGGGAGGCAGGGTACTTATCTATGTGAAGGATACCCTGATCTCTTCCCATCTCAGCCTGCAGGTAAACATGCACCCTGATATGGAATCTATCTTTATACGGATCACCCTTGGCGGTGCCAAACACCTAAACATAGGGTGTGCATATGGTCCCCCTAAGGATACGCTCCGATCCCTTGAGACACTCACTAAAAACCTAACAGTAAAGTGTACATCGGAACTCATCCTTGGAGACTTCAGTCTGAACTGGGCCAAAGAGGCTAGGTCCTCTTTAAATGGTTTGCTACATGAGGCAAACCTTGCCCAGATTATCTCCCTTCCCACCAGACTGAACTATAAAACAGGAAGTCACTCAACCATTGACTGGGAATTGGTATCTAACCCAAAAAATGTCCAATCTGCTGGCACCATGGCTGATGCTCTCAGTGACCACTCGCCCATTTTCTGTGTCTGGAAGAACAGGGCTGAAAAGGTCCCACCCAGAATGCTCACCACCAGGGACTACTCTAAGTGTTCTCCGGTGCAATATAATATCCTTCTGGGCAACTTAGATTGGAGTCCTCTAAGATGTCTCCCTACCTTGGAAGAGGCAGTTGACTTCTTTAACAGATCTATCATGTGGGCAAGGGACCTCCTGGCCCCAAATAAGACCTATCAGGTAAAAGGCTACTGTTACAAGTGGATTACCCCCCCTTAAAGGCCCTAATGAAGAGTCATGACAAAGCCTGGAAAAAGTTTAAGGGCTCCTCACTTCCTGCAGACTGGGTAAATTACAGAGCACTCAGAAACCAATGTAAACAGGCCATCAAGATAGCTAAAAAGGGGTATCTCAACCATCTCCAGAAAACAAACCTCGGCAACCCAAGGACTTTCTGGTCCAACATCAACAAACTGATAAAGGGAAACAAAAAGACAGCCACCGGCCCTATCAAGGCTAATGGGCAGGTACTGCATGATGAGACGCTAATTGCTGAAACCCTCAATACATTCTTTACAAACCCAGACAAACATAAGGCAGGGTCCTTGGTGCCCAACAACCAGTCTGTTCCTCTGGATCCCCCAGTTCTTCACCGCACACTCATTCACATGCAGCTGGCAAAGGTAAAAGAGGTCCTGGCTATCCTAAAAACCCTGAAAACAAGAGGTTCAGGAGGCCTGGATGGAATCAAAGCTAGATTGCTTAAAGACGGTGCCTCGGCACTTGCAAGACCACTCACCTGGCTCATCAACAGGTCCTTACTAGAAGGATATGTCCCAGAGCTGTGGAAGCAGGCTCATGTGGTCCCAATACACAAGGGTAGGTCCGTGGAACCAATTGAGAACTACAGGCCTGTCTCCCTGCTGTGTACCCTGGCAAAAATCCAGGAGAAACTAGTATATACCCAACTTAGGGAATACCTTGAGACACACATGCTGATGTCCCCATCGCAACATGGCTTTAGAGCCAAACATGGGACTGATACAGCCTTAACTAAATTCTCTACTGATGTACTTAGAGAAATTGACTCTGGATCCAACATAGGTGTGGTTTTCATAGACCTTTCCAAGGCCTTCGACCTGGTGTGATCACATACTTCTACTCCACAAACTCCTCCACATAGGCCTGGACAACCATACCCTCAAATGGGTGGAAAGCTACCTCTCTGGTCGCACACAAAGGGTCAGGTGGCAGGAAAAACTCTCCAAACCACAGTCCCTAAAGGAGGGTGTCCCACAATTGTCGATACTAGGGCCCCTAATGTTCTCACTGTTTGTAAATGAACTGCACAATCACTGTGGGAACAGCAATGCAATCCAATATGCAGATGATGCTGTTATTTACAAAGCCTCAGACAACCTGGATGACCTAGGCCAATCCCTCCAAAAGGATATCCTCATCATGGAGGAATGGCTCACCAAGAACAAAATGGTCCTAAATACCAATAAAACCAAAGCCATGTTGTTTGACCCTAGAATCCTAGGACAAGACAGATCACAATTACTCCAAATTACAACCCTGAAGGGCAACAAACTGGAAGTAGTCTCCTCAACAAAGTACCTCGGCCTCGCCCTCGACCAACGTCTCACTTTCAAACAACATGTAGACCAAGTTACCAAAGTAATCCATACCAAACTTGGATTACTGTATCGGCTCAAGGAACAGCTGACCCCCGAAGCAAGGACTGCAATAGCTTCTAGTGTCCTACTCCCAACGCTAACATACACTGCCCTGGTCCTTCAGGGTGTTGCTAAACTGGAGTACGGTAAACTACAGACACTATACAATAAGGTGGTCCACTTTGCCTCCTTATCCCACTCAAGGAGCCACCACTGTGAGGCCCTAGAGAGGCTCAACTGGCCATCCTTTGAAGCTCACCTCAGGTACCCTGTACTCTGTCTGGCGAAAAAGCTAATCAGCCCTATGCCTCCTCTGAGCCTCGACGGACTCCTAACAGTAAAGAGAAACATGCGTAACCTCAGGTCCTCAGGCCAAACGCTACTAGAGGTCCCAAAGGTTAGGACTAAGGCAGGCTGCAAGTCCTTCTCACACGCTGCCCCCTCCCTGTGGAACAACCTCCCTTTGGAGGTGCGAGAAACCCCATTGGTACCGTGCTTCCGCACAAGACTCAAGACCCACCTGCTGTCAATGAGTAAATGCCTATGTTATGGTACCTGACACTACAACAATGACCCTGTGTCAGCTCTCTCTACCCTACTTAAATCTCTACCCCCTGAACAGTTAGCACTTACTCCTTCTCATGTCACAGAACCTATCCTATGACTCTTAGATGTATGTTACCTAATGAATTTACAGTAATGTCTCATTCCTTTGTATGTTCTGAAGCATGAACAAATGAACAACATACTATTAGTTAGACATATACAACTCATAGAAAAGAATGCTCTGTCTCATGGATTTGTAAACTGAAGTATACTGTATACCCTTAACCTGTATATGTATCACTGTCTTCTATTTCATGTACTGTTATTTCCCGGGTCGCCCCTGAAAAAGGGACCTCCGGGGCCCAATGGGCCTACCCGGTCATCAAAACTCAATAAATAAATAAAATAAATAATCATGAGCCTAAGGCCTAGTACATTTAAATTTGTAGAGAGCAAGACTACCAGACAGTGCAGTATACAGTACTTGCTATATCAGTAACATTAGTCAATGAGACACATAATCTACCTGTAACTGATGTGCTTTATCAAACAGCATCTTAATAAAGTAGTTCCACGTCTTAACTTAGGACATCAAAGTCTATAAATGGTGCCCATAAAAGGAGGAGAGGGGCACTAAGCATGTAGACAGGGATGGAGTGAATAGTATTGATCCAAGCAGGGGAGAGGAGAACCCCCTGGACTTATGCCTGCCAGAGACCACAATAAGGTGGGGCATCATATACAGAAGGAGAGATTTTTTTTTTTTATTTCAAAGTTGAGAAACATGTTATTGAGCAGAAATGCTTATTTATAAAGGTTCTTCATCAGAATAACAATTTGTTTACACAGTGTCAAAGACAGTATTAAAAACTGATTAACCAAGGCTGGACAATATTGATTCAGTGACATAACAAAACAGAATGAGTAACGTAAGTACCGTTTTGGCAAAACAGAGTGAACAAAACTTAACATTCAACAGGTAGAAAAATATGAAGCATAACATAGGCACTAGGAGCTATACAAAGGTAGCAGCCCATCTGGGCACTGTAAGAGGTTAAGTCGGTGTGCTTTTACGGCACATTGGAATGGAGGAGAGGCACGTGTGTAAGGAGACCATGTGGGGATAAGGTGCTGGCATCATGTGCAGGTGTAAGAGGGAACCTTAGAGGGTAAATGCACCATGATCAGATGGTGCAAGGAGTGGGTTGGGTAGGGGTGCAGTTGGCAAGTGACAGTGCATGGAATGGATTTTCATTAGGAGAAGCAGCTACATTTAGAGCCAGGTAGGAGTAAATTTAGAAGTTCCTGTTTGAAGGGACCCAGCTTAGTAGGTGTCTTTTTTTTCCTATAAAATATTTATCCTCCCATGGAGCCTGGGAGGCAACTCCAGTCCCTCCCTCAGTGGGAGCTTGATCTTCAGCCACAGCATTTCCCCATCTGACACCCTCTAAATCCCCCATGGGTTCCCTTCATGGCAGGGCTGAGACTAAGGGGGCTCCAGTTTTCTCCCACCCCCTGAGTGAAATCTAGACATCAGGGGTCAGAAAGGGGTGCTGGTGTGGTCATCATGGAGCCTGCCAGCTCCTTTTTCCTCCAGTTTTACTCCCGCCACCCCACCCCCACCAACAAAGTATGTTGGTGATGTGCCGCCCACCTCGCATCTCCCCCTTGCTGATGCCAGAGAGTGATCGATGACCGAGTGGCAAACCCTACCATCCCAGGAGAGAAGTCCTCTGGATACTTGATCCTCTCACTCCCCTGCCAACCTCTGGTGACCTGGGCTTGTTACCAAACCTGGATTGCCCGGTGCAGCTTGAGGTGTAGCAACCATCACCTCAACCTCAAGCACCACCGGCCGGCTTAGTTGGTGTCTTTTATATTACCTGAAGTTCATTAAGCCAGCTTGGTGCCCTGGTTGCAAAGGAGCATTTCAGCTAGAGCTGTTCAGTTGAATGGAACAGCCAATGTACCGACAGACATGCCTGAGGTTGGGTAAGGATTTTGGGCAGGTTGTAGGAGAACAGAGGAGGAAACAATGGAGGCCCTTGGATCCTGTGGTAACTCAAGGAATTCTTGGGCCTAAGCTCAAAATTTTGTCAAAAATGGTTCATGCTACTTCAGTTTATGTGTCTGAGACCAGAGATGGAGCCACTGGTGTTAAGGGGGTCAAAGCAGATCCTTACTCCTTGGCTCACCACACGAAGAAAAGATGCATTTAGTAGTAGTGATTTTTGAAAGGGAACCCCTAATGGCCAGATATTGCTGAGTTGTTTTGTGGACTACTGTAAGCGTGACATTCTAGCCAGAGTAGATAGGGTCCTGAGCACTGCCAGACACTCTTTCACTGAGGGAACATCTATGGTCCTCCATTTTTGATGAAGGAGATGCTTGGCCTCAGAAGGGACCATTAATGGCCCTTGATTCAATTGGTCAGGTACATGACTGTCAAAATGTGGTAGGCCTAAAAGGTGAAGCTGTGGTGCAAATGGTAGAAACAGCCCCACCACTTGCTTGTAGCAGTTATGCACATTCTGCCATAACTCATCTTTTCCCTGGCAGGACCAGGGAATGTGGACAAGATAGGTGCAGGGAGTATCACACCTCCAGCAACTATTATGTGCATCAGACCCAAGGATTTAGGTTGGGTTAGTGTGCGGTACCAGGAGTTTAGTTTATTTAAAAAAAACAACTATGGCTATCAAGGTATGTTACATGGGCTAATTGCCATAAGCCAAACCATTCCTCATCAGGAATGGTGGCTTCTATGGAGGTCTCCCACTTCTTTCAAGCTGTAAGAGTGGGGACAGGGATGGCCTCTAATATTGCCCTATTGATTTCCTCTACTTTCCCTTTTCAAGTTACATTCTGTGCAAATGCAGGAGAAGCAGGAGAGGCTGGGTTCGAGAAAGACCTCTTTTTAGAAGAGGCCATAAAATGCTCCGCAGCTGCAAAAATCTCAGGAAGTCAGTGCATGACAAAATACTGTAAATGAAAAGATTTTTGAAGGAGTCCAGATGAGGAGTGTTGTTGGAGGAGACATCTAATCTGTCTTGTTCACCATATTACCCAGGATTGTAAGCTATTGTCTTCCCCTCAGTGTGCATATTCTCTTAGTGTTAAAGCAGTATCAGATCCCAGGGAGTAAGCGGTAATTTTGTCAGCTTATACAATTTGTTTACATGCTGCAAATGATGAAGTTACCATACACTAGGTTTTAAATCTGGTTTGTATTTGGGAATATAAATAAATAATTGGAGGAACATCCTCCCTTAGGGCTTTCTCTAATTGGACCCAAAGGAGTGGTGGGTTGGAAAGGTCGATGGGCAATTGACCACTGAACACTCTGTGCCCAGTAAAATGCCAAGGGATATGTTTGGAACCAGGGAAGGCTCCAGCCCTGCTTTTGCCAATGAACCATTAGTTTAGCATACTGTAAAAAGCCAGCTTACCTTCCCAGAAAAAGTTCCCCAGTAGGATTCCTATCTTTTAAAATCACTGCTGAGTAATTTCTATTGCTAAATGAGCAAGGAAATGCATCAGTTTGGGTGCTGCAATAATTTTAATTGCAGAGATTTTCCCTCAACTTCCAACAGTTACATTTGGTCATTAGTTTTTTTAGCCATGAGCAAGATTGTTTAAGGCCATGGTGGGCAAATCTGGTGAAACCTGAATTTCCAGGTATTTGATGCCCCGAGGGGACAACTTCAGGCCCCTCTGGGAAATGGCTTTGAGTGTGTGCAATTTATTTAGTGGCAGAATTTCCAGTTTATTGGGGTTCAGCTTCAGCCTAGAAATGTCTTGAAAGGTGACCAAAATGGAGACAATATGAGGTATACAGGTTGGTTTTTTTCTAGAAGCACTAGGCAGTCATCTGTATAAACTTTCTGTTAGTAATCCAGTGAATAAAACCTTGATCCTCGTAGGTCCATCTTGTTTTCTAATGGCTACTACAAGTGGCACAATGGCCAGAACAAACTGCAGGAATAATAATGGGCATCCCTGCCAGGTGCCCCTTGTCACAACCCCACTCAGCAGGTCAGGCCCTCTGCTCCCACAGTGCCAACCTCTGAGCACAGTACTGTGAACAGGAACAGAAACAGGGTAACCCCCCTGTCTGATCTGTGGGTTCAAATCAACCTTTGGTCTCAAGTTCTGGAGGGATTCAAACTGTGAACCTCTTGCTAGTGTTCCCAATATACAGGCTCAGATAATTCTACTCTTTGGGGAAATGACAGATATCTTTTGCCTACAGACACCTAACCAGGTGTACAAAATGAACCCTTAAAAACTCTATTAAAGACCTCAGACAAACTCTTAACCATTTCCCAGTTTGGTAAACCAGCAAGCTTTTGCACAGTGTCAACTTTAACCATATATGCTTCACTTGTCAAAGAAAGAATTTCAAAGGCACACCAAATAATCTCTTAAAATAGAGGTTTACTTTAAAATAGAATAAAAATATGTAAACTGTAAATACAGAACAATATCACAATCACATACAATCACTTAAAAGAACAAGGTTTTAAAGTGCAAATTCCTACCAACCGTACACTTAGACTGGTTTATCTAATGTATAACTTCTATAGCATGAGCGGATGATTTGCTGCCGGACAACTCGTTGAGGACTAGATGTCGTGGACTAATGGTCGCGCGGTCAAAAAGGCACCTGGCAAGATGTAGAAATTAAAGGTAGTCACTAACTACAAAGGGCAAACTGTATTGGCCGAATAAAGGACAAATAGTCGCAACAATCATGTACAATAACTTTATTCAACATAAAAAATACATAGCAAATTAATTCAGTTCCACATGGAAATGTAGCTATAGCAATATATTTTGGTAACAGCATTCAATAATGTGTGCAAATACAGCTGTGCAAATGTAGCAACTAAGCAAGTAATTAAACTAATGTGCAGGTAAGCTAACTTAAGATACTGTGCAAATTATGCAAGTCTGTCTTGCAAGTAAGCTAACTTGTGCAATAGTAGATCATGTGCAAAATATGCAAGTAAGGTAATATAATATATGCTGTCATTATGCTACATTATGAACTGGCGATCGTAAATACGGCAAGCTGATTGGCCGAGAGGTTTTTGAAGCCGTGATGATATCGGGCTACATCATCACGGTTTCAAAAAGCCTCCGGCCACCAGCCTTCTCACTGACAACAGCAAAAACAAATTCAACTGTGCTTAACTTGCTCTCGGTAGAGAAACAAAAATCTTGCAACTTCTCCACAGAACAAGAAAAGCCCAGAGTCGTCCTCAACACATTTTAAAACAAACGGGTACTCACAAATCTGTCTCCGGTGTCCCGAGACTTCGAATGTTACTTTCAGCCAGTGTGGGGCACAATGGACAGCAGCTTCAGCCCAAAAAAAACCCACAAGTGTTTCGGTAACTACTACCGACCATTGCTGCCAACTACGACACGCGGCGGGCTCCAGAAATAAATAGGAAGGCACAAATAGCTTCACCCGGTCCCAGAGCAGGCAGGGGAACCAGGTCAAATGCAGAAAAACAGGGTTCACATCCTAAACCAATACTTGGAGGGTGAGATGCACTTCACAGCTGCACCTTCTCAGTGAGTGCCACCTGTAACAGTGCAACCTGCTGCCCAGAGCCCTTCAGGAACTATTTTATGGAAAGATAGTCTTCCAACACCCCCCAAAACGTCATTTTTCAAATGTTTTAAAACTTTAATTTTTTTACCAATACATCTTTTAAGCCAGTTCACAATGGCAATAAGTCACTCCAGGGTGTGGTATTTCATGGGATATCGTCACTGGTTTCAGTTGATCTGCACTCGCCGCGGCCCGCGTGACCAACTAATTCAAGCGTGACGATGTCCCATGATATACCACACTCTGTCATGTCTTATTGCTTAATTATGCTACATTTATCTCTATGACAGTTGCAATATCTCATAGATACTGCAGCTTGGTTCTCTTTTTAAAATCATCACAAATAGTGTGGAAGACCTTATTTAAGCGTTGATACCTTACATGCTTTCTAGGAGCCTGCTGTCCCAGTTCCACCTGCCTTCTTAGTAGGGACATAGTATGCTGTTCTTGTCGCAGTTTTCTGGCGAGCTTAGCATGGGTCGGGTGTGCTGTTGACACAGTCTGTGAATATGCTCTGTGCCAAGCCTCAAGATCGTTACTGCTGTGAGGCAAATCAGCAATAACTCGCTCATACTGGTTCCAGAATTTTATTGGGAACTGATGCAGACGATGCTTTTTTTTATTTCTGGTTCAGCGTCCAATATAGGTGTCCTCAAAATAGTCCATGAGGCACTGTACATCTTCAAAGTCTGTCTCATCCTGCAACATTTCAAAGACCGCTTTGATGCGGTGTTCTGGCACAAAGGCAAGTGCCAGAATACACCGCACCTTATGTGCAAAAGCCTCGTCCTGTATGTACCGGCTCTGCATTCCCTCCTGCCGTACTCTCCTCCACATAGCTTGACCTAGAAGGAAATTGCAGCCTACAAGCTCTGCATTTGGTATCATTTCTTTTAAAATGTTGACAGCTGCCAGTTCAAAGTCTTCATAACCGTCATGACATTGCTTGCACTTAGTTTTGCACCAAGCACATCTTCCAAGTTCTGAAAGAACTTTCTGTATATGCTCTCACTTCACTCAGGTAGAAGAGCACATACACAGGGTCTGTTGACACTATTGACTAGTGCATGAATAGTGTACAACTGATCAACATCTCTTGGTGCAACCACAAATGTCCCATCGCAGAACCAGTGCTTTGCCTGTTTAAGCACTGCAAGATCAGAGTCACAGGCAAATATAAGCATTTCTTCATCACTGACTCTAAGGGTTCCCCACTTACTGTGAATTCATACTGCAACACATCAACATCATTGTGCCCTCCATGCTGCGAACATCTCGCCGCGGTGTCTCTTGCAAGGTCAGTAGGTATGCATGAGTGACAGAAACCTGTTGCAACCCCTGGTGTACAACATTTCTGGTTGGCTCCTCTGACTCAGCGGTGTGCTGTTTCATGACAGCATGAGCCGCTAACACCTCTACTCGTCCACGTACGGGTGCATGATTGTGGTCAGAGGGAAGCAATGTTATAGTATCACCAAGGGCAAGGAGACATGCACAGCAAGTTCTCATTTCAGATCTCCAAAATATTTTGCCATTTGCTCTGTCCTTCTCCTTGGTGTATAGAAAATTGTCCAGGGCAAGCTTCTGCTTCCCTTTCTGTTTTGGCACATATTCCATTGTAAGCAGTTGGTTGAATGAATGAAGCTTCATAGTGACTGACAATATTTATACACCAGGATGTAGTAATGATTTATTCTAGATGAAACTGGGAATAGGTTCAAGGGAATACAGGATTGAGGAGACTGAATTGTGTGTCTTTAAATTAAAGCGGATGCTGAGTCCAAAATCAGTGATGCACAATCCGAAAATGAAGGAAGTGAAGGACTTTTAATGGTAGTACAGATACTCTACGTTGGGAAAGTTAACATATGATACCCTAAAGTGTTTTACAATGAATCACTAGCAATGTTGCAATGTTTTAATTTTCATCGCGAGATGCGGGTGTGCCGTATTGTCTGCAGCATAAAAGACGGCGACTGTTTGTCTTATCAGCTTTTTGACCATGATGTCTTAACTGCAACGATTTATATCATGGTGTTTTGACTGTATGCCCTTCTATAGTGCTGATAGATGTTTCTTCTTCAGAGACCAAACATTTATATCTCTAAAGGTCAGTCACAGCATAATTAAAACACTGTCTTGGACCTGCCTTCTGCCATGATGTCACCCAGCTCCGCCTCTGTTTATTAAAAATCATACAATTAGGATGTCTTATCATTCAGAAGGTAAATTAAAGGGTACCTAAACAAGCTTTTTTTTTAAACTACAAACTCCAAAATATAGCTTCATATCAAGGTAAAGTAAAAGCTGCTGTTTACATTTATGCTAAAACTGCATTTATGTAAATAACATATATGCAGTTTCATAGCATTTGAAAAATATAAACATCAGCCTTTCACTTTCAAAAAACAGCCTTCGTTTCTCTCTAAGATGTCTGCCAAATGTGTTAAGTGATGAGTCATGATGACATTATCAGAGCCAAAGACGGAGATCCACATATATTCCTATAGGGTTAACTAGTTCTTTTCTCCCTCTTTGTTTTGAATTGTACAAGAATGATCAACACCATGTATTACCTCATGGATTATTTTGATCAGTACACATGTTAGGCTATGATTTTGTTCATTTTGTTTAATTTTATTTTGGAAAATGTTTTGCAATACAGCTGACTTTTCTTTGGCAAACTGCATTACAGTGCAACACTTCAAGTACCTGATGATCTAGTGGTTATATGATGCACTGAATTTTGTTTTTTGTTAACCAAGAGAGACACACTAAGCTGAAAGCTTGTTTGCAGGTGTGGTCTGGGTGCACAAGGAAGTTCTGGGACTTGTTCAGGGTCACACAGCAAAGTACCTGTCTTGTTCAGCTCCAAAGCTCATGCTGTCTTGTTAATTCACAAATAAGGCTTTCTTTTTCCATGTGAACCCCCTGCACCTAGCCTACCTTCTGTTGAATACCCCACCATCCATACCCTGTCCTTCATATTGCCTGGGGCTGCATATGAGCTTGTGGTCTCATGAAGAGAATGATCACACCTCAGATTGTAATCTTGTACCTCAACGAGTTGCGCACACCTATACTGATATGCATCATCATCTGGCACTGTTAAAAAATGCCTCCCAAATCACTCTCCAGTCCACATTCTCAATGTTTGAGCTCTGCTCCCACAGTAGACATTGAGTGGATTACCACCCTTCTGCACTGTGAAGGTAGTACGTACAGTACCCTGCTGTGTTTTTTTCCCCACCTCATTAACCAACAACTAGGTCTGCCTGGAAGGCCAAGTGATAAGCATCATGACCCACCATAAAAACTGCTGTTCATGCCCTCATAAGGGCTGCATTCACAATGGATAACAATATTATTGGCAGGAGAGGCATACTAATACCTTGAGCGAATCCACCTGACTTCCAGTGTCAGTCTACTGCTTTAACTGTGATCTGCAGAACCCCACAGCACAGTTCCCAGCAATTCTTCTCCAGTACTTTTCTGTGGTGTACTCCACAATGTGAGTTGGCTGGCCCTTCCAAATCCTGAATGAGCTATACACAACTCCCTCAATACTGTTCTAACAAACGTCAACATCCCTCCCCCACCTGAGGGTAATCTCCCTACACTGAATTCAAGTAACAGTTTAGATGCAGCCCTGCCACTCAGAGTATTTGTCATCGCTGGCTACTGTCATCCACAGTCAGGTAGTGATCACGATGTTGGCAACCCCACATTTCAGATCTCACAGTGAACTGCTCAGCGTCCTCCTTCACATCTTAAACTAACCTGAATATAGCTGTACCCTGCTGGAATGGCCTCTTCAGTCCCTCTCTGGCATTCATTCTTCTCACCTGCTCTCCACACCAAAAACTGGTGAGTTCGCAGCCTTTCCACATCATGAATGTGGTTAGTACAGTCTCCCATGTTATATTTACATATTAATAATAAACATGATCTTCTGGTGAGCAAGGGGAAGCAGTTTAGCACAGTGGTTTAAGGCTCGGAGCTGCAAATCTGGTGACATGCAGCAGACCAGACCTGGGTTTGAATCTCCCAGCGTCCACTTGCAGACTGTGTGACCCTTAGCAAGTCACTTAACTTCCCTGTGCTCCCAGTTCACACCTGTAGCAAAGCTTTCAGCTAAGTCTGATAGTTCTGGTTAAACCACTAACAAAAAAAAGGCTGATAGCAGCATGGCACAAGTGGAAAAAAAGCCTTTCCTACCCTTGTAAGATCTAAGCCACCTATGATTAGGCACTATTAAATGACGTGCATAATGATGTACACACCCATCATTTAATAGTGCCTAATCAAAGGTAGCCTAGATCTTTTAAGGATAGGAAAGTCCATCATTCCCCTTGTTCCCTGCTGCTATGAGCCTGACTTACTGGAAAGATATGTTTATATTTGATATGTCAAAATAAAACGAGGACTGTCCTACTTGCATTCATGATGCAGAAGGGTGATGAGCTCACCAGTTTTCTGTGTGAGGAGGAATAGTGAAGAATGAATACCAGAGGGGGAATGAGAAGGCCACTCTTGCAAAGTACGGCTATATTCAGGGAAGGAGGAAGACAGAAGGAGAGAAATATGAGCAGATTACTGTGATGTGGGACTGCCAGCACCTTGATCACTACCCGACCCCCTTGTCCAGGCCAACATTCCATTTCCTATAAAACCAGTTCATGCAATTGTCCAAGGCTGTGTGTGGATATTAATGTATGAAATAGCTGCCACTACACATTCACTCACTTCACTACCAGTCTTGTATTGCTTGTAAAGCACTTTGGGATACAATGTGTATGAAAACCACTATATAAATGCTGATTCTTTTTCTTATTATTATTATTATTATTATTATTATTTCCCATGGAAAAAGATGACAAGACCAATATCTATTTGAGTTTCGAGAAAGTATGAACTCTAACATTGGACTGCACAAAAACTTTGCTACAAAAAGTGGTGACTCTAGGGAGTGGTGAAGGCATGGCTGCAACCCCCAGCATAGTAACGCATTTGCTTGCTGCTGCTTCTGCTGCATTTCACTTTGTTGAAGAAGTCTGATTTATTGATTTTACAAATGTTTACATTCAAACAATGGATTACGTTTGTAGGTTCTGTCAAAACGTACTAGAAACAATAATAGCAGAAAATATAAAGTTTTAATAAAAATGTTAATGCATATTAAGCATGCACACACCCTGGCATCCCCATTGTAGCATCCTTGATCCAACATAACCACTAGACCACCAGGTTATTCAAGATTTTTACTGCACTGTGGTTTGCCACAGAGACAATCGGTTGGATTAAAACACATTTTCAGCATGTTAAAGTAAACAAAATGAACAGAACCATAGTCTAACATGTGCATTATACAAAATACTGCACATGGTTTTGACCATTTGAGTGAAACAATTCTATACAAAGGGAAAAAGGAACTAGTTAGCACTATAGAGAGCCATATATCTCTGTCTTTGGCTCCAATGATGCCATCACCCAACACATTTGGTGGCCATTTTAGGAAGCAGGTAAGGCAGTTTTTTTTGAAATTGGAAGGCTGATTTTACAATTTTCAAATGCTCTAGAACCACATTTAGGTAAATTATGTAAATGTAGTTTTAGCACTAATGAATACAGCAGCCTTTCCTTTAGTCACCAAAGGAGTCAGATTTTTGAATAGTTTGTTGTCAAAATGTTTTTTAGGTATCCTTTAAATAGGTGACATCAGCAAAAACTAACTTCCCCATAACCCTTTGATCTAGTGTGTTTTTTTTTGCCCATCACAGACATCAAAGAACCATTTATGACTTAGCACCAAAGTGACATAACCTGTTTTTTTTCTCTAGACATCATAAAAGTTTATGATTTCCATCCTAGCAGCTGGCAGCTTCAACTAAGCCAGATAAACAGGAGATCCTTAATTTGTGTCTCTTCTAGCCTGTAATTATCTCTTGGCTTTTAGGTTAACACCTTGTAGTTGAAACCTGGGAGGGGGGTGTCATTCCAGGAACACAGTATGTCTCAAGAGAGACATTCAATAACACATTTTTTTATTTTACAAAAAGCATAGAGTAATCAGAACCAGCTGTCCAAGTGTCACAATCCTCCCCACCTAGACTGAATTTGGGGGCTCTATCCCCTGCATGGGATGAGCTTTCCAAATCAGTTCACTCCTCATAGACACGAGACAACCCATCTGAGTTCCGATTGGACGCTCCAGCCCTATGAAGGATTGTCATGTCATACCATTGCAAAGCAAGACTCCATCTTAATACTCCATTATCTGTTTCCATTTGAGTCAGCCAAACCAGGGGGTTGTGGTCAGTCTGTACCACAAAATGCTGCCCATATAAGCATGGTTCTAACTTCTTTAGGGCCCACACTACGGCAAGATACTCCTTTTCCACAGTAGAGTATGCCTGCTCTCTGAGAAGTAACTTTTACTCAGATACCTACGGAGATCTTTCCTTCACTGGATGTCTGACTCAGCACTGCCCCAATACCCATGTCTGAGGCATCAGTCTGAACTATAAAGGGTTTGCTGTAGTCAGGACTTGTCAAAATAGGAGCACTGCACAGTGCCTCCTTCAGTCTGGTAAAGGCTTCCTCACAGGCTGGGTCCCAGGTAATTTTCTTTGGCATCCTATTCTTTATCAGGTCAGATAGGGGAGCATCCAGTGCACTGTAATTGGGTACAAATTTCCTATAGTACCCTGCTGTCCCTAGAAAACTCCTGACCTGCTTCTGCCTTTCTGGTCTGGGCCATGCCTGGATTACCTCTATTATTATTTGGTTGGGACTGAGCTGTCCCCAGCCTACCACGTGCCTGAGGTATGCCACTTCTCCCATAGCCACCTGGCACTTCCCAGCTTTGACAGTGAGCCCGGCCCTCTGTACCCTGCCCAGCACTTCCCTAAGGTGGGACAGGTGTTCCTCCCAGCTGGTACTAAAAATGACAGTGTCAGCCAGGTATACCATGGCATACTCCTCAGCACCATTTAACACCTGGTTCACCAACCTTTGGGAAGTGGCGGTGGTGTTCTTCATTCCAAAAGGCATTACTTTAAATTCAAATAAGCCTATTGGAATGATGAAGGCTGACCTCTTCCTAGCTCTGTTCATTAACTCTACCTGCCAATACCCCTTGGTCAGGTCAATGGTCATAAGGAAGGTCGTCCTTCCCAACTTGTCCAGGAGTTCATCCATCTGGAGCATTGGGTGGGTGTCTGACTTTGCGACTGCATGCAGTCTGAGATAGTCCACATAGAAACAAGTAGAGTCATCTGGCTTGGGAACAAGGAGTACGGATGAGGCCCAGAGGCTGTAGGATCTCTGGATGACACCTAAATCCAGCATGTCCTCCACTTCCCTCCTAATGTCCTTTTGGACAGCCTCTGACACCCAATATGCTGTGCGCCGTATGGGTGTCTGTGTCCCTGTCTCCACATTGTGCATCACTAAGGGGATTAGTCCAGGCTTAGTGCTAAACAATGGGGCAAAGTCTGCTAGAACCTCCCTTACTTCCTGGATCTGGTCCAGGGCCAGCTGGGGAGACAAATTTACTGCCTCCACCGAGGACACCCACTTGCTTTCTTCTAGCAGGTCCAGAAGGGGATCTTCTTCATCCATCCCCTCCCTAGGACTACACTCTGCAAACACCATGTCATCCCTATTAGCATATGGCTTCATCATGTTGACATGGTACATCCTTTCTGTCTGTCTTTTGTCAGAAAACTCTATAATATAGTTCACGTCATTTACCTTCCTAACCACTTTGTACAGTCCTTCCCACTCAGCCTGCTGCTTGTCTTTCCAGACCAGAATAAGGACCATGACATCCTGACCCACCATGTACAAGTGAGTTCTGGCTCTGTGGTCATACCACATTTTTTGTTTCTGTTGGGCAACCAACCAGGTTGCTCCGGGCTGTCCCCAAAAGCTCCTTCAGCCTTTCCCTAAACCTAAGGACATAATCCACTATGGGAGTCCCTGGGTGGCATGCTTGCCTTCCTAGTCCTCCCAGATCAAGTCTAGGGGCCCACATACTCGACATCCATATAAGAATTCGAAAGGGGAAAATCCTGTTGACTCTTGAGGCACCTCCCTGTATGCAAACAACAGGTGGGGAAGGTATTTCTCCCAGTCCCTCCCATGCTGTTCAGCGAATGCCCAGAGCATTGACTTCAGGGTACCATTAAATCTTTCCACAAGCCCACTGACTTGTGTTTGATACAGTGTCGTGCATCTGTGCATCACCCCACACTTCTCCCATAAACATTTCATCAGGTCTGGCATGAAGGAAACCCCTCTATCAGTGATTACCTCCTGCAGAAACTGAACACGTGAGAAAACCCCAAGTAAGGCATATGCCACTTGGTCTGTCCTCAGTGAGGATAGGGCAACTGCCTCTCTGTATTGGGTGGCATAATCCACCACAGTCAGGAAGAATCTCTTCCCTGAGAAGCTGGGGGTATTTAAAGTCCCCACAATATCCATTTCCATCCTCTGGAATGGCTGCTTCATTATGGGTAAATGAATGAGGGCGGCTTGGGTTTTCTTGCTCACCTTCCCTATTTCTTGGCACCGGTGACAAGACCTGCAATACCCCTTCACCTGCTGTGTAAAGTTAGGCCAAAATAAATTCTGGGCCAACCACTTTATAGTGTGCATGATTCCCAGATGACCAGACAAGATAATATCATGTGCAATTGTGAGCAACTGCTCATGATACCCCTGGGGAATGACAAGCTGCTTGCCTAGCACCCCTCCCTCTGTGTGCACAGCCTGAATATACATCAGTCCATTTTCCCAATAAATCTTATGTTTGCCGTCACCTCCCTGTGCACTATTAGAGTCTTCCCAAGCCCTCAGCTTCTCTAGACTAGGGTCACTTCTCTGAGCATCTGCAAACTCCTCACACATTCCCAGAGCATAGGACAGGTCCCCTTCTGTTTCTAAACTGGGGTCCCTAGAACTAGAGGCAGGTGCTCAGGATCACTGTCATTCCTAACCCTCTGACAATGGGTCACCCCTCCTTCTTCAGAGTAACCCTCTGTATCTGTATGGTCTACTGCTACTGGGGAAATGTCTAGCCCCTTTTGTTATTCTCCATATCAGGAGACACAGGCTGGGGAACCAGCCTCCCAGTGGTTTCCACAATGGCTTCTGTGGGATCCAGGGAACTTCAGTGTTCCCTTGCCACTTATCTATGGATAACTGCACACACCATTCCTTGTTTGAAATTGTTGCCCAGGATCACATCCACTGCTAAGGTTTTGGCTACAGCCACCTGTTGCACAGTTTCCCATTTCACCCCAGCCCAGGAGAACACTAGCGAGGGGCAATGTTTTCTCTCCACCAGTAAAATCTTGTACAGTAACATATTTATTGGGTATAAGCTGACCAGGCTGTACCAGATCCCCTTTTACCAATGTCAGGTATGCCCCTGTGTCCCTTAACCCTTGCATCTGCACACCATTCACCATGACTGGGTGCATGTGTTCCCTCATGTTCACAGACATACTTCCAGGGACACACAAACAACCCACTTCTTTCTTAGCACCATGTTGTGTATTGCTTGCTCTTGTAGGACACTCTCTAGCAATGTGCCCAGTTTCTTTAAACAACCAATATTCACTTCTTTTCTCTGGGAAATCTTTTCTCAGAAACCTGGAGCTAACTGGTTTCAGTGGAGGCAGTAAGTGTTTTAGTTGCCCTGAAGGCACTCTTTTCCCATTCTGCACTGCCACGCCCACCCCATTCGCTCTCAGAGCAGGTCTGCTCTAGGCATAGCGGTCAGAGAGTTCAGCAGCCTCTTGCACTGTTTTGGGATCTCGGTCCTCCAGCCAGGTTTTGAGCTCTGTTGGGCATGTCCAGAAAAACTGTTGTAACAAAATCAAATTTTCAATTTTATCAGCAGAGTTTGCTTCAATTCTTTCCCACCAATGTTTTATAAACTGACGTTGTTTCGTGGCTAGCTTCTCGTAGCTCATGTCAGGGCTTCTCCTGAGCTTACGGAATTTAGCTTTGTATGATTCAGCAGTTAATTCTAATTTCTTTAACAGTGCAGCTTTAAGTTTGCTGTAATCATCACTGTTCTCATTGTCCATTTGACCCAATACATCCCAAGCTTTTCTGGTAAGTAGCGGGGATAGCTGGAAGCTCCAGGACTCCCTAGGAATTTTAGCCTGAATACAAAATTTTCAAAAGAATTTAAAAAGGCATCCCTATCCTCCTCCTCTTTAAATTTGGCTATCAATTTGCAATTCAATTTGTAACCCAGTCCTGTAGTTCCAGTTAAACCCAAGCCACTTACCTGCTCTGGTGCTGCTGGTTGGAGTCATAGCTTCTCCAGTTTATGTTGCCTCTGGAGCTCTCACTCCTCTCGGTCTGCCTCCCGCTGTTCATGCTCCGCCTCTCTTCATTCTTGCTCTGCCTCTCACTGTTCACGGTCTGCCTCTCACCGTTCTTGTTCCCTCTTCTCCTCTGTAACTCACTGTTCTTGCTTCTCTTCTCTCTAGAACTCCAGCTCCATTCTGCGCAACTCAATCTGCAGCCCAAGTGCTTCTGGATCCAGAATGCTGGTGACTTTCCCCTGCTGCTGTGGCCCTTCAGTGGCACTGGCCCCGCTGCCCTCCTCATCATATCTGGACACTGCACTGGCTGCTAGCCCTTCCACACTCAAGGTTCAGTCCCTTACAGTCACTTTCTGTGACTTAATGTGCTGACTATCTGCTACCATCAGGGCATCCACAAGGTTCTGCTTGGTGGCCTTCACCTCGTACTGGACTCCTCTGTTCATGCACAACTGCTTTAAGTAGTCTACATTTCTGCTTGGTGGCTTTCAACTCATACTGGACTCCTTTGTCCCTGCACAACTGCTTTAAGTAGTCTACAATGTGCACGCTGTAGCTGAAAGCCATCTTCTTCCCTAACTAGGGCTACTCTGACTTGCAGTTCAGAAAAAAAAATAAAACAGGTAGGAACTTGACTGTAAGGCAAGTGATGAAGTTCTGTTTCCTTTTAAAAATAAATCACCGCCTTTTTCTTTTTTTTTTTTGCAAGTGAGCTGACAGTATCAAGCCGACATACTTAACAATAAAAAGCTTGTAATACCAGTCTTATGCTCACCATTGCCAACCAATCTGTCACAACCCCGCTCAGTAGGTCAGGCCCTCTGCTCTCACAGTGCCAACCTCTGAGCACAGTATTGTGAACAGGAACAGAAACAGGATAACCCTCATGTCTGTTTTGTGGGTTTGAATCAACCTTTGGTCTCAAGTTCTGGAGGGATTCAAATTGTGAACCTCTTGCTAGTGTACCCAATGTACAGGCTCAGATAATTCTGCTCTTCGAGGAAATGCCAGATATCTTTTGCCTATGGGCACTTAACCAGGTGTACAAAACAAACCCTTAAAAACTCAATTAAAGACCTCAGATAAACTCTTACCATTTCCCAGTTTGGTAAACCAATAAGCTTCTGCACAGTGTCAGCTTAAACCATATATGCTTCACTTGTCAGAGAAAGAATTTCAAAGGCACACCAAGTAGTCTCTTAAAATAGAGGTTTACTTTAAAATAAAAAAATATGTAAACTGTAAATGCAGAACAATATATCACAATTGCATACAATCACTTAAAAGAGCAAGCATTAAAAGTGCAAATTCCTACCAACCATACACTTAGACTGGTCAATCTATTGCATATCTTCTAATAGTGCTGACAGATGTTCTTCTTCAGAGTCCAAACATGTATATCTCTAAAGGTCAGTCACAGCATAATTAAAACACTGTCTTGAACCTGCTTTCTCCATGATGTCACCCAGCTTCTCCTCTGTTTATTAAAAATCATACAACTAGGATGTCTTATCATTCAGAAGGTAAATTAAATAGGTAACATCAGCAAAAACTCACTTCCCCCATAACCCTTTTAATCTAGTGTGTCTCTTTGCCCTTCACAGACATCAAAGAACCATTTATGACTTAGCACCAAAGTGACATAACCTGGTTTCTTCCTCTAAACGTCATAAAAGTTTATATTTCCACCCTAGCAGCTGGCAGCAACGGTTAAGCCAGATGAACAGGAGATCCTTAATTTGTGTCTCTTCTAACTTGTAATTATCTCCTGACTTTTACGTTAACACCTTGTAGTTGAAACTTGGGGGGGGGGGTCATCCCAGGAACACAGCATGTCTCAAGAGAGACATTCAATAACACATTTTTTTATTTTACAAAAAACATAGAGTAATCAGAACCAGCTGTTCAAGTGTCACACCCCTCACTATAGAAACATAGAAGTTGATGGCAGGTAAGGACCGCAAGGCCCTTCCAGTCTGCCCATTTCTTTTTTCTACCTTATGAATGTGCCTTCAGCCTTTGCTCTGTCAATGACATATCTATTCATACTCATCTGTATTGCTCCCTTATGCCTTTCCCATGCCTGTTTGAAGCCCTGCATTGTATTCATATCCACCACTTCCTGAGGTAGGCCATTCCATGCATCCACCACCCTTTCTGTGAAAAGAACTTCCTCACATTACCCCTTAATTGGCCTCCCTCTAATCTCAAGCTGTGTCCTCTTGTCCTGCTATTGTTCTTATATTGAAACATATTAGACTCTGTCACCTCATTAATGCCCTTAAGGTGTTTTAGTGTTTCAATCATATCATATCTCTCCCTCCTTTGCTCTAGGGTATGCATATTGAACTACATTAATCTGTCCTCATATGTTTTCTGATGCAGTCCCTGCACCATTTTGGTTGCCCTTCTCTGGACTGCCTCAGTTTGGTTAATGTCCTTGTGAAGGTGTGGCCTCCAGTACTACATGCAGTACTCCAGATGGGGCCTAACCAGTGTCTTGTAAAAAGGGATTATTACCTCCCTCTTAAGACTTGTGATACCCCTACTAATATACCCTACAACCTCCTAGCCCTACCTACTGCTTTAGTGGTCTGCTTGGATGATTTCAGGTCATCGGTGATGATGATGCTCAAGTCTCTTTCTTTCCTTGTGACTGCCAGCAACTCCCCTCCCAGCCTATTGGTGGCTTCAGGGTTTCTCTTCACTATGTGCATGATCTTGCACTTCTTTGCGTTAAACACCAGTTGCCACTCTTCTGACCATTTTTCCCATTTATCCAGCTCTCTTCTCATTCTGCCCACCCCATCTGGATCATCTACTCTGTTGCAGATCTTGGTGTCATCTGCAAACAGTCAATCCTTACCCTCCATTCCATCTGCAATGTCAATGATGAAGTTATAAGTTTTTTTCTGCCTGTCAACCAGTTTGCCACCCAGTTGACCAACTTCTGACTCACCCGAGCCTACCCAGCTTATTAATCAATCTTCTATGTGGAATAGTATTGAAAGGTGTGCTGAAGTCAAGGTAGGCGACATCAACTGCTCCCCCTTGGTCCACCACTCTGGTTACCGAGTCAAAGAAATCTATGAGGTTAGTTTGACAGGACCTTCCTGCTGTAAACCCATGCTGGGTAAGAGGGTAGATAAAGTAGAATTCATAAAAATCCTCACTGAAAGATGAGTGTACATTGCTTTAATCCACACACTAAAAAAAACTGCCATATACTACTTGATTGAGAACCATATGCAGGAAACTCCACTCCACTGAATCAAATTTTTTTAAAAAAATCAATTGCTACTGCTATAGATGAAGCAGGGGTAGTGCTAGCCACCTTCATCAGGGATGTTAGAGATCTCAGATGGTCTGTACTAAACCTCCACTTAGCAAATCCCACTTGTGTGTTACAAGTTAGAAAATGGAGTACCACCTCCAGTCTAGAAGGCAGAGCCCTGGCCAATATCTTTCTACTGTCGATGATCAAGGAAATAGGCCTGTATCTGTCTGCCATTGTAAGATCTTTCTGATCCTTTCGAAGTACCATGATAATTGTTTCACTCATATTGATCAGCAGGATTGTTGCACTATGGACCTTCAAGTACACCTTATGGAGGCCTGGGGCACCACCTCCCCCAAAAGCTGATAAAAGTCTACTGGAACGTCATCACTTCCTGGTGATTTATGAAGGGTGAGATTGTAAATAGCTCTGTCTATTACTGAGAATAAGAGATGGGCTTCCAAGCCTTGCCCTTTGGCTGCCATCAGGTGAGTGAGGGGGAAGGACTTTGAAAAATGTATCCAGATGGGACGGGTTGTGTGTGCCCTGAGAGGTGTACAGTTCCTCATTGAGAGTGATCAAAACATCATGCTTGTCCTTCATATCAGAGATGTGACACGCTTTTTGTTGTTTGTGCAACTGATATTTTTTTTATTTATTTATTGGATTTTGTTAACTTGGTAGGCCCACTGAGACTAAAAGTCCCTTTTTCAGAGGTGACTAGGAATTAGTTAACAAGAAACAAATGATATTGGTAATAATAGGTACACACATTGATGTTGTATCACATAAATATGCAAACTTTAACAAGCTAAGTAAATTTACTCAGATAAGATGAGATACTTAAGCCAAGATCCATTTGTTACATCATAAACATATCACGGCTCCATGTCAATTCAGCAAGGCAAATTTAATGACCGACAATTACAGCAAATACATATTAGCGAAGCCAAATTTAGCGATGTGTTTTTTGCCGATTAACATTTTTAGTGCATTATAGTGCACTCAGCGACCAACATGTGCATTTCTTGTTGACTCCTCAGGAACTGAACAGACATGGTTCAAGTTTACCCTGATGCAGTGTACCACCCCTATTTATCACTTGCACTGCCAGCTGCCACTAATTAACAGCACTAACTGCATGTTGTGATGCAGGGGGCCACCTCCCACTCACCCCCATTGCTATGATTCTAACTCCATGGGGCCATTGATACTGAGCTAAGTAGCATATTCTTGATTGCTGTAAATGTAATATGCTTTAATTGCCAGTCACTGTAATATGTCTTCACTATTATGCCGCGTTCGCTGTAATGTACATTGTGCTGTAATTGTAATCACTCTAATAGTTGGCACTGTAATGCCTTCACTGTAATTACTACGCTGATGTGACATGCTACCACATATCACAAATCACAAACTTTGTGGGAGATGATCAAGAAGAGAACTCTGAGGCAAAACAGTCAATATGAGCCAAGCTCCCTACACCTGCATCAATTACAATGACTCCTCCCAAGTAAAGAGTAACATAGGAACATAGCCTTTGACGGCAGATAAGGACTGCTTGGCTCAGCCAGTCTGCCCATTTCCCTATCTATTGGATAAGCTGCAGATCCTAGTTATCCAGCAGCTGACTTCCTCCTACCCTCTACCAGAATTGCCTTATGTCTGTCCCATGCATTCTTGAAATCCTTCACTGTTTTTGACTCCTGTTTTTAAAAAAAACAGTTAAAATACCACAGTTCTGGATTTCTGGAAATAGGTTATTCCAAATTTTTGGAGCAAAGCAGGTGAAAGATATCAGTTTGTTCACATTTCCTCCATTCCAACACCTGTGTTTGATCCTGAGAATTACTACCTACATCTTCCTAGCTGAAAGCAGGTTTAACTGGATTCAGATGGATTGGAGCTCTGCAAGTAGCTGCCTATTCTCATGTTGCTCTACACCTGTTTTATATTGCCATTCCTTGCCTTCTGTTTCAGCCTCCATTTCCTTTTGTTCCATGTCCTGGAGTCTCCAATCATGGGCTGCATAACCCATGATTTGCCCTTACATTGTGCCTTTGATGGCCTCCCATATACTACTTAGAGGCATTTCCCTTTTGTAATTCAGATAAAAAAGGAGATTGCCTCAGCCTTTATCCAAGTTTTAAACTGGGAGTCTTCTAGGAGTAAAGGATCAAGCTGCCAAGAGGGGGATCTTTGGGCATTTGGCCCCCACACCATGATCAGATTAACTGGGCCTTGATCTGAAAGGTATAGCAGAGCTATGGTGTAATTCACCACTGCCCTTATTAATTGGAGGTAGGAACGCTAAAAATTAATTCTACTGGAGGTGGAATATGTGGTGGAAAAACACATATATTTAGGCTCTTGGGGATTAAGCAAACTACAGACATCAATTAGAGAGAATTCTGACATCATGGTTCTGAGAGTTGGGAGGGAATTAATGTGCAACTGTTTGTGGCCATCTGATCTGACTATGCAAACCTCCAGGATGAGATTGAATTCCCCACCAACTAGGATTGGGACGAAGGGGCCCCAGCAATTATCAACAGCTTTAGCTCAATTCATGGAAAAATGCAAGCTTGATTGTATTACTGGCATAGACATTGCCTAACAGCAGAAGGCCCTCTGGGGTCTCTCCTTTTACCACCATCCATTGATCTCTGGTGTCTTCGGCTTGGTGCAGTATTTTCCCAAGCATGGCCTTGTGAAATAAGATGGATACCCCTGCATTAAAGCAAGGGGTGCAGCAGTGAGTACCATGTCCTCTCCACTCACTACACAGTTTCAGTGTCTCAGAGTCATTAATCTTAGTTTCTTGTAACATTTTGCAGCTTCATAGATTTAGTTCTGTTTAGTACCCTTTTCTTCCTTACTGGAGAGTTCAACCCCCTAATATTCCAGGTACTGTAATACAGTTTATTGACATCATTTAATGGTAGTAGGAGGGTGTTTATCATTCTTAAGGGGACCCATAATAAACTTAAGTATGCTCTCAAGGAAGACACTTTCTTAGACCTTGAACTCCAAGTCAGAGTAAAGCATATATATCTAATGTCTCTCATCTGCACCTGTAGGCTAAGCTTCAAATATAAAAAAAAAATATTAACATCATATAAACATACTAAATACCAGAAACTTTGTACAAATCCTGACCAGACACTTTAGCGTTTTTTGTAAAGCTAACAGGTTCCTAGCTGGACAGGGAATTACTCTAACATGGTTAGAATGGACAAAGGATACCAGGAGCTTAACAACTCCCAAGGCATGTACTAAACATATCAGAAAGAAGGCTTTACTGTACCCTGGGTGTACCCTCTCAACATCAACAAGAAAAGTAAGAACATCAAGAGCACTATGGGGTCAGCTCATTAACAGTTCTCACTGAAAAGTAATACCTTCTATTTCATTGTATAAGGTTAATTTGTGCCAAAGCAACCTTGAGGCTTGAGCAAGTAAGTTCTGCTGGTCATCTGATCCCTGCCTCATTATAGAGCATGGGAGGATGAGTACCCAGAACTACTGACGTCATAGTAGTTGCAGAAATTACCTGAAGGCACACAAGCCATTGACAGCATTTATTATTGCCTGCCCTCAACTACATAACTGTGGAAGATACCACAGTTGATTTACTAAAATACTAGGCAGTAAAGAGTGCAAAGTACCCCACTGAGGTGTATGGGCCAGATGCTGCCTTAAAAGGAGGGATGGTGAGGGCCTGTCTTATGACCAAGGGTGGGGGTGGCATTCAGAGCCTTATAAATGCTATCCCACTGCTCCTCCAGGTAGGTTGTCATTGTAGGTCCCCTAAGAATAATGGTTACAGTGCATTCCACATCAGCCACTCACCCCTATGCTACCCAAACATTAGGCAGTTTGGTTCCTCTGCCAACACTGTCAAAGGCCAATCTCCCAGGCATGAGCAAGATCTGTGTTAACTCAAATCAGCAGGTATTTTCCTCATGCAAGGAAGAAGCAAAACTGGTGATACGGGGTAGATGGCAGTTTTGGAGCAGAAATAGGGGCAGAGTCCATTTAATTACTCAACTCTAGTTTACCTTCTGTGAGAGAAATAGTCAGCATGGTAGCCTGCCTGACATACTCACTTCCAAGTTGACCAATGTACTTGCATGCATGCGATGGTGGGGAGGTTAAATAATCTCACCATGTGAGTGTACCTAACATAATTTAGGACAGGAGAAAGAGGAAGAGAGATTTGATGGAGGAGTGGAAACCTACAGTATGAACAGGGGGGCAGTCGGCAACTCCTAACTGGAGAGACCAGGCTCTAAACAGAAAAATCGGCTCTGCACATGCAAACGTTTTCATAGTATTGCTTCACTCTTCTTTTTTTGTTTTTTAAACAAAGCAAGCATGGTCAGAAAGGAGTTTATATGCCTGAGTGGAGTTTCAAACCTAATACACCTCCTCCCATAGAAATATAGAAATACAGATATTGTCTGCAGAAGAAGACTGATTGTTCCACCCAGTCTGTATAGATGTTCCCTTCCTATTCTGTCTCAGTGGACCCTAACTTGTCTCTGGCAACCCTCCCCCCCTGCCCTGCCTATTTACCTGTATTTCCCTATGCCTACTGTATCTCTTGCTTGTGTGATTCCATTCATTGTTTTTGCCCACACTACTTCTGCTGGCAGACTGGCCCAGGTATCCACCACTCTTTTAATAAAGTAGTACTTCCTCACTTTCCTCATAAACTTCTCCCTTTAAAATTTCATAGTTTGCCTCATATCTTGGTGTACTTCTTCATTTGAAACAGACCCTCCTCCTTATCTTCTTCTCCAGTGTAAGTTACTTGAAGGCCTCTATCATGTCTCCCCTCTCCCTGCTCTCCTCCAGTGTGTACATGTTGAAATCCCTAAATCTTTCCTCACAGAGCTTCTTCTGCATCCCTTGCACCATTTTATTTACACTCCTATGGACTGCCTGAATCCTGTCTATGTCCTTCCTTAGATGCAGCCTCCAGCACTGGACACAGTACTCTAGGTGGGGTCTCGCCAGCAACCTATACAGTTATAACCCTTACAGGAATTACAGAACTTTTAAATAATTTTATCAAGTAACCTATGCATTACTGGAACATCATACAAACAGGAAAGACCAGAGTCCCAATGTAGTGTTCAATGTAAATGTTGGGATATCTGAACGTGATGATGCACTGTAGCAATGGTGAAACAGTTCATAGGTCCCTGTTCTTTAACATGAAACATCCCCAGCTTTAACATAGGGTCTGGAATGCTGTACAACACAAGTCCCATATAGTCTGGCTTGTCCTCATCCCTATATATATCAAGACAGCACAAGTAGAGTCCTCCATTCAGAAATGCCACAGAAGAATAAGGCTTGATGTTATGTGCAGAATAAAAAAACAATTAACCAAGCCCCATTGAAATGTTAAAGAAAGCACCTTCCTTGTAACTTGTGCTGAAGTCAGCAGTGATCTGCCTTCTGATTGTGTAGTGGTTTTGGAAAGACAGAAGAGGCAAATAGCTAATTGTGCATAATCAGAGTCAGAAAGACCACTCGCTCAGCCCATGAAAGTCCCTCAGCCTGTGGAAGTGTGGCATACTTGATGGTCGGTGTGCCAAAATGCAGCTGTAGATCTTTGGATTCTCTCTCTCCTGTGATGATACCAGCTTAACTATGTCTAATCTGTTCTGGGTGGGCAAAGTTTCATTTTCAGAATGGCTGCTAGGGGACACTAATGAAGGTAAACTTCATTTGTGGCCGTGAGTGCACCTGCGAATGCTTCAGTCAGTAAGGTGGATCTCAGCCTTTACTTATTTATATATTTACTTGTTTGTTTATTTATTTATTTCAGTGTGGGATTAAATACCTTTGAGCCGTTGGCTCGTTTACAAAGGTTCCAGGTCAGATATCGCACAATACAGATAAGACAGACAACAGGAGTAGTACAGTGGTAATACAGAGTCAAGTAAAAGACAACAGCAATGAAATTCTAGCAGGTACAGTAGCACTAGTTACTTCATAGGTAAAATCACTGTGAGGAAGATAATAATTCTAGGTTCTCAGACAGCTTAGAATTCTTCAAAGAGACTTCAGTGTCGTTACATCTAGAATGAAGGTAGGGCATGCCCACAGGCTGTAGAAGGCAGCAACAGTGTTGAGCAAGCAGGCAGAGGGTGATTAACTGGCCCGAGCAACAATGGGGAAGGGGCAGTCAGCACAGGGCTAGGGGTTATAGTGACAATAGCAGCCAGGGTAGACATTGTCAGGGGAGGCAGAGGAAAGAGAAAGGGGAGGAGGTTAGGAGGGAAGGAAAGGGAAGATAGCTAAGGTGGGGTAGGAAGCAAGGAGATGGAAGGTGGGGGAGAGGAGAAAGGGGTGGAGGGTGGGTGTGGGTTGGAGGGAGCGAAAAAGGGAAGGGGTAGGGTTGTATGTGGGGAGTTAGGTGGAGCATGGGAGAGAAAGAGAAGAGGGAGAATGAAAAGGCAATGAAAATACAGGAGGATGGGTACAGGGAGAGGGGGCAAGAGCTAGTTGATTATGGGTGGGGCAGGTGAGAGAAGTGGCAGAGATACAAGGTCAGAGGTGTCAGGAGCAGAACAGTGCTGAGAACGGGTCAGGATGCGTAGGGACACTCATACTTATTTGAGGGGGTAAGTGGCCTTCTGGCACTTTTTGCCATAGCCTATCTCTTTTGCAGGACCCACTACCAGTCATCCACCAGTGGACATCTTTTTCACTGCCTTGACCCTGATATGGGGCTGAGGTGTTCATCGGCTACAGAGGGCCCCTCCTGTTTTTGCCCCTGGATAGTGGAAAATACCTTTCCTGGCTATATAACTTGTAACAAATGTTCTGCTGCATCAGGGGAATCAAAACAATAAACAGTCCCATCTATGTGTACCCTTAACTGTGCAGGGTACCTCATGTCACTTGTAATGCCCATCAGTGAGAACCTCCATTTGACTCTTGCAAAGGCGTTCCTCTTGTGGGACAGTTAAATCAAGAAATCCTGAAAGTTCTGTAAACAATGCCTTTTCTAAACCAGCAGCCGTCTCTCCTGAGCAAGCCTCAGCACATTTTTGTTTACTTGATATTGATGTAGTTTCAGTAAGAACAGTCATAGCCTTCTCCCATCATTGGTGAGGTGCAAAGGAGTGGTGGACACAATCTATCTCAAGGGGGGAAACGTAGGAGTATTGAAGAGCCCTGGAATGATACTTTGATGGACGCTGATTATGTCCTGACCTTCAGGCCTCTTGAATAGGCTGAGTAGGTCCATAGTGTTCTTGCGTGGCTGATTTTCCATGTCATCTGGCTAGGACATTAAACATTTCATAGCCCTATCCTGCTTTGTCAGCTGGGCCTGCAGCATATCCTTGTGGATGTTTTCTTGCTGAATCCTTCTCTCAGCTGTTTACACTCTCACACCTAGTGCCATGAGGTCTTTGTTCACCTGGGCAGTGGTAGACTTAAGTTTGATTGTGTCTTTATGTATCTGGAAAAGCATGGCTATAATGAAAGTAATTTCAGCTGGAACAATTGCTGAATTTGCTATTTCGTGTGTAGGTAGCTTAGACTTTCTGGAACCATTGCTTCATTCAGACTGTGGGGCCTAAACTTTGCTGGGCAGATGTAAATGAAAGGGAGTCATCACTTTCACTAGCACTTGCAAACTACCAGACAGATTTATACAAAATTAGGTCCTATAGGCTCAATCTTCAAAGCCCAGAAATTGATGCAAGGTGTCTGTATCAACCGAAATGGATGCCAAGTGGCACTCTGCATCCAAAGTTGTGGCAATTCTAATTTTCAAACACAAGCTGCACTGAGAATGGGAGTTGGTGTTTTAAACAAGCACTGTGCCACCCCTGCACCAGAAATGGTGGTGCGCTATGTCGGATGGAGTCATGTGCCACAGCAGGGCTGCTGCATCTCCTACATCATGATTGTGAAAGCTCTGCTGTGGCTGCATGTCCCGGCTGTGGTTAGACTAGCTTTGATCTGATCTAACAGCCCTTGTGCCGCATGTCAGGACTGTTATGGGTGGGGTTGGGGATAAGAAACCCCTAAGACAAACCATTATTTGTAAAAGTTCATGTGCAGTAATGCCATATTGGGCTGTATTTTAAGTGCTGTGGTGCTGCAGGACAGTATTGTGGGAAAGCCTGCTGGTGTCACCATGTGATCCTGCTGTTCACAGTCAATGGAATCACTTAAAATGATATTCTGTATGTTTCATTTCACGATCCAGTACTAGAAAAACTGTATCTATCATACCAAAGCTGCACATACTCTGATTGCTTTCACAAATCGCCTCAGATTATATAGTGCTCTAAAATGCAAGTTATATGATTCCACTTTGTTACAGTGTACTGAAAAACTGTTGGATCTGTTATGCCCTCACTGCACACCTCTGTGTTTGATTGCATGATGCATGCAGTGAGGACATATTAAAAACAATGTTTTTAATGCTCCACAATAGGCTGGATGTATGTATGTAAAATAACTAAATTATGACACATAAAGAATAATAAATATAAATGACTTGGAACCTCTGTTCTGTCTATGTTACTGTCCTGTGTTTTCTAGGGCTTCAGCATGGATCTGCTTGTATGGTTTTGACTGTGCTTGAGGATATCAATGCAAGAAGATATACTAATGCTATATTGCAAAGCTGTGTTATTGTATAGCACTTTTACACAGCTTTAGAATCCCTTACAGAAATAATGATATGAAATGTTTTCATGCTGCACACATAAAACTACCCAAGTGATATGTATGCTGCAAGTATAATTTAAATGTTAAATTGGAACCACAGGCATGCATATGAATGCATGCAGCAAGCAAGTGGGAAACCATGATTTTTAAGTTAAATTGGGAAAGACTGCATGGATGTGGCATGCATGCAAAAAGCAAGTGGTCCCTGATAACTACAGACATAAAAGTTAAGTGATTTGCTCAGGATCACACCATGCACAAATAGGGGTTGATGAGATTCAAACCCAGGTCTTTATGCCTCCAAGTCTTCTGGCTTGCAGTTCAGTGCCTTTAACCACTAAGACATACTGCCTGTACTCATGTGGCTCACTTGTACTTCAATACATAGTATATCTAAGTACATCTGCATGCATGCTGCAGGCTTGTAGCCACTGTTATGCTTTTCTGTTGTTTTCTCTTACTCATCACTCACAGTTGAACTGTAACACACACACCAATGGAAACACATGTGGTGTTTCCACCCCAATACACAAACCTACCCAAAAAAACACTTAATTACTTGTGTCTGGCCTGTACTCCTACTATTTTCTTGCCATAATTTTGAATGCTTTCATGCAAACAGACTTTAAGGTGCAAACAGAAAAGTAGCAATAACTCAACACACACACATACACACACACACACACACACACACACACACAGCCACATGGTCAGTCCCTCCTCCCAAGCACACACACTGTAGTGGGTATGGACATGCTGCTACAGTGCTCGAGTACAGAAATAAGTAAAACGCCTGTAAGTTGAGTACTAGGGAGCCTGGGGCAGGAGTCTTTAAGAGATGATGTCCATGGGTCAGAGTGCAGTGACTTATCCCTTGAAATGAATGGAGTTATTTTTTATTACAATTTTATACATTATGATGGTGAGTTGGAGAATAATGAAGACCACTGTTCTACTAACAACGCCCTTGTTAGTCGAGTGGTGGCCTTCATTAATTTCCAACTCTCCATCAATAATGTATGCAATAGTAATAAATAAACACCCCCAATCATTTCAATGGTGCACATCCCTGCAGTCTCCTTTGGCCTTTGTCATAATATGCCTGAGCATGGGGATGTGGAGGTCAGCTTCACTGGGGGAGGGCAAAAGCCTTACTACAGTGGGGCTCAAATTGTCTGTGCATACCATACCGCTCAACTGTCTGTGAATGCAAGAGATGGCTCTAGAATGTCTGTAGCATCTCTTAAAGGTACAACTTAGTTGTTTTGATTGAAAAGGTGACATGCAAATCGGGAAAATTTCAAATGTATAAGATTCAACAGTATACACCCCAGAGCAGTGCATCAGATTTGGGCTTAAATACACCCAGTCACTAACAAATTTTTTTCCTGGCTGAAGTTCTGAACCCCCCCCAAAAAAAGACATTTGTCCTGATTTTATTCCCTGACTCCATTCCATTCAATATCCATTCCCTATGGGTCATGAAGCCACCCAATGGTGAAGAAACATGAAAAACACATCAATATTTCAGTCCTTCCTCCTTCTCCAATCCTCCTGTAAAAAAAGAAAATACTTTTACTCGCCCGGCCATATGGCCAGAATCTGCAGGCTGGCACAGTGTGCCACTAGACCAGTTTTCAGTCTGCTTCCCCATCTCTTTCTGCCAGAAGTTGGATGTTAGAACTGACCATCACAGGTCCCCAATGTGGTCCATGACTAAGTCACCTCACCAGCCAAACCCACCCAACCTGGGTTGCTTGCTTCTTGCTTGGTCGCTGCTTTGGCTGCTGCCGTACTGCACTGATCAAGGCCAATGAAGGCCACCTACACCACTGTCACCACTGTTGCTAATCCAAGCTTGTTGTCATGGGGGTCTGTGCTGTTTTTTTTGCAAGGTGAGCCTAGTAGACTAAGTAGGTAACTTAGTCTTGAGTTAGCTTCTAGCTCACCCTCTGCCCCTTCAGCCACCAGGGGAGGCGGAGACTCACTGAGAGTAGACCAACAAAAATATGCTGCCACAACACTTCTATTGAAAGTTCAGTGCTCACCGACTCCTCCAAGCTGTAGTGTGCAGTCTGTCTACTCTGTGGCAGGAAAAACAGTGTAGCACTTGCAAGAATCATGTACTCTTTCTTAGCTGGAGCTCATCCTCATCATATGTGATTGTGATGCCGCTAGTAGGTGGAGAGAGTGGGCAACACAATACCGGCACAGTCAAGCAGTGTGAGCACACTGAGGCCAGCTGGGCACTTATTGTGCAAAAGATTAAATCCAAATTTAATGCCATTATTGCCAAACCATAAGAACAACCTAGGCACAAATATGGGGGAAGGGCAACTGCCCCCCCTCTGCCCTACCTAAATGGCACCACTGCTTCATGGTAGAGATTCATTCTCAGGTGCTAATGCAATGGTTTCCACTGTGTTCCGAGGTACTGTATCTCCATGTTTCACGATGTGTCCTGATCATCATGTGGTTTAGTGTCCCCCATTTTGAGTGTCCATGTCCCTCATTTCATTGACAAAATGTGAGGTATGGTGCATGCTTCCAAGACCCTACTCAGCACAAAGAGTGCTGAACATGGCCATAATGTTAATGCTCAATACAGAATGACAAAGGATAAGTAAGAGAGATGAAACAGTCAAGGAGAAACACATTTGTAGCACTAAATATGCATAAGGGATTTGCATGGTCCAAAACAAAAAGAATAGGCTTCACAACACAGAGGCCCCTCTTCATACATCTGGAATGGAGGATGTTGACTGGCTATATACTAGGCATGTAATGCAGTAAGCAAACAATACTTTATACATTAATGGCTATTTAATGACAAAAATCAAAAGCCATTAAACAACTTGCAAAAGGATCAGAATTAATGAGTTTACCTAATTGTTGTGAGAATTCAAATAAAAAATGTATTTTAATGACTCTAATTACTAGCAGTAGTATAATAAATAGAAACTGGTGTGTTACTTAGATGAGATTTGCACCAGCTTAGCTGCTGCACACATGGCAAGTGTGCAGCATGTGAACCTGATGTGATGTTTAAATGATATTCACAATAGCTTAACTGCTGCACTCATGTCAAGTATGCAACACACAAACCTGATGTCATTTTTAGAAGCTGTTCACACCAGCTTACCTATTGCACACATGTCAAGCTTTAATCATGTGAACCTAATTTGCTTTTTAGACCTGGTTCGCTTAGGATCACTTTGTGTATGCGAACTGCATACACACACTGCACAATTAAGCACGTGGCATGCATTCTGCATGTACGCAGCACACTTATATTTCTGTAAGGGATACTGCAGCAGTATGTCTTCTTACATTGGTTACCACAAGCACAATCAAAATTGTATGCACAGATCCATGATGTAGCTCTTGAAGAAACTCAGGGTCTTTAACAACTTAGAACTTGTGAGTGTTTTACTGTATGACAACCACCATACATGCAAAATGGCTTGTGCAAACACAGGACAGTACCATAGGCAGAACTGAGCTTCCATGTCATTTAAATTCATTATTCTTTATGTGTCATACTTTATTTCTTTTACATATATTCATGCAGCTTACTGTGGAACATTAAAAAAAATCTGTTTTAAATATTTCAACACTGCATGCATCATGCAAGAGCACACAGAGGTGTGCACTGAGGGCATAACAGATCCAACAGTTTTTAAGTATAGTGTAACATTGTTGAACAGCATAACTTGCATTCAGGAGCACTATATGCACAGTTTGAGGCACTTTGTAAAGGCAGTCAGAATGTGCACCTTGAGTATGATATACACAATCATTTTGGTACTGAATCATGATATGAAATGTGGCTTACAGTTTGAGTGATTCTGTTTACTGCAAACAGCAATGTTGTGTGGAGACACCAGCAGGCATTCCTACCAAACTGTCCTGAAAAACCATAGTATTTAAAATATGGCCCAATACGGTATTACCGCACATAAACTTTTACAAATATTGGTTGGGCTTAGGGGTTTCTTACCTCACCCCTACATTCCAGTACTGGGGCTGGATTTGCAAAATGCAGGGCATGAAGCATCCTTGTTAACACTTCTCCTATGCACCACCTGTTTAGTGCATCATTCTGCTTGTGGCAGCTGTGGGGACTTTGGTGCTAGGACCCATGTTGTACTAAAATCTGGTGCAGGGTCCTTGGCGTACCTGACTTTGCTGCAATGGGGGTTAAGTGAAATGTGCACCTATCTCGGAGTTTTTGAAAATGGAACTAATGGGCCCAATTTTACAAGGATGGTGCAAGTTGCCACCAATGATAACTTGTGCCATTCCCCTTTATGCTGAGGACCCTGCACCTGATTTTGGAAGGGGTAGGGTTCCCGTGGCTAAGTTCTATGAAATGCGATACTCCTACAGGTACCCCAAACAAAGGGTGTACCTGATGGGATGGTTGCTAGTCGCAGCCCCAGACCTGATGGGAGTAAATGCCACCACCATACCTTAAACCTGTGACAATCAAGGCACTGCACTGTAGTGCAAAGCATGTCCCAATGCCCCAATCCTCAATCTGCTGCCCCTCACAACCCACAGCCCCATAAGTTGTAAAGGGTACCCAAGTCCCTAGTAGCCTAGTGGCCCCCACCCCCCACCCGGCAGTGGCAGACCACCCCACCCATCACTGGCCCAGAGACTAGAACAGATCCTCCTCTCACCATCGTGGCCTGCGGCCGACTGAGCTCAGTCTGAGTGAGTACTGTATATATGTGTTTAATGAATGAACTGTCATTCATACATTGAGCACATATATACAGTACACACTCGGACAGAGCTCAGTTGGCAGTTCTAAAGTCTAGACACCTAGCGGTATGTCTAAGCGCTCCTACGTTCCTATTAGAATTAGTAAGTATATTAGTGATATGTTGAGTAAAATGTAACTCAGCATCATATATTATTCCCAGATAAAGATACTCTGTCACTTGTTCTAAGTTTATTTTATTTAAAGTAAGTATGGTCAGCTCAGAATTATTCCTAGCTACAAAGTGGAGCACATTTGTTTTTTCAATAGTCATAAGTCTCTATCTGGTGAATCACTCCCCAATGCTATAAAATTCCCTTTGACGCTTATCTTTAAGTTCAGACTGACTTACCCCTGCAGTAACTAGTGCCACATCATCTGCCTAAAGTCTTATTTTAGAACGCTGTACTACCAGCGGGAGATCATTTACGAACATCAGGAACAGCAATGGTCCCAAAACAGATCCCTATGGGAACCCTTTGTTTACCCCCGTACTTGAGGACAGGATTTGGGACACAGATACCCTCTGGGACGGATCAGTCAGATAAGATTTGACCCAATTCCAGAAGAAGAAGAATAATCAGCTTTTATAAAGCGCTTATCATATACAGTATCACAAAGCGCTTTACAAGCAATGCTAGACTGGTAGTGAAGTGACTGAATGGGTGGTGGCAGCCATATCGCACATCATCACCCACACAAAGCCTGGATAATTGCATGAACCGGTTTATAGGAAGGGGAATGTTGGCCAGGACACCGGGAATGTTCCCTGCTCTTTGCGAAGACTGCCCTGGGCTCTTTTACTTCCACCTGGACACCCACCAGGACAACACCAGGATGGGCAGAAGGTACCTCGGTTTATCATCTCATCCGAAGGACGGCACACCCCAGCAGTACAGTACCCCCCCAATACTGCACTCGGATGCCAGCGATTTTTAGGTGCAAGTCCAATACAAGGGCCATCCATTCTAAGCAGCATCCCCATCCTCATTAGCAACAGGGAGTGGCTCACCAGGTTGAAAGCCTTCAACAAATCTACAACTAGAACAGCAGTCTCTAGCCCTGCATCCAAGAAAGTAGACACCAAGTCACTAAATTTGATTAAAGCTGAAATAGTTGAGTGACCACCCCTAAAACATGACTAAAAGGGTGTCAGTAAATTATACCTTTCCAGATAATCCATAAGCTGTAAATGCACATGATTCTCTAAGCACTTAGATAAAATTGGTAACAATGCAGTTGGGCAATAATTCCCTGGATCATTTTGTCCTCCCCCTTTATGAATAGGAATCTTGCTTTGCTTCCACACTGTAGGAAAAGAGCCTGAACATAAACTCCAATTAAATATGTAAACTATAATAAGTGCAATATAATCTGATACCAGTTGCAAGAACATTACCTCTAACTCATCAAGTCCAGGTGATTTATGTATTTTAATGTTCTTTAGACCCTTCTTAACTTTGGATACACTCAGCTTTCTAAACTGAAAAGGTGGTAAAATACCTTCATGTGGAACTTCTTCCTCTCTCTCAATATCAACTATGCCATTAACCCCCAATCCTGTGAGGTCAATGAAATAGTTGTTCAGAGCATTAGATATACCATAAGGCTCCTCTGTTTCCCTTCATAGATAATCTGCTTTATCTGTTGTTGGTCTTTTTTCCCCTGGACTAATTAAACTATACACAGATTCCCAGAAATATTTGGGATCTCTATTTCCCTCCACCTTGTTATTGAAGTAGCTAGATTTTGCTTTTTTAATCAAATTCTTAAAAGTATATATTTTTTTTGACATAAACATTTCCCAATCTATGTTCAGTTTTGTTTTTCTAGCTTATTTCCACAACCTATTTTTAATCCTGATTGCTTTAAGCAATTTAATGGTGACTCAAGGTGTTTTGGCACCTCAAGTCTGTACTTTGCAAATTGGTGCATGTTTACTGCAAATTGATTGAAAAGTATCCGTAAAATATTTAACTGTTAAGTCTAGATCAGGGATCAGACAGCATCTCTCCCATTGTTCCTTTTGCATATTCAATTTAAAATTATCTACTGAAAAATTTCTCACATTTCTAGCCCACCCTACTTTAGGCTTAAACTGTCCCTGTTGTTCACAAATTACATTTGCCCAGATTAAATTATGGTCCTCAAAATATGGTGGCATAATTCTGACTCTTTACACATGAACCTGTGGAGAAGCAAATAATAAATCCAATATTGCCCCTTCAGATGATGGGCTAGTAAAATGAGTAGATTTTTTTTACATACGAACATACGAACATACGAAATTTGCCAGCAGATAAAGGCCTAGAGGTCTATCAAGTCTGCTCGAATGTGCAGCTAGCACCCCTTATTCTGCAGCTGCCCCTCCCTTCCACCCTTCACCTTCATTAACCTTCCCCCTTGTCCTGTCCCATCCTCGCTTGAAGCAGTCCACTGTTCTACTGCATACCACTTCTGCAGGTAACGCATTCCACCCAGCCACCACCCTCTTGTAAAAGTGTCTCCTCATCTCCCTCCTGAACCTTCTCGCTCCAGTCTCATATCATGGCCCTGGTGTCCCTCCCTCCTACTTTGAACAGCCCCTCTGTACCTGTCTTGTTTATTCCTTTCATGTATTTAAAGGTTTCAATCATGTCCCCTGTCTCCTCTCCTCCAGTGAGTACATGTTCAACTCCTTCAACCTCCTCTCATATGATAAGTCCCCAGACCCTTGATCATCTTTGTCGCCCTCGCACTCCCTCAGTAACTTAATGTCCCTCTTCGAATCGAGCAGAACTGCACGCAGTACTCCAGGTGTGGTCTAACTAATGACCTATACAGTGGCAGAATCACCTCCTCCCTCCTTGAGGATATACTCGAATACAACCCAGCATTTTGTTGGCCTTTGCAGCTGCCTTCCCACACTGTGCCGAGTTGTTCATTGACCCTGTGATGAGCACACCCAGATCCTTCTCCTCCTCTGTCTGGGCTAGCTGCACTCCCCTAGCTGGTAAGTCCTCCTTGGGTTCTTCATCCCAAAATGCATCACCTTGCACTTTTGGCATTAAAGCCCAGTTGCCAGGTGTCTGACCAGGTTTCAAGCTTTGCCAGATCATCCTGCAACCCTGCCATCCCCTAGGTCATCCACCACAGCGCCAACCTTGGTATCATCAGCAAACAGACTGATCTTGCTCTTGATGTCCCATGTTATGTCTGCAATGAATATCCCAAACAACACTGGTCCCAACACCGAGCCCTGTGGGACACCGCTCGTCACTGCCCTTGGGTGTGAGAGCTCCCACCCACCACCACCCTCTGTTGCCTTCCCTGCAGCCAGTTTCCTACCCATCTCACCAGCATTGCACCTGCCCTGTGCCTACTAACTCTTCCCAGCCTTCCATGTGGCACTGGGTCAGATGCCTTACTGAAGTCCAGATATGGGACATCCACCATGTCCCTGTCCAGTTGCCTAGTTACCCAGTCATAGAACCCGACCAGGTTGGTTTGGCAGGATCGACACGTATGAAGCCATGCTGTCTGCTGTCCTGTAGTCCTTTGGCCTCTAAGAGGGCCACCAGCCTCTCCTTCAGGATAGTCTCCATTAGCTTACCCACGATGGATGTGAGGCTCACTGGTCTGTAGTTTCGGTTCATCCTTGGGGCCACTCTTGTGGAGGGCACCACATGAGCCATCCTCCAGTCCTGAGGTACACCCCGAATGTAGTGAGGCATTAAATGGGTCTGCCAAGGTCCTGCAAGGACCTCTGCCAGCTCCTTCAGTACCCTGGGTGGATGCCATCTGGGCCTGGTGCCTTGTCCACCCTCAGTGCCTTCAAACCCTCTCGAACTCTGCCCTCCATGATTTCCCATCTGTCACCCCCCCCCTGCGTCTGCCATTTCACCCATCTTGGTGTCACCCCCTCTTCTCTTTAGTAAATACTGAGCAGAAGTACTCATTTAGTGCTTCATCATCGACTCCTGCCTCCACCCAACCCCTCCTTCCTAATCCTTACTATGTGGTCCTTACAGCTCCTTTTTCTCCCAGATGTACTTAAAGAAGTCCTTATCCCCTTCTTAATGCCTTGTGCCAGCCTGAGTTCCGTAGATGCTTTGGCTCCTTACTGCCCTTGTCACCTCCTTGATTCTGTCAAGTACTCCTCTCTGTCCTCCCCTCCCTGTTTTCTTGTATTTCCTAAAGGCAGCTCTTTCCTCCTTACCTTTTCCATGACCTCCTTGCGCAACCAGCTCGGTTTCTTAGCCCCAGCCTTCTTGCTCTGGGCTTTGCAGCAGTTTTGGTTGCCTCCACTATCCCCAACTTTATGAGCTCCCATCTCTGGTTAGTATCCATACTAGATTGAATTCTGGCCAGGTACCCTTTTACCACTTCCACCATCCTCCCAAAGTCGGCCCTCCTGAAGTCCAGCACTCTTGTGCCAGATTCCACTCCTTCCTTGCCCATATCCAATGTGAGCCATACTGAGTGGTGGTCACTCCCTGACAGTTCCTCCACTGTAAGTTCTCTCACAAAGTCCCCATTTGCCAGCACAAGGTCAAGGGTATTCCCTAACCTGGTTGGTTCACTGACCATTTGCAGCAGGAAGCTGTCCTGGAAGGCATCCAGCAGTACCTGCTCCCTTCTGTTCCTGGTTGTTGGGGTGCTCCAGTCCACTCCTGGCATGTTGAAGTCCCCCACAATCACCACACTACCCTTCTTGCAGGTCCTCCTGATCTGTCCCACTAGTTCCCTGTCTAACTCCTCCATCTGAGATGGTGGCCTGTACCACCATTCCCATTCTAAGACTCCTATTCTTGGAATCCTGGTTGCACCAAAAGTGACTCTGTGCTGCCTCCTCCCCTTCCTCCTTACACACTTCAGTCCTTCCTTCACATATAGTGCCACCCCCTCCTTTCCCAGTCACCCTGTCCCTACAGAAATAACCTGTACCCTGGTACAGACAGGTCCCAGTCATTATATTGGGTGGCCCATGTTTCCGTGATGGCTGCAATGTCCACCTCTCCCTCTGCCATGAGAACCTGCAACTCTGCAGTTTTCCTCCCAAGGCTCCTAGCATTAAGGGTAACCACCTTCCACCCTTTCCCCCTCCTTCCATCCTGCCCTCCTTTCCTAGCATCACCAATAGTACTTGCCATTTGTCCTTTGTCACTGTTATGGGGGTTAAGCTCATATATTCACATATATTGTTTAACCCCAAGTGGTACCAGCAGTTGTTTACATTTTTTCCCTCTTGATTTGTACCAATCACAATTATGATCCCCTATCAAAATTACAGGCTTTTCAGCTCAAACTGTCATAAATATTGTTTAGAACTTGCTCAATCCTATCCATCTGCATACTAGGTGGAGAATAAATAATAACTATGGCCATCTTTATGTTATGCAGGTAAACCACTAAATCTATGCTATTTAAACTTCCTTTAGATAAAATGTCTGCTGGTCCCAAAGAATGCTTTAAATAGAGAACCACCCCCTCCTTCTTTAATCTCCATATTGGACATAACTAATTGAAATACTGGTACTAAAAATTTACTATCCTCCACCCTATTAGATAGCCAAGTTTCAGAAACCCCTATTGTATCAGGCCTCTGTTCTTGCACCATTGACATTAACAAATCCATTGTTGGAGCCAGGCTCCTAGCATTGTCATGAACAAGTTTTAAACTGCTGTTCATGACACCTGCATATCCTGGGTTCAGATCTACATCCCAATTCAAAAATAATAGCACTACTTACAGTATGTGATCACCCTGTAGTTTGTATTGTAACCAGTGTGTGCTCATTACTCTTATATGTCTGGCTCTGCAGAACTTATTCCAATTATTAGAAAAGATATTCCTTCTTGATAAGCTATACCCCACTATGAAACGAAAATTTAAAAAATAGTAGCCTCAAATCAGAGAAAAGTACAGTTGATCACAAAACAAGTCTTCCATTGCCTTAAAACAATGCAGCAAGTGAGGTATGAATGTTGTAGCCACTTCATTGTTTTCTATGGGAATTTAATCTAATAAGATCAAAATACACAATGATACACTGCAGAAAGCGGGAACTTTTGTATGACCACTGCTGCACATGATTATCTGCACTGAGTGCAGAGTTTTTGGTGAGGAAACTGCTACACAGACAACTAAACTCACTCATGCATATACAGAGTCAAAATGTATTGTGACAATTTTTCTCACTGAAGTATGAAACATCACATGCTCAGCAGCTGGAGTGAGGGTAGGTGCCAGTGGAAAGAAAGCATGTGCATGACAGAATATTACTGTGCATGTAACAACACAGGATAACTAACCAAGCAAATATTTAATGTGCCACTGTAGTTAGGCTTCAGCAGAGGTTTCTTTGTTAACCCTCTAAATTTGTGTTTTAATATCTTCACAACTGTTCAAAGGATTTGCAAGAATATTTGCATGCATGGTCTTGGGAGGGAGACCTCTTAACATGCCAAGTTTTATTTTGGTCAGATGTGAGGATGGTGAGATGAAAATAGCTAAAACGCATTAAAACATTGTTGGAATGCTTTTTGTTATTGCCTTGCAACCAGGCGGTTTGGACGTTTGGTCTGAAATTATCAGGAATTATCAGGGTAGAAAGGATGTAGCCCACAGATGTGCCTTTCACTGTTTTGGTAAAAAAATATTAATCCATTCCAAAGCTACTAAATTTTGCAATTTCGGTTTTGTACATTCTTACTACAGTCGTCTGGATAGCTGCTTGAAGCAAAAAAAAAAAAATTGGTCCCTTCCTTTAGGCATGGGAACAACCAGAAAGAACCCTGTCAGAAATCTCACACAAAGTTCTCCTCAAAGGCAGCTGTACACACACAAGGACCATCAGGGGATTGCCCCTTGGATTCATTGAACTAGCAGTCCCTTTCACTTCTCCTTTAGTGAACATCAAGGAATCCTGCTGAAGAAAGGTCTCCACCACTTCACAGGGAGCTGGTAATTGTATTCCAGATTAGGGTGAGAAACAGGGCTCTTTGACACAGAGCCCCACTGGTAGAACTCTTGCCACTCTAACTTCCACACTAAGACTCACTCAGAATTCTAAACCTCCCCAGATCAGCTGACTCAGAAATGGTTATGCTGTTGGGAGAGTCCTAATGATATAATCATCCTTTCCTCAAGCTAGCTGAGTAAACTGTGATGTCCTTATGTAAGAAGCCCCTAAATGAGCTCCTTACCAGCTGCCTTTTCTACCTGCCTAATACTAGTACTAATGGATTTCTAGTAACCCCAGAGGACTGGATGGTTACACTCACCACCAATAGACCACTGGCTGTCCTCAGCCAAGGCAATATAGCACAGTGGTTTAAGGATCTAAGCTACAAATCTAAAGACCTGAGTTTGAATCCCACAGCTCCCACTTGTGTACCGTGTGACCCTGAGCAATTCACTTAACTTCCCTGTGTTTCCAAGTGGCACCTGTAAACAAGCATTCAGCTTAGTATGCCACTTTTGGTTAAACAATTGGAAAATATTACAGGCCCATACCAAGCCATCCTGCATCCATGCTCCCTACTGGGAGGGTTGATCAGGTCCTCCCCTACCATGTGCCAGGCACAGTCAGGTAACACTAAAGGATAGAATCCTGCTGAAGAAACTTCAGCTCCTACCCTCCTACTCTACTATGGATTCTCAATGGCTCCAAGAAACTGCCTGAAACAGTACTAACAGACAGCATTTGTGACCCCTATCCAGACTCAGGACCACCAGCCTGTCTCCCCCCAGCCCTCTAGGGAAAATCTATCTGACCTATGTTGCCTACTGGGTGCCCATACCCAAAAAACATTTTACACCAAAAATGGTAGCCCACTTTAGAAACATGCATTGCATTACATTTCCTAAACCTAAGAACTAGAAACACACCTTACACATGCAAAGCAGAAAAAATGGTTAGACATTGTAATACACAGTTACACAAAGCCTAGCAACTTTAAACAAGAGGACTCTGATGAGTCCCAAAAAATCCTCTTCTGGTCTTCTTGTCTTCTTTCAGGAACACCAGCAAAATGAAACATTGCAAAACACATTCTGCAAACAAACACAACCTGTAAAACCACACAGTGACCAAACCCTACCACTGTAGATACTGCACAATCACCAAAAACATTTTTATAAGGGTTTTTCTATATTTAATTTATGTATTTATTTATTTATTTAATGTACAGAAAGTACGAAAATAGAAAACATAAAAACATTTACCAAAACATTTTGAGGAAGGGAAGGCCTACAATGTCCAATGTTCTAAGGAGAAAGTCCAGAGTGGCAAGGCACTATGCATGGAGTCTCTCCTAGGCCAAAACCTGCTGAAACACAGTTCTTGGACAGGCACAAGGCCTGCTAGCACTGCAGTCCAGTTCAAGATCATCTGTTGGTGACACAAAGTTCCTGGAACATCCTCAATTGTAGGCAAAACAGTCAAATTACAATGTGAAATGCATCTTACCACATTCTAAGTGACAAATGGATGTCTACATCACCTCTCTGGACCTGCGGCCTGAAGATCTTCAGATACTGGACAGACAACATTTTTGGACCAGATACTTCCACAACATCCTTCTGGACCTGGATGGGAAATCTTCTCCTACTGCTGAGCTGACTAACCTGGATGCTGTTGCAGACAAACTTGGATACTGCTGTAGATGAACCTGGAACACCAGAAGAAAGGCACCTCCTACCTTGGTTTTGGCCTCTTCAGTGGCAGATACTGAGCTGGCATTGCTACATTCAACTTGACATGTGGGCACATTTACTGATGAATGGCATAATTCATGAGTAGTACCACTCAGGGTGTGGAGTATAGCCTGTCTCTTCATCAGGACAAACCACAGGAACACTGTAAAATGTTTCTTGGCCAGCCTTGTCCACAATTTGCACTGAATCAATTAGAAAAGTTCTGCCATGCTTCCAAAACTGAAGTCTCTCATTGCATACTGTAATTCTTACAAATTTGTTTACTTTCCAAAGCAGGTTGGTGCAAGCTTCCTCCCACAGCCAGGCATGCCTATTTTCCTCAATTTCCTCATGGGAAGAAAGGGTATGTCTGTCTATACTTGGCCACAGCTTGTCTTTGAATGATTCATTCTTTCTTGCTGCTTTTGACAAGCTCCAACACAACAGCATGACTTAGGGGTCACAGTCCTGGTTCAGCCAGCTTTGAACACAAAACACAGAATAAAAGCAGTCCACCTCTGCACTTGATGGCACATCTCTAGAGCCCTCCTCCATGTCTGTCTTCGAAGTCTCCACTGAAGCTAATGCTAAAGGCAACTCACATAGTCCCATCATAGCCATTGCAGCTTCTTCCTGTTCTACTATCTCTGCCCAGGAGCTGACAATTGCAGCAGCAGCTGAAATTGTCCATTCCTTACTGCACACAGAGGTATTGGCCTCTCAACACAAAGCTTCTTCTACCTCAGACTCTCCCACAAGGCTTGGGCCTTCCACCTAAGGATCTACAGAACCTGAATCTGCAGCATCCAAATCCATTGTCTGTGGTGAGGAAAATTCAATCTCTTCCTGACCTTGCAAAGTATCTGCACGGACATTCTCCAAAAACTCCTTGACAAACTCAATGGGATCTCTCTGACTCACCCAGCCTGCTGCTATTCTGATCCAGCAGTGTCAGACATCTCACACAAAGTCCTCCTCAAAAGCAACTGTACACATAAGGACCTTCAGGGGATTGCCCCTTGGATCCACTGAACTAGCAGTCCCTTTCACTTTTCCTGGAGTGACATCAAGGAATTCTGCTGAAGTAAAGTCTCCACCAATTCACTAGTAGATGGTGATTATAATTCAGTCTAGGGTGAGAAACACAGGGATCTCTGACACACAGCCCCACTGGCAGAGCTCCTGCCACTCTAACCTCCACACTAAGACTCACTCAATATTCTAAATCTCCCCAGAGCAGCTGACTCAGAAATGGTTATGTTGCCATGAGAGCTCTAAATGATATAATCATCCTTTCCTCAGGCTAGCTGAGTTAACAATGATGTCATTATGTAAGAAGCCCTTAAATGAGTTCCTTACCAGCTGCCTTTTCTACCTACCAAACACTAGTACTAATGGGATTCTAGTAACCCCAGGGGACTGGCTGGTTACACAAAAATTTAAAGTACATAACTATAATGTCTTTTTAAAAAAACAAACACCTGACCTTAGCTAAATAGGACCTGTTTAGCTAAATTCTGGTGTTCGTTTTTTTTTGAAAAATTTGCCAGAAATATTTTTTTTTTGCACCCCAAATTTAGGGTGCCCTGTTTAGTGAGATGAGCCATTTATCTGCATTCTATGTATGAGAACAGCAGGAATTTTTTGAGTTCTGAAGTCAAAGCTGGAGCTCATACTGCAGGCTGCTCTGAGAGCAGTGAGCTGTCATTTCCCTGGTGTCTAGTGGCATCCCCCATTGCCATCCCTTTATTTATATAATGTTGCCCTGGTGTGAAGTGGTGACCCTTGCTCTCCAATTGCCATCCCATTAAGCATGTTATGTTTTCTTGGTGTCTAGTGGCACCCCCACCCTCCAATTGCTGTAGCCATATTTATATTATGTTTTTCTGTTGTCTAATTGCACCCCAACCCTCCCATCATCAGACACATTTTTAGGTAGCAGCCTATGTGGGCGAATATTATTGAGTGGCTCAATATGAGTGACTCAATAATATCGCTCCCATGTAGAGCAAGTGGGGAAAAAGAGCTCTGAATATGTATAGCGATGTAGCGCTGAGGGATACGTGCTACACTCATGAGACAGAGGATAAGAGAAATTATTTAGCTAAGCCCTGCTGAGCTGGCCATGTGGTATAGTGACTTAAGGCACAGCTCCTGGAGCCTGTGGTGTCGGGTTTGGATCCCAGAGCAGGCAATTGTTTTGATTCAATGGGAGTTAACATTTTTTCTTAGTCCGCTTCCAGTGGGGTTAAGAGTCTTTATTTTGGGGGGTGCGGGGCGGCTTCTCCCCACAATGGAGGGGGTGCGGGGGGGCATAGTTCCCGTATAAAAAATGTAATATTGTGTATTTTTAGAGGACCGTCACTGTTTGCTGCAGTCTCTCTAAAGGGAAGTTGCTCATTTGTCAAGGGTGATTCTTTCATCCCACTAATGAGCAGTGCGATAAGGGACTCACCCTTATCACATAAAACCCCATATTTATATAATGTTTGCCTGGTGTCTAGAGGAACCTCTCACCCTTTGATTGCCATTTCCTTACTTTTATAATGTTTCCCTGATGCCAAATGGTGTCCCCATCCTCCAATTATCATCCCTTATGCATCCCTGGTGTCAAGTGGTGACCCCACCTACTGATCACCGTCCCCTTATGTATTATGTTTCCCTGTTGTCTAGTGGTGCTCCCTATCCTCCTCTCACTGTCCCTTGTGTATTATCTTTCTATGGTGTCTAGTGGCTCCCCCATCCACCATTCACCATCCTCACATGAATTCTGTTTCCCTGGTGTCTAGTGCAACCTCCATCCTCTGATCAATGTCCCCTTATGTATTCTGTTTCCCTGCAGTCTAATGGCACCTGCACTCACCATCGCTCATCACTCTTCCCTGTAACAAAGAAAACTGTCTCACAATGTTTGTTTTTTATTAAACCTATAAAAAAGGAAACAGTCCCTTGCTGATCTAACCCCCCATTCTGACCTTCCATTGAGCACCCACCCCCTTGCACCCCCCTCCATACCCCGTACTCACTCTCACTCACCTGAACACATCCCAGGACAAAGATCCAGTCTCCAATCCAAGGCACATCTTGCTGCTGGAACTGTCAGCTGCAATATCAGAAAGAAGAAGGTAAGTGCAGTTCTTCGTATTTCAATGGGGTTTTAAAATTTGATGCATAACTTTTTCATTGTTACATTTTTAACCTCAGATTTTCAAGATGGCCTTTTAGGGACCCCAACTCATGATCAGTGATGGTGGCATTGTGCAAATCAAACCCAGAAGGCAATGTTGTGGTCATTTGGCAAAATAAACTTTTGGTCGGTTTTGAAAATTTTCATCACCCATGCTTGTAAAGTGGGGTCATAAGAAGGCTATGTTGAAATTTTAGGATCAAAACATATAAAAATGGCAAAGCTATGAGCATACAGTATATTGAAATGTTACTACTCCCACTTGTAACTTTGGTAATTTTAAATATGTTGACCTCAAATCTGATACACAGACATTTCTAAGTTCATTGTGTGTGCACACAGTGAATAATTTATTGTGGTAGAGTGACTTTTGAAGGGTGTAACACTGTATGTCCAATGCAGAGTGCTCTGCACTAGGCTTAAGAGTTCCATGCCAATCATCAGCCAGGCCAACCGTGACAGTGTTTTAGCTAAAATGGTGTCTACTTGAAAAGAAAAAGCCACACCAATCAATTGGTGGATTATTCCTTTCATCTGTAAGACACCGCCCAGCAAACAGCTGTTCTTCCTGATCAGCCTGGCTGATGATCCACCCTTCTCACCACCTGACTGGTCCCTTCCCAAGTAGAGATGCTGCAAAATAAAATTTTACCAGAAAAATTTCCATAAAATTGGCAATTTCATCACACAAAATATTTTGAAAAATTTATGCTTTGCACAAAATATTTTGTGAGTTCGCAATTAGAAATTTTGCCCAAATTTGTGAAATTGTGCCCACAAATTGCAAATTTCACCCTAAAAATACAAAAAATTGACATTTAATGGTAAAATTTCAAAATTATTGGGCAAAATTTCTACATTTTTGGGTACAATTTTGCATTTTGCACCAGTGAAATATTTCACAATATGCACAAATTTCTCAAAATATTTTGTATAACAAAATTTCTCAATTTCATGCAACAATTATTCCCAAGGTGACAGCCACATTAACTTCTGTACTTACAGGGGTCAATCTTAACATACACTTAGTAGCCCAGGTGCTACAGTAGTGCAGATTGTCGCAGGCTACTGTAGGAGCCAACTTACTTGTCCATCTGGGCCAATGCATTTTTTTCGGGTAGTGATGCTGCAGATCCACTCCCTGTCTATGCCTACTGTGATGCGCTTACTCAGTAAGCCCAGCCAGTAAAGAAATAGTTGCAAAAAAGTAATGGCACCATTATTTTAATAAAAAGAAATACAGCAATACTCTGAGCTGCCATGTTTCAGTGGGGAGGGGGACATTACATGTTCTGATGTCCTTCGGGACTTTCACCATAACCAGCCGGGCAATACTAAACAGTGTGCCCTCTCTCTCCTCTCTCCCTTTAACAAACTCTGCTCCTGAGTCCTAAAGATCAAACTTTCTCCTTCCAGTGCACTCTGTGTAATAGGCTGCTACAGGTCCCCTTCTGCTGGGCCTCATCTCCTGTCTCACCTCAGTTCCGTACTGGTGCTCAATTCCTTGGAAACCATTATTCTTGGTGACCTGAACTACGATTGGCTATCAAGTGCATCAGCTCCCTTGAAATCCTTTTGTGACACTCTAGGTCTGGTGCAACTCATTGGCGAGCCTACTCACCCAAATAAAAAGAACTTTAACAACAGCTCCCTGTTAGATGTAATTTTGGTTAGCAAGCCACATCTATTCTCTCATGTCAGAACATTTTTCTCAGACATTAGCGATCATTGTATAATCACCACCATTAGATTCATGCACAACCCACAGTTTACGGCAAAGTTCTCTATCAAGAGGTGCAAATGCAACTTCGGTTTGTTTGCATACATCCACGACTTGAAACATTCACCATGATGGCAGGAATTTTTCCTAACCAAAATGGTTAACAGGGCATATACTACTTTTTACGATATTTTAAGTGAGGCTTTAAATAAGCATGCACCCTTGGTTAAGGAGCAGGTCAGGTGCAGCACCTGCTATTGGATCTCACCTGAGCTCAAAGCTTCCCTGTTAGAAAGGGATACTTTATGGGAAAAAGCCCGAAGAAGCAAGAATGACTCAGATTGGTGTATTTTTAAGAGAGCACGTAACAAGTGCACCAAGTTTTTCAGAGCAGCCAAGGATGCCTACTATCGTTCAGAGCTAACCTCTGCCTCAAGAAATCCTTCAAAGCTCTGGAAAACATTAAAAGACATGTCTGGAAACACACCTGATAATTCCATTCCAGCAAAAATTAAGTCCGGTGGCAGTATTATCTCCAACCGATCGGAGATATTGGAAGCCCTCGATTACCATTTTGCAACGGCAGGGCTAGCATTTGATACTTCTCTAGCCAAAGACCTACACACAGCTCAGGGCCCACCAACCCACAAGTCCCCCCCTACTGAGAAGGCCTTTTCCCTCCTGCCTGTCTCTCTAAAGAAGTGGAAGACCTACTGCTGCAACTGGACACCAGGAAGGGAGCAGGCTCCGACTTCATAGAGCCATACTATAGGAAATGTTCCTACCATGTGCTTGCAGTGCCAATCACCCACCTATTCAACATGTCACTCTCCCAGGGTAGTCTCCCCCCTCAATGGAAAATAGCCCATGTCAACCCTCTATTAAAAACAGGTGACCTCTGCGATCTAAATAATTATAGACCGATCTCCCTCCTCCCCATCCTGTCTAAATTACTAGAAAAAATAGTGTGTGGCCAGTTAGGAGTATACTTAGAATTCAGAAGCCTATTAAACCTGATTCAGTATGGATTCAGAGCAAAGCACAGCACCCTAACAGCCCTAGCTAAGGTGACCAATGATTGGCTCCTAGACCTTGACAACAAGAAGCATGTCTATGCCGTTTTCTTGGATCTTAGTAAGGTATTTAACACAGTCGATCACAGCCTGCTTCTTTCCTCCCTAAGCACCTTAGGTCTGAACCATAAATCTATGTGCTGGTTTGCAGACTACCTTGGAGAACTAAACTGCAGGTTAAAGCTGAAGGTGATCTTTCTCCATTAAAACCTATGCTGAGGGGCATGACCCAAGGCTCTATCCCTGGTCCCCTCCTCTTTGCAGTCTACATTAACAACATCAATGACCCCATCAAAAAAGACAACATCCACTTATTCGCGGATGACATTGTACTGTACTTGAGTCGTCCCACGCCGGAAGCAGCCTGTGAAGACCTCCAAGCTGAATTTAACCTTCTACAATACCAGCTCATCAACAAAAATTTTTTGCTCAATGCGAAGAAGGCAAAAGCCATGCTCTTCTCCCCCTCCTTGCATGTGGCAGTTCCTGCTGGGGGGAGGGGCTACCCCACAAATTACCACTGTTCTTGGAGTAACACTAGAGTATGTAGCTAAGTTCAAATATCTTGGAGTTTGGCTCGATCATAAACTTTCCTTCGCCGACCATCTCGAAGAACTACAGAAGAAACTAAGGCAAAGATTAGGATTATTCTACAGAATTAACCACCTGCTCACAAAGGAGGCCAAGATTCAACTGGTTCAAGCTACCTTCCTATCTTTAATAGATTATGCAGTAATATATCCCCCCCTCTTCTTTACCTCTATAACCTGCCACCCCATAAACGGTCTCTTTCCCCTATATATGTAGTTGCCAGCTACCTCACTCAAAAGATCTCTCCTTATAACCCCTATATGCCTATGGTTGTTTGTACATCTGCTGACTTCTTCAATTGTAAAATAATGCTGTTTTTGTTTTTAATTATTTCAACATTGTACTGTACTGTATACACTGTATATACTTTTTCTTCCTTGTATATTATTGCTTTTTGTATACTTGCTTCTGTACTGTACTTTGATGTATTCATGACCAGGTCCACCATGCAAATGAGCCTTGCTCAATGGTGCCCACCTGGATAAATAAAGATTTTGATTGATTGATTGACTGATTGATTGAGTCCTGAACCTGATGCCTCAGCTGCCTAAATATACATTCCTTTGATGATCACCTCAGTTTCCCTTCAACACTGTGGCAAATCATGTCCAGAAACTAAAACCGGCTACACTTTTCTTTAGTATTGGGGCAGAGAGATGTGAGCAGAGAGATTGTCTACCAGCCCCAAATATACTGATGGCTGAGCAAGTATTTTCTTCATGTTAGTCTCATCATAACACAAAACTAGCTTACAACACAAAATAAAACATGTGCCACTGGCTGAGGGACATCAGTGGAATCATAGAAATTCAAGTGGTAGGTGAGTGGGAATGATCGTCGCTTACAGACACAGTACTGCAGACTGTGAGTCTAACATTGCCATCAGTCCGAGCTGTGTCCCCATGGTGCCTGCACAAATCTCTTTTTAGCTAAAATCCTGATCCTCTAATCTGTAGCCAGGGTTGGACTGGCCTGGCTGGCTCAGTGTGCTGCCTGTCAGTGAGCGACTGACCTCAGAATACATCTCTGTCCTGGACAGGACCCTGCTTCATTTGTGCTGTGACGTGGAGGTGTGCGGTGCCACCAGTGTTGTACCATCCGTCAGTGGGTCCACCAGTCTCCCATCCTGGCTGAGGCCAAGCAGCTGAATCAAGTGACAACACCAGAAGGTATGAACTAAGAAGTGGGATGTTCAATAATTTGCACATATATGATACTGACTGATCTGATGTGTAAAAAAATAGTCATCCCAGTGCCACCGGTCCTGACCGTCCGATCATCCAAAAAGTGATGACCCTCTGCTGAGTGCCGACCGACCTCTTGAGTACTGTTGTTGCTTCAAGCTTCAAGTTCCATAATAAAACAAGCTTGAAAGTTGTCTCAGTCCATTTCTGTTGGTGTGTTTGCTGACTGGTGCATTTAAAAGGTGGGTGAACTGTGAAGTAGTTCAACTTGCATTTGAAAAAATATTCCCACCAGACCGACCCATCTGTGACCCTCTCTGCCAGCCAGTGCCGACCAAACCCTTGAGTGTTGTTGCTAGCTTCAAGCTTGTTTTATTATCAGACTTGTCTGTGGTACTGAATGAGGTCCGGTTCTGCGGTACTCAGTGATGGAGCCTGGAGGACAGTAAATGGACTATTAAAAGTAAGTCTATACATCTGGTGGGAAGATATGTTTTCAGGTGCCTCCCTTTTCTGTGTGACTTGGTGAGATGAAATGGGGGACCATTTGTGCAGTGCGCCAGTCATCTGTCTTGTTATTTCACATGCAGAGGAGAGGGGGGCATGGAAAAAAGGGACAGGCCCAGTACCAAAAACATGTTTAGATGGCAAAAGGAAAGAGTGTGGGAAAGAGACTGGAAGAACAAGACCAAGTTGGTAAGAGGAAAGTGTAACACTAAGATATGTAAAGACGTAACCTTTATGATGTTATATTTACTGGTTAGTGGTTATAAACCACTGCCAGTGAGTGTCCAACAGCTCCATAAACCGCATTTGTGGTTTATGATGCTCTGTAAACCATGGGCAGAACAGTACAGCACCATCACCAGAAAAAACACTAAACAAGCTATCCTCGCATTGGATGTTTACAAGTATTATACAATCAGTCACTTAACATGAGGCAAGCTTGTCGGCAGTAACAGTTACCCTTGCAAGGCGACAAAAAAGATAATTTAAACCAAAAAACAGTAAATATAAAAAATAAAACATGGAGAAGTGTGGTTCTCTGGGGATTTTATGCACCACAAGGTGCATAAAATCCCCATAAACCACCCTTCTCCATGCCTTATTCTATATATACTGACTGACATCAATATCTAGGACAGCAGATTGCTTCAGTTTGACCTCATGTTGGATTTAGGAATGTGAATAGCACAGTACACCTGAAGTAACTGAGCCACTCTCATGCACAGTATAAGAACTGAAGTTAAATACTCATCTTTGTTGTTTATCACCCTGGTCCCTAGGGTAATCAAATGAGATCCTTTGCCATTCTTTTTGTGTTGTCTTGCGCACTCAGCGAAAGCAACATTTTGTGACAGCTAGCTGGAGTAGCAGGATGTGGAGGTGTGGCCATGTTGTGGCCAATGGTGCCACTGCTTTTTTGGGCTGGTCTCTGTGGCACCAATGAATGAGCATGCAGTCTATGACAGCAATTCAGAAGCGTTCAACCAACTGGAGAGAATTTCACTGCTGCAATGAGGCAGCGCCCTGTCATTACAGGGCATGCCTTGCCTGCTAAAACATTTCAATAAATATGGCAGTGGCTGTCGCCATGTGCCTCTCTCAGTCCCATGAAAGACAACATCGGGGGTGCCCAATCCCCCTTTTGGCATGCCCCCTCCCCAGTTTGTTTGCCAGTGGGGGAACCTAATCCCCGTTGGCATAATGTTCCCCCTTGTTTTGTCTGCCGAGTCGGGTGCCCAATACCCCTCAGCATCATGCCCACTCAAACACAGATACATTTTCTTTGCCAATGAGGGGCCCAGTCCCCATCGGCTTCAGTCCCCTGTCCCCAAAAAACACACGTGGCATACTGGGAGCCCACCCACGTATGCCAAAATGTCCTTGTCACACCCTAAAAGAAAAATACCGTCCTGCGATGTTGTTGTTTTTTTATCCTGTAAAAGAGAAAACAGTCCCACGTGGTCACGATGGCCCCCCTCCCGCAACCCGTACCCACCATCTGCACACTCCACCTCTCCTTACCCCATACTTACCTCCGGCACCCAGCACACTGATCTTCGGTGGAGTAGGAGCATGTCTGCACTCTTTAAAGCAGCCACCAAACTGTAGAAAATCACAGTAAGCTGTATAATGGCATCAATGGGGGGGGGGGGGTTCAACTTAGATGAATATCTTGGACATTTTTGTGACTTTTGGCTCCAAATTTTCAACATGGGGTTCTTGGGACCCCACCTCATGAACTCAGTCACTGTCATTTCATTATTTAGTCCCAAAAGTTGATTTTGTGGTCAATGTGCAGAACAGAAACATAGAGGTTGACTGCAGATAAGGACCACAAGGCTCATCCAGTCTGCCCATTTCTTTTTCTACCTTATAAATGTGCCATTGACCTTTGCTCTGTCAGTGGCCTATCAATGCATACTCATCTGTATTGCTCCCTTATACCTATCCCATGCCTGTTTGCAGCCCTGCACTGTATTCACTTCCTGAGGAAGGCCGTTCCATGCATCCACTGCTCTTTCTGTGAAAAAGAATTTCCTCACATTCCCCCTTAATCAGTCTTCCTCTAATTTCATGCTGTGTCCTCTTGTCCTGATATTTTTCTCATATTTAAACATGTTAGACTCTTTCGCCTTGTTAATGCCCTTAAGGTGTTTGAATGTTTCAATCATATCACCTCTCTCCCTCCTTTGCTCAAGGGTATACATATTGAGCTCCATTATTCGGTCCTCATATGTCTTCTGATGCAGTCCCTGCACCATTTTGGTTGCCCTTCTCTGGACTGCCTCAATTTGGTTAATGTTCTTGTGAAGGTGTGGCCACCAGTACTCCATGCAGTACTCCAAATGGGGCCTAACCAGTGTCTTGTAAAGAGGGATTATTACCTCCCTCTTATGACTTGTGATACCCCTACTAATACACCCTAACATCCCCCTAGCCTTACCTACTGCTTTAGAGGTCTGCTTGGATGATTTCAGGTCATCGGTGATGATGATGCCCAAGTCTCTTTCTTCCTTTGTGACTGCCAGCAACTCCTCTTCCAGCCTATAGGTGGCTTTAGGGTTTCTCTTCCCTATGTGCATGATCTTGCACTTCTTTGCATTAAATTCAAGTTGCCACTCTTTTGACCATGTTGCTAGTTTATCCAGATCTCTTCTCATTCTGCCCACCCCATCTGGATCATCTACTCTGTTGCAAATATTGGTGCCATCTGCAAACAGACAAACCTTACCCTCTAGTCCATCTGCAAGGTCACTAATGAAGATATTGAAGAGGACTGGCCCCAGGACTGATCCCTGAGGTACCCCACTTGTGACTTGCATCTCTTCTGACTGTATACCATTTACACCACTCTCTGTTTTCTGCCTGTCAACCAGTTTGCCACCCAGTTGATCAACTTCTGACCCACCCTGAGCCTACCCAGCTTATTTATCAATCTTCTATGTGGAACAGTGTTGAAAGCTTTGCTGAAGTCAAGGTAGGCGATATCAACTGCTCCTCCTTGGTCCACCACTCTGGTTACCCAGTCAAAGAAATCTATGAGATTAGTTTGACAGGACCTTCCTTTTGTTAACCCATGCTGTCTTGGATCCTGTTCCCCTATGGATTCCAGATGTTGCACTATCCTTTCCTTAAGGAGTGCCTCCATAATCTTGTCCACTATTGAGGTAAGACTAACTGGTCGGTAGTTCCCTGCCTCCTCCTTGCTACCACTCCTGTGGAGCAGGATCACATGAGCCCTTCTCCAGTCTTCTGGGACCTCTCCTGTGCTCAGAGACTAACTAAACAGTTCTGCTAATGGCTCTGCTAGTTCCACCCTTAGCTCCTTAAGTACCTTGGGATGTATGCCATCAGATCTCATTGCCTTGTCCACCCTGAGCTTAGTGAGCTCTTGTAGGACCCTTTCTTTTGTGAAGGGAGTAGTGCTCACCTCCTTCCCCTCTGTGTCCATGGTGCTGAGCTGTGGGCCCTGCCCTACCTTCTCTTCAGTAAATACTGAGCAAAAGTATCTATTTAGGATAGATGCTTTTTCAGGGTCCTCCTCCTCACGTGCCCCCTTTTCTCCTTTGAGCTTTGCAATACCCCCTCTGGACTTTCTCCTTTCACTAATGTATCTATTGAAAGTCTTGTCACCTTCTTTTGCTGTTCGTGCTAGTGTTTTCTCAGTTTGGGACTTTGTCTGCTTTACTGCCTTCCCCAGCTTCCCTTAGGGCAGTTTGGTATGCCTCCCTATCTTTATCCTGCTGTGTTCCCTTATATTTCCTGAAGGCCAGCCTTTTGGCTCTGACCTTTTCTGCTACTGTATTTGAGAACCAAAGTGGTTTCCTTCTTCTTTTGCACTTCCTTTTCTGTCTAACACAATGGGATGTTGCTTCAAGTATTGCATCCTTAATGCTTGCCCACTTTGCCTATACCCCCTCACCTGTTTTCCTTTTTGCCAGGGCTAGCTTAACTCTGTTGGACATCTTATTAAAGAGAGCTCCTCTTAAGTCCCATATTTTTGCTTTGGAATGGGATGATTTAGATGTAGTGGCCAAACTGAACCATACCATGTGATGGTCACTGGTCCCCTGGTGACCTTCTACCTGGAGATCTGTGATCCCTTCCCTGTTAGTCAGTACTATATCTAGAATAGCCCTGTCTCTTGTGGGTTGTTGTACCAGTTGTTTGAGGCCCTCCCCCTGCAGGGAATCCACCATGTGTCTAGTTCTGGCAGTTGTTCCTGCTGGTATTGTCCAATCTGTATCCGGCATGTTGAAGTCTCCCATTATCAGAACCTCCCCTTTACCTGTCATGTTTTGTATATCTTCTAACAGTAATGTGTCTATGTCCTCCCCCTGGTCTGGGGGCCTGTAGACAAACCCAGTTCTTATGACTGTCTCATTTCCTGTTTCCAGGGTGACCCACAGTTCTTCTGGCTCCTCATGTGTACTCTGAATTTCTGTAGCTTTGATATTTTCGTTGACATATAGGGCCACTCCACCCTCCTCTTTTTGCACCTTGGTCTCTTCTGAAAAGTACACAGCCAGCTACAGAAGTCTCCTAAGTGTGGTTACTGGTAAACCACTTCTCACTAATTGCTGCTATGTCCAGTTTAACCTCTGACATTATTGCCTGCAGGTCTGGGATCTTATTTCCCAGGCTGTGAGCATTTGTGTACATGATTTTCCATTGGCCAGATTTCGGTATGTTAGTTGTTGGGTGAGGTTTGGCTTCTCCCCTGTGCATCGTATGGGGAGACGGACCTTTTTTCTTACCTGGTGATGCAAATGAACTGCAAACATGCTGAATCCCTGTTTGACCACTAGCTGAGGGGGGAGGGGTGTTCTTCCCATTCGACGTATGGGGTGCTGCACCCTTCTCCCCATTTGCTAGTTTAAATATTCTGCAAAGATGTCAAACTTCTGCCCTAATGCACTGACTCCCTCCTTAGTCAGATGCAGTTCATCAAATTTAAAGAACTTTCGCTCCCAGAACTGTTGCCAATTCCCTACAATCTGTGTCCTTTTTCCTGGCACCAGCCCTTGAGCCACATATTTAGCTCCTCTATCTCCCCTTTTCTGACCTTCCGTCCATCTGCGCCCCCCTCCCAGACTGGCAGGATTTCAGAGAAGGAGATGTTGGACGAAATGGATGATAGTTTGTCACCCAGCCTGTTCAGGTGTTCCTTGGTCTTCACAACCGTCCGGCTGGCAAGATCATTAGTCCCTATGTGTACCAGGATGTCAATGTTTTCTCCTGCTTTGTGAACAATTTTAGCAATGTGGTCAGTGTCTCTCCATGCTGATGTACCTGGGAGACATCTGACCATTACCCCTGGATGGAGATGGGTATCAACTCCCCAAATCATGGAATCTCCTATGATCAGAAGTTTTTTGGATTTCCTTTCTGCTTTTTTGTTTTGGTTCCTGATTTTGTTGTGCTAGCTCCTGTGCTACAGTGTCCTGCTCTGCAGTGTCCTCTGCCCTTTTGTTTGATTTCGGAGATAGAGGCAGATACCTGTTTGCAGTGTTTATATGGTTTTTGGAGGTAATATGTTGGAGAGCACAGAGTGATGGGGCACCTGATTTGTCCCTCCTAACCACCTGCCAACCTCCTGGACCAATTACCGTCTGCAGTCGACATTCTTCTGTTGGATGTTGGGGAAATGATGGGTGGTTCTTATAATGTATTTCCTCTTGAATATGAGATTGAGGTGCACAATCTCTGCCCATGCTACCCGGAGCTGAGCCCTAAGATCTCCAATGGCCCAGCATGTAGGACAGTGTCCTAAATCCTGTAAGACTGTCCTTCTGAAAAATCACCTTTTGGGACTGATTAACTAAACAACAGTGTCACTGTTCATGAGGTGGGCTGCCAAAAAGACTATGTTGCAAATTTGGTGAAAAAATGCCAATACAAGAATGTGTTACGAGCGTGCATTGTGCAATTTCCACGCATTCTCATAAGTCTGAGAATTTTTAATTTTTTCATTCCAGATTTTCAACATTGCCAGTTTTTCACACCTCCTTATGAACAGTACAGCTGTCATTTTTCACATCCTGCTCAAAATGTGTTTTCACATGTCTGGCGCAGAATGGTGTGGTTGCTGTGGGAAATCAATGTTCAGGACTGATTAAGAAAATAACAGTGACATTGTTTATGAATGGAGGTCCCAAAATGCCTGTGTTGAAAATTTGGTGAAAATATTCCACAAAATGACTGTGTTACAAGCATGCATGGCACTGTTTCCACCACACTCGTAATTTCAAAAATTTTTATTATTTTCACTCCTGATTTTTAACATTGCCATTTCTTCACACCTCCTTATGAACAGTATAGCTGTCATTTTTTACATCCTGCCCAAAATGTGTTTTCACACATCTGGTGCATAATGGTGCGGTTACATTGAGAAATTAATGTTTGGGACAGATTAACAAAGTCACAATGCCACTGTTCATGAGCAAAGGTCCCAAATGTTTTCATGAGGTGGTGTCACAAAAAGTCCATGTTGAAAATTTGAAGTGCAAATATCAACAAACGCCTTGGGAGTTAGGGTTTCTAACTGTAATGTCCCACCCTGTAAAGACTGAAAGGCGTTAGGGGTGTGACTTTGGATTGTTGGCTGCAATGCTCATGCCATTCCATCCCCACCTCCCCACCCCGCAGCCAGTGACATGCATCAAGGTGTGCCTTGGATGCTTCAGCACCAAGGTTCACCCCATTCTCCTATACTGCACCCATCTCAATGTATTTTCTTATGGAATGGGTTGAGCGTATGGCCCAATGAAGCCAAGGCACAATGTAACACTTGTCAGAGTCTGCAGGGTAGAGTGAGGTGAAATGGCATTAGCATTATGACCAATAACCCAAAGAATCTCCTCAATACCTGTCAGTCTTTGCAGGGTGGGATGGGATGGGGTTGGCATCTGTTCCATACTTCACTGCCATTCCTATTTTGCATCTCTCTAACTCCTACACTACCAATGCCAATAAGGCAGCATTCAGCATTAACAAATGCTTGTTTATGATAATATCCTATTGAGATGATTGGCTGACAGGGGGGGCTTGCTATATTTAAAATAGACAAATGAATCTGTGGACAGTAAAAGTGTTCACTCAATGGGTATATGATGGGTCATGGATTCTGCTAGAAGTACGTGAAGAAAGGGAAGGGATGTGGCTTCACTTTGCTCTGACTTCCCTGTTATCCTCATGCTGGGTGGGATTGCTGGGGTATTTTCTCTTGGGACAGATTAGAAATTAGCTTCTTCTCTGAACTGTGAATATTGCTTTTATCAACAATAATAATATCTTTAAAAGGACCCCTGTTTTGTACTATCATGATGTATTGTAATTGCTGTCTCTGCTGTTGTGCCCATACACAAAATGAAGTCTGAAAAATTAAAGAACAGGTCTACATGTATCAACTGTTCATTTAAGTGGATGCCACTGTATCACAATTTGTTAATGTCTTGCACCTTGATCTACACTGTGTCTGTGGCCTTTGTGTTTGTAAATCTGAAATTGCAGATTTCTTCAATACAGTTTAATTATTTAAAAGAAAAAATGCCTTGGAGGGCATAAGAATTTTATGGCAGCAAATACACCTGAATGAGATATAGCTATAGAAAACTAAATAATGTCCAATAAGTCTGGCAGTGTGGAGAATGGGCAGAAAATGTGTGTGTGTTTTTTTTGGCAGTTGGTGTGTAAGAAATATAAACTAATTTAAAACAAGTTTACATAAATGATGCATATGATGAGATATGCCAAGAAAGTTCCTTGATCAAAACCAAAAAATGGCACTGAATCTGTAAGCAATTTTGTCCTGTAGAATCTGTTTCTATAAATGCTGATCCTGATTCTGATATCATTCTGTCTTGACTGCATTTCTAATAAATTCAGTTTGCGTTTCTGATTTACACACAGGAGGTCAGTACCATTTTAGAACTGCATGATGTAGTTTGTGTAAGCGATAAGACACAACAGGGTGTGGGTTAATCAGAGATAACTGCCCACCCAGGGGTGTAGTGAAGCCTACCTCTGCAGGTGGAGGACCTTATTGCCCCTGGAAGATTGGTTATCCCAGCTAAACCCGCACCATGGTGTGTCTTATTGCCCTTATAAAAAGGGTAAACCGAGAAACAATTTAGCTAAATAAAAAGGCAATTTTGTTTAAAATTAAAAAATAGGTATTTTCTTTTGTTAATAGTAATTAGTAAAAAGCAGTTGAGGTGTGGTTTCATGTGATCTTATTGTACATTGCCGTATGTCTGCACTTGACTCTATTGCGCTCAAAAATAAATGATATTAAATTATAAAGGATGTGAGAAAGTACTACTTCACTTAATGGTGGCAGATGCCTGGAACAGACTGCCAGCAGAAGTGGAGGAGCCAAAAACAGTGAGGGGCTTCAAGCTTAGGATAGACATAGGGGCCTATTAGTAAATAGGCAGACAGGTGGAAGGAGCTTGTGAGATCCCGCAGAAACAGAGTAGGCAGGTAACAGCTGGGCAGATTTGGTCGGCCAAGCTATCCTTTTCTGCCAACAAATTTTGTTTCTATGAATAACATGTGGAAACATTGCAATCATATGCTCACAGAAAGCTTTTTAAAACCCCAAATTGGCCAAGTGTAAATCTTCAGTAGAATGTGATGTGTCAAATAGACAATGCCATAATATTGTGATTGTGCAGGACCTTATGTTTGTTATTATTTATTTATTCAAAATTATTTGCAGGCAATGCAGCAAATTACAAATGTATTCAAACAGGTCACACTATTTCCTATTTAAATACCAGTATCTGCATGGAACTCAGTTGGGACCTTGACATTGAAATCATGCTCAGGCTTTTGATCTCTATCTGTTTGTATCCTGGTATGTCACAAGAACTGTAGCCAGAAAGGGAAAGAGTAGGGAGAGCATAGGGCTCAACCCCCAGAGGTGTCTTGATCACTGATTTCCTTTTAAAGGAGAACTCTTGGCCCCCTTGCAACACTGCTACAGGACTGTGATCCTAATATAGAAAATGCAGTGCAATACTGGTGGATGGTGGAGGGTAAGTGCAAAATCAACTATATAAAAAGCTAGCCTACTTTTAAGCAAGTGAATAAAAAAGTATTATATTGCATTTTGCTAAATCAGGACAAATGAGACAGCATTGCTGCGGGGGGAGCAGTAAATTCATGACACTTAGCATTTTTGCAGGGTAGCTGAGAGTTCACCTTAAATAAATGGGACTAAAGCCTCCGAAATAGTAAGATATTATAACTCATACCAGTATTGGAATAGTTTCATTAAAAATGGAATGCATCACATGCTGTTGCTTTGGGGTTAAATTTGGCCTACAGTTTGTGTGCCAGGTAGTGACAGTGCTGGTAAAATGTGGGCTCCAATTTGTACAAAAGAGGATACCATGGTCGGTATCAGGCCCCTCAAGGCACATTTCCAGGTGGGCCCTTTGCTTCCCAGTCTGACCCTGTCTGTAGCAGCATCTCAGATCACCCTTACAAAAGAGATTATACTTTCAGTGTTTCCCTCTACCTGGATAAATAAAGGGTCGATGGCCTATGCAGCCAGAATTGTGTTATGCTTGTGCAACTGTGTTACTTAGGTTTTGGCCATTCACACTCTCTGTTCCAGAGGAATTACCACCCTGGAGGTGTACCAAGGCAAGGAACCCTCTAGAGGGTTCCACCACTAGAGGTGCCACAGGATGATTCCCTTGTCTAAATATACCTTAGGAAGGATCACCAAAAAGAAAGTAGTAGCATGAAGCATATAAGCAATCAGTAGTTGAGACATAGTACTAGATAAAACCTCAGGGGGGCTTGATAACATAATGGGATGCACAGGTTAGCAATGGCATGGGTTAGAAGGATTGCAAGAGAATAATGGAATCACCCAATGAGAAAGGGAACAGCAGGAGAGGGGGAATGGCAAGTAAGGGACACTATCCACCTCCACCCAACAGCGGATCCTATCTAATGGAACTAGGAAATACTAACTAGATATTATGACCTTCAACACGGAGGAGAGCAAAACCCCCTTTTAGGAGGAAATCTCTGGGGATCCAAGGCCTAGATCACCTTCCCTCCATGCTTTGGGATATTTTATTTAGTGATGGCTCTGCTACTGTGATTTGGAAAAACCCAATAAAAGGGAGGTGGAAAATATTCCAATTTGGAGGAAAGTTCTCACTCAATCCTTCTAACAGAAACGCCGTGGAAGGTTGCGAGTGCCACTCTACAACAATCTACAATGAAGATGGGAGGATGAGAGCAACGACTGCTGAGGCACTCAACAGGCCTACCAATCTAAACACAAACCAGGTGAACCAGAGGCAGTCATGGGGAGAATAGCTTTGAAGGGTGCCTCCAAACCTGCTCGGGCAGCTAATGGGGACCCCATGAAAGCACCACCCTTTTGCCGCTGAGTCTTAACATCTACAGCTTGGGGAGCCATCTGTACAGTTGATGACTAAAGGTCCACCTGGAGCGATGACCTTCCCAGCTCTGGGCCAGGTGAGAAGAACCCCACCCCAAGCTTCGCATGCCCAAGCTGCAGACTCTAGATGCAGAGCCTGACCATCGGCTGCAGGGGAAAACCTTGCACCAGAATGGTATGGCTGGCTTGCCCCAGGTACTGATGAGGAACTGAACGGACATTGAGCACTGAGCTAAATGAACACTGAGTGCTGAGACCTTGCAGAGGGCACATGGCAGGGAGCAGTGAGCAATGATGGCATAATCAGGGCTTGATCTGGACGTAGTTCAGTAAGGCAGCGTAGTTCTACAGGAAAGCATAACAATAATCGGACCTGCACGTAGGTCAGCAATCAACAGGCATAGTCAGACCAACACATAGGTCTGCAAAACATGGTAGCAATAAAGGAACATGAATGTAAATGGGAGCAGCAGCATGATACTGGGGCAAGCCAGACAGGCATTAAAAAGCCAAATCAAGATGACAAATACTCTGAGGATTTTCAGAGGTGAAGGCAGGATTTAGAACAGAATAATTAGCCACATGGGCCACGACTCCTCAAACACTTCCCAGTACCCGCCGTAGGACAAACAAGAAAGTGACGGAAGGGTCAGGAACCACATGCAGAAATTAAAACTAGTTAAAAGCATCAGCAGTAGCTTTAGCTGACCTCAGAGTAGAACAGCAGTGTACAAACAGGGAATAGCATCAGCTATGAGTGGCTGTATTCTATAAGCATGGAAGGAGAGAAGCACAATGCTGTGAAAACAGCTTTGACACAGGGGTGGTAAATTGAGCAGGGAAAACATAGCTGAACTGCATAGCAAGGTTCAGAGGGAGCTTGAAGTAGGTGAAAACAATTAGGCTTGATAGCATGGGGAGCAATTAGGCCTGTAGCATGGCAAGCAACTTTGGGTTGTGTAAAAACACGAGTACTGGGTGCAATAGCATTGGGAGTAAGTGAAAGCTAAGAACCAAATTGCCCCAAAAATAAAACCAAAACACAAACAGAAGAAACAGGGAAGTAATAAAAAGAAGCACACAGCTAGAGGTAATATACAAACCAGAAGCAGAGGAACAAAAATGCAGAATCCAGCAGAAGAAGCAGCAAAGTTGGAGGGGCAGGCCTCAGCCAGCTGCAGAGCAAACAGACACAGCCTCCAGCCAGCAAAGAAAAAGTGCTTCAGAAGGAGGCTGAGGGGAACTTCTTATATAGCTAAGCAAGTGGGAGTGGTTGGCTGCTTGTCCATCGAACCAAAAATAATACCAATTATTATTATCATGCTTTATTATCAGCTGCAAGTGGCATTAGTAACCCCTCGGTCAACACAACTTGCATGCATATCATCACTCTAATACTATGTCACAGTGGTTCACATTATCATAGAGCTGGGCATTTGTCATGTGGGAATCCTGGGAGTTGAAGTCATTGTGAAATGAGTTTTCTCCATATCTGCAGCGCTGCATGAGGTGAGAAGGACTACAACTCCCTAGGATGCCCCCATGGTACAGTGATGCTTTGGAAGTATGAGGAGGAGAGGTTTGTTCCACAGTTAGGAGCAGTTCCAGTTGCTACAGATTGTTTAGTAGGGTCAATTAGTCATTGAACAGGGCTCGGTTAGGAACATTAGGAGCACCTAGGATACCTGGGCTCATATCTTGAAATACTGCACAACTTGACCGGATAATAATGTCAGCCTCGGCCTTGGAGAAGCTGATGAATCTCGGCTGGTTATATTCCAGGCCACTGGTGCCAGAAGAACCTCAGTCAGGCTCCAAAATAAGAATGGGGTTAGGCATCTTCATTTAATTTTCAACTCATATTTGTATAGATTTATTTGGTTTAAACATGCTTTAGTTCATTTCATCCTTGTTCATCTGTCAACTGGCTTTATTTTCAGATACAATTGTTCCAAGCCTTAGTCTTTGTTGTTCATGGAATTTTGTACAACCTAGCATAAGGGATTGACTTTGGTTTGGATCAGAAATGTAACAGAAAGGGCGTGGCCTGAGCCAGAGAAGATGGCAGCTTAAATCTGTAAGCTCTCTACACCCTGCTACACATCCGATCATTTACAACGTGCTCTGCATTATTTTTTGGGAGAACACCTATGGCTTACACCATAAAAAATTCACTGATCCAGAAGAACTTTTACCTCACTGGTCCCAGTGGTTCTGAAGATCTCACATCCAGGAGGTGACACGAGGGGTGGCCTGGCAACTTCTAAAATCCCCAGCATGGCAGTGGCAGCCTCTCAGCTAGGGGAGCCATTCCTGCAAGAAATAAGGGGAATATTTGAGGAAATTACAAGAAAGATGGACAAGCTAGAGATAGCAGCGCACAACAATTCCTCTGGTACTGTGGACCTCTCACAGTGCACCAGTGTCACAGAGCAGTGTCTTGTGGATCAAGATGAAACTATACACCACATGGACACCAGGCTCCACTACCAAGACAGAACCCTACACCTGTTCTGGAATCAGATCAAGGATCTAGAAAATTGTAGCTACAGGAACAACCTGTGGCTAGTTGGGTTCCATGAGGGTGCTGAAAGGAACAATTTGATCCTTTTCTTACAAAAAGAACTGCTGGGTCAACTGGGGTAGCAGGTGGACAGACGCTTGGAAATTGATCATGTCCATAGATCCGTGGCCCCCCCAGCAACCTCCCGGAGGCAGACCATGGTCAATCCTAGCTCGGTTCTTGCACTTCAGAGACAGGAAGGCTATCTTGTTGAGCACTAGAACAAAAGGATCTCTGAAATGGGGGGGGGGGATTCATGTTTCTGCTGACTTCTCACAGGACCTCTCTGTCTGTCATAGGGCCTTCACCTTCTCACGGAGAGCCTGCACAGAACTGGGGTTGGAATATTCTCTGCAATACACCGCAACCTTCAGAATAATCCAAAATGTGACCCCCAAGTTTTATGATTCACTGGAGGCCGCAGAATCATTCCTCCAGTAGCATGCCCCAAACTGAACTGGGATGAACTAGGGGACTCCTCGAGGCCAACCACACACAATCGAATAGACTACCACATGGACTGTTCAGCTCAGGAAACATATGAGCTGGCCTGTTCCAGGCCCACACTGGAGCTCTCTAAATTACTGCTGCATTTGGCCCAAAGTCCCCCTTAATCCAAATGCAACTGCCAGAAAAGAAGAATCCAGGCACCGGAGGGAGCCCACATGGATAAATCCCCATATCTCCACTCCTGGAGCTACAGCAAGAGCCAAGCATCAGTGGAATTCGACAAGACCCCAGACATCCCAATTGGCTTCTGCAGATTCAGGCCCCTTATGAACTTATCAATGAGGGTTCGTTGGGAAAGGTAGTCTCTCAGGACAGATTACCAGGGGCAGCACCCAGCATTTGCCTGGTGATTTGTTCTTAGGCCGATGAGGCAGACAATGCTCCAGCTGCAGAACTGGGGCAGAACGAGAGCCGAGAATCGGGCCCTGCTACCAGACCACTACCAACACTTCAGGAGTCTGAAGGAGTTTGAACTGAAATGAGGAGAATATCTTTCTCTGTAGTCATGTATCCGGGGGATATTTGAGCTCTAGCGTTCCCTTTTGAAGCCTCCTGGGACCTCTTACAGATAGTGGAGTGGGGAGGTCACAATTTAAAGCTGCAAAGTTTTTGAAGCTGTAGTTATATTTTAAAGGACCTCCCCTCTTGAGTTTAGCTCTGGCCTGCAGCAATGGGCACCACAATTTTATTGTATGGCTGGGTGGCCGGTGTGAGCAGCAGTCTTAAAGGGGCACAGCACACTTAGCTAACTGTTTGATGTTCTTTCATTTTTCCCTTGTGCCTTAGCTAAGTTAATACTCTGCCTAAACACTAAGAAGAATCACTCATCCCAGGGCCAATACAACATGTGGGCACAAACATCTAGGCCACAATAGGACAGCCGACGTTGGTGGGCTCCTTGTGTTGGTAAGATATGAAAGAAGGGGTGGGGGCATCACTTCTAGGTATGCTGGAAAACTCACGTGCAGTACCCCTGCAGCCCCAAGAAATAACTGTCTGCAAGGGCAGCATTTAGAATGGTGAGATGAGACCGGTTGATCCTTAACTCCATGGCCCTGTGAGAACCCCCACCCAGATCAAACCAGCCAGGATCCCCTGAACCTCAACTCCACACATGGGGTATGTAAAAGGGGCAAGACGTAGGGCTCACACTCTCAACCCGGATGGCGTTTGGGACAGGCACACTGCTGTAAATTGTTTTCTTAGAGGGACAAACTGTTGATTTCCCTCTCAATTTTCAGTGTGTACCCAAAGGGGCTAGCTGTTAAGGGTGGAGAGAGGCAGACAGTGGGCTGTTTCCACAGATAGGAACCACCCATCCCCGGTAACCAGCGCCTGCATCTGGGCTACTTGATCACCAATGAGGAAGGCGATTGGCAGTCCTGACGAAGGGTTAGAAGGTGTAGTTATACACCATTTTCTATTTATTTTACAGTTACTGTTGTTTATATTTTTGTTGTATACTTGATGCATCCAACCTTTAAGTGCCTTAGCGCAATCCAAGAGTGCTTAAGATTTATAACACAGAGTATCACACAGACAAGAATAGTGATAAATTATCTTCGGGGAAGCAGGAGAACACAAGTGGGACATGTTGCATAACTTTACGGCCCCAAAACACCTGGCCAATTGGCTACTGACTGCTCCCGATCCCAAATGGAGATCAGCATGGTATCGTGGAACATCAGAGGGCTCAATTCTCTAATTAAAAGGAAGAAAGTGCTAACACAACTTAAGAAATTGAGCCCCCAGATAGTATTTCTCCAAGAGAAAAGCTCTCACCAGGGGAAGTGCAAAAGTTAAAGCAGGGATGGGTGGTGGGGGGAGTGGTGCACGGTGAATCACCTTTGCATAAACTTGGGGTCTCCATCCTGTGGCACACAAACCTCACCTGGAAGATAAATAGGTATAAGAAGGAGGGGAGGTGGGTGATGGTGGAAATGTCTACTCCTCAGGGCTTTCTGATTCTTCTTAACATTTATGCACAGAATCAGGATGCCCCAGAGTTCTTTCACCAGATCAACCAGCTCCTCTCAGATTTTAACACCAACAAATGCCAAGTGATAACTGGGGGTTACTTCAACCTTACACTGGACCCTGGGGTGGATAGGAGTAGGGGAGGGGCAGAACACCACAGAGTGGCTGTCAAGGCAGTACACTGCCTAAATGGTGGTGCACACCCACCTAGATGCATGGCGTACAAAAATCCAGGGGTATGGGACTATACTTGCTTCTCGACCTCTCATGGGTCTTCAAGCAGAATTGATCTATGGCTTATCTCCAGTACACTATACCACGAGATTAGTAAGTCACAGACCCACCAGGTAGCGATCTTGGACCATGCTGCGCTAGAGATTAGGTTAGAATGGAGTCCAGAGGAACCCACATATCCTCCTGGAGGCTAGATATCCTACTATCAGAAGACCCTCAGTTCCAGGAATCGCTCACTAGGGAGTCTCAGGAGTACTGGAAACATAATGATAATGGAGAGGTCATGGACACCACCCTGTGGAAGGCATACAATGCCATTATGAGAGGTTGCATTATTGCCTTCTCTTCAACAGGGAAAAAGAAGAGGAGGGCAGAACAACCTAAACTAGAGCTCCACCTAGCTGTGTTAGAAACAAAGTAGAAGGAAGTAGAACACAGGAATCCACCCCAGACCCTGATAGCCCAACTCACTAGTGCCAGACTGAAGCTCAACTGACATCTAACCAGACAGACCGAGTTCCATCTTAGAAGAATCAAACACTCTTACTGTGAGGGAGGGGAAAATTCTGACAGACTTCTGGCATACCGCCTTAAGAAAATGACAACTTCCTGTTGCTAGCCTTGCTTGTAGAGCAGAAACCAGCTAACTAAAAGAAGCTACCATTTTCTTATTAATTTAACACTTCTATCTTGGCAGGAGTCAGTGTCTTTTGAGATTAAGTAGACAGATACTTTATTAGAAGTAGAAGGGGTCTTATTTAGGGTTAAAACAAGAAAAGAAAGAAAGTCAGTGTGTGTTTTGTGCTGGGAAGGGGTACTGTATCAACTTACTTTGCTAAACCAGTAGGAGGAGAGAAAGCTTAATTGGGATGTGGCTTAGACAATATAAAAGCAGGTGACTCAAATTATAACTTCCTGTTGCTAGCCTTTTTTCTTACTAAGACACTGGATTTGACTGACAACAGGAACTTCCTGTTTGGCAGTAGGAAGGGAAGGATCATAGAGAAACATTGTTTTTGTCAACCCTAAAGGAAAAAAGTAACTCACTGTCCCCCCCCCCAGCTGCAGGTGGTCTGACACTGAGCAAGGAAGAAGGGGGCTACTGAAGAACATAGGAAGCTGCTTTCCCAGAACAGGAAGGGTGAGAATTTTAAGGAGAGGAGAGAGTAAGCATACAGAGAAACAGGAGAGGGGACACAAAATAAGACATGATAGGAGTGGTGCAGTGCAATGGCGGTGGGGCGGCAGTGTTTTGGGAGACATTCTGGAGGCTGCAATGCTGACCTTTTTGCAAGCACCTCTCTGGTTTGAGGGAGGAGTTTGTCTGTCTCCAGGATGACCTGGCTAGGATTTATGAAACCTTCTCCCCCACACAGGGACCACAGGACCAATGCCACTACCTCAGAGGTTGCCAAGAAAGAGGAGAGGCTGGATCAGGGTGGGCTCATGGAGGGATAGGGTGGTGGAACAGAGTTGCACCCCTCCAGCTGTACTTCTCCACAATTTATACACTCTTCTGGTGGATAGTGGTTCCTCTATGGAGGCACCTGCAGTGGAGACCAAGGAGGATGCTGGGAACCTTCACAAAGGAGACCCACAGGAGGGTGGAATGGTACCCCACAGGGGAAGGATACAACTCCTGGTGGGGGACTCAATCATTAGGGGGTTAGAAATGGGGGAAGAAGGGGAGAGGGAGGTAAGGTGCCTGCTGGCGCCACAGCTCGGAGGGACAGGAAGCGAGTCCTCAGGATCGTGGGAGCAGCTGCACAAGGGAGGGAGGGAGCTGGATGTCATTTTCCAACTAGGGACAAATGACCTGGCTAGGAATGGGATCACAGCAGTGCAAGAGGAGTTTGTAGAGTTGGGGAGGGGCCTTAGACAAGTAGCGCATACGGTAACCTTCTCGGAGGTGCTGTCTGTCTACGACAAGGTTGATGCTAGGGTACTCCTCACCAGGGAATTCAATGAATGGTTGAAAAACTGGTGTGGAGCTCTGGGTTTTGGCTTCATTGGGGACTGGGGAGCCACCTGGAGGGATGCAGACCTATACTCACGCGATGGTCTGCATCTGTCCGGGGGGAACCAGGATCCTAGGTGAGAGGTTTAAATGCTTCATTGGCAAGCATTTAAACTAGCCAAGGGGGGAGGCACTGAAAAGGAGCAGAGAAATTCCAGCCTTCCCCCACAAAGCACGGTAATTAGTGAGGTAAACACCAAGGTAGAGAAGTCAGTAGGGAGCAGGACAGAGGTAAATGTAAAAAAAGGCAAAGGCAGTAAGGACAGGAATGTGGCTAAAAGGGTTAAGGCCATCAAAAAGTGGAGGATGATGAGTACCAATGCCCGTAGTCTGTGTAGCACGCTCCCCGAACTAGTGACCTTGATGGAGGAGGGTTGCCTGGATATTGAGGTAGTCACAGAAACATGGTACACAGAGAACCATGACTGGGATGTCAACATACCAGGATACACAATCTACAGGAGGGACAAGGAGGGTAAAAGAGGAGGAGGAGTAGCTCTCTATGTAAAGGAAGGGATCAAAACAACAGAACTAAACAGTAAACAGGGCGCAGAAGAGGCACTCTGGGTCACCCTGGAGACAGGAAATGGCACCACAATCCGCAAGGGGGTTGTATACAGACCCCATCTCAGGGAGAGGGAATGGACAAGGAAATGATAGAAGGCATCCTTAGAATGGCAGAAAAAGGGGAGATATTGTTGATGGGGGGACCTGAATATGCCAGATGTTAACGGGAACACCTTTGCTGCAGGCACATCCAAGAGCAGGGTCATTTTTGATGCCCTACAAGGGGTATGCCTCAGACAGCTAGTATTGGAACCCACTTGGGAGGGAGCAGTCTTAGACCTGGTACTCTCATGTGGGGACAGAGAAAGAATCTTAGATTTAGAAGTGGGTATACATCTTGGAACAAGCGACCACCAAACAGTGTGGTTCATGATAAACATAGCCATACAAACAAGCTATACAAAAGCAAGAGTATTGGACTTTAGGAGGGTTGACTTTGGGAAAATGAGAGAGTGCCTCAGAAAAGCACTAGCAAACAGGCAAGAAGAAGGGGTGGAGGAACAATGGGGAGTAATCAAAACAGCAATCACAGAGGCAACAAGCCTTTGTGTAAAGCAAATCAACAAAACACAATGAAGGAAAAAAACTGATATGGTTCTCAAAAGAGGTGGCAGGGAAGGTTAAGGAGAAAAGGATACCATACAGGAAATATAAGAAAACACAGAAGGAGCAGGACAGAGAACTTTATCAGTTAAAGCAGAAAGAGGCTGGGAAGGCAGTCAGAATAGCATGGCCCAAACCGAGGAAAGGATAGCCAACTCTGTTAAGAAGGGGATAAGACCTTTTATAGGTACATTAGGGAGCAAATAAAGACCAAAGGAGGTATACTGAGGCTTAATAAAGGGGACGTAATGTGGGTAGAGGGTGACAGTGAAAAAGCAGGGCTACTGAATGAATATTTCTGCTCAGTATTCACAAAGGAAGAGGAGGGGGAGGTATCTAAACCAAACAAGAGAAACACTCTGAAGACAGAGATCAATACAAGTACATTTACAGAAGAAAGGGTTCTGAAAGAACTAATAAAATTGAAGGTGGACAAAGCAACGGTGCATAATAGGATTCACCCAAGAATTCTAAAAGAACTAAGGGTAGAACTAGTGACACCGTTAACTACTCTCTTTAACAAATCATGGGAGGATGGGGTGGTACCTGAAGACTGGAGGAGGGCGGATGTGATTCCTCTTCACAAAAGTGGGAGCAGGACAGAGGCAGGAAACTACAGACCAGTTAGTTTGACCTCAGTAGTAGGGAAAATTATGGAATCACCTCTGAAGGAAAGAATTGTTGAGTACCTAGAGGCCAGTGGGGCACAGGACCCAAGGCAGCATGGATTCACGATGGGAAGGTCATGTCAGATGAATCTAATAGATTTCTTTGACTGGGTAACCAAAGTAGTGGACCAGGGAGGGGCTGTGGACATGGCCTACCTAGATTTTAGCAAAGCATTTGATACAGTCCCACACAAAAGATTAATACAGAAGTTAGCCAGCCTTGGAGTGGGTCTCAAGGTGGTAACCTGGATAAAAAATTGGCTAGACAACAGGAAGCAAAGGGTAGTGGTAAATGGAGTCCACACTGAAGAAAGGAGGGTTACTAGTGGGGTACCGCAGGGTTCAGTACTGGGGCCGGTCCTTTTTAATGTCTTTATAAGTGACATTGCAGAGGAACTGGAATGAAAAGTACGTCTCTTTGCAGATGACACAAAGATATGCAACAGGGTCAATACACAAGATGGAGTGGAAAGGATGAGAAGGGACTTGGCAAGGTTGGATGAATGGTCAAATGTATGGCAGCTCAGATTCAGTGCAAAGAAGTGCAAGGTAATGCATCTGGGAAACAAAAAACCAGGAGAAGAGTACACAATGGGGGGTGAGATACTGACAACAGTAAAAATGGAAAGGGACCTGGGGGGGATTATATCAGATGACCTAAAGGTGGGCAAGCAATGTGAGAAGGCAGTAAGGAAGGCTGGGGGGATACTGGGATGCATAGGGAGAGGTATCAATAGTAGAAAACAGGAAGTTGTTATCCCTCTGTACAGACAGTTGGTGAGACCCCACCTGGAGTACTGTGTGCAGTTCTGGAGACCCCATCTCCGCAAAGACATAGACAGAGTGGAGGCTGTCCAGAGGAGGGCAACCAAAATGGTGCAGGGCCTGCACCAAAAGGCATACGAAGAAAGACTAAAGGAACTTAATATGTATACCCTTGAGGAAAGAAGGGAGAGAGGGGATATGATAGAATCTTTCAAGTACCTCAAGGGAATCAACAAAGTCCAAGAGGGTAGCATCTTTCAGAAAAAGAGATGTGCAAGAACGAGGGGGCACAATTTGAAGATAGAGGGAGGACAGCTCAGAGGTAATGTGAGGAAGTATTTTTTCATCAAGAGGGCTGTGGATGCATGGAACAGCCTCACTGAGGTGGTGGTGGACTCAAGAACAGTGGGGGAATTCAAGAATGCATGGGACAGACATAAGGCAGTCCTACGGGGGGGGTAGGAGGAAGTAAGTTGTTGGTTAACTAGAATTTGCAGCTTATCTGTTAGGTAGGAAAATGGGCAGACTAGGTGGGCCAAGCGGTCCTTATCTGCCATCAAATTCTATGTTTCTGTGTTAAGAGCTATCAGGCTAACAGAACAATCCAAAGCCTGATGAACAGGTCCAGGGAGCAGGTCTTGGCCCAGGCAGACATTAACAAGATTATGGCACAATTCTATGTAGTTCCTTTATTCCTCCCCATCCCCACCAAACAGATAGAGGGTAGAGGAGTTCCTGGATATCCTCCCAGTCCCAAGACTAGCCAACAAACTAGCATCCAAGCTTGAGAACCCACTGTTAGTGGAGAAAGTAGCTGTGGCCATCCATTACATGAACCCCAAAAATCACCAGGGAAGGATGGGTTGCCCATCAACTTCTACCAAACCCCCAGTTAGGAGGTGGCAAAGTACTTATTATGGGCTATTTCAAATTCATTGGGAAGGGGAGAGCTTCCACCTTCGCTATGTGAGACAGTGGTCACTATCCTCCATAAGAAAGGCAAAAATCTCCTAAACCCAGCAAGCTACTGTTCGATCTCCGTCATCAACATGGACTCCAGGATTCTTTCAAAAGTCTTGGCATCCTGTTTAGAGTCCCTCCTGCCTGGCTTGATACATCCTGCCCAGGCAGGGTTCATCAAAGGAAGACTAGGATCAGACCACCACAAAATCCTGGCCTCTGTAATGCACATAGTCCACAAACTTACTACCCTCGTAGCGGCACTTGCCATAGACTTTGAAAAAGCATTTGACAGCGTAGAGTGGAACTACCTGATGTGCACCCTAGAGAACATGGGAGTAGGGGAACATTTTAGGAAATAGATCCAATTGCTTTATAAGTCCCCCATGGCATCAGTTATCACTAACAGGACAGTTTCTCCTCCATTCCAACTACAGAAAGGCACAAGACAGGGATGTCCCCTCTCACCCCTGTTGTTTGTTATGGAAATTGAGCCTCTGGCCATAGCTATTAGGGAAGCCAAAGGGATACAGGGTATACAGGTGGGAGTACCACTCTCAGAACCTTTCCATGTGCTGATGACTTCTTCATCATGGCAGAGTACTCTCCCCAGATGCTACAGGAAACCCTAGACATCTTAGACAAATTCTCTGCAATATTCAGCCTCAAGGTTAACCAGTCTAAGACATAGGTCCTGCCCTTGAATCGGGCATGCAACGCCCAGGCAGCCTCTGATCTAGGCCCTAAGATGGGCCCCAGAGAGGATTAAATATTTGGGGGTGGTTATCCACCCCGACCAGACAAAGCAGATAAATGTCAACTTTAAGGCCATGGTAGGTAACATTAGGGAGGACCTGGAGCACTGGAGGCCACTCCAACATTGGCAGGAAAAATGTATTTTATCAAATTAATGATAGCCCCAAAACTCCTCTACTTCCTGAATCACACTCCTATGACCATCTCTCAGAAATGGTTTTACATACTAGACAGGGTGATGGGCAGTTTTTTGTGGAAGGGATGGCCCCCATGCTTCAGAAGACAAAAACTAAGGCAGCACTGGCCCAGCGGGGATTGGGGTCTCCCCTGGTTTCAGGGTTATCACGTGGTATTTGTCATGGCCCAAATGGCTAAATGGTTCACAAGTAAAAGTACTAACTCTCCGATCTGGGTGGGATCTCCCTCACCATCTTCGGCAATTTATGCCCCCAGGAAAACACCAGGAACAGAGGCTCCCCCAATCCTAACATCACTTGCATATTGGTGTAGTGTACATAAAATTCTACTGCTCTCCCCAAACCCATGCACCCACATGCTGCTATGGAATAATCAAGCTGTGAGGGTGTGGGAATGTTCCATTCACTGGTAATTCTGGGAGGCCCAAGGGATTGGAAGGGTGCAGGACCTCTTGATCATTGGGATGGACACAATGGACACATTCCAAGCAATCAAAGATAAACTCCTTGTACCTGCTAATCACTTCTGGACACAGTTGAGAGACGCCATAAAAAGGCCAGTAGCATGAAGGAGACTGGTGCTCTGCAGAAAACCTCCCCAATACTCACTATCCGGAATCAGTTTGACAGAGGTAAGGCCAGCATTATATACCAGGCAATGAGGAAAATCCAGGAAAACTCTTCCCTGTCAGCCAAATCATAATGGGAGCAGGAACTGGGAGCCCAGATATCAGAAGAGCAATGGACCTGTTGCTGTGCCAGGATACACCAGACCTGCAGAGATGGTATGTCACACATGATTATGAACAAAGCCCTGCTGCATTGGTACTATACACTGGCCAAACTTACATAAACTAAGACTCGCCCAAACAGATAAATGTTGGAGATGTGGTCTCCCTGGAGCCCATCTCCACCATGTCAGTCGCAACATACAGCCATTCTGAAAACTGATCACAGACATAGCCCAAACAATCTTCCCTACCTCCCTGATTGATGCCCCACTCCTTCTCTTGGACTGCACTCCAGAGTCAACACTCAGGTATGACCCGGGAGCACTGTGGGCAATGGCAGCGGGGGTAGAGGCAAAAAGGCTATTGCTTAAAAGATGGCACTCCACTGAGTGTCCCACCGTGGGGGAGCTCTTAGAAAACCTGGCACAGGTGGCCACATATGAAAGAATGTCCAACTTCGCCAATGATGGATAAATATGAGCCCCTTCCTAGAATCCAAATTTTGCCACAATACCCCCCCAGCCAGCTCAACATATACTCCACCTGCTAACACTGAATGAACCAAGACATGGATACACTGCAGGCTTAAAGGACCAGGCACACCCGGCCAAGGACTTAGCCTAAGGGATACAGGGGGTAAAGGTGGAGAATGAGTAACCTGATACATTCAAGTTATTTATACACCTCAGCATCTAGCGTCCCAGAGTTGGATGGGGTGGAACACTCAAATCTCAGGGTATGGTATACCTATCCCCACCTCTCAACTCATGGTGGTCCCCTCATTTAGAGGACTGATTTGCATAACTGCTTGTACCCTTAGTGTAGATAAACTGTTTGTTTGTATTTTCAAATCTTTAAACTGTATGCTTGTCTGTCTGTACATGTATCTGTATAAGCACGGTCCATTTCTTTTTTCAGTTCAAAGTTTATTTTACCAGGATAACACCACTGAGACAACTCATTTGCGAGGAGCTCCTGAAGGGACATAAGTACTACGCAAGATACAATACAGTTACAGTGGTACAATACAGATACAGCAAGATACCATACACAAGAATAGTGGGCATAGGGAAATTATCTAGATACAAAGCCGACTAGCAGAATGTTTCTAAATCAATACAGGTGCCTATACAGGTAAAGCTAGTTGTGTACAACAATTATGAGGAAGGATTGGTGCAAAAAAATAGATTGGAGCAATATAAGAGGACTTAAGATGCAAGGTCAGGAAGTTTTATAGAAATAGAGGCAGGTCAGTGATGGAAAAGGAGTACAGGGTACAAAAATATAACAGGAGGGGGAATGGAGATGTGGGGAATGGGTGGCACGGAGAATGCAGAAAACAAGAACAGTCAAGGGGGGGCATCAGGGAGGGGTGGAGGCTGTACAAGTGCTTAATACTAGTGCAGGGTGAAAGGGGTTAGAGGAGTTGGAAGCAAATTGGGCCAGAGGGGAGATGGTGGGATTAGAAGAGGAAGAGATGGAGGAAAAAGGGGAAGATTTAGTGCTGGAATCAGAGAGAATATACATGATTACCATAAGCAGGTTCAAGCATAGCAGTTACATTTATCCTTCAACATACATCCAATCAAGATCGTGAATGTACACATGCCAACGGTAGGGTTAAGTTTAAGAGTTTTCTGTGTGGTGTTCCATAAGGTGGGCAGGGCATAGTTTAGTGATGAAGAACCAAACCGTGTTCTAGTCCAAGATGTATCCAATATTGTATATGAGAACTTCCTGAGAGTGTACGCACTGGGGGCACATTGAAACATGGAGCATATGTAATGAGGGAGTTTCAGGGTTAGAGCTCTGTAAACCCAGAGGGATGTGTTGCCGCACCTCCTGATACCAAGGGATGGCCAACCACCCTGCAGACAAAGGGAGCAAAGATGGGTGTTGAAAGGGAAGTTTGTAATGCGTTCATAAAGCTGAGATAGTTAAATTTCTCAACTGGTTCCAGTACTTCTCCCAGGATAGTCTTGATCTGAAGATTTGTGTTCAAGGAGTTGGTGGAACATCTTTGTTATCAGGGGATAGGTGCATAATTTTTGTCTTTTTTGCACTGAGGAGTAATTTTTGACTTATTAAAGTTTTGTTGAAGTAGGTCAAAGTCACATTGTAACTCAAGGTAAACGAGTTGGAGAGTAGGCCTGGCAACATATAACACAGTACTGTCCACAAATAAGTGAACATTTGCTGTGCAGACATTGTTGTTAATATTTTTAATGTAACCGGCAAATAATGACGGACCCAAGATAGAGCCCTGCGGAACTCCTCTCAGGATAAGTTTCAAAGGGGAGAGGGCATCATTGGCTTTAACTTGCTGCTGCATGTTGGTAAGATAACAGGAGAACCAATTTAGCGAGGTATCATCTAGACTGAAATTATGTAATGTGTCCAACAGTAATTGATGATCAGCGATGTAGAATACCTTGCTTAAATCTAAGAAAAGGGCACAAACATGGTGCTTAGCATCACGGGAGGTTAATCAGTCATCTGTAACTTTTGCTAGAGCAGATACCATACTATGTTTGGGGCAAAATCCAGATTAAAGGGGGTTCAGTATATTTTCTGCTCCAGGTGATCTCAAAGTTGGAGATTGACCAGTTTTTCAAGGAGCTTAGACAGAATGGGCAGAAGCGCAATAAGTCAGTAATTATTGAGATTGCATTGGTCACCAGATTCAAACAAAGGGATGACATGGGCAGTTTTCCAAATTGGGGGATAGCACCTTGGGAAAGTGACAGATTGAACAAATGGGTGATAGGCTGGGCCAGGGTGTAATATCCTATCTTTATAAAGTAAGGTTTGAGCAAATCTGCTCCTGCACTTTTTTTAGAGTCTAGAGCAAGCAAGAGATCATCAACTTGTTTGAGCGAGACAGGCATGAAAAATTACGAGGAGCAAAGACGAGTTTTTGGAAAAGATTATGAAAGGGCGCAAGCAAGTGGCTGGTATGATAGCTCACTGATGGGAGAACAGTGAAAAGCTAAGCCAGCTGTGGCAAAATGATTATTTAACCGGTCCAGAATATCATCACTATTTGTGTAGGTATTGTCCCCAGAGACTATTTTGGTTGGGAGGAATGAAGGCGAACTATGTCGCTCGATTTCCCTAGTAATATCCAGAATTTAGCAGCATTGTTTCTGGATGAATCCAAGGCAGACTGGTAGCACTTGGTCTTTTCTGCCCGAATGAGTTTGGTACAGTGGTTTTGTGCTGCTCTGAAGGAAGTCCAATCAGCTTCAGATTTTGTCTTGCGGGCTTTTTTCCATAGGTGATCTCTGTGATGGGTTTACCTATAGCGGGGCTACACCCCCGACATTGACATCCCTGACAGTGACAGACACAATGCCAAGTGTCAGCATTGTACTGTCGGGGATATGAGAGTGTTTCCTTCGGGGGACTCTGCCCCCGAACACTCTATCTGGGGGGCTCTACCCCTTGATTTCTATATATACAACTCCGAGTCAGAGTTGTCTCGGGGAGAGGATACAACATCTGAAGATGCACCATTGATGTCTGCGGGGACCAGCACAGCGATCTGATGATTTCAGGCAAATTCTGTCACTGTGCTGGTCTTCGTGGTGGCGATGTCGACATGCGGTCGGCATACCTCTGTGATGTAAGATGGATTTTAATGAGTTAGAGAACCAAGGACAGACTTTTTTCCTAGCCCTGAGTCTTGTCATTGGGGCATGCTAGTTAATAACCTCCATTATAAGGTTGAGGAAGTGGGTATATGCCTCAATGACTGTTGGGGCCACGTAAAAATCTTGCCATCTGATCCTGTTCAGATCAGACAGGAACTCAGAGATGTTGAATTTGTGGAAATTCCTTTTGTAGGTAAAATTAGTTGGATTGGTTGTTTTTGGAGAGTGCCTCATGCAGGCAATGGCACTGTGGTCACTAATGTCTTTATGGACTATCCCACTGTAAGCAATTTTATGGGGTCTATAGGTAAAGATTAGGTCCAGAAGAGTGCTATGCCCAGGGTTTTTAGTGCTAGGATGGGTGGCATCACAGATTGGTTGTTAAAGCCCATGTGTATTACAGAAGTTATTTCGGGGTTCCAAGCAATGAGAATTCCAATCCAAGTTGAAGTCCCCCATATAAATACATTCAGAGTCAATGGTTCCTAGGATCCTGAGGAGGTGGGAAGTTATTCCAAGTCCACTTTTACTAAGACGATGTAAAGTTTAACCATCCTGTATATTTGCAAGAATGCACTGGTGTATCATTTTAATTTTTATAAATATTTTAACTATAAAAAGATATATAACAGAAAATTATTAACTATTGTGTTTCAGGTCCTTTGCTCATAGAGGTCAGCTGATTTGAAGATTAGCAGTAAAAACTCAGTGAACTGGTACGGTGCTGCCTTGTTACTAGACCCAAAAAGGCATCTTTTACTTTGAGTTGTTTTAATTGTTTTGATTTAACTTAGCTCCACAGGTAGAATAAAAAATAAATTATCTCAATAATTTGCTTGCTGCTTTTCTTTCTATTAGCCAACGCATTAGAGACATATTAGTACACACATCTTGGTATCACCGTCATTAGCAAAAGTTCTAGATTCCAGAATTCTGGTGCCTCTGATCAGACTCTAAAGTTATTGGGAATTAAGCAATAATGCAGAACAGGGGGTGTGTTGTGAGATTTGCACATGCCTTGGGTGTGGTGTGGCACGAAGCTGCAGGCAGAGTGCTGTAAACCACCCGAGGTGTGTGTAAATCTCACAATCACACACCTCCTGGAGTGCATTATTGCTGCTATAAAATAAATCAAGAAAGAATGTAGTATTTATTGCTACTAAATCAATATTTCTTATTATTTTAGTGGTTTTTAGTATTTTGTTCATCCACCTATGAAAAATTTGTACCAGTTTCATAGAAAACATTTTTCAGAGATGTTATGTTTCCCAGCTGAGGAAATAAGCCCAGAAGCAAGACTTTAAAACTGTTTTATTGGGTTGTATTCATTCAGTGAGCAACTGTTATTACAGCTTTTAGGGCTTTATAACTGTATTATTGGGTTGTATTCATTCAATGAACAACTGTAATTACAGCTTTTGCTGTGGCCAGTCTCGTGTCAAAAAAAATATATGAATATTTCAGACCAGCCTACTCTTAGTGCCTTTTGCATACAGTGTGCAGCATTTAATCTGGGCAGTCACTGTGTAAGAGGTCATTACAGAAAAAAAATCATATTTATAATAAGTCTGTCCCACTCACACTACTTATTTGGTGGCAATGTGGTTCAGGGTGGAGTCAGACTCACCTCAGAAGGGGCCTGCATGTTTATTTCAGGCTCCACCCTGTTGTCTGTTCCTCCTACTGAGGCACTCTGCAAAGGAGGAGTAGGTGCTGCATCATCAGCTACACTACTGGTGATGTTCATTGAGTCTTCAGGAAGAGGAAGGGTGCCTTCAGTTAAGGCTCTGCTGCATGTTTCAGTGATACTTAAGAGAGTGGGACACACCTGTTCTCTTTAGTGAACTGTGTCACTAACTCTAATTGACTTGTTCCCCCCTCCCCTCAAGATACCTGCAGCCAGACTGCGTCATTTTTGTAAGAGCTGCAAGAAAGTTTGACTCGTTATACTTTTTTTTCGGAAATTGCCTTGTACTGATCTTTTTGTGCAATATAATTTATTGAGTTTCTCAAGGTGTATTTTGTTTATTGCTTGTTGGGGGGCTCTGCCCCCCCACACCACTAGCCGTCCATGATAACCTTTCAAATGTTGTGCATTTAAATTGATTGCATTGGCCGAATGCAGAAAATGAATATGGCATACTTTGTTTAATGTGGTGTAATATACTTATCATCAAAGAGTGCCATTTTGAAATAATTCTAGGATCATTTCAAGCACTGTGCTGTGAGCCATTTCATTGTTAACAGTGTGTACTTCTTCAGAAACTGCTGCTTGTTAAGATCTGTGGATGGCCATTATAGTGCTCCGTCACAGTCTCTGACGTGATCTCTTTTTCTGCTCTGCTGATTGAAAAAACTATTCTATGCAGGAACTACTCCAGAGAACCGATGAACACCTCAAGCAGGTCTTCTGCATTTTCAAATAGCATTTTTATGCTGGTGTGCTTGTGCAGCCAACATCTTGCGGTAGTGCAGATTTGGAGTTGCAGTCACTGTTGGGCAAATGCAGGGCACACATCAGTAGGTACGTACCTCATTCTCCAATCAGCCTGCATGCCGGCGCCACACCACCCAGGTGAGCACTTCTAAGGAAAGGTCTGCTGCAATGCAAGCAAAGCTCTTTACACACAGCAGACCTCCCGATGTGCTTACCCGACACAAACATGGTGGCACATTCCCCGTCAAACTGCTGACTTCGGGGGTGCCCAATCCTCCTGTTGGCTTATCCTGCCCCCCAATATATGTGCTGATGGGGGAGCCCACTCCCTGTCAGCATAAAGAACCCACCCCATTTGTTATATGCCGAGGGGGGTGCCCAATCTTTCTCGGCTCTTGCCCCCTCTCCTGGTTTCCTTGTGTACTGACGGGGGTGCCCAATTCCCATCGGCATAAACTAACCCCCCTTTTGTTGTGTGCCGATGGGGGTGCCCAATCCCCCATCAGCTACAGCTGCCCCCCCCAAAAAACAAGGCTCCCTGTAAACATAAAAACGGTCCCGCAATGTTAATTTTTTTGTCCCTGTAAACAAAAAACGGTCCCTCACCATCTCCCTGCCCCTTCTCACAACCCGCACCCACCCACTGAGCAACCTACCTCCCCACACACACCCTCATCCCATACTTACTTCCAGAGTCCAGCGCAACAATCCTTGGTGGACCAGGAACATGTCTGTACTCTTCAAAACCGACTGCGAACTGAGGAAATGCCGGTAAGCTGTATAATGGAATAAATAACTTTGATGCATATCTCAGGCATTTTTTGGACTTTTGGCACCACATTTTTAACATGGGATTTTTGGGACCCCTCCTCATGAATTCTTGCACTGTCATGGCATTATTCGGGCCCGAAAGATGATTTCGAGTCATTGTGCGGAATCACCTTTTGGGACCGAGTAATGAAACAACAGTGCCACTGTTCATGAGGGGAGCTCTCAAAAAGCCTATGTAGTAAATTTGGTGACAAAACTCTCCAAAATGGCTGTATTACGAGCGTGCATTGCGCTGTTTCTATGCACGCTCTTAACGTCATGAATTTGTAATATTTTTGCTTCAGATTTTCAAACTTGGCATTTTTCCACACCTCCTGATGAACTGTACAGCTGTCTTTTTACATATCTTGCCCAAAATGTGTTTTCTCACATCCGACACAGAATAGCATGGTCGCTGTGTGAAATCACTTTTTGGACAGTTTGAGGAAATGACGGTGACACTGTTCATGAGCAGATGTCCTAAAATGCCTGTGTTGAAAATTTGGTGCCGAAAGTCTATAAAATGACTGTGTTGCAAGCATGCATTGCCCAGATTCCACGCACCCTTGTAACTTCACAAATTTGCAATATTTCCATGCCAGATTTTCGACACTGGCAATTTTTGACACCACCTTATGAACAGTACAGCTGTCATTTTTCACATCCTGCCCAAAATGTGTTTCTGTACCTGTGGCGCACAATGGCGTGGTCACTATGGGAAATCAACTTTTGGGACAGATTAACAAAATCGTAGCACCACTGTTCATAAGGGGAGGTCCCAAAATGCCAATGTTACAAATGTGGCTACCAAACTCCCCAAAATAATTGGGTAACGGACGTGTGTTGTGCAGTTTGTATGCATGCTCATTGCTTCACCAATATTTCATATTGCCACTCCAGATTTTCAACGTTGCCATTTTTTTACACCTCCTCATGAACGATACAGTTGTCATTCTCCACATCCTGCCCAAAAATGTGTTTTCATCCCTCTGTCACCAAATGGCATAGCTGCTATGCAAGACCATCTTTCAGCTAACAAAGTGATTGTGCCACTTTTCATGAGGTGGCCTGACAAGCAGCCCATGTTGAAACTGTAGAGTGAAACTACCAACACATGCCTATGGTGTTAGGGTTTCCGACTGTAGCACCCTACCCGGTACAAACTGGCAGCCATCCGGGGTGTGACTTGGGATCATCGCATGTAATACTCATGCCATTCCACCCCCCACCCCCACCCTGCAGCCACTGACAGGCATCATGGTGTGTCTTGCACTGTTCGGCCACAAAGTTCACCCCACGCTCCTATACTGCACACACCTTAGTGCATTTCCCTATGGAATCGGGTAAGTACAATGCCCAAAGACTCCAAAGCACACCCCAACACTTGTCAGTGTCTACAGGGTAGGGTGAGGTGCAATGGCATGAGCGTTATAGCTGACAACCCAAAGGCACACCCCAATGCCTGTTTCTCTCTACAGGGTGGGGTTGGCATCACTTCAGTACTTCACTGCCATTCCTATTACGCATCTCTAGCTCCAGCACTGACAATGCCAATGCCAGCGAGACAACATTTGGCATTGACACATGCTTGCTTATAACCTGCCTCTTTAAAGTACCACATATTTTTTTTTGGGGGGGGGGTGGAGAATAGAGTTTTTTACCGGTCACAGTTCATTACTTAAAAATGGCAGATTTTGACAGCATGAACGTTCGGTCACTTGATACCAGCCTCTGATTTTGTTAGGTGGTCAGCAGTGGCCAGCTGGGACTTTAGCCATATGTTTACTGTGAGGTGTACACTTGGCTAAAGTTTCAAGTTTGATCAATCATGTTATGTTATTTTTATTACCCATTTTATAGTGCTGTCTTGGAAATGAATTGGTATATATAGTGATGCTGCCATTCAGTCTGTATTTCAGCCAATACAAGTGTGCCAGTTGATCATTTGAAGTTTAGATTTTTGGGGCAGAGTTGCAAAATACATGACTAATACAAGCATTCACATCCTATGTGCTAAAGAAGGGGTTAAACTGGTATTTTATTTTTTGTAGGCAACGGTAGGAAATGTCACAGTGGATCTTAGTCATCTGCAGGATTTTTTTTTCTAATGAAGTGAACCAGTGCTGGGAGAACATAAGAAATCTGTTGTGTTGAGAGTGATGCCTTAGAATGCAAGGCATTCACAGAAACATATGGAAGGGATGTACAATAGCAATACCAAGGGTGAACTTTTGGCATTGACAAATGTTTGTTTTATACCAAGTCATGAATATGACAGCTGTCATTTTTCAAATTCAGGCCAAAATGTGTTTTCGTACATGTGGCACAGAATGACATTTCGGTGGGGATTTGAACATTTTCACAACTGGGTTCATGAGGTGGGGCAATAAGAAGGGTATGCTGACAATTTTGTATACAAATATGGTAAAATGTGCAGGTTATGAGTGAACATTGCAGTATTTCAACTTCACTAATTTTCACTATTTTGACTCCAAACGTTCAACTTAGCAATTTTTCCACACAACCTCATAAACCTGAAATGTGAAACTTTTAAAATCTTGGATGAGATGTATTTTCACACTTTTGGTATGAAATGACATTTTGGCCAGTATACTATAAATGGTACATGCCATGCTTATAAAGCGAATTATAAAATGAGTATCTTGAAAATATGGGGCCAAAATTGTAGAAAAACAGTATATAATTGTTAATAAGCTTTGTGTGTAGTGCCACTCTTACCCTAACAGGTGTGCATTGTGATCCCATGCTGGTGAGCTCAGTTCACGGTTGAGATCAGTGATCCAGCTAGATGGGGTGAGAGCTGGGGGATGTTGCTGTTGTGCAACACCCACCCCAGCCAGGGAATGAAAGGTGCAGGATTGTCAGCATGGGTATGTATATCTATGTACTGAAGGCAACTGTCCTCTTGGCATAGGCATAGCCAGTTTTAGGCACCAGCGAACCCTGCAGTTGCTGGGGGGCCCCCTGCTAACAAGGGCCCCCCAGCCAGATCCAGAGTACCACTTTCATTTCTTTTTAATTATTATTATTATTCATGTTGAATGTAAAACAGCACCAAAAGACATCACTAGGTTCTGTGGAGCCTTTTGTTGTGGTGTTATAACATCATGAAATGATTCACTAAAGTATGCCCTGTCCACTCAGAGGCTAATGAACAGACATTGATTGAATGGATAGTGGGGCCCTGAAAACTAACATTGCTACCACTCCCTAAAATACAAATATAACTGGTTGTATTGAAAATAAAATGTTGTGCATTTTGGACAAAGTAAAATATGAAGTATGTTTGGATTGGGGAAGGGCCCCATGACTTGTCTTGCTGGGGGCCCCCAAAACTCTAAAGCCGGCCCTGGGCATAGGGCCCTGGGCCTCTGCACCCCTGGGTGACAGAGAGCTCTGTTCATTGGCTGTCAGATGCACTCTTTGCCCTGTTTATCTGCATCTGCAGCCATATGGAAGCACAAGGACCTCAATGCCCTGCACTTCCACAGCCCATGAGACAACCCCAAGAATTTTCATATCCATCACTTCTGTAGATAGACAAAGTTTTCCCTTGGTGCAGAGTATCAGGTCATAAAGGGACCTCCATGAATCAGGATATAATTCCACTATCTCAAAAAGAAGGGAAATTCTTTGCAAAAATCTTCATTAATGCACCAGTTATGGTAACATAACAAATGTAGGAAAATTTGGCATTAGGGTTTCCGGCCTTAACTTCCCACTCCCAAACCCCAAGCTGCAAAAGGAAAACATGTTAGGGTTTTGGGTCTCTGCAGTATTGGCTAATCAGTGGTGGGATCTTCCTTGGGGTTCACAAGCTCAATGCCACCCCTTTCCCTGAGCAAACAATGTCATATATGATCTCCTTTATTCATGCAGGGCTCCTCTGGCACTGCGTGAAGAAAGCTACAACAAATTTTGTTGGCAACATGTGACAAGACATACTTCTGTACCTTAGAAGAGTGTATCACTCTGAATCACTGGCTTGGACCTGTACCTTGTGCTTTGGACTGGAGGCTACAGTCTGGGAGGTGGTGAGCATTATGTTACACAATTCCAAGCAAGATCCCACCACTGATTCATCAAGACTCCAGAGACTCTGCCTCACTAATTCTGTCACGTTAAGTTACCCTAACTGGTGCATTAACAAAGTTGTTTGCAAAGAATACACTATATATAGAATGATGTATGGGAAACTATATATGACAGGGCTGGCTTTCCATCTAAGGTTGTGGTGCCTTTATAGATCTTCAGAGCACAGCTTGAGATTTCTCAAAGCTATTATCTTACCCAAAGATAGAAACACTTTCTTTGTTGTGTTTTGTTGATAATATATTATTTTGTATACTATAAGCTTATAGTTCCTTTATAGTGTATAGTGGAATGCTGTTATGCATGAAATTCCATGCCTGGAAGATGCTTGTTCTGCTGCAGTAGTGATGTCATTATGTTTCTTCTGTTTCCTGTAGACAATGACACAGAGCAAGGCCTGCCTCTGCCATGTCAGGTGAACATGATAGATATAATTGTCATCTGTATAGCAGTGAAACTCCAAGCTATAACACTTTATGAATTTTCACAATGGCAGCATGTACATAACAAACAACACAGGAGTCGGAACCAAACTTTGAAGCACACATCAGTCAAGCACTGCAGTTTCAGAGATGGAATTAATTAGAAACACGTACTATTTCCTCCCAGTAAGGTAGTACTTAGTCCTGTCAAAAACAAAAACATGCCAGTGAGCCCCATGTAGAGCCTCAGGGGATCCAGTAGCACCCTGTGTCAAAACACCAATGAAAGACCAAGAAGGATCAAGGTGGAACAGTGCCCTCTGTCCTTCACATGTAGGAGATCATTGATCAACTTGACAAAATCAGTTGACTTGTAATGGGGTGGTTAAAACACCAACAAGAACATCTCATAGATGTAAAAATATTTTTCACAGGGAGTCTCTAGCTGCATCACCACCACCTTTTTAATCGCCTTCCCCTAAAAGGACAGGCTGGAGACAGGTCTGCAATTCAGTAGAATTTCAGAATCCAAAAATGGTTTCTATAGAAGAGGGATCTCACCTCTGCCTTTATAACGGCAACAGGAACCCCCCCCCTTCAAGAAAAATATTAAAGTCTCTGGAATAATTGGACTCCACAGCCAATGATCAGCCAAGTAGGCCTTGGATACGATAAACAGTAGGTGGGATTTAATTCTAGGATGACTGGAAACACCTCACCTTCAAAAACTGGGCAGCACTCCCTCCAAGATGGCTGATCACTTAATCTCATCCTAGAACCAGTGTTACCAGCCAGTGATAGCACCACTGAGGTTATTGTAGTTTGTTCAGAGGTCACCTTCACAAGCAAGTATTGGATGAACTCATCATCACATTTTCAGTTGTGAAAGCTCTATTGGACCACAGGCCTAAGTGGAATATGCAACCTGTCTACCACACAAAAAAGTTGAGCAAGACATTTCTTCCCTGCAGCAATTCTGTTTGACAGTACTCTGTATTTTTCAGTGTGATTGGTCATTTATATTCAATGTGGTAAAATATCAGTGTCATTCTGTCCCTCATTGACCAGAACCTCTGCGAAGAACCCTTCATATATTATCACTGTATCTTTAATTGTCTCAGCTCCTCATAATCCCCTAAAGAGTTCCAGCATCATGTCAGAGGAAGAACCCTGCATGTTGCCATGAGCAACATTGTAACTCTTAGTGGCCCTTGGAATCCCCCAGCACATGCTATCAACATTACTTGGCTCTAGATTTTGTTAAGGGAAGTATCACACTATCTCCACAGTGGGGTATTAGAAAAGGGGGCCCAAAGAGAAGAATCATGGCATGATGACCCAGCCAAATGACCAGATCAACCTTGATTTCACATACATCAGATATGATGAGAAGACTAGATCCAAGGCATGACTATGCTTGTGGGTACCACTGGTAACTGCCTGGGCTAGGCCTGCAAAGACATCAGATGGAGGAACTGTTGTCCAAACTGTGAGGATTCATCATGCCTCAAAACCAACCATGTGGGGAAATCCAGCACAAAGTCATCATGAAGCCCACCAGTTCCTGCAAAAAAATCATTCCTGTGCTGTAGGGTTTGGAAAACTAAAATTATTCTGCAATCTGCATCTGTCCCACCCCTAATGGCAGGACAGGGTGAAATTAGCAAATTCCAATTTCACAGATTTTGTTTTGTGAAATTCCATGACATTTCTTGAATGTTTTTTGAATTTTCTGAAATATTTTATTTGGTCTTGACCTCAGTCAGTATTATTGATAGCAATCAGCCACTTGGCATTATTATTGTCCTTTAGAGGTCCTAAACAGATGATAAGTTTCATGACATTTGTGTGAGGGGTGGGTATGTTATAAGGGCTCAAAGTCTGGTAATTTGTTTTTCATGTGAACATCTGAAAATCTTCCTATGTTTACAACTGAGCCACTTTTGGAGTCTTACAATTGAAAATGTATATGAATATTTCTTGGGAGAGTAATAGAAACCTTTAAATTGGTAGTAATTGGTTGTGCAAATTGTAAATTATGGGAGTTCAAAATGTCACAATTTAATTATTTGTTAAACTGTGTGATAATTAAAAAGAATATTTGGATGTTTATTGCTCCACCGATATTGTAGGTACACCCTCAAGATTTGGCATTCATACTAAAGTACATATGTCCTAGAATCTTATTAAGTTGGATAAATGTGGTGTAGTAGGGTAACATTTATTGTGGATACTTTAGAAACTACCAACTGGCAACATTTGTTCAGAGATTCATTGACATATGCCAGGTGATCTAACTTTTACAAAGTACTTATCACAGCTAAATCACCTTACCTGCACTAGCACCATAGACCTGCAATACATCTCCAGCACTCCTGCGACAGTGATTCCTAGCATCATGCTCCATCATGACTGAAGACAGCCAGATACGTCTGCCATAGTGGCTTAAATGACAGCTAGCTGTAAGGCTTGGCATCACATGGTGCCACTGTTTACAAATAGTAAAAATATGCATTATCTACAAGATTAAGAAGTCAGCAGGTGGCACGGTACATAAACAATTCTGCTCGTGCATGTGCTTCCACAAATCATTAAGTAAGGGAGTTCTAGAGGTTATCTGGCACATTGCAAGAATTCAGGCTAATGCACATTGATGTCCATGACTATTCTTCATGGTTTGTCACTCAAGATAGTGACCTGACACTAAATACTGTACCACTATACTTTTACTATGGAGCCTCCCATGCCGAAAATAATTGAAACTGCAGTTTTGGTGAAATGGTATGGAATGTTCAAGGACATTTCACAAAATCAGAATTTCACCAGAATTTTGTTACCTTATTGCCACATTACCCAGCCTTTACTTTCTTCTATGATGGCAAAATGCATGGACATTGCTTTGACAAAAGTATCACAACATTCCACAATTTCACAAAAGCTCATGAAATTCAACTTTAATTGTGTGTGTTATTTTGGAATGTTTGACTGCTTATAACTTGGCCAGCCTTTCAGCAAGAGGATTAAATGGTTGACACACAGCCTCTTTTTTAATTTTTCAATATTATTTTCTCCCCCGGCCATCAACTCTTCTTTCAGGATATACCCTGTTCACAGGGATATACCCTTATCTCTCTGACACCAGCCATCATTCAGTTGACTAACAGTTTTTTTCCAACATTTTTTCCTTACTGTCTCCCCTGGTGTGGGCATTACTTTTGTCAACCTCGCACAGCCACAGCTCCCCTGTGGAAGCAACAAACTCCCTGGCCCAGCCACAGTGGCCACTGTTTTGGTGGAACCCACCACCAACCCTCCCCAACCGAGATGCACGGCTGGGTTCTGGGTGGTCAGGGTGTCAGCAAGGTGGCACTGGCAAGCAAAGCACTAGCAGAAAGCAGGCAGACACAACAGTGCTGAACAACAAGGCCACAGGGGGCTGGGAGTGCCATCCAACACAGAGCAGACTGGCAGTGTAAGACACTGCACACCCACGGACCCACCCACTGAATGCAGAGGGGCCACCGGAGGTGCATCAACACTGTTGTGCACCAAAGCAATCAGGGCAGCAATGGCAGTGCCTACACACATGGATCCACCATGCATGGGAACAGGTCAGGATGGTAATGCCTGCTACCAAGTGGGAGGGCTGGTGCAGCATTGTGGACACCATGTAATGGACACACTGGTGTGAATGGGACCACCAAGGGACACGCGCATGCTGCCCAGGGATGTGGAGCTAGCACACACTGTGATGGGTAGGGGCAAGTGCCCATGGCCAGCAACAGTGACGTGAGCTGTGGACTGGCCCCTCCAACTGGGTTCCCCTGGCATGCCCCCACCCATATATGCCCCCTTTGAGTGGCACTTCCATTCCCCCATCTGTTGTGCTGCTCTGATGTCCATTAGCAGTGCTGGCCTACTGGTGTATGTGCCCATGTTCAGGTGTCCTTGTGGATGCTGGCACTTGTCCACAGCATGTATGTGCATTGTTGTAGACATGCATCAGGGCTGCACCAATTCACCTGCTGGTTTCTTGTCGGTCACCATGGTGTTGGCCATTTCCCAGTGCATGCCCTCTGTGTGAATGCCTCCATTACCTGGTGCTCTGAATGCTTGCGGTGCCTTTACCCACAGAGTGCATGACACACAGGTTTATTGGCGCTCTGATTGCAGGGGCACTCTTGGTGATGTAGCACTGTTGCTGGTGCTGTCATTGTGGGGACCATATGCCGGCATCCTGACCACCCAAAACCACACAGCTGAGCAGTAGCTGTCTCGACCATGGCCACCTCCCAATGAGACTTACCGGGCTCATTTCCCAACACAGGTCATCAGCACAGGAGCACAATGCTCTGCTGCTGGGTCATGAAGTGACCTCAAAGCCTAAAATTTAGGGTCAATGAACCTGACAAAATTGATGATAATCTGTTCTTTAGTTTTAAAGTTATAGGGGCTTAAAATTCTGCACTTTACATAATAGCAAAATGGAAATTTTACAGTTTCCAAAGATTTGGAGTATAATAACTCAGTCACCTTTAAAGATAGAGATCAACATGGTACCCTTCTGTATGGGCTTTGATAAAATCATCATTCCAAATTTACTGCAGTTTGTACATATATGTTTTAAATTAGTTGAAAATAATTGAAATTGCAATTTTGGTGAAATGGTGTGGAATGTTTAAGGACATTTCACAAAATCAGAATTTCACCAGAATTTTGCTTGTGGAAAATAAATTTCACTGAGCCCTAACTAATGGTTATAAATTTAAATGACCTTGTCACCCCTGTGCTAAATGCTGTGAGTCCAGATGGTGGATCTAAACCATATAGTCCTCCCACTCCCATTTTCCCACTCCCACCTTGGACAATGTACCATGGAAAACTCAACAGGGATGGATATCTCCAACATTGGACCAGCATTGTCTCCCAGACAGATCATTGTGATAAAAACAAGGATAGAGGAAAGTCCACAATTGACCACTAATCATCACAGTTTTATTTCTCAGTAACCTTGCATTACAAAGAGCAACATGAAGGGGCGAGGTAGTGTCAGCTGTCTGGTTACCTTCTACTTGTTGACAAGTAGGCACAGCCTTCTGATACAACTACATTTTAACATTTTCTATGTGGTACAACAGCATGTGTATAAAAACATTGAATTTGAAGGCAGATTAGGACCACTTGGTCCACCTAGTCTGCTCATTCCCCTACCCAATGGATAAGGTGCAGATCCAGGTTGACCAACAGCCTACTTCTTCCTACCCCCAGTAGAATTGCCCTATGTCTATGAGCATGCATTCTTGAATTTACCCATTGTTTTTGATTCCACGACCTCCTCAGGATGTCTGTTCCATGCATCCACAACCATCTCTGTGAAAAAATACTTCCTCACATTAACTCTGAGCCACCCCCTTTATCTTCAGATTGTGCCCCCTTGTTCTTGCACATCTCTTTTTCTGAAAGATGCTACCCTCTTAGACTTTGTTGATTCCCTTGAGGTACTTGAAAGTTTCTATTATGTCACCCCTCTCCCTCCTTTCCTTGAGTTTATACATATTAAGCTCTTTGTCTTCAGTAGCAGACCCTGCACCATTTTAGTTGCCCTTGTCTGGACAGCCTCCATCCTGTCTATGTCTTTGCAGAAATGGGGGTCTCCAGAACTACAAGTAGTACTCCAGATGGGGTCTCACCAACTGTCTGTACAGGGGGATAAAAACTTTCTGTTTTGTACTGGTGATGCCTCTCCCTTTGCGTCCCAGTATCCCACCAGCCCTCCTTACTTCCTTCTCACATTGTTTGCTCACCTTTAGGTCTTCTGATATGACTACCCCCAAATACCTTTCTGTTTTTGTTGTTGTTAGTATCTCACCCCCATTGTGTACTCTTCCCCTGGGTTTTGGTTTCCCAGGTGCTTATTTTGCACTTCTTTGTGTTGAAACTAATCTGCCATACATTTGTCCATTCCTCCAGCCTTGCCAAGTCCCTTCTCATCCTTTCCACCCCACCGTGTGTATCAACCTTGTTGCAGATCTTTGTGTTGTCTGCAAAGAAACATATTTTTCCTTCCAGTCCCTCCACAATGTCACTTATGAAGACATTAAAGAGGAGCGGTCCCTGTACTGAACCCTGTGGTATCCCACAAATAACTCCCTTTCTTCAGAGTGGACTTGGCTTACTATTACCCTCTGTGTCCTGCAGTCCAGCCAATTTTTTACTGAGGCTACCACCTTGAAACCCACTCCAAGGCTGACTAACTTGTATATTAATCTTTTGTGTGGGACTGTGTCAAATGCCTTGCTAAAGTTTAGGTAGACCATGTCCACAGCCCCTTCCTGGTCTACTACTTTGGTCACCCAGTCAATGAAATGTATTTGATTCATCTGACATGACCTTCCCACTGTGAATCCATGCTGCCTTGGGTCCTGTGCCCTGTTGGCCTCTAGGTACTCAACCATTCTTTCCTTCAGAAGTGATTCCATCATTTTCCCAATCACTGAGATCAAACTAACAGGTCTGTAGTTTCCTGCCTCCGTCCTGCTCTCACTTTTGTGAAGTGGAATTGCATCCACTCTCCTCCAGTCCTCAGGTATCACCCCATCCTCTGATGAGTTGTTAAAGAGGGTAGTCAGTGGTGTCACTAGTTCTACCCTTAGTTCTTTTAGAATTCTGGGGTGAATCCCATCAGGCCCCATTGCTTTGTCCACCTTCAGTTTTAAGAGTTCTTTCAGAACCCTTTCTTCTGTGAATGGACTGGTATTGACCCCCCCCCATTCAGAGTGAAAACCCGACAGGGATGAGTATGTATTTCCATGTACAACTATAAACAATATACTATACAGAAAATAATGCATGAGCAACCATACCCAAGGCTCTGTATCTATACAGGGGGTCTGATGACATCTTAGTGGCCTCAGAAGTGTAGCTCAAGATGCACCTGTTGGAGATAGAAACACAGCTGAGTTTTACATAGTTGCCCATGCGTTATTTTACATATAGAGATGTAGTGAAATTCCAGTAAAACCACAAATTTCACCTCACACAATATTTCGCAAAATTTGTGCATTCTATGAAATATTTCATCGGTGTGAAATGCAGAATTTTGCCTGTGAAAAGCAGAATTTCACCTGCGAGTGGCAAAATTCTGCTGTTATATGCATAGTCTGCCAATTCCAGGAGGTATTTGGGTGTCCCCATATTTACAGGTGACGTCATTAAGAAGCGGCCATAAATTGCTCGACTCTAGTGAGCAGAGCCAAGCATTGAGTGGAGGTGACATGGGTAGAGGCCAGCGGCATCTGCAGGTGTCAGTAGGGGAGGTAGGGAAGAGGAGGCCAGCATTCTGAACATGCTGAGTGACTGCTGAAAGCACCAGTGTTGGTGAAGGCATATTGGAGAACAGATATTAATAAGACATGGACTATAGTCTTTACATCAGAGAAGCTAAATAGTAGCATAAACCTTCTTGCTGGAAAACAAGTGAGAGGTGTAAGCATGGTGAAAGCACGTGGTAATAAGGAAAAGGAGAGTGTGGTAGATTGTGGTGAGATAAGTGTATAGGGGCAACATAGATGGGAAAGAAGTAGGATGGAAATGAACAAAGAAGAGAATGAGGGGACAGCAGAGGCTCACAACAAAACCAGCATCAAGTCACTATTATCTTCAGTGGGGGATTTAATGATTTGCTGTAGGAATTGTAAAATGTTTCAAGTGGCAGAATTGGGGATAAACTACACTGAATGTGAATTTGAATGCGTAAAGTGTCAGTTAAACAAAGAATTGACTTACAATTTGCAGATGGTGTCAGAGAGGTTGGAGGCACTTGAAAAAAGTCAGATAGAATGTACAGAAAGACTAAGAATGATGACAATTTTGAATAAAACTGATGGTGACAGGGGAGGACAGGGGTCCGACATTGGACTAGGGAAAAAGAAAAACACTAGTGGAAGATGGAATTATATACCATAATGAGGGGAATGGAAAGAGTAAAGTAAAAAGGAAAAGAAGAAGAGGTAGCACACTGAAACCAGTCCCTGGCTGGCTGAGATGGGAGCCAGAAGTAAGTGAACAAATTGTAGCTGGGGAGCAGAGAGAGACATTAGATCTAAGAACTAACAATAAAGAGGATGAAGTAGTACATGAGAGTATACAGTTAAGAAATAGCTTTAGTGTATTAGATACTTAAATGGAGAGGAGGGCAGAAAGAAATTCAAGGGAAACAGGTGGATAGAGAAAATCAAGAATCAAGGCAGATAATAGTTATAGGAGACTCGATAATAAAATTTACTGATCAATATATTTGTAAACAGGACAAGAAGAATAGAATGGTAAGCAGTTTTTGGGGGGCAGGAATTATGGACATTCATGACATGGCTGATAAAATATTTAAACAGCAGGACAGAATCCTTGGGCATTGATTTGTGTAGGTATAATTGACATACTTAGAAAAATATTACCTGAAATGCAAAAAGATTATAAAAAACTGGCTGAGAAATTAGTAGACAAAGGAAGTGAGATATTAATCTCAGAGACTGTGCCTGAGCCTAGGGACACAGTGATTTACACCTCCAGCCCATCAAGTTCAGCTGTGAAAGGTCCACTCTAGCAGGACTTTCACGATGTGCTGCACTGGTTCCACACCAAGAAACTCAGTCAACACCAAGATGACTAAGTCTATGACCTTTGGCATCAGCCAAAAACTGACTAGATTCTTGTCCTTCCCTATCTTCTTAAGTACGGACAGCACCTCCCTGTAAGTCGTCCCTGCTTTCAAACACCTGGAATGTGGCTTTGACAGCTAGCTTGATTTCTCTGCATACATTGATGCCATACATACCAAACCCCACCCTAAACCCAGTACCCTTTACTGCAATAAAGTTGCCTCTCTCTCTCTCTCTCTCTCTCTCTCTCTCTCTCTCTCTCTCTCTCTCTCTCTCTCTCTCTCTCTCTCTCTCTCTCTCTCTCTCTCTCTCAGGCCCAGTAGTAATTGGTAAACAAAATGGTTCTCCCAGTTTTCGACTATGCACATGTGGTCTGCAGCACTGCTCCCCCCTCTTCCCATGCAAGACTGGATACCCTCTGCAATGCCTTCTGTTGTTTTGCTAACAACTCCCTGCCCATACACACCACTGGTCTTTCTGTTCCTGCTTGTCCATTCTCCCTCTGCTCACACGTTGCCAGTACCACTGCACCTTCTTCATTGCCAAATACTTGTTTGGGTACCTCCCCTCCTACCTCTCATCACTCATTTTCCCTGCCCCCTCCTTTTCTTACTCTCTTTGCTCCAGAGATTCTCCTAACTTCTCTATTCCCCATCCTTACCCTCATGCTGGGCTAGCTACCTTCTCATATCACCTCTCTTCCTGCTGGATTCTTCTCCCCTCTTCTCTACATTTCTCTCCCTCACTCTCCCTGCCTCTTTATGCCAGTTAAAGCATCTTCCTCTTCCTCCCTGTACCTGCCAACCCCTCTCCTGACCTTCTTTCCTCCCTCACTTGACCCCCCTCCTGTTTTTGACTCCCTAACCTAAGGTCAGCTTCTGCTTTCAACCACACTCTGTTTCCGTTTCCTCAAAAGCACTGTCACCCTCCCAGACAAGCACTTTACACTTTTACTGTTTCCTCTCACCCATCCATACTACTATTATTCCACTTGACTCATCACAATCACTCCAGCTTCTGTGATACTGCCTACTTAATGCTGCCTATGTAAACACAATTTGTTGCATTGTAAATTGTATGCTTCTGTACTCCCCTTCCCCACTACCCTGGTTAAACCTAGAAACAAGCCTTAGCTCAGGATGCCTCTTCTGGTTACCAACTTAAAAAAAAATCTACAGCTCAGATTGCAAATATTAAAAATTAAATGAATAAGATACAATATGACAGGGCTGCCTCTCTTCTAGAGCAGAAGTTTGGGACACAGAGGAAAATCCACAAAGTGAATGCTTATGAAAGCTGCAGGAAAAGGATTAAAAAGTTGTTTTTTTAATCAATTGAACTATTCCAAAAGTTATTAAAACCATTTTAAAATTTTAGATTCATCACAGAAACATATTTGTTTCCGCTCTGAACAAAGACACAATAAGATGGACATTCTGAGGAGTGTTTTAGTGATTTTCAGGCCCTGGCTCTCTTAGGGCTTTCAGTACACTTGATGGACTTGATGGTTGAGATCACTGTGGACGAGATAAAATGGTCACTTTATTTTCTTAGTTCAGGAACAGCTTCAAAGTTCTGATGGCCAAGGGAACTCTATTAGAATGTGATTAATTAGATCTTAGTTTAATTAGTTTAATATATAACTTTTTGGGGGCTACCAAAGAAATTGGTGATGAAATGAAGCAAGGAATCCTCATCTTCATGCATAAAAATGGAGGCCAAAGGAATGAAAGATGGAAATCGTGAAGCCTTTTAAGTTGAAGCTAAGGAGTCTCTCCAAAGTTATAGGACACAGGCTGTCTAAAGTGGCAATGCAACTTCTAACCCCTCTAAAACCTGCTCAGTGCCATGCCACAAAATCCAAGATAGCCTTCTCTTATTGTAGGAAATTGTGGAACATGAAAATAATGACCTAAGAAAGGCTTTTCTACTGGTGTTGGACCAGGAGAAAGTGACTGATCATGTATTCATGATTATGTGTTTTGAGTTTTACCAGTATCAGGGATATCAGACCAATTTGGTTAGTGGCTAAGAGTCTTATAGGATGCTGCTTTTTTGGCCCTTTTAATTAATGAGAGAATAGGTACTCCAAGTAGGGTGTTAAAAAGGGTTAACGAGAGCTGCCCTTTGTGAGCCATCCTATATATTTTCTGCCTGGACTTGGTTTTATGGAAAATTAAAAAAGTGTATTGATAATCATGGCCTCATTGATCTGGCAGGCCCTTTCTCTCAAAAGGCTGTGGCTTATGCAGACAGTGTCTGTCTCCTAATCAAAGGCATTAATTCTAGAAGATCAGCTATATAAAATTTCAAGATGTTTTTGCATTTTTCTGGTTCCAAGATTAATGCAACCAAAAGTATAAGAATGTCTCTTGGAACCATGCAAGGTGCTGAGTAATGGAGGTTACACTTACCCTGCTATGTGTCAAGTTTGGGAAGGTAACATGGCTTTTTTTTTATCATTAAATAATTTATAAGGTTTTTCTTTTGCTTACAAGACCAGTCAAACAAGGAACTGTTACAGTACAAATTGTTGTCCAAACATGACATGCATAGATAATTGCACAGGAAGAAACTTGAACATACAGGTAAAGTAACAGGTAGAAAAACAGTCATTATAACATACCCCATGAGCAATGAAAAGGTCAGATTAAAGGGGATTACTTAAGTGTTTGGCTAGGGTGGGTACTGTCATACCTCCTAAGTACAGCATGACTGGGGTAGCAGTACGGGTGGGCTTACATTGGATGCCATAGTGGATTAACGGTGAAATGATTACCAGGTAAGACATGGGATCAAACTACCTATGTCAGGGGAACTGAAGGGGGGGTAACAGCTAGGAAGAGAGGGTAATATAGAAGCAACTCGTAATCCTACTCACTGTGGCTCTGAGACTGAGGTTCTTTAAGTAGGTGGATTGGCTGGGGGTGGTACAGTTACTGATCCCAGACTGGACTGGAGAAAGGTGTCCATTTACTCTAGAAGATACGGGGTTTACTCTATGTGGCGTAAGAGAGCCTTTCGAATGAGGCTACCCTGGCTAAAACGGAGTGCCAGGAGGATGGAAGGTGGGTTAGTTTGTCTCCATCTCACAAGGATGGTTCTTTTCACATCTGTGAGTGCCAGTAGAAACCAATCCTTGTAGTGAGAGGGTACAAGGGGCATGTGGGAGGTCTCTTCAAGAAGCATTAAGGCCAGGTGGGGTGGAATAGGCATGTGTAGGATGGTGGAGCATCACTGTAGTACCTCTTTTCAGTATGTTGTGATCAAGGGTCAGTCCCATAGTACATGCGAATACCTGCCTGGGGAAACACCACATCTCCAGCAGATTGAATGGGTCAACAAACCCCTATGATGCAGTATAGATGAGGTATGGTACCAGGGGTGTACAAATTAAAATTGTATAAACTGACTCTCGGTATCCATGTATGCTGAATGCGACCACCCAATGCAGCTTTCCAAGTCGGGTGGAGGGAGGGAATAGTCAGCTGTAGTTCCTTCTCCCATTCTGCCTTACATCTGAGGAGATGGTCAGGTTGGGCAGCCCTTAGGATAGAATACACTTTTCCTGCCATGCCTTTAGCACATGTGCTTGTGAAACTGCTGCAGCCATGTCCACTCAAGAGTGTGCAAAATTGTTTGACTGCTATCTGGGATCACTCCCCAGAGCTGCTGGATCTTCCAGTCTTTTCTCAGAATGACAAATTTTGCTTGCAACTGTTTATAAGATAACAGTTCACCTGAGTCAGGTATTTGGATGTCTGCTACTGTCCTAATTCCCACTAGCTCCCAGTCCTTCTAGATTATGGGTGACCCCCCCCCCGATCTTAATGCAGAGGTTGTGACATAGAGTGATGTATCATCTAGGTGGGAGCCATGTTCCTTTGGGGCAGTGTGTGATATCAAGGCATTTGTTTCATGCTATTTGGGTTTCCCAGATGCTTGGGTTGTCCCTTGTGGGTTTTTGTCCTGTGCTGCCTAACAGCATTCCACGCCAGGGTACATTGGCATGGTGTCGCTCTAAGATCTCCCATTGAGGGGAGTTCTCCAAGGGCAGGGGGAACCATTTTGTGTCTTGAGGTATTCTATATGCCCACACATATCCTTTGAACCAGGGGAGTCCGAGTTCCCCAATTTTTTTCCAATAGGCCTGTAGTTTAGCTTTGCTAATGTTTGGCTGTTTCCCCTCCCATAAGAATGAGAAGTTGATTCACTCAGTTATGTGTAGAATTCTGTCCGGGACATACAAAGGAATATTTTGGAAGAAGTATGCCAGTTTTGGGAGGGAAAACATTCTGATGGCCTTGATTTTGCCTTTCATGGTAAGGTGCATCTGCAACTATCTCTGAGTTTCTCCCTCGAGGGCAGTTATTACAGGCAGATAGTTCTCTCCAGCAATGTCTGACCATTTGCTAGGGATCTGGACCCCCAAATAGGAGAATCCAGTCTGGGCTCACTTAATGAGGGTGCTGTTGGTGCAATCTGAAGTGCAAGTGTCATTGACTAGGGAGACTGGTCTTGTTCCAGTTGACAGGTCAGATATGTGGGCAAAGGAAACTAATATGTTCATAATAGTGGGTATGGCTTACAACAGGAGAGACATTGTGAGTAGTAAGTCATCTGTGTATGCGTTTATCAGGTAAGGTCTGGAGTTAACTGCAATTCCTGGGATAGTGTCAGAAGCAAGCAGTTTCCTCGTAAGATGGCCTATTGTGAGGAGAAATAAGAGAGGGAAGAGGATGTATCCTTGGCATGTACCTCTGCCTAATCCAAACAGTTGTAATATGGCATTATTTGTGAGGCTTGATGCAATGGGGGTGTTATACAGGATCCTGATCCAGCTTCTAAAGGAGGGGCCCACACCATAGGCAGACAGCACCTCGTGGAGATAATTCTACTCAAAGGAATCAAAGGCCTTGAAAAAATCAATAGCTATGGCTGCCATAGGCCTGTGGGAATGGATAGCTGACCACTTAAGGTTAAGGATGGTGCACTTGTTATTTGCCCCATCCGTCCTTTATGGAAGCTGGCTTGGGAAGAATGGATGAGGAGTAGGAGGACTTTCTTGAGCGTGCTGGCCATTGCTTTAGCTAGGGTCTTAGTGTCTGAGGTAATGAGGGAAATTGGATGGTAGTTTGCACAGTCCAGAGAATTGTTTGACTTCTTGAGTATTAGGGTAATAAGAGCCACTTTCATAGTTGGAGGAAGAGTGTTAGTTTCTCTGGCCTCTTTCAGAGCTGCCAGCAGATGTGGAGTTATAATATGTGGCATAAGCTGGTATAAATCAGCAGTTATTCCATCCTTATCTGAGGCTTCCACTTAGTGAGCTGCTTTAAGGCTCTGGATAACTTTTAATTTGTAAGGGGAATGTCTAACTCATACCGCAATTCCTGGGGAAATGAGAGTAGTGTGGTGGAGCTCAAACATTCCTGCAGAAGGTTAGAGCTGGGTTGGGGTGGAGATTTAGACACATATAGCTCCTTGTAGTACTGTTTCCCAGCTTTGTAGATTTCTTTGGGATCGGAAAAAATGGTCTCTCAGGAGTTTCATAGTGCCTGAATCTGGGAGTCTGCATTCTGCTTGCGAAACCTGTTCAGGAGCTCCCCACTCCCTTTTCTCCTGATTCCCTGAAATGATGTTTAGTTCTAAAAAGGAACCATTCAGTTTGTCATTGTAACAGGGTGTTGATTTTATATTTTCAGTTGATGATTGTGGAAAGAAGAGTAGGAGAGGTGTGGGGGTGCTGTTTGAATTCAGCTTCCCTCATCTTAAGCTCGGCTTGAAGTGAGGATAATTCCTGGGCCCTTTCCCTCTTATGGGCTGATGTGTAAGAGATTATCCTTCCCTGCACCAAGACTTTGAAAGCTTTCTATAGAGTTCCTGAGGGGACTTCTCTATTGGCATTTTCTTTAAAGAAAAATCCAGCTTCTGATCTAATCTAGCTCTGCAAGTTGGGATCTCTGAGCATGAGTGTGTTGCACCTCCACCAGTGTTATGTGATAATGGTGACTCCTAATTAACACCAATCACATACAGTGAATCAAAAACTGCCCGACACAAGCAGGGCGGTGGACTACAAGATGACTGTCATAAACAGTGACTTTTCCTTCCTGCACTGAAAAAAACATTATCACATTTATTTTTATGTGGGGGGCTATGCCCCCCCACACCCCACCTCTGTGGGGGACAGGCCCCCTGCACCCCCCCAAAATAAATATAATCAACTCCGGGGCATGGACTTAGAAACAGCAAAGGATGGGGGAAAGAAAAAAACGTTTTCCTTCTGGCAGTAGACTCAAGCCCAGGTTGCTCCAGGGTTGGTAGCATACTCCACTACTCTACATGGCCAGCTCAGCACATCTAAGCAAACCATCATTCCCATATCCTATAGAAGCGAGTGTAGTTCCCTTCTACCCTTGCTCTGCAGGATATAGCAAAATTTTTCACCAGTCGCTGTCCTTATGAGCTCTATTATTGAGTCATTCATACTGAGTCACTCAATAATAGCGCTCATATTGGGTGCTACCCCTCCACCTCAGTGATTTGGTCTGTTCACTGGGTATAATAAAGAAGATACTGACTGGGTCATGATCCAAAATGAGGGTACTCTCTACTGTAGTTCACAGAATTTAACCAGCTGCTGCACTGTTTGCCAGCCAGAGATCATTCGGACTGTAGGTGCCATGTACTGCGGAGAAGAAGGAGTCATCCCTCCCTGTTAAATTTTCTCTTCTCCAAACATCAAAAAGGCCCTGTTCAGACATCAGGTTTTGCAAGGATCCCTGTGCTTTTGGGTGGGAGTCCATAGACATTTTGGATTTGTCTAGAAAAGGATCCGGGGGTAAGTTTAGGTCCCCACCTAGGATTATGGGGAGTTCAGATTACCCTTCTGTAATGTCAGCAACAGCCTGGCTGATTTTGGGAAGAAGTCAGCCTCATCTGAATTGGGGGCATATATATTTCCCAAAACCAAGTCCCCCCCAGGGTGAAGTGAAAGACAGTCCACCTATCCTGCATGTCTTTGGTAGTGTGTAGCTCTTTCCACTGTAGGGCTTTATGGATCAGAATTACCATCCCTTTAGTTTTGTTCTGTGCAGAGGTATGCACTAGGTGGCCAACCCAAGCCTTTTTAGCCACTAAATACATTTATCAGTGAGGTATGTCTCCTGGAGGAAGGCCACATACATTTTTAGATTTTTAAAGTGATGAAGGACTTTGGCTCATTTAACAGGGTGGTTGAGGCCATTAACATTCCAAGAGACACAGCTCACCTCTTTGCCCTGTGAGCTACAGGCATGTTGAGACATACTGAGAACATATTATTCTCAGGGTGTCTGGACCCTGCCTAACCACCACCAATGGGAATTTGGTGCTAGGTACAAAGCTGTGCAGCCAGCTAGGAAGCAAGGAGTAGAGGAAAAAGGAAAGAGAGGGGGTAATGTGGTCCCCTAGACTTAGTTGTGGTGGAGGGGTACCATCAGAACTTCCCTCTGTAGGGGTCACATTTGAACAACTAGCTACATCCCATACTGTGTGAGCAGAATGATAGGTGGTAACCTAACCAGCTCTACCACAGCAGAGCATTACCAAGGATTGAGTTTTGAGACTGTCCAACAGAAAGACCCATCTCAGTCCTTGATGGAAGAATGAATAGGGTCACAACTGCATGACCACAGGGAGTGACTGCCAGAAATGCATCAGTCACTGTAAACTAAGCAGGATCCTGGAGACCAGGGTGGACCCCATGCCTGGCCAAGTTTGTTTTTCTGATAAATACCCCTTTCAACCTTGGTGATGGTGTTTCAGGACCTAGTCATTGGCCTGAGGTGAACAGGGAGTTACTGGCTAGGTGGCACAATCCAGCAAGGATCTCTGAAATCTTATTTGATTAAATACATGCAATGCCCCAATTTAGGGGCTTACCTTAAATAGCTCAGGGTTCTCCTTTGTTTTTTTTTTTCCCGTAAGTACTTTCAGCTTTTTCCTTTAAGTTCCGCTCGCGTATCCCTGATGTGATGCACATGTGTGTAAGCATCCATACGCACAACTTGCAGGATGCCTCCCACCATACCGGTCACACCGTTGCCACCTATGCCTATCACCGGACCTCCATCTGGTGACAGTGGGACTACAGGTGGGCAACCCCCCCTTCCTGGGAGAGGAGAGACATTGCTCGATCCTGCTCCCACCACCCCCCCATGCTGGCACCCCAGCAATCCAAGGTCATTCCTTAACCTGGTTCACCAGTGCAGTGTGAGGTAAGGTGTTCAGTGCCTTAGCCCTCAATGCCACAGGGCCAGCTGGCTTCTGGTTCTCCTGTTTGCCTCCTAGCATCCTTTATTTTCCCCAGTGTGACCGCCACCTCGCCGGTTCCCCTGGTGCCCCTGATTCCCCAAACAAGCCCCAGTCCTTTATTTCAGCCCATGTGGGGCTTAAAATGCTAACCACAATTACCACTGCTTTCTTCTGCTCTCCTGAGAGAGGAGGCGATTGCTCATACACAAGTGAGCCCTTTGATTTACAGACTGCCAGATTTTCAGTCAAATGGGAGCTAATACAGTGGTCCCAGTGTCCCTGCTGAACTAAATGGGGACCGGTGACCTCAAGAAGAGTGTTGAGAATTCTCAGGGATCTGTAAATATATAGTTTTAAAACGGGGTATATTCAAGGCCTCATGAATATTGATGAGTCCTAATACTTATTAATGAGAAGCTGCCTGCCACCTGACAGCAGAAGTAATGAAAATTAATATTTAATAGTGGACTCATTTAATACGGCACTGTTTTTTTTTGTTGTTTAACCAGAAGTAGCACACTAAGCTGAAAGTTTTTTCACAGAAGCGACCTGGGAGCACAGGGAAGTTAAGTGACTTGCTCAGGGTCATACAGTATGCAAGTGGAAGCTGTGGGTTTCAAACTCTGGTTTGCTGGATGTCACCAGATTAACAGCTCAGAGACTTAAACCACTGTGCTATACTGCCTCGATATACTGTTGGGGCTTTCTTGGGGTTTGTGTAAATAAATAACATTTCTCCTGGCTGCACCAGAATTTTATCTGTGGACACTGTCTAAACGGCTATAAAAAACTATATTTAGCAGCCATAATCATTCCTATTAACCAGTCAAATACCAGGATTTATCAAAGGGACTCTGCCAAAGACTCTGGAGGAAAAGCAGGGACAATTATTGGTACCCAAAATCTAGCCAATTAAAAGACTTAAGACTGTTTCTGGCAGCTTGGGCAGCCAATTGGATTGCTGGAACTTGGCCCATTATTTAAGGGGGGACTGTTTGAACTGGGTTCAGTTTTTAGTCTGAGTTCTTGACAGTCTGGCTGGAGCACCCGAGTGTAAAGAGGCTCCCTGCAGCTTGGGGAAATTTGGGGAGAAGCCTGCTAGCCGATCCTCTCCTCAACACTTATTTTAAGTGTGGGACTGCCAAGTCTGCAGGTCAACCCGTATGTCTCCAGTGGGAGAGAAAGAAGAAAATTTTCCCCAGAGTAGGTTTCCAGACTGCAAACTGGGATCAGAGCTCGAAAGATCCCCATTCTGCATCTCAGTGAGAAAATGTTGTGCCTCAGGGAACTGCATCTGAATTTAAAGCCTGGGGCTACTGGAACTGTCTCCAGTCCATTTGCCAAAAGAAGAGATCTGAACTTCTGTTTGCCAGCTTACATACCAAGGATTGCAACCTGCAAGCTGGTAAGCTGTGTGGCTTATGCCAGAATTGTACAAAAGCTGTGTCGCTGATGCCAAATAACTTGCTTGAGAGACTGTTGCTGCCTGTGAGAACCAAGCAGCCAGACGACCAGAGAGGGGAGTCAGCTACTGCAGACAAGATCATTGTAGGTTGTGGCAATACTTGGGGGTTATGCTCTGATGTTGGTGTGAGTCATGTCAGCTCTGGTCCCTGTATCCTCATCCTTCCCAGAAAGGACAAAGTCCAGCAGCCTGCAGCCACATCCTGCCTCGAGGAGAGCCTTCCTGGAAATCAACCCAGATCCTGAGATCCAAGTTTCTGTGAGTACCACAGGGTTTAACCCTGTAATAGCAAATCACAGTGCTTACCGGCTGATTTTCCTTTTAAGTTTCATTGTGGTCTAGACTGTTTTTGCAAGCCATTGGGACTGGGATTTGCAATTTGCTTATGGTTAATTTTTTTTTTTTTTGCTTCTTTTTCCTGCCTGTTGTAGCTGGAGCATCTGCTCAGTCACAGACCCTTGCACTTCCACTTCCATATCGGCCACCGACACTCCTGGCTTACCCCCCAGGGGGTGGTTGTGACACTGGGCCTATGCTGCAATCGTGGGACTGGATCGGGAAGCCAGCCTGGAAGTTAATCGAAGCCAAGGGCAGGCTTTATTCATGGTGGCTGCGAGTGTGATTTTTTTAGATTGCTCCAGGTACGGGGACATGCAATGATGTCCTGCGTCTGCCCCACCCCTCTCTTAGACTGTGATTCCCTCCGGCTTCTGTTAGGAGTCATACACGTGCCGGACACTCACCCCACCTTCCCTCTGAAGAAGGAAAGCAGCCCTGAGGGCACTCGATCCTTCTCCCCTGGTCAGTCCTCTGGATCCCCGGGTCCGTTCCCGCACCTGGGTCACCAACTTTGCAAGTGGAAATCCAACCTCTGAGCAGGCTGGCCGACATGGTTAAAAATTTCTGCTCATTGCCCACAGTCAAAGGGAAAGAGTAATAACCATTTCTTTATTTAAGGGCTCCAACCGCTGCAAAGCTGGCCAACCCATGGCAATGCTTGAGGCCTGCAACACAGCTTATTCTGGGTACCCAGTGAGGTTAACTGGACAGTCCGGGGGGGGGGGTGAATGTACTGTGTTCAAATGCTATACTGTACAATGACAAATCATTGCTAAAACTCAAAGCATTAATTTATTTAATTTTAATCTTCATCCCCTACTCCCTGTTTAAACCCCTAAATAAATCAGCTTATTGTCTGAATGTTGACTTGGTCCATGAGCATATTATCATTGGGTGTTGGGTTAATTCAAATACTTGAAAAGTATTCTGTTGTGTTTGCTGGTAACCATTTCTATCAGGTGCACAGGGTGCATGCAAGAGTTTCCGACCCTGATGGTAAGTGTGGTCACTGTCAGCATATTATTGGCACTCGCTATTAATTGGGTCATTGAATGAAAAATAAAGTGTTTTGGGCACTCCATGTTTGGGACCACTGGTGGGGCTGTGGGTAGGTACAACTTTCTAGAGGGTTGTGCTAGCTTAACATCTAACCCACTAAAAGAATTCTCTGGGTGGAGGCACCATGCTAATAGCATCATTGTTAATAGTGAGGCCCTGGTAATAGCTAAGTCAAAACCCAGGCACCTCAACCTGCAGTTAGGAAGGCAGACAGGGGTAGTAGCCCTTAGTATAATGGCACCAGAGTTACATCTCAATTGAACATGACCCAGAGCATGTAAAAATGCTGCTAGTTTAACACTGAAAAAATACCTTTCTATAGCCAACCTGCAAAACAAACTTGGTATAACCTACAAGACTACCATTAATCAGAGGGTTGATTGTGGGTAGCATTGAGTGGCTACTCCTGAGCACTTAACTGGGCACATCCTCCTCCCAGATGGTGCTGCTCTCCAGGTTGCTATGCCTGCCTGCTTCAACCCAGCAAGCCGCTTCTCAGACCACTCCCCAGCCCTTGACCGAGCACCTCCTCCCAGGTGGTGTGGCTTTCCAGGTCACCATGCTCACCTGTTTTAACCCAGTAAGCCACTTTTCAGACTACCCCTGAGCCCTTGATTGGGCACCTTCTCCCAGGTGGTACAGCATTCCAGGTCACCACGCCCACCTGCTTCAACCAAGCAAGCCACTTTTCATACTACTCCCGAGTCCTTGATGAGGTGCCTCCTCCCAGATGATATGGCTTTCTAGGTCACTGCACCTGCCTGCTTCAACCCAGCAAGCTGCTTTTCAGACTACTCCCAACCCATTAATGGGGGGCCTCATTCCAGGTGGTGCAGCTTTCCAGATTGTCACAGCTGCCTGTTTCAACCCAACAAGCCGCTTTTCAGACTACTTCTTAGCCCTTGATTGGGTGCCTCTTCCCAGGCAGTGCAGCATTCTAAGTCATCCTACCAGCGTACTTCAATCCAGGAAGCCACTTTTCAGACTATTGCCAAGCCCTGCACTGGGGAATGTCCTCTCAGGTGGTGCAGCTTTCCAGGTCATCACCCTACCTCCTTCAACCCAGCAAGCAGTTTTTCAGACTACCCTGAGCCCTTGAGCGGGCACCTCCTCCCAGGCAGTGTGGCTTTCCAGATTGCCGTACCTGCCTGCTTCAACCCAGCAAGCCACTTTTCAGACTACTCCCAAGCCCTTGACCAGGTGCCTCCTCCCAGGTGATGCAGCTTTCCAGGTCACCACACCCACCTGCTTTAACCCAGCAAGCTACTTTTCAGACTACTCCCAAGCCATTGATGGGAGGCCTCAGTCCAGGTGGTGCAGCTTTCCAGATTGCCACACCTGCCTGCTTCAACCCAGCAAGACACTTTTCAAACTACTCCCGAGCCCTGGACTGGGCATCTCCTCCCAGGTGGTGCCAATTTTACAGGTTGCCACCTCGCCTGCTTCAACCCAGCAAGCTGATTTTCAGACTACTCCTGAGCCTTTGACTGGGAACTCCCTCACAGGCAGTGTGGCTTTCCAGGTTTCCATTCTTACCTGCTCCGACCTAGCAAGCCACTTTTCGGACTACTCCCAAGCCCTTTACCGGATGCCTCCTCCCAGGCAGTGTGGCTTTCCAGGTTGCAATGCCCACCTGCTTCAACCCATCAAGCCACTTGTCAGATTACTCCTGAGCCCTTGACCGGGTGCCCCCTCCCAGGTGGTGTGGCTTTCCAAGTCTCCTCTCCCACCTGCTTCAACCCAGCAAGCCACTTTTCAGATTACTCCCGAGCCCTTAACCTGGTGTGTCATCCCAGATGGTGTGGCTTTCCAGGTCGCCACGCCCACCTGCTTCAACCCAGCAAGCCGCTTTTCAGACTACTCCCGAGCCCTTGACTGGGTGCCACCTCCCCAGCAGTATAACTTTCCAGGTAGCTGCGCCTGCCTGTTTCAATGCAGCAAGCCAAAAAGAAATGGGCAGACTGGATGGGCCTTGCGGTCCTTATCTGCCGTCAACTTCTATGTTTCTATGTAAGCCACTTTTCAGACTATGCCTGAGCCCTTGACCGAGTGCCTCCTCCCAGGCAGTGAAGCTTTTCAGGTTGCCGTGCCCGCCTGCTTCAACCCAGCAAGCTGCTTTTCATGTATGGTTCTGCTGGAGTTCATATTTGTGTGCTGTTTCCCTGCTCACTCCTGATTGGCTGCTTTTTAGCCAACTCACCTGCCGAATCTCTACTCGCTCAGTCAGGGACTCCGCTGTGGGACTGAAGCTCCAGCCGGTCTCCTGGTACCCTCCCTGCCTTAGCTTTTCTCTACCAGCAGTGCTCTGCTCCGACTGAATTTCATAATCTGTATTTTGGCTCCAGATCTGTTTTATTGTTTCTGTTTAAGTGCTTGCATTTTAACTATTTAGAGTACTGTAGGCTTCCTTTTAAACGGTATTGGGCACTGCTTGTAAGGACACTATCGATTGCTGCCATATTGTATTTTGTATATCTCACCTGTAAAAACTCTTATCTGCTTTTGTGACTGCTAGCTACCTCTGCTTCTAGCCTATACTCCTCAACCCCCCCCCACACACAACCTATGCCTCTCAAACTTGTTCCTCCTTGCTCCCACTCTGTAGCCCCCCCCTTCTCTCTTCGCAGAGCGTGGCATGACCCACCCTTCCCCTGCTTGGCTTCTCTATCTATCTTCCCTCTGTGCCAAACCACTCCTGATTAAGGTAACTGCTCCCTGACACCTCTGGCCCCCTGCTGTTCTTTGTCTGATCGCTCTGCCCCCACCCCCAACTGTGTCCTCTGCATACTCAAATTAATCCTCTTTTTTCTTTTTACTGCAGACTACTTCTAAGCCCTTGACCGGGCGTCTCCTCCCAAGCAGTGTAGATTCACAGGTCAGCATGCCCTCCTGCTTCAACCCAGCAAGCTGCTTTTCAGGTATGGTTCTGCCAGAGTTCAAATTTCTGCACTATTTCCCCACTTGGTCCTGATTGGCTGCTGTTCAGCCAACACACCTGCCAATTGCCGACTTGCTCAGCCAGGGACTCTGTTGTGGGACTGAAGCTCCAGCCGGTCTCCTGGTACCCTCCCTGCCTTAGCATCTCTGTACCAAAGCACTCTGCTCTGATTGAATTTCATAGTTTGTATTTTGTCCCACCAACGCACCTTGAACCTGGCCTCTGTTAAATACAACTTGGCTCCTCCCATCTTTACTCCCTGAACCAACTGGCTGGTTACACACCATCTCACAAGTCCATTAGGATCCAGCTTCAGCCCTATTGGTAGGAGTACAAGCCATTCTCTAGTATAGCTTACACGGGCTTGAACTTTCCTCTCCTGTTCCTTGCATTAGTACTGCCCAATTCATATCCTTCCCCTGCTCCCATATCGTTCTACATATAGGCTTAGCTCTGGTTTCACATTTACACTACCCTCACCTCACCATCCCTGTACACCAGCTTCTCTCCATCCCCCCTCAGCTAAGTTCTTCACCTCTTCTAAATAGCTGTCCTTGCTCAGAACTGCTCTAAGCTTATCGGAACGAACTTTCACAAGTTCTTGTTTATAGGAAGGAACTGTCACATCCACTTCCCCTACTTGCCACATCCAATGCCCAAGCACTGACACTGAGTGTAGCTTGCATAGCCCTTCTTCACCGTGCCAATAAAATCCGGCCACTTCCAGGCTATTCTAAGTTACTAATAATGTCCTCTCTCTTCCAGAATATGCTAAGTTGTTATTACACCAAAATACAAATAATACCCCAGAAGGCGCATACCTTACAGCTTATCATACTGGTCTGTGCTCTTCTGCAGGGCATCAGCCAGCATGCTGCAGACCACCCCCCCCCCCCAAACTCACTGCAGGCCATCCCAACAATGCTAATGATCTCGTATCAGCATATAGTGCCACTATTACACAACTGTACAGTTTCCTCGGGTATGCTGCACCACTGAAGCATGTCTCCCTTTATAATCTCTTTACAGCCCTACCACATTCAAGCCCTACTCCTCCTAGCCACCAGAGTTATTCTTTTTGCTTCATTCATCACCTCTCACTAACCCACCTGTGATCTGACCCATTCCACCCAACCCACAACAAAGAGGGGAAGAGTTCTAGTCATCAGATTGCTACTCAACTACCTAAAAAAATTACTTTTTATCCTCCTGATATGTGCTGGTAATGTTGAACTAAATCCAGGACCATGCTCATCTGTCCTGACTCCTTCTGATCCAGTCAACTTGAAGGGCTTGAGTTTCATCTATATAAATGCTTGCAGTTTGCTTAGAAAAATCAGTTCAGTCCAATGTTGGATCTGCCACACCAAACCCGATGTGCTGGACATCTTGGAAACCTGTATGAAACAGGCCATGCCTAATCATGAAATAAATTTCCCCTTGTACAATGTGTACAGAGTGGATAGGCAGTCCAGGAGGGAGGGGTCGCAATCTATGTAGATGACAGATTCACTGTCTCCCAAATTGACTCCACCATTACTCCTAAGCAATTCGAATGCCTCCCACTAAGGATACAGCTCTCGCCCTCTGAGCCATTGATTATAATCAGATGCTATAGACATCCTTCGGGGTTGGGGCTCAACCTGCTGAAACACCTTTGAAGACTACTAGAAATGCATATGTCAGAAGAGATCATCATGGGGGACCTAAACCTCGACTGGCTGTCTCTCAGCTCAAAACCACTGAAAGACCTATGTGATGAGTACAGCCTTACTCAGCTAATCTCTGAATCTACCCATCCTAATGACAAAAATCCCAATAGTAGTACACTTCGCGACCTAGTCATAGTAAACAAATCTCACAATATCTCGCATAATGCTGTGTTTGACAAGGATTAAGTGACCATAGTACCCTTGCATACATACAGACCATGCCCAAACTCACCTCAGCCTTCAGATATGTTTACAAAAAGAACTGTAGGAATTTCAACAGTAGTAACTTTCTTACAGACTTATAGAATATAAGATGGTAAGATGTCTATCTTGCAAAAACAGTATCAGAGGCCTACAAGCTATTCCAAGACCATTTATCCCAAGTAATAAATAACCATGCACTGCTAACCAAAGTTAGGACTAAGAAAAGGTCCTGCCCATGGTTCAACGACACCATAAAATCCACCTTCCATCATAGGGACCACCTCTGCAAATGTGCCTGCAAATCTAGAATACCTTCCAACTGGGCAGCCTTCAAAACGGCAAGGAATCTGTGCACTAAATTAATCGGGGCTGAGAAATCTAAATTCTTTAGTTCCAAAATTGGACTCTTGCTCTACTAGTTCTGCCTTATTCTGGAAAACACTAAGAGAAATTAAAGGCCATCGACGGTCTTCCTCCCTCCCCACTAAGATTATTACTGGTGAAACAACCTTCTCGGATAAACTTAGCATATTGGATTTACTTAACAACCATTCTGTGACAGCCGGTCTTGCATTCGACTCCTTTCCTGCTAGTAAGCTACTCCCCAAATGCAGTACCTTGGACTTTCCAGTTCAGGCGAGCAAGTCCATTCCTCCAGAGAACAAGTTCAGCTCCCATTCAACTTCCTTCAAAAAGAAGTGGAGGATCTGTTATTGACCATTGGTTCAAAAAAAGTGCTGGAGTGGATCAAATTGTTCCTTTCTGTTTGAAATTAGGTTACCAAGGTCTTACTGCTCTCATCACCCACCTATCTAACCTATCCCTCCCACAAGGCACCCTCCCTGATTTATGCAAAACAGCACATTTCTAACCACTTTTTAAATCAGGTGATCCTTGCAACCTCAATAACTATAGACCCATATCCCTCTTATCTATACTGTCTAAATTCTGTGAAAAAATCATCAACTCACAACTCTACAACTACCTAGAATCCTTCAGAAAACTCAACCCTGTACAGTCAGGTTTTTGGCCCATCTATAGTACTGTAACAGCTCTAGTTAATGTGACCAATGACTGACACCTAGAACTGGACTCAAAAAAGCACATGGGCGCTGTATTCCTTGACCTAAGCAAGGCCTTCAATATGGTAGGGCATGATCTGCTTCTAATGGAGCCATGTAACATTGGCCTGGAGAAGTCAGCCTTGAGTTGGTTGCAGTGTTATTTGACTGGCTATCAGCAGCAAATAAGGGCATCAGGTGATGTCTCTCCCCTCAAGCTGTTATTGAGGGGAGTCCCACAAGGGTCCATATTGGGCCCACTATTGTTCATGATTTACATCAATAACCTCAATTCTGATGTAATGTATGCAAATGTTCATCTCTTTGCAGATGACACAGTGATCAATGTCGCTAAGTCCGCCCTCGAATAAACTAGTACCACACTGCAATCTGAATTCAGTATATTGCAGCTTAACCTATTGCAACTAAAACTGTTGTTTAATGCAAAAAAAAAACCAAATCTATGTTACTATCTCTACAATCTCAACCCAGCACTCCCCAATCCACAGTGCCTAAACCACAGATCACCATGTCACTAGGTGAAACCTTGGAATCAGTAGAGAAATTCAAATATCTGAGCTTCTGGTTAGATTGCAAACTCAACTTTTCTGTGCATATTGAGGAGCCAGCGAAAAAACTAAAACAGAGATTGGGGCACTTTTTTTTTAATTTAACACCTCCACACCTATGATGCCAAAGTCAGGTTGGTACAATCAGCTTTTCTACCACTCTTGGATTACACACAACTCATATACAGTCACGGCCCTAGTACTGCTTTGGCTAAATTGGACACCTTGTACCATAGGGCCTTGTGGTTTATAGCTGGTATGCCATTTAACAATTACCATTGCTCCCTCTGTGCTCTACTGGGCTGGTATTTTCTAAAGACTAGAAGACTGAAGAATGCAGCCATCTGGACATTCAGAGCCTTGACCAACAAGCTCCCCGAATACATCTGCAAACTCTTAATCATTGATTGTGGGTCTTACCCTCTTAGGAGATACTCATACATTTCACTAGAAGTTCTCAGACCTAGCACCTGATAAGGACTGCATTCTACAAGCCACACCCTTCCCTTCTTATGGCATTATCTTCAAAAGTTTCTTAGACTTTTTAATCTTACCAGCTTAGCAAATTTCAAAACCCACCTTAGACAGGTCACCGAGGACCCCTGCAATTATTACACCTAAGTCTTAGCTCCCCCCACTTTGTCACTGGCCACCAATACCTTCCTTTCCTAGCCCTTGCTCTGCCCTTACCTTGCCCTCTTTTATGCCCTGCATAACTCACTTGTCTCTAGGCTCCTACTGCCCTCCTTGGCACCCCTACCTTATACATCCCTCATACATCTCCTTTGGCTGTTTCTCTGATCTACTTGGGGTTTCGCCCAGCTTCTATTCCTTGCTCTTTGTTAGTACCCACTACATAGCCCTGTTAGCCCTGTCTAACTTGGGACTATCGCTCATCAGGAATCCTCTGTATTACCAATGTACTTACTGTTAATTATGTCATCCACATTGCCATTACTGTTGGAAATTCTTGTATACAGTCATCATATATTGTATAACTTCATTGCTACATGTACTTCTATGCATTAATTAAGAAATAAGGCACGACAGGGTGTGGTATATCATGGGATATCATCATGCCTCGGGTGGTTGGGTACAAGGCCACAGGCTGAGTGTGTCCAACTGTCCGAGAAGTGACGATATCCCATGATATACCTCACCCTGGAGTGACTTATTGTTATTATGAACTGGCTCAAAAAAAATGTTTTCGTAAACAAATAAAAACAAAATATTCATAACTTTGTGAAAATGATGTTTTTGGGGTGTTGGATGACTGCCTTTCAAGAAAATAGTTCCTGGAAGGGTCTAGGCAGCAGGTAGCGCTGCTGTTACTGTAACTGTAACTGATGTTTGTGGAGGAGGTGCAACTGTGAAGTAAGACTGTACCAGTCCTGTATACTGTGGTCAGGAGCCAGGGAAACTGTGTGTGCTTTTATTTTTGTTCTTAAACACTGGATACAGGATTTTGTAATGCAAGCCACCAGAAGGGGACGGAAGACAGAGTGAAATGGAGATGACTGAGTAGCAGGGAGACTTCCGGTCTTTTTAACAGATCGGTAAGTTCTAGTTGTCAGTATTTAGCTTGGCAACTGATAGGGTGCACACAGGAGTTTTGAAGTAAAAATTAAAAAAAAACAATGTTTTTCAAAGTGCTACTGTGTGTGGAAAATGGGCGGTTGGTCGACCAAGCACGCGCCTCTGGGGAGAGAGCGAGACGGCAAAGTCACACGTAGAAGCGGTGAGTGCTTCATTTTAAAAGAAATAGCAGGTTGCAGTGTGGCAGTACATTTTGGCTAACTGAGGCTGCTATGAAATCTACATTCCTTTGTAGTGGCAGGGACACGGGGTGTTTGTGTGGGAACTGAAGGAACAGGTGTGGATGTGATTTCGGGAGAGTGAGGAGGCTGGTGACTGAAGGTTTTCTGAAGCCTTGATGATGTAGCCCGATATCATCATGGCTACAAAAACCTCTTGGCCAATCAGCTTCCTCCATTTATGATCTCCAGTTCATAATGTACCTTATAGTCTCTCATCTTCATTCTATTTATACATATATGTTTTTGTAACCCTGCCCAGGTCCATTTTGTAAATGAGCTCTGCTCAATATGTTTCACCTGGGTAAATAAAGATTGATTGATTGACTTGTGGCAGTGTTCCCCTGCTTATCTGGTATGCAGAAAGGGTAACTGCCTCCCTGAAGGAGTCAAGGGTTATAGCAGTGCAAGGGGGGAGGGACTCTGTGTATGGCACCTGTCAGCAACTGCTTGTGAGGGTGGAGCTCAGGTATGCTGGGTTTTGCTTTCTGCTCCCTTCTTACTGTGTTCATGCAAACTCAGAGAGGGTTGTAGTAATAATAATAATAATACCGCACCCTCCCTCTCTTCTTGGGCAGTATTCCACCCACACTGCTGGGTGTAATTAAAGTGGTTCCCTCAGTAAGTGCAAGGGATTATAGGGAAAGGAGTGCAGGAGAATACTCAGGGGTCACATAGGGACCCTGGCAGAGGGGGTCCAAAAGGACACTACCAAGGAAGCAGGCAGGTAACTGGGGACCCTCACAAAGGGGAGACAGAGGGACAACATTCTCAGGGAAGTAGGCAGATGGCCAGTGCTGGACAGAAGGAAGCAAGGCGGGGAGGTGGATCAGACCTTACACTCTGTAACCGCTTCAATTCTCTTCTTCTGCTCAAGGATGAGGGGGGTGATGTAGCCACAACAGAGGTGGTTAGAGACGGAAAGGGAGTGGGAGTGAAAGGCAGGAGGCAGGGGCCAGATAGCAGGAAGAACAGGGGACCTGGAATGCAGGAGAATGGGGAAGCAGTGAATCAGAGCAGGATGGGCAGGGGAAGAGGGAGGAAAGCGCAAGGAGAAGGACCAGTTGGGAGGAAAGGTAAAGGAGAAGGACCAGAAGTACAAGGAGGATTCAGTAAAGGGAGCTGAGGGTTTAGGCCAGGGAGCACAATGAGCAAGGAGGAACTAAATGGAGACAGGAAGGAAGGGAGGATGAGTCAGGCTAGTTTAGCAGATGGGGAGAAGGACCAGTTGCGAGCAGTGAGGGGGAATTAGCATGGTACAGAAGGATACTCAGGAGGAGGAGAGGATAGGAGGGAGGGGGGCCATGAGAAATAAGGAGGGGTTGGTATGTGGCACCCAGATAGGGGAGGAACAAGGAGCCAGCTGGGTGGAGGGGCCAGTAGAAAGGATGAGGGACATGGAAGGGGGAATGGAGGAAAAGGAGTGGTCAGAGTGCTCCTGCTGGGGATTCTATGATCAGGGTATCAAAGGATAGGAGGGAGAAGCCTGGCCAGTTAGAACAAGATGCTTCCCTGGACTAACGGTGCACATGGCTAAGCACAAAGTATATCAGCTGGCAAGGACTGGGGTTCCCAGACATACTGGTCCACCTGGGTACAAATGACATTGAGGGAAAAGCGAGCTAGAGATACAGGCAAGATTCAGGGAGCTCGCGGGGTCTGTCATGACATAGGATGCACAGTTTCTTCTCAGAAATCCTGCCAGTGCCAAGGGCTAGTGGGGAACACAAAGGAAAATTAGGGAGATAAACCAGTGGCTCAGGGAGCGGTGTGAGGCCAGAGGGTATGGGTTGATGGGGGATTGGGGGGAGACCTGGGAGGATAAGGAGCTGTATGCTAGAGATAGACTACATCTCAATTTGGAGGGAAGGGGAATCCTTAAGTTGAAAATAGAGGGGTTCATTGGTGAAAAGTGGGGTTTAAACTTGTGAGGGGGGTGGGGATGGGAGAAAAGGCTGTTAAGGGGGTGCCGATAAAGGAGGGACTCTGTCTCCACCTCCCCTGGGGACCAGGAGATTGCAGGAAAGGCCAACTGGCAAAAGTGCAGACCAGGAGAAAACAGAACCCCATGGGAACACGAGCAGGGGAAATGGAACTATAGGGAAAGGGTGGAAGGTAGTCTCTAAATGCCAGGAGCTTGGCAATAAAATGCCTGAGCTCCAGGCGATGTTAACTGAGGGAGCAGTGGATGTGGCAGCGGTCACTGAGACTTGGGCCACTGCAAGACATGACTGGGACCTGAACCTGGAGGGTTACACTATGTTCAGGAAGGACAGGGGAGAGGGAAGGGGAGGAGGGGTAGCAATGATAGTCAAAAACTGCATTGGCATAGGGGAGTAGAGGAGGCGGAGGGAACCGTGAGGTAATTTGGGTCACCTTGATAACAAGGGGGCAAGAGAGTAAAATAGGAGGGTGTGTAGACCCCTGCCCTGGCGGAGGAGCTGGAGGACAGTCTGGTGGCAGATGTTAGGAGACACTGCAGACTGGGCAGAGGAATGGTGGTGGTGTTAGGGACTAAACATGCCAGGAACAGACTGGAGACTATGACATCCTCTGTGACCAGGAACAGAGGTTGTTGGATGTCTTTCAAGATGCGCTCCTAACTCAGCAGGTGAGGGAACCGACCAGGAGGCATGGGTACTGGATGTGGTCCTGGCAGACAGTGACCAGATTGGGGTCCTGGAGGTAAGGGACCCATTACGGGAGTGACCATGCCAATGTCTGGTTCTGCCTGGACCTAGAGGGGTAGAAGGCTGCACAAAGACGGAAGTAACTGACTCAGGGGCGGATTTTATGAAATGGAAGGATCCTTAAGGAGCATTTGGATGGGATTGGGTCAGACATGGACACTGATAGTAGGTGGAAATCATCAGGAGAGGGTGCAGAATGCTACCAGCACCTGTGCAAGAGTAAGACTAAAATGCGATAGGGCCCAAAATCTGTTGGTGGACCAGGGAGGTCCAGGAGGTGGTGGAAAGAAAGCAGCCTATAAGAAATTCAAGTGCTCAAGGAGTGAAAGGGATCGAGGGAGTACGAGCTGATGGCTAGAAGGGCCACTAGAGTGGTGAGGGTGGCTAAGGCAAGGAAGGAGCAGAACCTGGCCAGGAAATTAGGAGAGGGAAAAGGGGTTCTTAGATACATTAGGGAAAGACGAAGGTGAAGGGCAGATTAGCAGGATTAAATCAGGGAGAGATGGGCACAAGACCCGGGGAGCAGGTCTGAGGTACTAAATGAGTACTTCACCTCAGTTTTCACCAGGGAAAATGGGGATGCTGCATCATGGGAGGAGACAGAGATAATGAGGAGGGGACCCTTACCGATCGGCAGGTCTGGGAGAGGGAGGCATCACTGGCAGGTGGGGGCTAAGCAGGGAGAAGAGGTACCAAGTAGAAATCACAGAGAGAGAGAGGAGGAAGCCTCAGCTCCTTAAGATGGAGAAAGCACCGGGCCAGATAAATTACATCCTAGAGTGCTGAAGGAACTTGCAGATGTCCTGGCGAAACCCTGGCAGAGCTTTTCACCATCTCTCTGAGGACAGGGTGGGTGCCCCAAGACTGGAAGGTGGCACATGTAGTGCCTATCCACAAGGGGGATCAAGGGAGGTGGCAGGAACTACAGGCCTGTCAGCCTGAGATCGTGGTGGGCAAGGTGATGGAGGGCATTGTCAAGGAGAGGCTGGGGGACCTGGATAAGTCAGGGTGCCTGGACGATAGACAGCATGGATTCATCCCGGGGAAATCGTGTCAGACAAACCTGGTGGAGTTCTATGACTGGGTGACAAGTGCCTTGGACCTGGGTAGACCAGTGGATGTCCTCTTTCTAGACTTCAGCAAGGCATTTGACTCTGTTCCTCACGTGGGCCTGTTGGATAAGCTAGGAGAAATGGGGGTGGGAAACCAGATGATCAGATGGATAGGCAATTGGCTCCAGAACTGAACCCAGAGGGTCGTAGTTGGTGGGATAGTCTCATCCCCAAGGAGGGTCATTAGTGGGGTCCCACATGGATCAGTCCTTGGGCCCCTTCTGTTCAACGCCTACCTATCTGACATAAGGACAGGAATCAGGAGTGAGATGAGTCTCTTTGCTGATGACTCGAAACTGGGGGCGGTGGTGGATGGGGAGAGGGGAGGGTGGCCCTGCAGGGGGACCTGGAGGCTCTGGAAAGATGGTCTAGAAAGTGGAAGCTGAGGTTCAATGCAGGGAAATGCAAGGTACTCCACCTGGAGGCAAGAAACCCAGGCCAAGTGTACACCCTGGGGGGGGGGGAATACTACAAGTCTCAATGGCTGAGAGGGACCTGGGGGTGGTGGTGGATGTCAAGATGAACAACTCTGAGACTTGTAGGAGGGCAGCAGCCAAGGCCAACAGGATGCTGGGATGAATCGCTAGGGGGATCACCTCCAGAAGGAGGGAAGTGATACTCCCTCTGTATAACTGCTTGGTGAGGCCGCACCTGGAGTTCTCTGTGCAGTTTTGGAGGCCACACTTAAAGAGGGACATTAACCTCCTGGAGAGGGTCCAGAGGAGGGCAACCAAAATGATTTGGGGCTTGGGGACAGGACCTATGAGGAGAGGCTCAAGAGCTAAATATGTACACATTGGAAGAGAGAAGGGACCGGGGGACATGATAGAGGTCTTCAGGTACATGAAGAGGGTAAATGGGGAGGAACAGTCAGGGTGCTTGAAGGAAGGAGGAAGGGCCACTAGAGGCATGGGTGGAAGCTGGAGGGGAAGATTCAGGGAGAAAGGAGGAGGTGCTACTTCACTGAGAGGGTGGTGGAGCCATGGAATGCACTACCTAGGGGGCTGGTGGAGGCAGAGACAGTGGAGGGGTTCAAGAGGGGGTGGGACAGGTACAGGGGAAGGGTTCTGGAAGCAAAATCCAATGCAGCAAGAATATCCGGAACTGGGAAGGGAGAAGCCAGAGAAGGCGAGGGGGACAGCAAGGTCAGCACCCAGGGTGGGGGCTGACCAAACGAGCAGACACGAAAGACCGTTAGGCCTATTCTGCTGGCATTTTAGTATGTTAGTATGTATTATTATGACTCGTTGGGTGACCCCTGTAGGAGGAAACAAAGTCGAGATGTCTGACATGGGCTACTGGAAAAGGAGGAAGGCCTCAGTACTGCAGTACTGCACTGTGTATTATGTAAATGAGAAGTGGGAACTTATACATTCTTCCGCTAGGTGTGCCAACAACTGAAATCAGGGGGAAGGGAATAGGCGAGTCAATATCCCATACCAGTTACCTCCTGCTGGTAGGGGCATCCACACCTCCTAAAGTGGAGGGGAGGATCTTCTCCAGACATGCAGGGAGTCCCAACAGGAAGTAGTGCACAGGGGGTCCCGAGTGAGGGGGGGGCATCGATTCAGCCCAAAATGATCCATGAGCTATAGAGGGAAGTCTAGGTTGACCAATGCAATGACCTGAAATGTGTCAGCAGGATTAGTTTCCTTCACCCCATCCCACTCTGACACTTTTTGGGGAGCCCTGAACACTGGGCATCATAAATTCTCTGGGTAATGGGGTACAAAAAGAACACAACCTGTAGTAGTGGAGTGCCCCCTCCAATAATGAGTTAACCTATTGCCTGCTTGCATTAGAAAATAAACTTGGACCACTAGGTAGTAGGCCCTAGATGGTCCCTTTTAAGCAAGTTTAAATCAAACATAACAAGCAGGGCAAGTGTCCTTATCATACACAAAAGGATACTTACTGTATGTCGGTGATAATCCCTTGTAGTTTGACCACTGGAGGGAGAGGATACTGAAATTAGTCCATCCATTTTGGCGGAGAGTTCAAGTCCCAGTAGTTGCTGTGACTCCCACAAAGGATCTGGAACCAGGAGTGAAGTGAAGCCATTCGGAAGTGGACACATCCATTTCCACTACACAGTCCGCTAGCTCATCCGAGGATTGAGGGGTGCATGGACGTGGCATATCATGGGGAGGTGTCAGGAGGTCTGGTCAATCTTCTGAGGAGAGGGACAATACCTCTAGTGGTCTTGGCTGATGGAAAGAGAGGTGTGAGCACTGAATCAGTACAGCGGGTTGAGGGCTCCAAGTGCGATGTCTGGATTTGCTGGAAGATGTTGTGGAATCAGCTCTTACTTTTCATGGGTGTACTTACTGTTCTTAGTGAGGCGGCTTGGCAGACATAGATTCTGTAGCTGCAGGTGAGGTGATAGCTTGATCCTGAGGTGCTTCTCCCTCCACATTGTTGTGTCTCAGCTGTTTTACACCTGATGGAAGCTTAAGTGGATGGTGAAGGGTAGCAGTTTTCTCACACAGCTGCCTGTATGCAGGGGGCTTGAGCCTGATGTCAGGCCAGTGATTTTTGATCAAGTTTGCCACTTCTCTCAGTGACTTTCCCTTGAGCCCCTGCACATTTCTTGAAATACAAAAGTTACAAAAAAATATGACTACTATAAATACTAGATGGCATATACTCAAACTCAAAGGTACAAATAACAACACTGTAAAAAGAAATAATTGGTACACTCAAAGGGTAATAAATATATGGAATAAACTTCCAGAAAACGTGGTATTTAACACTTCCTTGATATCGTTTAAAACTAATTTAGATAATTATATGGGACATTTAAAATATAGTTTCCACCCATGATTTGGTGGTGAGTTCATAAAAGGTAGTAATACCTACTGAACTTGTATTAATCCTATGAACCTATGAACTTAGTTAGTCCTTTAAAGTATAAGTGACACAAGCTTCTTGGAGCACAGATTTCAGAGTGTTGCAAGATTTGCGGATCTGAACAACCTTGTGGGAGAAATCTGGGTAAAATGAAATGCATGAGCCTTTCCATGACAGAGCTCCATTCCCTCTTGCAGCCCATAATAATCTTTCTGAGGAGTATCTTAGAAAGTAAGCAATAATTGGTCATGGGTGGGAGCTGAGTGATGCAGGAGGGCCCCTTGTATGCTGGGCCCATTAAGCTACAATTGACTCCTGCCAGTGTGGTCCAAGGAACTGTGGCAGAAGCTGTACAAGGAAATATTCCATATTTGCTCTCTCAATTTTTTCAGGAACCCCGAGGATCCTGCTATTATTCCTTTGAATTATGTTCTATTGATCCTCGGCACATTCCCATGATCTGCCACGGCAGTACTTGTGTTCATCAAGCTGCTGCAAAATCAATTGCTGATAAAGTTCAAAATCCTGTGCTTGCTGTTCCACCACATTCACACAGTCAAACAGTGTCCTCACATCTTCTGAGTTAGTAGCACAGGTTACTTTCAGTTCGGACATATCCACCACAAGCATTTCAACAAGACAAGTCATGTATGACAGGGAGGCGTCCTGGTCATAGCACAGTGCTTCTAGCTCTTTTTCCGGCCATGCTTAGAATTGAGAAGGGTAGTGTCTGGAGAGGTACCAGGACACATGACAGGGCCCAAATGTTCAGTCCATAGATAATTAGCTGATGAATCCTGTCCATTTCCAATATCTCTGTTGATGAGAAAGACACCAATCTAAAGTTTGCAGGCTTCAGTCATGAACTGATGCATCTCTGGTCCCCGAGGTACCCAGTCAAAGGGAGAAAACTAAATTCTAAGACAGGATCTGGATGGGGCAAAGGAGTCAAGCTGCTATTCTATTCAGCATCTATGCATGTGCCCCCAGGTAACATGACTTTAACAAATTGGCAGGAAAAATTGGTTATCACAGAGCAGAAAATTGACAGGTGGAAACTCTGGTCCATGTCCAAAAAAGAAGCATTTTTTTTTATGCACAAAACAATAATAGCTCCAATTTGTCTGTATGTAAGGCAAGTTAAGTCCACCCCCCCCCCCCCCAGTAGGAATTGAATCTTCTTTGTAGAGCTTTCTTTCTGGGTACTGAGGGTGAGCAGGTTAAACCTGTTAAAAAAGTTGCATTTACAGACCCATGAAGGAAGGCAGATTTCTATGATAAATCCTGTAGTCTTGTTCTTTAGTGCTTTTCTTCAGTATTCTTCAGGTTCTGGTACAGAATTTTGCCCAGCCTTGGATCCTGCTTTTCAGCTTTTGGTACTTTTTTTATTTTTTCAAACATCATGTGACAAAAAAAAATTGAGAGCTTTCAGGGGATTATTTGAATGGATGATTGGGTATCTTACAGATAATGTGAAGAAGCTAAAACAATGGTATTTACAAAAGGGTTTACAAAAGGAAAGTCCTGTCAAACTAATCTCATAGATTTCTTTGACTGGGTAACCAGAGTGGTGGACCAAGGGGGAGCAGTTGATGTCACCTACCTTGACTTCAGCAAAGCTTTTGACACTGTTCCACATAGAAGATGGATAAATAAGCTGGGTAGGCTCGGGGTGGGTCAGAAGTTGGTTAACTGGGTGGCAAACTGGTTGACGGGCAGAAAACAGAGAGTGGTGGTAAATGGTATACAGTCAGAAGAGATGCAAGTCACAAGTGGAGTACCTCAGGATCAGTCCTGGGCCAGTCCTCTTCAACATCTTCATTAGTGACCCTACAGATGGACTAGAGGGTAAGGCTTGTCTGTTTGCAGATGACACCAAGATCTGCAACAGAGTAAATGATCCAGATGGGGTGGGCAGAATGAGAAGAGATCTGGATAAACTAGCAGAATGGTCAGAAGAGTGGCAACTGGGATTTAATGCAAAGAAGTGCAAAATCATGCACATAGGGAAGGGAAACCCTAAAGCCACCTATAGGCTGGGAGGGGAGTTGCTGACAGTCACAAAGGAAGGAAAGAGACTTGGGCATCATCATCACTGATGACCTAAAATCATCCAAGCAGACCTCTAAAGCAGTAGGTAAGGCTAGGGGGGTGTTAGGGTGTATTAGTAGGGTATCACAAGTTGTAAGAGGGAGGTAATAATCCTCTGTACAAGACACTGGTTAGGCCCCATCTGAGTACGTGTGCAGTATTGAGGCCACACTTCACAAGGACATTAACCAAATTGAGGCAGTCCAGAGAAGGGCAACCAAAATGGTGCAGGGACTCATCAGAAGACATATGAGGACAGATTAACGGAGCTCAATATGATACCCTTGAGCAAAGGAGGGAGAGAGAGGTGATATGATCGAAGCATTCAAACACCTTCAGGCATAAACAAGGTGAAAGAGTCTAACATGTTTAAATATAAGAAAATAGCAGGACAAGAGGACACAGCATGAGATTAGAGGAGGCCGATTAAGGGGAATGTGAGGAAATTCTTTTTTTCACAGAAAGGGTGGTGGATGCATGGAATGGCACCACAAGAAGTGGTGGCTATGAATACAGTGCACGGCTTCAAACAGGCATGGGATAGGCATAAGGGAGCAATACAAATGACTATGAATAGATAGGCCACTGACAGAGCAAAGGCCGATGGCACATTTATAAGGTAGAAAAAGAAATGGGCAGACTGGATGGGCCTTGCGGTCCTTATCTGCCGTCAACTTCTATGTTTATTTGTTTCTATGTCTCCTTGACAGATATTCAGACTGGAAATGAGAAAGATTTGGACACTAGTGTCATTGAATCTTGTTATTACTTCCTGTCCTGTTTTTGACTGTTCCATGAGAATCTTGAACCACCAGATTACCAAAAAATTACTCAAGAAATGTATCTCCCAGAAAATGTGAGATGCTGTATAGTTCTGTTGCCTTGGCTGTTTGAATGTGAGGAATAAGCATCACAGCAAGTCTATGGTATTGATATTATTTGAGGCCAGACTGCACTTTGGTTTTGGAAATGATGGAGCACTTTCTATCACTGTTCATACTGTATATCCAACATTTCTGGAAGTTGATGCCCTATAAGTGACAAGAACCATTGTTGAAGGACATGACTTATGATGCTGTTATTTTCAGGGGGATGGACAAAGTTTCATGCAGGGTCTCCAAGGGTGCTCATTAATTGTTTTAAGTGGTGTATTTAGCAGGTAAGATGCCAATTCATTTTGCAGTAGAAATTAATAACCTTTTGAGACTTACTGGAAAATATTTTCACTGAACATCTCATGCTGCATTCTAGGGAGGTTCATTTGTTGTCTCACGCTATGATTAGAGAATTATGTAAATATATGATTTGGTTGCAGAAAGTGTCAGAGCAGGTAGGGCACTAGCACTGGTGATGGCATGTTACATACTTTTTAATGTATAATACCTCTTCACATGTAGTTGTTTTTGTTTTTGGAATTACTTTGGCTGGATTTTGTTTACTAAGTCTCCCTTTTTTTATTTGTCTGTCAATTTTTGTCATATTTTGATTTTGCCAAAAAAAAAAAAAGAAAGAAAAATTCCCCTACTCTTCATGAGAAGTGCCATGGGATCTTTAAGCAACAAACCATGACAGGGTGTGGCTTATTCTGGGATTTATCTACAGCGGGCATGGTTTATTTATTTATTTATTTTTTGTTGACCGGGTAAGTGCACTAGACAAATCCTGCCTATTTTCAGGCATGACCCGGGGGAAGGGGATACAGATGAATGCCAACTGACCTTGAACCATATTAAGCTGTTGGTGGCATTTTTAGTGAATTTAAAAGTTAAAAGTTTAGCCATGAGGTCATAGGCCAAGTGGTTAAACTAGGTCAGCCATGAGTAAATCCCAGCATATCCCACACCCTGGAGTGGTTTATTGTGATTATACAATGACCCCCTATACCTCTCAACCTTTCTTCACCGAAATGTGTGACAAATGACCAAAATGTGTGACATATTGTCAAACATGGCACTGCAAGCTCAGAACACTATTGCTATCAGTGCACTAATGTTCTTAATGGTTGTCAATAACTGAACATAATAGAGTATTATGAATTTCTGCTTTAAAGTCTCAGTGGGAAAACTGGAATATCCCCTCCTTCATGTGGGGCAGAGGTTTTCTGAGGGTTAAAATGAGTGACGTACCTCGTAATGTATGACAGTTGAGAGGTATGCCCTTCCCTCTTTTTTTAGATGAAAAAATTAATAAAGAAAAAAGTTTGGGGGATATTTTTATTTATTTTTATTACATTTGCTAGTCTGTCAGAAAAATATAGTTATGGGTCGGTGGGACTGTTGCTATGGATGCAGTGTTGGTGTCCATGCATGTTCTCTGCATCCATAGCACAGTGCCACATACAGAGTTACATGCTGTCTTTTTTTGGAGTTTCTTTGACTTGTGGGCTATTTATTGAGGGAGGAAGGGGGAGAAAGAGAGAAAGAGAAAGAGAAAGAGGGAGGGAGAGAGAGAGCTAGAAAGAGAGACAAGTGTTACTATGTAATGTAGAGTGGTAACGGGCAGAGGCCACAGAGCATGTCCTTCTTGGTTTAAGTAGGATGGAGTGACGGTGTCACTAATGGGAATTTGTTTTTCATGTTTTATGGGCTTACATTACTGCCCAAATTATGGTAAACAGAGTGAGAGAGAGAGAGAGAGAGAGAGAGAGAGAGTGGGACTGCAGCAACCAGGAACCGAGCAGAAAGCAAGCAGTAGTGGACTGGACAGAGAGTAAGAAGTGAGCTAGGTGAAGTGGTCAGTTAAGGGATTGAGTTCTGAAACAAATGTATTGGTTGCCCAATAGTAGAACTGAAGTGGACAGCTAAGCACAGTGAAAGTAATTTAGGAGTCTTTACTTTTTTATTGATGTGCCTCTCCTTTTGTGCAACAACGAACAGAATCTGTCGTTCAAAGGTTCAAAATGGGAATGGCAAGTACTGTTATCCGTGGTGTTCAGCTTCTCTTTGTCCATCACTGTCTTTGCCACTCTATGGTTGGAGTAATTTCAGTGGTGGGTCTCGATACAGCTAACTGGTGGCTGGCATCTTTTGCATCTGTTATCGCAGGATTTATCATTGCAGAAAGGTGCCAGTCAGCCAATGAGAATCACAGATTCTCAGACCCCATTGTATAATTCAATGTGTGGTACATAACTTGGTGCTTGTGTATACTTATGAGCTGACTGGTCTATGCTCTGTGTTAATGACTTGCGGTTTGGTACTTCTCTTCATCCCAACCTCTGTAGGATACTGGGTAGGTGTCAGACTTAAGGCCCAGCAAAGAGGGTGAGACAGGAGTGCTGAAGAAGAAGGAGGCAGGGGAGGATGGAAGGCGCTGCTCAAAGCAGAGCGAGAGATGGCCTGAAGTTTAAGTAGGGAATTGGGAAGGAGCTATCCCCCCTCATTGAACATCAGGCTAAAAGTCTTCCAATTCAATGTGTGATACTTAGCTTGGTGATTGTGTTTACTTATGAGCTGACTGATATATGCTTAGTGTTAATGACTTCAGGTTTGGTGCTTTTCCACATCCCACCCTCTGTAGTATACTGGGTAGGTGTCACACTTAAGGCCCAAAAAGAATTAGCAAAGTGACTACCTCCTCCAACTCTGAAGAGTGTGATCAGTAGCATGCAGGAGAGGGGGAAAAAACCCTTAGGGGGAACCTCTGAGGACCCATGACTACTGACCTGCCCATCCTCTGGGCATATTAAGAGGAGAATAATCAGGGCCAGCCCAGTGACACTGAGGGTTGAGGCACTGGACATCACACCTCACGCTATGCTGGTGACCCGGGTTTGGGAGCGAACTCCGGTGCCGGGAGTTGGCAGGGGAGGGTTGAGGATGAGTGCTCTTGTGGTGCTCTGCTCCCCTGGAAAGAAGGGGTGGGATGTCCTGGTGTGCCAGTGACCCCTGGTAGAGACCAGGGGCACTGCAGCAATATGGGCAAGCATGTAAATAGCATGGCTGACGCAGGCAGGGTTGCATGTGCCAGTGCGTCAGACATGCACCACATGGGCGGGGGGCTGGGGTAGAGTGCGGAACAGGGAAAACACTGGCACCGTGGACAGGTGACAGCACCTTCCCCCATACCCTACACCAGGCTTGCCCCGATTGGCCTTCTAGTTTCTCCACCCAGGCCCTACCCTGCAGCCAGAGTCTGACTTACAAGATCGCCCAAGAGGAGGGGGCAATCCACCCTGGGCTGGTTAAACCAGGGGTGCTGGCTGTGGGGGGGAGGGAGAGAGGAGGCACAGATTGGGGGGGGGCCTCAGGTGGGCAGAACATGGACAGGATCCCTGAGAGAAGTTCCAAGGAGATGCAATCAGAAGGAAAAAAGAGTCAAAAAAAAAAAAAGAGGAGAATAATCCTAAATGTGGCTTAGGTTTAGATATGGTTATGTCAGGAGTTCGGTCTGATTTTTCTGGTTGAAGAGTATTGATCAAGGTCAAGATGAGCAGGAAGTTGATGTGGCAGATAAAGGTCTGAGCAGATGGAAATATCCAACTTGGAATGATGTCTGGATGCTGTGACAATGGTTAATCCAAGTCTTAAGATAGCTATGAGTGAAGTAGATGGAAGTCCAGATAAAGTGTCAGCACGGCTGAAGAATATGTGCCAAAGTTGCAGATTCAGATCATAGAAAATGAATGGACAGAGCATTGGGAGGCTGAGAACAACAATAAGGTAGGATTGGAGTCACCTGGGAGACTTACATGACAGATGTACATCCATAGCATGGCCTTTGAGTAATAGATAATACCCCATAGTGGGTCTGTTTGTTGGGAAGGCAGAAACCTCTTTCAGGTTTGCCATCACTGTAATATGACATAATCCAAGACAGGAAGGGTGATATCCTTTGTTGGGATGGTGGGACCCCATGTGGTCCACCATTGCAATAGTATGGAATAATGCAAGGTATGAAGGATGAGAGTCATACGAGGCTGACTGAAATGACATGAAAGTACCAGTAAGGCCCTTTGAGGGGCACACATAAATCGGATGGCGGAATCCCATGTGGTCTGCCATCGCGCACAGAGATGTCAGGCATTGAAACTGGAACAGATAAGATGGTGGACTGTAACAGAAGAAAACAATGAATTGATGATGGAAGTATTCTCAGAGGTATGCTAGCTGGGGCATGAGATTCCCATGTAGGTCCAATGTATGTAGTAGCCGTGTTTGAATGATGGAAAGTCTCAGGTGGCCAAACTAGGGAGGCGAGACGCCAATGAGGGTCTGCTGTAGTGCAAGTGGAAGTACGTTTGAGTAGAGAGGATAACCCCTTTTGTTGGGCAATATGGGCTGTTGGGATGGTGAGACCCCCACGTGGGTTCACCATCACCATAGAACAGTAACTCTGAGATGAGAGGACAAAGTTCAAAAACTGTAATATAATAGAGATGCAGCTGAGTAAGGAGTGTCCCACGAGGGCACATTGAGATGGGATAGCGGGAAGTATCTGGATGTCCAGAATTGCTGATTAAAACATGGTTCAAGATAAGTCTATAATTGCTGTCCTATTGCATAGCTCAAGGTAAAGTGAGAGTCACAGAAGTTGGACTGGAAGACAAGGAATATGAGTAAGGCTTTCGAAAGGCATGCAGAAAGGGGATCGTGGGACCCTATGTGGTCCGCCATCACCATAGTATATAACAGTCCTGGTGTTTAAGGGGGTACCCGCATGAGCCAGAGTATGTTGCAGTCCAAGGTAATGAGGTCAAACCCCCTGTGTATGTACACCTGAAGTGATTAGAACATACTTTTGAGCTATGGTAGGGCCCTTTCGAAGGGCGCATATGTTTGGGATGGTGGGACCCCACATAGTCTATCATCACTGTTCCAAAAGAGTAGTGCATGATAGGGATGGCAGGACCCCACATGGTCTGCCACCGCTGTACCACTGAGTAGTGCATGATTGCGATGGTGAGACCCCATGTGGTTCACCATCGCCATGGTATGGAGTAGAGTGTGTGCGGGATGGCGGGACTCCACATGGTCTGCCATCACTGTAGTATAGTCTGAGTTAGGTACGAATGCAGGACCCTGCAGTCTGATGTCAAGGTAGTAGCATAGTTTCAAGTAAGGAGGAAGACCCGAAGTAAGCCAATCTGCAGTAAAGGTGAGTTGATGGAGCAATGAGTTGAATCTCTTCGACTAGATGTTAAGTGTGATGGCGGGTCCCAACATGGTCCGCCATCACCTTTGCAGGAGTTGTGCGTGAAGTTCATTGGGTAGTGTGTGATAGGGATAGTGGTACACCACATGGTTCACCATTACTGCAGTATGGTACTAATTAAGGTAAGGATGACGGACCCCCCGCAGTCCATCAACATGGTATTATTGAACAGATCTAAGTAAGGTGGACAATATCTGATGAGGTCACCTGCAGTCAGTAGAATGAGATTGAGCCATAAGTAATGTATCTTCATTAGCACAGCTGGTTGGGACGAAGATCCCACGTGGTCACCCTCACTTGTTCCAGAGAGTATGAACATACGAACATACACAATTTGCCAGCAAATAAAGGCCTATAGGTCTATCAAGTCTGCTCAAATATGCAGCTAGCACCCCTTATTCTGCAGCTGCCCCTCCCTTCCACCCTTACCCTTCATTAACCCTCCCCCTTGTCCTGTCCCATCCCCTTTTGAAGCAGTCCACTGTTTTACTGGATACCACTTCTGCAGGTAATGAATTCCAGCCAGCCACCACCCTCTCTGTAAAAAAGTGTCTCCTCATCTCCCTCCTGAACTTTCCTCCCTCCAGTTTCATATCATGGCCCATGGTGTCCCTCCCTTCCCTTACTTTGAACAGCCCCTCTGTACCTGTCTTATTTATTCCTTTCATTTACTTAAAGGTTTCAATCATGTCTCCCCACCCCCCTCCTCTCCTCCAGCCAGTACATGTTCAACTCCCTCAGCCTCCTCTAGTATGATAAGTCCCCCAGCCCCTTGATCATCTTTGTTGCCCTGCGCTGCACCCCCTCCAGTAACTAAATGTCCCTCTTCAGATATGGGCACGAGTACTACATACAGTACCCCAGGTGCGGTCTAGCTAATGACCTATACAGTGGCAGAATCACCTCCTCCCTCCTCGAGGATATACCCCTTGCAATATAACCCAGCATTTTGTTGGCCTTTGCAGCTGCCTTCCTACATTGTGTCGAGTTGTTCATTGACCCTGAGATGAGCACCCCCAAATCCTTCTCCTCCTCCTCTGTCTGGGCTAGCTGCACTCCCCCCAGCTGGTAACTCCTCCTCAGTTCTTCATCCCAGAATGCAGCACCTTGCACTTTTTGGCATTAAATCCCAGTTGCCAGGTGTCTGACTAGGTTTCAAGCTTTGCCAGATCATCCTGCAACCCCTGCCATCCCCCTAGATCATCCACCACCACTCCTACCTTGGCATCATCAGCAAACAGACTGATCTTGCTCTTGATGTCCAATGATATGTCTGCAATGAATATCCCAAACAACACTGGTCCCAACACCGAGTCCTGTGGAACATTGCTCATCACTACCATTGGGTGTGAGAGCTCCCCACTCACCACCCTCTGTTGCCTAGCCTGAAGCCAGTTCTCTACCCATCTCACCAGCTTTGCACCCACCCCTGTGCCTTCTAACTTACTTCCCAGCCTTCCATGTGGAACAGAGTTGAATGCCTTACTGAAGTCCAGATACAGGACATCCACTGCATGGCCCCTGTCCAGTTGCCTAGTTACCCAGTCATAGAACTCCACCAGGTTGGTTTGGAAGGATCTGCCACATATGAAGCCATGCTGTCTGCAGTCCTGTAGTCCTTTGGCCTCTAGGATGGCCACCAGCCACACCCTTAGGATAGTCTCCATTAGCTTACCCACGATGGATGTGAGGCTCACTAGACTGTAGTTTCCCAGTTCATCCTTGGGGCCACTCTTGTGGAGGGGCACCACATGAGTCATCCTCCAGTCCTGAGGTACACACCCTGAATGTAGTGAGGCATTAAGTAGGTCTGCCAAAGGTCCTGCAAGGACCTCTACCAGCTCCTTCACTACTCTGGGGTGGATGCCATCTGGGCCTGGTGCCTTGTCCACCCTCAGTGCCTTCAAACCGTCCCAAATTCTGCCCTCCATGATTTCCCCAATTGTCACCCCTTCCCTCCCTGTTTCTGCCATTCCTCACCCCTTGTGTGTCGCCCCCCTCTTCTCCTTAGTAAATATCAAGCAGGAGTAATCATTTAGTGCTTCTGCCTTATCGCACCCTGCTTCCACCCAACCCCCCTCCTTTCTAATCCTTACTATGTGGTCCTTACAGCTCCTTTTCTCCCTGATGTACCTAAAGAAGTCCTTCCCTCCCTTTTAATGCCTTGTGCCAGCCTGAGTTCCATAGATGCTTTGGCTCCCCTTACTGCTCTTGTCACCTCCTTCGATTCCATCAAGTACTCCTCCCTGTCCTCCCCCCCCCCCGTTTTTTTGTACCTCCTAAAGGCAGTTCTTTTCCTCCTTACCTTTTCCATGACCTCCTTGCTCAACCAGCTGGGGTTCTTAACCGTAGCCTTCTTGCTCTGGGCCTTGCAGCAGGTTTTGTTTGCCTCCACTATCCGTAGCTTTATGAGCTCCCACCTCTGGTTAGTGTCCATACTAGATTGAATTCTGGCCAGGTACCCTTTTACCACTTCCCCCATCCTCCCAAAGTCAGCCCTCCTGAAGTCCAACACTCTTGTGCCAGATTCCACTCCTTACTTGCCCATATCCAATATCAGCCATACTGAGTGGTGGTCACTCCCTGACAGCAGTTTCTCCACTGTAAGTTCTCTCACAAAGTCCCCATTTGCCAGCACAATGTCAAGGGTATTCTCTGACCTGGTTGGTTCACTGACCATTTGCAGCAGGAAGCTGTCCTGTAAGGCATCCAGCGATACCTGCTGCCTTCTGTTCCTGGTTGTTGGGGTACTCCAGTCCACTCCTGACATGTCGAATTCCCCCACAATCACCACACTACCCTTCTCACAGATCCTCCTGATCTGTCCCGCTAGTTTCCTGCCTAACTCCTCCATCTGAGATGGCAGCCTGTACACCACTCCCATTCTGAGAATCCTATTCTTGGAATCCTGGATTTGCATCCGAAGTGACACCGTACTACAATCCTCCCCTTCCTCCCTTACACACTTCAGTCCTTCCTTCACATGTAGTGCCACACTCCCTCCTTTCCCAATCACCCTTTCCCTACGAAATAACCTGTACCCCAGTACAGACAGGTCCCAGTCATTGTACTGGCCCATGTTTCTGTGATGGCTGCAATGTCCACCTCTCCCTCTGCCATGAGTGCCTGTAACTCTGCAGTTTTTCTCCCAAGGCTCATAGCATTAAGGGTAACCACTTTCAACCCTCCCCCCCCCATCCTGCCCTCCTTTACTAGCATCACCAATAGTACTTGCCATTTGTCCTTTGTCACTGTTATGGGGGGTAAGCTCATATGATTTCCCAGCCTGTGGTCTCTGCATGTCTCTTGCCCAATTGCCATCCCCCAATCCTAGCTTAAATTCCCAACTTCCTCTATGTACTCCTCCATCCTCTGTTTCAACACTTTCTTTCCTTCCTCACTCAAGTGTAGTCTGTCCTTGGCATAGAGACTACTGTCCTCCCAGGTCCCTCACCCCCCCCAGCAGCACATACCCTTTAGCACAACACTAGGTTCTTAGCCATCCATTAAATTCCTCTATTCTCAACTTTCTTGTTGTGCTTGTCTTGGGCACTGGAAGTATCTCTGAAACAGTTACTGATCTTCCTGCCCCCTCACATAATTGTCCAAGTTTCTCAAATCTCCTCTGGACTATATCTACTGTCTTGTCAGCCTGGCCAGTCATCCCAAGATGTATAATTAAATGAGGCTTGTCCCTACCCCTTCTAGCGTATTTCAGAACAGATTGTCCCACCCTTTCTGCTGTTATTTCTGGCATGGCCTCCACCCAAATGTGACTATGCCTCTCCCCCTTGCTACCCCACCTGTCTCCTCTTAGTATTGAGTCCCCAACACTAAGATTCCACCACTCTTACTCCCTGCTTGCTTCCATTCATCTCCCTCTCTCATTTCCAGCTCCTCTTCTTCCTCCTACACATTATTTCTCCCTTTTGCCCCTGTTGCAATTCTCCCAGCAGAACTTCTCCCCGCTCCCCGTTTGGACCAGGCATTTATCAATTACTCCTCTAATTTCATCATTTCCCTCCTCCTCCTCCTCCTTCTTCCACTCTAGCAGTGCAAAACTATTTTCTGAAGACCCTTCACAAATGCCTGCTCCCTCTCTCTTCATAGTAACCTGTTCTCTCCTTTCCACTCTATGATTTTTGCCACTTCTTTGCCTCCCTTCACAAGTCCCTATCTCCTCCTTCCATTTGTCTTTTGTCTCCTGACCAGGTTTCCACAGCAATCATTCTTCCTGGCCTGGGCCTCTTTGTCTCTGCTTCCCTTCTTCTGACCCTCTCCTCACAACTGTTGGCTTAAATCACCCTCACTAATCTCCCCTCCTTCCTCCCTCCAGTATTGGGCTAAACCCACTCCCAGTCTACTTTGCCCATCTTAGTACCTCCTGCAGACCCTCAATCTCCTTTCTAAGTTTCTCTATGTGGTTGCACACTAAACATCCCCCCACACTCCAGGCAATTTACTTAATCAGCTTAATCTGGTTCAAGGTCAGTTGGCATTCATCTATTTCCCTCTCCCCGGGGTCGTGCCTGAAAATAGGCAGGATTTGTCTAGTGCACTTACCCGGTCAACAAAAATAAATAGATAAATACATTTTTAGAAAGATTAGTGCACCGCAGTTGTTGTAGTCTACCACCCTACCCATTGCTGTCGTTGCCCACCAGTGACCCCCCACCCTTCCAGATGCAGGATACTAAACACTCCCCCAAGTCTCCCCTCTCCCCCCTCTATCAGTGCAAAACATTCTTTTCTTAATTTCCCTTACCTCTGTTGTTGTACATGTTTAGATTGATTGAGCAACTGCTTTTTATATTCCTATTCTTCCTATCCACACCCAAAAAGAGACTTTAAGTAGCTATTGCACAACTTCTTCAAACTCATACTCCTCCTTTCACCAATGCAATAGCAATGCAAAGAAGTAACAACGAAACAATGAGTAGCTTGTGATAGAGATGGCAGGACCCCACATGGTCTGCCATCACCTTATTGTTGAGTAGAATGGGAATGGAATGGCGGACCTACATGGTCACCTTTGTGAGCTTTAATAAGTAGTGAAAGGTAGGGAAAGTGGGACCCCATGTGGTCCGCCACTGCCGTATCATGGAGTGAAGTGTAGATGGGATGGCAGGACCCCACGTGGTCTGCCATCATCATGGTATAGAGTAAAGCATGTTGGGGATGGTGGATCCCATGAAGTCCAGCATCGCTATGGTGTAGGGAAGGATATATTCAGAATGACGGGACTCCTGTGGTCTGCTATTGAGGTAATAAGCATAGTCCATGTAGGGGGACAAGTCCATGTGAAGAAAATGAGGTAGATGGGCATTGCCAACTTGAATAAATGGAGATGGGCATATTATATGCCACTTAAGTTTCCTGACCAAGGCTGTAGCTGGGACAGGAACTGTGGGTGCCATGATAAAAGTTATTCCCTTTGGCATCATAACTAGCTTATTTACCACCCATGGTGCTATTTGTTGTCCCCTCAAATGCACTGAAGAAAGAGAGAATGTAACCTGTTGATTCAGGAGTCACATGCTTGAATGAAGATAGGACTCTTCGGCTGAAACTGAGTTGGTCTTGCAAGGAAGCAGCAGAATGCTGCTATGTCGTTGGCCCTTTAAATGTCAGTGTGTGCTATGCAGAGACCCAGGTGGTATATTATGACTGAATAAAATGAGGAAACTAGATAAATGTACATCTGAACCTACTTCTTGTAGCCACAATGGAAATACTGTATCAAAAAGCACTCCAATTTAAAATATCCTCCTGGTCAACACATAATATGATGGTACTAACACAAGCTTGAGCAGTGATAAAGTGCTACAATGCACTTGTTCATTGATTAGTTTATCAAGACACATGCCCTCTAATAAGAATTCAAAGAATTATCTGCATCATCAGTCATGATGCAGGTGGGCAAACAGTCTGGGGTAATGAGCCAGGAGGTTATGCAGCAGCTATACATCCGAGCAAGGGAGAGCACAAGGGAAAGCACAAAGAAAGATTGGCAGTGTACCAGAGGCCAGACTGTAAAGCCACGGAGTGGCAAGATAATCCAAGAAGAAGGACTAGAGGGGAGCATTGTCAGTGAGAGACCTGTAACAAAGGAGGCAATCAAGAGGGCGTGGAAGTGGCGGAGGAACTGGAACGACGGAACAACAAGTGAGAGGATGAACGAGGCAGCATGGCAGTTGACCAAGGAGAAAAGCCCAAAAAGAAAAGGAAAAAATGGGAAGAAAGAGAAGGTACAAGGAATAAAAGGCTGGGGAAAGGAACAAAGGAGAGCACATCAAGGGGAAGGAACACGGGGGGCAAAGGGAGAAAGTGGACAACAAAGGGGAAACAGACAGATGACTAGAAGCAGGGGAAGGAAGCCTACAGCTGGTCAGCCATGCAGCCAAAATGCTCAAAGCAGAGTGAAAGGTGGCCTGATGTTTAAGTAGGGGATGGGGGAGGAGCTATCCCCCCCATTGAACATTAGAAAGAAAGAAAGAAAAAAAGGAAGGAAGGAATTAAGGAAGGAAGGAAGGAAGGGAGAGTGAGTTCGACATCAGGCCTCGTTGGTTGGAATGATAAGACTAAGTTTACTTCATTGATGAAAAAATAAAATATTTTAAGAACATTGGGAGTAGCTAGAACAGGAGTGCTTCCTTGTGTCAGCTGCTGGTAGAATCAATTTTGTTTATCACCTAACAGGGAGGGGAATGTGGAAATCCATTTATAAGTTTCCAGTGTTACCAGGCTATGACAATTATTTACAGCAATAGTCATTATTTTTACATGATTACATATTAGCCTTTTTACAGCTGTGGTCAGAGCCTGCAGCCATTTTGGTGTCACTCTGAAAATGAGTGACCATGGTAGGTTTTCATTAGACTTTTAAAAGTATTCTTCTGTCAGTCTAACAAAGCTTGAAACAGTCCTCCATGGTTGCTTGCTGCAGAGCTACAGTGGCATTATTTTGGCTGCTACTTCCACATTCTGGATTAGAACTATGCATGCACACAGCATGCATGTGCAGTTCTGCCAGCACCGCCATCTTGGGAATAGCAGTATGCTATTCAACGCAACTACACTAGTGCGACTGCTGTGCATGCACAGTTCTGTCAGTGGTGTTCATTCCTTGGAGATTCTTCAAGCTTGCCAAAGTGGTATCAGCTCTGGCTAGAGTATGTTTTAATTGCTCTACACTGGTGTGCCTGTTGACATACAGAGCATGCTTCACAGGGTCAATGAACAGACTCAGAAGGTTGGTTGAGGATAAGGATGAGCCAATTCAGAATTTGCATAAATTAAACATGCAGCACATCTAATGTTTTTATCTCCAATGAAGCAGGTCTGAGGAAATTTCCTTTCCCTTTGGCATTTCAGTAATTTTACATCATGGTGCTGCACTTTACACAGGCAGCGCACACAAAGCATGTCCAAGTTGCTGGCAGGCCACATAACCTGCACTAGCCAATCAGTGATGCAGTAGAACTAGATCTCCTCATGTTTCACATAGTTTTATTTCCAGTTCTCATTTTCTCGAAGGGGAATGACCTCTTGCAGTGGCAAATGAAGATGCTCCATTTATATGAAAAATAATGACATCAATTTATTTATTTATTGATTGATTGATTTTATTGAAAATTGGTAACCAGAAAAAGAACACTAAGTCAAAGGTCATTTTCTGGTACAACCAGGCTGAAGCATACAGGATAAGATAAAAAAATATATCGAAAATAATAATAGCAAATAGAGTGTAATTAATTACAATACTGAATAAATGAACAGTGGAAACTGCTAGGTCTACAGGAAAAAAATAATGGAATGGTACAAAATGAAATACAGATAGCAAAAATGAAAGAGGTAAAAACAATGCAATTAAAGACATTATTGTAGCCAGCCCAGTGGTGCTGAGGGTTGAGGCATCTGTCTTACCTTGCACCACACTGGTGACCCTTGTTCGGGAATGAACCTGGGTCACTGGGGATCAGCCGGAGAGGAGAGGATGGAGCATCTGACATACTGCTTTCCTCTCCCGGGGAGGGTTAGTTGTAACTCCTGCAGTTCAGGCGGCTCCCAGTGGAGACTGGGAGTATTGCAGGTAGTGGGTCACATTGAGGGTGGAAGCAACAGTGGATGTCCTGTGGGAGGGTGCGGGTGCATGCCCATCACGTGCCAGATGTCATTGCATGTCCACACCTCTGGGACCACAGAAAAGAAGAAAAAGCCGTGGCACCTGGGAAGGCGAAGGCAGGTCCTGCAGACTAGCCACCATGTTTAGTGCCCGACCAATCCCAGCTGACTGCTGGTTCACTTCTTCACTCCAGCCACACTCTAGATTGTAGATAGATAGCTGGTTAAGACTAAAAGTTAGTGGCCCCACCTTGGGGGATTCTGAGACAGAGGATGGTGAGTCAGGGTGAGGAAGGGGAGCACCCCAGTAACAGAGAATCAGTCTGGGAGGGGTTTCAAGAGAGCAGGAGAAAGGCTGGCATCCCTGTGTCCTGCCGAAGAGAATCCTAAGGAGCCAGTGAAGGAGCATAAAGAAAGTTTAAAAAAAAAAGACAATATTGTACAAATATACAATGTTAACTGTTAAGTCAGAAGAATAAGTAATGTACATGATAAGAAATTAATAAATCATGGTGAAAAGAAAGTACAAAATCAGAAGTAGGATATAAAAGGCTGCAACAACTAAGCATAGTCTTATAGAGCTGCTGAAGCTTCTAGTAAAACTTTGGAAAATGCAATATTTAGACAAAATTCTGCCTGTGCTTCATTTACTTGCTATAGACATGTCCTCACCCTTATTTATTACTGAGGAAGTTCACACAAAACTGGACCTGTATCCATTTGAGCTAAACTACCCTGCAGCTTATTCCTTACTTGAAATCATAATGCTCTGTTGTGACACCACAGTTGGTTGCCATGGGAATAACTGTGATGTCACGAGGGGGGTAAGGTGCAAACTCGATGGGCCAGAGAGGTCCTTTTCTGCCTACACATTTCTATGGTTCTATAAGCAGAGCAATATGACATCAGGTTGAGAAGAAGCAGTAGGAGCTAATGAACCCTCAAGGAACAACAAACATGTTTTCATTCAAATGATCTCAGTAATAAATTATAGGGAGGTGGGAAATCAGAGCTAATGAGAAATATAAGCTGCATTATGTCCAAATATTATGCTTTTCAAAGTTCTCCTGGAGGTGTCAGCTGCTCTTTAAGTTGCAGTACTATAGGGTGACACAATACTCTTGGAAGGAAAGTGAAGGTATATCTTAGAGATCAGAGGAGCACCAGAATGAACTAGCAAGGTTCTGACCAGTAACAGAACAGAGTAAAATGAAACCGAAGTTGTGGAACTTCAGCCATATTACTGTTTGATAAGGTTCCATAATCAAAGTGTATAATTTGACATCAGTACAACCTTTTGCAATAGGTAGATTGAGTGTTAAAGTATAGCCTTTTCCCAGGATGCTTCAGTGTAATTTCTTATACTAATCAAATGTGTTTACTCAAGTAGTGGAATAATTTAACATGTACTGTACACGAGGTAAGTGCATGACCAACTAACTGTGTCCATCGGAATGGGATGGAGTGCAGATGTTGATGTACCAAATAATAGGGATAAATGACAGCAGTATCTAGAAATGTTAGGACATCCGATGACGGGTGCCACTGCTGATCAGAAGTAAATATAGCCTAACATGAAGGCATAAAGTTATTATGACAAAGATATGATTAGTAAAAAGCTACCAGCAGTTGTAAATATTGAGAAATATACATGTTGACAAGCCAGCCACACAGTCTATATATATAACTTGTTTTGTGGAAAATAGAACATCACAGCTTAAAATAAACATGTTCATTGTTTTATGATTGATTTATACTGGGATGTTGTCTTTTTCAAGATAACAGTTTTGTATATAAGTACTGCATGTGAACTGCATATGTGGCACCAAACTTGAAACCAGAATACAAGTATCGAGAAGTTGACCAGAATACTTGTATTGAAGACTCGCAACAAGTAATTAAACCAGAGGAAAACATTATTTTCGTGTGGCTTGAATTATTTAAATATAGAAAACGCAACCATCTTTCTACCTTACATTACCATAAGCAGTTGTGTTCTGTAATTGTACAATAAAAAGTGCCATCATATTTGAAACAGAGCAAGTATATACAAAAACAGTGAAAAAAATGCAAAGTAGTTTGATTTATGTTTTTATCCCTTATCTTAAAAAAATAGATATATGATCAAGTATACCATAGAATGATAGAATTTGACAGCAGATAAGGACCACTTGGCCCACCCAGTCTGCCCATTTCCCTACCTAATAGATCTACTGCAGATCCTAGTTAACCAACAGCCTACTTCCTCCTACCCCAACCCCCTAGAATTGTCTTATGTCTGTCCCATGCATTCTTGTGTTCCCCCACTGTTTTTGACTCCACAACAACCTCAGTAAGGCCGTTCCATGTATCCACAACCCTCTCTGTGAAAAAAATACTTCCTCACACTACCCCTTCTATCTTCAAATTGTGTCCCCTTGTTCTTGCACACCTCTTTTTCTGAAAGATGCTACCCTCTTTGTTGATTCCCTTGAGGTACTTGAAAGTTTCTATCATGACCCCCATGCCCTCCCTTCCACGAGGGTATACATAATAAACTCCTTAACTCTCTCTTCATATGTCTTCTGGTGCAGACCCTGCACTATTTTAGTTGCCCTCCTCTGGACTGCCTCCATCCTGTCTATGTCCTTGCAGAGACTGGGTCTTCCGAATAGCATGCAATACTTCAGATGGGGTCTCACCAGCTGTCTGTACAGAGGGATAACAACTTCCTGTTTTCTACTGGCGATGTCTCTCCTTATGCATCCCAGTACCCCCACAGCCCTCTTTACTGCCCTCTCACATTGCTTGTCCACCTTTAGGTCATCTGATATGACTACCCCCAGGTCCCTTTCCATTTTTGTTGTTGTTAGTATCTCACCCTCCATTGTGTACACTTCCCCTGGGTTTTTGTTTCCCAGGTGCATTACTTTGCACTTCTTTGTATTGAATCTAAGCTGCCATATGTTTGACCATTCCTCCAATCTTGCCAAGTCCCTTCTTATCCTTTCCACCCCACCTTGTGTATCAACCCTGTTGCAGATCTTTGTGTCATCTGCAAAGAGACATACTTTTCCTTCCAGTCCCTCTGGAATGTCACTTAAAGAGACATTGAAGAGGACCGGTCCTAGAACTGAACCCTGAAGTACCCAACTAGTAACCCCCCTTTCTTTAGAGTGGACTCCGTTTACTATTAGCCTCTGTGTCCTGTTCTCCAGCCAATTTATTAACCAGGATACCATCTTGGGACCCAGTCCAAGGCTGGCTAACTTGTATATTAATATTTTGTGAGGCACTGTGTCAAATGCCTTGCAAAAGTCTAGGCAAGCCATGTCCACAGCCCCTCCCTGATCTACTTCTTTGGTCACTAACTCAAAGAAATCTATTAGATTTGTCTGACATGACTTTCCCACTGTGAATCTATGCTGCCTTGGGTCCTGTACCCTTCTGGACTCTAGATACTCAACAGTTCTTTTCTTCAGAAGTGATTCCATCATTTTCCCTATCACTGAGGTCAAACTAACAGGTCTGTAGTTTCCTGCCTCTGCCCTGCTCCCACTTTTGTGCAGTGAAATAACATCTGCCCTCCTCCAGTCCTTAGGTACCAACCCATACTTCCATGATTTGTTAAAGAGGGTAGTCAGTGCTGTCACTAGTTCTACCCTTAGTTCTTTTAGAATTCTGGGATGAATCCCATCAGGCCCCATAGCTTTGTCCACTTTCACTTTTAAGAGTTCTTTCAGAACTCTTTCTTCTGTGAATGGGCTGGTATCAACCCCCCATCCATAGTGTTTCTATTGTTTGGTTTAGGTACCTCCCATTCTTCTTTTGTGAATACTGAACACAAATATTTATTTAGTATCTCTGCCTTTTCATAGCCACCCTCTGCCCCCCCTTATTAAGCCTCACTATCTATCTCTTGGTCTTCCTTCGCTCCCTGATGTACCTATAAAATGTTTTATCTCCCTTCTTAACTGAGTTGGCTATCTTTTCCTCAGTTTGGGCCTTTGCTGTTTTGACTGCCTTCCCCACTTCCTTCTCCTTTAACTGATACAGTTCTCTGTCTTGCTCCTTCTGTGATTCCTGATACCTTCTGGATGCTATCTTTTTCTCCCTAATCTTCCCTGCCACCTCCTTTGAGAACCATAGTGTTTTTTACATAGTTTTGTTTTGTGTATTTGCTTCACACAAAGGCTTGTAGCCTCAGTGATGGCAGTTTTCATTATTCCCCATTGTTCTTCCACCCCTCCTTCTTGCCCATTTGCTAGTTCATTCCTTAGGCGCTCACCCATTTTGGCAAAGTCAGCCCTCCTAATGTCCAGGACCTTTGCCTTCATATGGCTTGACTCTACTGGAGTAGAGGTGGCGAGGGGGCAGCAAGGTCAGCTCCCAGGGTGGGGCTGACCAAACGAGCAGACACAAAAGACTGTTAGGCCTATTTTCCTGGCATTTTAGTATGTTAGTACTGCTGTGTTTATCGTGAACCATACTGTTCGATGGTCGTTAGTTCCCAGATGGCTTCCCACTTCTAAATCTGTGATCCTCTCTCCATTTCCATTTGAGACTACTAGGTCTAAGATTGCTCCCTCCTGAGTGAGTTCCATTACTAGTTGTCTAAGGCATGCCCCCTACAGGGCATCTAGAATGACCCTGCTCTTGGATGTGGCTGCAGCAAATGCACTCCAGTTAACATCTGGCATATTCAGATCCCCCATCAACAATATCTCCCCTTTTTCTGCCATTTGAAGGATACCTCCTATCGTTTCCTTGTCCATTTCCTTCCCCAGAGATGCGGGTCTATATACAACCCCTTTGCAGATCGTGGTGCCATTGCCTGTCTCCAAGTTGACCCACAGTGCTTCCTCTCCTCCCCATTTAACCTTTTGTTCTGTTGCTTTGATTCCTTCCCTTATGTAGTGAACTACTCCTCCACTTCTTTTACCCTCCCTGTCTCTCCAGTAGATAGTATACCCTGGTATGTTTACATCCCAGCCATGGTTCTATGTGTACCATGTTTCTGTGACTGCCACAATATCCAGATGTTCCTCTTCCATCAAGGCCACTAGTTCAGGAAGCTTGTTACCCAGACTACGGGCATTGGTACTCATTACTCTCCATTTTTGATAGCTTTACCTCTTGTAGCCCCATCCCTGCCCTTACTGACTTTGCTTTTTCCATTTACCCCAGTCCTGCTCCCTACTGACCTTTCTACCTTGGTCTTTACCTCATTTAGTCCCTGTTTTGTAGGTGGAGGCTGGGAATTCCTTGCTGCTTATCAGTGCCCCCCCTTGACTAGTTTAAAAGCTTGCCAAAGAAGCATTTAAACTGATCACTCAGGAGACTGGTTCCCTTCCCAGACAGATGCAGACCATCATTCCAGTATAGGTAGTTATCCCTCCAGGTGGAACCCTAGTCCCCACTGAAGCCAAACCATGTGCTCTACACCAGTTTTCCAACCATTTATTGAATTGCATGGTGTGGAGTACCCTCGCCTCACCCATGCCATAGACAGGCAGCACCTCCGAGAAGGATACTATATGAGATACTTGTCTAAGGCCCCTTCCCAACTCCAAAAACTCCTCCTGCACTGCTCTAATCCCATGCATAGCCAAGTCATTTGTCCCTAGGTGGACAATGACATCTAGCACCATCTCTCGTGCAGCTGCTGTCATGATCCTCAGAATCCACTTTCTGTCCCTCCAAGCCATGGTGCCAGGCAGGCACCTTACTTCACTTTCCTTTGCCCCCCCCCCAGTTCTATCCACCTGATAACTGAGTCTCCCACCAGGAGCTGCTTCCTTTCCCTGTGGTGTCCTGTGCCACCTTTCTGTGGGCCTCCCTTGTGACGGTTGCCAGCAACTTCCTCAGTCTTCACTGTGTGTGTCTCCATTGGGGAACTATGCTCCATCAGAATGGCGTAAAGATTATGTAGTGGTACATCTGAAGGGATGTGCCTCTGTTCCACCACCCTCACCCTCCCTGATCCCACTGTGGTCCAACCACTGCTCCTTCTTGGCAACCTCTGAGAAAGAGGTGGTGGCCCTGGTGCTCCCTGCATGGGGGTGGGGTCCTGTACTCCAGTTTGGCCTGGAGATGAGCCACCTCCTCCCTCAGAGCAGAGAGTTGTCTGCAAATAGGGCAGCATCTTAGCCTCCAGAAAGCCTCATGGAAGACTGCTGCCCCCCAGCCAGTGCATTGCACTACTCCCCACATATATGTCTTCTTTCCAGTTGACCCTGTGTAATTTATTTTTTTAAATAGTGTGTGCACTTTTACTGTCAACAGTTTGTTATGACAAAAGATTAAGTGGAACAATATTGCATGAAAGTGGCTGGAGGAGTTAATAGTGTAGGTTCCAAACATAAAATGTGTAACGGACAGGTTGCAAAAATTGTCTGAAGAGAATAAGTGGCAGCAAAAAAAATGCTCGGGAAGAATGTGTGCTTTAAATCCCTGTTAGAAACTTTGATGCATACACAAAGTCCTAAGCACATTATATCAGCCATCAGAGCTAGTGCCTCATGTTGCCTTCTTATTTTTGAAGAGAGGTGATATCTAATGCCACTGCATAACTGCCCCTGATTGCCCAAGGATGAGAGTCACAAATACATGGTCTGCTATGAAGGGAAGGCAGCTGTTAGCAGTTTATGACATCTCATACAAGACATGGAGGTGCTAGCAACCAGTCTTACTGTATTTTAGTATGGTATTACTGAAGTGTGGAGAGTGTGCTCATTCCCATCCCTCATTCAGCCCTATTAGAGGGAACCCACTTTAAATGGAATGCAACTACTCGTGATAGAGGAAGCAAAAAAAATGAAAACTTGGTGCACACTGCACAGAAGTGCAACTCCTGAAGGTGCAGTCTGACAAGGAAATGAACTCAAAAAGATACTGAAGTTATCAGATGCATATACCAAGACTAGGGGCAAAAGATAATTTATTGTGAGCAAGTTGCACTCCTCAAGGAGTAAATTCCCCTTAATGATTATGCATGAAGTGCCTATGGACAAAATATGTTAAGCCCAGGTCAATAGTGGCACCATGCTCACTCATCCTTGTTTGATGCCCAAACCTCAGAGTCCCCAAAATCCCCTTTCTGGCATGCTGTATTCCATTCATCTTTTGGCTACAGCTGGTTGCCCCACAAGAAATCCATGTAAATGTAAGATTCAGAAGTTGGTAGTGGTGTGGCTGTTAGTGCATGATCAGAGGTGCCAGTCACAGCATGTAGATGGACTGAAGGAATTCCTGAACCATAAGAAGAAGGAAAGAGACATTATAAAAAGAAAAGACAAATAAAGAAAAAACTAAGAGGCAGGCTCCGCCATTTTGTTTGTAGTCAGAATAATTTAAAGGTTGTTTGTTTTTTAATGAAGTAGGCTAAACCAGAAAAATTACTTTTAATACTAGACATTATCAAACTGCAGCTCCAACTTTGTTTTTTCAATTTTTTAAATCTACGATAGCCCAGCTGATACGTACTGTTGTATTTTGTTTTCAATGGTGTCCTACGTTTTCCCAATTTTACAGTTGAACTGAAGCACTAAAGAGGTAGAGTGACTTATTACCCCCCTACCTCTCATCTGCTTGCTACCCTCCTATCTCTCAGATATGCTATCCACAGCCAGCTCATCTCGCTACATCATTTGCACCAGGGACACAAGCTCTTTCTCTCTTCCCCAACCATCTTCGTCAGCTGGCAAATCTGCATTCTCCTACAGACTCCCTTCCATATTGAACAGATAAACTCCTGAACTAAGGAGCTCTCCCTTGCACTTCTCTATCAAACAGCAACTGTGACTACTTCCCTATCCCATCTGCTCCTGCTGCTGCTAACCTCTCCATTCTCCCAACCACTCCACATTGCAGTAAACAAATTACATGTAAAATTGGTCTAATATGCTTGCGAAAACAGTCAACCTAACTGAATACCATTTATGTGTAAACACTGTCTGAAGAGTACAACAAATCACTCTTAATGCTCTATGAAACTGACTGTACCTTGTTTCAACTGCGCTTGGCACTTGTATTGATTGTATGTATCTCCTTTGTATGTAATTGTTATCCCTGTCCCTGGGTCACACCCGAAAACAAGCCCGTATGTAAGGGACTAAGGTATGATCTGAATCTCTGTCCCCTGTTTCTTGATTCCCTCACCACTGCTGTTGCCTGTAGACCCCACTATCAAACTATTAATTTATCATTTACAGCCTAAAGTCTACAAATTGATGTCCTGTTTATCTTTGAAAGTAGCAGTAGTAAGTGAGTCTGTCACAAATGTTTTCTCTCAACCTGTAAGGAAAAAGACTGAAGTGAAGCCAATACTTGCTCATCCAGGAGCCATGTCAGGTAAAGCATTGACATATTTATGTGACACACCTTTACATTAATTGTCTGTTTTGACACCTAAGTTACGTGATTGATTATGATTCTTTCTTGTATGACAATGTTTATTATGATTCATTTCTTGTACAATGACATAAAGTCCTTACCAGTTGACCTCCAGTTGATTCTGCATAGCAAATTGCAAATTCATTACCTTTTGCCATGCCTTTCACTCTCAAATACTCATCTGTTTTAACATCTCTGCATGTGCTACCAACCTGTTGTAAATTCTACTGTTATATTCAAAACAATTATCCAGTCATTTTGTAAACACTAGAACATGTTTATGTTGTTTAAAATGATGGTAACTGGGAAAGGCAGCTCTTCCAAGGCTCATTTCCAGGTGTGTGACCCAGTGGCGGGGGGGAAGGGGAATACAGAAATGAAGAGTGATTAAAAACATCCAAAGTTCTTATAAAAATACATTGGCAGTCAAGGCAAAGTGAAAATAAGTGGGGATACCCCACTGCACCTAGAAACAGCATGATATCAAGCTTTAAAAAAAGAACAGTACATGGATTCTTTACATAGCTACAATAAACAAAGCATGCAAGACTACATAAGAATATGCACATCATAGATTAGAGAACAAAGTGACAGCCAAAAAGCACAGGTGGTCCAGTTAGGGGAGAAATAGATGTGGGGCGGGGAGAGGCTGGGGAGGGAAGGCATAGGTTCAAGAGGAGGTGTGACAAGTACAGGGCTGGACAGGAGTATGCCTTAACAACTGTCTTATGGCATGGAGAGAGGAGAGTAGATTCCAGAGGAAGGGGAAATGATAAGAGAAGGCAGCTTGCCCAACGCATTCATTTCATAGGATTCATAGGATTAGTTCAGGTACATATAGCATGAGCCTAAGTGGACCTGCACCATTAAAATACCACTTGATACTTTTCCTCTAAACAGTAATTATCGAGTGCTTAAACTGAATTATTGTGTTACAGGCCACCACAGCAGCTGGGAGCATGTTCAAGTATTTTACCACTCTCTGAGAGAACCAATTTCCCCTTGGATTCTTTCTGAAATGTTCTCCTTTAAGCTAATATTGATGACCTCTATTTGGTGTTGGAGAACATCTAGTATGTAACACCATGCAGGTATCCCATGATTTTGACGACCGCAATTGGGCACCTACCAAAAGGGTGACTCAATCGCAGCACCTGTCATTGGGGTGACTGGGGAAGGTGGGTGACCAGATTGGGGGATGCGTGAAATAGCAAAATCATGTCACTACCTGCCTACATATGTGGGGGGGGAGCGAGCATGCCGAGCGTAAGGTGGGATGGGACAGATGGATTATATATAGCGGGTGGCCCCAAGGTGAGCTGCTGAGTTGCTGCCATAGTGTGGTGGATGGGTTCAAGGCTGGGGCTGGAATGATTCTGGGTTCGGGTCCCGGCACAGGTACTTTTTGTTGCACCCAGCCCGAAATTTTATTTATGCCACATTTGCACCCCCCAACATGCACCCCCCTGTAGTTGAGAATCCTTAAGTAGGGGGGTGCAGGGGGTAAAGCCCCCCACAGGGGGGTGCAGTGGGCACAGCCCCCCACAAAAAACAACAAATCCCAACTCCCCAGTGCCATTTTGCTGTGCACCAGGGAGTACATAACCAAAATATTTTTTCAGTGATGTGCCGTCACCCTAATGGTGATCACCCATTGGCAATCGCTGTTATCATGTAGATCCCCAAATGCATTCCCAGAGATCATTCTGTCTAAAGGCTCTGTATGCCAGGCACATGTCAGCCTTGTGCCTTCTATACTGCAGGGAGTACATCCCTAGTTTCTTCTGCCTTTCCCCATACAGTCTATCCCTTAGGTCATGCACCATTCTCATCCTGCTTTGTGCTGGCTGAGTTGTTGCTGTCCTAACTTCCTCCACCATGGGAGTCCCTCACAATAGTGCCTAGATAATGATGGGATAGCAGTATTCACACACATGATTGTAACCCTGTCACTATTCAGATGCACACGGTTCCTGCAGCTCAGTTGAGATGGCACTGTTCAGGAAGCTCTGTTATAACCTGGTAACCCATAAACCACATCTTCATAGTCAAAAACAGGAGGACAATTTTGGTTACCCACTCCCAGTGAACCAGGAGGGAGAGGCAGTCTTTATTATGGTATAAGATGATAGGTTTGGGGTGAAGTTTGGTGTGAATGGTGTCAGTTTGGACAGAAACATCAAGCTTGCTATCAAGCTAGCCCCCATGTACTTGATTGCAGAGACACAGTCAAGGAGGGTGCCATCCAAGGTGAAGAAGACAGGAGAAGACAAGAGCCTTGTTAGGTTCTGCTAGAGCCGAAGGTCATTGACACAGTCTTCTTGGTGTTAACCATGATCTGGTTGACTTGGAACCAGCACAGCACATTACAGAAGGTATGCTGTGGTGGGATCTCAACAGCTGGGGTTGTTGGGCAAGAAGTGTAGATGACAAAGTAGTCCACCTACATGTGGATGCTCAAAGAGACACAGTCTGAGGGCCAGTCATTTAGGAAAATTGAAAATAAAACCTGACCCAGGATGGAGCCCTGTGGAATCCCTGAATGGATATATATTACTCTACTACTGTTTCTTCATTTTTAGTCTTCCCTGGCCACTGTTCATTGCTCAAGTATATGGAACCCTGGACCTTGATCATATGGATATGTGATATATGATGAAAATATGATAATATGATGTAGTCCCTATGTTAGAAGAAGGTGGAAGGGGGTTATGTGCATTTCTTTAATGATATCTAGAGCAGCTCTCCATGCCCATTGAGGTGTGTCAAAATTAAGCAGCACCACAATTTCCACCTAGCCCACTGTAAAGCAGTAAAATTACTAGTCATGATGCTGGCAACCTGGGTTCAGGATCATGTAAGGGTTGCTGGAGGGCTGGTTGGGTAGAAAGAGAGTAAGCATCCTTGAGGACACTCACCCTCTCTGTGGAGGGATGGCTGACTGTGCTGCAGCATGAGCATCTCTTGTGATAGCACAGGAGGTGTGGTCCCTCTGAGTAACCTCAAAATGAAGACACATAATGGGGTAAGAGGCTACTGTAAAGTAAGTCTTAGGGATGGCATGGTGAAGGGGCTAGGGACTCTGGTGTAAGGGGGCACAGGCTGACAGTTGGGGAAAAAGCAGTAAATAAAAAAAGCAGCACCACCACTCCTATAGCACGCCTGTCATCACTAGCTCCTGCAAGAGTTATATTGAAGCAGAAAGCCTCACAGAGGTGCAGTTATAGAGGAAGTGTTTTTCTTAATGTGTAGATCATGATGGGGAAGTACAGTAGGGGAAAACATTTTGCATTTCATTCAGTTCCTGCTAGAGATGTGGCAACGTTTAAATTCACCTGTGAAGTCTGGGTGAAATGGTGAAAATTTGCACTTCATGGGTCTTCACAAAGTTTTCCCAGATCTAAGAAACTTCTACTTCACCGAAATCAAGAAGTTTTTGCCACGAAGTGTGGAATTGTGCCACAAAATGCAGAATTATGCCTGCAAAATTCTACACTTTGCATGTGAAACTTCACACTTTGTGGGTGATCCGCACTATATGAATTGCACAAATTTTGTGAATTGTACAAAATTCATGAATTAATTCACTGAGCGAAGTTTGCTGACTTCACCCATCTCCAGTTACTGCTAGACACTGGGATTTAGCCTCATGATTTGATGGTGGGAAGGTATGTGATATTTAGTGGCAGTACCTTGCTGAAAGTGATGGATGATGATATTTCTGCCATATGCTTTCTTTTGCACATGCATAAAATCTGGTGGTGGTAAGTAATGTGCTTGAGAAATATGCACATTTAGAAGAAAGTCTTGAAAGTGTAAGGGACATCAGTAGATGTTTCCATCATTCCCCCAAGCATGTTGAGCTCCTCTACCTCTATGAGAATAGGCACAATATTTCTCAGCATTGCTTAATTAGAGATGTTTCCACACCATGGAACTCTGTTGTCTAAACACTCTTGGTGTGTAGGGTAAACAATAAAAATAATAATAACAATAATACAGATTCTTTTGTCTCAGAGTCTGCCAAGTAACATTCGTAAACAAGCAAGGAGTACTAAGAAAGTTTATAATAATTCTTACGCCAAGCATGTGACAGAGAAAATCACAAGGGAGTTGGGTTTCTCACCATTCTCCTGAAGAATGTACATAATCTCCAGAATTGTATATCTTTAGTTCTCTAAGATCTTGTTCTATCTCTCCCTGCACTCCAGCTCTCTGCCCTTCTAGAGAAACTACAGTGGGTTGCAGACAGCTAAATACTACAGATAACAGCATAGCAACAGAGATTACAACATAGTTACAGATATAATAAACAATATGTATTAGTCCTAAGTCATTCTCCATTGCAGAATGACTTAGGAGACAGAATTACTAATGAGTATCATATGAGACAGAATATGCTTCCATTAGCATTATAGCTTAGACGAAAGAAATGCTGACAGTTCAAACTACATGTGGCATTTCTAGCTTACATACAGAATAAAACATTAGACACAACAAAGGCCTTCTGTCCCTGTCAGCTTGCTTAGACAAAGAGAACTGATGATAGGGCACTATTACACATGGCATATCTGAGTGTAAAACACACTACATATAATTATATGTGAATATAAGTATACAGTAATCACTGATGATCTCTCTGAGTCATCTTATCAGTGATTAGGTAGATTATATATGGAATATCTATAAAAGACCAACATAATCTAGATAAATGTATTATAGTGAGGTATAATAAATCATGCATGACAATATTAGCATATCTGAGCAGCCAAGCACATTCCTAGCACCCATGCTTATATGATGTGTGCTCGTTATCTACAATGTTAGTGCAAAATAACAGTATCACAGTACAATAGACTGGGAATACAGTGTGAAGTGTATGTAGGACAATAGGGGGCATAACCCAGGAGTAAAAACTCCAACTTTAATGAGCAACAATTGACCAATTTAAAAAGCAATACCCAATCCCCCACTGTTAGCTTACCTACAAAGGACTTAAACATCCTTGTTTCTAAAGTTCAGGAAATATGCAGTAAGCTTAGTTAAATTATTTGGAGCAAAACAAGGCTCGGTATACCCTCCCATGCATTTCAGTTCTAATAAGCAATGAGGCAGATAAAACAATCAACATCAATTAAATTTAGAGGAGGTAAGCACTCATAAAATGTGGTTTTTTTTCCTAGAAATATTATGTACAAAAAAGGTTGAAAGTGTCCCTCTAATATGGTGAAGTGACTTGACAAAAACCTTCATTCAATGCTGTAGAATTTGAGGATGTTTCTTGGGGGGATATCAGTCATGGGGGCAGTGGTATGTTCTGTAAAACCTTGTTCTGCTTCTTTGATCATATGAATGGGTCACACGCTCACCACTGATTTCATTGCAGAAACAGCAACAGTTAGACGGGCCCTTTCCATGGTGAGCCTACATGAATTCTATACGTCATTATTTACAGTCTTTTACAGTAACCAAAAAATGCAAGGCCAGAGGTGGAGATAGCCTTGGTGGCAACACTTGTGGCAGTAGTGATGATGGCGGTGATGCTTGTGGTGGAGGAGGAGATGACACAACCAGCCAATCTGAATCACTGCAGCAGTAGCAGCAGTACATGATACCTGAAACAAGGTGGCAAAGATAGTTCTTACACAATTTACAGATGGGTTTGATAGTATTAGGCTGAGGATGCAATTTGGAGTGGAAAATTTAGTGGATCCCAAATATAAAGATTGGTTGTTTCCCCCTAGATGCATAGAGTATATCAAACAGAAACTATTGCATACATTTATGGTGGAGCAGTAAAAACAGCTTGAAAACACAACAATGTGCATACACAACTTCCTGCTCCTCCTTGTCTTCTGCTGTCTTCTCATGCCAGTGGCGGACATAAGTGAAATTACATAAAAGACTTGGGTAGTGATGATCCTGAGACAACCAATTACCTTTATGAGCTTTTGGATACTGAAAGCTGGTGCTGTTAAGGCATTTTTGAGGAAAACTCAGACTTGCTATCAGAATATGCGACACAGAGAACTTCTGGTTTTGCCACATAAGGAGATGGCTGGCTGAAAGATGAGCTCTGGAGCTGCGGTAATAAATCTGTCACTTTTTGCCATTCAAAATACGAGCCTGTCTCTGAACATATTGAAAATAATAGTTGTATCTGTGCTGAGTGTTTTTCTAGAAAAACTGGTGAAGTTGTCTAAATATTTCATCAGTAATCATCAACTGAATTGTGCACTCCCTACTGCCTGAAGTGATCTTGGCAATATCGCCTGACTTGGCAATACTGAACATGATGTCATCTGTGTGGGGTGAATTCAATTGAATTACCTGAAATAAAAGCTATGATTCAAAAGCTGATTGATGACATGCTACATATTAAAAAAACAGAGAATTAGAACAAAGAATGGAAGCAGTTGAATGTTGTATAGTGGACAACAAACTGAGCCACAACAGTTCATAGATTCATAGATTCTGTCAGCAGATAAGGACTGCCAGGCCCAGCCATTCTGCCCATTAACTCTAGCTCACAAAGTGACCATTGACCCTTATTGGTCATTGGCTTAGTTTTTTCTTCCTACCTCTATTATTCCTTTTTTTCTGTCCCATGCATGTTTAAAACCCACTACAGTATGGGCTGCCACCACCTTCTGTGACAGGCTATTCCATACATCCACCATCCTTTCCATGAAGAAGAACTTCCTAATATTTCCACTTTTGCAGCCACCCTTCAATCTCATGTCGTGTCCTCTTGTCCTGGCACTACTGTTGAGCTTGAAATATGTTGACCTCTTCCTCTTTGTTTATGCCTTTGAGGTACTTGAATTTTTCTATCATGTCACCTCTCTCCATGCTCTGTTCCGGCATGTACAAATGTCGGTCCCTCACACTCTGCTTAGCACACAGCTTTCCATTCAAGCTGATGGTACTGCATCTTTGGACAAGCAAGTTCAACATCTCTGGGCCATGATGTTGAACTTAATGGCTGCTGAAACAATACCTGGATTGTGGGGATCCCAGAAGGTACTGAAGTCAAGGACATGATTGTATTTTTACAAATGGCACTGCCAAAAATGCTCGATTACCACTGGGATGCCTGACTGGAAACTGGAAGAGTTCACAGGACTCTGGGACCTTGACCTCACAGAGGCATGCCCCCTCGACCCATTTTAGCTTATTTTTTGTGATCTAGTGTTAAGGAACAGGCACTGTGGATGGTTCAGGAAAAGGATGTCTAATCCTGGAATGAACACAAGGTACATATTTTCAACACTTTTCTAAAGATCTTTCCAACTGGAGAAAAGTATTTTGTCCTTTAAAAAAGGAGATGGCATGGAACCATGTTCCAAATTCATTGAAATACCCTGCAGCCCTATGACTGCTAATGGATGGTAGACGTCATTCATTCACTCACCACTCCTCAGGAGGCTGATCATACACCGAAGAGATTGGTACAAACATTAGGGGGTCACTGTGCTGCTCATCAGAGAAATTCAGATCTGCAAGTTGAAAGAAAAACAGATCAGCAGGATGAATTAAAGTCAGCTCAACAAAAGGAACATTTGGTGCACAGCTGTTCTTTGGTGCCCCCAACTCAAGAAAACTCTCACAAAAATCAGGACATGGATAGAACCACAAAAGTGGAAGCAGTGGCTCATCTTCAAAGATCCAGAAGCAGAGGGTCCAGTCATTCTGTCCCTGAGTATAGCCCACCATCATCAAAGATTGTGCTGCATAATAATCTCTAAAGACAGCCAGCACAACTAGACAAGACAGAAATCATTTAAATAAAAACATGGGGAGACAAGTATAAAATTGACTGTACAATTGCTATCATGTCTCAGAAAGGAATTTTCTCTGAGACTCAGCTAGGCAAATGCAGAGGAAGGAACTAAAAAGACACAAAAGGACTCTACACGCTGATTTACTTTAAGTCAACCAGAATGAGCTGTGCATTAAATGATCTTAAGGATGGAGTAACGTGGAACTGCTTGGGACTATGAGGGGTGAGCTGCTGCTCTTTTTTTTTTTAATCCAGCGCATTTCCACTTTACACCTAAAATATTTTTATTTTTAACTATTCTGAGTACTTCTTTCCTCCTTCTAGCTAGCCTTTTCATTTCATAGGTATGATGAAACAACTGGATTATTGGGGGCAGGAAAGATGTAATGACTTGGGGTTTATTGGACTAAATTGGTCCAGGGGGGTTGGTCTCTGGTAAAGTAGAAATGCTGTTCCTACCTAGCAGAAAAGGCAGCTTATAATCTCCTGTGGGGCATGTATTATTTGACATGTCTCTTATATAATTGAAGAAAAAAAGATGAAAACTGTACTATTGGGAACTACAATCAGTTATTAATAAAATGGTACTTTCACCCCAGGCAACAGAAGAACTGATAAGACAATTTTGAGTTTCTTCTCTGACTAGAGCACGTAAGATATTTTCCCATGCATGGAACACAGTCAGAGAAAGTCTCCCATTGGGCAGAAATAGTTTTTGTCTTTCTTTTTTCCTGATTGTTAGAAAACAAAAAACATTTTTTTATGACTTGCTGAGGTTTTTAATTATAGTTTGGAGTGACTGAAGGTTTCTATAATGCAGGAGGAGTTACATCAAAAGGCAGCTGTTAGGGGGAGGGGATGAGGAGTACAGTTTTTAATTTCTCTTGACACAATTGGTTGGTGTTTATTTTTCAAGAGAAGTGACTATCAACATCAGAAGAGTTCCGTTATGTTTTTAGATCTGCCCTTCATTTTTGGAGGTTGGATGAGAGGAAAGCAATGGTGAGAGCTCTGTGGATTCTCAGTTACTCAACAGCAATTACAAATATCAAGTAGAAAGTCAGTAGATATAGCAGAGAGTGACTATATGAAGGGGTTCCCATGACTGTTTAATGGGATCCATTTATTTTGAACACAAAAGGCACAATACATTGGTAACTGCAGTCTGGCCACATTGATTTCATTATTTTGTGCTTGCAATCCTCACAAATTTATTCGGGTGTCACAAATCTTGGTAAACGGCACATTGTTAATTCATGAATAGGGACAAGACTGAAAAGATAAACTTAATTCTTTATAACTGATTTGAGAGGAGGGCCATATTTTATCTCATCATATTAATTAATAGGATGACAATGCTAGAAATATGATACAAAGTCAAGGGTCTAAATGGGTGTATTAGGATATCAATTTAAAACTGATACAGGGGCACAGTTAGAAGAAATAGTGAAGAAATACATATTCTGTTTATTTTTCTGTGGTACAGGGAAATAGGGACCTGGGTAGAAAAGATGTTACCTATTTTTCATAATCAGTATTTCAGAAAAATGCTCCTGTAATTAGGAAACTAAATAGATTTTGTGGACACTTACTTTCTGGGAGCATTTTAGATTCTATAGTAGTTGAGCTTATATGTGTTGAGTTTGTGACTTAAAATTCATAGCGGGACATTTAAGATGGAAAATTTGTTAGGGGAAAATAAATTATGGGGGGGTTGTAAAGTGTCTATTTTCTTTGATTGGGTATTTCATATAATAATTTTTTCTTCTGTAGATATGGCACACATTGATTATATTTCAGGAGGGGGAGGGCTTATGAGGGGAAGTGACTGGTACAATTACTTTACACTTAAGAAACATTTAGGGTACAGGCACAAGAAAAATGGTGAATAAGAATAGGGTCCAAAAAGATATGCAATGCTACATAGAAATGGGAATGAGACATTTTTTTGGACCCTGTTTGGCAATGGAATAGGAGGTTATTTCAGGGATAAACACAGCTTTATGGAGCAATATAGGTGACCACAGGGATATGGAATGGAGAGGCATCATGGGAATGGAGGACTGTGGAAGTAGGTAATCGGGGAATCACTATTCTCTTGTTGTGGTCCTCGGTATGGACCTATGAGATATTCTTATGAAGTACCTGGATAGTTCAGTTTTTCTTTATATTATATTTTTATGTTGCTTGCACACATGTGCAAGAAACATGTTGTGGCAGGTTTCTCCACAAGCAGGTTGTGGAGGCATGGCACTGTTGTGGCCAATGCCCCCACAGCCTGTAAAGACTTGTCCTGCTTCCCCCAATGCCGTGGCATGCTGCTGCTGACATTAGTTCAGCCAACATGCCACCAACTTGTAAAAAAATAGCCGCTGCAATCAGGGGCCACCTCATCATTGCAACATCAGCCATTCACTGCAATGAGGGAGCGACCCATCATTGCAGGGTGGGATCTTGAAACTCTGACATTGTTGGTGAACATGGCGGTGGTTTGCCTCCATGTTCACAAACAATATTAACCTCTCCTGCCGAGGGGGTGCCCAATCCCCTTCGGCAGTATGTGCCCCCCCGACCGTGTGTATTTGCTGATGGGGGCCCCAATCCCTGTCGGCTGCAGTGCCCCAATGTTTATGTTGCCAATGGGGGAGTCCACTCCCCGTCAGTATTATGTACACCCCCGCTTTTGTTGAGTGCCAATGGGAGTGCCCAATCCCCATTGGCATAATGTCATAACCCCCCCTCTTTGTTGTGTACCAACGGGGGTGCCCAATCCCCTGTCAGCTACAGCTTCCCCCCAAAACAAGAAAGACTCCATTGGCATGCTGGAAGCCCACCCCAGCATGCCCCTGCAAAATAAAAAACAGTCCCGTAATGTCTTTTTTTTTTTTGTAACCTGTAAAAAAGGAAACGGTCCCTCGGTGGTCTCCCTGCCCCCCCACATCCCACACCCACCCACTTTGCACCCTGCCTCCCCACACCCCCACTCACCCCATACTTACCTCCGGAGTCTGGCGGGATGATCTTCGGTGGACCAGGAACACATCTGCACTCTTCAAAGCTGACCGTGAACTGAGGAAATGCCGGTAAGCTGTATAATGGAATAAATAGGGTTTTTTTTCAACTTTGATGCATATCTCAGGCATTGTTTTGAATTTTGGCACCAACTTTTCAGCATGGGGTTTTTGGGACCCCTCCTCATGAATTCTGTCACTGTCATGGTGTTAATTGGCCCAGAAAGGTGATTTCTCGGTCACTTCATAGAATCACCTTTCGGGACCAAGTAGTGCCCATGTTCATGAGGTGGGCTGCTAATTTGGTGGGAAAAAATCCAAAAAAATGACTTTTATGAGTGTGCATTGTGCAGTTGCTACGCACGCTCGTAACTTTGTGAATCTGTAATATTTTCACCCTGATTTTCAACATTGGCATTTTTTCAGACCACCTTGTGAATAGTACAGCTGTCATTTTTCACACCCTGGCCGAAATGTGTTTTTGCACTTCTGACGCGGAATAGTGTGGTCAGTGTGGGAAATCAGTGTTCCACACATATTAAGAAACTGACAGTGGCACTGTTCATGAGCAGAGGTCCTAAAATGCCTATGTTGAAAATTTGGTGATGATACTCCATAAAATGACTATGTTACGTGCATGTATTGCACAGTTTTCATGCACGCTCGTAAGTTCATGAATTTATAATATTTTCGCTCCAGATTTTCAACATTGCCATTCTTCTGCACCTCCTCATAAACAGTACAGCTGTCATTTTTCACATCCTTGCCAAAATGTGTTTTCGCAGTTCCAGCGCAGAATAGTGTGGTCGCTGTGGGAAATCTGTGTTCAGGACACATTATGAAAATGACAGTGACACTGTTCATTAGCAGAGGTCATAAAATGCCTATGTTGAAAATTTGGTAATGAAAGTCCATAAAATGAGTGTGGTACGAATGTGCATTGCGCAGTTTCCACGCACTGTCATACCTTCGCAACTTTGCAATATTTTCACTCCAAATTTTCAGCATTGCCATTTTGCCACATCCCCTTATGAACACTGCAACTGTCATTTTTCACATCCTGGCAGAAATGTGTTTTTGCTCTTCTGGCGCACAATATCTCGGTTGCTGTGGAAAATTGGTGTTCAGGACATATTAAGAAAATCACACTGACACTGTTCATGAGCAGAGGTCCTAAAGTGCCTATGTCACAAATTTTGTGATAAAACTCCATAAAATGACTGTGTTACAAGCGTGTGTTGTGCAGGTGCCTCACACCCTTGTAAGTTTGCAAATTAGTAAGATTTTCATGCCAGATTTTCAACACTGGCATTTGTTCACACCTCCTTATGAACAGTACAGCTGTCATTTTTCACATCCTGGCCGAAATGTGTTTCCACACTTTCGGTGCAGAATACCACAGTCACTGTCAGAAATCAGTGTTTGGGATAGATTAGGATCAAGCGTCTTGGGGTGGAGTGACCGAGCTCAACTGAGCTCTGTCAAGACTGCTGTGGATGTCTTTGTGGGCAGGAAAAGGTGACAACACAGGCAGGAACCCAGTACAAAAGGGCAGCCTGCAGCACTGGGAGACACAGAACAAGCGAGTGAGGGAGGGAAGGTGAGTGAGTGAGCTAAACGGAGCTCTGTTGAGACTGCTGCAGATTTGTTTGTGGGCAGGAAAAAGCAGCAATGCATGCAGGGCCTGAGTACAAAATGACAGCCTGCAGTGGTGGGACAAACAGAATGAGCAAACGAGAGAGGGGGACTGATAGAGCTCAACAGAGCTCTATCATCACTGCTGTGGAGTTCTTTGTGGGCAGATAAGGGTGGCTACGCTGGCAGGAGCCTAGTACAGAAAGGCAGCCTGCAGCACTGGCAGAAACGGAACAAGCAAGTGAGACGGGGGAGAGTGAGTCAGGCCAATGGAGCTGTGTCTGGACTGCTACAGATTTCTTTGTGGCAGACAAAAATGCAGACAGAGGCAGGAGCCCAGTACAAAGGGGCAGCCTGCAGCACCAGGAGAAACAGAATGAGCGAGTAAGATGAGAGGAATGAGCGAGCGACCTCAACGGAGCTCTATCAGGACAGCTGCGGATTTCTTTGTGGGCAGGAAAAGGCGGCAACGCAGGCAGGAGCCCAGTACAAAAGGGCAGCCTGCAGCACCTGGACAAACAGAACAAGCAAGTGAGAGAGGGCGAGTGACTGAGCTCAATGGAGGTGTATCATGACTGCTGCAGATTTCTTTGTGACCAGGAAAAGGCAGCAATGCAGGCAGGAGCCCAGTACAAAAGGCCAGCCTGCAGAGCTGTGCAGAAATGGAATGAGTGACTGACAGAGGGGGAGTGAGTGAGCTCAACGGAGCTCTCTCGGGACTGTTGCAGATGTGTTTGTGGACAGAAAAAGCCACCAACGCAGGCAGGAACCTAGTACAAAAGGGCAGCCTGCAACAGTGGGAGACAGAGAATGAGCGAGTGAGGCAGGGGGAGTGAGTGAGCTCAACAGAGCTCAGTTGGGACTGCTGCGGTTCCTTTGTGGGCAGAAAAAGGCAGCAATGCATGCAGGGGCTGGTATAAAAGGGCAACCTGCAGCGCCGGGAGAAGCAGAACAAACAAGTGAGAGAAGGCGAGTGAGTGAGTGAGCTCAACTGAGCTCTATCATGACTGCTGCAGGTTTCTTTGTGGGCAGAAAAGGGCAGCAACGCAGGCAGGAGCCCAGTACAAAAGGGCAGCTTGCACCACGGGCAGAAACGGTACGAGCAAGTGAGACAGGGGGACTGAGTGAGGCCAATGGAACTCTGTCAAAACTGCTGCAGATTCCTTTGTGGGCAGAAAAAAAATGCCAACAGAGGCAGAAGCCCAGTACAAAAGGGCAGCCTGCAGTGCCATGACAAACAGAATGAGCGAGTGATACAGGGATTGATGCAATGCCCATAGTCTGGGCAACAAGCTCCCTGAGCTGGTGGCCTTGATGGAAGAGGGATGCCTGGATATCATAGCAGTCACAGAAACATGGTACACAGAGAACCATGACTGGGATGTTAACATACCAGGGTACATAACCTACAGGAGAGACAGGTAGGAGAGAAGAGGGGGAGGAGTAGCTCTCTATGTAAAGGAAGGGATAAAAGCAACTGAACAAAAGATTAAACAGGGAGGAGAGGAGGCACTGTGGGTCACCTTGGAGACTGGAAAGGGCACCACAATCCACACAGGGGTTGTGTACAGACCCCCATGTCAGGGGGAGGGAATAGACAAGGATATGGTAGAAGGCATTCTTAGGATGGCAGAGAAAGAGGAGATACTGTCGATGGGAGACTTGAATATGCCAGATGTTAACTGGAGCACATTTGCTGCAGCCACATCCAAGAGCAGGGCCATTCTTGATGCACTACAGGTGGCAGGCCTCAGACAGCTAGTTTTGGAACCCACTCGTGAGGGAGCAATCTTTGACCCCATACTCTCAAATGGGGGGCAGTGAGAGGATCTCAGATCTAGAAGTGGGTTGCCATCTGGGAACAAGTGACCATCAAACAGTGTGGTTCTTGTTAAACTCAGCTACAGAGTCAAGCCATACAAAAGTGAGGGTACTGGACTACAGGAGGGCTGACTTTGGCCAAGATGGGAGAGTGCCTCAGAAAAGCACTAGCAAACAGCCTAGAAGGAGGGGTGGAGCAACAATGGGGAATAATCAAAACTGCCATCACAGAGGCAACAAGCCTTTGTGTGAAGCAAATAAATCAAAATGAAAGAAAAAGCCACTATGGTTCTCAAAAGAGGTGGCTGGGAAAGTCAGGGAGAAAAAGATAGCATTCAGGAAGTATAAGGAAACACAGAAGGAGCAGGACAGAGAGCTGTACCAGTTAAGGCAGAAGGAAGCAGGGAGAGAAGTCAGAATACAAAGGCCCAAACTGAGGAAAAGATAGCCAACTCGGTTAAGAAGGGGGATAAAACCTTTTATAGGTACATCAGAGAGCGTAGAAAGACAAAGGGAGGGATAGTCAGGCTGAATAGAATGAATGGTGGGTGGGCAGAGAGGGACAGTGAAAAAGCAGGGATACTGAATGAATATTTCTGCTCAGTATTCACAAAAGAAGGGAGGAAGTGCCTAATCTAATTAACAGAAGAACTCTGGGGGTCGATCCCAGCCCTTTCACAGAAGAAAGGGTTCTGCAAGAACTCCTAAAACTGAAGGTGGACAAAGCAATGGGGCCTGATGGATTTCACCCCAGAATTCTAAAAGAATTAAGGGGGTGAAACTAGTGAAACCACTGACTACTCTTTTTAATAAATCATGGGAGGATGGCGTGGTACCCGAGGACTGGAGGAAGGCGGATGTGATTCCCCTTCACAAAAGTGGGACCAAGACAGAGGCAGGAAACTACACACCTGTCAGTTTGACCTCTGTGGTAGGGAAAGTGATGGAGTCACTTCTGAAGGAAAGAATTGTTGAGTACCTAGAGGCCAGTGGGGCACAGGACCCAAGGCAGCATGGTGTCACAGCAGGAAGGTCATGTCAGACGAATCTAATAGATTTCTTTGACTGGGTGACCAAAGTAGTAGACCAGGGAGGGACTGTGGACATGGCCTACCTAGACTTTAGGAAGGCATTTGACACAGTCCCACACAAAAGATTAATAGTCAGATTAACCAGCCTGGGAGTGGGTCCCAGGGTGGTAGCCTGGGTAAAACATTGTCTGGACAACAGGACACAGAAGGTAATTGTAAATGGAGTCCACTCTGAAGAAAGAGAGGTTACTAGTGGGGTACCGCAGTGTTCAGTACTGGGTCCAGTCCTTTTTAATGTCTTTGTAAATGACATTGCAGAGGGACTGGAAGGAAAAGTATTCCTCTTCGCAGATGACACAAAGATTTGCAACAGGGTTGATACACAAGATGGCGTGGAAAGGATGAGAAGGGACTTGGCAAGGTTGGAGGAATGGTCAGAAGTATGGCAGCTAGGATTCAATGCAAAGAAGTGCAAAATAATGCACCTGGGAAACAAGAACACAGGGGAAGATTACACAATGGGGGGGGGGAGGTAGTAACAACAACAAAAAAGGAAAGGGACCTGGGGTAATCATATCAGATGACCTTATGGTTAGCAAGCAATGTGAGAAGGCAGTAGGGAGGGCTGGGGGCATACTGGGATGCATAGGGAGAGGCATCACCAGCAGAAAACAGGAAGTTGTTTTCTTTCTGTACAGACAGTTGATGAGACCCCATCTGGAGTACTGCGTCCAGTTCTGGAGACCCCATCGCCGAAAGGACATAGACAGGATAGAGGCAGTCCAGAGGAGGGCAATTAAAATGGTGCAGGGTCTGCAAGAGAAGCCGTATGAGGAGAGACTAAAGGAGCTTAATATGTATACCCTTGAGGAAAGAAGGGAGAGGGGGGGACATGATAGAAACTTTTAAGGACCTCAGTGGAATCAACAAAGTCCAAGAGGGTAGCATCTTTCAGAAAAAGAGATGTGCAAGAACAAGGGGACACAATTTAAAGTTGGGAGGGGCAGTTCCGGAGCAATGTGAGGAAGTATTTTTTCACAGAGAGGGTAGTAGATGCATGGAACAGCCTTTCTGAGGAGGTTGTGGGGTCTAAAACTGTGGGAGAATTCCAGAATGCATGGGACCGACATAAGGCAATTCTTGTTGGGGGGGGTAGGAAGTAATAGGCTGTTGGTTAACTAGGATCTGCAGTCTATCCTGTAGGTAGGGAAATGGGCAGACTAGGTGGTCCAAGCAGTCCTTATTTGCCATCAAAGTCTATGTTTCTATGTTTCTATGGAGAGTGACTGACCTCAACGGAGCTCTGTTGGGGCAGCTGCAGATTTCTTTGTGGGCAGGGAAAGGTGCCAATGCAGCCAGGAGGCCAGTACAAAAGGGCAGCCTGCAGCACTGGGAGAAACAGAACAAGCAAGTGAGAGAGGGGGAGTGAGCGAGCTCAATGGAGGTCTATCATCACTGCTGTGGATTTCTTTCTGGGCAGGAAAAGGCAGCAAGGCAGGCAGGAGCCCAGTACAAAAGGCCAGCCTGCAACCCCCACAAAAACGGAACGAGCGAGTAACAGAGGACAAGTGAGCAACCTCAACGGAGCTGTGTCGGGACTGCTGCACATCTCTTTGTGGGCAGACAAAGCTGCCAATGCAGGCAGGAACCCAGTACAAAAGGGCAGCCTGCAGCAGCAGGAGACACAGAATGCATGAGTGAGGGAGGGGGAGTGAGTGAGCTCAATGGAGCTCTTTTGGAACTGTTACAGATTTCTTTGTGGGCTGCAAAAGGCAGCAATGCCCGCAGGGACCCAGTACAAAATGGCAGCCTGCAGCGGTGGGAGAAACAGAACAAACAAGTGAGAGAGGGGGAGTGAATGAGTGAGCTCAACGGAGCTCTATCATGACTGCTGCAGATTTCTTTGTGCCCAGAAGAAGGCAACAATGCAGGCAGGAGCCCAGTAGGAAAGGGCAGCCTGCAGCACCAACAGAAACGACATGAGCGAATGAGAGAGGGGGACTGAGTGAGCTCAATGGAGCTCTGTCGGGACTGTTGCAAATTTGTGGGCAGAAAAAGGCACCAACAGAGGCAGGAGACCACTACAAAATGGCAGCCTGCAGTGTTAGGAGAAACAGGATGAGCAAGTGAGACAGACGAAGTGAGCGATCTCAACAGATCTTTGTCAGGACAGGTGTGGATTTCTTTGTGGTCAGAAAAGGTGCCAATGCAGGCAGAAGCCCAGTACAAAAGGGCAGCCTGCAGCGCTGGGAGAAACACAACGAGTGAGTGAGAAAGGGTCAGTGAGCAAGCTCAACGGTGCTCTATCATGACTGCTGTGGATTTCTTTGTGGGCAGAAAAAGGTGGCAATGCAGGCAGGAGCTCAGTACAAAAGGCCAGCCTACAGCACCGGCAGAAATGGAACAAGCAAGTGAGAGAGAGAGGCAGTGAGCTACCTCAACTGACCTGTGCCAGGACTGCAGCAGATTTTTTTGTGGGCAGAAAAAGCTGCCAACAGAGGCAGGAACTCAGTACAAAAGGGCAGCCTGCAGCACCAGCAGAAACAGAATGAGCGAGTGACAGAGGGAGAGTGATCCACCTCATCAGTGCTGTGTCAGGACAGCTGCAGATTTCTTTGTGGGCAGCAAAACCTGCCAATGCAGCAGAAGCCCAGTACAAAAGAGCAGCCTTCTACACCAGCAGAAACAGAATGACAGTGTGAGACAGGTGGAGAGAGCGACCTAAACGGAGCTGTGTCGGGACAGCTGCAGATTTCTTTGTGACCAGAAAATGGTGCCAATGCAGGCAGAAGTCCAGTACAAAAGGGCAGCCAGCAGTGCCAGGACAAACACAATGAATGAGTGAGAGAGGGGGAGTGAGCGAGCTCAACAGACCTCTATTGTGACTGCTGCGGATTGCTTTGCATGCAGAAAAAGGTGGCAATGCAGGCAGAAGCCCTGTACAAAAGGCCAGCCAGCAGAAACAGAACGAGTGAGAGAGTGGGAGTGAGGTAGCTCAATGGACCTGTGTCAGGACTGCTGCACATTTCTTTGTGGGCAGAAAAAGCTGGCAACACAGGCAGGAGCCCCGTACAAAAGGGCAACCTGCAATGCCAGCAGAAACAGAATGAGCGACTGAGAGAAGGCGAGTGACCCACCTCAACACAGCTCTGTCAGGACAGCTGCAGATTTCTTTGTGGGCAGAAAAAATGTGCCAATGCAGCCAGGAGCTCCGTACAAAGGTGCAGCCTGCAGCACCGGGAGAAATAGAATGAGTGAGTGACACAGGGCCACTGAGCAAGCTCAACAGACCAACGCAATCAACATTCAGCATTGACAAATGCTTGTTCTTGTTGGCATTGTATATGTACCAGTACTTTTGTCAGAGAAAGGATAGCTTTAGTAAGTTGTCATGCAAAGTAATTTGTTATTGTTTACTTCCCTTCTTATTTCAGAATGACTTTGCAGTTCATTTGCTTGCTTTGCTGTTGCATGTGCTACCCATTGCCACATTCTTTTCTTTACCTTTTTTGCAGGTGGGAAGTTCTTTGGAGTCTAAATCGAAGGGCATCAGGTTATAAGGTAAGAATGCTTTGGAGGGTGACTTAAATGTACACTCAATATGTCATATCCTAGGACAAGGCACACTGATGTATCTAAAGCAGTGGTTCTCAAATGGTAAGTCCAGCCTCCCAAAGGAGGCCCTGAACTGTTCCAGGGAAAACCAGTCAAGTCTGAGAATGTACAATATTTAAATTTTAAGTTTTGGATGTTTTGTGTGAATGTACGAAGCAAACTAAATATGGATTATGGCATGTGCATTTCTTTACTTATGCACAATTTTGTTACCAGGAAAGGCTTGTTGAGCCAAACCTTGTTTCTAGATGTATATTTATATGTAAACTGGTGACTAGAAGGCACACTGAGTCAAAGCTTGTTTCAACAGTAGGTATTTATATGCAAATGAGTGACTGAGAAAGGCACACCAAGTCAGGGCTTGTTTCTAAAGTAGGTGTTTATTTACATATAAATTGGTGAATGGGAAAGGCATACTGAGCCAATACTTGTTTCAGGTGTGACCTAGGGTAAGCATACAGGAACAGGGGTAAAGGGTAAGAGGGGCAGAGATGTAGTGACTAGGTTATTTGTTCCAGAGAGACAGGAAACAGAGAAATAAGGGCCAAAGAGTCAGAAAAGTAGAGTGACAAGGATAACCTGGGGTGTGAGGTTGGGGATGCAGAACAGAAAGTAGAATAAAAAGGGAATATATTCAGTCAGCTTTATTAGTCTTACTTAATTCCTGCTGTACTATGCAAAGGGGTCTATGTCAATTCGCACCCACTTTTTCGCTCCCCGTAAACTTGCTCTCCACAACCCGCTCCCGCAGCAATTCACTCCCGCCGCTCTCGCTCCCTGGCAACCTGCTCCCCTGTTCATCTGAACTATGTAAAACTATATTTTTGATTCAAATGGCTAAACTCGATCAATCCATTGAGTCCCATTTCCAATTCCCCCCACAACATTGTGATGTTTACACAGTAAACAAGAGTCAGGCATAAAAAACAGCTGAGTTTAAAATGTTGCAGACTGAGAGAAGATGCAGATCGGAAGCTGGTGCAAAAGTTTGAGTTTGAAAGTTTGAAAGCATTCTGAATACTGCAGCTGCTTCTTTCCCATCCGCTCACTCTTCCAGTCAGATTTCACCTGTGGTTTATTCCTCTCCCACCCTTGTGTAGGAGTCATCAAGCAGCTTCAGTGATCAGAAAGCAGGGAGTAAGATTCCTGGAGGGAGGCACAGGGAGCAGCAACAAATAAAATACAATACTGGTCCCTATCTCAGCCTCAGCCCAAGTCAAAGTAGCGACTAGTGCTTTTTCTTCAGTACGTTACTTGACCTCTGCTGGGTTTGCTGAGACTGTTGGCACTAGCGGAGATAGCTCTGCTCATGCTCCCACCATTTTAGCTGCTGAAGGGACTTGAGAGGCTAAAGGAGAATAGTGGTTGGATGCCAGCAGGACTGGAAGTTTAGGTTCTTCTTTTTTGAACTCGCATCACTTCTGCCATGGCTTCGAGATCAGACTGATGAGAGGGATCCAGGGCAAGACAACATCTTGTGTAATTAACTGTGCTGCACAATGTAAGAGTGGGTAGAGGAAGGAGTAATGTATGATTGGCTTTCAACCAGCTGCATTCCAGTTCCTCGGCAGACACACACACAGAGTAATAGGAGTGGGAGCAAATTGACATGGAGCGGGTAAGGGAAGGAGTGAAATAAATGGGAGTGAGTTGTCAGGAGTGTGTTTTTAGGGCGCAAATTGATGGGAGCAAATTGACATGCCCCCTATGAAAAGTATGATATTTTTTTCTATTGGGAGATCCAAGATTCTTTCCAAATTTGAGGGAGGCCCCAAATCTTTTCAATGGCTTGGGGGAAACTTGGTATCACAGAGTGTAAAAAATAATGATCTAAAGTGTATTTCATGGAATGTTCAGGAGGTCAACCACCCAATTAAGAGGAAAAAAACATTAACATTTTTGAAACATCTTAAGTGTGACATAGCACTCCTTCAGGAGACCCACTTACTTGAGGAGGCAATGACATTACGGAGGGAATGGATGGGGATGGAGGTTTCAAGTTGTTATTCGAAGAAGGAACGGGGGTTGCAGTTTTAATTTGGAGAGGTTTACCCTTTCAAATTATCTCATCACGGGGAGTCACGTGATGCAAGTCGCCAACTAGCACCCTGAACTCGCAGCTCCAGCCTCCTGTCCCTATTTACTCCTAATTTATGACTTAAAATACAAATTCATTGGAGGCGTTTTCCACCTACCTGTCTGAAGTACAGAAGAGGAGCCCTAGCGATCCAAAGTGGCAAATGGAGGTCAAAATGCAGAGATCAAAATTAAAACATTCTCCGCCCACCACTCCAGTAAAGACCTCAAAGAAAGCCAAGGTCTCACCACCTACAGGAGACCCAGAAATTGAATTGGGTACATTGGAAAATTAACCCTTAACTCTGGCATGCTTTCTGACTGAATTCAAGCCCTTCCGGGCAGAAATGCTGTTGGTTACCGAAGAACTGAAAATGGTAACCCAAGCTCTAGAAGACTTGTCTAAATGTACAGAGGATTCTGAAACCAGAATTACTTCACTAGAAAAATGCTTTACCAGACAGGAACCGGTGATAGTGGCACTGAGACAAAAGCTGACCAAAATGGAGAGCAAATTAGAGGATTTAGAAGGGCAGAGCAGGCGGAACAATGCTGTTATCATCGGGCTCCCAGAGAAAGAGGAAGGAGCCGATGTGATCCTCTTTACACAGAAATGTCTGGGGAAACTAACAGGCAACATGCCCTACAGCTCCATCTATACAATCGAGCGGGCACACAGGGCTCTGCGAGCAATGCCACCACCCGGAGCCCCCCATGTCCAATTATATTCAGATTCCTGAATTATCAGGAACAGCAATACGCCTTCTCTAAAATCAAAGAGAGCCAAGAAATAAAATGAGAGGGCTCCCACCTTAGAGTAGTGCAAGGCCTGCTGTTGTCCATTCGGCAATGGAGAGCGACGTACCACTCACTGGTAGTTAAATTAATTGCCTCTAGTATCCGATTTTGTATGGGTTATCCAGCCAAGTTATAAGTCCTGATATCTGGAGCCTGGATCAGCTACGAGGATGCCAATGCCGTGGCCGCAGGTCTGAAAGCGGCCTTGCCTAATCTCTATAAGGAGGGCTGAATTCTGAACTCTGATATTGAATTCTGGCATGTGGCTTGCTAGGAGTGCAGATGTCAAAAGCTCCATGGGACTGAATCCTGTCTTACCCCTTTGTTTGTCTCAAGATAATTGTATCCCCCCCCCCATGGCAATACCTGGGACATTACATCTTTTGTCTGCAACTGTGTTCCCTTTCTGTTTCCTTAAGTGTTTTGAGTGCACAGCTGCAAGACCCAAGAGGAGTGTCCCATTTGGGAGTTGTGACTGATTTTATCTGGGAACAGATGTGCCTGAATCCTGAACTGCATGCTATTTGGACATTGCAGCCCTTGCAAGTCTTTGCAATTTTATGTTTTGTTATCAGCAGCCCTCGTGTTGCCGCTAGAGGGAGAGCATTACCTCAGTATTAAGGAGATGCCCTCTCTTAGCCCTTCAAATGTGTTGCAATTTGTATTCTTATTCTTTTATTTTTTTTCCATGTTCACAATCTTAGCCAGATAATAATGTGGTTGGAATGCAGGGCAACTCTACAAGTTTTATACCTCTACTAGTATATGTTCTGGACTTCAATTTGCAAAATAAATACAAACACTAAAAAAGGGACATGGGGAATACAAAGTGAAATGTTCACTTCTCACTGCTGTGGTCCCTGGAATACCCAGTCTCTGGGAGGCAGTATTAGCATGACGAGGCTGAAAGTAAAGGGAGTTATGGGTTTCTTTTTTACCTGGGCTGAGCAAGATTTCTTTTGAGACTACTTTCTAGTCAGCTAATGAAGGGAATAGTGAGAAGTAGCTTGAATAATTTATAGCTATTATGCTATATGGCTGTACAGCCCTTTTGTTTTATGTATTCGGTCAGAATTGAATAATTTTAAAGCAACAACCCGAAGTTAGGGGAGGATAATTTCATTTCATTGTGCAGATTTGTTTGACCTCCTCACATAGATAATGGGGATTCTAGTTAGAGGAGCCAGTTGCTCTGCAATTTATTGGAGGGTGGTTGATATTGCAAGATAGGAATAAGTTTTAAGGGACAGGAAGGTATGGAGTGGGAGGAGGGAGGTTGGATTCCTTGTAGTCATGGACCAAATTGTGTTTTTGTTGGTTGGGTGGTGGGTAGGGATACTATGTTTCTTATTAGGGGAGACTTTTACTAGTTATGTGCAGGGCTATGGATTGTTTGAGGGACTGGGGTCTGTGGGGAGAGGTGGGTTTGGGATGAGGGGAGGGGGCCCTCGTGAACACAGTCACAGGGCTAAACAGATGTCACCTAAAGGGAGATCATAAACAAAGGTGGTTGCTGAAAATAAAACTCCTGGATAATAGAGAGGGGATATATACTTTACCAATGTTTTATGGGCAGTAACTATGAATGTATTACATGAAATATCAAAGGGGCCAGGAATAAGACAAAAAGGTACAAAATCTTTAAACATTTGCAGATGTAAAATAGCCATGTTATATGCTTGCAAGAAACGCATATGCTTGCAACAGAGGCCAATCTGTTTAGGCGTCAATTTGTGGGGCAAGTCTATATGGCTGGGGAAAACACAGCTAGTAGGGGAGATGCCATTTTAATAGCAAGAACTACCCCTTTTGTCTGTGAGCAATGTATTAAGGATCTAAATGGTTGCTATGTTTTTTTCAAGTCTTCTGAATCAAATGAAGTTAGTAATAGGCAGTGTGTATGGTCCCAACGGGGATTCACCCAGGTTTTTTCTAGAATTGCTGAAGATTCTGGCCCCCTTTGCCCACCTCCCTGTTCTATTAGGGGGTGATTGGAATTTGTCTTTCTCCTCTGGGGTGGACAAAGATGAGAAGAGAAGAGTAGAGTTAACCCCTGCCCAACAAGCAATAAGGGAACTGTCAGACAATGCAGGGTTGTGTGACCCCTGGAGGGTGCTAAATCCACAAATCAGGGAATACACTTTTACACCGGAAGTCCACAAAACCAGATCGAGGATTGACTATTTCTTAATGAGCCAATCTATGCTGCCAGGCCTTTCATCCTGTGTAATAGTCCCTGGGGTTATACTGGACCACTCTCTGGTACACTGTTCTTTGAACCTTAAACCCCATTTTCCTAGACAAACAATTTGGAAACTGAATAACCAGTTACTTAAAACAAATCAAGTCAAAGAACATATTATCCAGAGCATTGAATTTTTTGAGAACGATAACTTCAACTCAACTGGCAAAGGGGATATTGAATGGGGAGCCCTGACATGTGTTTTAAGGGGGGGAACTAATTAAAATAGCAATGGACAAGAAAAGGAAGAGGGAGAGTAGGGCAAGACAGCTCCTGGATCAAATCTGGGAAATAGAAAAGACTCTCGCACTGACTACACTGTCAGGAATTAAAGAAAGATTGTTAGGGCTTAGGAACCAGTATAGTGAAATTCTGAGAGAAAAGGCAGAGTATGCCATTCTTAAAACTAAAGCAACATATTTAGATCGAGGTGAGAAATCAGGGCATTTATTAGCCATAAAATTAAGAGGGAAGGAATCCTCCAGAGTTATACAGAGTATCACATCTTTGAGTGATGGATCATTTAAGTTACTCCCTCAGGATATAATAAAGAAGTTTGAACAATACTACAAAGATTTATATAGTCCTATGGTCTCCCAACCCCAGAAAGTAGTGTTGGAGGTGTACCTTTCCATTGTTCAGCTTCCTATGGTACCAGCTGAGCTGAAGGAAGGGTTATCTTCCCTATTTCTGAGAAGGAAATTTCAGGGTCTATTCAGTCCCTTTCCTCGGATAAGGCCCCAGGCCTGGATGGGTATTCCCCCAATTTTTACAAATGCTTTGTCAAGCAATTAGTCCCATGGTTGAAAAGATTATTTCACAGAATACTTAATTCAGATAGTGTAGATAAACACTTATTTGAGGCAATTATAATAATCATTCCCATACCCAGAAAGCCTCCGGATAAGGTTACCAGATGTCGCTCCATTTCATTAATTAATTGTGATATCAAGATCCTGGCTAAAATTTTAGCGACCAGATTAACGAAGGTCATGCCCCTCCTTATACATAAGGATCAAGTGGCATTTATGGCAGGAAGGATGACCTCTGATCATATGTGCAAACTGTCTCATGTCTTCTCCATGTCCAGAGACTCTGACATTCTGAGTGGGTTGCTGTCTCTGGACGTGGAGAAGGCATTTGACAGAGTTGATTGGCAATTTTTGTCCCTGACAATGGAAACATTCGGATTCCCCCTCCCTTTCATCAATAGTGCTTTTTCCTTATATAACCACCCTACTGCAAGTTTATATTGTAATGGGGTCTTCTCTTCGGTTTTCCCATTACTGTCTGGTACCAGACAAGGGCGCCTCTTTTCACCCCTTCTCTTTAATCTCTATCTTGAACCTCTCCTTAGCAAAATCAGACAAGATACGAGAGTACAAGGGGGTGGTAACTGGTTCCCAAGAATTTAAAGTGTCAGCATATGTGGATGATGTTCTTCTCCATCTAATTCATCCTCGAGAAACCTTCCTGGCGGTATTAAGAATTATAGACACATACAGTAAAATATCCAATTACAAAATCAATGTAGGGAAAACTACAGTGTTCCCACTTAATTCACAACTCCACAAGAATACATTGATAGACCTAATATTACAGTGGAGCCCACACACTCTTAAGTACTTGGGAATCATGTTAACTCAGAGTGAATCCAAGTTAGTTAAGTTAAACTTGGATTCCATAATTAACACTGTCCAACAAGACTTGGTAAGATGGCACAGACTCCCTTTATCTCTTTGGGGCTGAATTAACCTCATCAAAATAAATGTTTTACCATGGCTGTTCTATCCTCTCAACATGCTCGATGTCTGGTTACATTTGAAATGATATAAATGAGCCCATTCAATAATTTCTGATTTTATTTGGCAGGGAAAAACCCTTCACAGAGTATACTATTAGTTGGTGGCCCCCAAAATGAAAGGAGGCTTGAGATTGCCACATTTGGGCTTATATTACTGGGCCAGTAGTGCTGGCAAGTATCTAAAATTGTTGCTGGCCCCAACAGAGAAACATGCCTTGCACTATGTTCCCTCATGGGTTAAATTGGAAATTGAGCTGATTAAGGGAACTGGCATTGACCCACTTGCCCTCTTATACTCTACAAAGAAAAGCCCCTTCCCTGAATTGACCTCTACACCAATTGCGAACTCCATACGTATACATACTCAGCTGTGCTCGTTTTTAAGATATTTACCCAGAAGTGCCCCCAATCAACCTTTATGTCTCAACTCAGATCTGAAGATTAGGGGGAAGATGATCTCGGATACCTGGTTACCCCAACTGAAGGGAATGAAAATTAAAGATTTTTTTTTCAGGAAGGGAGATGTTACCAAGTAGAAACTATTCTTAGGACACAACATATTGGACCTAATCAGGTATTTAAGGTTTACCAAGTTAGACACTTGTTAGTACAAATACAGGCTGGGCTCATGGAAGGTGGAATATCCAAAACCTTTTTTGAAAATTTTTCCCACACAGTATGGGAACCACATGTTGTGTCCAAGTTATGTAGCTATCTATTTAACCAAGCATATGTGAAGCTTGGTGGAAAGCCTCCTTATTGGGAAGATCAATTCCCAGAGCTAGAACAAAAATAGGACAGAATCTAGCAGCATACTTACTGACACATTATACAGGATAGAGTAAGGGTAATGCAGTTTCAGTTTTTAAATAACTTTTGGTTTGTACTCCAACTAAATTATATAAAGTCGGTAGGTTACCCAATTCCTTATGCAACAGATGTCATCAGGCAGAGGGGACCCTCCATCATATATTTTGGGAATGCCCTCCTGTTTAAGTGCTCTTGGACACAATCAAAAACAAAGCAGACCCTCTGCTTGGCATTGATCAACTCTTTACTCCAGAGGTGTGCTTAACTGGAGGTTATGCCAATACTAAAGTAAGGCCAGATGGTTTTATATGGCTATAATCTCTTTCTCTTTAAAAAAAGTGGTGCTACGATATTGGCTGGATGATCTCCCTATAACTTATACAGAGTGGCTGAAGGAATTATTGTTTAATCTGAATATAGAAAAATTTGGAGCAAGCATGAGGAATTGTCTGCCGAGACACAGTAAAACATGGGAGAAGCTTCACACTTTATACTTACTCCAAACTGGAGTGCAACCACCACTTTCAGATTGAATAGTCTGATGTAAGCACGGGAATTGACCTGCCCTCTAAAATGATATTGAATGTGTCTCTGTTAACACTCCTTTAGTATGGGATAGAGCGAGGCGGGGAGGAGTTAGGGAGGGAATCATGAGAGGGAGGGGAGATGGGGGAAGGGGACACCAAGAAGTGTACAGTATCAATTCATGCTACTTATGTCAAACCATACTGTCTATGTATGTGACACTCTTTGCTCTGTAATGAAAAGCTAAAAAACTTGAATTAAAAAAAAATATATGCTCCTAATTCTGATGATGCAGAATTATTTCATAATTTGGCACAAAAACTTTTGGAGTTATCCTCCCCAAAAAGTGATGTTATCCTAGGGGGAGATTTTAGTTTTGTGAGACATCCAATTCTGGATAGAACTCCAAAGGAATTTAAATCTCTATCCCACAGTAAGGCTAGATAGGATGTAGATTTGTTAAGTAAAGATATGGCCCTAATGGATATGTGGAGATTGCTGCATCCCACAACAGCTGATTATACCTTCTGATCTCCAAGATTCGTCACACAAAGTAGGTTAGATTATTTTTTGATTAGTAATGGGATGGTGCAAGAAGTAAGGGAGGTGGGAATCAAATCTATCACTGTATCTGATTATGCACCAGTCTCTGTTTCCCTAATGCTCTCTTGGACTTTAGCCAATACACCATGGTGGTGCTTTAACCCACTACTCTTACATTCCCCAGAGTTTACTTCATGGCTTTCTATGGAGATTAAACTGTTCTTTTATCTTAATAAGCAACCAGCCACATCAGAGCAGATACTATGGGATGCTTTTAAAGTGTATACAAGAGGACGCATAATTACTTTTTCTTCAAAAGTTAATAAACAAAGAAAAACTGGCCTTATGGAACTACAAAACCAACTGAAAGATGGAGAATCAAAATTATACAAATCATACCCGGGGGTGGTAGATAAGAGGCAAGCGGAAAAGTGGGTGGTCCAACTTAAATATATGTTAGACACTATTTTACATCAGCTACCTGAAAGAGGACTCTTTTTTTTTTAATGGACAAAATTATTGGGAGTATGGAGAAAAAGCCTTGAAATTATTGTCCTATAGGTTAAAAAACAGACCTACCAAAATTCAAATTACAAAACTTAAATAGGCAGAAGGCAGTCTCACGACAGATCTAAAGCAAATTATTGATATGCTTATGGCCTACTATGAGAAACTGCAGAAGTCAACACCCAGACCCTCACAAACTGCAATAGATGAGTTTTTAGTTGGGGTGGGCCTTCCACAACTCACATCCCAAATGACACAAGAGTAAGATAGGCCCATATCCCTCACAGAGGTAGTTACAGCAATTAAAACAATGTTGAATGATAAAGCAGCAGGGCCAGATGGGCTAAATACTGATTTTTATCAGGTTTTTGTACAGGATCTGGCTCTTCATATATTCAGAGTGACTCAAAAAGTGGGAGAAGGGGTGGAGTTGTCCCAGTCTATGTGAGAAGCCACAATTACAGTGTTGCCCAAACCAAATAAAGATCATACAAGCTGCTCCAACTTCGGATCAATTTCTCTCATGAATGTAGATGCCAAGATATTGGCTAAAGTCCTAGCTAGCAGGTTGGAGAAAATTCTCACTTCTGTAATTTACGCTTCTCAATCAGGCTTCCGGAAAGGTAGACAAGGTATGGATAACGTGCGGGTGTTAGTAAATGTTTTGGATGAGGTGCATAAAACAAGGTACTTGGCTGCATTAGTCATTGTCAACACAAACAAGACCTCTGACTCAGTGTAGTGAGATTATCTATTTGCAGTTTTCTGAGAGTTTGGTATAGGCCCATATCTTCTAAATTATGTAAAGAAGATTTATGCCTCTTATGGCATGGGTACTTGCAAACGTGACTCTTTTCTCTCCTTTTCTACTCCACCGAGGCACTAGGCAAGGCTGTCCCCTTTCTTTTTTTTGTTTGTGTTGGCCATTGAACCATTATCTTTAGCTATTAGAAACTACACAGTTATACATGGGGTTTTCCTTGGTAATATACGATGCAAAGCATTGTTATATGCAGATGAGTTACTGCTCACTCTCACCAAGGTTACATTTTCCCTAACAGCAGCACTAACACTTATCATGCAGTTCAGATTAATATCGGGATTGCAGGTGAACTGGACAAAAACAGAACTGTTTCCCCTCAGAGTGTGTGCTGAGATTATAGAGGACATTCAGGGACAAGGTCTAAAATGGACGCCAAATAGTTTTACCTATTTGGGAATGTTAATCAAATAACCTACCTATCAGTATTCCAAATAAATGGTGGCAACAGCTTGACTGCATCTTCTCAGAATTTTTGTGGGGCCGACGGAGACCCAGGTTTAGTAGGATGCTGTTAAGAGTGGCCTATACAAAAGCGGGCTGGAATCTTCCATATCTGAGAGCCTACCATATTGTAAATGGTGGGAAAGGCACACTGATATGGATAAAGGGAGGGGAGGGCCCTCTATGGCTCCAAGTGGAACAGGAGTTGTCAGGCAATACCCATACCAGATTCAGAGTACAAGATAGGTCCTCTCATACCTTGCCTTCTACTTTGAATACACTAGAATATCTCTTAAACCCACAAAGAAACAATTAGGATGGAAGGAGATGCAGTTTGGCAAACATGAGAATTTATGAGACAATCCTAGGTTAATAACTGAAGGTCACACGATACACTGGCATCATTGGAAAAACATGGTATTATACAGTTAGCTCATTTGCTGTCCCTAAAGAACAGCATGTTTAAATATTTTAATTGTCTCCAGGAAAAATATGATATCCCGTCTTCAGACTTTTGGAGATATTTACAACTTAAATATGCCTTGAAGTGGTGGTTGGGGAGAGACCATATTTATCAACCATCATATAAGGATTTAATGATATGTTTCTGGACTAAACAGCAGCTGATAAAGAGGAAGGGGGCAGGTGCACAGACACCAGAAAAACTTAGAGGCACCATCCAGGAAATCGCATAGACAGTATGAAACATGGGAAAGATGCCGGCCATTGGTGCATATGTACTCTACTGATCCTGTTACCAGCTTATCCAGAAAAAGCTCTTAGGGAGGTGGCAACAGATTTCTGAGAAGCTAATAAAAATGGGCATCCAAATTAATAATGAGTGCTGGAGATGCCAGCAGTCTTCTGGGAATACCAGACACATAAATTGGGCATGTCCTACATTACAACAGTTTTGTTCCTCAGTCTGACTTAGAGCTGAGGAGATAATGGGCTTCTTGGTACCACAGTATTCTCTGTTGTGGGTATTAGGAGATAATTCATTACTAGTGGGGGACCTTAAACAATTCTGCCTACTAAGTTATACTATGGCTGTGGAAGCCAAACGACAAATCTTAATGAAATGGAGACAAGTAATCCCACCCACTATTTCAGAATGGGAAACTGGGGTATCCAGAATTACATCTTACCTCAGGGTACATTATAAGGTAAAGGTTTGGTTAGATGCGTTTGAGATCAATTAGCAACCATGATTTTTAAACATGGATGTACTGACATGCAAGGGAATTGAATAAGCTTACCACAAGGTATGGCTAGATGGATGGAAAACCTTATGATGAGAAGACATCTATTAGAAAGTTGGATATAGAGGACATAGATGGTTTTAAAGATAGTTGCTTCTCCCTTAGTAGAGGGGATTGGGGGATCCTCAAGTGGGGAACCACTAAAGGTGAACCTGTAGAGAATTATTGACTGAGCTCTTCAACAACACAGAATAAATTGCATGACAACTTGACAACCTTTTAATAAACTGACAAGAGAACCAAATTTAAATGAAATAGAACACTATATCTTATTTAAAATGGAAATTTCATCATACTAATTCACTGTGTAAAAATTTATGTTGTGAGGGAAATGTTTGTTTTGTCCAGGAGTATTTAATATCTTTTGACTATATAGATTGGTACATAATACTTGTTTCTGTTAATTGTAAGTTAAGAGGTCTGTGGTTATTTACAGTAATTTCTAGTTTTCTTTCTTACATGTATTTCCATTTTATATAGTTCTCTATAAGTAATAAGTGCATTTTGTATGATTGTTTATGAAATATTTGATTAACTTCTTTTGTGTTATATTTCCATGGGGAACATCACCAGCCAGGATGTTTTATTGTACTAGAATAACTGAAATTAATTTTTACACTGTATATATGGAAAATTCAATGAAGTTACACTTATTAAAACAAGCATTTGCCGAATGTTGCCTTGCTGGCATTGGCATTGGTAGTGCAGAAGTTAGAAAGATGCATAATAGGAATGCCAGTGAAGTATTCAACTAGTGTCGACCCCCCACCTGCAAAGACTGGAAGGCATTGAAGGTGTGCCTTTGGGTCACTGGCCATAACTCTTATGCCATTCCACCTCACCCCACTCTGAAGTTAGCAACAGATGTTGCAGTGAGTCTTGGGGTCTTTGACCCTTACGCTCACCCCATTCCCTAAGGAAATAAGCTGAGATAGGTGTAGTATAGGAGAATGGGGTGAACATTAGGGACAAAGACCCCAAGGCACACCTTCATGCCTCTCAGTGGCTGCAGGGTGGGGGTAGAATGCTGTGATCATTAAGGCAGACAAACCCAATTCACACCCCTGATGCCTGTCAGTCTCTACAGGGTGGGTGTTATGGTTGAAAGTCTTAACACCCCATGTATTTCTTTTTATTTTCACTCAACATTTTCAAAATGGGTTTTTGGGACCCCACCTCAAGAACAGTGACACAATCATTTTGTTACTCAATACTGAAAAGTGATTTTACACAGCAACTATGCCATTCGGTGCCACAGGTGCAGAAGCACATTTTGGACAGGATGTGAAAAATGACAGCTGTTGTACTGTTCATGAGGAGGTGTGAAAAAATGGCAATCTTGAAAATCTGGAGTGAAAATATGAAATATTCTCTACATTATGAACATGCGCAGAAACTGCGCAACTCATGCCCATAACGTGGTAATTTTTTGGAATCTTTTCACCAGATTTTTAACATGGGCTTTTTGGGACCTCCCCTCATGAAGAGCGGCACTGTGATTTTGTTAATCCATCCTGAAAGTTGATTTCCACAGCGACCACGCCATTCTGTGCCACAGGTGGGAAAACACATTTTGGACAGGATGTGAAAAATGACAGTTATACTGTTCATAAGGAGGTATTAAAAAATGACAATGTTGAAAATGTGGAGCAAAAATATTAAAAATTGGCAAAGTTACAAGCATGCATAGAAAATGCATAGCGCATGCCCATAACGCGGTCATTTTGTGGAATTTTTTCACCAAATTTTCAACATGGGCTTTTTGGGACCCCACCTCATTGTTTTGTTAATCAGTCCTGAAAGGTCATTCTGCCCAGTGACTGTGAAATCACCTTTCGGGACAGAGAAATAAAACAGCAGTGACATGTTCATGAGGTGGGGTCCCAAGAACCCCATGTTGAAAATTTTGGGCCAAAATTCCTAAAAATGGCTGAGATATCAACCTAAGTTGAACCCCCTCTTGAGTCCCATTATACAGCAGCTTACCCAATTCCTCAGTTCATAGTTTGGCTTTAAAAAATGCAGACACTTCCCGGTCCGCAGAATATCACAGCACCGAACCTCCAGAGGGTACGTATGGGTGAGAGGGGTGCTGGGAGGTGGGTGCACAGAGGGACAGTTGGGGTGGGGAAGGGGGAATTGGAAAGTTGATGCTGGATATTTTCCTTTTTTACAGTTTAACAAACAACTCCGGGGGACCATTTTCTTTATTTTTCAGTTAAAAAATAAATAAATTAACTTTTGGGCCCACTGGTGTGCGCTCCCAGTGTGCCACATGAGTTTGGGGAGGGACATGATGTTGATGGGGATTGGGCACCCCATCAGCAAGCTTGGGGAAGGGGAAACAATGATGAAGATTGGGATTTGACACCCCCATCAGCAAAGAAATTGAGTTTGGGGGTTGGGGGGCATCTGACACCAGGAGTAGGCATCCTGGTGTCCAGAAAATAAAAAAATGTCTGGGATCACTGGGGTGGGCTCCCAGTGTGCCTCAATGTGGCTGTGGGGGGGGGGGTGATACATGCTGACACTGGGATTTGGCACTTCTGATGTCGGCTTTGTGGAAAGCCATGCTGGTGGCTGTTTTATTTATCTATTGAAATGTTTCCCCAGGAACAGCACACCAAGCAACTCCAGCCATGCTTGTAACTCTGGCCATGCACATTACTATGTACTGTAGTGTGCATGGCCAGAATCTTGTCATCTGCCGCTCCAATGAGAAAACTGCTTCTCACTGGAGCAGCAGATTTCTTTCAAGGTTGTGTCTCTCTTCGAAACTGCTGTCATCACCAGTATGCTCACTGATTGACAGTTAAGGAACTCACCCACTAAAGTGTCCCCTGCATTGATGACAATACCTACATGCCTCTGAAATGTGCTACTACCACAAGATGTTTCTTGTGCACATACAAGCCAACATAAAAAGAATATGTGATACAGAGCCAGTATGTATTAGTAGTAGGGACCCAACCAAATTTTAGCAAGGCAGAAAAATCATTTGACCTGCACTAGGTGAGGTGTATTTGTATTTTTTTCAGTGTTGTTTTAATACTGGTCACTTAAGAAGGGTATTTCAGTACACGACCACTGGAGAAATTGCCCAACCAGATTACTCAGAGCTAAACCCATAGAAACTTGATTACGTACCTCAAACTCAATTTAAAGCACTAAAGAAAAACTTTAACTATCTAAATATTTACACGTTCAACAAAACCAGTTTAAGTAAGGCAAGATGGGATAGATATATGTTAATCTTGGAGTTGGATCAGACAGCAAATTAGTTTAAAAATAAGACTAAGTTTGCTGGCAAAGGCACCTAGCTTCACCTGAGCTCTTTTCTTCTAGGTTTGCTTCAATCAATCAATCAATCAATCAATCAATCAATTTTTATTTATAAAAGGCACTTTTCTCCAATCCAAAGCGCTTGCACGATATCATAAAACAATAAATAAACAGAGTTTAAAACTATTATAAATCATTAAAAGCTATACTAAAAAGGTGGGTCTTCAAGGCTCCTTTAAAGCTCAGGACAGTCGGACTATTTCGCACCTGACAAGGTAGAGAATTCCACAGGGTCAGGGCCATAAAGTTAAATGACCTAGCCCCTGAAGATTTCAAACGGATCCTGGGAATCTCCAGCAATCCCTCGTCAGTGGATTGGAGGGGGCAGGAGGGACAGTAGGGGCAAAGGAGCTCTTTCAGGTAAGTTGGTCCCTGGTCATGTAGAGCTTTATAGGTCAGGTTATTAAGGACAGAGCAAGGAACAACATCATCAGAGCAAGGAAAAAGATTAAGGCTTCTTTTGGCTAGGCAGATTTACTGTGTGTTACTATTTTCTTTTATGCTCACAGGTTTTGTTACTGTTTTTTGCTTACACTTTACTGCTTTATTGTTCTCTGATTCAGATTGCTGTTGCAGGGTATATTTCTGCTGCATTATTTCAAGGTGTGCCTACAGGTTTGTTAGTGTTTTGTGCTCACAAATTACTGCTGTAATCTTCTCTGATTCAGTTTGTTTTTTGTAAGGTATATTTTCTGTTACTCCTTTATTTTTTTCTTTAGCAAAGTGTTTTTTGCAGGGTATATCTTCTGTGAAATTGTTACAGGTGGTGCTTACAGGTTTTACAGTTTTATCTATCACTAGCCTAGGCTTTCAGGGCTACTGCATTTGTTATTTGTTGATTGTTTCTGCTCTTACCACCTTGTTTCTTTCATCTGTTGTCTTTTCGGCAGGGGAACAGCCCAGTCATGCACCCCCATCCCCAATCACTCCATGCTACACTCCTTTTATAGAGCAGCACAGTCATGACATTTCCTGTAGCAAAGCAGGAAGGGGAGGACCAGAGGGGTATCCACACAGTGACCTCACTTACAGGGGCACAAGTAATTTAACTTGTTATAAAAAGTTGTACAAAAACAAGCAAAGCAAAACAAAAAAAAAAAACATATAAAAAAAAACTTTTGCTTTCATTTTCCTTCTGATTACCTGGACCAGGTTATAAACTTGGCAACTCAACTGGAATGGATATTATTAACTGCAGGTACTGCGGGACACTTTTCAAAAGGGCAGTTATACAGTATTTAGGATGCTGTTGTACATGCTGGACCATTGTAGATCTAAGGGCTCAGATTCAGGTAGCACTGGTAGAGATTGCGCACCTCAAATTACATATTCAAGAGGAAATATATTACAAGAACCACCCTCCATGTCCCCAACATCCAAATTAAGCTCCTCGACCGCAGAGGGTAGTTGGTCTGGGAGGTTGGCAGGAGGTTTGGAGGAACAAATTGGGTGCCCCATCACTCAATGCTCACCAATGTATTACCTCCACAAACCATATAAAAACTACAAACAGGTATCTGCCTCTGTCTCTGAAATCAAACAAAGGGGCAGAGGACATTGCAGAGCAGGACACTGCAACACAGGAGCAAGTGCTACAAGACTCAGCCAAAACAGGGACCAAAACAAAAAAAGTAAAAAGGAAATCCAAAACACTTATGATCATAGGATATTCCATGATTCGGGGAGTTTATATCTACCTCCAGCCAGGGATCATGGTCAGATGTCTTCCAGGTACAACAGCATGGAGAGACACTGACTGCATTGCTAAAATCATGCAGGAAGCAGGAGAAAACATTGACGTCCTGATACACATAGGGACTAACAATCTTGCCAGCTGGTCAGTTGTGGAGACCAAGGAACACCTGACCAGGTTGGAAGACAAACTGTCATCCATTTCATCCAGCATCTCCTTCTCTGAGATTTTGCCAGTCTGGGAGAGGGGGGAAGATGGATGGAATGTCAGAGAAGGGGAGAAAGGGGAGCAAAACATGTGGCTCAAGAGCTGGTGCCAGGAAAAAGGACACATATTTCTAGGTAATTGGCAACAGTTTTGGGAGTGAAAGTTCTTTAAATTCGATGGGCCACATCTGGCTAAGGAGGGAGTCAGTGCATTGGGGCAGAAGTTCGATGTCTTTGCAGAATATTTAAACTAGCAAATGGGGAGAGGGGTGCAAGACCTGATACATTGAATGGGAAGAACACACATCCCCCCTCAGCTAGTGATCAAACAGGAATTCAGCATGTTTGTAGTTAATTTGTATCAAAAAGTAAGGAAAAAGGTCCAGCTCCCCATATGATGTGCAGGGGAAATGTTGGACCTCATCCAACAACTAACGCACTGAAATCTGGCCAACAGAAAATCATGTACACAAATGCCCGAAGTCTGGGAAACAAGATTTCAGACATGCGGGTAACAATGACAGAGGCTAAACTGGACATAGTAGCCATTAGCTAGAGATGGTTCACCAGTAACCACACTTGGAAGACTTTAGTACCCAGCTATGTACTTTTCAGAAGAGACTGAGGTAAAAAAAAAGGGGGGAGTGGCAATTTATGTCAATGAAAATATCAAAACTACAGAAATTCAGAATACACTTAAGGAGCCAGAAGAACTGTGGGTCACCCTGAAAACAGAAAGAGGGACAGCCATACAAACTGGGGTTGTCTACAGGCCTCCAGACCAGGGGGAGGACAGAGACACATTACTGTTAGAAGATATAAAAAACATGACAGCTGAAGGGGAGGCTCTGATAATGGGAGACTTGAACATGCCAGATACAGATTGGTCAATACCAGCAGGAACATCCACCAGAACTAGACACATAGTAGATTCCCTGCAGGTGGAGGTCCTCAAACAACTGGTACAACAAACCACAAGAGACATGGATATCCTACATCTAGTGCTGACTAATGGGGAAAGGGTCACAGGTCTCCAGGAAAAGGTCACCTGGTGGCCAGTGACCAACACATGGTATGGTTCAATTTGGCCACAAGAACTAAATCATCCCATTCCAAGGCAAAAATATGGGACTTCAGAGGAGCTGACTTTGATAAGATGGCCAACAGAGTTAAGCTAGCCATGGCAAGAAGAAAATACAGGTGAGGAGCTACAGGCAAAGTGGGCAAGCATTAAGGATGTAATACTTGAAGCAACAACCCATTATGTTAGGGAGAAAAACAAGAGCAAAAAAAGGAGTAAACAACTTTGGTTCTCAAAAACAGTAGCAGGAAAGATCAGAACCAAAAGGTTGTCCTTCATGAAATATAAGGGAACGCAGCAAGATGAAGATAGGGAGGCATACCAAACTTCCCTAAGGGAAGCAGGGAAGGCAGTAAGGCAGGAAAAGGCTCAAACTGAGGAAACACTAGCACAAATAGTAAAAGAAGGGGACAAGACTTCCTATAGATACATTAGTGAAAGAAGAAAGTCCAGAAGGGGTATTGCTAAGATCAAAGGGGATAAGGGGGATTGTGTGGAGGAGCACCAAGGAAAAGCATCTATCCTAAATAGATACTTCTGCTCAGTATTTACTGAGGAGAAGGTAGGGCAGGGCCCACAGCTCAGCACCATGGACATGGGGGGGGAGGTGTGCGCAAAAAGTCCCTTCACAAAAGAAAGGGTCCTACAAGAGCTCGCTAAGCTCAGCGTGGACAAGGCAATAGGCCCTGATGGCATACATCCCAGGGTACTTAAGGAGCTAAGGGTGGAACTAGCAGAGCCATTATCAAAACTGTTTAGTCAGTCTCTGAGCACAGGAGAGGTCCCAGAAGACTGGAGAAGGGCTCATGTGATCCCGCTCCACAAAAGTGGTAGCAGGGAGGAGGCAGGGAACTACAGACTAGTCAGTCTTGCCTCAGTAGTGGACAAGGTTATGGAGGTACTCCTTAAGGAAAGGGTAGTGCAACACCTGGAATCCATAGGCGAACAGGATCCAAGACAGTATGGATTTACAACAGGAAGATCCTGCCAAACTAATCTCATAGATTTCTTTGACTGGGTAATCAGAGTGGTGGACCAAGGGGGTGCAGTTGATGTCACCTACCTTGACTTCAGCAAAGCTTTTGATACTGTGCCACACAGAAGATTGATTAATAAGCTGGATAGCCTCAGGGTGGGTCAGAAGTTGGACAACTGGGTGGCAAACTGGTTGGCGGGCAGAAAACAGAGAGTGGTGGTAAATGGTGTACATTCAGAAGAGATGCAAGTCACAAGTGGGGTTCCTCAAGGATCAGTCCTAGGGCCAGTCCTCTTCAATATCTTCATCAGTGACATTGCAGATAGACTGGAGGGTAAGGTTTGTTTGTTTGCAGATGACACCAAGATCTGCAACAGAGTAGATGATCCAGATGGGGTGGGCAGAATGAGAAGAGATCTGGATAAACTGGCAAAATGTTCGGAAGAGTGGCAACTTGGGTTTAAGTCAAAGAAGTGCAAGATCATGCACATAGGGAAGAGAAACTCCAAAGTCACTTATTGGTTGAGAGGGGAGTTGCCGGCAATCACAAGGGAAGAAAGAGACTTGGGCATCATCATCACAGATTACCTGAAATCATCCAAGCAGACCACTAAAGTAGTAGGTAAGGCTAGAGGGATGTTGGGGTGTATTAGTTGGGGTATCACAAGTCATAAGATTGAGGTAATAAACCTTCTTTACAAGACACTGGTTAGGCCCCATCTGGAGTACTGCATGCAGTACTGGAGGCCACACCTGCACAAGGACATTAACAAAATGGAGGCAGTTGAGAGAAGGGCAACAAAAATGGTGCAGGGACTGCATCAGAAAACATATGAGGACAGATTAACGGAGTTCAATATGTATACCCTAGAGCAAAGGAGGGAGAGAGGGGATATGATCGAAACATTCAAACATCTTAAGGGCATTAACAAGTTGAAAGAGTCTAACATGTTTCAATATTTTTTTATTTTATTTATTTATTAAATTTGTTAACCAGGTAGGCCTTCTGAGCCCCGAAGGTCTGTTTTTAAGGGGGGACCCGGAATTAGTTACATAGAGTGAAGCATTTATATAGTACAGTACATTTTTGAACAGAAAATACAAGATTACAGCTAGGACAGAATTACAATGTTCAGTGTACAGCAAGGTTATATACAGCAAGGTTATTCAGACAGCTAAAAATATTTCATTGCAATCACAATATGATAGGATGGGGTTTCTAAGGGTACAGTCAAGGCATGTTTAAGTGAGCCATGGGTAAAGGGTGAGCAGGAGAAATGATGGCGGAAGAGAAGGGACTGTTCTGGGAAAAACAGTTATTCACAGGAACAGGAGCAGTGACTATGGTCCAGTAAATACACATGTAGTCCCTTACTGAAATTCCTTAGGGAGGTAACTTCCTGTACATGGCCAGGGATCTTATTCCATAGTATGGGAGTGGCACTGGCAAAGGATTTGCTGCCTGCTGTGGTTCTGACCCTGGGTTCTTCTAGGAGCTTTTGTCTAGTGGTACAGAGCAGCCTGGTGGACTGTTTTGGGGCTAGTAGCTCAGCTAGACCAGCTGGGGTGTGGACATTGAGGAGCTTATATGTGTTACATAGTAGAGGGTACTGAAATCTGTGGCCAAAGTATTGCCAGCTGAGTGAGGCGAGGTCATCACAATGATAACTCCTTGGGTGGGTTTTTGTGGCAAAGCGTGCAATTTTGTGACATGGGGTTTGTAAGCTGCTGTACTTCTGCTTTGCCATTCCATGTAGAACTGGAGCAGCATAGGTTAAGGTAAGGAGGAGGATACCCTTAGCAATCGCCAACCTGGTCTCAGGTATCATTTGGGTGCTTAGGCAGTAGAGCAGGCCAAGCTTTTCGTGGATATTTTTGGTTACAAGGTCCACATGGGGTTTTAGGGTGAGTCCTTGGTCCAGTACCAGGCTGAGATATTTAAAGGATTGCACCACCTCTATACTAGAGCCTGATGCTGTGACAAGTAGAAGTAAGAGGCTGCGATCAAGGTCTAGGGATCATGGTCCGAACACAAGAGCTTTTGATTTTTTGGATATTAGAACCAGGTGATTCTCTAGTAGCCAGGTTTCAATCATTGCAAAGTCTTTCTGGAGTTGCAGTCCTAATTCATTAGTGTTATTCATAGATCTGTATAGGACTGTGTCATCTGCATACTGGACCATGGAGCAGCTCCCACAGTGGTTGCTGATGTAATTGACGAACAGCGAAAACAAGAGGGGGCTTAATATTGAGCCTTGTGGTACCTCTTCATTTATAGAGAGAAATCCAGAGGCAACACCCCTCCACTTGACCTGCTGGGAGCGGTCAGACAGGTAGCAGCTGAATCAGTTCATTGAGCATTGATCAAGACCAAGTTTATTCAGTTTTGCTATCAGTAGGCTGTGATCTACCAGATCAAAGGCCTTGGTCAAGTCTATGAAGACAGCCCCTGTTGGGGAGCCTTTGTCCAGTGCTGAGAGGACATCAGTAGTGAATCTGATGAGTGCAGTGTCTGTCTTGTCTTTTTGTCAAAAGCCATGCTGGGTGGACACCAACAGCTGGTTTGCTTCCTGGTAGTCTCAAAGTTGGCAATAGACTAGCCTCTCTTGGATTTTAGCCAAGGTGCAGAAAAAGGAGATAGGCCTGTAGTTACCTATTGGCTCCCTGGGGTCTCCCTTGTGGACTGGCACCACATGCGCCTGCTTCCAGATTTTGTGGACTGCTCCTTCCAGCAAGGACCTATTTATGAGCCAAGTAACAGGTAGGGTAAAGGCAGGGGCTGCAGCCTTAAGCAGCCTAGGGTCCAGGCCATCTGGTCCCACAGTTCCATTAGGTTTGATGGACAGTTGGAGGGGGAGCACTTCTTCGGTGCGCACTGTCCTTAGGTGGAAGTGCAGGAGTAGAGGATTCAGTACTTCAGTAGTTACCGGATCCTGCTCTGGGGGGAAGATTGTTTGATAGCTGCCTAGGTCTGTGAAAAACCTGTTGAAGGTGGCAGCTGCTTCAGTTCCTTCGGTTAGTGTATGACCATTGCTGATAATCTGTTCCTGGGGTGTTTTCTTATTGCCTTTTATTAGATCATTTATATAGGACCAAAAGGACCTTGGGTCAGACAGATTGGTCTGCTGAAGGTTTTTAATATACTCCCTCTTTGCAGTTTTTGTGGCTTTCTTACTTTGATTCCTCAGTTACCTATAGGCAACTAGGTCATCTGGGAGGGTTGAGCACCTGTACTTTTTCCAGGTCTTGTCTCAGCTTATCATTAGGGATTTTAACTCTTTCATGAGCCACCTGTAGCAGTGACCTTTAATACAAATTCTCCTTAGTGAAACAAGGAGGTTTGCAGCAGAGGAGAATGTGAATTGAGAAAATTCTGCAGCTTCATCTATGCTGGAGAGAAGCTTAATTGGAGTTCAGTCTATACTTATCAAGTAGCTCTGGAAGGCCTCAGCTGAGAATTTTGAGAAAGCTCTGGCTGCAATGAGCCTGGGGTGGACCTTGGCCGACCTGTTTTCCCAAATCCAGAAAGTTGGTGAATGATCACTCAAGGCATCAGACATCAAGCCAGCCACTTGGATGTTTGCAGGATTGGAGGCAAGAATCCAGTCTAGGGTAGAATGGTTCCCTGTTCTGGTATTGTGTCTAGTGATTTTAGTGATGATGTGCCAGGTTGGCATCAAGAAGTGAGGCCCTGAGCACTTGCTCTGTGCTCACTTCCCAGTTTAAGTTGAAGTCCCGCAGGAGCACTGACTCTGTGGGAACATTACCAGCCTGGGCTTTTGTTAGGTCCTCCAGAGCATGGTGGGTAACTTTGGGATGGTTATATATGCAGCCTATAGTTAGGTGTTTTGTATGGCCTAGGATAATCCTAATGAATATTGATTCACAATGGGGGGAATCAAGTTGGGGGAGAGGGGCTAGTGAAGCCTCTAATGAGGTTCTCACATAGATAAGAACTCCTCTGGCTTTTTTTTCTCTCTCAGTCCTTTCTGAAGGTGTCATAGTCAACTAATTCCACCTTATGGGCAAGGATGTGTGGCTTAAGCCAGGTTTCTGAGATGGCCAACACATCAGGTTTATATAGGGCAACCCAGGATTGGAACTCATGCACCTTGGGGTGCAGACTACAGACATTCATATGCAATATACAATATAAGAAAAATAGCCAGACAAAAGGACACAGCGTGAGATTAAATGGAGGCCAGTTAAGGGATAATGAGGAAGTTCTTTTTCACAGAAAGGGTGGTGGATGCAAGGAATAGCCTGCCTCAGGAAGTGGTGGATATGAATACAGTGCAGGGCTTCAAACAAGATTGGAATAAGCATAAGGGAGCAATACAGATGAGTATGAATAGATAGGCCATTGACAGAGTAAAGGCCTATGGCACATTCATAAGGTAGAAAAAATGGTAAGACTGGATGGGCCTTGCAGTCCATACCTGCCGTCATCATCTATGTTTCTATGTAACTTCTGAAATGTGTGCAATAAACATGCCCAGCAAAAACAAAATGCTTAAAGAAAGAGCATTTCTCCTGAATAAAAAAAAATATTTTAACAAAGATAAGCACAAGAAATAGAATCTGGAAGAGGGCAAGAAGAACTGAAAGTGAAACAGACAGAATTTTGAAAAAGGGAAGTAAATATAAACAATTGACTAATACAATCTACAACGGAAGAAACTGCAGAAATTAAAGTTTACTGTAAACAGTTACATTCTCTACAGCAATTGGGTGTTTGTATCCACCATCATACTTGAAACAAGAAGAACATTTTGTGAAAGACCAAATTTCAAATATTAATACCTTTAAAGATTATAGTTACCTCCTCTTAGGTTTCTCACTGAACACAAGTCAAAAAATTATGTACTCAGAGATAACAATCAACCAGGAGCTAACTTTCAGCTCTCATATCACCAACTTGGTACAAAAAAACAGAAAGGTAAAAGCATTGAAGAGGATTGCACACTGTTTGCCAAGAAATGTTTACTTAAATTGGTTTAAGTCAATTAATATTACCTCTATTTCATTATGTATCTGAAGTTCATAGATCTGCAGCAAAAGGATATTTAAAGGGAAAAGTCCCCTCAGCCTATTTTCTGTATACCTGTGTAGTCTTTAGGCATGAACAATGATTCTTCCTCTTGCCTCCCCAATGTCATCCTAATTTAATTATAAATAAAGTTGCTTCACCCTGTTTTTTGTTCTGGTTTGAAAATCTGTTTGCCTCATTCTAAAGGTCATGACCCCAGTAGGCAAGGCATCATGAGAGTTGATGATGCATAGATGAATAAGTCAACTTAAGCTATAGTCTCATTCAGTTCTGTAACATGTCTTGTGAAGCCCCTGTATTCTCAAAAATAATTTCATTTTAGTCTGATACGCTTTAAACTACAGAAAACGGGGCACTTACTGTGCTTTGAAAAGTTTCATGGTCAGCAGAGCACTAGAAAATAGGGACTACAGAGGACAGCAACAGCACTGACTTATACCGTCTAACTACTGCAAGCTTTAGCACCAAAACATCATAAAATTCCAGAATATCTTGCATGAGTAAGTACTGTAGTTGCCGTATTGGTCCTTGCAGGAACAGATCCAGAAGCAAATGATTTGATACATTTTAATGGACCAACATAGATGTAACAACAAAAACAAAGTGCTCTAGCTTTCAGACCAACCAGTCCTTCGTCAGAAGCCTAATGGCAGTTGTTTAGAAAAAAAAATACTTTTAACAGCTAGATCATGCAGATTATGGTGCTGTTAAACTTCTCTGACATCATTTTCTGTATTTTTCAAATGAGTATTTTAAACCAATGGGGATTTTTTCTGGGGTTTTTTTCTGCATGATCTAGCTGTTAAAAGTATTGTTTTTTTTCTAAACAACTGCCATTAGGCTTCTGACGAAGGACTGGTTGGTCCAAAAGCTAGAGCACTTTGTTCTTGTTGTTACATCTATGTTGATCCATTAAAAGGTATCAAAGCATTTGCTTCTGGATCTTGCATGAGTAAGGTCATGATCTTTGCAATGGAGTCAAGCAGCTATTCATACCAGACTACCTATTCAAACCCTAATGAAATTAGTAGGGAGCAACAGAAGCAATCATTGTGTATATCTACAAACTACACAGGGAAACAAAATAAAAGGCAGAGGGGACTTTCTCTTTAAATAAGTTTGATGTAACTTATCTTTTAAATGTTATTTTTATTTGTTTTATAAGAAGCTTCTTACAACCAGTTGCTACAACTGGCACATATTCAGTAATACACTTAGTTAATCACATAATTACAGCAGGAATCAAACTCGTACAGTCCAGTGCTTTCCTCTTGTGAGGACACATACTAAATAAATTTTACAAGGTATAGTATAAACACATGAGACAGTTATTGTCATAATGGGCTAGACCTGTTTCTCAAATTTTTGTTACTCAGTGTTTTGCACAGTTACTCACAAACTGATGTGGTCTAGTTGATCTTGAGAAAGTTTTCCAACAAACTTGTACTTTCACCTTTTAGCAGCAGAAGTTCTCATACTTAGTTGAATATTCATTGTAACTTTCAACTTTAAAAACATTTTGGAAGGAGACATGCACTTCCTACATTGGTAGTTACATTTGAATTTTGCTTAATGGCATGTATGTAAGCATAACTTTAAATCTGAACTGCAGTTTAGTTTATCACGAGTGTAGGTTGAATTAACAAAGGCTTTTAGTTCCCCTAAGCTGGCTATTTAATCTCAGTCTCTCAGACAGTCTATTACGAATCCAAGGTGCACCAGCTTACCAGGAGAAGAGCCACACATCAAGAACCATGTGGTCAGTGTCATCCTAGTGGCTACTAGATTAGTTTGCAGCCATTTCTGCATAACACCATTGCCATTGTGTGGACTAAACCAAGAAAACTCATCAGGTTTAAATGTATTCAGTCTGTTTAAAGTTCCTCAAAAATGTAGTGCCCAACCTGGTTTCTGAATCACACCAGCCCCTAGTCTATGTTTCAGTACGAATGAAAAGTTCACATTATCAGGGTTAACAATTTGAATCCATTTCAGCTTCTCCCCAGAGTTGCCAAAGTCCTTGAAGATTTTTGAAACCAGTTTGCTGGCCTCCTGAGAGTTCCCCAAAATATATATTTTGCTTGATTGTACAATTCTTCAATTTTGCCAGGAATTGCAGTGCATGTTATTCCTAGGGTCTTCAATGTTGTACGTAGTCCATTGAGGGATTTAATGCAGCTGTGAGTTGTATAAATCAAGTCAGGATATATGGAGATCTTAGTTCTGTTCTGAAGTTTGACTGGTCCCATTCATCATGCTGCCTCCAATATTCTATCTTGGTTTTACAACTCCATTAGCACAATTAGTAGGGTGTGAGGAGAATTATTGTCTGGTCCTTTCCATGAATTGATTTTATGTGTTCTGGAGATTACAGGAGCCCAGTCCATTTTAAAAGTTTTTGTTAGCCAGATGGAGGTATTTTTGACAGCATCTCCCTCTTCAAACCTTCCTGGAGTCCCAGAATACTCAAATTGGGAGAGCTAGAGATGTTTTCCAATGTCTTTAGTCAGTACCTGAGTACCCATTTTTTTAACTAGGTTCATGGTTGTGATGGCCACCCACATCATTGTTCCCACTGCCTCCTTTGACTCTGTGGTGGTGGCTGCTGATTGCTGATCACAATTGGGTACATGAGTCTGAAAATCAACAATGTCTTGGTCAACGGTCATTACCTTCAAGTCTGTTACCTTGACTGCTTGAAAGATATCCCTCGAGGTGATCTCTGACTTGTCTGTCTCCGGTGTTGTTATTTTTGGATCCTACAGCACCCACAGCCTGTTGTCCCTTCTTGCTACCACTCTCTCCCATTCTTCATTTATGTTTGCACATTTTGCACAGTATTTATCAAAGGTATCTTTTAGGCCAGCCTGGTGGTGCTAAGGGTTGATGTGCTGGACACCGCACCTCGGACCATGCCAGCAACCTGTGTTTAGGAATGAGAGTGAGCCACTGGGGGTTGGCAGTGAGGAGAAGGATTGAGAGTCCAGAGGACAGTTCTCCTTCTCTGGGGAGGGAGGTTTTGGCTGTTGGCATGAGTTTGGCCCCTATCACCGGTAGTGGTGGGCAAAGTGGGCTCAATCCACTCCGTGAAGTGATTCGCGGAGCAAAGGTGGATTCGCGGAGTACTCCGCAATGTGAAGCGGAGTACTTCGTGTTATAATGAGGAATGCGAAGTGCATTGAAAACAGCTACTTCGTGTTACTCCACCTCCACTGGTCACTTCTCTTTCAATTTCTAAGGTGAAGTACATTGGTGGCAGTTCACTTCGCCTCACTTCGCCTTGTTTTTGAGCTCTGAAGGAGGATTTTGCAGTGATTCATGGGAGTTCAGGTCACATGGGCTCTATATTGATCTGCACAGCCTCAGTTCGAGGTAGTATGAGTAGGAAGGAGTAGGAGACAGTGTGCTCTGATAGCTGTCTGTATGAATCTTTTAAAAGCTGCTCAAAAAGCATTTTTGCTTTTGGGGGATCCAACTGTAGTTCATCGATTGTAGGAAACCCTCCTGTGCTCACATCATTGAGCGTTTTTGTTTGTGTGTGGATTTTTAATGTAAATTTACAACATTGAGTGTGTGTGGTGAAAGACAGTGAAGTGTGCTGTGTGGGGAAGGGGCGTACCTGTGTGTAGGTAGATTTAAGTTGGAGAACTAGTGATTTCTTTGTGTTTTGGCAATATTTTTGTTATATAACTGACTGTGTTACTGTACACATGGCAAAATAGTCAGTGATAGTACAAATTTTCTTGCTGCTTGTTGTGAGAATGTGGTGCAGCATTTCATAAGGTCAGGTTGTTTAAATTACAAATGTACATTACGTGGCACTGAGTACACTGAACTTTTGCATTTGCATCACATTCCTCGTTCAACATTGTACACAAAGTGTTCTGTGTTGTGTGTGCAGTGTTGTGTGCATCAAATATAATACACCTTTTAAAATTTGTGACACAGATCAGTGTAAGTGCAACTAAGCGCAGCAGTGTGAACCTGCTATCCACTGCAGCTGCCTGATTTTGTACTGTGATCGTGTTCTCTGTTCTTAGTGTTGCTGCTTGTAGTGCCGTAAAAATCAGCACTGTCTGTATTCAGTGCCCCCCTGCCAACGTTGAAAAGATATTTTTTACCAGACTGAATTGTTTTTGTGGTCCCATCAGCACCACTGGTTACTGAAGTTGTTTTAATTCCATGACAGTATCACAGCACAGTAGTCCCCTTATCTGTTGCTGAAGCCACAGTTGTTTATTTTGCTTCACATCCAGCTAGCGATAGTAGTGAGTAGCGACCTCCAGTCAGAAAGTGAACATATCAAAATCTGAATTTGGTAATAATATTGTTGATCCCCAAAATGCCTGCAAAGAGATGTGCAAGTAAAGCTGTTTCTGGCCATGGCAATGTTGGCAGTAAGAGGGTCTGTGGTCGTAGGTAGTAAACGCGGACGGAGAAGTGCATTGGTGATGTGAGTAAAGGTATTTCTCCTGCAATGTTTTTTACAGCCCAATCAGTAGCTTCACTGATAGTTGGAGGAGATGTTTTCCCAGCCGGTGGTGTTAGTGTTACTGGTGTTAGTGGTGGTGGAGGTATTATTAACATTGTTGCATCAAGTTCTAATTCCGACCAGTGTACCGTATCTAAACATATTGAGTGTGAAGTAGTGCAAGTGAGTGACAGCGTAGATGATGTCATACTTCCCAGTAACATCCCATTAACTGAACCTGATTCTGATGATCATGTCAACGATAGCATACAATGTGAAATTCCATCCACCGTGGCACTTAACGTCACTCATTTTCCATGCAACAGTGATTCACAGTGTGGTGAAAAAATATTACATGATGGTGGTGTAGATGCTGATGATGAATGTGATGATGATGATGATGATGATGCTGCTGTTGCTGCAACATGCAGTCCACATGTTAGCATCCATGCAGAATATGTGGATGTGTGTGACAGTGACATTGATGAATATGTTGATGATTTAATTGACCCCAGTTGGGAACCAGAGAAAAAGAAATTAAAAGTGTCTGTGTCTGAAATTTCTGAATCTGTTTGCAGGCCCCCATAAAAACTTGTGATGTACTGGTTTTAGTGGATGATGATGATGATGACGACCCAGTACTCAATATGATAGGTAGTCTTGGTGGTCAGTTGCAGTCCAGGTGTGCAGTGCCAGAAATATCACGTGCCCACCCCCCCCACTTCAGTGCTTAAGATAACAGATTTAAATAAGCCACATCATCATGGACATGTTAAAAGAAGAGCATCACAGTCCCTTGTTTGGGATTTTTTTGTTCATGATGCAAATGATGATTCAGTTGCAATCTGCCAGGTTTGCCATGTGCGTGTGAGTCGAGGTAAAAAGGGGAGCCATCTTGGGACAGGAGGACAGCATATGCATCTTAAGAATAGGCAATTGGCTCTGTGGACCCAGCACAAGCTGGCAGCTAATACCAGACTTGGGCGTTCACCCGTATCACCAGCAGCAACCATAGTCAGCATGTTATCCCCTTCCATGACTGTTAAGCCCAGTAGGAAATTAAACGTGTGCAGTAGTGTGGCAATAAGAGCAGAGGATTACTACAGGGCCAGGCATGATGATGATGAGGTGGAGGACCATAATGACTTTGAAATGTTGTCCAGTGCTGGTTAGAGTAGCAGTTTTTGTGGTGGTGGTGGTGAATGCAGTATGTCTAGTGCAAGTGGTACATCAACCCCGGTTGGCAAATCCGGAAAAATAAAATCATTTCTGGGTTTGTCATCATCACCTGTGCAACCGTCTTCATCAAATGTCCACACTCCACCCCCTGCCAATGACATTCATCACAGAGCACAACCATTTGTGACCAACACACACCCTGTAAAACGTTCAAGTCAGCCCACGTTACAGAGTGTTTTTATGCATAAGCTGAAGTACCCCCCCAATCATACAGTGTCACGTGAACTTAATGCTGCTGTAGCGGAAATGCTGGCAATCGATCTTTTGCCCTTCTCCTTTGTGGAGAATTCTGAGTTCCGGTGGTTTGCTGCCCGTGCCTGTCCAAAATGGAAAGTCCCATCCAGGACATACTTTTCTACCCGTGCTGTTCCTGAGTTGTCCCGCAGTGTCTCAGACTCAGTAAGACATGCCCTTCAACATTCCTCCTCTCCATTCATCCATTTAAGTATGGATATGTGGACAAGTGACAAAACAGTGGGTAGTTCATATCTGTGTATAACTGTACACTGGGCGCAGGTGCCAGGGGTTGTTTGTGATGCTGGCAGTGTGAATAGTCAGTGCAGGAAGGTGTATTGTCATGGTAGCAATCTTCCTGGAATTCGCCAGCATGCAACAATTACTATGCACAGTGTGACCTGTCCACACACTGGTGAGAACAAGTTGGACATGGTACTAACTGAAATTGACAGATGGCTAAACCCTCTGACCCTGAGAGCTGGGTTCATAGCAAGTGACAATGGGTCAAATGTGGTGAAATGCATCATGAATGGTGGTTTTCTTCATGTTCCATGCATGGCCCACTGTTTAAATCTTGTGGTTCAGGAGCTTCTGCAGCACCCTGACATAAAGGAAATGCTAACCATTGCATGACGTATCTGCTCTCACTTTTCAAGATCTGGAAAGGCCCGTGACCATCTGCGGCAGTAGCAGATACAAAGCAGCCTGCCTCAGCACTGCTTGAAGCTGGAAGTTGACACCCAATGGAACTCCACATTATACATGGCAGAGAGGTTGTATGAACAATACAAAGCCATCACAGAATATCTTGTTATGCACACTAGCCATGACAGTTCTGGGGTCTCCATGTCTATGACGACTGAACAGTGGAGCCTCATGGACTCTGTAATAACAATTTTGCGGCCTTTTGAACATGCCACACAGGCAGTGAGAGGCAAGTCTGCCTCCATTAGCCAATGAATTCCACTGCTGCGGGTGCTGAGGCAGAAATTGGTGATAGTACAGCATAGCCTTGATGTTGCCGGAGACGGTGGTAGCAGTATGTTGCTGCAACACATGCTGACAGTATTCTACCAGAATCATCACACTGTGAGCATTCAGCGTAGTGACAACTTTGCCATGGCAACAATGCTGGACCCACGATACAAATGTGGAATTGCATTAGTACTGGAGGGAGGGCCTGAACAGGTAAAAACTATCAGTGGTCAACTGGTTCGCTTGGTTCATGGGACACAGAAGTCACGTGCCAAGGTTTGCAAACCTCAGCAGCATAATCCAGCTGAAGGTGTAGCTGGAGGACCAGCAAGCATATCATGCAAGGGTAAGGGGACTGTAGTTCCTGGTGGTCTGTCATCCAAAGTGGTTGGCGTCAACCCGCTTTGGGAGGCTTTGACCCAAGTGGGTATTTGTGACATCAATGATTCTGGGGAACAGGCTGATGCGTCAACAATCAGACTTAGTGTGGCACAGAAAATGGTTGAGTCATATTTGTCTGAAAACAGGCATCTGACAATAAGTGAAGATCCTCTTTTGTACTGGAGTGGAAAGGTCAGTGAATGGCCAGAGCTGACTGCAGTGGCACTGAAGTACCTCACATGCTCACCCTCCAGTGTAAGTGTTGAGAGGGTATTCAGCTCAGCAGGTGCAATAGTCAGAGACTGTCGGACAAACCTGTCTCTTGTAAATGTTAGTTTGCTAACATTCATTAAAATGAATGAGAGGCACATACCAGCACAGACTGCAACCTTGGTATTCGTACCCCGGACTAGTCATGGTGGTCTTGCTGATGTGGAAATGGAGCATCCTGGTGGCACTGCAGTGGCTGCCTGAAACGGCCCACCACTGATGTAGATGATGACACAATGGAGAAAGAATTTCCCAGTGGTCAGACTTCAGACATCGATGACTGTGAGGGCAGTTTTCTTTATGAGGATGATGATGTGGTTAATGTTGGCAGGTTTTAACTGCAGTATTTAAAAGGCGGTGCACCCCCTCACCCCAGACCACCACCACCGGGACTGATGTTATCCAAGTCTGCTGCCACCATGAGTCTGTCTGCCCACCCCGGACCACCACCACCGGGACTGATGTTATCCAAGTCTGCTGCCACCATGAGTCTGTCTGCCCCCCCATGGACCACCACCACCATCGCGACTGATGTTATCCAAGTCTGCTGCCACCATGAGTCTGTCTGCCCACCCCGGACCACCACCACCGGGACTGATCCAAAAAAGTTTGTCAACATGATCAGGCACACCCCTCCCCGACTCGAGCTTGGGCACACATGCAACATGCACAAGTCATTTCATTCCATGACCATGACCATCATTAAGAACCGGACTCCAGAAGAATGCTGATGAAATCTGTGAAGAAATAAAAAAATAACAAACCATTACAGACAAAACTGAAAATATGATCCCCCCCCCCAAAAAAAATACTTACCTTCATGTGCTTGAGAATTATCCAGTTCCATTTAAGTGCAAAACATTCTCACTGAGCACTGGACGGTGCACAACAGTTCAGAGGTGGAGTCACCTGTGTGTGATGCAGAACAATAGCATGAATACATGTCCATGTTAAGTTCAACCCCCCCTCATCATCACCACCTACAAAATACACAACTATATATATATATATATATATATATAGATATACTCACAAAGGCTACTATTACTGTACATCCAAAGGGCACCTTTCAATCCAGTTGAGATGATCACTTTTCACTTCTCTGCACACAAGGAGGATGCATTCTGGGCCTGCAGAAAAAATCTGGGGACTCTGTGCCACTGTTGTGCACATGACTGAGTGCACCATAAATTCTGGGGGACTTTGTATGTGCTGAAACAGTCTCATTTCACTGTGTTACCACTTGTCAATTTTCTGGACACAAGACAGATGCCTTTTGCGGATGTAGAAAAATGAGGCACAAAAACAGCGCACATACACAAAACACACAGACACTTAACAGAAGGAAGGGGCTCCAGAATACAAAGTGTAACGCATACTGAAGACAACAAAAAGAGGGCATAATTACTTACAAGGGTCAGGGATGGTGGAGGAATACATTTTATGGCACAGCAAGGAAGGAGGGGGGGAACATGGTGTGAGGAAACAAAACTAATATGGGTTCCTATGGTGATCCAGCAGCAGTTCCAGCATGGACATAATTTGAAGCTGATGTCCCTCTATGTCATCCAGCCGCTGCTCCACAGCACTCATCCTCTCGCTGTTCTCCTCAACAGCACTCCAGAGAACTGCCAAGTCAGACAGTGTTACACGCACTTCTCTGGCATCCACTCCTTCGACAGGCTGACCTGCTGGTGGTGGGGGTGGGGGTAGGGGGTGGTGGTGCTGGTGGAGCAACAGGTGCTGCTGTGGCACTCCTCTTCTTAGGGATGCCATGCCCACTATGCACAGTGGCACCCTCTGCCATGGAACGGCCAGCAGGTGCAGACATGGTCCGTTCTGTGGCAGCCTGCCACTCCTACTTGTGGTGATTAAGCATATGGGTCCGCTGGCCCCCATTCCCCAGGTGACTCCCCCGGGGGCCATGGTGCACCTCCACCGCACATAGGCGACACTTAACCACATTGCTGTCCCCCCCCGACACAGTCAAAAAACTGCCAAACAACGGAGGTGCGGGGAGGACCAGGCACAGGCAGGGGAGGGCCAGATGAACTGACAGTAGGCTGTTCACACTGCTCAACAGTTCTGATGGTGGGATCCACACCTGAGCCTGGGGGAACAGGCACATTCTGCTCCAAAGGACCTTGTGCTGGACTTGGTGGTGGTGGTGGTGGTGGTGGTGGTTGAACTGTATCAGAGTCAGGAGGCAGTGCTGGTCCTGCTTCCAGGGGTTGGACACTCAGAAGTTTAGAGTGGTCCAACACAAATGGCGCCATGCCCCCACGCATATCTTGCCTGCACGGGCGTACTACCATGCTCTCCCAGAGCTGCCCCCACCCCAGACATTCGCTCACCCTGCTCCATCTCACGACACAAGCACAACATACACATAGTCACACACACACAGACAAACAACTAAGTAGGTAAGAAAAATAAAATTTACAGAAAGAACAAATTACGTAAAAAACAGTACAGAAAAGACAAAAAATGTAGCTTTTAAAAAAGCTGTTGGTTTAAGTATTAAATTTTAACTCTCTCTGCAATCAAAAAAACACTCCTCTCTCTAGTACACACACACTCCTCTCTCTCAGTCTGCACAGGAGAAAGTGAAACTGTCTGTGTGACTCACTTCCTTCCTGCCTGGCTAGAGAGCATGTGACTTACAGTACTGTAAGCCATGTGATCTGTGGAGGGCTGCCAAGTCTGAAATACCAAGTGGATCACTTAGAATCATAATGAGGAACGCGAAGTCCATTAAAAACAATGACTTCACTTTACTTCGCATTCTCATTATGCCAGCGCGAAGTGGTAATGACAAGGCGAAGTGAGCACTTTGTATTGCCCACTCCGCGTAGCGGAGTGGCAACGAGAAGTTCCCACTTCACGTGCACTTCGCCAGCGAATTTTAAATTTGTTGCATCTTTAATCGCCGGCTGGGGGCTGCTGTGCCAATGTTGTAAACTGGGTGGTCGGGAGCAGTGCAGGCACTTAATGGCAGCATGCACAGGAGTGCGCACTGTGCCATCATAGGTGTCATTGCATGCACCACCCCACAAGCAGGGAAAACACAGGAAACATTTGCTCCACAGAGGATGAAGGAGGAAGCTTGCAGGCCCCGAACCTGGCTAGCCATAGCATAGGAAACCTCTATCTAGCCTTGGGGGGAAGAGCCTCCCCCTGACACCACCCAGGGGGTAAGCCCTGGAGCCTACTGTGCTGGCTGGTAGACACCAGGGTGATGGGCCTGGGGCTCCCTCCAGATCATGAGGGCTGAAGGGGTAGGAGCATAAAATCTAAAAGAAAGAAAGAAAGAAAGAAAGAAAGAAAGAAAGAAAGAAAGAAAGAAAGAAAGAAAGAAAGAAAGAAAGAAAGATAGATAGATCTCTTTTAGGTTCAAATTGTAGACTTTCAATGTGGACTAGGTGGATTTTGTAAGAAAAAACATGTTTTACTATGTTGATTTAAATGGATTTTGTGAGATTTAGCCAGAGCGCAGGAGAAACACATCTGCTTCAGTGGCTGCTGTGTACAGTTCTGGAGACCATACCTACGTAAGGACATAGACAGGATAGAGAAGGTTCAGAGGAGGGCAACAAAGATGGTGCATGGATTGCATCACAAGTCCTATGAAGACAGGTTGAAGGAACTGAACATGTACTCCCTGGAGGAGAGGAGGGAGAGAGGGGATAGGATAGAGACACACAAGTATCTTACAAGGAGGAACAGGGTGCAGGAATACACTATTTTTAAGCGAAAAAAGATGTTCCAGGACTAGAGGCATGGGATGAAGTTGAGGGAGGACGATTCAGAGGAAACATGAGGAAGAATTTCTTCACAGAACGGGTGGTGGACAAGGGAACACCCTGCCAGAGGAAGTGGTGGGGGCTGAAACAATCACAGGATTTAAGAATGCATGGGATAGACATAAAGGAATTCTGGAGGTCAGGGTTAAAGGGCAACAGACTTCTAGGAAAACATAAACTGAACTTACAAGCTCAAATGGGCAGACTGGGTGGGCCATAGGCCCTTATCTGCTGACACTGTCTATGTATCTATGTATCTATGCTGGCTCTGCCTCCAAATGTAAAATATAATAAGAATGCCAGACCCATTTAGTGTTATCCATGATCCATGTAATAGTGTGACATGTACTGTATGTTAAACTGGAGCAATCAACAATTATTAATGCTGTGACAAGATCTGGCTGGCACAGGTATTGCAGAGCCTGTCAGGATACAACGCAATACCTTGAGGTAAATGAGAGTTCTCAAAGCAGTGCAAGACAAAAGGACTTAATTGCCACTGAATTGCACTTAATTGCCATGGAATTGCATTGTTCCCTGCAGCATGCTGCAGCATGTTGCAAAAATCCTTCAAGGTATTGTGTTGCATCCTGACTAGCTTTACTGTAGGTGAAATAATACATTTGAAACCTGCCTTTTTTGAAGGATGTAAAGCAAATATTGGATATAGGATTTTGTTTATGAAGTTCGAAGACAAATGCATTGCAGATTCCTACAGTAAAGACTAACTACATCAAAATGACCATTAAATTCAGTGCCTTCCAGTTACAGCAGGAAAAGTAGTACACTGAAAAAATTGTCAAAATGTATTAGCAAATGATTTCAAATCTTCATCTTAATGTACAGAATGAAAACAATGTATTCTCATTAGACTACAAAATAAGTGTAAGAATGACTGTGATTACTGATCTAGTGTAATTTAGGGTTCCCTGTCTTTTCATAGTATCTATATTTTTCCCTATCTTTTAATTTCTAGGTGCATTTGTTTAGAATTTTCATAACATTTGTTACATAATTCTCTATACAGAATGTTTTCTGTAAACAGGCCCTTTGGACCCAGATGGCTTTAACTGTTTAAAAATAATTGTTTCACCTACTTGCCTGACAAGGGACACCCACTACAATTTTCAATCCTTCACTTCCTGGTGGCAAGTCTCCCCTAACTCCCACTAACACCACAGCCTGGATCCCCACTCACAGCAACAGTGGCTGGCAACACAAGGAATATTCAGATGCCTGCCACCAGCACAGTTCCTCCTCCTCCTCCTTCTCCTGACATCATTATGCTGACCTTCACATTGCCATCACCAACAAGTTCAGAGTGATCGTGTGTATCATTCACACACTTTTTTTATCAGTTAAGGAAGACCCATCACCCCAGTACATCCACCATAAATAGGACAGAGGTGGAATGAGTGAACAACTGACCACCCATTAGTTGATTACAACTTCCATTTTCTGCAGACAGTGGTTGTGCACAAAGTTTAATGTAAAAAAAAAACTTTCTAAAAATTTGAAATATAAAAAGAGTGGAAAAACAAGAAATAATCTACATTCATGGATGTAAAAATATCATGAAGGCAATACAATGACCTAAATTTATTTTCTTTTAATTTGTTTTTGTGCTAATCTACCTTGTCTGCTGCTTCTTGCCACAAAATTTATTTGCTACTATAATATCCTAAGCATTCAATGTGCGCTGCTTGTATATTCATGCAATCGTGTATCCTTATGCTGCTTTTTATTTGCTTCTGTTAACTGTTCACTTGATAACCTGCGTGTTATCATATCCATGTGTACCCCAGTCACAACGGGAGACGAGCATATTGTTGCTCAGTGTGCCTTTCCTGGTGAAACAATTGCAATCAATAAATAAATAAAATATATTTTGATGGATATGTTTTGGGTGGGGGGTTACTATTATATCATTTGAAAACCTTTGGTACCATGGAGGATATAGTAATGTGTATGGTGGTAAAGCAAAGATAAAAAGGAGGCATAAGACTTGAGCACAGCAATGAATATTAACTTTTACTGTACCTCTGCACTGGGCCACAGTGCTTTTACTGGGTTGCAGAATCTATCAAATAAACAAAAACACATCAATCACTAGCATACCTTTCAAAAGAAAGCTACTATAATAAATACCAGTTTCTTATCTCAAAGCTTTTGTACTCCACAGTTTGTAGTCTGCTTCAGCCTATGCTGAATACTGCTACTCAGTGCTGAACCGATATTTTTTTTTTGGGGGGGGGGGTCCAATTCGAAGTCTAGCCAAAGTTGGCAATGGCTCATTTTTCTCATCACTAGAATAAATGAGACACAGACATGGTGGATTGCTAAGTAACTTAAGGGCTGGAAGCAGAGCACTGTGATTCTATTCCTAGTGGAAGATGATACTCTATAGTATCCCTCAGGGATCAGTACTGAGGCTAGTGCTATTCAACAATTTCATAAATCTTGAATTTTTTGTGTCTCCAGTAGGCTGCTTGATTTCAGTAATGATACTATTCCAGCTAAGATGGTGGATACCCTTTAACATGATGATCATTTTCTGGAGGAACTGAACTGCAATTGGTCCAGTTTCTGGAATCTCAAAAGCTATGTAGCTAAATGTACAGTGGTAGGTGCAGGGAGGAAAACTTGAGTAGGTCCCATACACTGTGGGGGAGCTCTTGTCAGTAGAAGAGGAAAATTACATGAGGTTATAACAGACAATATATTAAAGCATGACAAGGAATGTGTAGCTACTGTCAAGAATGCCAGCACAATACATCGGTGCATTAAAATGGGATGACCAGTAGGACATGAGAAGAATTAATTATCCTTTACAAAGCAAATTTCAGGCGCAATCTGGAGTGCTGCATGCAGTTTTGTCTGCTTAATACAAAAAGGATATTGATGTAGTCAAGGGTGTGAAACATAGGGTTGAGTGGGATATAGTGAGATGGTTAGTGGCAGTGGGTCTTTAACATATTCACCCTGAAACAAAGGAGGCTAAGAAAAACAAAGAAACAGAATTTGTCAGCAGAAAAGGACTGCTTGGCCCCTCTAGTCTGCCCAAATGTTCCCAGCCTAATCTGTCTCTGCAGACCCTAATTGGTCTCTGGTGACCCTCACCCCTGTCTAGTTACTAATATTAATTTATGTCCATCCCTCATAAGCTTAAAGCCCTACACTGTTTTCAACTTCACCACTTCTGTTGACAGTCTGTTCCAGGCATCTATCACCCTTTTGTTGAAGTAGTACTTCCACACATCTGTTTTAAAGTCTCCACCCTCCAGCTTCAATGCATCTTGGTGCTCTTTTTCATTTGAAAGAGACCCCCTTCCTGTACACTATCACCACTGTGAGGAATGGGACTGTATGCTAACAGTTATTATTAGGAAGGACCAACAATCCTTTTGTGCCTTGGTGGCTAAAGGGTACAATGCATATAGTCACAAAATGGATGTTTTTATTCCTAATGTGGTGTGGATTCATTACTTTTCAGATATTGTTTATGATCCCTTGGCAAATAGTTCTTGGGAAACCCAGATCCATCAGTTATAGGATTATCTTTTAAATGCATGAACAAACAGGAAGTTTTAAGGGCAATACAATAGTTAAAAATAAATAAAGTACTTTTTACCTAAATCATGGTGTGACTTAGAAATAGTTCTGATCTGTAAGAAAGGGGACATACAGGCTCCAAAAATGTATAGACTGATTAGCTTAATTGATATTATGGTGAAAATCTTCTCCAAAATTCTTCTAGATAGATTAAAACTAGAAATTATAAGACTGGGAGATATTTCACCCTTTCAGGCAGGGTTTAGAGAAAGGCATTCAACCAGAGGGAATTGTTTTATTTTACAACATATACTAGAAAAATCTATAAAAACAAGAGGCCAGAAAGTATAAGTGACTTTTATAGTCTTTAGGGCTGCTTTGGACTCTATCACTAGATATGCTCTATTGATCTTGATGAAGGACTGGGGTATGTGCCCAACCCTGATCAACATTACAAGAAATTTGTACTCTCAGACCTGGGCCCAAGTGAGCGTGGGGATACTGGGTCAATTATCTGATCCATTTCCCACAAACAGAGGAATAAGGCAAGGGTGTATTCTTGGCCCACTTCTTTTTTCAATGTATATAAATGGATTATTGTTAGCATTACAGGATCTTGCTTCAAGCTTCCCAAAAATTGGTTCAGTTTTTTTGCCAGGTATTGGCTTACACCTACAGTCTGGTGCTACTCTCACTTTCCTGTTCTGGCCTCCAGGAAAAAAAAAAAACTCAACATTTTAACTGAGCAATCAGGAAACTTGGCTTTAAAGATAAATAACAATAAGTCAAAAACTATGACTTTTGGTAGACAGAGGACCAATATAAATGGAAGGTTAACTCCCACCTACTAGAGGTAGTCAAGAACTGCTGTTATTTGGGCATTACATTTGCCTGGAACCTTTCTTGGATTTCCCATTTTGACAGTTATGTAGCAAAAGCAAAAAGCAGCAATTGGGGGTCTTAAAAGATTTAATTATCTATATGAAGGGGCATTCAATCAGCCCTATTGTAAAAGGCAATACAAGCAAAATATAACACACAAATTCTGTATGGTGCAGAGATCTGGGGGCCAATTTCAGAAGGCATGGTGCAATTCGCGGGCGTATGAGAGTTGCGCCATGCGGTGCTAGCCAGGGACCCTGTGCTGTATTACTGAACAGACAGGGTCCCCAGCACTTATGCCCATGACTTGTGGCAGCTGTAGGCTAGCGCCAAACACATGGTGCACTGAGCCTGGGTGCTGCAAGTCATGGCACACATACAACTGCCCCCCCGGAGTCCCCCACCCTGGAACACTGCCGCATGTACCAGGAGACACTGGGGGAGCCAGCCAGGTGGCACTGGTATTCAGGGGCACCATGAGTTATGGACTCCCCGGGGGTCCCCACCATTTGGGGGGGTGGGGGACATGGCTGTGTTGGGACGTGGGGAGTTGGACCACATGCGTGCCGTGGTGCAGCGGAGTGAGCAATCAGCACTTGGCAAGGACGGATGCCCTCAGACCATCTCCCTGCTGGTCTAACTCCACTGCACCAATGTGGCTCTTGGAATGGGGTTTGTGGGTTATGGCAGCTGCCCTGTTGGAATAGAAACAGTTGCTACCATAACCCTCTAGGTGGCGTGACCCATGCCTGGCAAAACCTGCATTCGGCATGGTGCAAGTCACCTTTTGGAATTCCAACTGGTGTTATGCCTGGCGTAAGTTGCGAGTTGAGCCATCGGGTTCGGCGTAACTCGCCTTGTGCCAGGCGTAATGCCTTATGGAATCGGGCCCATGGGCTTTAGCCAATGTAGATAATCCGGAAAAAACAGCTATCCAGATGAAGGGATCATTATTAGGACTTAATAAATCTACCCAAAACTATTTTATTAGAGACCAGTTGGGAATCGTTAGCCTACAGGCTCTTGCAGATACTAGAATCATTAATTAGTGGAGTAGGTTTTTTTCGGTTACTGAAAGGGAGGCTTGAAAAACAATGTATACAAGAAAAAAATTGCATGGAAGAGCTGGGGCTGTAAATGCTTGAGTTAGCTTGAATATGTGACAAGGCAGCTCACTGAATATGGTCTGGAGGACTTGCTAAAATATGCTAACAAAAACATTGTTATAAGTGATAAATTCAAGGCTTATATTTTCAAGAAAATCTCTAATCACTGTATGAGTAAAGATTTGGATGCTATTAGTCAATCAAGATTCGCGAAATGGTACAGTAAAAACGATTGTACACATGCTGTAAATGTAGATATTATTTGGACAATCTGAAAGATTCCCATAGTATGAAAACATATGCTAGATACAAATTTTGGTTGTTCGACTCTAATATTCTTACGGCTTGATTTGGAAAGCCCTCCTCTCCTGAAGATGTTTCATGCAATTACAATAATAGGGCTAAAGAGGATCTGAGTCATGTGGTATTTATTGTACTGCCCATGGTACAAAGAGAAAACTCTGGATTTCACCTACTATAGACATGCTACAATATACTGATGAAAACACTGTATTGTGTATCCTGTTTGCAGTTGAAGATGACTATACTGAAACAAGAGTAGTACAGTTTTTACTAACTATACAAAAAGAAGAAGAATGTCAAAGAAATATCTGTGGTGCACTGGCAAGGAATATTTATATTTTAGTGCCAGACTTACTGTGTTCAGGGACTGAGTGCGGAGCTGCACGCTACTGAGCTGTGGAGTATGAGCAGAGGAAGCAAGGACTGCTAAAAGCTCTGTTTTAGTTTTAGAAGGTATGCCACCATTGGATTAATTTTTGCAGTCCTTACCAGATCAACTTGTGTTCTGCCTTGGTCAGTGTTCTCCCTCAGGTGTTCTTTGCTCTTTTCACAGGAGGAAAGCCAACGATGAAGACCAGATTGAGAAGGAGCAAGGGAGTCCTTCAGAAAGGCTTTAACCTGAGTGGAAGCTGAACGCTGGTGTATGCTGCTGCAAGCAACCTGAAGCAAGGACGTCAGCAGGCATATGCAGTGTATGCAATTGTGTACACATTTCTGTGGGGGGGGGGGCATTTTCACAATGTCCCTCCTTATCCAACCAGCTCAGTTTGTCAGCAGTTGTTTTGCTGTCCTTCTGATGCCCAAAAATACCAGGTCAAATCCACATTAAAAAGCATGGGGGGGTAAACTGGTCTGAGCCTCACGCCTGCACATACCTCCTCTCTGTAGTCCTGACTCCTGCCATGCTCATGCCATCCTTCCATTTTGCCTGGCCTGGAATGGAGCCAGCTGCCAGCCATACCATGCGGTCACATGAACAGTCACTCCCAAAAACACTGATCCCTCGAACTTAGGCCATTGCCATCTTTCCTTTCCTGTTACTGTAAGTGAACGAACTGAGTGTGTGACGTCACAGTTGATGATGTATGTGCCCTCACAACCAATGACAGGGCACTGCTTGGTCCATTCCTCCTACTTGCACCTCCGCCCCTCGGACCTGAACTTTACTGTCTCCCCTCAGGTCAGAGGTAGTACAATAAAAGCAAGGAGCCTCTCCAGTGCTCAGTACCTACTCTGTAGCCCAGGAGAGTGCCAGAGCACCAGAGAGAAAACTGTGGGGGAAGCTGCTACCTGACCTGACATCCGACTCCTGTCCTGATATCCTGAGCTGCCATCTCTGAGTCAAGAGACTGTCCAGAGAGAGCACCGTAGCCGAGAGCCAGACTGGCATCTAGAAGAGACAGACAGCTGTTGTTGTTACTGATTTGAACAATGCTCTAAAAGGAGTTTAATCACTATTTTTGGGACTAAATAAAGAGCAGCAGCTGAGCTTAAAGTGTTATGAGTGACCACCGCGACCAGAGCAACTGCAGAAGACACAGCAACAGCAGTGAGGAATCCGGATTATTATACATTTTGGGACCAAGTCTCCTCCATCTGCATAGTTTGGGCAGGTAAGTTATTTTTTTTTATTTCATGATGGTCTGGTTGGTCACCCCCCCCCCAGGAATGGCGTCAGGCACCCAGGTTGGTTGGAGAGCTAGGGTTCCCTAGATAGATAGATAGATAGATAGATAGATAGATAGATAGATAGATAGATAGATAGATAGATAGATAGATAGATATGACAAATGACCCAAAATCCTTAGTAAACATTTCATTTCTACCCCATTGCCCCTAGCTTATACAGTGAATGCAGCAACTTCCCAAATGGTGCCACATGCAACTGGAATACTAAATATGGCTTTCTATATACTGTTTGCATGTGCTACAAAACAAATTTCTGTGACTGAAAAAAAACATAATCAAAACAGTGCAGCTGAATGGCAGTAAAGACTGGAGCTGTGTATGACGCCTGTGCCCTAAAACACCCGATAGCATTCTGTGGCTGAGCATTTTTAGGGAGCCATGGAATCTGACCTTGGCCCTCTTATTTTGTTCTCGACCTGCCCAATCACCTCAAATAATGATCCTTTAAATAGTTACCTTCATTTGTTGAGTGCAGAGGCAATGTATTTAACAGGGATTATGCTACCTCTATATGATTGGTACCTTACAAATAAAAGCACATGTGTTATTATCAAATGGGTTTGAACTAGACCAAACATGAATACTAGGACTGTAGCTCAAGCTTCAAAATGAGAGATTTCGAGCCAGGTGGGCACATTGACCATGGAAATTTGATCCCACAAGGCCACTCCTGTCCCTCACTCCACTGTTCCCCCTTGTTGTTCCCCTAATTCTAAGAAGTACTGGGGGGGGGGATTAGCCTTTTGCAAGCAAGATCCCATTTATCATCCACATGCCCTCTGACTGCCCCCAGTAGTCCTGCTGCCTTACACCTGACTGTGATTCCTGTGTGTATGTGGGGTGGGTTGTGTGCGTGTGTGTGTGTGTGTGTGTGTGTGTGGTGGGTTGTGTGTGTGTGGATGTGGGGTGGGTTGGGTGTGTGGGGGTGGGGTGGGTAGGTATGAGGTGGGTTGGGCATGTAGAAGGTGGGTTGTGTGTGTGTGGGGGTGAGTTGTGTGTGTGTGTGTTGGGTGGGTTGTGTGTGTGTGTGTGTGTGTGTGTGTGTGTGTGTGTGTGTGTGTGTGTGTAGCTGTGATTTATTTTTACAACTTAGCAACTACCCTATATACTTTTGTGGGTTGTGTGTGGTGTGGTGTGGGTGGGTTGTGTGGGTGGGTGGGGGTGGTGTGTGTGGGCGGAGTGAGTGATATGTGTGGGTGGGGTGGGTGGTATGTGTGGGTGGTGGGGGCAGATTGTGGGTGATAGAAGAAACTAAGTGGGAGGAATGTATGTATAGTTTCTGGGAGGTGGGTGGGTGGATGGGTCATACTTGTACAGTGAGTGGGTGGGGATTAAAAGTAAAAAAAAGCTTTTTAAAATGAAAAGAAAACTTTGGCAATTAAAGTTGGTGTCAGTCAGGAAATTCACGTTGTTAGCCACGGTATGAAGTTTCCAACTTCTTCAGTGGAGTCTTAATTCACTGCATCTGTACATGAAAGCTCTCCTGGATAGTACATTTTAGGTCCCTATCGACGTCGGCTCCCCCTCCCTACGTCTGATGCTTTCCCCATCCACACTGCCAGATGCCAGTGACCACAGAGAGGTGGCAGCATCATGGTGGGGCCAGCTCCCTCCCCTCCCAGGAGAAGGAGAGCAAGCCATCAGGCGCTCAATCCTTTTCCACCTCTGCCAACCCCCGGTGGCCTGTGCTTGTTCCCGAACATGGGTTGCCAGTGTGGTGCATGGTAAGGTGCAGTGCCTCAGCCCTCAGTGCTACTGCTCCAGCGAATATTATGGATTTTAGCTATACAGTCTGAACACCATATCTTGAATGGAAGCTGAGCGGTATGGCTTAAGACTTTTGTGGGTGTTCGGGGGGGGTGGAGAGTGCTGTTATGAAAAAATTATATGTGCACTGCAGCATATAAAGAGACAAAGGGAGGTTAGTGCCTGAATGCTCACTAATGTACAGCCATTCAATGTATGCTTTTGTGAGTAATGACTAGAGGGACTTCCTCAAACCATTACTCACAAAAACACACATTCAGGCAGTAATCTCCCTCTGTCTTTTTCTATATGCTGCAGTGCACGTATAATTATTGTTTTTCAGGAACACATCCTCCCACAGATATACATGCTCAAAACAGTGTGGGAACCATTGTGTTTACCTGTTCAAAGTTTATTTCTGATTTAGCATATTATAATATTCTCTGTATGGGAACGGAGGTATGCTTGGAGTGTGTGTGTATGTGTGTTGCCGGGGGGGAGCTACAGGAAAAAAACTGTGGAAATTGGATATCCAAGAGAAATTATAAATACTAATGCGGCACTAAATTATATGGAGAGGCTTCCAGCGTAATGTCAGAGATATATAGTACTTTGCCATAGTAGTATTTATAATTTCATTCCATATTTTGGCACTAGCAAGCCTCAGTGGCATGTTGGTTCTTTTGAATAAACTGTCCTAAAAAAAACTCTGACCCCCTTCTGGAGCACATATGGTCTTGGACATGGGATGGATACATGAAGCTATGTGAAGATGCCCAATTTGCAAGTGCAACTGGTTTCATCAAGTTCCAGGTGTGGATATTTACCCTCCAGTGACCGACCATCCTCCCAGCTACTCCACCTGTACTTCTGATTCACTGGGGGAGGATGGACATTGCATGGAAAATAGCCACACCTGGAACTTGATGAAACCAGGTGCACACTTGCAAGTTGGGCATCACACAGCTTCATGTACCCCTCTCCTGTCCCAACCCATATGTGGTCCAGAAGGGGGGGGCTTCCTCTCTGTAGTCCCTCAGATGCAAGGCAAGTGCCTGGTGTGGGAAAATAACCCACAGCAGCCTTGTGATATCCCAGCCTCAGAGGTGAGTGTGCTGCCTGGCAAGCTGCTGAAACTGCTTTGCTCGTCAGGATGTTTGTGTGTGTGTGTGTGTGTGTGTGTGTGTGTGTGTGTGTGTGTGTGTATATGAGTGTTGGCCTAGAGTACAGCCATACCTCTCAACCTCTCAGCATTAAAAATCATAGTACTGGCCTTCAAAAATCATACCAAAGTGCCAGAATGTGTAGCACTTTCCAATGTTAAACAATGTTATGTCTACAGATAGTGGGACTGGGCCCCATATACTTAGTGATAAGGAATGCTTCTATCAACTTAATTCAATGATTTAATAGTTTGAGTGTCCAGAAATAGTTCAAACATTATGAGGAACATCAGTAAACTTGTGAGGAGCCACGGTAACTTTGAGTGTGAAAATCATAGCGCTATGTAGAATTCATAGCAGTTGAGAGGTATGAGTAGAGCAAGGAATGGTTACTCAGGCCCTGGTATTGTGAAGATTGGGGTAGGGGAGCGTTGGTGAAAAGCAATGCCACGCCAAAGCCCTCCCCTGTGGGCACTGTATGAAATAGCCACACTGAAACAGTATTACATGGTCATAGAATTCCTTTATTTTTGACTAGTTTCAATTTTATGAAAAACAACCTATGCTTGTTACAACCTTTCAAAATGTGTGAAATGGTGTTATTCAGCAAGTTCAGAACTCATTAGTAGATGCTTAACTGCAATCTAGAATTACTTCAGCACAACTGGTAACAAACTATAGTGTAAACTGCTGCTAAACATTCCTTAGGAAAAAAGTGTTAATGTGTGTCTGTCATCTGACACTAGGCTGCTTCATTAAATGTACCTTTTTTAGTGTCTCTAAAACTTCAGCCTTATAGCTGATGTCATAGTGCAGGGCACAGCATTTGACACAGTCCCACACAAAAGATTAATAGTCAAATTAACCAGCCTGGGAGTGGGACCCAGGGTGGTAGCCTGGGTAAAACATTGGCTGGACAACAGGACATAGAAGGTAATTGTAAATGGAGTCCACTCTGAAGAAAGGGGGGTTACTAGTGGGGTACCACAGGGTTCAGTATTAGGTCCAGTCCTTTTTAATGTCTTCATCAGTGACATTGCAGAGGGACTGGAAGGAAAAGTATGCCTTTTTGCAGATGACACAAAGATCTGCAACAGGGTTGATAAACAAGGAGGTGTGGAAAGGATGAAAAGGGACTTGGCAAGGTTGGAGGAATGGTCAGAAGTATGGCAGCTAGGATTCAATGCAAAAGTGTAGAATAATGCACCTGGGAAACAAGAACCCAGGGAAGAATACACAATGGGTGGGAGGTAGTAACAACAACAAAAAGGAAAGGGACCTGGGGTAATCATATCAGATGACCTTAAGGTTGTAAACAATGTGAGAAGGCAGTAGGGAGGGCTGGAGGTATACTGGGATGTATAGGAGAGGCATCAGCAGCAGAAAACAGGAAGTTGTTATCCTCTGTACAGACAGTTGGCGAGACCCCATCTGGAGTACTGTGTCCAGTTCTGGAGACCCCATCTCCGCGAGGACATAGACAGGATAGAGGCAGTCCGGAGGAGGGCAACTAAAATGGTGCAGGGTCTGCAAGAGAAGCCATATGAGGAGAGACTAAAGGAGCTTAATATGTATACCCTTGAGGAAAGAAGGGAGGGGGACATGATAGAAACTTTAAGTACCTCAGTGGAATCAACAAAGTCCAAGAGGGTAGCATCTTTCAGAAAAAGAGACTTGCAAGAACAAGGGACACAATTTAAAGATAGAAGGAGGGCGGTTCAGGGGCGATGTGAGGTATTATTTCACAGAGAGGGTAGTGGATGCATGGAACAAGCCTTCCTGAGAGGTTATGGGGTCTAAAACTGTCGGAGAATTCAAGAATGCATGGGACAGACATAAGGCAATTCTTGTGGGGGTAGGAAGAAATAGGCTGTTGGTTAACTAGGATCTGCGGCCTATCCTGTAGGTAGGGAAATGGGCAGACTAGAAGGGCCTAGCGGTCCTTATCTGCTGTCAAAGTCTATGTTTCTATGTTTCTGTGTTACTTCTGGGTTCCATCCAGGCTTTTGTGACACTGTTGGTGACTTGCTCACTGGGAAAGCAGTGATCTCTTAGACCAAAACTGTAAGTTGAAATTAATTACATTTATGTTGTGTTTTTTTTATTCCATCCTGCAAGATGCTATGCAGTATTTCTCACTGGTTTTGTCTTGTCTTGCTAGGATGGAATCCACACAGAAGAGAAAACAAGTATCTGTCGCCCAGCAGAGGAAGGCAAAACGCGCCCTGCAAGACAGGCAGCACAATTGTCAAAAGTCATGGCCTCTTTTCTAACTCGGTCAGTAAAACAAAAAAAATAATAATTAATTTTTATACATGTGTCTTGTAAAGAGGGATTAATACCTCCCTCTTATGGGTTGCGATACCTCTACCAATACACCCCAACATCCCTCTAGCCTTACCTACTGCTTTAGTGGTCTGCTTGGATGATTTCAGGTCATCTGTGATGATGATGATGCCCAAGTCTCCTTCTCCTCTTGTGATTGCCAGCAACTCCCCTCCCAAACTATAGGTGGCTTCAGGATTTCTCTTCCCTATGTGCATGATCTTGCACTTTTTTGTGTTAAAACCCCATTTGCCACTTTTCAGACCATTTTGCCGGTTTATCCAGCTCTCTTGTCATTCTGCACACCCCATCAGGATCATCTGCTCTGCAGATCTTGGTGTCATCTGCAAACAGACAAACCTTACCCTCCAGTCCATCTGCAATGCCACTGATGAAGATATTGAAAAGGACTGGCCCCAGGACTGATCCCTGAGGTACCCCACTTATGACTTGCACACCTTCCTCCCTCCTGTGTTCATGGTGCTGATCTGTGGGCCCTGCCCTACCTTCTCCTTACATTCATTACGTACTCAGTTGTGCTGCAATTCATATTAACACTGCTGTTTCATTTCAGGCATGTTGAAAAACCTGCACACTATGTGGCACCTGCGGAGTGACCTGAAGGACCACCCTCAACTTGGTAAGTCATTTTTACAGTGTGTGATAGTTTTTTTTTTAGTTTTTTAATGCTGTTGTTCCTCTCTGACATTGCTGTTCTTTTTCCTTTTTGGTTTCATTTTAGGCATGTTATTGGTATCTACTGGAGTGCCACAAGTTGATCTCCGTGGAGAACCAACTGCAGCTCCTGTATGCAGTACACTAACCGTCCCTAGCAAAGCAGTTCCTCTAACTAGAATCTCATCTTTGGCTGAAGAACCTTTCACTTCAGAGAAGAGAAGGAATTGTAACCAGAGCCCCGGCTGTGTGTGATGAAGAACATGCAACTCAGCAGAGCAGTAGCATGGACAGTGTTCCAAGAGGGGAAGATATCCATGCACAGGATGAAAGCGACATTGGGTTCCATGACCACCATACACTGACAGAAGTCCAAAAGAAGACCATCTTAACAAGCCAGTGGCAACAACCATCAAACTTCCAGTTTCCAAAAAGAAATATGAAATTCGGCAGTGGCCAGCAGCAGTATTTACGTTTCAATCCCCAGCTGCTTCAAGAGTACAAATTCACACAATACTCTAAGCATCTGGATGCAGTGTTCTGCGGACCATGCTTTGTTTTCAACTCCTACAAATAAGCAGTCTTGGTATCGATGCCAATGACTGACTGGCCAATGGGAAAAAGATTCTTGAGAGGCACAGCAAGTCGAAAGAACATGGAAATGCCACAGCAGGGGCAGATGCATTTATAAGTGTATGTGATGGAAGACAGGCATCTGCCTATCAGTCTCTTCTGAAGCAGAATCAGAAAATGACCAAACGTACAAGACATGCTCTGCATCGGATTGTGAAAATCCTTCTCCTTTGTGGCAGAAATAATGTAGCACTGAGAGGCAGGCTTCAGACCACTTGGAATTTCAATGCACTTCTGCAGTACACAATGGAGTTGAATATGGTCTTCAAAGAACACCTGGAATTTGCACCACGAAATGCACAGTACACATCAGCACAAATTCAAAATGAGCTGATACGGCTGATGGGTTTTCAGATTCAGAGGAAAATGCTGGCACAAGTAAAAGTGGAAAAATTCTTCAGCTTAATTGCAGACGGGACCACTGACATTTCCATGAAGGAGCAGATAACCCTGGCAGTGCGATATGTTCATCGAAATGGAAATGGAACTGTGGAACTGCGAGAAGATTTTATAGAGTTTGTGGAAGCTTTTGTGATAACTGGGCAAGCACTGGAAGAGCTTTTCTTGAAAAGACTCACTGCTTGGGGCATAGAGAAGGAGTACATGAGGGGCCAAGGCTATTATCGAGGCAGCAACATGAGTGGGCAATTCAGTGGCGTGCAACCCAGAATCCTTGCGGTCATTCCAGAAGCAGTCTGCACTGCCTGCAAAGCTCATAATCTGAACACAGCAATTGTTCATTCCTGTTCAACATGACAGATTGCAAACATGTTTGACACATGCCAAAAAGTAATAGCAGCACTGAAATCCTCTGCCAAACACAGCAATGTGTATTTAACAGAACTAAAGGAACTCATGACCTTGCTATGTGACTGGGAAGATGAGGAAGAAGACAGAAGTACAGCCTTGCCTGCCCCAGGGACTACACGATGGATGATCCAGGCAGATTCACTTCGAAGCTTCAAAGCAAAATATGTTGTGATCATCAGCACCTTGGAGAAAACTGCAGAGTTCGATGATGATGCTGAAAGATTTCTGTTTTCTATTATGAAGTTTGATTTCCTTGTCAGTTTGGTGTGTGTAGAGTCCATACTGGGACTCACAAAACCTCTTTATTTGTACCTGCAATGTGAAGATATCGACTTAATTCAAGCATGTGAAGAAGCAAGTGTTGTGGTGGAGGCGCTGCGAAGCATGAGAGAGGACATCGATACTAGATTTTTTGCACTGTATGCCGAGGTGAAACGTCTGGCAAATTCAGCATTTATTGAAGAATCTATGCCATGGATATGTGGAAGACAAACTCAGAGGAACAACACTGGTGCATCAGATCCACAGGAATACTACAGAAGAAATGTTTTTATTCCTTTCCTGGACCAAGTTATTTCGGAGTTGACAGAGCAACTGCTTGAATGCCACCAATGTTTTCTTGCTCAGTACTTGTTACCAAACAAATTGCATGCTATGGACACTAAGGACATGGTGATGGCTGTGTATAATGCGTACAAGAGTGACTTCTCCAGTCTGGACAGCTTTCAAGCAGAACTGCAGAGATGGAAGGCAAAGTGGGTGCTTGTCCCGAAAGAAGAATGGCCAAACAGCATCCTTGCTACATTGTCTCAGCTAAATCCTGCATTCTACCCAGATATCAACACAACTCTTTGTGTTTTGGCTACAATGCCAGTGAGTGTTTCTACAGCAGAGAGATCATTCAGTGCACGCTGAAGAATTAAGACCTGGCTACGGAACTGTATGGGTGAAGGTAGACTTACTGGTTTAGCACTGCTGCATTTACATCAGGATATCCCAGTCGACGTGGAGCAAGTACTGAAGGATTTTGACCCTTGTAATGATCGTCAGATTAATTTTGTGCCAAGATGACCTCTGCCAATGGCGATGGCTTTTCCTGGTCTGTGCTGTGGTTTCATGCATTGTTTGGTTCTAGTTGTATACATAGCAGATGGAGGATAAATTGATTAGAACTTGTTTTGTTGATGTGGTGGTTTCAGTCATTTTGGGTATGAGTGAGTACATGAATGATTTTGGTTGGTGTGAGAGCTCAACGGGTGTTTATTTTATTTTTTTTTTTTGCGTCTTGGTAGGTATTTGATTCATAGTTAACAGTTAAATTACATGTACTGTACCAAGGTATGGGGCTATTTGATGTGAATGGTTTAGGTGGTTAAGGTGACTGAACCAAAACCAGAGCTCCATCTAGCTTACCCAACCCCTCTCATACTGTTATGTAAATAATTACTGTAATTTTAAGGCAGTGAGCAATGGCAAACTGCTGTGGATATGTTAAATTATGTTGAATGAGTGACTAGTGGTCTGCAGCACATGAATGATTTTTGGTTGGTGTGAGGGCTCAACGGTTGTGTATTTGTTTTTGTGTCTTGGTAAGTATTTGATTTGTAGTTAACAGTTAAATTACATGTACTGTACCAAGGTCTGCGGTATGGGGCTATTTGGTGCTAATGGTTTAGGTGATTAAGGTGACTGAACCAAAACCAGAGCACCATCTAGCTTACCCCAGCCCCCTTATACTGTTATGTACATTGCTGTAATTTTACGGCAGTGAGTAATAGCAAACTGCTGTGGGTGCATTACAGCTTTGCTAAGTAGGTAATTTGGTTACTTTAAGTATGAGTGGACTGCAGCACATGAATAATTTTTGGCTACTTTGGGTATGCGTAAGTAAATGAATTATTTTTGGCTGGCAAGAGTGTTAAGCTTGAGTGAGTGGATAAGGGGTGCACAGGTACTGGCGTGAATGGACCTCTGTGGGACTGGCTACCTTGATGTGGTACAGAGGCTTGTCACAATGCAATATTGTAACCAAAAGCCAGTCTGTTTGTCTGACATTGTTGATGATTGAAAGGCTTTCTTGTGGTACGGGAATGCGAGTATATTTGTCATCTTGCATTTCGTATTTAGAGTATATGGCACAGACTAAATGACGCTCATGTCGTGGTGGACGGGGGTCTAGAAATGGGGGGATAGCAGTGTGGAGCTCTGTGTACAAATTTAAAACCCCTGGCTACACTCCTGTCCTGAAGTGGGATATATTTCTGCGACTTATTTTGCTGCTGAGGCTGAGGAGTTGCCGAAACCATTGTGGATACTGCTATGCTAGGTAATGAAAGTACCTAGTGATCTTTTTTTATTTAACAAGGACTGCAGTGTTTTCCGAAAATGCTGTAAGGGGGTTTTAACAAGTGGAACTTCACGATCTGCTGAGAAACCAGAACAACTAAATAGACAAATAACTAAACAGGGGTGTGTTGCGGGTGTTCATAAGTGAGTGGTTCATGAACACTGAGGATGCTGAGGAGAATACAACTTAGATGCAATTTAGAAAGGGAACTTGGAAATAAAAAGTGTTCTGGTGGGGGGGTTCTGATGCTTTTAGAGGTTACTGCTTGTGTTTTTTTTTTTCGTTTGACCGAGTTTCGTTTTTCTGGGCTATGTACAATTTTTTTTGGGGGGGGGGGTTGATTTATGCCCAGTCCCCACAGGTGATTATTTTACTCCTTTGTGCAGTGTACTAGAGTGTGCCAGAGTGTATTTATGTGATTATTTTAAATTTAAATCTACATATTTTTATTTTATTTTATTTTTCACGCCTTACTGACCATTCTCTGTTGAGACTGGTGCTGGCTGCACACGTGGTTCATGTGCATATAACGCATGTGTGGTATTCCTAAGTCAGATCATCTCACATCACTTGATGGGGAAGCGAGACACAGCCGCAAAGAAGCTAGCATGTTAATACGTTTTTCTTAATTCTAAAATTATAAAGCTTTTTAAGCTTTTCAAGTGCTAATGTGCTTGGTTTAGAACCAATTCGAGCTATGAGTTATGAGTTAATATTTCTGCTTACTTATATGGTGTCAACCTGTTTATGTCCAAGGGTGTTCCCCTACTACTGAAAATGCATATATTTCTAGAGCTGACTCAGTAAGTCACATTCTCTTGATTGTTATGGTGTTTTATGATATCAACTCACCTTACAGTATATTTGATATTTAAGTGGAGGTGATTCTTAGCATATTTTTCCCTAGAGAAGTGTATTTATTTTTTATGATCTTGACCTGTATAGAAATTTTTATTTAGTCATTGACTATCAAATCATTAACAACAGTACCAGCAGTATTTAAATACAATACTCAAGCACTTAGCTATAGTAATTACATACAGTAATTATAGTTAAAGAGCTTGTTTTATTTGATAGGAGTTCTTTTTTATGATGCTAGTATTTTTTTCCCCTTTATTCTTTTATTCCCCCCTCGTGGACTGTGTTTTAGTCCCTTAATTCCTTATTTTTTATTTAGAATTTGGAATATTGTCCTGATATATTCATTTATTTTTTCCCTTTCTTCTAGATCTGATCTGGTTTCTCAACATAGAACCAGAGGCCTTGAAAGTCCTGCGGGACATAAGGGACATAAGGGCTCTATCTTTACCATTATACGTAAGATCTTGCATAGCGGAAGTGTCATAATATTTGAAAACTGGATACTATCATCGGACTATTAGACTGTCATTGGACAATCCAAAGGGCTCAATACTCCTAAGGCTGATAAAGGCTGGAGAAGCTGGATTAGTTTGCATAAAGTTTGCATGAAGTTGAGCCGTTTCATTGACCTTTCTATTTTTTTGGTCCTTAATTGTAATTGGATTCATCTGGACTCAATTACCTTTTCTTTTCAGTGGCAAAAGGCAACTGTTTAATTGCTGAATTTGTGCTGAGTAGTAAAAGAATATTAACAGAACATCAAGTGAAACCACACTCCCTCTCTACACTGGTAGTGTGTGGCGCAGTTTTTTCTATATTTTGTCCTTTCTAACCTAGAAGTGGCTGGAAGAAATAATAACTAATGTGCTTAAAGGAATTTTTGGAATGGTTCACACACTAACTTTTGGTAAAATGATTAACACATGAAGACAGGTTGCAGTCTCAGCTGTTTTAAACAAAGATGATTTTGTTATTGTAGAGAATCCTTGTCACGTCCAAGTTTCATCTCAAATCCCCGTAATTTCAACTGAATGTCCAGATGGTATCATTCAGGAAGAGACTAGGGATCAGGTGGGAAAAGATAAAAGGAAATTGAAGGGTAGAGGAAAGAACAATTCTGTGCATAAACAAGTGGATAAAAAGCAAAAAATAAGAAACCGTCCTGTTGAACAAGAGGCAGTTTATCAAGGGATGAGAAAACAAAATCCCAAGAAATCCTTAAAGGCTAGAAAAAATTTGAAAAAAAGAAGGGTTTAAGTAAGCAGTCAAAAATTAATGACCATTTTGAGCAGATAAAACCACAAATAGTTCAGACTGGAAGCACCAAGTTTGGTCGACAGCAACAATGCCAACCTCCCCCACAGCGACAGCACAATACTGATGCAGGTATTGTGCCGCCTGTTTCAAGGGTTTTTTCTGTGGGGGCCAGAGCCCCCCACACCCCCCATGTGGGGGGCTCTGTCCCTATGCACCCCGGACTTTAGGATTCCAACTCCAGGTCAGAGTTGGTCCAGGAAGGGGGTGGAACACTGGGGGAAGGCGAAACACGGAAAAAGGACCATTACTGCGAATGTCACCATAATGGTCTTTATTCCTGTTTCACCATCGGGGTGTCAATGAAAAGGGGTGCACCAGCTCAGACTGATATAAATCCAGATGCCACCATTTTCTGTTTGAATACCAACAAACATAGTGTGTTGGTTAACAACTTAGAGTAAGACTGCTCTAGGCTTCCTCTACCCCAAAGGTATTTGCCAAAGACTATAACACAGGCTCTATAGAGGAAGATCTTTGTCTCTCTGATATATAGTCACTGTCAAAGCTAATCAATCTGTCTATAATAATAATAATCATAATAATAATTCTATTAATAACAGAAATAAGAGCTGTGGTACAGAGGTATTAATAAAGTTATATTATGATTCTTGGTCAGAGTAATTGAACTTCTCTCCAGGGCCATGCAGCCCAGAAGTTAACCATAATAAACAAAATAAGGATCTGATACACCTAATTCAAGGGAATAACTTCTGATTTACATAACACTCTAATGAGTATAAATAAATTGGATTTGATGAGCCTTAAAGGTAGTGCCCCTAGAGTACAACAGACTTATATGTTAGTAGTGACTGCATCTCATGAAACTTTATATACTTCGTAAGGAATCTGTGAAAATATATTATAGCTGCTCGGTAGTACAGATATAGTTAGGGTTCATGCCAGCATGTAATGTTAAAGGTCAATTTTTGCAGGGTAGCAGGTTTGGCCAGGTTCAACAAATATGCTTTAAATTTTGCAAGCATCATTGGAAGAGATAGGTCTATCGATGTAACAAATTTGGTTTGAATCCCTTGTCTGATTTGTGAGAGGGAGTGCTAAAAAAAAGAGAGTTTTATGGTTTTAGCAGTTTTTTTGTCAACCTGTATCTCACAATCAGCTGTAGCTACAGGCATGACATTTTCAGGGTAGAACCACTTTGGCCTCCCAGATGTGCATTTTGATGGTTTGGTGAAAAAATATTAATCTGTTCAAAAGTTATTCAGTGTTGTTTTACACATTATTTCCAATAGGAAAAATATATGTCCCTGGCAGCATAGTATTCTTTATCTGAGCAGCACAGCAGCATAGGATTGTATGCCAAAGCCTCCTGCTGAAGGGTATAGGTGCAGGTCAGCATCCCCACCCACAAAACGACTGTGAGATACTGAGGAGCCCATTCCCAGTGTCCTAAAATCTGTTTCTTTTACCTAAAAAAAAGAAACAGTCCCCCAACATCATGTTTTTTTAATTCAATGTAGAATTCTGCATCCTGCCATTTTCAATGCAGAATCCTGCATCGAAGTGCATGCTTTCACCGAAATGGGGGTCCCTAATCCCCAGGTCAGCATTTATCCTCTCCTCCACTACTGTGGCACACTGGGAAACCCACCCCCTAGTGTGCCCAAATAATTAAATTAACATTTTTCCAGCACCAGGATGCCGACTCCCAGTGTTGGATGTCTCCCCAGAACCCACTTCCATTTCCGACGGGGGTGCCCAATCCCCCTGTCAGCATTATGAATCCCTCCAACTCATGTGACACACTGGAAGCCCACCCCAGTGTGCTCACATTTACTTTCATTTTCATGATTTTCCTATTAATAAAGAAAAACGTCCCCGATGTCTTTTAAACCTGTCATAAAGAAAACAGTCCCTTGTTGTCTACCCAGTCCCTCCTCTCCATCCCCACCTTCCTTCCCACTAAGCATGTACCTCCCTGTACCCCCCTTACCAGTACTTACCTCTGGAATTTAGGAGCAGTGATCTTCTCTGGACCGGGACACATCTGCACTCTTCAAAGCCCAACCGTAAACGGAGGAATCAAGGTAGGCTCATATTATGGCTCTCAATGGGGTTTTCAACTTAGGATGATATCTCAGCCATTCTTAGGAATTTTTACCCAAATTTTCAACACAGGGTTCTTGGGACCCCACCTTAGGAACACTGTTACTGTCATTTCATTATTCAATCCCAAAAAGTGATTTCGGTGTCACTTTGCAGAATCACCTTTCTGGACTGATTAACAAAATGACAGTACCAGTATTCATGAGGAGAGGTCCCAAAAAGTCCATGTGGAAAATCTGGTTCAAAAATTCCCCAAAATGACTGTGGTATGAGTGTGTGTGGCACAATTTCTAGGTAGATTCATACCTTCACCAATTTTTAATATTTTCACCCCAGATTTTCAACATTGAGATTTTTTCACACCTCCTCATGAATAGTGCAGCTGTTATTTTTTACATCCTGCCCAAAATGTGTTTTCACAGCTCTGGTGCAGAATGGCACCATCACTGTGTGAAATCAACTTTTGGGATATACTAATGAAATCATAGTGCCACTCTTCATTAGGTGGGGTCCCAAAAAGGCCATGTTGAAAATTTGGTGCAAAAATACACAAAAATGCCCGAGTTACGCGCGGTCATTGAAATTTCATGACACACATGCAGTAACGTTTACAAATTTTAATATTTTCATTCCAAATTTTCAACACTGGCAGTTTTTCACACCACCTTATGAACAATACATCTGTCATTTCTCACATCCTGGCCAAAATGTGTTTACACAGCAGTGGCGTGAAATGGCGCAGTTGCTGCTCAAAATCACCTCTTGGGACTGAGTAATGAGATAAAAGTGTCAGAGTTCATGAGGCAGGGTCCCAAAAAGGCCATGTTAAACATCTGCAGCAAAAATACCAAAACAAATTTCACAAAACTAGGATACTATTATACTATCTCAAAAAGTAGGGAAATTAATTAACAAAAACGTTGTTTAAAACAAAGTTAGGGTTCTACACATACTGTAGGTCTTTAACCAAAATGATACAGATCAGGAAATTGGATGTTAGGGTTTACCACTGTTATACCTCTCCTCCACCAAACTCTACCACTGAAACCACACCCCACCCTCCACACACCAACAGGCGTCAGGGTGTGACTTAGGGTCGTGGGTCCCACCCCACCTCATGCATCCCACTCAACCCTACCATCGCAATACCACCTCCACCATCTATACACAACAAGTGTCAGGGTGTGCCTTGGGTCATGGGTCCACCACCCCCTCACCCAACCCCTACCATCACAACACCTTCACCTCACACCAACAAGCATTGGGGTGTACCTTGAGATTGTGGGCCTAACGTTCACCCCATTCCATCTGTAAGGAACCTGTCATGGTACAGTATAGGAGAATATGGCGAGAGTTGGGGCCCATGACCCTAAGGCACACCCTGATGCTTGTTGGTGTGTGTGGTGGGGGTGGTGTTGCGATGAGGTTGGGTGATGTGGGGTGGGGTGGACCCACGACTAAGTCACACCCTGACATTTGGTGTGTGGAGGGAGAGGTGTGTGGTTTTAATGGTAGGGTTTGGTGGGGGAAGGGTATAACAGTTGTAAATCCTAACATCCAATTTCCTGACCTATATCACTTTGGTTGAAGGCCTATGTCTAGAACCCTAACTTTGTTTTAAATGAAGTTTTTGTTAATTATTTATGCAATATTGTGTTGTTTTTAAAATCTTTTGTACTGTAATGATTACTATAAAATGACTTGAACAATAAAACATTACCTACCTACCACTGTGAGGTACTTATAGGACTCTATCATGTCACTTCTCACTCTCCTCTCTTCCAGGGTGTACATCTTGAGAACTCTCAGTCTCTCCTCAAAGGGCTTCTCATGCAACCCCTGTACAATTCTAGCTGCCCTCTTCTGGGCTGCCTCCACCCTATCTATATCCTCTCTGAGGTGCAGCTTCCAAAACTGGACAAAGCACTCCAGATGGGACTCAACAGCAAGTGATACAGTGGCAACACCACCTCCCTCCCCCTGCTGGAGATACCTTCCCTATGAACTCCAGCATCCCACTAGACCTACCCACTGCTTTTTTTACACTGTTATTGCACTTTCTGGTTGTCAGTTATGATAATCTCAAGGTCCCTTTCCTGTTTAGTTACTGTCAGTATCTCCCCCCATCCTATACTCAGCTTTTGGATTCCTCTACCCAGGTGAGTGATTTTGAACATTTTGGCATTGAACACCAACTGCCATGCTCTTGAGAACTTCTCGGGTTTCACATGCTAACGTACTAAAATGCCTGCAGAATAGGCCTAACAGTCTTTCGTGTCTGCTCGTTTGTTCAGCTGCTACCCTGGGAGCTGACCTTGCTGCCCCCTTCACCTTCTCTGACTTCTCCCTTCTCAGTTCCGGATATTCTTGCTGCACTGGATTTTGCTTCCAGAACCCTTCCCCTGTACCTGTCCCACCCCCTCTTGAACCCCTCCACCGTCTCTGCCTCCACCAGCTCCCTGGGCAGTGCATTCCATGGCTCCACCACCCTCTCAGTGAAGTAGCACCTCCTCCTTTCTCCCCTGAATCTTCCCCCCTCCAGCTTCCACCCATGCCCTCTAGTTGTCCCTCTTCTTTCCTTGAAGCACCCTGACTGCTCCTCCCTATTTACCCCTTCATGTACCTGAGGCCTCTATCTTGTCCCCCGGTCCTTCTGTCTTCCAATGTGTACATATTTAGCTCTTTCTTAGAGCCTCCCCATAAGTCTGTCCCCTAAGCCCCAAATCATTTTGGTTGGCCTCTGGACCAGCTCCAGGAGTTTACTGTCCCTCTTTAAGTGTGGCCTCCAAAACTGCATGCAGTACTTGAAGTGTGGCCTCACCAAGCAGTTATACAGAGGGAGTATCACTTCCCTCCTTCTGGAGGTGATCTCCCTAGCGACGCATCCCAGCATCCTGTTGGCCTTGGCTGCTGCCCTCCTACAAGTCTCCGAGTTGTTCATCTTGACATCCACCACCACCACCACCCCCCCCAGGTCTCTCTCAGCCACCGAGACTTGTAGAATTCCCCCCCCCCAGGGTGTACTCTTGGCCTGGGTTTCTGGCTAAGGTACACTACTCTTGCATTTCCTGCATTGAACCTCAACTCCCACTTTCTAGACCATCTTTCCAGAGCCTTCAGGTCCCCTGAGGCCACCCTCCCTCCTCCCATCCACCACCACCCCCAGTTTTGAGTCATCTGCAAAGAGACTCATCTCACTCCTGATACCTGTCCTTATGTCAGAGACGTAGGCGTTGAACAGGACGGGCCCAAGGACTGATCCCTGTGGGACCCCACTAATGACCCTCCTTGGGGATGAGACTATCCCTCCAACTACGACCCTCTGGGTCCAGTCCTGGAGCCAATTGCCTATCCATCTGATCATCTGGTTAACCACCCCCATTTCTCCCAGCTTATCCAACAGGCCTTCATGAGGAACAGAGTCAAATGCCTTGTTGAAGTCTACAAAAAGGATGTCCACCGGTCTACCCATGTCCAAGGCACTCATCACCCGGTCATAGAACTCCACAAGGTTTGTCTGACACGATTTCCCCAGGATAAATCCATGCTGTCTATCTTCCAGGCACCTTGACTTTTCCAGGTCCCCCCCAGCCTCTCCTTGACAATGCCCTCCATCACCTTGCCCACCACCAATGTCAGGCTGACAGACCTGTAGTTCCTTGCCACCTCCCTTGATCCCCCCTTGTGGATAGGCACTATGAGCCACCTTCCAGTCCTGGGGCACCCATCCTGTCCTCAGAGAGATGGTGAAAAGCTCCTCCAGGGGTTTTGCCAGGACATCCGCAAGTTCCTTTAGCACTCTGGGATGTAATTTATCCGGCTCAGGTGCTTTCTCCATCATAAGGGATCTGAGGGCTTCCCTCACTCTCTCTGTTATGATTTCCACCTCCGCTACCTCTTCCCCCAGCTTAGCCTTCCCCCCTCCTGCCAGTGATGCCTCCCCCTCTCCCCAGACCCGCCGATCGATAAGTGTCCCCCCCTCCTCTGTATCACTGTCTCCTCCCATTTATGATGCAGCACCCCCATTTTCCTTGGAGAAAACTGAGGTGAAGTACTCATTTAGTACCTCAGCTGCTCCCCCAGGGTCTTGTGCCCCTCTCTCCCCTGTTTTAATCCTGCTAATCTGCCCCTTCACCTTTCATTTTTCCCCAATGTATCTAAAGAACCCCTTGTTCCCTCTCCTAATTTCCCTGTCCAGGTTCTGCTCCTTCCTTGCCTTAGCCACCTTCACCACCCTAGTGGCCCTTCTAGCCATCAGCTCATACTCCTCTTGCTCCCTTTCCCTCGTTGAGCACTTGAATTGCCTATAGGCTGCCTTCTTTCGCCGCACCACCTCCTGGACCTCCCTGGTCCACCAGCAGGGTTTTTGGGCCCTACCGCATTTTCGTCTTACTCTTGCACAGGTGCTGGTAGCATTCTGCACCCCTCTTCTGAGGATTTCCCACCTACTGTCAGCATCCATGTCTGACCCAGTCACATCCAAATGCTCCTTAAGGATCCTTCCCATTTCCTTAAATTCCGCCCCCCTGAAGTCAGTTACCTCCATCTTTGTGCAGCCTTCTACCCCTCGTAGGTCCAGGCAGAACCAGACCGTGGCATTGTCACTCCCCACCAATGGGTCCCTTATCTCCAGGCCCCCAATCTGGTCACTGTCTGCCAGGACCACATCCAGTACCCACACCTCCCTGGTCAATTTCCCCACCTGCTGAGTTAGGAACGCATCTTGAAAGACATTCAACAACCTCTGTTCCCTGGCCACCGAGGATGTCATACTCTCCCAATCTGTTCCTGGCATATTTAAGTCCCCCAACACCACCACCCTTCCCCTGCTCAATCTGCAGTGTCTCCCAACATCTGCCACTAGATTCTCCTCCAGCTCCTTCACCAGCGCAGGGGGTCTATACATCACTCCTATTTTTACTCTCTTGCCCCCCTTTGTTATCAAGGTGACCCAAATCACCTCCACGGTTCCCTCCGCCTCCTCTACCCCCCATGCCAATGCAGATTTTGACTATTATTGCTACCCTTCCTCACCTTCCCCCCCATGCTTCCTGAACATAGTGTAACCCTCCAGGTTCATGTCCCAGTCATGTCCTGCGGTGGCCCAGACCGCAGTGACCACTGCCACATCCACCGCTCCCTCAGTTAGCATCGCCTGGAGCTCAGGCATTTGATTGCCCAAGCTCCTGGCATTTAGCAGGACTACCTTCCACCCTTTCCCTATACTTCCATTTCCCCTGCTTGTGTTCCCATGAGGATTCCATTTTCCCCTGGCCTGCACTTTACCAGTCGGCCTTTTCCCACATTCCACCAGCTCCCCAGGGGTGGAGACAGAGTCCCTCCTTTATCGGACCCTCCTCAATGGCCTTTTCTCCCATCCCTCCCTCCTTTACAAGTTTAAACCCCACTTTTCACCAATGAACCCCTGTATTTTCAACCTAAGGATTCCCTTCCCCTCCAAATTGAGATGGAGCCTATTTCTAGCATACAGCTCCTTATCCTCCCAGGTCTCCCTCCAATCCCCCATCAACCCATACCCTCTGGCCTCACACCACTCCCTGAGCCACTGGTTTATCTCCCTAATCTTCTTTTTGTGTTTCCCACTAGCCCTTGTCACTGGCAGGATTTCTGAGAAGGAAATCGTGCATCCTATGTCATGACAGACCATGGCAAGCTCCCTGAACCTTGCCTGTATCTCTAGCTCACTATTTCCCTGAATGTCATTTGTACCCAAGTGGACCAGTATGTCTGGGGAACTCCCACAATCCTTTGCCAGCTGATATACCTCGTGCTTGGCCCTGTGCACCATTAGTCCAGGGAAGCATTTTGTTCTAACTGGCCAGGCTTCCCCCTCCCTATCCCATTTGATACCCCTGATCATAGAATCCCCCAGGAGCACTCTGACCACTCCTTTTCCTCCATTTCCCCCCTTCCATGTCCCTCATCCTTTCTACCAGCCCCTCCACCCAGCCGGCTCCTTGTTCCTCCCCCTATCTGGGTGCCACATGCCGCCCCCTCGTTATTTACCCTGGCCACCCCTTCCCCTCTGATCCTATGCCTCTCCTCCTCCTGAGTATCCTTCTGTACCTCGCTAACTCCCCCTCTCACTGCTCATGACTGGTCCTTCTTCCCCATCTGCTAAACTAGCCAGGCTCGTCCTCCCTTCCTTCATGTCTCCGTTCAGCCCCTCCTTGCTTGTCATGCTCCCCTGGCCTAAACCCTCAGCTCTCTTTAGTGTATCCTCCTTGTACTTCTGGTCCTTCTCCTTGCCCTTTCCTTCCAACTGGTCCTTCTCATTGCGCTTTCCTCCCTCTTCCCCCAGCCCCTCCTGCTCTGATCCACTGCTCCCCCCATTTTCCTGCATTCCAGGTTCCTCCCTGTTCCTCCTGCTATCTGGACCCCACCTCCTGCCCCTCACTCCCTTTCCATCTCTAACCACCCCTGTCATGGCTACATCACCCCTTCATCCTCAAGCAGAAGAAGAGAATTGAAGTGGTTACTGAGCATAAGGTCTGATCCACATCCCCACCTTGCTTCCTTCTGTCCAGCCCCAGCCATCTGCCTACTTCCCTGAGAATGTTGTCCCTCTGGCCCCCCTTTGTGAGGGTCCCCAGTTAGCTACCTGTTTCCTTGGTAGTGTCCTCCTTTTGGGCCCCCTCTGCCAGGGTCCCTATGTGACCTCAGAGTATTCTCCTGCACTCCTTTCCTATGCCCCTCCTCCTGGTGCTAGTGCAGCCCCATGGAGATCCTGCCCTCTTCCCCAACCATACCTCCCCCCTTCTCCCAGCTGTCTCCTAATCCCTGCAACCTCCTCCCTAAGCTGTGCCAGCTGGTAGCACACTGGTCAGCTGCTGAACTTCCAAGCCCAGTCCAGTATCATGGCTGCCCCACACCCTGTGCACCCCACCACCATCCCAAAGATGCTGGCCCTAATGACGTGTGGCCCCATCCCCTTCCAAGTAGGTTTCCTTGGGTGAGCCACCAGGTTCCCCACTAGTCCAAGATACACCCTTAATGACTAATCAGGTCACCCACTAATCCTAGATACAGTCCCACAGTAAACCGGTAACCCTGTTATTAAGTGCAGTACAACACAGTAAACTTACAGGTATAAGGGAAGTGAACAACTCCCTAAGCTCCTCTCTCCCAGCCTTTAAATCTAACCCCCAGTGGCTAGAACTACATGAGCTGCACCTGAAGCCTTTTCCTCCAATTGCAGGGCAGGTGTTCCCATATAAATAAGCAGAGCTCTGGGGAGGGAGGTGTGGGGAGGGTGGGATTAGGGCCTACACCCGACTCTCGAGAGAGTGTATCAGCCCTATGTTTGCCCCTCCAAGCCCTGCAACAAAAGAAACAGCCCCAAGCAAATCCCACCAAATAAGTTTTAAATCAGAAGAAATAGGCCTCCACCAGCGCAGCCTGCTACACAGTGAAACATCCAACAAATGAGCCTACATACAGCCACCAAACCAGTTTTCAAACTTCCAGCAGCCCCAAAAATAATACCCTGCTAGCCCCTTAGAAGTAGTAAGAAAGAAAAGAAATAACCTTCTAACCAGTAAAATCCACAGGAAACCCTGTAAAAACAAGAAGAAGCAGCTACTATACTGGAACAGATCTGATCCTGTCCCCTTCTAGTTCCTTCATGATCCTTGCACATTCTCTTCACCCCCTTCTAAGTGTCCACCCTATTACAGAGTTTGGAATTCTCTGCAGAAAGTCACGCCATTCCTTCCAGTTCATCTGCAATGTCACTTATGAAGACAGTGAAGAGGACTGGCCCAAGTACTGAACCCTGTGGCACCCCACTTGTCAATCACCCATTATTTGAGTGATTATCATTAATCCATACCCTCTGCCTGCTATCCATGAACCAGTTTCTAATCCAATTCATTACTTTGGATCCCAGTCCTATGCTGCTTAATTTCTTTAGCAGTTTCCTGTGCAGCACAGTGTTGGTTTTTTTTTTAACCAGGAGATATACGCTAAGCTAAAGGTTTGTTTACAGGTGCAACCTGGGAGCACAAGAAAGTTAAGTGACTTGCTCAGGGTCACACAGTATGCAAGTGGGGGCTGTGGGATTCAAACCCAGGTCTCTAGGTTTGCAGCTCATTGCCTTAAACCACTGCGCTATACTGTCTCCAGTCTTGAAGGCCTTAGTAAAATCCAGATAGACCACATCTACTGCCCTCTTCTAATCTAGTTCTCTGGTCACCCAGTCAAAGAAATCAGTCAGATTTATTCTGGCATTACCTCCCCCCATGAATCCATGCTGCCTGTGGTCTTGCAGCCCATTGCATTCAAGATACTCTACCAGCCTTTCCATTAGAAGGGTTTTCTTTAATTTCCCCAACATTGAAGTGAGACTACCTATAGGTGTTATCCTCTTCCCTGCTGCCACTCTTATGTAGAGGGACAAAGTCTGCTCTTCTCCAGTCCTCCAGAACTATGCTACTTTCCAGTGAACTTTTGAATGAGGCCATCAGGGGAGCTAGCACCACCCTGAATTCCTTTAATACCACAGGATATATTCTGCCTGGTCCCATAGCATTGTCAACCTTTGGAGATGCCAGTCTCTTTTGTACTCATCCCTCTAAAAATAGACTTGTTTCCACATTACCCCCATTGTTCCTGCTACTGCCTGGTGGTCTGTTCCCCATCCCTCCACTGTGAAGCATGAGCCGAAATATCTTTTCAAGATGGCAGCTTTTCCCTGGTTCTCTTCTGTGTAGTCTCCCCTGCCACTCTCATAATCCTCACTATGTTTCCTCTTGCTTTCCCCTTCTTACTTATCTGAAAAAAGTCTATTCCCCATTAAGTACCTCTTCGACTGTCCATTTCTCTATCTGTGTCTTTGCTCCCCTCACTGCCTTTCCTGCTTCCTTCTTTTTACTAGGTATGCCTCCCTGTTCTCCTCCTTCTGCATTTCCTTAATACCTCCTGAATGCCACCTTTTTTTTTTACAACCATGGCCACTTCCCCAGAGAACAATAATGGTCTTTGTTTCCATTTCCATTTACTCACTTAATTCATGCAGAGGCTAATGGTCTTAATTATGCCCTCTCCTTTTCGCCCACAGTGCCGCTACCCCTCTTTTACAATGCCACCCTATGAGGCAGCCTCTGAGTCAGTCACCCATTTATTTCAAATCCACCCTCCTAAAGTCCAGAATCCTCATCTTAATGTGTGTAACCTAATGCCAAGGGCCTTCAGGTCCATTTTTCACAACCGAGGGGCCAAGCCTGGGTTCCCTCAAGTACTGCTACACTGGGTAAATGGGTCTTAGGTGGTACAAACACTGCCTCCACCTGGGGTGGAAATATGGGGTACCTGGATGCTTGCACACCAGGCAATTGTCCCCCAGGAAGGATTTCTGTAGTGCTGACAACTTCAAGGTCTGCTCTGGTCACACTGTTGGAATGGAAGAGAAAGATATTCACTAGCACTCGACATTTCCACAAGATAATTGGTTTCTCATTCTCATTCTTCATCCTCACTGTGACTTGTCTTGCACAAGATGTGACAGGAAATGGAATTACTCCACTCTGGGCCATCAGTCCTTCTGGCAGCCTGTTGTCTGCTGGTGTGTTATTGACAAGAACAGGTCCAGCTGGCTGAAGCTTGAACTGTGGTATACTGACCACACAGCACATTGCATTTGGCAGCAAGATCATTTCCTTGTTGTTGACATGGTGGACCACTCCAAAGGGCTCTTCTAACACCACTGGATTTGGGAAGTCAAATTTCAGGCTCACTCTCTTTACAGTTGCTTGCAGTGGCAGAGTCTGTAGGCATCGTGCTCTTCCTCTCTCTTGGTCCATTTGGACCAGATTCCCAAACATGTCTGCTGTGGTACCAATCAACACTGGAATTCCACCCATGCTCTTGGATTCTGAAAATATCAATGCTATGGCAACAATCCTGTGTGGCACTCCCTTGCCTGCTTCAGGGAGCTTAAATTGTGTGATGCTGTAACCATCACAGGGGTAGCTGGCATTACGTAGGCCCCACAATGCAAGTCATTTCAAAGGCATGAGAGACAGCTGTTTTAAGTGACTGTTGTAGAAAGAATGGTGTATGATGGTAACCTGTGACCTGCTAACGAGTAAAGCTTTCCATGATTTTCCTTCAATGAGGATTGGAATGTTTGCTCATGGGACCCATTACTCCTGAGAGAACTTGCTCCTTCAGGGGGATTTCAGGGTCAATCCATTTTATGGAGCATTGCAACATCAGAGACCCAGGTCACTCCTTTATTGTGCTCTGCTGTTGTTTCCTTACTGTGGAATTTAGCTTTCCCACTTCTGGTTCACAAGCTGTGGATTTGCTGAATGAGTGCAACCTCAGGCTAGGTATCCATCCTGCCCATGTCTGTAACAAAACACATTGTTCCTGGGTCAAGGTGGGTCCTGAGCCCATGCTGAGGAGCAGACAAAATTCTGGGGGCACTTCCTCCACCTTGAGCACTAGGATCCACTTTTGCCCACTGTTTGTGTGTTGTGGCCATTTCTTTTACTTGCTCCACTAGTTCCTTCTTTTGCTGTCTAAGCTCAGTGGCATCCGGCTGAGGTCCTTCAGCAATGGCTTGTTGTGTGAGAAGGGTGGCTTTCTCCATGGACACTTTCAGTAACTCTCTCTCCATTCTACTGTGAGCCTTCTTACACCTCTTTCAGAAACAGGCTGGGTGGTGTGGCTTTCTGGTCCTTTAGCTGAAGCAAGAAGATGGTCATTTGTGAGTGTATGGTCCCTATCAACACTTTCTTGATTCTGGTTCTGTCAGCTTGCTCTGGGTTGATTCAACCATTCTTGACTGTCTGCTGGATAACTTTCCAATCGAATCAGGTAGTCAGACAATTTTTCTCCTTCTTTCTGCATGATGGCTCGCAGCTGGAAAAGCAGGTCACTACCACTCTTTATGGGCACCTAAGTACTCATTAACATAGTCAGATAGTTCTGCAGTGTACAGTTTAGCTGATTAGTGTGCAGAGACTGGATAATGTCCAAAGCATTGCACTGGAGACTTTCAACCACTCCTTTCTTTTTTCATCTTCTGAGCATTTCCATTGTTGAAGCATCTGTATTGCTTGACTCATACAGCTGGAGCAGTTATCCTCCCCATGGGGGTAGGGACAGTACCTGAGTATGTGTGTAATCTTCTGTAGAAGCTGGCATCATAGTGAGATACTGGAACACTTGCCCATCCTTGTACCACCAGTGCCAGATTAGCAGAAGGCAACAGTGATGTTACACTTTCTTTCTATAACAGGTCACTTGCACTCTTGGTAGTCTTTCCTTCTGCACCTAAGGAATGACAGAAATTTCAGTTCAAAATCTATGGGGTCCCTGGGTGAACAATTCAGGGAGGCACTGGGCACAAATGCTTGAAACTCTTGCACCATCTTTCCCTCACTGATCAACAACATTTTGACTTTTTCCACCCAGTTGGCTGGCTGCACTGATGTGGAAGGGGAAATGGAAGGCAGACTACTTTCCTTACCAAACTAGTGCCATAACACTTCCAAATTTCAGGACTGAGTGTGGTGAGCAGTTTGCTCACATCAGTTTCTGAATCACTCTCAATCAAGGCAGTCATGCTGTGGCCAGTGAAGTTGTATCTCACTTTGCATACTTTTAAATTACTCAAACACTACAGTGTCCAATGACTTTAAAATACTTGCTCTATCGGTACCTTCTAGGATTATAAGGACCAGACTTTCCTTTTTCAGGTCTAGGTGCTCACCTCACAACAGTTTTCCAACTTCTTAAGTGCCATGACAACTTTCAAAACTTTTGGTGGGGGGGGGGTGCAAAGTTTTTTTCCCCCACAAAGTCAGTTTTAGGGGAAATACCTGTGGGGTAGAAATCTCAGTTTTGATTGTGATGCATCTGACATCCTGGGGCCCTCAAGATCCGCCTTTCACAGCCTCCCAAGGGGGCCAGCCTGGCTTCTGTAAAGTGGCTCTACACTTAGTATATGGGCCTAATGTGGCAAGGTGCCTCCACCTGAGGTGAAAAGATGAGTACATGGATGCTGATATGCAAGGCTATTACCCCCAGGAAACAGTACATGATCTGCCCACACAGTCTCATCACCAAAACAAGTGAAACAAAATGGCAATAACAACCCCCAAGCCAAGAAATACAATTCAATAAATAAGGAGGGTACAGAAATAACAAGGGGGCGAATAGAAAAGGGGAACAATGGGGTAACAGGAATATTTTAACATTATGCAGTAATGAAGTAAAACACTAACACTGTTTGTGGGCAACAAAGCAGTTTCAAAAATGTGCCAACAGAATCTGCCTACCCTCTTGCAGTCCTCAAACCTCCAATGCAGATGCATCTGTCTTAATTCCTTAAAAAGGCCATTGTCAAGGCTCTTTATATTTTTGGGATTATAGTGGGTACCACACTTGGGACATAGATGCTTCTATCAGGATGGAACTTGGTAGCACGCTTTAAATTGTTGCAGGTAAAACACACTTTAAACTCAACTATTGTAGAACACAAAACTGTAACTTGTCTGAAAAGGGGCCCCTATTTGTAATCCACAGAAGACTGGTGGCCAGGTGGCCTCCACAGATCTTCTGCCTGGGCTTCTCACACTGGCAAAGTCCTGTCCAGGACTTCTCCCTCAATCCAGGTACAGTACAATTTCTCCCCAGTGCAGAGCTGACACCCCAGTGTTCATTCACAGTATGATGCCTCAAACTATGCCTGTGATGTTGCTGCTGAGACAGGCAGGATGGATGCAGTTGCCTCCAGCTGTGATGCAGGCTTCTCCAGGATCACTGGTGAACTCTCACCTGTTTCATATCTCCCTCTCCTTCTCCCTCTCCCTCTCCTCTCTCTCTCTCTCTCTCTCTCTCTCTCTCATATGGCCTGAACAAGACAGTGGCCTTCTCAGGCTGCAGATGCTGCAGGAACTTGTCCCCAGAGGGGAAAGTCTGTGGTGGGGGAAGGAAAACCCCAGCCCCCCTTGTCTTCACTCTGTAGTTTTGTTTAAAACTGTTGTTTTTCTTCACACAAGCAACTCTCACTGGGATCCCAGACCCTTCAAGTTTGCCCAGCCTTCAGTTCCTGTTCAGATACTTGCACACCAGCCCACACTCAAATACAAAGCCACTCATTTGACAGTCTGATTGAACATCCAGGACTGGCCTTAATCCCTGGTGACAGACCCTTTTATACAGTATGAAACTTAACATCTGATTGGTCAGCTCTATTCCAGGACAAACAGTCTTTAGGAAGTTAACCCATCCATGGTGGGCTGCAATCAGATTTTCTTGCTTTGTATGCTCCTGATTGGCAGAAATATGTGGACAAATCATGTACTGACCCCTGACACTTTCCCAGAAGTCTTTGCAGTGGTGGGGAGTACATGGGGCTGCCATTTTTGTTTACATGTAGTTTAGACTTTCCATGCTTGCTGCAGTTTTCCCTTTATTTCCTCAGTGCTGCTGTTATCTTGCCATGGCCCTGCAGTCTGTCCTGGGGCCAAGAAGATAACTGGTGGCTTGGGCATGCAGCCCAGTTCCAAGTCTAGGCTCCATCTCTGGGAGGCAGCCTTTGAGCCACTCTCCCAGCTGGTGCTCATGCACACTTGCACTTTTCTTGTTCCCACTCGCTGCCTTCCCTGGGCCAGGAAATGCTCAATGTGTAGCTAGTGGTGCAATTTAACTTTTATCCTGCCTGTGCTGCCTTTTCTGGAGCCAGGACCCTCTCTAGATGCAACTGAGCAGCTGGCTTTGGGAAATGGAGCTATGGCTCTGATATGTCTCTGCTGGGCATGCACAGCAGCACAACATGGCCCCTGTACCCTGTGCTTCCCAAACAGCTGTTGGCAATGGGATTGGGGAGACATGCCAAATGCACTCAATGGTGCCGCGGTGCCTCACACTACCCAGTCTTGGCCCCCTCAGCAGTCCTGGGGCTAAGATCATGAATATTTTAATCAGCTCCAGCAGTGAAGCTCATGAGGGGCCCTGGCTCAGGTCCGATCAGGGCTTCTGAACATCAAGCCCCACTGCCCTGTTGGTCTCACAGATTATAGTCCTGAGGACCAGAGGTTGAAGGAAGATGAGGGGATACAGTGAAGGCCGAAGGTAAGCCCCAAATTTGAGCAGGGAGGGCTTACATGGCATTTGTCTCTGTTAGTCTTTCTGCTAAATCACATGATGATCAGTACCTGGAAGACTGCCCACTGTGACTTCTGCAGAGCTGTCCCTGTTTGAAATCATCAGGTCCAGCACTGCCTTGTCCTTAGTAGTTTCTATCACTAGCTGCTTGAGAAAAGCACCTTGTAGAAACAGAAACATAGAAGCTATCAGCAGATAAGGACCTCTTGGCCCACCTAGTCTGCCCTTTATTCCCTACCTACTGTGCTACCGTAGACCTTACTCGATCTTCGGTCTTCTCCCCCTCTTGTCTTACTTCTAAGGTCCCCTTGGGTCTATCTAATGCATGCTTGAATTCTGTTACTGTTTTAGCACCCACCACCTCTGCTGGGAGGCTATTACAGGCATCCACCAGCCTCTTCATGAAGAAGTATCACATCCCCTGTAACCCCCACCCTTAGATTCATAGCATGACCCCTTGTCCTGGAGCATCACCCCTTCTATGGAAAATGCTACCTCTCTGTACCTTATTAATACCTGTGAGGTATCTGAACATTTCTATCATATCCCTCCCCAACTCCCCCCCTTTTCCCCATATACTACCTCTTCCCTTAGACCCGCTCTCTACTCCCTCCCCCTCACTGCCTCGATCCACTCTTGCGACAGTGTCATCCTTTCACCAACCTCACCCTCTCCACCTTCTTTCCCCAACTTACCCCCTTCCTTCCTTTCCCCTTGGGCCCATCCTCCCTGCCTTCCCCACTTACCCATCCCACCATCGTTCCTCTTCTCTCAAACTTTACTATATGGCTTTTCCTTTGTTACATATTTGCCCTGCATGCACTTTACTACCCTCTCAATTCAAAGGATCTGCCCCAGGGCATACTCCACATTTGCCTGGTGTTTCTACTTAGTTTAACCTCATGCTACCGACAAAGCCTCTGGCTACTCCTGGTAATTTGAAAACAAATGTTTGTCTGTATCTTTTTTCTCCAAAAATGTGTCTGTATGTTTGTGATCTGATGTGGAACCTTTGTAAATGAGCCTTGGCTCAAAGGTGTTATCTCAAATCTTAATAAATAAATATCCCCCTTCCCCTCCTTTCTTTTAGAGAGTACACATTTAGTTCCTTGAGTCTTTCCTTGCAAGGTTCTTGATGCAGGATCTGCACCATTTTGGTAGCCCTGATTTCTACTGCCTCCACCATATCTATTTCCTTCCAGAGGTGGGGCCTCCAGAATTGGACACAGTACTTGAGGTGGGGTCTTACCAGTGATCTATACAGGGATAATACTACCTCCCTCTTTCTGCTGATGATGCTCCTCCTTATTCACTGAAGCAACCTACTAGCTTTCCCCACTGCCTTATCACATGCTTTGCTACCTTCAGGTCATCAGAAATGATTATCCCAGGTCCTTTTCTTGTTTTGTGTTTTCTAATACTGCCCTGCTCAATTAGTACATTGCCTGTGGGTTTCTGTGCCTCAAGTGCATGATTTTGCCCTTTTCTGCATTGAAACCCAGCTGCCATTCCACTGACCATTCTTCCAGCTTTTATTTATTTATTTATTTATTAGAACATCAGTTTAACAACCTTTGCTCCAGAGGCTCATTTACAAAGGTACCTCGTCACAGTGAGGACAAAACAGTGCAAGAAACAAACATCAAGGCAGACAAAAAATCAGAGTACATTTAGGAATCAGCCAAAAATACCGGCATTTGTCAAACACAGTATACAACAGGCTTACATGTGCTCTTTACAGAGTAGACAATATACAGAAGTTACATGGAGATTGATTCAGTGGGCAGAATAAAGGTGAGGCTGGGTGGAAGACTTCAGAAGAGGAGTGTGGGGAAGATAGTAGCAAGTAAAGGTAGAGCTGGACAGAAGGTCAGAGAGCGGCTCAGTGAGCCTTGTCTGAGAGGATAGGAGGAGGCTTAGAGGCAGGTACAGCTGCGTGTTGAGAGCAGGTGATTTCTAAGACTAATTTTAAAATAAGATAGCGAAGCATCAGTGACTCCGGCAGGAGGGCGTTATACCAACAGGGGGGCTCTGTAGGAGTAAGCCCTTTGACCTTCTTGAGGGTTCTAAGCCCTGGGGTATAACCAGTGCAGTTTTAGCGGGATGTCGGGTATGCACTGTAGGTTTGCACGTGGTGGATAGTGGTTGACAGACCCGTGGGATAGCCCAAGAGTGATTTTTGTTAGGAGGCAGGTTTGGTATTTGAGGCACTCATCAAGGTGAGTAGATTAGCCATGATGTACAGGCGGCAAGTGTGGGTTAGACTAGGACCCCAGTTATGAGCCTGCAGGCCTTGTTTAAGGTGAGGCGGATCTTGTGCAGGGCAGTCTGGTCTGCTGCACCATACACAGGTAGGCATAGTCTACCAGAGATAGAACAGGGGATGTGACTGCAAGTCGGAGGGCATCCGTGGGGAGGCAGTTTTATGATGATAGAGGATACCCAGCCAGTGTTAGAGGCTGAGGCAAGGGCAGAGATGTGGGCATGAAAGAGGGGCAGGGTGAAAGGTTATACCTAGGTATTTATAAGTGAACTAGCTCAATAGGGTGTTTAGAGGTGGAGTGGACTACGAGAGGTTAGTTACTGGATTTATTTTGGGGTGGGCAAAGAGCATGGTTTGGTTTTCTTTAGATTAATTACGAGCCTGTGCTCAGTAAATCAGGCTTGCGTCATTGTAGATTCCTGCAGAGAATCCTGAAGTGAGATGGGATTACGTCGTGGAGGCAAAGAGTACAGCATCATCTGCATAAAGAAGGATTTTACCAGTACATGCACTGGGCAGGGAGTTGAGAAAAAGGGAAAAGAGCAAGGGCCCAAGAATGGAGCCCTGAGGCACTCCGGAGCGGTTAGGGCAGGTGCTGGAAAGTTTCCCGTTGATTTTCACACGTTGTGAGCAGGCCGACAAGTAGCTGGAGCACCAGGAAACAGGTCCAGTGGCAAAGCCTAAGTAACTAAGCCTAAGTGGCTTTTCCGATCTTCCTTCATTCTTTCCACCCAGCTGCTGTGTCCACTCTTTTGCATATTTTTGAGTTATTCACAAGCAGGCATACTTTCCCTTCCAGCTCTTCTGCAATGTTGCTAATAAAGTCATTGAAGAAGACTGAGCCTAGTACTTACCCCGTGGCACCCCACTGGTCACCTTGCCTCCTCCAGAGTGAACCTCATTTACCACCACCCTCTGACTCCCTTTGCTTAGCCAACTTCTTACCCATTTTAATACTTTTGGACCCACTCCTAGGTGCCCAGTTGCTCACCAGTCTTCTACGTGGAATGGTGTCGAAGGCCTTACTGAAATCCAGATAGACTACATCTACCGATCCTCCTTCATCCACTTCCCCAGTCACCCAGTCAAAGAACTCGATCAGATTTGTCTGGCAAGACCTCCCCCCGTGAAACCATGTTGCCTCGAATACTGTAATCCAATAGTTACAAGGTATTTCCCAGTCCTTTCCTTCAGTAGTGATTCCATTACTTTACCCCTTACCAAAGTCAGGTTGACAGGTCTGTCATTTCCTGCCTTCTCCTTATTTACACTTTTGTGTAGTGGACCCACATCTGCCCTACTTCAAACCCCCAGAACCTCCTCTGATTCTAGTGATAGGGTGAACAGAGCTTTGAGAGGTGCAGCTAGCACCTCCTTGAGCTCCCTCAGTATCCTAGGTTGCACCCCGTCAGGTTTCATTGCATTGTCTACTTTAAATTGTGCTAGTTCATTGAGGACTCCCTCCTTTGTAAAAGGTCTAGTGATCACCTCCCTTCCCTTGATGCCCTTGTTCCTTATCTTTGGCCCATCACATACCGCTTGCTCTGTAAATACTGAACAAAAGTATTTGGTCCTCTTCCCGACAAACCCCTTCTTCCCCTTCTAGCCTTATTAACCCTCATTTAGTCTTTCTCTACTTACTTATACAGTATATCTAAGGAAAGTTTCATCCCTTTTTTACTGACCAGGAAATAATCTCCTCCGTTAGTGCCTTTGTGGTCCTAACTGCTCTACTTGCCTCTATTTGTGTCCCCTGGTAACTTACCCATCCTTCTCCTTCTCTGGCCTCTTCTTGTACCTTCTTAATTTCCCTAACTTCCTCCACTACTTTTCTAGAGAACTATAGCAGTTTCTTTTTTCTCTTCCCCTTGTTAACCTGCCTCACACAGAGATTTGTTGCCTTTTTAATGTCCCCCTTTATTTTTGGCCATTGTTCCTCGACTCCCCCCAATTTCCCTATCCCTGCTATGGTGTCCCTGAAGCATTTTCACATTTTTCATTTAAATCAGCCCTCCTGAAGTCCAGGACACTCACGTTAGTGCAGTTTGATTCTAGCCCAGTTTTTATATTGAGCCACACTATATGGTGATCACTGATCCCCAGGTGGCCACCCACTGCGACATCAACAACACTGCCCCTGTTTGTCAGTATCAGGTTCAGTATTTCCCCCCCCCATGATTGAATTCCTTAACTAGTTGCCTAAGGAACATCCCTTGCAGAAAGTCCGGGTTGTTTCTACTTCTGACTTTTGGCACAGCTGGTAGACTCCAATCCATGTCCGGTAGATTGAAATTCCACACTAGCAACATCTCCCCTTTGTGTGCCATTCTCTGGATTGCTTCCTTCACATCTTTTTCAACCTCCCTCTCTCTCTCCTGTGCTGTAGGTCTGTAGATTATTCCTGTGCAAATAGTGGCCCACTCCGTGTCTCCGACATGACCCACATTACCTCAGTTCCTCCCTGCTCTCCCTGTGTTTCCATAGCTTTTATGTTGTCCCTGACACAAAGAGACACTCCTCCTCCTTTTTTACCTACCCTGTCTTTTCTGAACAAAGTAAAACCTGATATGACAACATCCCAGTGCTAGTTTTCATTCCACCAGAACTCTGTAATTGCTACCATGTCCAGGTCAGCATCTGCCATTTTATTTTATTTATTTCTTGGAATTACAATGCCTTTGAGTCAGAGACTCTTGCAAAGGTTCCATGTCAGAAGTGAACAATTATAGCAACAAAAGGACATTTCCAAAGTACAGAGACAATGTTGCTGAAACAGTTACACACATACTAGCTAACAGGAGCAAGAACTGGTTACAGTCAGTGCAATCAGAAAGTAAAATTAAGGCGGTGCTATCAATGATATGACTTTGTCATCAAACAAGGTTGCAAGTGACAAATATCAGCAGAGTGCAGGGCTGTCTGCATATAAAACTGCGAAAGAAAACCTTGGGTTACAGGCAGTTATCGAGTTATATTCAGAATAGCTGTACAGTCAGAGACTGACTTAGTCTGTGTTAAATAGGAGAAATGGGGGGAGGGGATATTGTAGCTAAACCTGAGGCCACAAGTTTCAGGTGGTGTCAGGTGAGCAGCTGAAAGTTTTAGTAGGCAGGAATGAGAGTAGAGACAGAAAGGGAGAGGAAAAGAGGTAACAGAGAAGGTGGTAGTAGAGATGAAATGGGAGGATTAAGTGGCACAATGGAGGTTGAGGAAGGGTAGGTTAGGGGGGAACAGATTAGGTGGGGCAATCACAGCTGCTAAGCTGAATAAGGTGTTGCCAGAGTTTGCTTTTAAACTGACCTAATGTGGGTACATCTAGGACGTCCAAGGGGAGGCTATTTAACCAGTTGGGAGCTCTGTACTTAAAGGCCATTGCGCTTGTGCTGTACAGCAGAGGGGGACATGGTAGGTGAGCTTGGAAGCACTTCTTGTACCACAGAAGTTGGATGCAGGTTTACAGAGATGCTGTGTGGTGGGAGGGGTTATCCCAATGTAGATCTTTTTCACCAGTAGGCAGGTCTGGTAAACAATCCTGCCATTGAGGTACAGTCAATTGGTTTGGGCATACAAGTCACAGATGTGGGTGTGCCTGTGAATGCCTGAGACCAAGTGGCAAGATTTATTAAGTGCAATGCTAATTCTTTTGAGTGAGTTGTCTGTTGCAGACACATAGATGATGAGTTCATAGTCAATTATGGGAAGAATCGAGCTGGTGACTGCTAGACGGAGTGCTTCGGGGGTCATACTGTGCCTGTGTCTGTAAAGGAGCCCTAATCTTGTGTTAACAGCCTTGGAGATAAATTTGACATGCTCATTGTAGGATAACATGCTATCAAGGGTTATCCCTAGTTACTTAAAGTTGTGGATTTGTTCAAGTGGCACATGGTGGCTATTGAGAATGGTTAATTGGGCTGTTTTATACTTTTTATGTGGACTGGTGAGCAGCATCACTTTGGGTTTCTTGTAATTCATTATTAGCTTGTGTTGGGTTAAGCAGGACTCAACCACTACAAAGATGTGTTGTAGATTACTAACAAGGGGGAGTGGTTCCAGCTTACATGAAAAAAAATTATTCAGAGCATACCCTGACCCCCCCAACAGAAGCAAATGTAACAATAAACACATTTTTTCAGCCTGGATTGGCAACTTACTGATTTGATTTCAAAAGGAGTGGGGGTCTCTTGGTATTCACTTCAGGGCCCTGCTGTAGAGTCACCCAGCTACCAACGTTGAGGTAGACCACTCATCAGCTGGGTCCCTACTCTAAACTGCAGCTGCCTCAAATGGCTTACCTTTATAGGGTGCATAAGCCTAAAATTGGCTTAATTAAGACGGGGTCCCCAGCCAACGTGCAGGTAACTGGTGGGGAGCTAGTTAAAAGAGAAAGCAATACTTCTCCATTTACAAACTATATCCAGTATTAACTGCTCACCCTTGCTCATTCACAGACTATACATGGAATTCTAAATGAGGGGTGCTACTGTATATGGCATCGGGGGGCAGGGTGTGCCCTGACTTGTTGTTTACCTTCAGACAATACATACCCATTAACTGAGACCCTCTGGGTTCAATCCTTTGTAACCCTTTACACTAAATGGTTATTTATGTTCATGTTCACCATTTTATCCACAATTGCTCAATGTGACACTATGTGGAAGGCTTTGCTAAAAGCTACCAGTATGACATCCCTAGATCTCTTATTGTCAAGGTGTTTGCTGATCTTTTCATAAAACATACAAGACTGGTGACACAGGAGTGCACAGTAGTAAAGCCATGTTGTTCCATATCAGTGGTAGTAGTATTACTAGTCAGATGTTGTATGATTAGGTCTTTAATGATAGATTCAAGGATTTTGCCTGTACAGACTTCAAATGTATTCGTGCGTAGTTTGATGCATCTTTTTACAAGAAAGGGAAAAGCAAGAAACAACATGGGCATAACTCCAGTCCTTGGGAACCCAGCCACTGTTTAATGTTGTCTCATATTTTTTTGGGGGTATATTATGCTCTGTTTCCTTAACGTTAGTATTCTTCATGTAATGCATTTTGGATGGAGGGCACTATGTGGTTTTAGGTTCTTGATTTTTTTTTCTGAAATTGAGTCTTTGCTAGTTATTATTTTTTTCATATAGATCTCCTTTCACATTTCCAAGAAACTGTGCATTGCCAGAAAATACCAAACAAAAGTAATTGTTAAAGATGTCTGAAATTACTGAAGGTTCAGTAATTAGTGTATTATTTTCTGTAATGCTATTCATTTTTGAACTTGGTTTTGATAAAAAAGAATGAGTGTAGCCATAAAACTTTGTGGCATTGTTTTTATTTGCATTTCTGGCTAATTCCAATTCCTTGATTACTTTGTGTTTTTATTTTTATTTTTTATAGCTCTCTTACATGCATTCTGTTCAGCCTTGATAGTTTCCTATGTTACTGCTGACTTTTCTTTATAATATATGGTGTAGGCTTTATTTTTCCTTTTAATGAGCTGTGTAATATTTTCATTTAGCTATTTGGCTTTAATTCCATGCTATTATATTTTTTGACTTTTTAATGTATGTGTTACAGGATGATATTGTGGTGTCATATATGAATTTCCAGGATTCCTCCAATTTCTTATTCCTAAGAGTTGTACACCAGTTAATATTATTAATTCATGCATTAATGCATTCTACATTGACTGTGTGGCAGGCATAGACCTTTGTACATCCCGTTACATTTTTGTGATGCCTTGTGATGTCAAACATTATGCACAAGTGATTGCTGTTACCTAGTGGATGTGTAGTATAACAATCATGTGTATTAACATTCACAGAGCTACGGGTTGGGAACTTCAATCTGACAGGTGTGGATTGGAGACTTCCATCTGCAGCTTTGGTAAGGAGCAGGGCTATTCTTGACTCACTACAAGGGGATTTTCTCAGGCCCCTAGTCATGGAACTCACTTGGGATGGGGCAGTGCTGAACCTGGTATTTACAAACAGGGGTGGCACTGCAGATATTACAGTGGAAAGTGCCCTAGATCCCAATGATCACTGTATAGTGTGGTTTAAAATTAAGACAGGCGAGGAGGCAAACTACATGAGGGTGAAGACCCTGGACTTTATGAGGGCAAATTTTAAAGAAATGTGAGACTGCCTCATAAACTGCTTGATATGGGGAAATTGCCAAGAAGGGGTAGAGGCCCAGTGAGGAAAAGTAAGGGAGGGAATAAGTAAAGCAACCAACCTCTTCATGAAGGAAGTGAGTAAAAGTAGAAGGAAAAAGAGACATGTATGGTTCTTTAGGTAAATGGTGGTTGTGGTGATGTTAAAAGAGTGGCATTCAGGAGGGAAATATGATAGAGATCTTCTCGTTCCTGAAAAGAATTAACAAGGTAATCTGTGAGGAACTATTTAGCATGAGTAGCAGATCAAGAAACTGTATCATAAGTGGAAATTGATAGGTGGAAGAAATAAAGAGGGATGTGAGAAAATGCTATTTTTACAGAATAGGTGGTGCAGCCATGAAACAATCTGCCAGCTGATCTGGTGGGCACCAAAACCATTAATGGTTACAAACATGGCTGGGACCAAGTGAAGGACACAGTGGTTGTTCATGATGGCAGTGGTAGGGCAGGGAGCATGGTGATCAATAGTGTGGGTTGGAACCATGTATAGACAAGAAGTCATAGGTTTGTTAGGGTTTAAGAAAATGCAGAGGGAGGAAGACTGGGAGGAATAACGTAAGTATTGCAGAGTGAAGCAGGAAAGGCAGTGAGGGGAGCAAAGGCACAGGCAAAAGAAAGGATATCCAAAGTTGTAGGTAAAGGGTTTAAAACTTTCTTCAAATGCATCATTCTGAAGAAAGCAAGGGGAGGGACAGTGAGGGTGAGGAGGGCAGAAGGGGGAGACTGAGCCAAAGAGAGTCAAGATAAAGCAGATATCCTGAACAGGTACTTCTGCTTAGTCTTCACAATGGTGGGAGGGGGGACATATCACCAATGAGCACAAGCATGGGGGGGGGTAGTGGGCACAAATCCATTTCAGAAGAAAGAGTTTTTAAAAGGACTTGCAGCTATGAAAGTGGACAAGGTGATGGGACTGGACAGAATTCACCTAAAGATACTATAGGAACTGAAGGAGATGCTAGTTGCCCCACTGATTGCCCTGTTCAACAGCTTACTTAAAAACGTCATGGTTCTGGAGGACTGGAGGAGAACAAACATGGTCCCGCTCCATAAGAGCAGCTGTAGGGAGGAGGTGCTAGCACTATAGGCCAGTAAGTTTCACATCAGCAGTGGAGAAATTAATGGAAACCATGTTAAATTAAAGGCTGGTACAGCATCCTGAATCTAATGGGCTACATGATGTAAGGCAGCATTGATTCATGAGGGGGGGATGTTGTGTCTGTTGAATCTGATCCATTTCTTTGACTAAGTGACCAGGGGAATAGATCAAGGGTGAGCAGCAGATGTGGCCTGTTTAGACTTTAACAAGGTCTTCAACACTATACAGTACAAAGTCTGAAAAAGAAATTAAGCAGCCTAGGAGTGGGATTCAAAGTGGTGTATTGGGTAAGGAACTGGTTGATGGACAGGCAACAGATGACAATGGTTAATGGCATTCACTCTTAAGAGGCAACAGTGACCAGCAGGGTGCCACAGGGCTCAGAACTGGAACCGTTCCTCTTCCATGTCTTCATAAGTGACATTGCAGTAGAAGTGGAAGATAAGTTATGATGTGTTGCAGATGACACACAATCTGTAACTGGGTGGACATTCAGGAGGGGGTAGAGATACTGCATGGAGACCTTGGGATACTCAAGGAATGTCGAAAGCATGGAAATTGGTATTCAATGACAAAAAGTGAAAAGTGAAAAATCATGCACTTAGGGCATAGGAACCCAGAAAATTAGTGCAGGATGGGGGTGAGGTACTGACAGTCATGAAGCATGAAACAGACCTTGAGATAATCGTACCTGATGGCCTCAAATTGGCAGGGCAGTGTGATAAAACAGTGGGTAGCACCAGTGGAATGCTTGGATGCATAGTTAGAGGTGAAAGAGCATACAAAGGGTAGAGGCAGTCTAGAGGAGGTCAATAAAAAAGTGCAGTGACAGCATCAAAAGACCCACAAAGAGAGACTGAGGAAACACAACATGTACAGCCTTGAAGAGAGGAGAGCAAGAGGTGACATGACAGAGACATTCAAGTGCATCATGGTGGTGAATGAAGTGCAGGAGAGGAGTCACTTTCAAATGATAAACAGCACCAGAACCAGAGGGCATGCAGTGAAGCTTGGGGGGTCAGCTGGATTTGAGGAAGTACAGTAATACTTAAAGAATGGAAGACACCTAGAACAGACTGCCAGTTGAAGTGGTTGAGGCAAAACCAGTTGTGGGCTTCAAGCATTAATGGGATAGACATAGGAAAGTATTACTCAATATTGATAAATGTGCAGGGAGGAGGGGGAGTTTCTAGAGACCAGTTAGGGTCTATGAAACAGACTAGACAGGGACCATCTGAGCAGATTGGGTGGGCCAAGCCATCCATTTCTGCCAAAAAAGTCTGTTTCTATGTTTCTAAACAAAACCAACAGATGACAAGTAGACATATACACAGAGTGCATTGAAGGATGTCAACGTCTTTCACTACAAAAGCTTGTGTCTTTACTGTCATCCTGTTAGGGTCTTTAGCTGGTCATAACATACAGTGTTAGGGTAAATCATTATCCTTATAAAAGTTTCATGTGTGTGTATGTATATATATATATATGATGGGAACCCAGAAGAGAGGTACTGACAGTCATGAGGCAGGAAACAGACCTTGAGATAATCATACCTGAGGACCTCAAATTGGCAGGGCAGTGTGATAAAACAGTGGGTAACTTTTTATTTTTTTTCTCTTTTAGATATTTCCTGAAGAAGACCTAAGGTTGAAACGTAGATTTTTTAACTCTATTTTCTATTTTCAGCGTGCATTTAATATAACCATTTTGTTTTGCTTTTAGACCACATGCTGACGCAGCGACTTGTTTTTGTTTTTTTACAAATTATATATATGTATATATATATATATATATATGAATGTGCTTCTATCAGTAAACAAATCTGAAAATGTTTTTATGTGTATTAGAAAACTCTGAATCTGAAAGACTAATGCATCTGTAAGAAAGGTTAGAAGCTGTCTATAGTTGCTATGAGGAACAACCATCTAAGTGTATATTCCATTACCTTCTCTTACGTTGGATTTATTTTGTACATGCAATACTTTTAACTTTTGCAAAGAGGTTACTCATATTCAGTTCTGACAACTCCCATAATTTTTTTAAAGAGAGAAAAAGAAAGAATTGTCTTGATGTGAAGTGCTTTGGGCATGTCCTTTCAAATCCCCTGTAGGCTCAGGCGTTCTAATTTATTTTCACATGCAAACTCTTTTAATAGATCACTTAAAGCAACACCTATTAGCTGTTTTTCCTCCTAGTCTGATCAATGTGAACTTTAGCAGGAGGTGAATCTACCTGAGTCATATGCTACATGGTAATTACTGTACTAAATTAGGAAGTACTTTGCTCCTCCTGGCCTCTGTCATAATACCAAGTATAAATCACAAAGATGATTTCAGCCAATCCAAGCACTCAGTCACTGTACCTCTTATCCTGCGCGTGGTGTGTTTTCATGGGGAGGAGTGCTAGTAGCGAGCTCTCCCCTTCAGCCCAAGGGGGAAGATGGCAAAATAAAATTCAAAAGACTAAACCTGTTATAAATCACTCAAGCTAAACTTCAGTGATTTTCAGAAAGATAAAAGTGTCTCTGAGGGATTTCTTTTATGATGTAAGAGTCTCCTCTCATGACATTTGGGCAGATAGAACCGCTCAGCTTCCTTTCATGCCCACTTGCCCAAACCTGAAGCTCTGAGTCTCTTATACAGTACCATAAGAGACATCCCTTGGAGGACCTATTAACTTATAAACTCTGATCTAGCCATCCTGTGTCAATCCACTCTGCCTCTTCACTCTTCTCCCTTAAGTCTCTTCTTTGTCATTTTTTTGCTCCTACCTCTTTGATCTCCCCCCCCCCCCCACTCCTATTGCCTGGGCCATTTTGCTATCCCTCTACCCACTATGCCTATAAAGGTAATTTCCCCTTGCCTATGTAAGCTCAATTTTATCTATTGCAAGTACCTGTTGTACTGTTTTTCCTTACAATGTTTATGATTATGCTCCTTTGATGTACTGTTTTACTGTAAATGACTACTATTTTTGTAATGCTGTTAATTTTTTATTTACTTTGCCTCCTCTTGTGCCATCTTCCATAATCCTTACCCAAGGATGCATCTTGAAATGAGTTGTTTTCAGCTCAGTATGTTTTTCATTTAAAATAAATACAGTAAATAAGTCAGATCCAAAAAGAGACAAGGTAATTTTTCAGAAGTATATCAAACAGGATTGATGGTGCTGAGGGTGGCACACCGCAGTACCATCAGGGAGACTTAGGGTCGAAGAGTCATTTATACTCACAGCTCCTATCTGGAACAGCCATGGAAATACTGCAGAGGCTTGGAATCAGGGGGGAGTGGGTTGCTGCTTATCTTACTGCAATGTTCAGTGCTGTACTTCTGAATCATTTAAAATTGCTTTATTTCAATTATTGTAATACTAGTAACAAGTTATATTTTTATATGCAGTGTTATTTGTATAGCTTTAAGTGTAATGGATTTTCTTGCTATATAATGTATGTATGATATTTTCATTACCTGTATCCATTGTACTGTTGCTATATTTGCTATATACTGCCCAAGGTCATGACAAAAAATAGGAAATTTTGTCCTTCTGCAATTAGTCCCGTACCTCCTGCCAGACAATGGGAGTAGTCCAACACCATGGGTTCTATGTAAGCAATAATACTTGACAGGGTGGGCATTATTGGGAAATACCGGGCCACCCAGGGGCATAATGAGGCCAGACGTCACAGGTGGAGGGCCTTATAGCCCCTGGAAGGTCTGTTATTTCCCAATACTTCCCACCCTGGAGGGTATTATTGCACTTAGAAAATGGCTATCTTATTAAGTTTTAATAAAATGCTAAAAGAAGAGAGGAAATAGGCAGAAAAAATGAATAGAATTAGTAGAAAAAATATTATTGATAAAGCAGTCCATATTTTTTAAGGCTGTTCCAGCTGCTGTTGGTCCTCCCCACAAAGGCCATTCTGATCAATTGGCTCTCCCCAACACACACACACACATATCCACCTAATCCACCTAGCAGACTCTCAGCATTCTTTTTAAGTTCTGCCCCATTTTTGCTTTCTGAAATGCAAGTTACCTGTGTGTCGTCAGCTTTTATGGTTGACAACAAGGAGACTGAATTACATGAAAAGATCCTGACCCCCCCCCCCCGAAATTCAAGCAGAGACTATCCCTCTGAAGCCAACAGGTACAACAGAATGCAACAATACCCTTGTGTTGCTAAGTTAAGGACACGGCTTTTCTTTTTTTCTGCAAATAGAGGAGCCACATAATGAAAGTATATGGAGTGGAATGGGTCACTGTGGCAGCTTGTATTTTGCAATGGGCAGCACGCTCGTGCATAAACTGATGGACACACAAGTGAGTGGGATCCCTTGCTTGTACAGTTTTAGGGTGGAAACTGTATGCAGTGCCTTTTTATTAAGAGGCAACTGTACTAAGAAGTGCAGAGGTGACGAGTGTTGGGGGGGTGAAGACCAGTAGCTCTCATTGAGCGAGAGAAAAACATGGCGGGGATTTCAGATTTCACCGGGTGCTTTCAGCCAATGACAAAACAGGCTGGTACCACAGGAGAATGCTACTCGGTGAAGTGGCACTTGGGCTGGTTCTTATTTTTAGCTGGGCATCTATTGAAAAATAAATGCCCAGCTTGGAGCCAGTCTCAGCCAATCAACTTTAAGAATTGATTCTTGCCATTGTCTAGTAGAAAATAGTATCCCCTCCATCCCTGTGAGGATGATAAGATGTGGTCAGGCCTTATACTGGAGGTGAGAGGGATGGAGTGTGGAAATTAGTTCTGGATGTAGGATGATAGCCTTCTGGCACTCTCAGGCCTTGTTACACTTCAGTGCCATGTTACTGGCATTAGGGTTCAGAAGTCACCAGAAAGAGGGCACAGAATGGACAGCTGACCAAGAGTGGAGGCACATAAAACATACAGTAGTATAACAAAAATATATCAATGCGGCGACCCCTCTGTATCTACAATATCCTGTTTTCCCTTTGAAAAACAAGATGAGAGATAGGGGAGACACACCAGGGTGAGACCTGTTTATTTGCAGATGTTATAGTAGGACATGAGTTTACTGAGGAATGAATAAGGGCATGAAAATGTATCTAGAAATGTGAGAGAGGCAGTCTAATATATTGAAACCCCAATTTATCATTAATGGTGCACAATTATTCACATTCACAATGCAAATGAAAAACAAGACAACAAAAGCAGGATATTGAAAGAGAGGGGTATAGAGGGATTATACCTCTGATGAAAGGGATCTCAGAGTGATCATCAGAGGTAGTCTCAAATCTACTGCCCAATGCAGCAAAGCAATTGAAAAAGCTAACAATATAAAACTCCTGATGAAGCTCACAAGAGGGCTAGAGACATGGACAGACATACACTGCTTACCCCCAAAAATTAACAAATAAATGATATAATCATAGTCACATTCAATACGCCTTTTAAGATGTTGCAGGCCAAACTGGCAGTGTTATTTACAGACACTACAACATTTTATTGAGTTACAAGGTTCTATATGGTGCTATTGGTAAACCTCCCTGAAACACTTTTAGAAAGGAAAAAAGACTCGGAGACCTTTTGGTCAATAGTCATTTTGTTCAGGAAACTCAGAAACAACATAATTGTCTACCCCTCCCCCCCAAAAAAAAGAATTATCTTCCGCTGTGATAGATGCAGTGTCTGTTTATTTTCACAACAGACAAAAACCTTTGTGCAGTACATCCTATAACTAAAAATGTGTGAAGTTAAAAAATGTTGCTTTGTGGATTAATTAATGAATTGGCCTCATGTCGTAAAGTAATCTGCCTTGCGAAGTCATGAACTTTACAGAAAAACTGATGACTCCTCGGAATGTGAAGTCCAAACTTCACCAGCCAAGTCTCCAAAAGCCAGCAAAGTTGCAATTTTGCTGGCGACGTTTGGTACAAAGCCCAAGTTTGCAATTAACTTAATGGGATTGGAGAATGGAGGTCACGTGTTGCTGAACAGCCAATAGGGAAGTTACAGACTCACATGTTGCTCAACAGCCTATAGGACGTAGGGTACGTTGTCTCTCTGTGTAGTGTGTGTGAAGTGTGAGTAGCGAAAAGTCTGCAGACTTGTTTCAAAGAAAAAAAGTATTTAAATTCATTGTAAAACAAATTATTTTTTCATCCAGATTGCTCCCAATTGTATTTGGAGGGCCTTTTCTCCAAGATTTGTGTTTATTTTGTTCATTTTGTCTGTAACCTTTTACCTTAAAGTAGTGTTTTCTTTTGGCAGTCTTTGAAGCTGTTGTGAGGGGGAAGGATGTCTGTAAGCAGCAAGGTAGTCCAAAACAATCTAAAGCTTTTTTTTTTTCTAAAATTAGCAGGAGATCTGTGTTAAATTTTTATTTTCTCACTCATTCTTGGTAATTTTTGTTTTTGATTTGTAATTTCTTATTTTTATTTCTTTTTTTCAATTCAAAGTTTATTGGTTTTACAGTACAAAGAACGGATCACACAATTGCAATGTATACTTGAGAGGTTAGTAATAACACTTATTTGTATTTCTGTCATCTGACTGTGTTGTGTAACTTGTGTCTTAGTAACTAATTTTGTTAGTGTGTTTCTGTTGAAGTTTTAAGGGTTTTCTACTTATATTTGCCTTAAAGTCACAGTTTTCTGATATCTCTGTTCTTGTAATCCCTGACCCTGTGCTGTTTAAAAAAAGAAAAGAAAAAGAAAATTGTTTTGTCACTGTTGTTAACCCTTGTCATTGTAATCCCTGTGCTGCTTAAAAAAATTGGCCTGTCACTGTTGTGACCCCTGTTGTTATAATACCACCTATGCTGTTTAAAAATGTGTTCTGCTTCTGTCACTGTTGTTACCCCGTCATTAATCCCCGTGCTATTTTAAAAAAAGAAAACATAGTTCAGTCACTGCTGTTACCCCTTTTGTTGTAATAATCTTCTGTTAAAAAAACTGTCCTGTCACTGTTGCTAGCCCTGTCTTTGTAATACCTGCACTTTTTACAAATGTGTTCTGTTATAGTTGTTAGCCCCTGATGTTGTAATCCCTGTGCTGGTGAAAAAAAAATTGTCCTGTCACTGTTGTTGTAATCCTTGTGGTGTTAAATTGTTCTGTTATATAGTAATTACTCCCTGTAAATCCTGTGTTTAAAATAAAAAAGAATTGGTGTGTCACTGTTTGTTAAACTAGTTGCCCCTGTCATTCTAATCCCTGTTGTGTTTCAAAAAAAATAATTTATATAGTACACAATAATGACTGGGAAGAGAAGCTCAAATAAAGGGAGAGGGGCCGGGGAAGCAGCAAAGAAGGGTTCAAAAGCAATGGGGCAAAATAGTGCTGCACTTAAAAAAAAACAATGTCTGCTGGCGTGTTGGCAGTGTGTTCTGTGGGCTCAGGGCCTGGCATTAGTAAAGGAGTAGTTCACAGCGGTGGAATTAGTGATGCAAAAATGATCTGTGCCACATCTTTGGCAGCCATACTGGTTGCTGATGTCCCCCGGGGGAGTATTTTGAAAGACTGCAACTCAGAATCCCGACATCTAGGATCCCAATTCCCAAGTCCAGTAGCCCAAAACAATGATCACCTGACAGACAACCATCCTTACCACCAAAAGCCCAACACTACAGCTTCCCAGGACACGGAGTTGATTATATTATTTTAGGGGGTGCAGGGGCTAATCTCCCTGTAACAGGGAGTGTGGGGGGCTTAGATCCCCACCAGCCCACAAACATAGCATAAATCCAGTGTTGGGCATTCCATAATTTGGATGGTGGTCCATCAGGCAATAGCCGTGCTGGGATGTCGGGCTCGAGATCCTGGGTGTCGAGATTCTCAGCGTCAGGCTTCTGTCATGTATCCCTGCCAGATGAGAAGGGAAGCAGCAGCAGCAAACAAAAAACTGTTAGTAGAGAAGGAGATTGTTTGTGTCCCTGTAGCTGGTGGTGGTTGTGCTGCTGAGCCTGATATTGTGGATCCAGTGGTTGAGGTAAGAGATGTACTGTAGAAACTGTGGCTCAGACTTCTGATGATGAGAGGGTCAGAAAGCCTGCACACTGTGAGGCTGAGGTGGACAGATCTGTGGAGGAGGAGGAGAGCAGTGGCTGTGCTGTTGATGATGTGTTGGATCCCCTATGGGAGCCTGAAAAGAAAAAGCACAAGGGTTGTGATATAGATGGTGCAGGGGATGTTATATGCAGTAGTGGTCCAACTACCAAAGCCCCCCCCCCAGTATTTTTGAGGTTCTCAAATCAGCACAAAAAACACACATTTCCACCCCTTCCCCTCACCTGTCCCAGTTATGGCACCATGGTAAAATAAGGGGAACAAAATCCCTAGTTTGGGATTTCTATGTGCCTGACCCAGCTGAGGAGCCAGTCACTATCTGTCAGCTGTGTCAAGCATGAGTCAGTAGGGGTAAAAAGTGCATCCACCTAGGTACTAGTTGGCAACACACCCACCTGAAGAACAGGCACCTGTCATGTTGGTGTCAATACCAAAAGGAAGCCAGTGCAAGGAACCCACTCCCTCATCATCATTAGTCAAGACAAACACAAGTGACAGTGCAATAGAACCAGCAGTTGGAGAGGCAGCCCAGGTGAGTGAGGAGGACTACACAGAGGAGGAGGATGAGCCTGTGGGTCTGCCTAATAGTGGGCATAGCAACAGCTGTAGTGGGTTTAGTAGTACTACCCTGTCGAGTCAGAGAAGCACAGTTACAGCATTGCAGAAAACCCCAAAGTCAGCGGTGTCACTCAAGCAGCAGCACATAGCACGCCAGCAATGCTACCACAATCAATCAAGCTGTTTAGTAGCACAGCCCTAAGAAAGATCCAGCTTACACTGTATACCATGTTTGAGTGGCACTCCAAATTCCCTCTGAATCATGTTGCTGTATGTGACCTAAATGCAGCAGCTGTGGAAATGTTGGTTATTGATCTCTTGCCATACTCTTTTGTTGAGAATGCTGGTTTTCAGAGGTTCATGGCCTGTGCCTGTCCCAAATGGCAGATTCTATCCAGAACATAGTTTTCAAAACATGCCATTCCAGAACTTTATGGAACAGTGTCAGAGATGGTAAACCATGCGCTGAAGCATTCAGCAACACCATATATACATCTCAATATGGATATGTGGACCAGTGGCCAAACAGCTGGTAATTCATACTTGTGCATTATGGCACACTGGGCACAGGTACCTGGAGTACTGTGTGACTCTGGATGTAGGAAAAGTTGCACTAAACCCAACTGTGGTGGTAGCAACATTCCAGGCTTTCATCAGCATTAGAGATGTTGTGAAGTTTTACTCTGCCTGCTAATTCCCCGCAAAGTCACCAACTTCACACCTTGAAACATTTCGCAAAATTTCTGGCTATGAAACTTCTCTGGTAAACTTTGAAATCTTTGATTTTTGTTAGTAACTTTAAAGTTAATGAGAAACATGGTTTGTCACATGATTAACTTACTGCAGGTCACATGGGAGACTCCAGGCAGACAGGAAGTGAATGTTTCACTTTCATTTTGGCAGTTGTAGCTGAAGGAGACAGTCTCATAGACAGTCAGAGAGCATCAACAATAACAATATATCTTTACAGTTTAATATTTTCCACCTTTCTGAGTTCTAATCCTTATCTTTCTTTTATTTATTTTCTGCATTTATAAATTTTGTTCGTGTATCCTTTTTTTTTGTAATTTCTCTAGTTGTGTGTGTGTGTTTGTGTTTCTAAGTTTTTCTGACTCTCTTTCTCTCCTTTCCTTTATTTTAAATTTTTTTGGTAATGGAGGGGCAGCATCAGGAGTCCAGAAGAGTGGGGCTGGGGGAGCAGTTTTTTTATTTATTTATTTTCATCTTTTTGGCTGCCCTCACGCTGGAACCCTCTGTCCAGTCACAGACCCCTACCACCTCACCCACACATGGGCCGCTGCACTCCCAATACCCCTTGGCTTCCCCCCCAGGTGGGGACATGGCACCTGGCCCATAGTACCACAAATGATGGGATAGGTCGGGAGTCGGCCTGGGGGCGATAAAGGTGGTGGGGCAGGCATCATCAAGGAGAGGAACGGCTGCATTTTTTCCCCATTGTAAGGGGGGGCAGAAATGTGCAGTGATGACCTACATCCATCCTGCCCCCTGAACATACTAGGGCTGGTCCCTTGCAGTACCCCCGGCCTCCGCCAGGGGTCCGTCATGTGCCGGACACACTCCACACCCTCCTCCCACAGAAGGAGAGCAGTCCGCAGGATGCTTCATCCTTCTGCCCCCTGGCCAGCCCTCCAATGCCAAGGGTCCATTCCCGAACCCAGGTCACCGGCATCATAAGCAGAAATCCAACTGCTGCGCCGATGGGCCAGCAAGGGGCAGCAGTTTATTCACATCAACAGGCGTGCTTTAAACCAAGGCACTACTGCCACCACCCCCCCCCACATAGATCAGGAAAGGACTTCTGCTGATGCAATACAGCAGCATGAACTGGAGCAGCAGGAAGTGCAGCAGCAGAAATCGCAGCAGCCAGAACTGCTGCAGCAGGAACCACAGCAGGAACAGCACCCATAAGGTCCCCCAACCTCCCCCTCATCATCTGCTGCTCCACCCCTCCCACAGCATTCTGTAGTGTGGGCCTTTTTTGATATGGACCCTGCAGATTGGATGGTGGCCATCTGCAAGGTTTATGGGTGCCGTGTGAGGAGGGGGGAAAAAAGGGAGCCACATTAGGACCAGTGGTCAGAGGACGCACCTCCACATCCACCACCTGAATGAGTGGAGTGCCAAGGACCATGAGGTGGTTGCAACACATGGTGGTGGTGATGACAGCCATTGGGGCAATGTTGTGGAGCAGCAGGATGTCAGCCATAGTGCTGCTGCGAGTCAGTGTGGTAGCCGTAGGAAGGACCTCAGCAGTACTCAGCCTGTATCTCCCAGACAGCAGCCTGCACCATCACATTATGGCAATGACCCCATGGCACCTGCCACACAGGGTGATGTGGCAGTTGTATGGGATGAGCTGCACATGCTACAGCAGGATTTCAACAACTTCTGTTAGGAAGTGATGGATTGACTGGATAATTTCATATTCAACCAGGAGAGGATCCTCACTCTCCTAGCCGAGCTGCATGGCAGTGGTAGGCATGACTCAGCTTCTGGCAGTGCTGGTGGGGTGGTCAGAGTGGTTACCAGAAACTGTTTATTTTATGCTTAGTCTTTCTGTAATCTGTCCTTAATTTATCACCCTCTTGTCCCCCTCAATAAAAATAAAAAAAACACCCAAAAAGATAAAAAGTTATAAAAAGTAAAAAAAATATATATTTTTCTGTAGTTTTCATCTTTTCGTTCACTATTCTCTTTTTTAAGTATTGTCTCATTCTTTTGGATGTCCCTTGCCTGTCCCATTCTGTTCTTTCTTTAGTCTTTACACATGATGAACCACTTTCTTTCCTTTTGTTTTTGTTACTGATGCATGTGTATTCCTGCTATACACAAATTTCAAGTATTTGCCACATTAAATAAATTGTTTCCCAATGTTATGTGATTGTGTGTGACTGGTAGTTGTGTGCAATCACCAACCACCCAAAGAAGTGCAAAGTCGCAACAAAAACATGAGCTATTCTCCTGTTAAATTCAACATAAATCTGTTCTAATCAGTTAACATGTTTACTGCATTTGCCAGAAATGTCAAGTTATGTCCCCTGAGAGAAAATTCTTGCCTTCTGTCAAATATTGTTGCTGCACACACCTGAGTAGATGGTGCAAACCGCATATGAAATTTGCAAGAGAACTTAAACATAATTATGGTACTAAGTATTTTTGGGCCTGCCACCCACACACCACAGCCAGCACTTTGCCAGAAATATGAAGCTGTGTCCCCAGAGAGAAACATTCTTCCCTTCAGTCAAATACTGTTGCCACACACACCTGAGAAGGCAGTGCAAAGCAGATGTGTCACTTGCAAGAGAACTTAAACATATTTTTTGTACTAAGCATTTTTGGGCCTACCACCCCACCACCACCAGTCAACACTTTGCCAGAAATGTGAAGTTGTGTCCCAAGAGAGAAAAATATCAAGTGGCTGTGTGTTTTACCTTAAGAATGGAGTAAATAGCTTAAGGAGAGGGTGCTTTGCTGCTGCTGCTGCTGTGTGCTGCTGTTGTTCTGGAATTGGAGAAATGCCCTCTTGCTCATTGTGGATTAATTGTATTGTTAAACATTGCCTTTTCCATTCTTCCTTACAGGTATTCCTTGTGTCTGTATTTTTCCAATGATGGGCTTGATTCACCAAGTAAATGATGGTGACTGAGTGACCCCTGGCAGGGGTATATGCTGACTTCCAGCTTCCCTTAAGCTTGATCCCTGGTATTGCACGCACCTTTCAAGGTGATAATGTTTTTTGTTTTCCTTTTCTGGAGGTGTGGGTATTTTCACTGGCAATTGTGCCAGAATGAATACTCAATATTTGCTGTTGCTGTTGTTCTAATTTCAAGAGCAGTATTTTCCAGACCATGTTTGGGCTGCAAATACTTGACTTAACTGAGAAGATGGAGATGGCTTGCTTGCAGCAGGATCTCTTCAAGAGCCATTTAATTCAAATTTCAGTTAGCACCTGTGAAGAAAATAAAGGATTTTTGTAAAGGAAAGGAAAGGAAAGGAAAGGAAAGGAAAGACATTAAATCATAACACTTACTGTCAATGTGCTACTGCTGACTGTGCAATGCTGTATTTTTGCTGTCCATGTATATTGGAAAAAACAAATCCTGCATGAAGAAGAAATTACATGAAAACATTTTAATGTCACACTCAGTCTCATGGTCCGATTTTCTTCCTCTGGTAGGCTGATAGAAGGACTGCAGTTTCTGAAAAACAGTGTAGGTGTCTTACTGTATCATCACATCAGATGAAGAAAGTCCTTGCTGCAATGTGGTTTCACATGACAAGGTCTTGCCATCTTCAGTCAGTCGCTGGATATAGCCTGTAGGACCATCACTTCCTTGGGCTAACAGTTGCAGTGTTGTGGAATGCTGTATGATAATTCTGCTGAGGAGTACCAAGATGAATCTGGCAAGAGGAGTTTTGAGGAGGTACAGGAGGTGGTTCCGTTTATCACGTTGGTGGCAATGACTTATCACTACTATGGTTGTGGAAGTGGCAACCAATGCTGTTTCATACTTGCTGTGAGGAGGGGGACATAGCTGAAGCAGCACAGGGAGTACAGAGGAGGGAGAGGAGGTGGTTCTCTTTATCACATTTGGGTAACTGCTGCATGCTGCCTGTGCCTTACATGTATTGTACATTCATTATCCTGATGAATCGCTATGCTAGTAGATACCACTGTGGTGGTGGAAGTGATGTGTCATGCTGTTTCTGCCTGTGTTAGAGGATCCAAGGTGACTACACACATGAGACGATAGAAGGAGGAAGAGAAGATTGAGATGGTGAGGGCACTGCTGCACAGCCGTGGTGTGTTTTGCTGGCTAGAGTGGGTGTTCATTATAAGTGGCATAGTGCATTGTTTACTGGTGTTCCATTTGACACAGTTAAAAAACATCGCTAATTAATAGTTGTGGACTTGAATCTCAACACTGAATGTGAACATTATATTTGTTATTAATATGACATCCGGTATTAGATGGTTGAGGATGAGTGGGAAGGGAGAAGGAGAAAATAAATTAGAGTTTGTTATTCTTCCACATCATCCTTGAAGCATCCCTCACAGTCTTCAAGACTAAAATTGTCACCATAGGGGAACTTCCTCTCCATCACTGCTTCATCCACTTCAGTGCTGTGAGACGATGATGACGTACATCCCGGTCTGCCAAAAACACTTTCCTCATCATTATCACTGTCAAGCGGTGGTGTGACAAGGGTCATTACTCTTCTTGATGGAATGTGACCCTCATTCATTTTGATGAATATCAGCATGCCAACATTTTTGGGAGAGAGATTGGTGCACCTGTCATGCACAATGGCACCCACTGAATTGAACACTCACTCAATGCTGACACTGGAGGATCAGCTATTTCAGGGCAACCACGGTCAGTGCTGGCCAGTGATTGACCTTAGTGCCCCAGTATGGCAGTGGATCATCTCCAATGGTGAGGTTCTTTGTTTCTGCAAAATATGCATCTTTCATGCATTTTGCCACTCAAAGATGTGCAGCATGATCATCCTCCTTCTCCGCATCCTCCTCCTCAGTTTCCTCCATGTCTGCAACTCCCACCAGACTGAAGGCAGCCCAAATGGGATTCAGCATAGATTCCTTTAACTTGCATAGTTTTTATGCAGTTTGACATCCTGGGGTAATGAGTAGGTGGAAGGAACACCGGCTCAATGTGCTTGTGGCTTTGACTCCTATGCCCATAGTAGCAACTGAGCACCACTTACCCTCTGTGTGAGTAGTTCTGTCAGTCTCTGTAACTCCTGTGCCCACCTTGTAATATGGCTGCCAGCCCATGTTTATAATGTGGATCAATCATTGTGGCAATCCCAAACTCCTCAAGCTGTAGAATATACTTTATGTGGGTGCTGGAGTCTAATGTGGATAGCATGTGTTTCATCAGTATGCAAATTGCTCTCTCACCTCCTGCCTCCAGCTGTTGCTGCATGTTCAGCAGTGTCTGCTTCAGCACCCATAGCAGAAGGATGGACTCACTGATGCAGGCTGTGTCCCCATTTACTGCCTGAGTTACATGCTCAAAGGGCCTTAGAATTGAGATGAGCCCATCCATCAGGCACCACTGCTCTGTTGTGGGACACATGAATGCCCCACTGATGTCAAGACTTGCATGAAGTAGCAGACACTCAGAAATTGCTTTGTACTGCTGGTGTAGATGCTCCACCATGTACATGATGGAGTTCCACCGGGTGACAACGTCAAGTATTAACTGATGCTGAAGTAGCTTATTCTTTACCTGCAGAGCACATAGATGGTCATGCGCTTTTGCTGAACTTGCAAGGTGGGCACAGACGATCGGGCCACAGTCAAAACTTCTTTTATATCTGGATGGTTGATGAAGGTCTGCACAACAAGGTTAAGGCAGTGTGCCATGCATGCACCCTAACAAACAACTCATCACTGATGCATTTCTGCACATTTGATCCATTATCACAGACGATGAATCTAGCTTTCAGTGCATGGGGATGAAGCCACTCATCAATCTCTATTAGTACCACTTCCAGCATCTTTTCTCCAGTGTGTGACCCAGGGATACTCTTCATGGTCAGTGTCACATGCTGCCTAACACCACGCATGTTGCTACCACCAGAGTTTGTTTTACTGCAATTCTTGCCTCTCCCCCAATCAGCCGTTATCCCAAGTACCTTTGCCCAGTGTGCTGTAGTGCACAGGTAAGAGCTACTGGCTGTTTTCCCTCTGATCCACATGTCCATGCTCAGATGTACATACTGTGCAGAGGAATGCTGCAGGGCATGATGTACCATGTCATATACATCACTGTACAGTTCCGGGATGGCACGCATTGAAAAGTATGTATGTGATGGCACCAGCCATTTAGGCAATGCACAGGCCATGAACCACCTAAATCCCTCATTCTCGACAAATGAGTATGGCAACAAATCTAGAGCAAGCATTTCTGCACATGCTGCATTCAACTCCCATGCTGTACCATGATTAGGTGTGAATTTAGTTTGCTGATCAAAAATGGAATGCGACATTGGCTGAACTTTTTTTGATATTGGTGGTGGTAATGCACCTGGTGGTGAGCCAAACAGCTTGCCCCATCATTGTTCCATTAATGGGGTGCTTCTTGACTGGGGATTTTCCAATGGTACTCACAGATGCTGCACAATACACCTCAGTGCCTGTTTTGTTTTTCATGACTGGGGTAGCAATCACACTTTGACTTGGAATGGTAGTCTTGCTGCTAGGACCACTACTTGGCCCACTTCCAAAATCCTTCTCATCCAGTACCACATACATGTCCTCCCCCTCACCTGCACCTCCATCTCCTTCATGTAGTGCTGGGTGTATTTGGCTTCCATTGCTCACTGATTTGGATGGACCAGAAGAAAAAATTACTCATCTTAGTAATGTTGTTTCTTCTAATGGAGTCTTGCTATATTATGACAGTGGCAGTTTGTCCCACCACTAGAACTGCTCCGGAGGTGAAATGGTTAATACCATTCCAAAATAGAACTTTGAGCACGAGCCTAAGAAGCAGTTCTATCTGTGTAATTTCAAACCTGAACTGTCAGATCTTCATGAGCAAAAACTCACTAAGGTCTGTGTGGAAGCTGTAACCTACACTAGCCAAATGGCTACCTAAATATTAACAACCATTGCTGGTCCCAACACCCAAGACTCAAGTCAGGGACCAGAACTACTAACACAATTCTAACAACATGAGAATAAAACAACAGTATAATAAACACACACACCCCAAACTCCCAAAGGGGAGAAAGCTAAAGGGCATAAAATAGTGCCCACACTAAGTTGCCGCACCCCACCCAAGTCGAAGTTCTGAGAGGGCAGGTTGGGAGGTCATAATAGCAAGACTCCATTAGAAGAAACAACATTACTAAGGTGAGTAATTTTTTCTTCAAACAACATGAAATCTTGCTATATTATGACAGTAGCAGACTACACAGCAGTACCTCCATGGAGGAGGGCAGAACCTACTTGGGGAATAGGCTCTGAAGAACAGCTGTGCCAAACCGAGCATCTCTCCTGGCCTGGACATCCAGGGAGTAATGCTTGGTAAAAGTGTACCTGTTTTCAAGTAGCAGCCTGGCATATCTCTAATATAGGGATGTCTCTGGCAGCAGCTAGAGACGCAGCTGTATCCCTGGTAGAATGAGCCCTCAAGCCAGAGGGGGGATCTCTGCCCAGTTTCTGATAACAAAATTGGATACAAGAGACAATCCACCTGGCAATTGATCTCTTAGTGGCAGGTTTGCCTTTCCCAATTTCACCATAGGTAAGGAAAAGTTGGAGGGATTCGAACCTGTGACCTTTGGTACGGTCTATATAGTAACTAAGAGCTCTCTTAACATCCAGGCTGTGCAACCTCCTCTCACCAGAAGAGGAGTGATCAGTGAAAAATACTGGAAGGGAGATAGATTGGTTAAGATGGAAATCTGAAACCACCTTAGGTAAAAACTTCCTATTAGTCCTAAGGACTATCTTATCCCTGTGGAAAGAAATAAAGTCAGTTTCCACTGACAAGGCTTGCAACTCACTTATGCATCTAGCAGAAGTGATAGCCACCAGAAAAACAGTTTTCCAAGTTAGATACTTAAGCTCTGCAGAAAACAGAGGTTCAAAAGGGGGTTGCATTAACTGGGCAATACAAACATTAAGGTCTCAGGCAGGGGCCAGTTCCTGAAAGGGTGGATTAGTGTGGAGTAATCCCTTAAAAAACTTGGAAAACACAGGGTGAGTGGAAAGAGGGGATGACTTTCCTGCTGATACAAAAGCAGATACAGCTGCCAAATGGACTCTCAGGGTAGCTGGTCTGAGACCCAAGGAATTAAGATGGACCATGTAATCTAATACAATGGGCAAATCAGCAGATTCTGGGAAATATTTTTCCAGCACACCAAATGGAAAACCTTTTCCATTTAGAACTATAAGTAGCTCTAGTGAAAGGCTTTCTGGAAGCCTTTAGGATTTCAAGAACACCTTGAGAGGGTATAAATCAGCAAACTCTAACTCCTCAAGAGCCAGGCATTGAGGTTGAGGGATTTGAGGTCCGGATACCAAACCCTTCCTGGGCACAAGTTAACAGGTTGTGAATCCTGGGGAGGCAAAGGGAAGATGGATTGTCAGTGACAGAAGGAGGGGTACCAGGCTGTGTGGCTCAATCTGGGGCAATCAGAATCACCTGCAAGGCTGAGATCTGATTTTGACTAATACTTTGAATAGAGAGGGAAGGAGGGAAGCATAAAGAAACTTCCTCCCAATCCAGGAGAAGGGCATCCAGGGGACTGAGCCCAACACTGGAGGCCTGCAACAGAACAGAGGAAGTTTGTGATTGTCTGGGGCTGCAAAAGATCTATGTGAGGGTGCCCCATCTGGCAAAGACTATCCTCAGCACTTGAGATCCAGGGACCATTCTGTGATGGCCCTGGGAAATCCTGCTGAGAGCATCTGCTAGGACATTGTCCTTCCCTGGAAGATGAACTGCATGAGGGAAGTGTTCAGGAATAGGCCAGAGACCACAACTTCATTGCCCTCGTGCACAAGGCCAAGACCGAGTGCCCCCTTGTTTGTTGATGTACCACATTGTTGTGGTGTTGTCTGTTCTGACTTGTATCACCTTGTTGTGGACAGATGCAGAAAATGCTTGAAGAGCTAAAAAGACAGCTCTGAGTTCCAGCAAATTGATGTGGAGCAGAGATTCCCAGGGGAACCACACTCCCTGAGTGGAAAGGTCGCCCATGTGGGCTCCCCAACCCAGAAGGGAAGCATCTGTAGTGAGAGTCAAATTGTGAGCAGGGGGAATGAAGGGGACCCCCAATCTTAAATTGCTCTGATCCTGCCACCACTGGAGGGCCTGGATCAAGGTTCGAGTCACTGGGACCAACTTGGAAAGGGGGTCTCTTCTCTGAGACCAATAGGTTCTCAAGTGAAACTGAATGTCTCTCATCTGAAATCTTGCTCCCTGCACAACAGCTGTGGATGCAGCCATGTGTCCCAGGAGCTGCAGAAAGTGTCTTGCTGGTCGAGAGACCTGCAGGGTGAAGGAGGAGGCCAGAGTCACTAAATTCGTCACCCTTTCTAAGGGAAGAAAAGCTCTGGCTAGCTTTGTGTCCAACTCTGCCCCTATAAAGGTGAGTACCTGGACTGGTTCCAGAACCAACTTTGGTAGATTTAGCAGAAAGCCCAGGGAGGTGAGAAGCTGCTGGGTAACTTGCAGGTGAGATTTTACCTGTTCTGGGGACTGGCCTACAATGAGCCAATCATCTAGCTAGGAAAAACAGCAATCCTTGCCTCCTTAAGTGAGCCACTGCCACTGCTAGACACTTTGTGAATACCCTTGGGGCAGAGGTAAGGCCGAGGGCATTGCTCTGAACTGGTAATGACCTGAAGGTAGTTCGAATCTGAGGTACTTTCAGTGGGAGCTTCTGATTAGGACGTGAAAATAGGCATCCTTGAGGTCCAGGGAGGCTAACCAGTCCCCTGGCCTTAGGGAGGGTAAAATCATTGCCAGAGTTACCATTTTGAACTTTGGTTTCAAAAGATGCTTGTTCAGATATCTGAGGTCTAATATGGGCTGCCATTCTCCTGTCTTTTTTGGGGTAAGGAAGTATCTGGAATACAGACCCCTGCCCTGGTGCAGGGGAGGAACCCTTTCCACTGCTCTGAGAGCCAACAGGGTTGAGACCTCTGCTTCCAGAGCAAAGGTCTCTGAAGCACTTGCAGTAAAAGTCTGGTTCTCAACTTGGGAAACTTTTGAAACTGAGAACCAGACCTGGCTTACTACTTCCAGAACCCACTTGTCTGAGGTTAAAGAAGCCCAGTTCTGACTGAAGTAAGCCAGCCTGCCCCCTACCGGTAAAGGAGAATCAGCCCTGGGCACCCCATCAGGGTGCCTGCTTAGCAGGAGCTTTAGGCTGAGGGGTGGGAGCAGGCCTGCCCACCCCTCATCTGCCTCTGCCTCTGAAGAAGCCCCTCTGAGCATAGGCAGAGGAGGCCTGAGTCTGGTAAAAAGGCCTGTGAAAAGGCCTACCCCTACCCCTGGGGATATACCTCTGAGGAGTGGCTTGCTGCTCCTTAGCTTGGGCACTTTTGTAAGTAGTCCTATATTCATCCATCTTTTTCATGTAATTCTCTGTCTGCTCCCCAAACAGAGAATTTCCCACCACAGGAAAAATCCATAGCCTTAGTCTGGGTATCCTGTGACAGACTAGTACACCTGAGCCAGGCCAACCCATGAAAAGCTACAGATGTGGCCATGACCCTAGAGGAAACATCATTAACATCCACAGCAGCATGAAACTGTACCTTAGAAGCCTCAATGCCATCAGCAGCCACCTGTTCTAGTTCGCTAGCCAGCTGGCCATGGGCTTGTTGGCTAATTCCATAACAGTATCCCATCTAGATTTCTGATACCTAGCTACATAAGCCATATAATTTGCTTTGCCTGAGTCCCAGAGAGGCTGCCATATACTGTTTTTTTCGCCATGGCATCAATCTTCCTGAATCCTTGTCAGGAGGATGTGAAGCCAGGGGATATTAGTTTATCACAGGCTGCAGCCTGAACTACCCCAACATGACTGCATTGCTGAGAAAGGAATTCTGTATCAGGACGTGACAATGTGTACCTTCTGTCCATCTTTTATCTACAGGAGGCACAGAATTAGGAGCTTTTAAATTTTTATTGTTTGCTTCCTAAAAGACTTATGCAAAGGAATAGACAATCTCCTAGACTCTGGAATATCCATCATTTCTACAAAATCAGGCTCCTCTTGCTCATCCACAGCTTCTTCCAAGGGAAGCTGGAGGGTTTCAGCAACTTTTTTGTAAAACATAAAATGAGATGGGGACTCAGATAGCATAGGGGGAGATTCTAGAGGTCTGTCTGGGGAAATGTCCGGTTCAATGGGCACACCCAGACCTTCCCAACCACATTCATACTGTTCATAATCATCCTCCCCCTCCTCTGGTTCATAAAATTCCTCAACATCATATTCCTGAACCACTGGAACCGGACGAACCGACCTTTTGCCAGATAGTGGCGGTTCGGATGGAACCTGAGACAGTGACTGGACAATTTGTATGGCTTTTGCTATCTCTGCAGCAGTTGGAGAAGGGTTTTGGACTCAAACCTGCTGACTTTCTTGTTTCTTTACTGGAATTGGTTCCTCAGAACCAGCTTTTCTTTTGCCGAGGAAGTCTGCCCTGGTCAGAAGGCACTCCTCCGTTCGGTTGGCACAGAACCGGCTGGCCATCTGGGTCAGCTGGACTTTTGTTCTCATTCCCTGAGCCTGCCCAATCTCTTTTCCAGGGTGGCTGCAGGAAATTCTTCATATCTGGCAGTCTGACTGAGGTGGTCAAACCTCAGACATAGACATTGAGGTGTGTGGGTCAGCCTTGGCAAAGACTTCCTACAGACATCACAGTGTTGAAACCCAGTGGGCCCGGTTTTTCTTTTGGTTTTCAGACATAATGCCAGCCTAACCAGAAAAACTTTCCTTTAAACGGCAATGCCAGGCAAGACACCCTTATCGGTTCCTAACCGTGTCACGGGTATTGGAAAAAACCATAATAAAATCCGTTTTTTTAGAACCGATAAGAACCGGGAACCGCACTCTAAAATGTTAAACTTTAAAGTAAATAAGTTTTAAACCTAGCTGATCGGTTCAAAACCGAACCGATAAACTTACAAGTTCCACACAGACAAAACCTTTAATTTACTTACGATTACCACAGACAGAGCTTGAACCAAACGGTTTTGCGGTTAAAATAAAACTATTCTCGGTTGAATCGAACCCAGAAAACACTGTTTAAACCGAGAAATGAACCGAGCAGTAGGAGAAATCTCCGGAGCGACTGTTCACTGAGGCGGAGTAAAGAATCTGATAGTTCAGGTTTGAAATTACACAGATAGAGCTGCTTCTTAGAGCTTGTGCTCAAAGTTCTATTTTGGAATGGTATTAACCATTTCACCTCCGGAGCAGTTCTAGTGGTAGGACAAACTGCTACTGTCATAATATAGCAAGACTTCATGTTGTTTGAACCACTGGTGCTGGTTGCCTTCTGGTGTTGACACCACTGAATCAGGTGCCTATTTTTGAGGTGTATATGTTGCCCACCTGTGCCAAGGTGACTACCCTTCTAACCCTTACTTACTCGGGTTTGAGACAGTTGGTAAATTGCCACTGTCTCATCAGATGAGTCCAGTACATAATAATCCCACCCTAGGGATTTATGGGGCCTTGTATTTACCTGGTGCCAAGATGACTGGGATAGCAAATGAGAAGATTTGCTTTTTGTTACGTTGCGGTGTGACTGGAAAAATGGAAAATGAGAGAAACAGTGCTAGGAGGGTCCTTTTCCATGGTGGTTATAGCAGTTAAGCCAACAGGAAAGACATGTTCTGCAACACCCTGTTTTGGCCTTTTCTTTTCAGGTTCCCATGAGGGATCTGTGTCATCTGACATGTCATCCACATCATAGTTTGGAAAAAAACTGGCATTCTCATCATCCTCTGCAGGTCTGTCCTCCTCAGTAGCAACAAGCTCTGTGACAGGCACAGTCACCTTCTTTTCATGACTGGCATTCTCATGTTGCTCCACATGTACCACCTTACCCTCTGCCACTGGACACACATTATCTGGCTCTGTCTATGACCCACCATCACCAACAACACCACTTTCAAACTGCACTTCAAAACCAGCCACCTTCAGGCCCACTGTTGTTTGTTTGGTGCTTGTGCTGCTGTTTCCTGTCACTGTGTCACTTGACACTGACACATCCGTCATCATGTCTGCCACAGATTTGGCAGAGAAAAACTAAGAGACAGGAAAGCCAACACCAGGGCAACATACATTGCTACTACTGCTACTGCCTGCCACAGAGTCATTTGAATGCTGTCCCTCTGCCCTCACTGACACATTTTTTGTTCTTGCACCGCTATTAGGGATCACAAATTGACCAATATTCTTTGTGGCTGCTCCATGGCCTAACCCTTCAGTTGCCTTTTTTTCCCAGTCATTCTTCAGTGCACACAGTGACACACAACAATCACTCTGATTAAATCACTTTCAGAAGGACAGTGATTTTTTTTTTCAAGTGCCAGTCTGCACACAGGGACACAACAGTCACTGTGGTATGGTTAAATCACAGTCAGGAGGAGAGTGATTTTTTTCCTAGACCAGGTGTGCAGCCTGGGGCACACAACAATCACTCTGCTTAAATCGCAGTCAGAAGGACAGTGATTTTTTTTCTAAATAAAGGTGTGCTGGAAGAGACACAACAATCACTCTGGTTACATCACAGTCAAGAGGACAATAATTTGTTTTCTAAATAAAGGTGTGCCAGCAGGGACACAACAATCACTCTGGTTAAAGCACAGTCAGAAGGACAGTGATTTGTTTCCTAGACCACGTGTGCACCCTGGGATATACAACAATCACTCTGGTTAAATCACAGTCAGGAGGCCAGTGATTTTTTCCTAGACCAGGTGTGCAGCCTGGGACACACAACAATCACTCTGGTTAAATCACAGTCAGAAGGACAGTGATTTTTTTTTTCTAAACAAAGGTGTGCTGGCAGGGACACAACAATCACCCTGGTTACTTACGAATATATGAAATTTGCCAGCAGATAAAGGCCTAGAGGTCTATCAAGTCTGCTCGAATGTGCAGCTAGCACCCCTTATTCTGCAGCTGCCCCTCCCTTCCACCCTTCACCTTCATTAACCCTCCCCCTTGTCCTGTCCCATCCTCGTTTGAAGCAGTCCACTGTTCTACTGCATACCACTTCAGCAGGTAACGATTCCACCCAGCCACCACCCTCTGTAAAAGTGTCTCCTAGTCTCCTCCTGAACCTTCCTCTCCAGTCTCATATCATGGTCCCTGGTGGCCTCCCTCCCTTACTTTGAACAGCCCCTCTGTACTCATCTTGTTTATTCCTTTCATGTATTTAAAGGTTTCAATCATGTCACCCCTGTCTCTCCTCTCCTCCAGTGAGTACATGTTCAACTCCTTCAACCTCCTCTCGTATGATAAGTCCCCCAGCCCCTTGATCATCTTTGTCACTCTGCTGCACCCCCTCCAGTAACTTAATGTCCCTCTTCAGATACGGACGCCAGTACTGCACGCAGTACTCCAGGTGTGGTCTAACTAATGACCCATACAGTGGCAGAATCACCTCCTCCTCGGTGATATACTCCTTGCAATACAACCCAGCATTTTGTTGGCCCTTGCAGCTGCCTTCCTACATTGTGCCGAGTTGTTCATTGACCCTGTAATGAGCACACCCAGATCCTTCTCCTCCTCTGTCTGGGCTAGCTGCACTCCCCTAGCTGGTAACTCCTCCTTGGGTTCTTCATCTCAAAATGCAGCACCATGCACTTTTTGGCATTAAAGCCCAGTTGCCAGGTGTCTGACCAGGTTTCAAGCTTTGCCAGATCATCCTGCAACCCCTGCCACCCCCCTAGGTCATCCATCACTGCGCCTACCATGGTATCATCAGCAAACAGACTGATCTTGCTCTTGATGTCCCATGATATGTCTACAATGAATATCCCAAACAACACTGGTCCCAACACTGAGCCCTGTGGAACACTGCTCATCACTGCCCTTGGGTGTGAGAGCTCCCCACCCACCACCACCCTCTGTTGCCTTCCCTGCAGCCAGTTTCCTACCCATCTCACCAGCTTTGCGCCCGCCCTTGTGCCTACTGACTTCCTTCCCAGCCTTCCATGTGGCACTGAGTCTAATGCCTTACTGAAGTCTAGATACAGGACATCCACTGCATGGCCCTGTCCAGTTGCCCAGTTACCCAGTCATAGAACTCGACCAGGTTGGTTTGGCAGGATCTGCCACGTATGAAGCCATGCTGTCTGCTGTCCTGTAGTCCTTGGTCTCTAGGAGGGCCACCAGCCTCCTTCAGGATAGTCTCCATTAGCTTACCCACTTATGGATGTGAGGCTCACCGGTCTGTAGTTTCGGTTCATCCTTGGGGCCACTCTTGTGGAAGGGCATCACATGAGCCATCCTCCAGTCCTGAGGTACACACCCTGAATGTAGTGAGGCATTAAATAGGTCTGCCAAAGGTCCTGCAAGGACCTCTGCCAGCCCTTCAGTACCTTGGGGTGATGCCATCAGGCCTGGCACCTTGTCCACCCTCAGTGACTTCAAACCCTCTCAACTCTGCTCTCCATGATTTCTCCATCTGTCACCACTTCCCGCCTGCTTCTGCCATTTCTCCCACCTTGGGTGTCACCCCCATCTTCTTTAGTAATACTGAGCAGAAGTACTCATTTAGTACTTCCGCCTTATCGCACCCTGCTTCCATCCAACCCCCCTCCTTCCTAATCCTTACTATGTGGTCCTTACATCTCCTTTTCTCCATGATGTACTTAAAGAAGTCCTTCTCCCCCTTCTTAATGCCTTGTGCCAGCCTGAGTTCCGTAGATGCTTTGGCTCCCCTTACTGCCATTGTCACCTCCTTCGATTCTGTCAAGTACTCCTCCTGTCCTCCCTCCCTGTTTTCTTGTACTCCTAAAGGCAGCTGTTTTCCTCCCTTACCTTTCCATGACCTCCTTGCTCAATCAGATCGGTTTCTAGCCCTAGCCTCTTGATCTGGGCTTTGCAGCAGGTTTTGCTGCCTCCACTATCCCCAGCTTTATGAGCTCCCACCTCTGGTTAGTGTCCATACTAGATTGAATTCTGGCCAGGTACCCTTTTACCACTTCCCCCATCCTCCCAAAGTCAGCCCTCCTGAAGTCCAGCACTATTGTGCCAGATTCCACTCTTTCTTGCCCATATCCAATGTGAACCATACTGAGCAGTGGTCACTCCCTGACAGCGGTTCCTCCACTGTAAGTTCTCTCACAAAGTCCCCATTTGCCAGCACAAGGTCAAGGGTATTTCCTAACCTGGTTGGTTCACTGATCACTTGCAGCAGGAAGCTGTCCTGGAAGGCATCCAGCAGTACCTGCTCCCTTCTGTTCCTGGTTGTTGGGATGCTCCAGTCCACTCCTGGCATGTTGAAGTCCCCCACAATCACCACACTACCCTTCTTGCAGGTCCTCCTGATCTGTCCCGTTAGTTCCCTGTCTAACTCCTCCATCTGAGATGGTGGCCTGTACACCACTCCCATTCTAAGAATCCTATTCTTGGAATCCTAGATTTGCATCCAAAGTGACTCCGTACTACAATCCTCCCCTTCCTCCCTTACACACTTCAGTCTTTCCTTCACATATAGTGCCACCCCCCTCCTCCTTCAGTCAGGAGGACAGAAATGTTTTTTCTAAATACAGGTGTGCCAGCAAGGACACACAGTAATCACTCTGGTTAAATCGCAGTCAGGAGGACAAAGATTTTTTTCCTAGACCAGGTGTGCACCCTGGGACACACAACAATCACTCTGGTTAAATTCACAGCCAGGAGGACAGTGATTTTTTTCTAAATGAAGGTGTGCTGGCAGAGTCACAAAAATCACTCTAGTTAAATCACAGTCAGGAGGATAGTGTTTTCTTTCCTAGACCAGGTGTGCACACAGGGACACACAAAAATCACTCTGGTTAAATCGCAGTCAGAAGGACAGTGATTTTTTTTTTCTAAACAAAGGTGTGCTGGCAGGGACACAACAATTGCTCTGGTTACTTCACAGTCAGGAGGACAGTAATTTTTTTTCTAAATAAAGGTGTGCCAGCAAGGACACACAGCAATCACTCTGGTTAAATCGCAGTCAGGAGGACAGTGATTTTTTTCCTAGACCAGTTGTGCATGCAGGGACACACAAAAATCACTCTGGTTACATCGCAGTCAGGAGGACAGTGATTTTTTTTTTCTAAATAAAGCTGTGCTGACAGGGACAAAACAATAACTTTGGTTAGATCGCAGTCAGGAGGACAGTGATTTTTTTCTAAATAAAGGTGTGCCAGCAGGGACACAATAATCTCTCTAGTTAAATCACAGTCAGGAAGAAAGTGATTTTTTTTTAATATAGGTGTGTCAGCAGAGACACACGACAATCACTCTGGTTAAATTCGTAGTCAGGAGGACAGTGATTTTTTTTTCCAAGCACAAGTGTGCACACAGAGGTGCACAGAGATCACTCTGGTTATCTTCTCAGTCAGGAGGACAGTGATTTTTTTCTAAATAAAGGTGTGCCAACAGGCACACAACAATCACTCTGGTTAAATCGCAATCAGGAGGACAGTTATTTTTTTCCTAGACCAGATATGCATGCAAGAACACACAACAATCACTCTGGTTAAATCACAGTCAGGAGGACAGTAATTTTTTTTCTAAATAAACGTGTGCCGGCAGGGACACAGCAATCACTCTGGTTTAATCGCAGTCAGGAGTATAGTGATTTTTTTCTAAATAAACATGTGCTGGTAGGGACATAACAATCATTCTGGTTAAATTGTAGTCAGGAGGACGGTGATTTTTTTCCTAAATAAAGGTGTGCTGGCAGGGACACAACAATCACTCTGGTTAATCGCAATCAGTAGGACAGTGATTTTTTTACTTAAGAAAAGACATGCCACTGGCCACTGATTTGGTTCTGAAGACAAATGTGCCTTCTAAATTGCTCCTACCATCCCCCACACAAGCCACCAAACCACTACTTCTCTATTAACAAAAAAACTAAATACTTCAAGTAAAGAATGCAGGAGAAAATCAACACAAAAAAAGTACTGTGTGTGTGCAAAGGGCACTCACAAACACAGTTTTGAAGCAATTTGACAACCAAAATGCTGTTTTATATAATGTTTTCAGATTTTGACTCTAAGTTACTAGCACAAGCTCTGCTCTCTAAGACTCTCTCCAACACACTACTCTCACAGAATGACCAAGCTAGCTTCTCATTGGCTGTTCAGCAACATGTGATCTGATATCCCATGGTACATTGAAAACTTTGCTTCTTATGCTGATCTTCGACAGTGAAGTTCCAGCTTCACTGATCTGGGACACTTCTACTGTTAACTTTAATGTGTTTCAAAATTTTCAACTTTTAAATTTTGCAAATCCACCAATAGTCTTCGAAGTCATACTTCACAGCATGGAAAACTTCATGGAAAAGTGGAAATCCATGAAATTTTATGCAAAACAAATTTTCCAAACTTTGCACACCTCTCTCTAGTCAGCATGTCACACTGACAATGAAGAGCATACCAGGCTCACACACAGGTGAGAAAATGTTGGAAGTGTTGCTTACTGAGATTGATGACTTGCTTCACTCTATTCATTGAATGCAGGTTTTACTGCAAATGATAACGGGTCAAATGTCATGAAATGCATTAGTGATGGGGGGAGGTTGTCATGGTGCCATGCCTGGCACACTGTCTGAAACTTGTGCAGTAGTTTCTTACTCATCCAGATGTTAAAGACATTTTGGCAGTGGCCCATTGAATTTGTGTCCAATTTGCCTGTTCCAGAAATACCCATGACCAGCTCCATCAGCTGCTGATGCAAAACAGCCTGCCTCAATGCCGTATGAAGATGGATGTTGCCATCAGATGGAACTCCACTCTGTACATGATTGAGCAGTTATACAAGCAGCATAAATCAATATCTGAATATCTGCTGGTACATACAAGCTGTGACAGTGCTGGAGCATCCATTTCTGACTATGAAGTAGTGGTGCCAAATGACTGGCCTGATCATGATTCTCAGGCCATTCGAACTTGCAGCACTGGCAGTGAGTGGGGACAGTGCCTGTATCAGTCAGGCCATTCCACTTCTACATGTGCTGAGGTAGACACCGTTGAATGTGCAACAATGGCTGGAGGCAGGTGGTGATACCAGAAGTCTGGTGGCTGGGCACTTCTGCCACACCTTCAAAGCCTTCTTGACTCTGCTAATACTGAGTGTATTCTAATGGGGGATTTCAATCTAAATTGGAATGATGACAGCTCTAAGAAATTGAAGGATCTATACGATGTTAATGGTCTGTTACAAATGGTGACTGTTATAACCAGACCTAACAGAAAAAACCCTGACTGCAGCACCCTCCTGGACCTTATGCTAGTAAACAAACCTCACATTATCTCGCATACTTGAGTATTCTTTAATGATATAAGAGACCATTGTGCTACTGCCTGCATCAGACATACTTCCCAAATAAAAATGGCCTCCAAATTCAAACTGAAAAGATGCCTGAAAAAGTTCTGCCAGTACAGTTTCCTGAAAGATCTAAGCAACATTCGTTGGCAGGATTTCTATCTAGCCCCCACCTTTAATAAGGCATTTAACATCTTTCACAGTCTCTTACTGGTGCTAATAGACAAACACACCCCACTAAGACTGATTAAATCAAAAAATAAAACTCCTGGCTGGTTCTCTCCCATCCTGAAGAAAGCACTTAGGGATAGGGACTACTGGTGGAAAAAGGCGAGGCAATCCCACCTGGAGGCTGATTGGTTAGCATTCCGTACCACTAGAAATGCTTGTACCAAGCTAATTAGGTTAGAAAAAGCTAGGTACTTCCAAAAAGAACTAGAAGACAATAAAAACAACTCTGCCAAATTTTGGAACATCCTCAAAGAAGTCGAAGGTCAGTCAACTGCAACACCCCTTCCAAACAAAATTGTGTCTGATGATACCACCTATATGGACAAAGCTGATATACTAGAGCAGCTTAATGATCACTTTGCCACTTCAGAGCTTGCCTTTGACACCTCACCTATCAGCAAACTTAGCCCAGCAAGAGACTACACTGTTGGCTTCACTGATAATCACAACCATAACCAACCGTATCCCACCCCCTTCAGCTTCCTCACAATTACGTTCAAGCAAGTGGAGGACCTCCTCCTTTCTCTGGATACAAAAAAGAGTGCGGGTGCAGATAATATTGATCCTTACTTCCTAAAACTTGGCCATACCTATCTGACCACCCCCATTACACACTTATTCAACACTTCTCTGATTCAAGGTGAGCTACCTGTCTTGTGGAAAACTGCCCATATCCTACCATTATTCAAGACTGGGGATCCGAGTGATCTGAACAATTACTGGCCTATTTCTATACTATCCGTCCTCTCTAAATTACTTGAAAAAATTGTTAGCTTCCTACTTAGAGAACATTTGATTCACAAAGTTAGCAACCTGCTCAGTCCGCTTCAGAGCCAAACACAGTACAGTGTCGGTTTCACAAAGTAACTACAGACTGGCAAATGGCCTTAGACTCTAAGAAGCATGTATTTGCCCTCTTCCTTGATCTAAGTAAGGGCTTCAATACTGTGGATCATACCATCATGTTTATTGCACTGAGTAACATCGGACTTGATAGTTCTGCCATTAAATGGTTCACCAGCTACCTAACCAATAGGTTACAACAAGTCAAAGCCATGGGAGATCTATCCCCACAAAAATCCTTGTTACGAGGAGTCCCACAAGGCTCCATCCTGGGCCCTATCTTCTTTGCAATATACATCAATAATCTGGACTCGCAGCTGGGTACAGCAAATGTGCCCTTATTCGCAGATGATACTGTACTCTATACCACAAATTCATCCTTGGATCTGGCCCATGAGTACTTACAGAAAGACTTCATCACCCTCCAATGCAACCTTCTCACTCATAAGCTCCTCTTCAATGCCAAAAAGACTAAAGCAATGATTCTATCACTAAAGTCTACTTCCGGATGTCCACATATCACACAGATCCGAACACCCTTAGATGAACCCCTTGAAGCAGTTGATACCTTTAAATACCTAGGGTTCTGGCTGGATAACAAGCTCCACAGCCATTGCCAGGGGGGGTTCGTATGGTTCAAAAGAACCCCCTTTTGAAACTCCCCCCTTTTCATAATTTGTAAAAATTTTTGTCATTTTTTCTGTTTATTTTGTGACTGTCACAGAGTGCTTCTGCACATATGAAGAACCCCAGCACTTTTTCTCTGCATGCATGTCCCCCCCATCTGCTACCAATCATCTCCCTCAGTGTCGGTAAGATGACTGGAGCTGGTTTGTGAGTCTTTCTCTGCCCCATCCCCTTATGACTGGCTGGCCAATTGCAGCTCGCGTCAGCATAGTGAATGTGACCGGAATACAGCACAGCTGCTGCACACACTTCACACTGTCAGCTAGCACTCAAGGAAGATGGAGCATGGTACCAGGCTCAGAGATGACTTCTCCAGGAGAGCAAAAAAGAAACAGAGGACATCAGTCACCAGCATGAACATTTTTGCTGAGCACTATTGCTAAAGATGTGACCCTTAATAACTGTATACCAAGGGATAGGCTGTGTAGTTGGGCAAGGGAGCTGTTCAGGTGGGTGGGCTGAAGATTTAGAAAAAAATTACTTAAATCCTCCTCTATACAAAATACAAAGTTGTCATGTTTCATATGCCTGTTTTAATTTTTTGTAAGTTAAGCAAAAGGGGTAAAACAGTGGAAAGGCAATGCAAGTGTTTGGAAAGTTCTGGCTGGGATCTACACTGCCACCTCACTAATTGTGCTGTTCAGAGAGGTCTTCAATGTGGTCTCATTTTTATTGACATTCGGGTCCACTTTTGTCTTTGTCATTTGTGTCAGACGCTGTTAAATAAGTTGTGAGAAGTGTTTTCTCCAGATAACCATGTGTCGGTAGAATGACATTTGTTGCTACAGTTCAGTGGTATGAAAATACACACTATACTTTTAGAAGCATGGTGGGGTTGGGGGTAGGTATTTAGGAGATGGTAACTTTTCACTGGGAATCCCCACCACTGTCAAATTACCTCTCCCCTCACTCCCTTTGTCCTGCCTACCATACTGGAGAATGGAGTGTGGGCAACAAGTGTAGTACCCAATATTGAACTAAGAATTATGTTACAGATTTTTTTCTAAGCAGGGTGCCAGGTATAGAAACATAGACAATGATGGCAGAAAAAGACAGAGGTACATCCAGTCTGCCCAAGTTCCTTATAATCCCTGGAACCTACCATTTCTCCAGGGTACTAACCCTCCCTGTCATCTCTCTATTCTCCTCCTTGGTCCTGCTGCCCCAGTAACCATTACTCCCTTCATTATGTCCCAGCCCTGCTTGAATCCTCTAATTGTTTTTGCACCCACCAATTCGGCCGACAGACTGTTCCAAAGTTCTACCACCGTTTCCATAAAGTAATACTTCCTCACATCTCACCTGAACCTACCTCCTGTTAATTTCCATTTGTGTCCATGTCACCACGAATTGGCACTCAGGCTTTATTAATAATACCACGCAGTTCACTCTAATTCCTTTAAGGAACTTGAAAGTCTCTATCACATCTCCTCTCTCCCTGCTGGTCTCCAGTGAGTACATATTTAGTGCCCTGAGGCGCTTCTCTTACGAGCTGCCTTGCTGTTCCTGAATCATTTTAGTTACTCTGTGCTGCACTGTCTACAACCTATCCTTCTCCTTTCTAAGATGAGGACTCCAGAACTGGGCACAGTACTCTAAGTGAGGCTTCACCAGGGATCTGTAGAAGGGAAGTATTGCCTCCTTTCTTCAGCTATCAATACCCCTATCAATACATCCCAGAATCCTGTTAGCCTTGCTGCAGGCCATGCTGCACTGACTCGATTGCTTAAATGGTATATTGAGTTGGGAGGGAGGTGGGGTTACAGTAAGGGGTAGAAGGAGCTCAGATATGAGTTATATAGACTTAAAATAAGCCATGACAGAGCATGCTGTAGCCCATGGCTTCTGGGAACTTATCAGCCCCAGACCCCTTTCTTAGAAGCAAGCCAGCACTGCAGTAAGTTAGTAGTGTACAATACCCAGACAAAACCAGCTACAGACTCCACATTGAGGTTCAGTGCATATCTGTATCCATACACAGACACACAGACACACACACACACACACACAATCTGTGCCACCCAGATAGCAAAAATTGTCCTTAGAGGAGGAAGTGGAGGGGAGCTCACAGATGAGTTGTTTTGGTTTAAAATAAGCCATACAATGAGCCACAGAGCGATCTAGTACCCCAGAGCTTCTAGGGGCCTGGCAGCCCCCAGACCCCTTACCTTCACACCAGTAGATACAGCTGCAGATATTAAAGCTGATAACAATATATCTGAGAAAATGCCTTAGGTATATTACAGTAGCAGCATCTTGCTGCCCTCTGTTACTGAATACATATATGTATTCACCCTGCAGCCAGCCAGATAATAATTTTTCTTAGAGCAAGGGGTGTAGGAGATCTCAGATATGACTTCTTTAGCTTCAAAATAAGCCACAAAATGCATCACATAGCATCTAGGACCCCATGGCTTTTGGGGTCCTAGCAGCCCTAAGACCCACAGCTTTTTTTTAAAAGGTTGCAGACTGCAAGCCGGCCTGGTAGCACAGACTGCTGAGGTGCTGGTGCCTTACCTAGCACTACACCAGTGACCTGGGTTTGGGAAAGACCTCGGGTCACCAGGGTGCCGGCTCGGGGAGAGGGCTGGAGTGGGATTGAGCCATGGCTGTCCTCTCCAAAGGGGTGGATGCCCACCCGTCCATAGTCCCACTCCCACCGGGTGGAGGTCCGGTGAACAAGTAGGTGGTACAGGCAGTGACAGAAGTCAGGAGGGGTGGAAGGAGCCACCTGATCCTGGTGAGTGCATGTGCCTCCATGCGCGTACATGCATGTCTACACCGTGGCCCAGGAGGGGTAGGGAACAAAACAGAAAAATGAAAAACGTATATGAAAAAAAATAAATAAAAGGTTGCAGACTGCATAAAAAGAACCCCCCTTGTAAAAATCCTGGCAATGGCCCTGAGGTCAACTTTCTGTGCCACTTAAATGAAACCTCGAAGAAACTAAGACAGCGATTAGGTTTATTCTATCGCATTAAACACCTACTCACGTTAGAAGCCAGAATGAGACTAGTACAAACTACATTCCTACCTATATTGGACTATGCTGACTTCCTTTACAGTCATTGCCCATCAACGATGCTAAACAAACTGGACACCCTTTACCACTGGGCTTTAAGATTTATCTTAAATCTACCCCATGGTACACATCACTGTCATCTATACCAAGTTTCGGGATGGACCTCACTCTCAACTACAAGAAAAAGGAATGCTCTCCTCTGTTTTTTTAGAGCATTATCTGATATCCTCCCTGCATACATCTCGAACATCTTCAAATGGGCTAAAGGTTCCTATGGCCTGAGACGCTTCTCCTTAATCTGCTTCCAGATTCCTAGAGTGAAAACTACCCTTGGCTCAGCAGCAATCAACTTCTCACTTCCATCACTTTGGAACATTATGCAAGACTCATTAAAATTATCCTCACTTCCAAGCATTTTCACATTCAAAGCTCTATTAATGGATTATCTGAAGGTATCATGCAACTGTTTCAGACGCCATGACCCTAAACCCGGTACCACTCTCAAACCTACGCCTAAGTATCTCATCCACCTCACATTCCTAACAACAGAAACCTAGGACCTATAAGCCTAGTTTCCTTAATCCAAGATGGCCTGCCTATTCTCTACCTTTACCTATTCTGGCCTCCTTTGGCTGCCTACTCTTTCACCCCAGTTTCTACCCTATTCCTTAATACCTCCTTATTTTTTATCATTTAGGTATGAGCTCTTAGTTAGCGGAGACTATATAGGATTGTTGTCTCTTCTCATTTCAGTAAAGCTTATCATTATGTACCTTTGCATGTTAATTATGTTGACTCGTATGTATAGGCCCATATTGACCGGCACCTTCACAATGTTTTTCCTTTTTTTTTTGCACCGTTGTCCACCGTAATTGTAATCTTATGAAGTGTACTGTATTGTATTAATGCCCAGGACCACCTTGAAAATGAGCTTGCTCAATGGTGTTTATGCCTGGTTGAATAAAGTGATTGATTGATTGATTGAGTTGTACCTTGATGGACACACATGCTCCATGTGTTAGAGTACAACACACATATTTCTGGAATTCAGTAGAGTGAGGGATTTGGGATTGCCACAATGCTTGACCCACACATTAAATGTGGGCTGACATTAATCATTGAAGGTGGGTGTCAGCAGGTTCAAAAGTTGACAGACCTTCTGATAAGAAGGGTACGCAGGCACAGATGCTAAAGACACATGTAACTAAGGCTAAACATGAAACAGCACAGAGATCAGGTGTTGCTACCACCTCCCAGTCCTCACATGTAAAAGGGGCTGAAAAAACATGCAGCTTAAAAGAATAAAATGACAAATCCCATTTGGGATGTTTTAAGTCAGGTGGGTGTGACAGACTTGGAAGAAAAAAAGGAAGATAATTTTGATGAGGCCACAGGTCTGCAAGCAGCACAATGCACGGTAGATGCGTATTTGGTGGACACAAGACACCATACCAATTCTGACAAGCTGTTACTGTACTGGAGCAGCAAGGTCAACATCGGTTGGCATAAAATACCTCAGCTGCCCACCCTTGATTGTCAGTATGGAACATGTATTCAGTTTGGCTAGTGCCATTGTGCATGACAAGCACACCAATCTGTCACCAAAAAATGTTAGCATGCTAACGTTTATAAAAATGAATGAGGGTCACATTCCACACAAGAAAATCATGTCCGTCTTCCAGCCACATGTTGGCAGTAAAGAGGAAGCGGAAGGTATTGTCGGCAGACTTGGTACTAGCACAACCAATGAGGATATAAGCAGTAATGAAGAGGGAATTTCCATCTGGTGACAACTCCAGTCAGGAACGCATTGAGGGCTGCTTCATCGATGATGCTAAAAAAGACTGAAAAAAGAAGTGTTGTTTCTCTCCTTGCCCCTCCTCAGTATAATCCTTTAATGTATGACTGACAAATAATGCTGTTATATTGATTCATTTTACATTCCCCTCCCAATCCTGAATTGTTGTGCTGCTGTTTCCTTGTGCCTAATCAAGTATCTCTCTCCACCACAATGTGATGTCTACAGAAAATACATGCTCCAGTCAGTAAGACACAGCACTGCTTCCTCTTCCTCCTCATCTGGCCTGCTTCAGTCCTACACAGCCACAAACATCATGGGCCAATTGCAATTAGAGGCAACATAAAAACACCTGTTCCCCATCCTGAATTTTTGTGCTGCTGTTGTGCCTAATCGAATACCTTCCTCCATCACCTAAATGTGATGTCTAGAGACAATACCTGCTCCAGCCAGCAAGACACAGCACTGCTTCCTCCTCCTCCTCCTCTTGCCTGCTTTGGTCATACCCTTACAGAAATAATTGTATGAAATGTTTTCATGCTGCACACATAAAATTACTCAAGTGATATGTGTGTTACAAGTATGGATTAAATGTTAAATTGGAATCAATTGCATGCATATGGTATGTGTGCAGCAAGCAAGTGTGGAAACCATGATTTTTATGTTAAATTGGGAAAGACTGCATGCATGTGGCATGCGTGCAAACAAGCAAGTGTTCAGTGATAACTGCACTGGCAAAAGTTAAATGACTTGCTCAGAATCACACCATACACAAGTGGGAGCTGATGAGATTCAAGCCTAGGTTTTCATGAATCATAGTCTCCTGACTTGCAGTTCAGTGCCTTTAACCACTAAGCCATACTGTCTGCACACATATGGCTTGCTTGTACTTCAATACATACTGTATCTGAATACATCTGCATGCATGTGGTATGCTTGTAGCCAGCATATGCTTTTCAGTTTTCTTCTCTCTCTCATCTTATTTTCACAGTTGAACTGTAGTGCACATACCAATGGAAACACATGTTTTTCCCACCCCCAATACACAAACTTACCCAGAAAACCACTTAGTTACTTCTGTCTGGCCTGTACTCCTACTATTTTATCTCCATCGTTTTGAATGCTTACATGCAAACAGACTTTAAGGTGCAAACACAAATGTAACAATAATGTCACACACACACACACACACACACACACACACACACACACACACACATATACACCGTCAGTCCCACTCCTCCCCTCAATGCACACACACTGTAGCAGATATGGCCATGTTGCTACAGACAACCCACCAATTATAGATATAAGTAAAAAATTTATCTTGAGTACTGGAGAGCCAGTGGTAGGAGTCTTTAAGAGATGAAGATCATGGGTCAGAGTGCTTGGGTGTACCCCCTTGAAACGAATGGAGTTATTTTCTGTTGCTATTTTATATGTTATGATGGTGAGTTGAAGAATAATGAAGGTCACTGTTCTACTAACAAGGCTCTTGTTAGTTGAGCGGTGGCCTTCATTAATCTCCAACTCTCCATCAATAATGTATAAAATAGTAATTAAAAAATACCTCCATTCATTACAGTGGTGTACACCCCAGCAGTCTCCTTTGTCATAATGTGACTGCGCATGGAAATGTGAAGGTCAGCTTCATTGGGGAGGAGGCACAAGCCTGAATATAGTGTGGCTCCAATAGTCTGTGCATACTATACTGCTTAACTGTCTGTGAATGCAAGGGACAGCTCTAGAATGTCTGTAACATCTCTAAAAGGTACAGCTTATTTGGTTTGACTGAAATGTGATATGCAAATCAGGAAAAATTCAAATTTATAAGAGTCATCTGTATATACCCCAGAGCAGTGCATCAGATTTTGGCTTAAACCCATCCAGTTACTAATCAATTTTTTTCCTGGTTGAAGTTCACCCCCCCAAAAAAAAAATGAACTTTGTCCTGATTTTTCACCCTGGCTCCATTCCATTCAATACCCATCCCCTATTGGTCATGAAGATACCCAAAGGTGAAGAAACGTGAAAAATACATCAATATTTCAGTCCTTCCTCCTTCCCCAATCTGCCTGTAAAAAAAAATACTTTTACTTACCTGGCCATGTGGCCTGAACCTGCAAACTGGCATAGTGTGCCACCAGCCCAGTTTTTAGTCCACTTCCCCTCTCTCCTTCACCAGAAGCTGGATGCTAGAACTGACCATCACAGGTCGCCAACGTGGTCCACGACCAAGTCACCTCACCATACGAATCTACCTGACCTGGGTTTTTTCCTTTTTGCTTGGTTGTTGCGGTGGCTGCTACCACACCACACTGATCAAGGCCTATGAAGGCCACCCCACCGCTGTCACCACTGCTGCTAGGCCTAGCTTTCTTCTGTGTGGATCTGTGCTGTTTTTTTTGTAAGGCGAGCCTAGTAGAGTAAGTAGATAGCCTAGTCTTGAGTTAGCTTCTAGCTCACCTTCTGCCCCTTCAGCCACCAAGGGAGATGGAGACTCACTAGGAGTAGAACAACAAAAATATGCTACCACAAAACTGCTATTGAGAATTCAGTGCTCGCTGACTCCAAGGAGCTGTAGTGTTCAGCCTGTCTATTCTGTGGTTGGAAAGACAGTGTCACACTTGCAAGGCTCATGCACTCTTTCTTGGCTGGAGTTCATCCACATCACATGTGATTGTGCCACCATTAATAGGTGGAGAGAGTAGACAACACAGTATAGACACATTCAAGTCTGGAGAGTACACACAGGCCAGGTGAGAACTTATTGTGCAAAAGATTAAATCCAAATTTAAAGCCATTACTACCACACCATAAGAACAACCTAGGCAAAAATACAGGGAAGGGGGCAATTGTGCCCCTCCACCCCACCTAAATGGCACCCCTGCTTAATGGTAGACATTCATTCTCAGGTGCTAATACAATGGTTTCAGCTGTATTCTGAGGTACCATATCTCCATGTTTCATGATGTGTCCTAATCGTCATGTGGGTTAGTGTCCCTCATTGTCCCTCGTTGTGAGAGTCCATGTCTCATTTCAGTGACAAAATGTGAATTATGGTGCATGCTTCCAAGACCCTGCTCAGCACAAAGAGTGCTGAGCATGGCTGTAGTGTATATGCTTAGTAAAGAATCACAAAGGGAAAGAAAGTGAGATAAAACAGTCTGGAGAAACATATTTGTAGCACTACGTATGCATAAGGGATTTGCATGGTCCAAAACAAAAATGAGAGGCTTCACAAACCAGAGGCTCCTCTTTGTACATCTGGAATGGGGTATAATTAACTATATCCTGAGCATTTAATGCAATAAGCAAACAATACTTCACCAATTAATGGTGATTCGACAAAAATCAAAAGCCATTAAACAACTTGCAAAGGGATCAGAATTAATGAGTTTACCTAATGTTTATGGGAATTCAAATAAAATGTATTTTAATGACTAATTGCTAACAGTGGTACAAGAAATATAAACAAATGCATTTTTTAGATGAGATTTGCACCAGTTTAGCTGCTGCACACATGACAAGCATGCAGCATGTGAACCTGATGTGATGTTTAAATGATACACTAGCTTAACTGCTGCACTCATGTCAAGTGTGCAACATGTGAACGTGATGTAATTTTTAGAAGATGTTCATAACAGCTTACCTGCTGCACACATGTCATGCTTGCAGCATGTGAATCTGATTTGCCTTTTTGACCTGGTTCACATATGTTCACTTAGTGTACAGTATGCGAACCACATGCAAACATTGCACAATTAAGCATGTGGCATGCATTCTGCATGTACACAGCACACCTACATTTCTGTAAGGGTAAACAACGGCAAACATCATGGGCCACCACCTCCACATTGGTGCAACATAAAAATGCCTGTTCCTTATCCTGGAATTGTACTGCTGTTTTGCCAAATCAAGAATCTTCCTCCACCACCTGGATGTGATGTCAGGAGGCAAGATCTGCTCCAGTCAGCAGAACACAGCACCACCTCCTCCTCCTCTTCTTCTTCTTCCTCCTCAGGTCTGCTTGGGCCAATGCAGCCACATACAACTTTGTTTACTGCCTCCACATTGATGAAGCAAAAGTCCTGACTGTAGGGCAAAACTGTTTGCCTTGATCCTGTGCTAGGAGTTACAGTCCCCACCCCCCTCAGCTAAGAAGTCTATAACTGAATGCAGTGTCTACCCTGAGATAATATATACTGGATTTGGAATCGAACAACTCCAATCAAGTGGAACAGTTAAAATACTTTGCTGACTATCCGACCTGATGCTGGCTATAGTACCTTCACAGAAGGTCTACTGCAGCAGTGTCCAGTTTGGAATTGTATGACATAAGAATACTCAAGCTGACCCTCCAGCCAACGAGCAGCTAGACATCAGCCCCAGCAAGGCCTGTCCTTATCTGCTGCAATGGTAAGACTGTTCTCTGTTGTCCACTGTCATTATTCTCACTGCTGCTGGGGAGATGACAGTCCTCTGTCTCACAGAGGCCAAAAGGTCTTCCACATTACTCAGACATTAAAATGTTTTTCTTCCTGTCCTTATCATGTCTCCCAGCAGGTTAATACAGAACTACGCCTGTTCTTAATCCTAGAAAATATCAGTGGCACGCACATGATGAGCAGCTGTAACATAACTGTATCATTACGAATTTTTTCTTTTAATTTTCTATTAGAAAAATGGATTTATAGCACAATATTCTGTCACTAACAGCTTATACGGATACATAATTTGGTGTTCCTATGTTTAATGTTTTTTTACCTCACAATTATGTGGTATTATACTGGTATCATAGAGAAGATTCAGTAACGCTGACAGTCCAACTGAGAAATTATTCAAATTCTCAGAATAGATATCTTGAGCTTGATAGTAATGCTGTATCATTCAGTTCTTTTGGTGGGCAAAAAGTTTTATTTGTCCGAATCTCTCTCTCAGTCACCTGGTAGTTGACTCCAGTACTTGATGAAAGACCTTTGTAAGTTGCTCTGAAATACATTAACATGTTTTTCCTTTATTCATTTTGTCTTCCTGCAGGTGTCAGTGGCTGTTCCTACACCATCTCACCGGCACACATCACTGCACAGCCAAGAGCACTAATATAATGATAAGTATCAGCATGATTTTTGTTTTGTTTTGTTTTTTGTTCTCATTTTTCACAGGTACACACTGCTATGCTATAGTGGCCAAAGGGCCGCAAAATAGTTTCTCCTGTGGGTAGTCCATGCAAAGTCTACACTGGGCAGCCACCACAGTGGCCGAGTGAGGCAAAATAATTTCTGTTTTTTTCTTCACATGTGACAGGTGATGTAGTACTGTAGGATGAGGACTGAACAACGCCTATACTGGGGTAGCCACCACTGCCACAATGGCCATATGATGCAAAATAATTTCTCTCTTTTTTTTATAATTCAACAAGCTTTATTTAAGTTTCATTTCAACATGATGGTCACAGAGACATGGGTAACAGCTGGGTGACCAGAAGGTTCACCCGGCAGTACAATATAGAGCAGTCTAAAAGGGTTAACAATACTGCTATATTAAAGTTGGAAAACTGAAGAAATCGAGTCATGGAGGTGAACCCCAACCCCCAACCCCCCACTCAGCCCTCAACCCCTCACCCCATTTACCCTCCCTAGCCAAGTGTGAATCCAGGTCCATCAAATTATGACACCTGTGAAGAAAGATCTTCTAAATAAATACTTAGAGCTTCCATATAGCAAGCAGGGCATCCAGCAGTACCCATCTGTACTGATAAGTGTCAAGCCTATTACTCATTGAAGAGATATGTTTCTCCATTTGGAGGACAAGTAATATCTCCGTGTGCCATTCCAGGACTGATAGGGAAGCACTCTCCTTCCAGTGCCTCAGAATTAACAGCTTAACTGTGGCAGAGATCAGTCCCATGTGTTCTTTCCTAATTCTGAGAGTACCATGGGGAAAGTAATTTAATAAGCAGCCTTCTGGACTAAATAGGGGTTAATGCCAAAAATGGCGTCTATGGTTTGCCTAATATCTTGCTAGAATGCCTGCACCATCGGGCAGGTCCATAGCATGTGATACAAGGTTCCAGGGAAGCTCGCACAGCATGAACAGGCAGGAGTGGGCAGTCTACCAAGTTTGTGGAGCTTCACTGGAGTGAAATATAAGTTATGCATTATATTAAATTGGATTAGATGCAGTCTATCCTGCTTGACAAATTTATATGTGCTTTGCCATAGTTTCCTCCAGAAGCATACTTCACTGTCAAGGGACAATTCCTGGGACCAGTAATAGCAAACTCCTTGGGGCAAATTGTGATCTACTGATTGCAACTCTTTATAAACTTTGGAAACTGCAAGTTGGTGCCTGGCCAACTGCAGAATCATAGCTAATCTATCAGTGGGTAGTGGTGGCATCAATCCAGTCCCCACGTGGTCAGCAACAGCTTCCTTAAGTTGTTTATATTTGAAGACGGTTCTAGCCGGTACACCAAACCTAATCTGAAAAGTGGGAAAGGAAATAATTTTACCACTAAAATATAAGTCTGATACATTCTTCCCTATTAGAGGAGACCAGTAGGAAGCAATGATGGGCTTATGCCCAATTTTGAAATGGGGCTGCCCAGAATTGGTTAGGCTAGCAATGTGTGCCACTTACAGGATGTATGTACTTGCAGCTGATTTAAGGCTCTGATAGACCACCCTATTGAGGTGTTCCACAACTGTTTAGGAATTGCTCTTGAGGTGGTACATATTAAGGATGAGAGGGTACAACGGTGTTGAGCAGCCAGGAACTTCTCAATTCCCAACCATAGGGGGGCATAGGTCTGTAGGCCATCGGCCTGTGACTCCTGTGTCCAGTGTGCAATCCGACTGACATGGTGGCCACAATAGTATGTAAAAAAGGAGGGAGCAGTAAGCCCACCCTGCAGTTTCGGTGCAGTAAGTTTAAAGTAGGAGCGTCTGACTCCCTTACTCTTTCAAATAAATGCATTAAGCATACTTTGAAGTGTGGAGAACCACTTTTAAGGGAGGAAAAATCCAAGCATTCCCATAGGATACAGGAGGCACGTAGAAAGTTCATTTTAACAGCGCTTATCCTTCCCCAAAGTGAGAGGGGAAGAGCTCCCCATTTATCAAGGTTAGCCTTTATTATATTTAACAGATCTGAGAGATTAGCTTTGATCATTGTGGGATGTCTCTGGAAACTTTAATTCCTAAATAGACTAGGGAGTTAGGGTCCCAAGAAAGAGCAAACTATGTCAGCTCGGCCTGGGTAATTCTGTTTGCTTGTTTGTTTGTTTATTCAAGATAAAAACCAATTGAGTAAAAAACTCATTCTCAATGGTAACCTTTACAAGAAATACAAAACAATCAACACTCAACATAATAAATAAAGTCAAGCATCAATCATCACTACAAGAGCATAAAAGAAAAAGAACATCAATATATTATTCAAAGGGAAGACTCTGGTTTTGGAGAGATTAAGTTTATAGCAGGAAACCACAGAGAAATTTTCAATCTCCTCTAAGAGAGATGGGATGCTTACATGAGGCTCTTCTAGGTGCAACAGTAACTCATCAGCATATGCTGAGAGGGTGTAACGTTGATCTCCTATTTTAAATCCTTGAAGCTTCGGGGAAGATACTAATTTCCTGATCAGGGCCTCCAAGTAAATATTAAAGAGATTGGGGGGATAGGGACAACCTTGTCTGGTACCCCGACAGAGTGGAAAGGAGACAGAAAGTATACCATTGCACCATATTTTGGCTGAAGGGGAGAATATAATTTCTCTTTTTTTCTGCACAGGTGATGGATGGTGTAGTAGTACTTGGCATCACTGAGGATAAAAGGACATCATAAGTTGTTCAGAAAGACATTAACATGCTTTTTCCTCTTCCCTTTTGTCTCCCTGCAGATTTCAATGGTTGTTCCTACACCAGCTCCCTGACACATGCCACAGCACAGCCAGCTGCACTAATGTAACAGTAAGCATCAGTATGATTATCACTTGTATTTTTCTTTTATTGTTTGTTCTCCTTTTTCACAGTTACACACTGCTGAGCTACAGTGGCTGCTGTCTTTTCCTGATCTAGACCAGCATTCTAATCATTGCCATCTTCTCCACCCAGCCAGCCTTGCAACAGATAGATGCTGAAAACTACCAACATAAGAACAACAGAAAACAATTGCTCTGACATCTGCAAAACTTTTCAGACTTAACCCCCTTCCCAAAAAAAAAAATAACCACATACTTCCCTTCCCCTGGTTGGAAAACGTGTTGAATTCCAAGGTAAAAGATACAGACTAGACCTATGAAGCAACATGATTTCATCAATCATACCACACCTGAAAATGAGAAAACAGTAAGAAGAAATTGTTAGACAGTAACAACCCACTCCCTTAAAAAAGGAAAGAAAAAAATACTTATCTTTGGTAGTCTCTGAGTACAGCCACACCAGGCATTAGCTATCAGTCACACCAGCAGCACAGCAACTTCTCCTTTCAACATCAACACACTTTTCCAAGACAAGATAACCAGCTTCTCTTTCATGACCACTTTTTCCCAAAATTTATTCAACAACAACAGCAGCAGCACCAGCACCTACAGTAACAATAGCAGAAGAGCACCTTGAGATTTTTCATTTTTTAGACATCATGAGAATTTTTTAACACATGATAGTGCAGTGTTCCTTCTCATCCTCTTCATTTCTGGATTTACTCAACAGCAGCACCAGCATGAAACACGTGTATCTGCAGTGTTTTTTTTATCTCTACATATTCTGTTTCATGTCACTTAGTCACAACTCATGAATCATGATCATGAATCACACCACCTCAACTCTTTTTGGTGCAACTCTGTTTTTTTTAATTTCATGTTTCATCATGAATCATGACACCTAGTTATCATGTCATGTCATGAGTCATCTTTGTCCAGTACGATGATTCTGTTACCGTTCACATTCTTCAGGATGCCCTAATAGCAGCCTGAGGTGAGAAATGGACTCATGTTTTTCTTAATAAGCTGGCTGTCACTCAATGTCTTCCAAAAACCTAGTGGAAATAATCTCTGAGCGAACATTATATTTGTTTACATATGTTTTTCAACCAGGGAGTTCAGGGAAGCAATGCCACAGGTATTTCAATGGCAACTATTACCATTGGTGTGGAAGCTCAGTTCCATCCAGTTTCCTGAGCTCTGGAAAGCACTGCCAATACGACTTACAAATCACGATCTTAAATCAAACCATCTCAACTTTTTTTTGGTGCAGTCCTGCTTTTTATTTGTAATCTTTGGTTTCATCACAGATCATGACACCTAGTTATCACGTTACAAGTCACCTTGGTCCAGTACAATGCTTCTGTTAGCGTTCATGTTCTGCAGGGTGCCCTTCTAGCAGCCTGAGGTGTGATGGACTCATATTTTTTTCTTCATGAGCTAGTTGTGGACTCTGAGGAGAGCAGACATATTGGAAAGAGTTCCATGGCAACCTAGGATCTTCTGTCTCATGTCACTTAGTCACAACTCATGAATCACAATCACGAATAACATCACCACAAATGTTTTTGTTTCAATCCAGCTTTTTTTTAATTTCGGTTTCATCATGAATCATAACACCTAGTTATCATGTCATGAGACATAGAAACATAGAACATAGACTTTGCTGGCAGATAAGGACCACTTGGCCCACCTAGTCTGCCCATTTCCCTACCTAGAGGATATGCAGCAGATCCTATTTAACCAACAGCCTATTTCTTCCTACCCCTAACAAAAATTGCCTTATGTCTGTCCCATGCATTCTTGAATTCTTCCACAGTTTTAGACCCCACAACCTCCTCAGGAAGGCTGTTCCATGCATTCACCACCCTCTCTGAGAAAACATACTTCCTCACATTGCCCCGAGCCATCACCCCTCTATCTTCAAATTCTGTCCCCTTGTTCTTGCACATCTCTTTTTCTGAAAGATGCTACCCTCTTGGACTTTGTTGATTCCACTGAGGTACTTAAACATTTCTATCATGTCCCCCCTCACCCTCCTTTCCTCAAGGGTATACATATTAAGCTCCTTTAGTCTCTCCTCATATGGCTTCTCTTGCAGACCCAGCACCATTTTAGGTGTCCTCCTCTGAACTGCCTCCATTCTGTCTATGTCCTTGTGGAGATGGGGTCTCCAGAACTGGATGCAGTACTCCAGATAGGGTCTCACCAACTGTCTGTACAGGGGGATAACAACTTTCTGTTTTCTGCTGGTGATGCCTCTCCCTATACATCACAGTATTCCCCCAGCCCTCCCTACTGCCTTCTCACATTGCTTGCCAACCTTAAGGTCATCTGATATGATAACCCCCAGGTCCCTTTCCATTTTTGTTGCTGTTACTACCTCCCCTCCATTGTGTAATCTTCCCCTGGGTTTTTGTTTCCCAGATGCATTATTTTGCACTTCTTTACATTGAATCCAAGCTGCCATACCTCTGACCATTCCTCCAACCTTGTCAAGTCCCTTCTCATCCTTTCTACGCCTCCTTGTGTATCAACCCTGTTGCAGATCTTTGTGTCATCTGCAAAGAGGCATGCTTTTCCTTCCAGTCCCTCTGCAATGTCATTTATAAAGACATTAAAAAGGACTGGACCCAGTACTGAACCCTGCAGTACCCCACTAGTAACTCCTCTTTCTTCAGAGTGGACTCCATTTACAATTACCTTCTGAGTCCTGTTGTCCAGCCAATGTTTTACCCAGGCTACCACCCTGGGACCCACTCCCAGGCTGGTTAATTTGACTATTAATCTTTTGTGTGGGACTGTGTAAAATGCCTTGCTAAAGTCTAGGTAGGCCATTTCCACAGCCCCTCCTTGGTCTACTACTTTGGTCACCCAGTCAAAGAAATCAATTAGATTCATCTGACATGACCTTCCTGCTGTGAACCCATGCTGCCATGGGTCCTGTGCCCCACTGGCCTCTAGGTACTCAACAGTTCTTTCCTTCAGAAGTGATTCCATCACTTTCCCTACCACAGAGTTCAAACTGACAGATCTGTAGTTTCCTGCCTCTGTCTTAGTCCCACTTTTGTGAAGGGGACTCACATATGCCTTCCTCCAGTCCTCAGGTACCACACTATCCTCCCATGATTTGTTAAAAAGGGTAGTCAGTGGTGTCACTAGCTCTCTGCTTAATTCTTTTAGAATTCTGTGGTAAATTCCATCTGGCCCCATTGCTTTATCCACCTTCAGTTTTAGTTCTTTCAGAACTCTTTCTTCTGTGAAAGGACTGGGATCGAGCCCCCTATCCAGAGTGCTTCTGTTAATTGGATTAGGCACCTCCTCTTTTGTGAATACTGAATAGAAGTATTCATTCAGTATCCCTGCTTTTTCTCTGTCCCTCTCTGCCCACCCACTGTCCATTCAATTCAGCCTCACTATCCTTTCCTTTGTCTTTCAACGCTCCCTGATATACCTATAAAAGGTTGTATCCCCCTTCTTGACCGAGTTGGCTATCTTTTCCTCAGTTTGGGTCTTTGCTATTCTGACTGCCCTCCCTGCTTCCTTCTGCCTTAACTGGTATAGTTGTCTGTCCTGCTCCTTCTGTGTTTCCTTATACTTCCTAAATGCTATCTTTTTCTCCCTATCCTTCACCGCCACCTCTATTGAGAACCATAGTGGCTTTTTCTTTCATTTTGATTTGTTTATTTGCTTCACACAAAGACTTTTTGCCTCTGTGATGGCAGTTTTGATATTTCCCCGTTGTTGTTCCACCCCTCCTTCTAGCCTGTTTGCTAGGGCTTTTCTAATGCACTCTCCCATCTTGCCGAAGTCATCCCTCCTGAAGTCCAGAACCCTCACTTTTGTATGGCTTGACTCTGTAGCTGAGTTTATCATGAACCACACTGTTTGGTGGTCACTTGTTCCCAAATGGCTACCCACTTCTAGATCTGAGATCCTCTCACTGTCCCCATTTGAGAGTACAAGGTCTAAGATTGCTCCCTCATGAGTAGGTTCCAAAACTAGTTGTCTGAGGCATGCCACCTGAAGGGCATCGAGAATGGACCTGCTTTTGGATGTGGCTGCAGCAAAGGTGCTCCAGTTAATATCTGGCATATTAAGGTCCCCCATCAACAGTATCTCCCCTTTCTCTGCCATGCCTTCTATCATATCCTGTCACCTTGGTCCAGTACAATGCTTCTTTTAGCATTCACATTCCGCAGGATGACCTACTAGCAGCCTGAGGTGAGATGGACATGTATATTTTTCTTCTTGAGTTGGCTGTCATCTAGTGTCTTTCAAAAATCTAGTATATGTTATCTCTGAGCAAACATTATACTCATTTATATGTGTTTTTTTAATCATGAAGTTCGGGGAAGTATTGCCATAGGTATTTCAATGGCAACTGTTATCACTAGTGATTGGCTCTGTGGTGACACAATAGGTGGGGAAAATAGGGCAGACTAGGTGGGCCATCCGGTCCTTATCTGCTGATAGATTCTATGTTTCTATGCTGAAAGCATCCTCCCACTACCATTATTCATCTCATAATCACCTAGTGACCTCAAGTGGTATTACACCTCATAGTAGCCCACTTGGCCCACTGGTCTACATTACTCAGCCCGTCTCTTTCTATTGCATTTTGGAATTTCTAGGTTGTTATTAATTTGTATCCCTCACCACAAATCCTATTTTATGTTACCTCCCACCCCCAAGTTGTACCTAGGTTTTAGCCTGCCAACCCCTTCAGGACCCAAACTATGCTCCCAGTATATCCATGGCTGTTTCTATTAACACCCTTACTACCCCTTCTTCCCTCCCACCATGGAGCATCACTCCCCCAAAATCCATCTTCCCCCTCCACTATGCCCCCACTTATCCTCACATCTCCCCCTGTACTCAATGTCATAACTGGCCACCCAAAGCCTACTTCCACTACCTGCTTCTCTTCCTCCTCTCAGCACCCTCCCTCCACTCACCCCTTGGGAAAGGCAAAAGTTCAGATTTCTGCTGTGGCAAAATTTCTGTGAAATTTCAAAACTTTTGCAGAATCTTCCACTCTTCTGCCTGTGGCAGAATTCCAAACTTTTGCCTATTTACTGTGGATTTCCACCTAGTGCCATGGAAAATTTTGTGACCTATGGACATTTAGTTATAAAGTACTGAAATAAAGTATCTTGCCAATTATTTTGCCGTATCATGTAATCATCTGCAGTTTTCAATGTGATTATGCTGTGTGTTTTTTTCTCAGCATTAATGTATGTCCATATTTTAATTTTCTACAGGTGGCATTTTAATTTGTATGGTCACATACTGAATTTAATCACCCTGCCTGTCAAACACCTTAACAGTGTTTTCTGCAAGTAATCTTTTGTCTGGTTTTTAATTTGTTCACTTTTTCCACATTTCCTGGTATGTTGTCACATTTCTTTCTTTTGAATTCTGCAGAAATCTTCTATTGCATTTGTTTTAATTCTGCAGTATTTGAAAAATTTCATGGTTCAGCACTGATATCTCATGGAATGGTCAAATTTCACCGCCAGTAGCTCTGAACACGTGTGTTTCAGATCTGCAGTCACATGGGGTGCAGAGGGAGGGATTAGGAGATAGCACACATTTCTTACTGTGTAGCTAATCACTCTGCAGTTGTTTTTGGAAGAGGGGGGAGCTGTGTTTGTTCTGCACCACAGAACAGGCTTCGAGAGTGATAATCCACCAGTTTTCATCAGGAGAAGAAATAAAGTGCTGTTATCTGTACTTTGAATGCTGTGCCACAGATATGTCAGCAGTTTTGTTGATCTTTTTGATAATATAATAATATCCAGTGTTAATGACAAAGAGCAAGGAGGGTTTGGGTACAGTGGCAGGCAGTATCAGAGGAGATAACAGTAAGGGTGGTGCAGGAGCAGTTACTGTGGGGGGAGTAGACAAGGAGCAGCAGCATATAACACTTCTAAATGTGTCTGAGGAGCAAGAACATTCTTGTAGTGAACACACTGTTAGTGGCAGTGTTCATGTGGCAGACAATGTTACTGAGGAAGAGGAGATGGGTTACAGTCAGCCCTTACTTTCTCAGCTGGAAGGGAGGGTAGTAGTGATGACGGTTGTGAGGGGGACGATGACCCAGTAGTAGACCCTAATTGGCAGCCACTCCGTCCACAAATAGCATCCAAAACTGTTAGTGGTAAAGGGCAAGCAATCCCTTTTCCATCTATCTATAAGCAGCAACCTGTCATGGTCATGGGACAGCAATTGGCAAAAATAGCAAAAATGGGATATGGGAGTAAGCAGCAGCAGCATGCAAAGAAAACCATTCCACCCACCCCTTCATCTCTGTCCCCATCTGCCCCACCCACAAAAATTTGGCATGTCGGTGGACATTCATTGGTATGGGATTTCTTTGTAATCGACATGTCTGATGACAGTGTTGTGGTGTACAACATCTGTCATTCCAAAATTAGCAGGGGTAAGCCAGGTTCACATTATGGGACGACTGGCATGCATAGTCATATGCAAAGTAAGCACCCCATTATGTGGTCACAGCATAAGTGGTTGACATCCATGCCCACTTCAGCTACTTCAGCACTCTATGAAAGCTAGGGTCCCCAGCCAGTTGATGATGTGTCATTTGACCCTTTATTGTTCTCCACCCCTACACTTGCAGGTACAAGTGGAGGTAGTAGTCAAGCTGATCCATCCACTGTACACATAGAGAGTTTTTTGCAGCATATCCCTGCTTCTACAGAAGGTAGCCAAAGTCACAAGAGCATACTGGGCAAAGCCAAAACACAGCAAAAAGTGCTGCATACTCAGAGGCTTCAGCAGCCAAATATCAAATCGGCTGTTACCAAGATGCTGGCAAAAGATCTTTTACCATTCTCATTTGTCAAGAATGAGGGATTTAGAGAACTGATGGAGAAAGCTGTGCCTAAATATAAAGTTCCAAGCTGAACATATTTCAGCAATAAGGCTCTTCCAGCAATGTACAATGACCTTACATGCATGGTGTCACATGTTCTGTCACACTCAGCAGTAGCCAGCATCCACCTGATGACAGACATCTGGACCAGTGGCCCATCGTCAGGCATTAGATATATGTGCATTACTGCACACTGAGCCTATTTCCCTTGGGTATATGCTATGCACCCCGTCCCTCATCTAGTTGTCCCCTGAGTACTGGCAGCAGTACTAATGGTTGTCAACAGCATGCCACATTGAGTATGCAGAGTCTGCATGGGTCCCATACATCAGAGAGAATTCTCACCCACATCAATGAGGCTATTACACACTGGCTAAAGCTCCATGAATTCAGTGCAGCATATATTGCCAGTGACGATGCCCTGAATGCCATCAAAGCAATCACTGATGGCTGCATTTATCATGTCCCCTACTTTACTCATTGCTGAATCTCATTGTGAGGTCCTTTCTGGAGCACAAAGCTATGAGTTCCATGTTGGCTATCAACCATAACATTTACAACCATTTCAGTCATTCTGCGCTGGCTAGAGCAAAGCTCCGGGCTCTACAGAAGGCCAGTAATGTACCACAGCACCGCTTGAAGCTCGATGTGCCAACCCGATGGAATTCCACACTCTATATGCTTGAAAGGCTGCATGAATAGTACAAGCCACTCAATGAGTATATAATGCACATATGTGATCGGGAAGCACACTCGGCCATGTTGCTGAGTCCATTCCAGTGGTTTTTGATGGACAGTGTCATCCAGGTACTATGACCACTGGAACAGGTGACACAGGTTGTGAGTGCAGACAATGCTTCTTTGAGCCAGGTGATTCCATGGCTGTACGTTCTCCATCATGCACTGTGCAATGTAAGGGGGCAATTTGAAGTGGCTGCAGACTCTGTTGGAGTTGAGTTTGCTGACCTCAATATGCAGCTGTGTGATGATGATCCCAGGGTTATTCACATTAACAACTCAGAGGCGTACATCCTGGCAACTCTGCTGGATCCCAGGTACAAGCAGGGCATGACTTCACATCTTCCTGGTGAGAAGGATGATCTTGATCATTATGTAGTCATCCTGCATGGCAAGGTTGAAAACTGGATGAATAAGTCAGAGCTAAGGGTGGAAAAACTGGTAGCAGTAGATAAACCTGAAGCATCAACATCCTCTCACCCAGTGTCCTTTTTCCTCCACCAGTACAGTATCTGCACCTCCACCCTCATTATCACGTGGTAGTACTGGTGCCATAAACCCTCTCTGGTCCATGCAGAAGGACATTGTTGTCTCTACACAGAAGCCACCTGAGGGAAACACAGAACTTCAGCTGTTTGCATACCATAGGTTGCAATCATATCTTGATGACCCACAGCTGCTAAGTATTGAAGATGAACCCCTTGAGTATTGGTTAACAAGCTGGAAATCTGGCTTGCACTTGCTGCTATTATCATTGAGTACCTCACCTGCCCCTGGTGCCAGCGTAAGCTCGGAAAGAGTTTTCAGTGCCACTGGTTCAACTGTGACTGACCACCAAAGCTGCCTGTCAGAACACAATGTGGAGTACCTAACGTTTGTTAAAATGAACTCCCATTTCTTCCCCAAGCAGTACATGGTGTCAGCAACAGCAAGATTCCATGATCCTGCCAAAGAAGGCGGTGAGCATCAGGACTCATCAGAGGATGAGGATAGTTTTACAGTGCCCTCTGATGAAGACACAGCTGAGGAGTGTGAATTCTCCTGACTAAGAGAAAGAGATAGTCACAGATCATGTGTCCTCCACCTGCAGTGATGTGCTTTGTGAAGCTGTATTAGAAGTGGACGCTGATGTCACTGAAGGTCAAACAGTCCTGTTTCTGCCTGTTGTGACTAGTTACTGTCCAAGCTGGATGATATTCATGGCCCTCTCCCTCCACCCATAAAAAAACAGAAATACCAAAAAAAATTGACAGGACACATGTTTGCTTGTCCATTACTGTTTATGATGATTCCTGTTGTGTGCTGCACCAGTTGCTGAGAGAAATGCTCAGCTACCAGTTACTGTCCAAGCTGGATGAATTTCATGGCCTTCCCCCTCCACCCATAAAAAAACAGAAATACCAAAAAAATTGACAGGACACATGTTTGCTTGTCGCTTGTCCATTACTCCTTATGACAATTCCTGTGAGTAACTGCTATGCCCCATTAATTCTGCTGACGATGACCCATTTCCTGACTACACCATTCTGGTGGATCCCTGCCACACAGAATAACAACAGCAGAGGAACTACTATGCACCTATAATTCTACTGATGATGACCCATTTTCTGACAACTGCACCTGGCGGATCCTGCCACACCAAATAATAACTGCCAAAGGAACTACTATGCCCCAGTAATCCTGCTGATGATGACCCTGGCCATTTCCTGAATTCATCACCACCACCACCACATTTGAGCAATAATGTCCAACTGTGTTCTACTGGGATAATGTCACGCCTTAGGTGGTTGTGCACGAGGCCGCAGGCCAAGTGCATCCAATACCTGAGGCGTGACGTTGTCTCAGCACAACACACACCCTGTAGGGCATTATTGCTATTATACAATGACTTGTAATACAGAATAAAAAAAATAATTTTAAAGAATGTTTTTGTTAGTGTGGAAGAATATTTTTGTTTCTTAAGAGAAGATGCAAAAAAAGAGAAATGGTCATCACGGTGGTCATCATCCTAATGAGTTCACAGTGCTGAGACAAGACCCGTGATGTTGTACTGGGATAACATCACCAGTCTAGTCCCAGACTTACCAATCAGAGACCAGTATTCTTTATTGCCATTGTATAATGTGTATTATGACGCAGCCAAGAACAACAGAAAGAGGAAGTAGTAGGCCCTATAAATGCTTCTGCTTTTACTGACTCTTTCACTAAATCTACCACCAGTGTTGATCTTGTCCTACCAAAGAAAAACAGAAAGAGGGACTACCATGCCCTAGTAAAGCTGCCGAATCCTGATGCTACTGCTGCTTATGAATCCACAGCCATACCACGGGTTGGTGTAACTTTGGCAGTTCATTCTTGTCACATTATGTTATCTAGTACTTTAATTCTTTTAATAAGTATGTTGAATGGTAAATACTATTTACTTAATGATACTCATCTAAGAGGTTATCCTAAAGAAAACAGCATTGTTTGTGTAGTGCTCGGGGTGTGTGATGTGTGTGTGCACATACAGACAAGGTGGTGGTATTAAGGTAGTTTGTTTCGGTATGCAGAGTAGGCCATAAAAGTACTGTACGCAGAATGATGTGAGTAATGCTTTCATAGCATTTTAACTGCTGTTAACCAGTGCTATAGTCAAATCTTCCTGCTTCTATAAATGGACTTTGCCTTACTTATATCATAGGTCATTATATGATGGTGCTTCTGCCACACTGCACCCATTTCAACTGATTAGACCACCATTCACTTTCACAAGAAATGTTGCGCCTTGATGTGTTCTGTAGAAGTGGCCAGGTATCATTGTGTTTTTGCAATCATTTTTTTTTCAAAATGAAAATAAGGTAATCAGGTAAGTACTGGAGTGATACTTTTGCTGTCATACTCCAGGAATGTGTTATGGATAGTGAGGGGGGTCACACACAAGGTTGAGGTTGTAGGATAGTCAGTGGGATAGGCGGGCATAGTTGGCATTGATAATACCATATCTAGGAACATGGGCAGAAAGCCTCCTAAGACGGCACACTCTTGGTAAGCAATGCAATATTCTGCTTTCGTTTCTGTAACTAAATCACTCTGACTTATTTCCTTTCCAGGTCTGTCATACGCTACGCTGCTGCTGCTGTTGCTGCCAAGATCATACCTGACACCACCATCCCTGTTGCTTAATGTTGTATACAACCCGACTGCCCAGGTCACCAATTTATTTTTCAGTGCAAGCTTTCAATTTTATATCCTTGTTTTCATTTTCAGGCAAGAAAGTCTATGGCAATTTAATGGGATGACTCATTAATGGCTTCTAGCTTCCTATGGTGTTTTTAGTGTCAAGGTAAGTAGTACTGCTTATTATGTTTTGTCATTATTTGTTCCTGAAATGTACAGCATCATAATCAAGTTAGATGAGTGTACATTGTACTTCTGACCTATATCTAGGGTGAGGGTGTCTGTGGAACGTGGAAAGGGGGGAATAGAATTGCTGAGGTGGCTGCACAGCACTGCTATGCTTAATATGTTATGTAAGGTTACAGAATGCCTAGAAAGTTTGCATTGGCTGGTCAGGTGATCATCAGCTTGTAATACAATAACCAGTTAGGATTCCTTTCCGTTTCCAACTATCCTCATGTTTTATTTTTCGGGTCTGCCTATAACATGCTCCTCCTATGCTGCTGCCGGGAACCAACCACGGCCCAACAACTCTGTGGCCTACTTATATGTCCCTCGCAAGTGACCAGGTAATACTCGGTAGTGTTTCATACAGTAAAATATGTTATTGTTTTTTTATTTCTGTCAGTTTTTCTATGGCCATGGCATAAGTGTACAACTGTGTATCAGTTTGGACTTACTTCAACTGGTAGAATGGGGGAGAGCAGTGTAATGTACAACCCGTGTTCATCAAATCACTGTGTCCTGTGCTCGCGATATGCCCTTTGCATGTGCACATGGCATTACTGTTATCCTGTGTGTCTGAAAAACCCACCATCAACATTATCAGCATCTACACCATGGCAGTGGTTCATCACATGTCCAGTGAACCATCTTGAGTTTTTTTCTGTTGTGTGCCACCAGGGTGGATCCTCAGTTTCCCTCCACCCCACGAGGATGCTTGTGACTAGGTAAGACTCAGTACAGTGTCACTGTGGTCAGCAGCACATGACCCCTGCTGACAAAAAAGCATAATCACGTCTATGGTTTGTCATGTTCTGTGCATGTACTGTACTTATGAACTACCTTTTGCTGTGATGTTTAACAATTGAGTGTAACAGGAAACTGCCTGTGGGGTGCCTCAGCCAACATGGCCACCAAATGATGTAAGCTTCACTGAACCTTGACATAAAGTAAGTTAATAATCCCATCTCAAGAAAAGGAATACTAGACTGGTATAAACAGATTGATTTTAATATTTCAAAACAAAAACAGAACAAGTAGAGGATCCGGGCTATCGGATAGAAGGGTCGCCTGTTGATGCACCCGCAGGAATTTTTCTTGGGGGTGTGTCACTTCCGGCCTCCGAACGGGTGCGTAACCTAGGGGTTATCTTGGATGACAGGCTGACACTACAGTCACAGGTGTCAGCAGTTGTCAAGACTTCCTTCTACCACCTTAGGAATATCGCTAGAGTGAAGCACCTTGTTCCGTCTGACACGTTACCAATGCTGGTCCACGCCTTCGTGTCCTCACGTTTGGACTACTGCAACTCCCTGTATTTTGGGCTTCCTGGGGTTGAAATATGCCAACTTCAGCTAGTGCAGAATGTGGCAGCTCGGGTTTTGACTGGGACAAGTAGATCTTGTCACATTACCCCGGTGCTGCGCGATCTGCACTGGCTTCCCATTTGGTGGCGGATCACCTTTAAAGTCTGTTTATTGACTTTCAAAGCCCTACATGATCAGGGTCCAGCCTATCTGAAAGATCTTCTGGCTCTTTACTGCCCTGGCCAATGGCTCTGCTTGGCCAAGGGGTTGCTAGAGATTCCAAGAGTGAGTCTAAATTCATCTGGTTGCAGAGCCTTTTCTTATGCTGCTTCCACTTTTTGGAATTCTCTACCCCGTCGGTTATGGCAGTGTACCTCCATGGAGGAATTTAAGAGGGGTTTAAAAACTCATTTTTATCAAATTGCTTTCTTATAGTATTGACTGTGTTCAAGTTGTTGATGAGACTATAGTTGTATCTGTGTTTTATATTGAATTATAATGTTTAATCTGTATTATGGGTTTTGTACAGTGCCTTGAAAATCTGAAAGGCACTTTAGAAATAAAATTTATTATTATTATTAAAACTGATCGAAGAGCCGTGCAGATAATAACCAGGTTACAAAACACAGAACACTCGTTAACTCAGTTAGCTAGGCAACAACAGAATAAAACATTAAGTATTTACAGGAGTAATTAACAAAAAACAACAAGAAGTCAAGAACAAAACATATTTAAAACTATTTACAAGTAACATTTGGAGCAGCACTGATGAAAAGTCAACATTGGCGTCGGACTACTGTACGCTGACTTTGCCTCCAACTTCCAGTCTGCTTCCACAGCAGATTTATCATAGTTTTCTGGTTCTCAAGTATTTTTAACAGGTGGACCTCCAGTGCCTTAACCTTTTTTTTACAATTTTAATGCCCCTGTCCCTCCTCAGGTTGGTATTTGTTTCACCCTGCTGTGTGGTTGCTTGGGGGAGCTTGCTGATCTTAACCACCCAGTTGGGCATGTGTTCCTGGCCCTGCTATGCCGGCTGGTCTCCCTGTCTTTGAGGACCTTTCTTGAGTTTCCCTCTCCTCCAGCCTCTCAAGCTCGCTGTATCTTCATCACACATTTTTTTCTCCATGTGCTTCTCTCCTTCTCCGACTCCTCAGCTTCTGTTTGTGAGGCAGTCACCAGTGCTGCAGTACGGAAAGAAAGGAGGGTTAGGGACAGAGACTTATTAAGACAGGTTTTCATGGGTGAGAGGTGTACACCAGCCCATTCAAGGTGGAAAGAATAATACAGCAACTCAGGAAAATAAAAGCAGACAAGGCAATGGGTCCAGATGTTATCCACCCAAGGGGAGTAAAGGAACTCAGTGAAGTGGGAAAGTCCTTGCAAATGAATCTTATAGATTCGCTGACTGGGTAATTATTGGTGGTAGATCAATGTGTGGTGGTGAATGTAACCCACCTGGATTGCAGCAAGGCATTAAACACTGTTCCACTCAGGAAATTGCTACATAAATTTGGGATCCTATGTATGTGGATCTTAAGCTGGTAAAGTAGGTGAGGATGGAATTGGTGGATAAGGGGCAGAACTCAGAGGGAAGAGGACACTGGCATAAAATCAGAGGCCATCTTAGACCAATGTACTTATTCAACCTTCCTGCTGTCAAAGGTCATAGGCATCAATGAATTATAGTACTGCTGCTACAGTAGTGCCCAGTGAACATCTGATTTACAGGATGGCATAACTTAGGGGATAAAATAAAATGGGGAAAGAAATCCCTGTGTCCTGATTGGCTGAGACTTGGTTCTAGCCATTGCAATAGGAGAGTGCCACCACTGGCTAAAACAAGTCCTTGCCAACCAGAGTAACTCACAGAATTAATAAGCCACTTATGTCTTAGTTTCCATCACAAACATGGCTGTAGCCTTTACTCATATATAAAAAAACTTCAACTAGGCCCTAAAAAAAGTCCATTAAATTAAATAAAGTAAGTAAATAATTTTATGTGATTTATACTCATTAGCCCCCCTTACACACATCCACAAATTTTAAAAATCATGTACTATTCAGTTTCCATTGCTGGTGTTTCTCTGATGATCATGAAAAATCCATCTCCTATCCCTACCACTTTGACAGAGAACTCCCCGCTCCTTACCTGGCAACAGATAAGCCAGAGGTTCTGGCTCCACTTCAGGCCTGAGTATGTGTCTTTGTATGCCAGCTGAGCTCTGAAGAATGTTGAATTCAAGTATTCCATGTTACCATTCTGTGTGCGTGTTGGGGGGTGCATTCTACTACTGGGTTAATTCTGAGCTTTGAATTCTTCTATTCCATGATAAACAATCACATAATGTATTGACTGGAAAGAAATACATAAGACTGACAGGTGACAAACATCCGTGGAGGGACTATTTTACATTATTTACCAACATTTGAATAATATTTGTGTGACTTTGAAAACTTTTAGAATGTTCTTTTTTCAAAGTTGCCTGTGGGCTCATTTTATACAAGCAATAAGACTTGACTGGGTGTTGGTAGTACTGAGATACCCGCACACACACAGAGGCTGAAGACACTCGACCTGCAGCCTCATGCCTAACTACACCTCTGGGTGTGTGGGTATCTCAGTACTACCAACACCCAGCCATCTCTTATTGCTTCCATAATGTATGATAGTAATCAGTAATACCCATGTTGTGATTGGCTCCGGAGGTTACAATGACAGTGAAGCTGGAGATGTTTTGAGTTATAACGGCAACCCCCAGAAGCGATTTCAGCGAGGTTCCTGTTAAAAACCCATACAAGTAAAATGGCTTTCATATTGTATAGGATACTAATCACTCATACAATCACCATCATTACAGTGTGTGACAAAACTCTCAATTTTAGCAATACCTTTTCCTGGTGCCCTAGCATCGGTCTCCCTAAGGGAGGCCTGTTCAGCCTGTTGGTAATGAATAAAGGCTCTAAATACATTGTTTAAGCAATAATACCCGAGAGGGTGGGCGGTATTGGGCAATACCGGACCGCCCAGGGGCGTAATGAGGCCCGACGCCACAGGCGGAGGGCCTTATAGCCCTGGAAGGTCCGGTATTGCCCATGCCGCCCACCCTCGAGGGTATTATTAGCTTAGAAAATGGGCAGTGTAAAAACATAAGTTAAATAAAAGAAAATTAATAAAAATAGTTTAAAGTCATTTTGTAAAAAAATAGTTCCTCCGCCTGCATTAGAATGATGTTCTTTAGGTTTTTGGGGCCCTCTGAAGAGTGAGAAAACATGCAGTTTGATTGTACTGTGCTTTTATTTAAATGTGTCGCCCCAGTGGATTCAGAAGACCGAGCATGTCAAAGCCCTGCCAGTCCGGTAAAACCCCAGTGGACTCAGAAGACCGAGCATGTCAAAGCCCTGCCAGTCCGGTAAAAAATACAGCCCGCAAAAGAAATGAAGAATACTTTTTAAAAGTTAACAGCCAGCATATTTACGGCTGGTAATGTGCTGCGCTGTCGCCGTCCTGATGCCCAAGCCTTCAGTTTGTCTTCGGGGGTCGCCAGTCCGGTAAAAAATACAGCCCGCAAAAGAAATGAAGAATACTTTTTAAAAGTTAACAACCAGCATATTTACGGCTGGTAATGTGCTGTGCTGTCGCTGTCCTGACGCCCAAGCCTTCAGTTTGTCTTCGGGGGTCGCGCGACATCCATGTTGTAACTGAAGCAAGGAAAGTGAACGCAGCCCAGCAGAAGGGAATGTGTTTGTGAGTGGGAAAGACAGAGACAGAGCAGCAGTGGCAAGCCGGCAAGTAAAACAAAAACGTTTTCTAAGCCACTGTGTGATGACAGGGATGAAAGGACATGTGGTGGGGGGCAGAGCAGTTGCAGATGAGATCGGGACACAGGAGAAGAAAGCGCAGTCAGAAGCTGACCGGTCTAACGCTTTTTTTTATTGCTTGCTCGTGTTTTTTTTTTTTCTCATGTAGGCAGACGTGAGTACCAGGAGGTGTGGTGCGGTTCATGTGGTAGCTGGCACTAAATTGGGCAGTGGGAGGGTGCAGGATCTCTCGCTACAAGAGAAAAAATGGTGGCAATTTCGAATTTCATATTATGATTCTAGCCAATTAGGAAGCATAGTGGGCACAGGAATAGTAGAATTGGTGAAGGGGCATTGTAGGCTGGCACTTTTTATTTGGTGGGCATCTATTGAAACTTAATGTACCCCTGTGGAATGGGTACCAGCCAATCAGATGCCTCCAAATAAAAGGCCCATTTTCTAAATAGTAATAAATATTTATGCACACAGTACTTTCTGACCCTAACCTTATTCAATCCTTATCTGTATTAAAAAATAACAATATACATATCTTAAAACCAGAAGGGATCTCCACACTGCTGTTGCTGCTAGCTCCTTCCCTCCATCTCCTGGCACTGTGGTGCTGGACTTCACAGCACTGGCAGTGACAGTTGAGCTGCTCCTGGCAGCATCTGTTCACAATGAGGAGAGCAATACTGTATTTTGAAGCAGCTATGTCAATTTTACTAGGCCGCATGGGCTGATTCTCACTATTATTCTCATTTTCAATACTGTCTCCAAACTAATTAGGTATAAACATTATGCTCTGGCATACATTGTACAATGCCAGGACTCAATCTTGTCAATTCAGTGTCTTCACAACTTAATATTAACTGTGATTTGTCCTGCATAACTGCATTACGCTGTAACATTTCATAAGTGCTTATCACCTGCTGGCAACCATATTGTATCTGTTTGTGTAATCCTCTGATGTGGGACCTATTTATGGAGCTTCCAGCTCAAGGTGTTTATTCAGAAAATTCAATATATAAGTTAAAAATAAATACACTGCAGTATATAATAAGATTAAAGCAGCACAACATGCCAGCAAACAAAACACAGGCCAGCAAAACAATCAAGCAGTACAGTGTAATTGAAAGACTGTCTGATGCCAGTAAGTTAGAATAATGAAAGTAATATACTCACTAGTGGAGTCATTATCCACTCAAATATTTTTCCCTGGCATGGCTGCGGTGTTGGTCTCTGACTCCTGCTGCATTCTCTTCCTCTTCCTCCGATTTTCTCTCAGGGTCACAGCTCCCGCAAATGCCTACAATACCTATCGATCGTGCCTTTGTATGTCATCCCACTTGTGCTTAATTTGGTGCACTGTGCAGGACATGACACCCTCTCCCTCTCTATCAAGGGCTGCCTTTATGGCAGCCCACATTTTCTCCTTCTCTTTTAGAGGGAGCGTCTCTGGCTCATGGAGTTCTGCCACATGCTCACTAGTACCACCACCTCCTTATGGGAGAAGGCTGGTGCTAGTTCTTTCTCCGTGCTGCCATCACTGGTGGAGGTGTAAGCCTGCTGTTGCTGGCCTTGCTCCTGCTGACCGCTCTGCTCCAATTCCCCCCATTCTGATTTCCACCATCCTCCTCCAGGCTCCTGCTCCCCCCCCAATCCAGCTTCTGCAGTTGTAGACATTTTTGGAACTTACTCAACTCTGTCACTCTCACTCACCTTTCCTCACTATAATTCTCCCTCTCCTTGCACTCGCAGAACAGAAAATGTAGAAATGTGTCATTTCCAGTTCTGCCTTTATAACCACAAATGTTTTATTCCGAAGTTTAAAGATAATCCCACAGTTCTCATTGGAACACAGTTTAAAAACTGAGGAACTTTTCTTTGCTGCGGGAATACGTAGACGCAGAAGAAGTCACCTTACCCGCAGTATTTTAGTTATGAAATGCAGAAATAATTTCCACAACGACTCTTACATATCTCAGTAATAATAAATTATCCGCGATTGCAAGCAATTTTGCGCAATTTATTTTCCGCAAGTAATGTGTGGACATTTTTGTGTTTCTACAGGTGTTATTTACAATTTTTATGTCACATATTTTTTTAAAGTATCCAGCCTGTCCTGTTATGTTACTGCTACTGTTCATGTAGGAGGGGGAGAGATGTTTTTGTAATTTGCCAAATTCGATTGGTCGGGAGGGGTGAAGCATGTGGGCAAATAGGCTGGGTGCTACTGAAGTTGTAGACATGTTGGTTACACATTAGGTAATGAGTGCTGGGTGACAAGGTTGTGAGAGGATGTACAGAATGTTTGGTCCAGCTGCACATGCGCACCACCCCCCTGTTGCTACTAATGTCTTGTTTCCCTTGTGATTCATCAACTGTATGTATGTTTTTTCACTTTTCAGGTCTGCCTCTGTACTGCTTGCTGGTGATGCTTGCTGGTGATACTTCTGCTAGTGCTGTATCAAATGTACTGTACCCTGCCAGCCATGCCAGTGGCTGTACTGTTAATCACAAGTGCACAGGTAAGTACTTCACACAAACATTGAACCCAGAGAAACATGCATTCTTATTGGCATTTCCAGATGTTTATTTGATGGAAGTGTGGTAGTTGTAGATAGATTATGACTGAGTTTGAAGCAGGTCGGTGGGCGTCCGGGTGTGGGCGGTAGTGGTGGATTACCTGCTGCAGGCTCAGTCCACTAGTCCTGAATTTAGATTAGGCAAAGTGACAGTATCTTCTGAGTTTTTGGTCCGGCCTAACTGCTGGTGTTGTGCCTCAAAAAAAAATCACAATCATGTTTCTCTGTTGTGCAACTGTTGTGTGGTTTCCCTTTCAGGCCTGCCTCACAATTCCCTAAGCCTAAGGCTTTCTGACCGCTGCTGCTGCTCCTACTGCTGCAGCAGTACTTCCTTACTGACCCCACGTTGTGGCTTCATGGTGTGGCCATGCCAAATGCCCAGTTAAATATGTAATATTTATTTAAATTTTAAGGGAAAGCTTGCAATTGGTTTATTTTTATGTTTGCTGTGCATGCCAGTGCATGTCAAACATTTTGCTATGTGCAGGAATTTGAGAGGTGTGCTGATATGGTCCAATGTAGTCCTCTCTATATACGGGGCTTGACCCTGTCACACCAATCATCAACAAGCTTTATTAGGATGCTGTTCTAGTTTGAAACTGCATGAAGTCCAAAAGAATGTGCCAACTGAGACAATCAAACTTCAGCTCTTTCCTATTACTTAAACTTAGAAAATGGGCTACGGAAAAGCTCTTCCCTGATTGGCTGAATCTCCCTACCACTGGGACTGTTATTTCTTAACAAGGTCCAGCAAAAAACAAGTTTATCCTGCCACCTCTTACCTCTGTGCCCATGCTGTGCCCACACTCACTCCAACACGGAAAGTCAGCATTTTGCCTCATGAGTCCATGTACCCACTCGCCAGCAGCCAATAATAATAATAAAATAAACAAAAAAAAGATTTTTTTTTCTCATTTTAGTAAAATGGGCAGAACACCAGCAATGCCACCACTCCCATCATCCGATGAGCACCCCACTCTAGTAACTGATGCTATCTGGCAGGGCGACTACATGTTCAGGACTGATTTGAGGAAAGCCCTGCTCTGGTCCCCGATTTGACCAAGTTGAAAAGCCAAATAAAAAACTGTTCCTGGCCACAAAAAAATCATCCCCACACCAAGATGCTTCAAAATTAAAAAACCTTTTTTTTTATTAGCAGTATTCATCAGCCATTGCACCTAACAGGACTGCACTCCATTCCCGCTCCACTACTGCCACACGGTCCCCACTCAGAGGCTGGAACCAAAACCATTTTCTCTCTCTATACAGATCAATCTGTAATGGTAGCACAATCCCAAAAACTCTCATGGGGATTCTCAAAAGGTACACTAACAAAACACTGCACTGTAATCTAATACAAAAAAAAAGCGACTCTTATAAGCAGTAGCACCCTTGATTGGCACCAAAGGAACTATTTTACAGAACCTGCCATTTCTCTTAGTTTTTATTAATATCACACCCTCTTTTTTTTTCATAAACTTTATTACATAAAAAAAATACTATTGGCCCATTTTCTAAGTGTAATAATACCCTCCAGGGTGGGCGTTATGGGATATAACGGACCTTCAAGGGGCTATAAGGCCCTCCACCTACGGTGTTGGGCCTCATTATGCCCATGGGCTATTCATTATATATCCCAATAATGCCCACACTGTTGGGTATTATTACTTACACAACACAGCTAGTCTAATGATGTGCTCTCAGCCTGCCTGCTCCTTACCCCCCTCAACATTATGGCAATGGAAACTGAAACTGCTTGTTAAATATTGGTTGCCTATTAAATAGGGTTGCCATCTGTCCCATTTCATGCTGGAGAGTCCCATTTTCTGCACTACCATCTCATCCCCTATATGAAGTATCAGTGAGATATCAAATGTTCCACCTTTGCAGATAAACAAACAGCAGAAATGTGCTTGTCTGCCAGTAGCTGCACTCAAGTCCTCCCAGCTCAGGCTTCCCAGCTCAGATCGCTTTCCTGAATCTCATAAAACAGCAACATTTGCTGTAACTGATGGCAGCCCCCCCCCAACACACACACATTGTGTCTTTTGTTTTATTGCCAAAGGTATTTCAGTAATCTAAGTAGAAACATCCCCCTGCCCCATGAATGATGACCTGTACGTACCCATAGCAACAACAGCAGTGGAACTGTGGAACTGAAGGTGGGTCAGATGTTGATGATAGAAGAGCTTTTCATGTGTGTGTGGCAGGGGATGGCTGTTCATATATCAAAAGTGGCACCTCCCTACACTGTTTGGAATGCCTAGGAACTACAGTATACTGCTATCTAGTATACTTTTAAGAGAATCCAGAGGTGTCTTTAAAAATACAGTATTTATTCAAAGCATAAAAATATTTGGAATGGGAAAACAAGTAATGAGCTACATAGCAGTTCATTTTGAATAAGGTCCCAGCAACAGGGTAGTGGACTATATAACAAGGCTACCCAAAAATGATACAAGTACCTCTTGAGTTTCAAGAGCATGTTATCAAAATTGTTGAATGGGACTTACTTTTCTGTGACTCTATTTTTGCTCCCTACATTCGAGGTATCTCTCAGGGTCCCATTCACAGCTCCTTGGCTCCACTGCCCACCTGAACCATTCTCTGAGGCTGCATCCGGGATTGGGATCAGGATTCCGGGCTTCATGGCCCCCTTGAAGAGGCCACAGAATCCCCAGGAGGAGGTACGAAGGAACAGCTGACACTGGATGTGTGGCCTTGGGCTACTAGGGGATTTTCTTGTTTTTTCTTCCTGGAGCTCAGACATGCAATGATGTCCCACTCAGCATGTGCACACTCCCATGTACACCCAAAAGACGTCCTCCGCAGCTTCAATCCCCTGCATTCTAAGGCCATGCATTGTAGTGCCTCCAGCCACCACCAGAGGTCACCAGTGCACTGGCTTGTGGAAAACCCCCTCCCCAGGGAAGAAGAGCAGTCCATGGGATGCTCGATCCTCCCCCATCCCCACCGACCCCCAACGACCTGAGCTTGCTTCCGAACCCAGGTCGCCAGCATGGCGCGAGGTCATCCAGGACTTGCTTTTTGATTGCATGTATAGCAATCAAGAGAAATGCCAGAATTGTTCATGGAGAAAGAGATGCTCTTCCATTCAAATGGCAGACATAATTTTTAGTGCATACAGAAGCTTCTTTAAATTCCTGATTTCAAATCCTGTTGGTGGTTACATTTAGTCATTACACATGAGGAACTGAATAAGCCTTATATGTAGTGAAATATTCTCAGAACGTTTGTAGCAGTAGTGATCTTTGATAAACTGCTGTATATATAATGCATTCGAGAAGTGTGACACAGTTCATTGGACCAACATAATAGAGACTGTACATTGCATTTAAGCTTCAGGGACAATAATCCCAGGAACCTTATGCCAGGGTCTGTGTGGTCTTAAAGCTTGTGCACCGTAACATGCCTGTGGTGTAGTGGTTAGAGCACTGACTTGGGGACCAGGAAATTTCAGGTTTAAACCCTGCTAGAGCAAAATATTTACCGTGTGACTTTGGGCAAATCTCTTAACCTTTTCGTGCTCTAGTCCATGCAGTAATGTGTAGCAGCAAGACCCCATGGGATAAATAAATCATAAACAAACTCCTCCATCTGTCCAGTGCAATTTAGTATAGTCATAATGGGAGGCATCCGAGGGTGCATGACAAAATAATGACACTGGGAATTTTAGACACAGGCTGAATATAGCCATTTGAAAGGTATGAGACCTGAGAATTTGAATTATTATTGGTTATGAAAAGGGGTGGAGATAGGGGAGGAGTTTGGGATGTGGTTTATTGTCCCATTTTCACATCATCCAAAGGTGGAAACCCTATTTATTAAACTGGAGTTTACCCCCTTCAAAATACAGCAACTTGCAAATCTGTTAGCATTTAAAAAATGTTTTTGGGGGGACTGCCATATTCTCTGTTTTAGGAAAAAAATAAACGATCCCATGGTAAAATCATGGAAATGGTCCTACTCTCACCCAGGCCCAACTGGTGTGTGTGTGTGTGTGTGTGTGTGTGTGTCTGTCTGTCTGCGAAATGGTCCTGCTCTCAGCCAGGCCCAACTGCAGTCTCTTGGTAGCTGAGGACAGCCATAGAATTATACTTTTTTCTTGTAGTCAGGGTTGGGGTGAGACCTAATAGAACTTTGCTTTGTTATCTATGTCAGCCTTAAAATGCACCACAGAGCTTCTGGGGGGCTACTCGTAACACTGACACTGGGGTGCCCAATCCCCCAGTGTCACCACCTGAAATGAAGAAAACCCGCTCTCATAATTTATTTTTTTTAAACAAACACTGTAAAAAAGAAATACATCCATCAGGGTCTGTTGCTGCCCAGCTGTCACTGTACCCCCCCCCCAAGCCCAGCCCACATTAGTCTTTCAACAAGAGAATCTCCTCCTAGACCTGTTACAAGAGCAATACCGGCGGCAAACATCGGGCATTGGCAAATGGTTGTTCCTATTTAGCGTTGATTCTGACAGTCTTTGAGGCAAGTGTTTTGAGTTCAGTTTCCGATGGGGGGTGGACAGTACAAAGGTAGTGGTGGTACTATAGTAGCTGCTGTAGGCACAGCAGATCAGTTGTACTGAATGTATATTAGGTAAAGAGAAAGTAGGTTCTTAGTTGTTTTTCCCACCTAACAGGTGGTGTTCATCAGCTAAATAATATCAATCCATGCTTGTCTTGTATTTCTGCGACTGTCAATGTACTTCCTTTTCAGGTCTGTCTCACTACAGTTCTCAGAGTGCTGCTGCCTCTGCAGCTATTTCTATTGTTGCTGGGATCCTCCCTTACTCCACCAGGCCTGTGGCTTCCTGATGTGTTCATCACCCAACTGCCTAGGTAACTGCTTAATATATATATAAAAAAAAAAACGTCTTTGTATGATAATGAAATAGGAGTAGGTGCCAATGGCCTTTGAGACAGATGGTTGGTGGGGAGGATGGTGGAGTGTATATGGACAGTGGTAGTAGTAACAGTGGACTAGCTACTGCAGGCTCAGACTGTTTTTGCTGCATGAGGGTCATGAAAAGTGAGACTATATTCTGAGTTGGTTTTCAGGTCTACAAGGTGTTTTTAACCTACTAAACCAAATGTTATCCCTTCCCTTGTGTCTCTGTAATTCAGTGTTTGATTGCTTTTTCAGGTCTGCTACTGTAATGCTTTATGGCTGCAGATGCAGCTATAGCTGCTCTGAATGTACCCTGACAGCCAGGCCTGCAGCATCGTGGTTCGTTGCTCTCAAGTGCATCTTTGGTTGTTGTTTTGGGCTGATCTTTTTCCCCACATAGATCAAAATATATTGGAGTGGGATACATTTATTTATAGTTAGAGAAAAAAGGCAGATATGAGGGTGTGGTGGGCAAGGAGGGACTGGGCTCTATGAAAGTGGTTGAATACTTAGTTGCACATTAGGTAGTGACAGATGGAAGAATACATACTGAATTGATACGGTGTTCAGAATTGTTTGTATAGCACCACAGACTCTGTGTTCCACTGTTTTAGCATATGGCATGTTTCATAGTTGTTTCTGCAACTATCCACACAATTGTTCTCTTCTTAGGTCTGCCTCTATAAGGCTTGCTGGATGGAAGCTGCTGCTGATGCCCCTGCTGCCCTGAATCTACCCTGCCAGCCCTGTGATTGTGTGAGGGAACTGAAGAGGAATCGAATGACAACACCAGTGGTCAATCTGATCATATGAACACCATATCTGGACTGTGTACCATGCGGTATGGGCTGCATGCCCATTGGCTCACACTGTGGACCAGTGGTACAGCCCTACCACCTGTCAATCGTCAGGCAGGCAGGGGCGGCAGACGGGTGGGTGCTGCTGCCCGCCACTGACCGGGGATCGCGGTGGGGCTCAGTGGGTGGGTGGGAACGGGGTACTGTGGAGCTCACCTTATAATTACATATGCCCGCAATCAGGCTGTGAGCAGTCCACTGGACCACCAGGGATATAGGATGTTATTTATTTTAACTGATGCCCGTGATCGGGCTGCGAGCAGTCCACTGGACCATCAGGGATATAGGACGTATTCTGTCATACTGAAGCCCGTGATCGGGCTGTGAGCGGTCCACTGGACCACCAGGGATATAGAACATATTGTGTCATACTGAAGCCCACGATCGGGCTGTGAGCAGTCCACTGGACCACCAGGGATCTTGGACGATGAACTGAATCTACATATGCCCATGATCGGGCAGACGGGTGCATTGCCACACTGTGCAGGGGGTGTCGGTCCCCAACGGCTGCTGCCTGGCAGGGTGCCAAGCGCAAGCCACCGGAGATTGGCACACCTGCATGCAAATGGGGCCATAATTACGTGCAAATGGACCCATTTGCACGTTGCATACATTATGGCCCCATTTGCATGTGCACTTTTGAATATCACGGTTGCTGCACATAGCGCAACGGAACTTGTGCTAGTGCATCCCCCTGCTCCACTCTGGCCACTGGCGCTGGCACAGTGCCACTGTGCCATGCACACTGCAGGTGGCCAGGGTGCGATATTCAACAATGCTGTGCCATGGCGCAGCTCTGTTGAATATCACCCAGTCAATGCCCCTGCGCAGCCATGTTGCACTGAGCCCAGGCTTGCGCCACAGCCTGATGCACTCTGAATATCCGGGCCTTGGTGTTTTTAGACAGATAGAAGGTGTAAGCCCACACATTTCTGTCTCCCACACTGTGTGGGCACCGAAGCTGAACTTATTCTACTAGGGGATTTCAACATAAACTGGTTAACATCGACTGCCAGTGCCTATAAAGACTCCATCTCAGCTGCTAACCTCACGAAAATGGTAAACTCCCCTACTAGGATTAACTACAAGACTGGCACCAGTACCCTCTTGGATTGGGTCCTCACCACTCACCCCACAAGGATTTCTCGTATGACCATTCTCCCAGACTCACTCAGTGACCACTCCCCAGTCATGTGTGCATCTGGTCTAACAAATTCCTTAAGCCCCCTCCGAAAATTATCACTAACAGAGTCCTTCCTTGTGGAAAACTTCCACATCTCAAACAACACCTACTTCTACAAGACTGGCTACCCATCTATGAAGCAATAGATTTTAACTTGGCTCTTGATCACTTCATCTCAATTTTCAACAAAGCCTGTGACCTCTTTGCCCCTGCTAAAAGGTGCAAAACAAAATCTCTCTCTAACCCATGGGTTACCGCGGCTCTTCTCTCACAGCTGAAACTAAGGGATCACCTCTGGGCAGTTGCCAGGGTCACTGGCAAACAACTGGACATCCAAAATTACAAACAAGCATGAAATGCCTGCACAAAAGCCATACAGCTAATGAAATCCACCTATTACAAAGACGCTCTCACCAACACATGGGGAAATGGTCGTGCTTTCTGGGACAATATCAAGGATGTCACAGGGAAGCAGCCAAAAACCTCTCCGGCCATGTCAATGGTTGATGGATCCTCAACCCTTGACCCCAAGGTGATCGCAAACATCTTTAACACAGCTTTTTCAGACTTTAGTGCTGTTCTACCCCATGACTTTTTTGAAAACAGGGCCTACTCCCCAAATACCTCAGCCCCTCAGTCTAACCATCCCCTCTTCTACTTCAGGAAGGTAAGGCTGAATGAAGCTCGCCGCTATATTACTGCAGCTATCTCTAAATCTAGATCTAGTAGCAACACCCTGGATCTTAAGCTTCTGTTGCTCACCCTCGATGAGGTAATTCAACCATTAACAAAATCCTAAACCTCTCTCAGCTGTGAAAATTCCCAGACCTATGGAAAACAGCCACCGTGACACCCGTCCGTAAAAGTGGGGACAGACTTATTCACTCAAATTATCGCCCTATTCCATACTGCCCCACTCTCTAAGGCACTTGAGCGCATCGTGGCTGATCAACTTCATCGACCACTTGGATAAATACAATATACCTTGTCCACAAAAACACAGCTTCTGGAAAGGTCACAGCACCACCACAGCCCTTCTTGAGTTCACTGGAGCTTTGCACAAATCCCCTGACAATGGCCTTCTCACAGGGGCCGTTTTCGTCGACCTCTCTAAGGCCTTCGATACAGTACACCATGGACTACTAATACACCAACTACTGAATGCCGGGCTATCACATGACTCTTCTCTCTGGTTTAAAAGCTACTTAGAAAACCTGTCACATACAGTTAAAATTGCAGACGCTCTTTCTAACACCCTGCTTGTTCACTTGGGTGTCCCACAGGGATCCATACTGGGACCCCTCCTTTTTAGCCTTTTCTTAAACTCCCTCCCTTACCACTGCTCTGAGCAGATCATACTATATGCCGATGATGCTGTTGTATCTCCACTCACAAAGATCCTGCAACTCTTCAACACAACCTTCAACTTGGTTTCAGTTTTGTAGAGACATGGTTTCTTAATCATAAACTGGTCCTCAATGACAAGAAAACCAAATCTATGCTCTTCTGCAGCTCTCATAACCCACACAAGCTACACCACTTGGCTATCTCCACCATGCAGGGGAACACTCTAGATCAGGTGGTGTCCTTCAAATACTTAGGGATACAGCTTGACCCTAATCTCTCCTATGGACTTCATGTAGATAATGTAGCTAGAGCTGCTAATACACGGCTTGGTCTCCTCTACAAACACAGACCACACCTCACGCCAGAAGCTTTGAAGTTTGCAGTCCTGAGCTCTGTGATCTCTGTAATAGACTATGGTCTCATCATTTATGGCTTGGCCACAACCACAACCCTTAGACGCCTCTCAACTGCCTTAAATAAAGCATGTCGGCTCATCACTGGTGCTCACCGTCTCACCCACACATGTGACCTGTACACTCAGACCGGCTGGCTCCAACTATCAAACCGCATAAAGTTTCTCACCTGCTCCATGGTCAAAAAAATCTACCTTGGCCTTGCACCTTCTGGGGTCTCAACTCTGTTACAACACCGAATTAACAAATGGTGCCTTAGGAGATCCATGCTACAGCTACTGAAAGTCCCCCATTGTCACACTTCACAGGGACAATGCTCTTTTGCTTCTCGAGCACCAATCTGGTTCAATGGCCTCAGCCCAACCATCTCCTCTGCCCCAACTATTGGTATGTTTAAAACTAGGCTCCGGGACTGTCTCACTACCAACAGCTCCTGTGACTGCCCAACTTAACCTTGTTTCTCCACTTCCCTTTCTGCTTTAGTTGTCCCCCCCCCCCACTGGATTCTATCTCACATCTTGGTATACCCAATGCTGCACTTTTCACCCTCTCGCCACCCTTCCTACATTCCTTCTCCCTACCCTCTTTCCTCTCCCTATGACTCTGGCACTTTTATATGTTGTCTATTTTCTCTAACAAATGCCGCTGTCTGCCTTGTTACAATGCTACCCTTGAACTGTATTAATCTGTACTCTGTTTGCAATGTCCACATTGTTGTAATGCCTGTCTTGATGTTCCCCATAATTTGTATTTCTCTGACGTGGAACCTTTGTAAAAGAGCCATGGCTCAAAGGTATTTGTAATCCTAGACTTGATAAATAAATAAATAAAAAATAACTAATGATAGCCCATTACTTTATCCAACTCAAGTTTTGAACAAACTATATATTGTAATATCCAGTAGGCTTTGGGGTAATTTGTTCAATGCTCTTGGCACCCTTTGTGTAAAATAATTATCCCTCCTTTTAGTGTTAACCATTGGGGTTTTGATTTGTTTGTTATGCGATCTTAAATTTAACAAGCTATCTTTAAGATTTCAATTAAATATATCTGAAGTTCCTGGAGTATTCAGTATCTTGTGAAGTAGCAATAGATCCCCTTTGCTCTTCTCTGTTCTAATGTCATTAGTTTCTGTTCATCCAAGCGTTGACTGCATGTAGTATTTTTTAATCTTGGAATTAACTTGGTGGCTTGCCTTTGAACTCCTTCTATAAGTTTTACGTCTTTTATCAGATACAATGACTAGAATGGAAACCGATAGTCAACATGAGGGCACATATAGTTTCTATATAGATGAATCATACAGTCTTCATCCCTAGTGATAAATCATTTCCTGATTATATTTATAAACTTATTTGCAGTCTGTATTTCCTGGTATAGTCAATTATCACATCTTCACTGATAGTGTTTATAATTTTTACAGGCATTGGTGCTTATCATATTTATATTGTATTCTAACTAATTATGATTCACAGAATAGTTTTCAAGCACCTACTAGAAACATAGAACAAAGAACCTGTCAGTAGATAAGGACTATCTAGCCCATCTAGTCTGCCCGCAAGCCCTTGTACTAGACTGCTGCTTCTGACCCTCCTGCTGCCGTACCTCTATGATTCTGCTATGCCTGTCTCAAGCATGCTTGAATCCATCCACTGTGCCCACTCCCACTATCTCCTGAGGGATACAATTCCAAGCATCCACTACCATCTCTGTGAAGAACTTCCTCACATTCCTTCTTAACCTTCCACCTTCCAATTTCATGTCATGCCCCCTTGTTCTTGTTCTCCTCCTGTATTGGAAAATGTCTTCCCCCCTCACCTTGTTTATACCCTTGAGGTACTTGAATGATTCTATCATGTCCCCTCTGTCCTGCCTCTCTTCCAGTGAATACATATTAAGGTCCTTTAATTTCTCTTCATAAGTCCTGTGTTGCAAGCCCTGTATCCTCTTAGTCGTCCTTGTCTGGACCGTCTCCAGCCTGTTAATATCCTTACAATGGCGTGGCCTCCAGAACTGTACACAGTACTCCATGTGAGGCCTGCCCATGGTTTTATATAATGGCATCACTACCTTCATCCTTCTGCTGGTGATACTCCTGCCTATGCACCCCAGCATGCCACTAGCCCTCAGCTGCTTTAGCATTCTGCTTTGACATTTTCAGGTCATCTGAAATAATAACTCCCAGGTCCCTTTACTCCTTTATGACTGTCAGAAACTCCCCCCCTCCCATCATATAGCTTTCCTCAGGGTTTCTGTGTCCCAGGTGCATAATTTTGCACTTTTTTGAATTAAACTTCAGTTGCCAGTCCTCAGATCATTTTTCAAGCTTCCCCAGGTCCCTCCTCATTTTCTCCACCACCTCGGGGGTATCCACTCTGTTACAGATCTTAGTGTCATCTGCAAACAGGCAGGTCTTTCCTTCCAGCCCTTCTGCAATGTCTCAAATAAAGACATTGAACAGGACTGGCTCCAGGACCGATCCCTGAGGCACCTCACTGGTCACCCCCTCTCCCCAGACTACATCCCATTTACCACCACCCTCTGCCTCCTGTCTGTTAGCCAGTTTAAAACTTTGTATGAGTTTTTTCACAAAACTTAAGTGTGGGTTGTGCATTAATTTGCTACACCACTTTGTTATTCATAAATTAATGTTTTAGTGGAAATTGTAATTTCATAACTGATTGTATGCCACTTAAATGCTGACTTTTCCATTAGCAGATTATATTTTCTAGCCAATAGAGGGCTATATCTCTAGTAGGAGTGAAATTTGCTATATCCACTCCACCATTAGCAGGTTATACATAGCTGCCACTAGGGGCTCCTATCCTATCTGGCACATCAAGTACCTACCTAAATACAATGATGCTGATTCATCTGCTCCCTCACTTAGTTGTGCTCACATTGCTCATTATGCACACTAGCTTACCAGCAGCTGGCTAGCCCTCCCAACCTCCCTGCTACATGCTCAATAAAATCTACCTTACTCCTGGTACTCTTACCTCTGATCCTCTCTCAGCACATAGTAGCTCTATGCCTTATGAATGGTTTGACACTTGCCATCAGGGATGGGTAACATCCACCCATACTTTATCATGCTTCCATCTATCCCACCTGCCCACCATCTGGGAACGCCGACAACAACTAAGCTGGGGCACCAGACAGAGGCGGATGGCAAGACTTATCTATAGACAGTTAAGATTATGCCTGCTCAAACTTATACTTATGTTGTTACTGCTGTCTAGAAATATTAACCTAAACCCTGGCCCCTGCCCACCACATAAGCAGCCTTTTTAATGCAGCCGGGGTTACCTACTTTAGCAGCTATGAACATTTGCAGTCTCCTCACTAAACTGGATGCTCAACAAGTCTTTGTTAATCAACACAATCCAGATGTCCTGACAATTGCTGAAACATGGCTCACACCAAAAATACCTGACATGGCTATTGCTCTGCTAGGTTACACCATTTTCAGACTGGACAGGACTACCAAGAGAGGAGGAGGAGGATGTGCAATCTATCTTAAAGAGTCACTCATGGGACACCTCCTGCCGGTACCTACTGCTGGTTGAACCACACAAATACTAGCCATCAAAATTCTGCTAGGTGCCCATAATAAGGCACTTATTGTAGTATCAGTGTTCCTCCCTCCTAAAGTACAGGGGAGAGGGTCTCAGTTCTGTCATGGACTTTATGAGAAACCAACCCCCTAGCTCGGAGTTAATTCTGATGGGAGATTTTAATATTAATTGGCTTGCACCTGAGAATGGGAGCTTTAGGGACTCCATCTCTGCCACAAACATTTCCCAGCTAGTTAACTCCCTAACTAGATCCAACTACAAAATGGGATCAAGCAGTCTTCTGGACTGGGTCCTAATCAGTCATCCTGATCGCATGACTTACACTACAGTCCTTCCAGACACACTCAATGACCATTCCCCTGTAATCTGCACATGGACAAACAAATTCTGCAAACCTCCACCAAAGACAATCACCAGCAGGTTCCTAGCCCAGGATCATCTTGAACCCCTCAAATTCCTCCTAAGAGTGCAACACTGGACTCCCATCGACAGTGCGAAGGATGTCAACACGGCAATTGATTATTTCATCAACACCTTTAGTGCTGCCTGTGATGTCCATGAACCCCTAAAAAAGTGGAAAATCAAAGGCCCTTGCAACCCCTGGCTCTCTGCAGACTTATTAGCTCGTATGAAATCTAGGGACCACCTCTTGCATCGGGCTCAAGCCACCGGCATGCAATCAGACATTAAAAAATACAAAATAGCATAGAACGATTGCACAAGGTCCATCCGCCTTGAAAAAAATAAATACTGCAAGGAAGTACTTACTGACACATGGGGCAATGGTAAAGCTTTCTGGAATAATATCAAAGAGGTTACAGGGAAAAAACTCAAAACATCACCCACTTTACTTGACGCTGATGGGACTATAACTCTGGACCCCCTAACTATTGTCAGTACCTTTAATATTGCATTCATGGACCTTAGCAGTGTTCTTCCACCTAACTTTTTTGATGCAGATGTCACCTTGGCCAATCCCGTAAGCTCTCCCCCAATGACCAGTCACCCGCCATTCTACTTCAAACAAGTCTCATTTCATGAAGCCCAAAAATACATCCGTAAAGCAAATGGTAAATCTAGACACAGTGGGGATTCCCTTGACCTCAAACTGCTGTCCCTCACCCTTGAGGAAGTGTTAGTGCCTTTAACCAGGATCTTTAACCTCTCACTCAGACTCGCACAGTTCCCCAACAAATGGAGATCAGCCACGGTCACCCCGGTCTACAAAAGTGGAGACGGGACTCTTCACTTGAACTACCGGCCTATCTCCATATTACCACCTCTCTCTAAGGCTCTTGAACGCATTGTAGCTGACCAGCTTACTGATTATCTTGACAAATATAAGATCCAATGTGCCCAACAATATGGATTCAGAAAAGGGCATAGCACCACCTGGGCCCTTATGGATTCACTGGAATACACACACAGCTCCCTGGACCATGGTCAATTAGTTGGTGCTGCCTTCATCGACTTGAAAAAAGCATTCAAAATGGTCCATCACACTCTACTACTGGAACAACTACTTAATGGCCTGGTTAAAAAGTTACTTGGACAACCGCACTCAACAAGTCAAAATTGTCGATGTCCTCTCTGACTCAAGACCTGTTTGCTCTGGGGTTCCTCAAGGGTCCATCCTGGGCCCACTCCTATTTATTCTGTTTCTAAACAGTCTCCCAAGCTCCTGCCCTGAACAAATCCTACTCTACGCAGATGATGCCGTAATTGACACAACTAACCCAGAGCCTATACCCCTTGAGAACCAGCTACAAGTTGGATTTGCCTTGGTAGAGAAATGGCTTAGTCATCACAAGTTGGTACTAAACCATAAAAAAACTAAGCTCATGCTCTTCAGCAGCTCCCATAACAAGCACAGAAAACATCCTCTGATTATCACTAACTGCTTTGGTACAGCTCTCAAACAAGAACAATTATTTAAGTATCTTGGAGTCACCATAGACAGCAACCTACCATATGGGATGCATATAGGTAACATTGCTAAAGCTGTAAATACTCGTATTGGTCTACTCTACAGACACAGGTGATCTCTGACCCCCAAAGCCTTAAGAACAGCTGTGCAGAACTCTACTATTTCTATAATTGACTATGGACTGATCATCTATGGCTCTGTGACTGATACTGCCCTCCGATACATCTCCACTGCTCTTAACAAGGCATGTAGTCTCATCTCAGGAGGCCTCCATCTCACCCACACATGTGACCTCTATGGCCTAACTGGTTGGCTACAGCTTAAAAATCACATCAAATACCAAACTTGGCTGATGGCCAAGAAAATAACCTTAGGTCTCTTGCCAGCTGGAGCACAAGATCTTCTAAGCCCATGTCATAATCCATGCTGCACCCGAGGTTCTGAATCTCAGCTCCTACTGATCCCTCATCACCGAACCACCAAGGGGTAATGATCATTCACCTACAGGGCCCCCCAGATGAATGCTTTTTAACACTGACATCACCACCGAAACTAAGCTGGGCTCATTCAAAGTCAAGCTTCGGTCACTACTATCTACAGCTAACACCTGTGACTGTCTCCCTTAACCATGTTTTCCCAAACCTCAACCATGGCACTCAACCTCTTTCATAGTAACTTAGCACTCTTGCTTCCTAACCCTCTCCCCTGCATCTCCCTACCTCCTCTCTACCCTTCCTCCCCCTTCCCCTTGCTCCATCTCTCCTCACATCCTCCACTCCCATCCCCCTCTGTTACTTTTCTCAGCCCACCCTCCCACATCACTTCCTACACCCTGTGCCCTGTTTGTCTTGACAAAGCCTGCTGACCGATATCAATACTTTAGGGAGGCAGTATAGTGCAGTGGTTTAAGGCTGTGCTCTGCAAATCTGGAGACCTGGGTTTGAATCCCACAGCCCCAACTTGCATACTGTGTGACCTTGAGCAAGTCACTTAACTTCCCTCTGCTCACAGGTTGCACCTGTAAATAAGCTTTCAGCTTAGTGCGTCTCACCTGGTTAAACAATTGGGGGAAAAAAATTATTGTTTGCATTTTCCTGTGCCTGAAACTGATTACCATAATGTGCCTCTGTTGTTTTACGTTGACTGTCCATTATGATTTTGTAGAAATACAAAATCACACATACCCCCATAATGCAAAGCCCCATGGGCTCTATATGCAAATCACCAGCGTATATTATGCTGGTTCAACTTTAAGCAGAAATGCATGGTACCAAAAGATCTCTCACACAGTCTGCATAGGGTGCTAAAAGAAGATTATGATTTTGTGTCCATTATGAGTTTTGTACCTCCTATTTATACTTTACTGTACCATACTTTACTGTCCTGTTTAATCTGCTGTCCTTTCTACTGACATGGAACCTTTGTAAAAGAGCACTTAGCTCAAAGGTAAATGTAATCCGAGAATTAAATAAATAAAATAAAAAAAGTATTTGCATCAATATTTTTGAGGTCTTATGTCTCATGAATCTTTATATGCGCAGCATATTAATTTGTAATACGTAGTAGGTGTTAGGCTAGTGTTGCTGCCTCATGTCATCCTTGTTCTTCCATTTGCCATAATGAATCAAAGGTACATTACAGAAGGAGACAAACCTATAGATTCTGTCCTTATACATACCCCATGGTCATGACTACTAAATCATTTTTCTATTAAACCTTGGTCTGGTGAAACTATACAAACTATTCCGTCTTGCCTAAGAGCTTCAGTGATGGTCAGGATTTAGTGGGTTTTGAGACAGGTTATGTGACAGTGTATGAGCATGTGAGTAAGTAGTGGAGGGGGTTGTTGATGTATACAGAAAGATGACTGAGAATACCGTAACTTTAGATGAGAGCAGAAAGCATTTGTGTAGCTGGCAGTGATGGTGTGGTGGTGGTGAGGGTTGACAGAATCAAACTTGAGTCTGGATAAATTAGCATTCATGGGTTATGTGTGTATGAGGAGGTGATGGTGGGGTCCCTGCCTCCTCACTTAAAGTACTCCTTATCTCACCTCCTTTAAAATGGCACTTTCTTCTCACCTTCCTGCGCTTGATACTTGTGACTGTAACTAACTTGCTTGACCTTCTGCTCTTGCTTTTGCCTGCCTGGACTTCCGTTTTCCCCATGCTTCAAGTGTATTACTGGGCATGCCCACAATTGACTTCTCATCCCTGCTTGGATGGGCCTACTTGTTATGTATACTCTTCCAACTATCCCTGCATGGATACCTGTTCGGAAGCTGTCTTGTTCCGATTGATGATTTTGTGCCTGTTTGTAAGATTTTACTCATCCCTGCATGGATGGATCTACTTATTATATATACTCTTCCATCTATCCCTACATTGATACCTGTTTGGAAGCTGTCTTGTTCTAATTTTATGCTACCTGTGTCTGTTTTCAAGATTTTACTTTGTATTCTGCTGGATCATAACTGAAAATAGGCAGAGTTTTGCCTAATATACTCACCCAGTCATCAAAAGCTAATACATAAAAATAAATAAATAGTGTAAATGATGGCATCAGTTAAATTCTTTGAATTTCAAACAATCCCTTCTTGCGAGTCATAATTACTAAGTAAATCAGTCATGCGTGTCGGCATTTCACTATCAACATTTGAATACTACACTCAAGTCAGGAACTACTAAAAGTATAAATTGAGAGAAAAATAGATCAATAAACATAGAAAATTAAATAATTTACCTTTGTGAATGAAAGTAATGCATGTTTCATTTGTAGACTACAACAGATGTTTACTTCAAATATACTGAACAGTCTTTTCTGCTAAAAACACCCTTTTAAATAACTGTCAGCGTGAGTCCTTGTTAGGATAACAATATTTTTACCAGATCATAATAACAACCACTGACTAAATTATATCACCCTTAGCAGCTGCGACTGTGCCTGCTAAATCATTTTCTCCCCCTCCCTTCTCCCCTCACCCCTCCCTCCCCTTCTCCCACCCATACTCCCTTCTGCCCCTGCTCTCCCTTCTCTCTCTCTCCCCCTTGCCCTAACTCCCCCTCACCCTGTCTTGTGCCCCTCTTCCTTAATATCATGTTAGTCTCTTCCATGCTGTCTCCCTTCCCCAGCCCCTCTCCCTATTATCTAGTACCCCGCTCCTTTCCTACTCTCACTGACAAGGTCCTCTTTGACTTTCTCTGTTTCCCTCCTCTTCACCAAGGCTACCAACCTGTGGCAGATCATAGTTAGTCCCTGCTCTTGGATTGGTTTATGTAGTTGTTAACTTGTACTGTAAGAATTTATTTGAACATGTTAACCTTCTCTGTGTCTATTATTCCTGGCCTTGCCAATCAACCTTTGCCCCCTCATGCTTATTCACTGCCTTTGCTATACTGATACTTTGTATTACTTGTTACCCATGCTTATTCTTGTCCTTACTGTATTTCTTGCAATCAGTATTGTTTGGTTACCCATTTTTTAATCTTGTTTTGCTGTATTTTATGCACTCTAACTTTTTTCTTTATTGTTCTTTTAACACAGAACCTTTGTAAAAGAACAATTTGGTTCAAAGGTCATTGTAATGCTAGACATCTATAAATAAATACATAAATTCTGATATGTTGCCTCTTTTAAATTCTGTCCCACAACATTTGCCAACAGGTTGCAGTAATATCTGATTTGTGCAGCATCAGTGGCTTGGTCTCACACATTCAACTTTTTTTTCCATTTATGACAATTTGAATATTAGCCCACTTTGAACAATTAGCAGCCCTAGAGTGTGGCTTCTATTTATTTTAAATTACCCTCATAGGAGGAATCTAAATTTACTATTTGCCATATTGGTCCATCTAAGAACAGATCCAGAGCAAATGATTTGATACCTTTTAATGGACCAACATAGATGTAACAACAAGAACAAAGTGCTCTAGCTTTTGGACTAACAAGTCCTTTGTCAGAAGCATAATGACAGTTATTTACAAAAAAAAAAAAATACTTTTAACACCCAGATCATGCAGAAAAAAAACCAGAAAAAAATCCCCATTGGTTTAAAATACTGGAGTTATCTGGGGGAAGGCTCTGTAATTTATAAGAAGCCCACTCTGAGTGGATGTCAGCATAGGGGAGGGAATGAATTTCAGAGTTTAGACTGTTATGAGCAAATATAAGATCCCAAATATAGCACAGCATACAGGGAGTTCGATGTAGCATGAAATACTGTTTTGAAATGCAAGAAATACAAGGGTTAGTGTGAACATGTAATCAGAATGTATTTCCAAGCACATAAGGAAATAGAATCTGAGACAGTTAAACTCAGTTTTCAAGTGTTTTCCTCTAAGAAGTCAATTTAGTCAAATACACTTGAAGAAGGACATACATTTTGAAAGTGCTCATTTAGGAGTGCAAAGGACATGATCTCCCTTCTCCCTTGGAGCTGCATGTTATTTTTTTCTCTCCCACATTATGTACACTCTGATGCTTCTGAACAGTCAATCTTGAATTTCACTTCCCAATCTCCATTCAATAGCATTGAATCTCTTCTGTACATCTGGTACATTAATTCCAGCTGTCCTCTGCACATGTGGTACATTAACTGCAACCTGACTCCTTAAAGCCCAACCCCTATGTTTCAAAAGTAAATATCTTAAAAATACATATATTTTCCACCAAGCTACACAACCAATCACAATTTTACTATTTAAAGATTTATAGCTTTTTTCTCTAAATGACAGCAGAACTTTAGGAAAGAAAAACACCACTGAAAATTAATTAAAAATGGAAAAAAATACTTTGGTCACACTTTAATATCTCTGAAAATACCAAACCGAGTCACATGAAACTTTCATGAATTTAATTCATGTTACATCCTGAGTGTTGCCTCTATTTATCAGAGTTCTTACATAAAAACATAGAAGCTGACAGCTGATAAGGACCACAAGGCCCATCCAGTTTACCCATTTATTCAACCTAATGAATGTGCCATAGACCTGTACTCTGTCAATGGCCTCTCTATTCATACATGTGGGGATTCTTCGTGTACTGTAAAGTATATTTGATAATTCCTAGTAGAAAAAATCCTTTAACCTCCAAGCACATGACGGGCCCAGGTCCAGGCACCATGCATCAAAAGGAATGAACCCAAAGAATATGACTGAAACCAGAAACATTTGTCCAAAAGATAAAATTTAAGTCATGTAGTAGATGAGTCTTAGAAATACCATGTGTGAGTGTGAGTGTGTGTATGTGTGTGTGTGCGTGTGTGTGTGTGCAGGGGATATCACCAGCAGAAGGATATAGATGGTCGTGCCACTGTATACATTGGGGGTGAGGTCCCAGCAGGAGTACTGTGTCCATTTCTGGAGACCACATCTCAGGAAGGACATAGGCAGGGTGGAGGCTGTCCAAAGGAGAGCAACTAAAATGGTGCAGGGGATGCATCAGAAACACTATGAGGAGATACCAAAGGACTTCAGTATTTACACTCTGGAAGAGAGGAAGGGGGACATGATGTAGATCTATAAATAACTCATGGGGTTGAATATGGTACAGGAAGGGAGTATTTTTTGGTGAAAAAGATGCATGAGAACAAGGGCACATACAACAAGGCTATAAGGGGGGAATTTAGAATAGATGTGAGGAAGTACTTCTTTACAGAAACAGTGGTGGATACCTGGAACAGTCTTCCAGTGGACGTAGTGGGGGTGAAAACAGTGGTGGGCTTCATGCATATATGGGATAGGCACAAGGGAATCATAGCTGGGAAGCTAGATTGGTAAGGAACCGGAGATCAAGTAGAGTGTCTAGTGACAGTATAGGCAGAGCTAAATGAGCAGACTGGGTGAGCCAAGCAGTCTATATCTGGCATCAAATTCTATGTTTCTATGTTGCTTTGTAAATACATAACCTGTATCCACTAGGTTTTATATCTTTGAGCTTATTCTATTGTTTGGAAGGTTGAGCCTTTATACAATGCAAGACATAATGTATGGGCAACCATGCACAGCCTGTGTTTCCTTTGGGGGTTGAGATAACAGCATATGGCCTTTGAGAGCAAATATTTAGACATTTCTGCTGTTATCTTAGCCCCAAGATGGACACACATGGTGAGTTTTGCATGGTCTCCCATATTTTATTTGATACAAAAATGGTTTCTGACATTTTATTTTGATTAGTTTAAAGTTACCCTTGTATGACTGAGTGGAGTGCTCCTTAGAATATGAAAGCAGCGGGAGTGAGTGCGAGGGGGCCAATACTGTGTGAGAAAGCAGAAAAACTGAAAGCAGGAGGAGTGAGCATGATGGGAAACACAACTGAGTTAATAATCGACTGTGCATAACAACATCCTTAGAACATGCACAGTTTTGAACAAACGCAACTTTTTTGAAGGGTCTTTTTTCCCAATGCAATAAGTTCTAACCATGTATTATAAATAACTAAGATTTGATCCAAAATTAACTTTTAGCAAGCATATCAACAGAGCACTCCAAAGCACTCCCCAGCAACTAAGATTACTGTAATGGAATTGCTGGTGCCTCAATTTCAATACCAGGAAGTTACTACTAAAACAAGTTTTGCGACCTGACCTGGACATGGAAGTGAGGTCTACAGGGAAGGAAATGCCTCATAATTTCAGAAAGTCACCATTATCTTTAATAATTAGTGTAGGTTTGCTGCTTAGTTTTACAAAAGAACTCACCACTGCCAACTTTTAGAAGTGGACGAAAGTTGTGAATACTGCTTTCATGGAACGTTCGTGAAAATTCTATAATTTCATTGAATTTTAGAATTTCCACTATTGGCGCTAGTGGAATCTTCTGAATGTGTTTGGTGGATTTTTGTCTTGTTTAGTGAAATTTTTTGGCAAAACTGTGGAATAATACCCATGAACTGTGGAATAACAGTTCTGAGGAATTTTTTCCCAGCAGTTAAATGAAATATTCTGCAATACATGTAATTATTCTGCAGTTCAGTGATCGGTTCTGCAGTCTATTTTCTCCACAGTTTAATACAATAATCCATTATTTATACATTTATTCTGCTGTTATTAGTCAGAATTTCCACAAAAGTTGCTAATTTGATTTACACACTTTCACGAAAGTGACTTTTGCAGAAATTCCGCTGGTGGAAGTTGTTTTTGCACACCTCTACAACTTTATAGCTGTGGACTTCTTTTCCATGATGGGACACATAATTTCAAATGACTCTCCCTTATATGTAGCTTTCAATGTCCTACTGTATATCCCTCTTACTGTACCTCTGTAGTCTACCTGTAAGAATAGCACACATGTATCAGCTAAGGTCAAGCTTTTTAATATCTGCTACTCATGTCCAGAGTGTGCAGATCCTTCAATGAGAAGGCCTTTGTGACAACTGCTCTAAACAATTGGTAACCTGCTCACCAACAGAATGAAAAACTGTTCTAGTATCCAGACCTTTAAGTTAATATTGTTTAAATTTCTCCATTGCCTATACAACTGTCCTACTGAAATAATCAGCTCCTTCACTACCCAGTTAAGGGAATAATTGACCTTGTTTTTCCTCTTGCACTATCCAATATCCTTACTCTGGTTCCACGTTCAGAATGTTCAAGCATTATGGCACCTTGCCATTAGGGTGCCAATTGGCAATGTTGCCAACCACTGTTTTTGCAGGGAACTGCACCCCCCACACTCCTGCTTGTTGAAGATGTGCCCCCACATACCTCTAACTATTGATACCAACTCTGGGCAGTGGACCTCGGAAAGGGGGTAGCAAATCCCAATTTTGGAACCCTAATGACTCAGTGTCCTAATACCAGTGCTCTGACTGCCTGCAATAACTTACTCCCTACTTCAAGTAAAATTATATTAATGATGTATTTGCTTTTGCTCCTTCTCTAAAAATTGTTCTTATTTTAATTTGTTTTGTAATACCATTTTGAATTTATTGTGCAGTGCTGCTGCTACTGGGACCCACTTATAAATAGATGCTTCACCCAAAGGAGGATATCCTGGTGCACATGAATTCGAGATAAATGCAAAACATAAGTGTATGATATTGAAATTAAAAATAGACACTAATTAGTAATAAAGATCTGTCTTGGGTTTTATATTTTTCTTTGAAAGCAAAGGGCAAGAGTAAATGGAACTTGGCAGTCCTGAAGACTTACAGACCTATTGAGGAACATAAACCTGACCTGGTAAGGGACATATGGGTGCCCTCCTGCTGAGACACTGACTGATGCAGGAGTACACGGGCAAGAGCTAAAGATGGGTGAAATTAGCAAATTCTGAATTTGTGGAATTTTCACAAAAATCCATGAATTTCCCTGAAATTTTGAGACATTTGGGGGAATTTTCTGAAATTCTTTAATTGATCATAACACCACGGTCTATATTAAAATAAGGTTTCTTACATTTGGCATGCATATTGTCTTGGAAATGCCCTAATACTGTGTCAAGTTTCATAACATTTGGATGAAGGGTCTGGAAGTTATAGGGGCTCAAAGTCTAGCAATTTAATATTCATGTGAAAATGTCTGAAAATATTTCTCTGCTTTGAACTTAGCCACCTATGGAGCTAGATAATTGACAACGTAGATGCATACTTTCTTGGAAGATTCATAGAAACTACAAAATAGAGATTGTAATGTTTAGTTATGACCTAAGTTCAGAAGCTTTTACAGTACCTCAGTCACCTTTAAAGCTAGAGATCTGAAACTTGGCACACATATATAGGGGCAGAGATCTGGAACTTGGTGCACATGTATAGGGGCATGTCTAATGTCACCTTACCAAATGTGGTGCAATTTGCACAAATGCTTTTAGTTTACATCATTATTAACTGTAATTTTAAAATTTCCAAATTTTGGAGGCTTATAACTCCATCATAGGGGCCCATAATAAACATCTTACTATAGTCTCCATATACATACCCCCAAAGGACCAGGTCAGTGGCTTCAATAACATCATGGAATGCCTCAGGGGACTACGCCATAACTCGAAGACCATAATTTTGGGTGATTTTAACATCAACTGGCTTGCACCTGAGGCCTGCACCTACAAGGATACTGTCATGGCACACCTCACACAGCTTGTTCCCACTCCCACTAGGTGCAACTATAGGATGGGGACCTACACTCTAATTGACTGGATACTGTCAAACCACCCCAAAAGAATCTCTAAGGTGTCTGTTCTTCCTGATACCTTAAGTGACCACTCACCCATTATCTGCTTTTGGGCTGACAACTTCACCAAGCCCCTTCTAAAATAATACACACCAGGGTACTCAAGCAGGGGCACTTACAACTGCTAAAATCTCATCTAAGCAGGCTGGAGTGTTCAAAAATTGACTCATTCCAAGGACACAAACAAAGCCTTGAAACTGTTCATCAGCCGCTTTACTGCGGCTTGTGATATCCATGCACCACTTCAAAAGATGAAGGTTGCAGTAAAGGCAGGTCTAACCCATAGATAAACTCCAAGCTTGTAACATGGCTCAAACAAAGGGACCACCTCTTGCACTGTGCTCGAGTCACAGCAGCGCAAGGGGACATTCTAAAATACAAATCTGCAAGAAATGGCTGTACCCGAGCTATGCGGAAGGCTAAAAGCAAATACCTTAGGGAGGCGCTCTCCAACTCCTGGAGTGACGGGAAAATATTTTGGAATAACTTGAAGGTCCTTACAGGCAATGATACTAAGGCACCACCCACCATGCTCAATACTGATGGTATACCTACGCTTGACCTAGGTACCATCTCCAATATGTTCAACAATGCATTCTACAACCTGACCAGTGTCCTTCCACCTGATTTTTTCAATGCCCCCACCTCCAACTCCACCTTTGCTGCTGCATCCCAAGCACACACAGCTCTGCAGTTCTTCTTCAAAGAGATCCCAATGCACTTAGCTGGAACCTATATATGCAAGGCCAACAGCAAAACAGGCTACAGTGGTGACTCACTCAACCTGAAGTTGCTTGCACTAGTCCTAGAAGAGATCCTTGAACCCTTGACAAAGATCTTTAACCTTTCCCTAAGACTGGGTCAATTCCCATCACTCTTGAAACAGGCAACTATCACACCTGTACACAAAAGCGGAGACAAGTCACTGCACACCAACTACAGGCCCATCTCCATCCTCCCCCCTTATCTAAAGCTCTGGAATGAATAATCTCAGACCAGCTTGCAGACTTCCTGGACAAATATGAAATCCAGTACCTGGAACAGCATAGCTTCCAAAAAGGGCATAGTACCACCACGGCACTGTTGGAATTTACTGGATTCATCCATGACACCCTTGACCCAGGAATATGTGGGGGGGGGCAGTATTCATTGATCTGACAAAGGCCTCTGATACTGTTAACCACCCACTCCTACTCAGGCAACTGACCACTCTCAGGCTCTCCAATGATGCACTGCAGGTTCCTAGCTACCTAGAGAAAGGGTCCAACATGCTATGATTTCTGGAGTCACCTCTGATGAAAAAACAGTCCTCTTAGGTGTCCCTCAGGGGTCTATACTGGGGCCATTACTCTTTTCTCTCTTCCTTAACAGTCTTCCTAGCGTCTACCAACAGAGAATATTACTTTATCTGGATGATGCAGTACTGTTTACTAGCAATTGAGATACTAATCAACTCGAGAGTCAATTGTAATGTGATTTCAGGCATGTTGAAGAATGGTTTAGCTCACACAAACTTGTCATGAACTATAGCAAAACTAAAGTCATGACATTCTGCAATGCACAGAGCAAGTATAAACCTCTGTCCCTCACCATCAAGAACCATGCGGGGGTTTCACTTGAACATGTTCCTGAGTTTAAATACCTCGGCATCACCTTGAACAGTTCACTTTCTTACTCACAGCACATTGGTAATGTAGCTAAGTCCACCAACATATGGCAAACACTGCATGATCACTGATGCCCTTAGGCTGGCCATCTACAGCTCTGTCACCTCCATCTTTGACTACGGTCTAGTCATCTATAGCTCTGCCTCCCCTACTGCCCTCTGAAGGATATCTGTGACACTCAACAAGGCCTGTAGGCTTCTTATGGGTGCCGCCCACCTAACGCACACCTGTGACCTATATGCACAGGCCAGATGGCTACCACTCCTTAGTAGAATACAATACCAGACCTGTCTGATAACCAGAAAAGTTCTCCTTGGGCTCATGCCATCAGGAGTGGCAAAACTCCTTACTGCCAATAGCAGCACCCAGCTGACATGCAGTGCTCAATATCAGACCTTCCAGGTCCCCAGATGCTGGAGCACTATGGCTCAGAGGTCTTTCTCGCAGAGGGCTCCTCAGTGGTACAATACCCTTAACAAAGAAACACTTACAGCTGCGATGCTAGGTCCCTTTGAAAGGCAACTACGACTATTCCTCACCTCTACCACACAATGTGACTGCCTCTCCTAAGCAACGGTCATCTCCTTTTACCCTAGTTGAAGGTGATCTGTAACCTGCTGTACAGCCTTACACTATTGGCACCAGCCTCCCCTCTCACCCATTACCCACCCACCCACCCCCCTCCCTCTCAACTGGCACTTTCTTTCATGGAGCCCTCCTGCCCACCCACCCCACAATTTTGCCACCCACCTCTACCCTCTGACAATGGCCTTTTGACCTGCCGACTTCTTCCTGACTCCATCCTACACCATATAATGTTCACCCTGAAATCTGTTAGAATCTTGCTTATGTTGTCTCTCTCTCTCCACTTTTGACTGTATAAATAATGTTTAGTCATCTATGTGTTTTAAGACTGTAACCATTGTTTGCCTTTGTTTGTATGTTACCCTACATCCTTTGACGTGGAACCATTGTAAATGAGCAGTTCCTGCTCAAAGGTATTTGTAATCCTAGAGTTTAATAAATAAATAAATAAAAGAAAAAAGAGATCAGAAATGTAATACATTTCTGTATGGGCACTGGGACAGCCAAAGTTGCACATGTGGTGCAGTTTGAACAAATACATTTTAAACTAGATGGAAATAACTGAAATCACAATTTGGGCAACATTTCCTGAAATTTCATGGAAGTGATATCTGCATTTCACCAGAATTCTGCTGGCAGAAGAAAAAATTCACCCATTTCTAGCAAGAGAACATTTGGGCAGTATTACTAGTTTAGCCTAGTGGTTAGGGCACAGAGCTGTGAACATGAGATCTGGGTTTGAATCTTACAGCATATTCACTACATACAGTGGTATCCAGAGAAATTCACAACCTCCCTGTTCTTCACCTACTTTTCTCTAATGTCTGGCTCTATAATTTATTAATATACCTGTACAATATTTGTTAATAAAGGTAATTCAGATTTGCATGATTTTAGGTACAGGGTCTTTTCCTTGCACCATGTGCATTAATGAATATCCTTGTATAAGTTCCACCAGCAGTGGTTCCATTTTGAACTTTCTGTGTTTGGAATGTATTGCATATCTGCTATTTCTAAAACCCTTCAATAAAATGTTTTTCTCAAGCAAATATGTGCTGAAAATGGCAGGAACATTTTCCTCTTCCCTTTTCTGGTTTGTTAAGTGCTTTTAACAAGGAAACATAGAAACATAGAAGCTGACGGCAGATAAGAACTGCAAGGCCTATCCAGTCTGCCCATTTTTTCTACCTTATGAATGTGCCATAGGCCTTTACTCTGTCAATGGCCTATCTATTCATACTCATCTGTATTACTCCATTATGACTATCACATGCCTGTTTGAAGCCTTGCACTGTATTCATATCCATCACTTCCTGAGGTAGGCCGTTTCATGCATCCACCACCCTTTATGTGAAAAAGAACTTTCTCATATTACCCCTTAATTGGCCTCCCTTTAATCTCATGCAGTTTGTAAGAATGGTTCCATATAGAGCTAAATGTTTTTCTTTCCTTTTTATTCAAGGGCGATGGCGAATATTCTGGGACCAACTGAGCTAGGAGAACCTATAGAGCAAGGATCACTTGTCAGATCTACTGGTGCAAAAGAAAATTGGGAAATCTACCCATGACAATGGTATTTAGGGACTTCATAGGGAAAAAGGCACAAGAAAGCCTACTGGGGACAGACAGCAGTATTGACCATTGCATGTATATTAAATGCAGAGGAGCCAGTCAGGATATAGTGCAGTACCATGCAGTAAACAACATGTCACAGAATGCTGCATGACAAAAGGGCTTAATTGCCTTTGAATTTTACTGTTCCTTGCAACATACTGCAGCATTTTGCAGTAATACTGCAAGTTACTGATTTGCATCCTGGCTGGCACCAGTGTGATGGCAAAATGGTATAGGATGTTATTGTAAATGTTTAAGTACAGTAAGTTAGATTAATAAGGTTATGCATATCTATTTTAGATATGTTCAACTACAAATCACATTTACAAGTTCAGACAATGGGCTCTATTCACAAAGCAGGGAATGGGTTGCACAAGCCATGCATATGTAGTACGTAGAGAACTATGTCAGTGCAGCATGCGGTGTATGCCTGGATGGCATGAAGAAATGTGTGTAGCACAGAGCACCAGCATCCGGCATGGAATTATATGGACACAAGGCATGGGCTGTACTGAGGGGCATGTCCACATATTGCATAATGTGCCCCTCTGGCATGTGCTTGCATGACTGCAGCTGAGACAGAAAGACATGTGGTTGCACACACATAGAACTATGTCAGGGGTAAGGCTGCTATAAACCTGCACTGTTTCAATCTTCTTCTCTAGTTGTTTCTCTTCCCCACCTCTCTTACACCCTCCTTTAGGTCCTCTTCCTCCTTCTCTCTATCCTCTCTCCCTTGCTCTCGTATTTTCTCTCATTATCTCTCCTGCTCCCTCTCCCTCTTCCTCTTCTCTCTCTTTCTCTTCCCCTCCTAGCACACTCCCTTCCTCTCCTCCCTTTTCAACCACCTCATTGTGACTTTGTATATTGTTCTCTATGTATGCCCTTATTGTAATACTTATGTTCTTATTTATTGTGTTACCCATCATACTGTTCTGCAATTTCATCATACTGTTTTAAACTTATTCGTGCTTGTTGTTGAATTTGTCTCCCCACACTGGAAGTTTTTACTTGACTATGTACTGTACTGCTTCATGTGCTGCATCACATATATGATTTTGTATTCTTAAAATGTATTCTCCCGGGTCGTGCCTGAAAATAGGCATCCCTATGCCTAGTGCACTTACCCGGTTACCAAAAGCAAATAAATAAATATGCATGGTGCATAGTGAGAGACAGGGGCCTGGCGGGGGTGAGCACAGAAACAGTCTGGGCCGTGGTCCTCTGGATACAAACCAGACAGCAGGAATGCCCCCCCCAGCAGTCACCAGGGCAAACAGCCACACCAGTACAGGGCATCAAATGCAGCCACACCTACACATGCTGCATACAAGACCAGCAAGTGTGATGTGATGGGCAGGCAATGTCACATACACCCAGTGCACAACATAACCCTCACTTAAGTGACCCAACACCTGTGTAAGTGCACACCCCTGACAGTGGCCCATGGGCACGATGTGCACCAGTATCCAAAACACAAACATAGGACACAGCAGTGCCTGCAAGCCATCCACAGCCTGGCTATATGCCCTGTGTAGCCAGCCAGAAAAATGGTATGGACACAGGGATTAGTTTGCACAAACCTTTACTGTGATGTCTGAGGTGCAACAGTGCACATGAACAAATAATACTCCCCCTCAGAAGAGTCCCCTTAGGACTGTGGTGGCATGTTACTGGTGGGATGGTGGAGGGCCAGGACATTCCAGCTGAGTGGACCAGTGTAACCTTTAAATGACAAAGAGACAGACTGGGTGTGTGTGAGTGACAGACTCATGCAGTAACACATCCACCCACACGACACACGCATGCCACGTTACACTTACCTTGGAGTGCTCCTCCCCTGCTGACATCTAACTGATGTTATCCCTATAATACATATCCCTGGAGCTGACTCTGAGGGACAGTATTTCTGCTATGGCATGGGGCCACCTCCTCCTCCTTGCCACCACAATCCCGACCTCCCTTGGACCCAATTCCTTTCGTTACAGTGTCATCTCTAGTGGCTTCCCGAAGAACTCCTGGGGAGACATAAGCTGAGACAGGCCTTGAGCCACATGCATACTGTCACAAACCACACCTAACACCACACACAGGTAACCATGTACTCAGCCACCACAAGATATGTCATGTCCCATATGTTTTCCACTTCCTTGTTGTCCTGACAGGTGAGGGCGACCTGGTTTCACATTTTGCATTGGTAGTCCCCAATGTGCGCTGCACTGACATTGATCTGTACAGGTGCCTCCACCATGTTGGACTCCAGAATGGACATCGACGCGCAGACACTACCCTGGCAAGCCATGCCACATACTTGCATGCACAGGTAGAGCAACATAAAGGCCCAGTGATTCATGCGGCATCTACAGACTGTACAGGCAGTATACACAGCCACACTGTACAGCACACCTTCACAGTACGACATGTCTCGCAGCACCCATTGGTACACCATGTGTCATGGTGCACTGCTGAATGCCCTCCTGCTTGATGAGAAAATTGAATGCCTACAGTTGCGTCATGCACAATGACAGCTGAGACTGTTCCAGAAAAGGCTACTGCTGCAAACACACAGGGACACACACTACATACAGCAGTTGAGACCAAACCATGCCACCATTGTACAGCTTTGTGACATGGTACAGTCATACATTGCACCATGCATCAGAGGGTCAAGGTCAATACTTGTGGAAACTAAGTTACTGTGTGCATTGGCATACAATGCTTCTGGTTCCTCCAAAAGGGTGGCTGGGGATGTCACTGGCATGAGCCACCCATCAGTGTTCCGCGCCCTGCACCAAGTCACGGATGACCTGCTGTGCCATGTGCATGCATATATCCCCTTTCCAACCACCTCTGCCAACCTGCAAGCCGCAGCAAGGAGATTTTTTGACATGTGTGGCATGCCATACTTGATCGGGGCCACAGACTGCATACATGTCATCATTGTGGTCCCTACAGTGGAGGAGGAGGCCTACCATAACTGAAAGGGATTCTACAACATATACTGCCAGTTTGTATGAAATGCAGATGGCAGCATTACAATTGTGTCTGCAAAATACCCCAGATCATGCCATAATGCCTATATCTTCAACCAGTCATGCCTGGGTGCCTTATTTGATGGACATAGTGGTGGGGACATCTGGCTGCTTGGTGGATATCACAGAGGGGCCTCGGGGTGCATGCCTGTCTAACCACACACACTGACACTGCTTACTTCCATTATAGGTGATAGTGGATACCTGCTATGACTGTACCTACTAACACCATACCTGGTGCCACAGTGACATGCTGAGGAGGCATACAACACGGTGCACAGGAGGACATGGTAGGTGGTGGAATTCACTTTTGAAAGGCTGAAAATGCAGTTCCAGTGTCTGGATCTCATGGGTGGCATGATGATGCTTGCCCCCAGGAAGGCATGCAGAGTGGTCATGGCCTGTGCCTTGCTACATAACATCTGCAAACAGCACTACATGCTTATGCCACTCAATGCCTCCATGGACATGCCACCTGGAGATGGTAACCGTGACTTTCTACATGGTGGGGGGATGGGGACCTGTTAGGTCATGCCCTGTGTCATGCAGTGGCACATGGTACATTTGTCTGGCAGAATGGAGGCCAAGGTGCACTGTGATGATGTACTCCTCTGAGTGCTCCCATACCAGCAATGACACACACATTGACATGGTGCAGACGGTGGTCTACAGTGTTGCCAGCATCACCATGATTCTATGTGACATCACACATGCATGTAGGGGGGCACATCCTTTGCATGCTCGACTGCATCCATGAGTGTTACCCTGTGTGGGATCCATGTGCCCATGGGTTAAGGGATGGTCTGTGGTGCATTTGTGGTGGAGTCTGGTCCTAGTTGTGGCCTGGTGTGGGAACCATGCTGCTTGTGTGTTGGGGGACATATAGGGGCTATATGGTACTGTGTTGTGCATGGGAGTCCATGAGGGAATGTGCAGGGTCACGTGTGGTGCGTGTGTACTAGTGTGAGCACACTTTTGTTTACTGGGTAATGCATGATGTGCAGTGCTCATTGTTGCACCCATTCTTCAACATGTATGGCTTCCCATGAATTGGCGGGCACCTTTCTGGTATGTTACTTATGTTCACCATTGCCCCTTTCCCACCCTTCCCACCAGTGCTCATCCTGTTACCATTGCCCTTTACCCCTGGTGGCCTACTGTGGTCTGTCACACACTGGTGTGGCCACCTGTCTATGACCCCTCCAGCCACCGCATGCACTTGCCATTCCCTGTCTGGGGTATCCAACAGCACTCCTGTCTGGCTGGCCTGTGTGACCATGGGGGCACTGTTCAGTGTCAGCATTCACTCCACCAGTATCTACAGGATGTCACTGATCCTGATGATCCCCTGGTGCATGCCCTGCATCTCCTCAATTAGGTCATACAATGCCTCTGTGGTATCCTGCTGTGCTATCAGGTGGTCATATTCAAGCTGGCACAGGTCGTGATAATAGGCCTGCAGCACGCCTGCCCCCTGTTCTGCCTGCTGTGCAGTGGCACCCATCTGGGTGGCCCCTCCTCCTCCTCATTCACACTGTCATGGTTGTGGCAGGAGGAAACTCACCTGTCCGGCACATGCTGCTGTGTGCCAGTGCCTGTGGGTGACATTGTTAGGGCATCACCATGGTGTGGCAGGGTACAGGCCAGGAATTCCATTGCAGCATACCCACCTGTGTGCACAGGCATGCTGTTGGGTGGTTGTGTGGCACATGTATGCAGGGGAGTTGGCCCAGGGCAGCTGTTGTGTGTTGTCTGCTGTACCCCTCGTGGTATCCTCAAGCCTCTGTGTGGCTTCCTGGGGTGTCGCACTGTCCTCCTTCATCATCCTGTCCTGGTCCAACTAGTGACATATGGGAGACATGGTGTATGGTTAACATAGGCTGTGCTACAGGTATGTGTACCAGTACTAGTATGGTGTCCAGACTATGCCATGTGCCACTCATGGGTGCATGCTCCAAGGGGGGTCTCCACTGGTGCAATCCTCCCTGCTGCTCCCACTGTCTGCTGTGCTGTGTCTGTGGGATGAATCACAGGGTGGTTAACATTGGCACAGTGGACACAGAGGCATCTAATGCTGTACTAGGTGTCCCATATGCCTGCCAGTGTATTGATGCCCATGTCCTCACCGTGGGGAACCATGTCTGAGATAGTCTCTGCCACTACCTTCTCAATGGGGCTTAGGATGGGCTTCTTGGGAGTGGATCCCCACTGGTGGCTGACTGGGAGCAACTGATGGCGACCAAGTTGCACATGACAGTGGACCAGAGTTCATGCCACTTGTGCTTTATGGCACTTGGTGTGCATGCTTCTGGCCCTATTGAGTTGACCACTGCCTGTATGTCAAGCCACGGGTGTGCCTTTGTTTAGGTGGGGCATCCTGCTTCATACAGTGCAGCATAGTGGGCACATATGTCAGTGACCAGGGTGGCCACCTGTGACCCAGTGAAACTGGTTGACCTGGGTCACGTGGTGGTGGTGGTGGATGGCATGGGTGCAAATGTGTCTCTGCTGTCATGGCCTTCCACCAGTTGATCCACGCATGGTGGCTGACTTGCTGTGGCCATCATGCTTGCAGGGACTGCAGTGGTGCCATCGTCGTCCATTTTGGTATTCACTTCTATGTGTGCATGCAGCTGTGCAGTTGCCCATATATGGTGGGGTCATGGGGTGTGGTCACCCCCATGTGCCTCTGTGTACTTCACCAGATGCCACCCACAGCCTTGTGCTCATTTGCATCTCTGGTTGTGAATGCAGTGCCATCCTGTGCAGTGCATACAGGTGCACAGACACTACTTCCCTTTTGGTGCAATTCTCATGCATTCATAAATAGAGCCCAAGATGCACTGAATTAGCTATAACCCAAAGTCAGACCAATAAATAAAAAAAATCAAGAAGTTCCAATTAATGTAAATATAGCATATGATTTGAGCATATTGTGTATGGAATTTAGCCAGTTTAAATAGCTTGTTGCCCACAGTTAAAAAGTTGTGCATGTTCTAAAGATGCTGTTGTGTAGGTTCTATAATCAGTGCACCTGACTTTCCCTCTCTGCTGACTGCTTTCACTTCCCTGCTCCTGTTTTCCCTTTTATTAACATAGAAACATAGAAGTTAATGGCAGATAAGGCCTGCTAGGAAATAATTTCCAACCGCCTCTTTCAATTGCCACTGGTAATACACACAGTCTGCAGTTGGCTGTGGAGGTGATAGGTGGGATGTGCCAGTCGCCAGCTGGGAAAGGGTAGGGGAATGCTGGTTGGGCTGTTATGGATGGGTGGGGGGGGCACTAGACTACCAGGTATTGCTAAATTGAAATAAATTTTATTATGATTGGAGGGGGAGACCACTAGACTACCAGGGATTAAAATATTAATTATTAAGAACTATAGATCGCGGGTGGGGGAGCACTAGACTACCAGGGATATAATTAGAAAAATATGCATAAAGAAACATGGGGGGGTCACTAGACTACCATGGATAATAAAGAAAGATATTAATATGATATTCATTCAGGAAGGGGGCCACTAGACTACCAGGGATAACATAAATCATTATGCACATTGTCATGATGGGGAAGGGGCCGCTAGACTACCAGAGATAATAAATACTACACGTTTTTATGCAGATGTGGAAGAGGGAAGCCCCCCTGAGCAAAACCCACCCTTATTTTACTTAATAGGGCATCCGTGGGCTACAGCAATCAATTTTAAAATCAGGCCATCTCTTCCCTCGCTTGTGATGCACGATCGCGATCAAAGTTTCTCGCGATCAAAGAATTTGCAGGCTCGTGATCAAAGATCATTAACGAGCCATGAATGAAGAATTCAAAAGCTGGAAACTCTATTTTTAGACAGATTTGGATGGAACCAAAGCCATGGCTCGATAGATCGAGGTCCCCTGAGTAAAACCCATCAGAGTTTTACTTCAGAAGTGACCCCTGAGCCGAGATATTTGTGTTTGTGTGATTGGAAAACTGAAAACAAGATGGCAGACCTCGCGATCAATGAATTTTTAAAATTCCTCAGTAACAAAGATTATTGAACCGTGAGGCTGCAGATTCTTTGACCGTCAGGCAGGACGAGATGGCCAGAACCCCATTCTTTGACCGCAAGATATACATATAAATTTTCCCATTAACTTATAATGGGAACTTAAAAGTGTCATAATTTTTGAATGCCTTAATATCTTTTCACCAAACAAAAAGTGAAATGTTGGTCCACCAAAGCTCTTTCAAGTGAGTCATGCTGTAGAGCAGCACACCACATGACAGCCAAGCAGGACCACAAATGAGAATGGCAAAAGGTGCCTCCAGAAATTGATAATTTAGCATTTTTTAGCGCTTTCGTACACAAAGACCGGCACTCCGACCAAAATGCAATTTGGCAGATCAAGAGATCTACTATGCCCCAATGCGCATACCAAATTTCAGGCAAATCCATTGAATGGGTCCAAAGTTATTAGTTCCCAAACTTTTGACTTTAGTATGTAACTGACCGCTCAACCCTAACTATAGTGGCATGACTGCACCACTATAATATATATATATCTATATATATAATATATATATAGATATATATATATCTATATATATAGATATATATATATTATATATATAGATATATATAGATATATATATATCTATATATATATATATATATATATATATATATATATATAGTATAACTATAGTTAGGGTTGAGGAGCCATTTACATGTTAAACCCAACATTTTGTACCTTAATAATTTTGCAACCGTTTGACAGATTTGCCTGAAATTTCGAACACACGATCATGACCCATACGCCTCAGGATCTGTCAAGTATCGTACCCGTTGCTTATGCGGCTGCAGAGTTATTAAGCATGATCTGCGTGCACGTTTACGCTTCTCTGGAATTTTACTGTCGTGCCTACAGGTCGCACGGTTTGCACGACCAGTCCGAAATCTTCAGCGAACATGCAGCTGGAGTCCCCAATGTGCCTTTTGAAGATTTTGTGAAAAAATATTAAACGGTTCAAAAGTTATTCAAAAAACAAGTTCCCATTATTAGTCAATGGGAAAAGTTAAAAAAAAGTTTGACAGTGTCGCAAATGCAGTTTATACTTTCACAAATGGCCCTTTTACTGTTGCAAATCCACCCTTTTGTTTTCAGTTAGTGATCATAAAAATGCTTGGCATTTAAAATTGGGACCCTCTAGCAACCTAATTCTTTTTGTATTCACCGAGTCGGACTCTGAGGATGCTAGCCGTGTCTTTATTTTGGGGTAAAACACCCCAGAAATATGTTTTTCAAATTTCTGGAAAAAGTACTTTCACAAAGTACTGTCGCACTTGCGACAGTGTCGAATGAATTTGTGAAAGCTTTTTCAACCTTCGACAGTACTTTTCTAGGCTGTAAGAAAATTATAGCAATTCTTTGGCACCCTACTGAAAAAGAATGGTTTGGTGTTTTGGCCTGAAATTCGGCGGGAACACAGCCGACATCTAACAGATGTGTCTTTCAGTGTTTGTTGAAAAAATATTACATGATGGCAAAATTTTGGCACTCCAAAGTTGACACTTTTTCCCATAGGATAACATTATGGCGTCCGATGCATTACAGGAATCCTTTGGCGCCCTGCTGCAAAATACTGGTTTGGTCTTTTGGTCTGAAATTTGGAGATAACACAGGCAACATCCCACAGATGTGCCTTTTTGTGGTTTGGTGAAAAAATATTACAGGGAGACAAAGTTATGGCACTCTGAACGTCTCTTTTTTTCCCATAGGATAACATTACGGCGTCCACCGTGCCTTTCAGGCTCGGAAACGGTGCGAGATACGGACTTTTCATCAGAAAAATGCTTATCCCCCTAACAGGGGCTAAGTAAAAAACTAGCCAGGACAGTCATAAATCATATGACTTTTAAATTTTTTTTCTATGTTGTACGGTTCCTGAAATATAAGCAATTTAGTATTCCAACTCCTCATTTTCTGCTCCGAGAATCATTATTATGCATACATTCTTTGTACTCACTGTCTTTCTTTATGCAGTTTTTGGGGAAAACCAGCCTGTGCACTTACATTATTGTGACCATTACCATTTTTGCTTGCGGTTCCGTTCCCATTTCACTTACCGTTCACGTCTACGCCACCATGTGCTTTACACTTTGCGTTTTCATTTGCACTTGCTTTTGCGTTGTTTTTAACATTTCTGTCTACACTACTGTTTCTCTTTCTGTTTTGCTTTGCGTCACCATGCGCATTACTATTTGCATTTGTGGGCACAATGTTACTATGTGACAAACATCATGCGGTGGGAGCGCGGGGCTCTTCCCGCCACCGCATTACATTCGCTATTTCTATTTTATAATTCTCAAAAAGAAGGGAAATTAGAGGCAAAAAACTCAGTTTAATGCCTTAGTTAGGGTTGTTCCACACCGACAAAAGTGAGGAAATTCGGTGTTAGACTTGAAAGCCCCTCTTGGCCCCCCCTGCCCACACCCCCAACCGGCATCGGGGTGTGCATTAGGGTTGTCGGTCCTAACTCTCACCCCATTCTCCTACACCTCTGCTTTTACACATGTGATGGTGAAAGTTATGGCCGATAACCCCATGCGCAGCCCGATGCCGGTCGGGGGTGTGGGCGAAAGGGGGCTTTCAACCCTAACACAGAATTTCTCGCTTTGTCGGTGTGGAACAACCCTAACTAATGCATTAAAGTGATTTTTTTGCCATATATATATATATATAAATTATAAAGGTGCAACAGCACCTCTGTAGTTAGGGTTAAGCAGCAGTTTCTATGTTAAACCTGACATTTTGCACTTTAATAACTTTGCAACTGATCAACAGATTTGCACAAAATATGGTATTCTCTGTCCTCTGGGGTAAGTCTCTTGATGTTGCAAGTTTCGTTCTAGTCAGATGTGCAGCTTCTGAGATCTTGATAGTGAAAAAAGTACAAAAAAATACTCATTTTTGCAGTTTTTTCCTCATCACCATGCAGCCAGATGGTGTGGAGTTTCTGTATGATTTTAGTAGGGCATAAATAATGGGCCCGATTCTACAAGGTGGGAGCAAGACGCCACTGAATGTGACTTGCGCCAATCGCAACTGTGACATTGACCCTTTGCCCTGTTCTAGAAGGGGCAGGGTCTCCACGTCTAAGTCTTGCAATTTGCGACATGAAGTCAGGTATGCCGAACAGCAGGTGCACCTGGTGATCATGTCACAAGCCGGAAAGCAGGGTGCAAGTACCCCCCCATGCCCAGCAAGCCATATTAGGTGCCTGGCAGGGCTTCCCACACCCCCTGCCCTCGAAGCCTACAATATATGCCCCGCATGGCTGCCCACACCAATTATCCCCCCAAGCATAACATATGTGCCCTGCAGGGCTGCCCACACCAACTACCCCCCCAAGCATAACACATGTGCCCCGCAGGACTGTCCACACCAACTGCCACCATGCATAAAATATGTGCCTCGCTGGGCTGCCCACACCAACTGCCCCTGAAGCCTCTGAAGCCTAGGTTATATGCCCTGCAGGGTTGCCCACACCTCCTTTCCCCTGACTCCACCTTTCTGATATGCCCTGCAGGGTGATGCAATAACCCCCCACCCATGCTCTGACCCCAGCCGACTGCAAATGTGGATACACTCAGCCCAGCCCTGTTAGTCTAGTGGCCTCATCCCTCCACTCCAGTTAGCAGTCCACCATTTACTTTTACCCATCCCCAGAGCGAGGCTGAGACAGTTTCATCTCCTCACCTCCACGGCCAGCCACCACTGAGTCCATTAGAGCAATACTGTAAAGACGCGCTCAGAATTAATTTTGAGTGCTTATTTTCAGTACGCACTCAACTGACTCAGTCACGGCTGGCTGTGGAGCTGAGAGGTGGCTGTGCCAGTTGCTGTCTGGGGATGGTGGGGGAGCTGGGTGGACTGGCATGGCTGGGTGGGGGCCACTAGACTACTCAGGGCTGGGCTGAGTGTATGCTGCATTTGTGGTCAAGCACTCAGAGTTGGGGCATGGGTGGGGGTTGACTGCGCATTGCAGGCAGCATAGGAAAGGTGGAGCTGGGACAGGAGGTGGGCAGCCCTGTTTGGGAGAGCAGTTGGTGTGCACGCCTGCGGGGCCATTACTGTATGGGGGTACGGGGGCATGTACAGTAAGGGGGATGAGGCGGTATTGTGTGAGATGCCCATTGGGGCAACAACGGGGTGGTCTGGGCATGGGAGGGGAACATGGACCAGGTTCTACAGGACCCTCAGAGGTTGTATGTAAGTTACACCAGCTAAATGCAGGTGTAACTTATGTTACTGGTTCTCCTCCGGGGGTTCTTATAGAATCCCAACATTGGGGACATTGTTGCTGCCCTTTTGGAATGGGGCGCAACTGCTGCCATAAACCCCCTAGTGCCATGTCGCAGGGGGTTTATGGCTCAACTGCCGGCATAACAGCTGTTCGGTGCAAGTGGCCTGTGACATATTGCAGGCCACTTTGTAGAATCGTGCATGTCGCATCTGCTGGCGTAAGTTGCTACTTGCGCCATTCTAGTTGGCGCAAGTGCTGTTATGCCAGGTGTAAGTTTTCTAGAATCGTGGCCAACTTTCATAGAAGAACAGACATTGACAATTTTGTGCTATAATATTAATTTGTTGCAAAGTTATTAAGTTTATTAGTTCCCATTATATCCTATGCGACTTTGCCGAACATTCCTTTTCTAGGTTAGAGGTCTTTTTTTGCAAAGAAGTACTTCCCCTCAAGAAGGAGGACTGAGTCTCATGAGAGCATTCCTTCTTCATGAGATTTGGAATCCTTCTTCGTGAGAAAAAATTTGGTTGTGAGCCACCATCTTTTTTTTTTGTTTTCCTCCCATCAACTAAAAGGTGAGTAAAATACATAAAACTATTGTCATTTTAGAAAACAAACACCAGAACCTAGCCAAACTGGTCCCATTTAGTTAGAGTCTGACTTTTATTTTTTAATAACTGCAAGAAATGCCTTTTCTAGTCACCTAACATCCAGGGTGCCCAGCTTGGGGAGAAGAGCCTGTATGTGCTTTGAAAGGTATGCTGTTGTTGCCCAGGGTGGTGGTGGTGGTGGTGGGGGTAATAGTTTCACACCTGCATAACACCTGCCCTTACCAGCTTTCCTTTCAGGCATTTTAATAATATTTTAAATTTAGCCCACCAGCCAATTGTTTCAGCCACGGTGCAGCTTTCATCATGTGGCACCAGTCACTCTCTCACACTCCCGCAGCTTGCTGGAGCGACCTTACTAAATGCAACTCTTTGCTGCTATCCTGCCCCTTTCCTGCCAAAGTCTGCCTTCTTATGCCCCATTCGGCTTTCATCCTGTAGCACCAGTCACTCTCTTGCACTCCCACTGCTTGCTTTTCATTTAGCCATGAGCGGCTTCTCTTAAAAGCAGCTTCTTGCTGCTCAGTGCACTCTTCATGAACCCCCCTAGCTCTCACATACAGCACAGTGCAGCTTCTCTGTTGCCCTGCTGCACTCTCCAGAACCCCCCCCCCCCCCAGCTCTCATTAACACTGCCAGAGTGGCTTTACTAAATGCAGTTCCTCTCTGCTCTTCTGCCCCCTTCCGGTCAAAAGCTGCTTTCTTAAGCCATGTAGGGCATACATTATTATAACGTTTGATGCTGTAGCTGCAACAGGAAAGGTTGGGGGATGCACTTCCTTTACAGTGTCCTCTACCTCCTGTTGGCTCCATCTGTCCCCTGCCTCTCACCCATGCGGAATAGGCCACAGTCTGATCTCCATGTGGGCTGGGAGTTTAGAGCACTCACAGGCACTCTCCTTGTACTGCAGTCACGCAATCACAGGCTGCACTGCAGCCACAACTCATCCTCCTGCTGACTGCCATCACAAAAAATAATGCTCACAGCATTAAAGGGCTCAGGTAGCCCCCACTAGCCCAGGGAAGAGGATTAACTTATTAAAAGAACATATGTCCCATCACCTCTGGAGCTAGCCAACTAGACCAACAGGACTATTATTTTCTATCACAGTGGCCCCTCCATGGCATTTCCTAGTCCACTAGTCCACCAATACCTCTTTTATTTATACAAAAGGGCTACTGGCATTCCCAGGATTTCGTTAGCTCACTTGGGCTACTAACTAAAATGTTGGCCACTTGACCATCGCTAGGGACAAAGGGGTTTTATTACTGAGTCCCCCTTCCCCAAACCACACTCCCTTTCATCTATTTCTGCTTTTTTAATGTTTTCTTGTAATTAACCTATTTTTTTTTTATTTCTACAGGTCTGACAGTACAAAGGCTCCTACCTGTCAGATAAGTATGCTTTTATGCCTATCCTGTCCCTTCCACCTTATTTCTCCTCCTGAGAGCTGTGGATCCTTTGTAATCCCTTTTCTATTCTTTTATTTTACAGGTACAATGTTCATCACCTTTCTGGACTCCCACCTTTAGCTCCCTAGGGCAGATAAGTCCGTCTATATTACCTTACTTTGAGACTGTTTACTGTAACAGGGTGGATGCATTATACTATCTCAATGGAGGGATGGGAGCACAGTGTCCAATAGACCTTGTGCTCCCACTGTAAAATAAGCTTACTGTTATACTATCTCAATGGAGGAATGGGAGTACAGGATCCATACCTTGCGCTCCCACCATAAAATAAGAATACTATTATACTATCTCACAACATAAGAAAACAAGTTGCAAAAAACTTTGTTAATGCATTAGTTAGGGTTAAAGTGACAAAAGTAGGATAATGTGGTGTTAGGGGTTCCAAGCCCAACACCCCACCCTGCACAGACCAAGAGGTGTCAGGGGGCAGCATTGGGATTGGCAATGGCAGCCTTAATGCTCACTCCATTCTCCCACACTGTACCCATCCAGCTTATTTACTAATGGAATGGGGTGAGCGTTAGGACTGCCAACCCCATTGCTGCCTCCCTGTGGGAGGAGCAGGACCCTACATAATGGCACGGCCTCACTCCCACTTTATACATAATGGAATGCATATGTGGGAGTGCAGGCCCTCTGGGACCTGCGCTCCCACTTACACGTAAGTACAGAGACATATCAAAGGCCTAGAGACATGAAAAGGAACCTTCGCAATGCAAATTTTGCAATATCTCAGTAAGTGTAGCAACTATGAAACAAATTCCACTGTAGTCATAATCATGACTTGGAAACCTCCATGCTTGCTTAGTCCTAAAGGCGGACTAAGTGACAAGTAGCGACAAATCTATATCTCAAACCATTTCGCGATACAGGTGCCAAAAGATGCCACGGGCAGCGCAATGTCATACTATGGGAAATTGTGCAACTTTGCAGAGCTGTAGCTGTGGAACTAATGTAAATTGTTTCACAAAACCACATTGGTAGTGCAAGGGAGCAGTATAGTGCAGTGGTTTAAGACTGAGCTGCAAATCTGGAGACCTGGGTTTAAATCCCATAGCCCTCACTTGCATACTGTGTGACCCTGAGCAAGTCACTTAACTTCCCTGTGCTCCCAGGTCTCACCTGTAAACAAGCTTTCAGCTTAGTGTGCTTCTCCTGGTTAAACAATTGAAAAAAAAAAAAAAAAAAAAGGGCTTGCTGCCCTGCAAATTTCTGCCCAAATGCCATATCCATTCTTTTGTTATGACGTGGCAAAGAAACATGGGTGGCACAATGTTATCCTATGGGAAATTGCGCAACTTCAGGCACTGCATAATGGCATGGACACCACCTCTATTTTATGCATAATGGAATACATATGTGGGAGCATGTGTCCTCTGGGCCCTGTTCTCCCACTTACACATAAGTACGGATACATACCACAGGCCTAGAGAAATGAAAAGGATCCCTTATAACACAAAATCTGGCAAATCTCAGTAATCATTGCAACAATGAAAAAAATTCCACTGCTGTTGTAATCATGACTTGGAAATCTCCACACATGTTTAGAAGGTGGACTAAGTTGCGAATAATGAAAAGTCTGTATCTCAAACAGCTTTCGAGATACAGGCACCGAAAGACACTGCAGGTGCCACAATGTTATCATATTGGACATTGAACAATTTCAGAGTGCCGTAACTATGAAACCAATGTACATTTTTTTCACCAACGTACAAATAGGCACATCAGTAGGACAAGGGCTTGCCACCCTGCAAATTTCAGCACAAAAGCCCTATCAGTTTGTTTGCTATGAAGTAGCAAAGAAACTGACTGTTTGGGTCTGTTTCCAATGTTATCCTAGGGGACATTTTCACAACTTGCTGCATTCACACCATTTGGAATTTTGGTCGGAACTTTTCAGGGAAGAACGAGGAAATCCTAAGGAACAATCCAGCACTGATTTGGTGAAAACATGATAATGCATTCAAAAGTTATTAAATTTAGAAATTTCAGGTTCTGTGCATGCTCAGTTTGTGGAGCACATATATTTTTCCCTTAGGCTATAATGGGCAACTTTAAACTTTAATAACTTTTGAACAGATTAACATTTTCACACCAAACCTTCAAAAGGCACTTCCCTGACCCAATCCACATATACCCTGAAAATTTCAGACCAAACAGATAAAACCATTTGGGCTGCGGAGCCAAGAAAAGACTTTCACAAAGTTGAGGATTTTTCAATCTTTTTCATGCTCTGCAGTTCCACAACCGCAAATCTGACCACAGCAAAACTTTCCAGATCCAGAGATCTGTGGTATCACACTGTGCATGCACAATTTTAGGCAAATCAGATTATTGGTTGTTATTAAAGTACAGACTTTTGAGTTTAACATAGAAGTGGCTGTGCAACCCTAATATATGTATATGTGTATGTGTATATGTGTGTGTGTGTATATATATATATATATATATATACATAGTCTATGCAAAAAAACTTTGTTAATACATCAGTTAAGGTTCTTCTACAGCGAAAAAAGTGAGGAAATTCGATTTAGGGTTCCCACCCTTGCCCCACCTCCACCAACAGGCATTGGGGTGTGCGCTGGGATCGTTGCCCTAACTCTCACCCCATTCCATGTGTAAACAAACTGAGGTGGTGCAGTGTAGGTGAATGGGGTGAGAGTTAGGCTGATGACCCAATGCACCCGATGACTTAGAGGGGCGGCTGGGTGAGTACAAGGGTGGGAACCCTAAAATCGAATTTCCTCATTTTTCACTGTAGAAGAACCCAAACTGATGTATTAACAAAGTTTTTTGCATAGAATCTCCTTACTTTTTAAGAAAGAAAAGAAAAGTAAAAAGTTGCGCAAGTTGGGCCCCGCGCTCCCACCAACTTGTAAGTGTCGGGCCACATTACACACCCAATGACTAAAAAGTACATTGACAACAGCAAGGCTAGCCACCAAACAAATGTTAATCTAGTAGAACAATAGAAAACGCTGTCAACAAAATGTAAACTTTGCCACACAATATCTCCACATAAAATATATTATCTGACACATAAACATGGCAATTAACATCTACTGGACGTGCTGTCAACACCCTCCAAATTTCAAATAAAAAGACCAAACCGTGTCCGAGATATAACATGTCAAAATTTGAAATTTTCATTCATCAGAGTGGCACAGTTCCACTCCAGTTGACATTTAACACACTCAATGACTGAAAACTACATCCATGACACTAAGGCTAGGCACCTTATCAATTTCAAGCCACCAGCAAAATCCAAAACACTATCCACAGCACGTAAAGTGAGTCATGCAATATCTCCGCAAAAGATTTTTTCTCTGATACATAAACACCATAATTCACATTTACAGGACATGCCGTAAACACCCTCCAAGTCTCAAGTAAAAAGACAAAACTGTTTCTGAGATATACAATGTTAAATATTTGTAAAATTTCCCTATGTATTCCATTATAAAAAATCTGGCCATCTTGTCCCCCCATCGCGATCAAAGATGGTGATCAAAGAATCTCACATTCAAAGAATTTGTAGTTTCACAATCAAAGAATTTGCATGCTCTTGAACAAAGAATTGAAAACCTTATAAATAAAAAAATTGAAGGAATTGCGGTAAACCATTGCTATGGTTCGACAGAATGAAGCCCCCTGAGTAAAATCCACCGTCATTTGACTTCCTAGGACACCCTAGGGCTGAGAAAATTGATTTTTAAATTGGGCCATCTTGTCCATCGATCGTGATGCACAATTGCGATCAAAGAATCTCATGATCAAAGAATTTTCAGGCTCGCAGTCAAAGAATTTGCAGGCTCATGAACAAAGAATTAAAAATGTCATAAGTCAAAATATTGAAGGAATTGTAATAAACCACTGCCATGGTTTGACCGAATGAAGCCTCCTGAGTAAAACCCACCCTCATTTGACTTCCTAGGGCACCTCTGGGCTGAAAAAATAAATTTTGTAATCCGGCCATCTCGTCCCTTGCTCATGATCGCGATCAAAGAATCTCGTGATCAAAGAATTTGAAGGCTCGCGATCAAAGAAATAGCACACTCGCAATCAAAGATGAGGGAAGAGATGGCCAGATTTTAAAATGATTTTTCTCAGCCCAGGGGTGCCCTACTAAGTAAAATGAGGCTGGAGTTTGCTCAGGTGGCTCCATTCTGCCTCATCCAAATAACAAAAATGGTGTTTTAAGTATCCCTGGTAGTCTAGCGGTCCCCCATCATAATAAAATAAATAGTCATTTGTAATGCCCTGGTAGTCTAGTGCCCACGCAATGTTTATTGTTTTACATCCCTGGTGGTCTAGTGGCTCCCCCTCAAGCTGTATAAAATTATTCTTACTGCTCATAACCCTAGTAGTCTAGTGGCCCCCCAATCTGTATTAAATAATATTATTTGTAGAGATTCTTGGAAGTCTAGCAGCCCCTCCAGCATAATAAAATAAATGCTTATTTTGTATTTCCTGGTAGTCTAGTGGCCCCCTACCCAGCCATGCCAGCACACCCAGTACCCCCAACCCTTCCCCAGCCAGCGACTGCACAGCCCACCTCTCTCCTCCATGGCCGGCCGCTGACTGTGTCCATTTCGAGCGGTAAAGCAAAGAGGTGCTCTGAAAATATTTCTGAGTGCCTCTTTGAATTACTGATCGTAATGCAAACAGTTGGTGGCTGGCCATGAAGGTGAGAGGTTGGATGTGCCAGTCGCCGGCTGGGGAAGGGTGGAGGGTGCTGGGTGGGCTGGCACAGCTGGGTGGGGGGAGGGTGCCATTAGACTACCAGAAAATACAAAATAAGCATATATTTTATTATGCTGGAGGCAGGCAGCTAGACTACCAAGGATCTCTACATATAATATTATTTAATACAGATCAGGGGGCCACTAGACTACCAGGGATATGAGCAATAAGAATAATTGTATACAGCTTTGAGGTGGGGCTACTAAACTACCAGGAATGTAAAACAATAAACATGGGGGGGGCACTAGACTACCAGGGTTACTTAAAACATTATTTTTGTTATTCAGATGAGGCAGAACAAAGCCCCCTGAGCAAATCCCACCATCATTTCAGTTTCTAGGATACCCATAGGCTCAGAAACAACCATTTTATAACTGGCCATCTCGTCTCTCACTCGCGATGCACAATCGTGATCAAAGAATCTCTCGATCAAAGAATTTGTAGGCTCGCGATCAAAGATCATTAATGAGCCGCGAATGAAGAATTTAAAAGCTAATAATTCTATTTTTGGACCGATTTGGATGGAACCAAAGGCATGGCTCGATAGATCGGGGTCCCCTAAATAAAACTCATCAAAGTTTTACTTCAGAAGTGACCCGAGTCGAAATATTTGTGTTTGTGCAATCAGAAAACTGAAAACAAGATGGCAGACCTCGCGGTCAAAGAATTTTTAAAATTCCTTGGGGACAAAATTTCTTGAACCATGAGGCTGCAAATTCTTTGACTGCCAGGTGGGATGAGATGGCCAGAATCCCATTCTTTGTTCACAAAACATACATACTGTATAAATTTTCCCATTGACTTATAATGGGAACTTAAAAGTGGCATAACTTTTGAATGCCTTAATATTTTTTCACCAAACAAAAAGCAGCACGTTCAGCCACCAAAGCTCCTTCAAATGAGCCATCTCACAGAGCAGCCTGCTGCACAATGGCCATGCAGGATCACATTCAGAATTCCAAAAGGTGCCTCCAAAAATGGATAATTTTGCATTTTCCCTCGCTTTCATATACAAAGACCGTTAGTCAGACCGAAATGCAATTTGGCAAATCAAGAGATCTACCATGCCCCACTACGCATACCAGATTTCAGGCAAATCCATTGAACTGGTCCAAAAGTTATTAATGTCCAAACTTTTGACTTTAGTATGTAACTGACCGCTGAACCCTAACTATAGTGGCGCGGTTGCACAACTATTGTTAGGGTTCAGCGGTCAGTTACATACTAAAGCCAAATGTTTGGGAGTTAATAACTTTGGACCCATTGAATGGATTTGCCTGAAATTTAGTATGCACATTAGGCATGGTAGATAGCTTGATTTGTCAAATTGCGTTTTGGTCGGAGTGCCGGTCTTTGTGTATGAAAGCACTGAAAAATGCAAATTTATCCATTTTTGGAGGCACCTTTTGGAATTCTTAATGTATTCTTGCATGCCTGTTGTGTGGTATGCCACTCTGTGAAATTGCTTGTTTGAAAGAGCTTTGGTGGCCGAACATGCCGCTTTTTGTTTGGTGAAAAAACATTAAGGCATTCAAAAGTTATGGCACTTTTAAGTTCCCATTTTAAGTCAGTGGGAAAATTTATATGTATATCTTGCAATCAAAGAATGGGGTTCTGGCTATCTCGTCCCACCTGGCGGTCAAAGAATTTGCAGCCTTGTGGTTCAAGAATCTTTTTTCCCCGAGGAATTTCAAAAATTCTTTGATTGCGAGGTCCGTCATCTTGTTTTCAGTTTTCTGATCACACAAACACAAATATCTCAGCTCAGGGGTCACTTCTGAAGTAAAACTTTGTTGGGTTTTACTCAGGGGACCCCAATCTATCAAGCTATGGCTCTGGTTCCATCCAAATCAGTCCAAAAATACAGTTATTAGCTTTTAAATTCTTCATTCGTGGCTCGCTAACGATCTTTGATCAGGAGCCTACAAATTCTTTGATCGTGAGAATCTTTGATTGTGATCATGCATCGTGAGCAAGGGACAAGATGGCCAGATTTCTAAATAAATTTCTGTAGCTCAGGGGTGCCCTAGTGTGTTAAATTAGGGTAGGTTTTGCTCAGGGGGCTCCGTTGTGCCCCATCTGCATACCCAAAATAATGTACTAACTATCCGTGGTAGTCTAGTGGCCCCCCATCACAATAAAATATATTATCCTATCTACAGCCCTGGTAGTCTAGTGCCCCCACCCCATGTATTTTTTAACATCCCTGGTAGTCTAGTGGCCCCCCTGAGCTGTATAATATTATTATAAAGGTTTATACCCCTGGTAGTCTAGCGTCCCGCCCCAGCATAATGAAATAAATAATTTCTATTACCTGGTAGTCTATGGTCTCTCACCCTCACCATCAGCGCATCTACCCATCTCCCCTCACCCTTCTCCGTAGTGACTGGCACAGCTCACCTCTGCACGGCCAGCCAATCGACTGTCTTGTTCTGAGATAATGCAAAAGGCACCTGAAATATTTTCAGAACCCTCTTGCATTACCACTCATAATGCAGACAGTTGGTGGCTGGCTGTGAGGTGTAGGTGAGCTGGCCAGTTGCCAGCTGGGGAAGGGGTGGGTTGCTGGGTGGGCTGGCATGAATGGGTGGGGGCTACTAGACTACCAGGTAATAGAAATAATTATTTATTTAATTATGCTGGGGGAGGCCGCTAGACTACCAGGTATATAGACATTTATAATAATATTATACAGCTTGGGGGGCCACTAGACTACCAGGGATATTAAAAAATACAGGGCGTGGGGGCACTAGACTACCAGGGCAGTAGATAGGATTATATATTTTATTGTAACGGGGTCTACTAGACTACCACGGATAGTTAGTACATTATTTTGGGTATGCAGATGGGGCACAACAAAGTCCCCTGATCAAAATTCACCCTAATTTAACACTCTAGGGCATCCCTGGGCTAGAGAAATTTATTTAGAAATCTGGTCATCTTGTCCCTTGCTCTTTATTCGCAAGCGAGCAATTTCTTTGATCACGGGCATGCAAATACTTTGATCGCGAGATTATTTGATCGTGATCGTGCATCGTGAGCGAGAGACGAGATGGCCAAATGAAAAAATCAATTTTTACTCAGTCTAGGGGTATGCTACAAAGAGAAATGAGGGTGGGCATTAGTCAGGGGGCTTCGTTCTGATGAACCATGGTGGTGATTTACCGCAATTCTGTTTCTTTTTTGAATTTTAACACTCAATTCTTTGATCATGACCCTGCAAATTCTTTGATTGCAAGATTCTTTGATCATGATCATGCATTGTGAGCAAGGGATGAGATGGCCCAATTAAAAAATCAATTTTCTCCACCCAGGGTTGTTGTAGGAAGTCTAATGAGGATGGGTTTTACTCAGGTAGCTTCATTCTGTCGAACCATGGTGGTGGTTTACTGCAATTCCTTCAATATTTTGATTTATAAGATTTTTAAATCTTTTTTCATGAGCCTGCAAATTTTTTGATCATGAGCCTTCAAATTCTTTGATTGTGAGATTCTTCGATCGCCATCTTTGATCGCGAGGGAGGGACAAGATGGACAGATTTTTTATAAAGGAATAGATAGGGAAATTTTAGTTATCTTTCATATTGAATATCTTGGAAACGACTTGGTCTTTTGACTTGAAATTTGGAGGGAAGAAAGGCAATATCCCATATATGTGGCTTTTGGTGCTTTGGTCAAGAAATAATACAGGGTGGCAAAGTTACAGCACTACAAAGTTTATGTTTTTCCTATAGGATAACATTACGGCGTTTGCCGCATTACGGGAATTTTTTGCCGCCCTGCTGCAAAATAATGGTTTAGTCGTTTGGGCCGAAATTTGGAGGGAAGAAAGCCAACATCCCACCAATGTGGCTTTTGGTGGTTTGGTGAAATAATATTACAGGGCGACAAAGTGACAGCACTCGGAAGTTGACACTTTTTGCCATAGGATAACATTATGACGTCCATTGCGTCTTTCAGGGCCCATATCTCGGAAACGGTGCAAGAGACAGACTTTTTGTCACAAAAGTGCTTAGCCCCCCTAAATAGGGGCTAGGCACAAAACTATCCAGGAGTCATAATTCATACAAAATTTTAATTTTTTTTTCTGTCGTACCGTTCCTGAGATATAAGCAATTTAGTATTCCAAGTCATAATTTTCTGCTCCGAAGTCAATTATAATGCATACATTCTTTGTTTTCTATATGCTTTTTCAATGCAGTTTTTGGGGAAAAGAAAGGTGTGCCTTTTCGTTACTGTGCCAGATAGCATTTCCAGTTGCGCTTCTGTTACCGTTCACATCACTGTTCCCGTCTACACCACCGTGTGCATTACAGTTTGCGTCTTCTTTGCACTGCATTTCCGTCTTCTTTCATGTTCTTGTTGCTGTTACCATTACCGTTTGCATTTGCAATTGTGGTACCATGCCCATTACGGTTTGTGTTTTCGTATGCGCTTGCATTTCTGTTCCTGTTGGCTTTATTGTTGCTGTTATCGTTACCATTTATGTTTACAATTGCGGTACCATGACCTTGTGTGTAATAGTTTGCATTTCCATATGCACTTGCATTTCTGTTTTTGTTGGCTTTATTGCTGCTGTTACTGTAACCATTTGTGTTTACAATTGTGGTTCCGTGAGTGTGAGAGTTATGGTTTGCGTTTTCGTATGCGCTTACGTTTCTGTTTACTTTGGTGTTATTGTTGCTGTTTCTGTTACCATTTGCATTTACAGTTGTGGTACTGTGACTGTGTGTGTTACCAGATGCATTCTGTATGCACTTCTGTTTGATGTCTCCGTTTACGTAACTGTTCGATTTGGTGTCACTTTGTGCTTGCATTTCTATTATTCTTTGTGTCACCATTTACATATGCATCACCATGTGCATAACCCTTTGTGCTTGCATTTCCATTGCACTTACTGTTACTATAGTCACACAAAATAACATGGTGGAAGGGCCCCGTGCTCCCACCATCTTGTGCAACTTTCTACTTTTCTATTCTTTCTTAAAAAGTATGGAAATTCTATGCAAAAATCTTTGTTAATACATCAGTTAGGGTTCTTCTCCAGTGACAAAAGTGAGGAAATTCGACATTAGGATTCCCACCCCTTGCGCCCTGCCCCCACTAACAGGAATTGGGGTGTGTGTTGAGGTCGTCAGTCCTAACTCTCACCCCATTCTCCTACACTGCACCACCTCAGCTTGTTTATACATGGGATGGGTAAGAGTTAGGACCAACAAGCCCAACGCACACCCCGATGCCTGTTGTTGGGGGCAGGGTGGGGGTGGGGTGCAAGGGTGGGAACCCTAATGTCGAGCATATGGGCAGCTACCAATAGTGCATTGCCACCTATAATAGTTGAGGTTCTCAGAATCTCTAGGGGAGAGACAATTGATGATCAGAGACACCTCAGGATGATGCAGTTCTTGAAGAGAGTAGAAAGGGGGGAAGCAGGGCCGCTTCTAAGGATGCTTTCTACGAGGCATCCAAGGGTAATATCAAAGTGACCTTGCAAGGAGAGCCAGCCTAGTGAGTGGTAAAGGTCACAATGATGAGTATAATATGGGGTGGACAGAGCAAATCAGCAAACACTGTTAAAGACACATGGGAGTCTAGCCTGGAGGGCAGCAGAAACATGGGTGTAAATTGGGGAACAGCAGTGTAAAATAGGAAGTAGAATACCTCTGGCTATGGCCAAGTGTGCCTCTGCTGATAGGTAGGGTTTGATGTGGTAGGCAGCACTGCATTTCTGATTGACCCTACAGACTACCAGGTTAACATGGTCAGTGAAGGAGAGGGTAGGGTCCAGTGTGACCCCCAAGTATTTGAAAGTGGGGATGATATCAAGAGCATGGCCATCAGGGGTGATGGATTAGGAGATAGAAATTAGCCTTAAGGGTCCTGGCAAGGACTGGTTTAGACCCGAACAGCATAGTCCTGGTTTTTTAGCGTTAACCAACATCAAGTTGTCAATAAACCAGTTATGAGCAGCACAGTAGTTCTGGGTAAGAACAGAGGATAGATGGGGAAGGGAGTTGTCGCTGTGACAGATAGCAAGGTCATCAGCATATAGGAGGGATTCACAGGTGAGGCAGTCAGAGGAGAAGGTGTTAACGAATATCGTGAAGAGCAAGGGGCCCAAGATGGATCCTTGCAGGATCCCTGAGGAGACTGACAGGGCAGGAGAAGTGGCAGAGCTGATGCACACTGACTGAGAGTAATCAGAGAGGTAGCTCAGAAACCAGTTGGTGGTCTCATCAGAACAACCAATCAAGAGTAGTTTGGAGAGGAGAAGAGTATGGTTTACAAGATCAAAGGCTTTAGATAGGTCCACAAAGACAGCACCAGTGGCATGCCCTTGATCCATGTTAGAGAGGATATGGTCAGTGAATATAGCCAGGGCGGTGGTAGTGCTATGGTGTTTATGGACCAGGGTGGGCTCAGGGAGGGAGAGGGTGGTGGAACAGAGTTGCATCCCTCCAGCTGTACCTCTCCACAATTCATTCATTCTTCAGGTGGATAATGGTTCCTCTATGGAGGCACCTGCAGTGGAGACCAAGGAGGATGCTGGGAACCTTCACAAGGAGACCCACAGGAGGGTGACATGGGACTCCACAGGGGAAGGAAACAACTCCTGGTGGGGGACTCAATCATTAGGGGGGTAGAAATGGGGGAGGAAGGGGAGAAGGAGGCAAGGTGCCTTCATGGTGCCACAGCTTGGAGGGACAGGAAGTGAATCCTCAGGATCGTGGGAGGAGCTGCACGAGGGAGCTGGATGTCATTGTCCACCTAGGGACAAATGACCTGGCTAGGAATGGGATCAGAGCAGTGCAAGAGGAGTTTGTAGAGTTGGGAAGGGGCCTTAGACAAGTAGTGCATACGGTAACCTTCTCGGAGGTGGTGCCTGTCTATGGCAAGGGAGATGCTAGCACACTCCTCACCAGGGAATTCAATGAATGGTTGAAAAACTGGTTTGGAGCTCAAGGTTTTGGCTTCATTGGGGACTGGGGAGCCACCTGGAGGGATGTAGACCTATACTGGTGCGATGGTCTGCATCTGTCCAGGGGGGGGGAACCAGGATCCTAGGTGAGAGGTTTAAATGCTTCATTGGCAAGCATTTAAACTAGCCAAGGGGGGAAGCACTGAAAAGGAGTGGAAATCCCAGCCTCCCCCCACAAAACATGGTGATTAGTGAGGTAAACACCAAGGTACAGAAGTTATTAGGGAGCAGAACAGATTTAAATGTAAAAAAAGGCAAAGGCAGTAAGGACAGAAATGGGGCTAAAAGGGGTAAGGCTATCAAAAAGTGGAGGGTGATGAGTACCAATGCCCGTAGTCTGTGTAACAAGCTCTCTGAACTAGTGGCCTTGCTAGAAGAGGATTGCCTGGATATTGTGGTGGTCACAGAAACATGGTACACAGAGGACCATGACTGGGATGTCAACATACCAGGATACACAATCTACAGGAGGGACAGGGAGGGTAAAAGAGGAGGAGGAGGAGGAGTAGCTCTCTATGTAAAGGAAGAGATCAAAGCAACAGAACTAAAGAGTAAACAGGGAGCAGATGAGGCACTTTGGGTCACCATGGAGACAGGAAATGGCACCACAATCTGCATGGGGGTTGTATACAGACTCCCATCTCAGGGAGAGGGAATGGACAAGGAAATGATAGAAGGCTTTCTTAGAATTGCAGAAAAAGGGGAGATATTGTTGATGGGGTACCTGAATATGCCAGATGTTAATTGGAGCACCTTTGCTGCAGGCACATCCAAGAGCAGGGTCATTCTTGATGCCCTACAGGGGGCATGCCTCAGACAGCTAGTATTGGAACCCACTCGGGAGGGAGCAATCTTAGACCTGGTACTCTCAAATGGGGACGGAGAAAGAATCTCAGATTTAGAAGTGGGTAGCCTTCTGGGAACAAGCGACCACCAAACAGTGTGGTTCACGATAAACACAGCCATACAATCAAGCCATACAAAAGCAAGGGTACTGGACTTTAGGAGGGCTGACTTTGGGAAAATGAGAGAGTGCCTCAGAAAAGCACTAGCAAACAGGCAAGAAGGAGGGGTGGAGGAACAATGGGGAGTGATCAAAACAGCCATCACAGAGGCAACAAGACTTTGTGTAAAGCAAATCAATAAAACACAATGAAGGAAAAAAATGCTATGGTTCTCAAAAGAGGTGGCAGGGAAGGTTAAGGAGAAAAGGACAGCATTCAGGAAATATAAGGAAACACAGAAGGAGCAGGACAGAGAACTTTATCAGTTAAAGCAGAAAGAGGCTGGGAAGGCAGTCAGAATAGCAAAGGCCCAAACCAAGGAAAGGATAGTCAATTATGTTAAGAAGGAGGATAAGACCTTTTATAGGTATATTAGAGAGCGAAGAAAGACCAAAGGAGGGATACTGAAGCTTAATAAAGGGGAGGGAATGTGTGCAGAGGGTGACAGTGAAAAAGCAGGGATACTGAACAAATATTTCTGCTCAGTATTCACAAAGGAAGAGGAGGGGGAGTTTTCTAAACCAAACAAGAGAAACACTCTGAAGACAGGGGTCGATACCAGTCCATTTACAGAAGAAAGGGTTCTGAAAGAACTAATAAAATTGAAGGTGGACAAAGCAATGGGGCTTGATGGGATTCACCCAAGAACTAAGGGTAGAACTAGTGACACCGCTGACTACTCTCTTTAACAAATCATGGGAGGATGGGGTGGTACCCGAGGACTGGAGGAGGGCAGATGTGATCCCCCTTCACAAAAGTGGGAGCAGGACAGAGGCAGGAAACTACAGACCAGTTAGTTTGACCTCAGTGGTAGGGAAAATGATGGAATCACTTCTGAAGGAAAGAATTGTTGAGTACCTAGAGGCCAGTGGGGCACAGGACCCAAGGCAGCATGGATTCACAATGGGAAGGTCACGTCAGATGAATCTAATAGATTTCTTTGGGTGACCAAAGTAGTAGACCAGGGAGGGTCTTTGGACATGGCCTACCTAGATTTTAGCAAGGCATTTGATACAGTCCCACACAAAAGATTAATACACAAGATAGCCAGCCTTGGAGTGGGTCCCAAGGTGGTAGCCTGGATAAAAAATTGGCTATACAACAGGACACAAAGGGTAGTATTAAATGGAGTACACAGTGAAGAAAGGAGGGTTACTAGTGGGGTACCACAGGGTTCAGTACTGGGACTGGTCCTTTTTTAATGTCTTTATAAGTGACATTGCAGAGGAACTGGAAGGAAAAGTATGTCTCTTTGCAGATGACACAAAGATCTGCAACAGGGTTGATACACAAGATGGAGTGGAAAGGATGAGAAGGGACTTGGCAAGGTTGGAGGAATGGTCAAATGTATGACAGCTCATATTCAATGCAAAGAAGTGCAAGGTAATTCACATGGGAAACAAAAACCCAGGGGAAGAGTACACAATGGGGGGTGAGATACTGACAACAGTAAAAATAGATAGGGCCCTGGGGGTAATTATATCAGATGACCTAAAGGTGGGCACGCAATGTGAGAAGGCAGTAAGGAAGGCTGGGGGATACTGGGAAGCATAGGAAGAGGCATCAATAGTAGAAAACAGGAAGTTGTTATCCCTCTGTACAGACAGTTAGTGAGACCCCATCTGGAGTGCTGTGTGCAGTTCTGGAGACCCCATCTCCGCAATGACATAGACAGAGTGGAGGCTGTCCAGAGGAGGGCAACCAAAATGGTGCAGGGTCTGCACCAGAAGACATATGAATAAAGACTAAAGGAGCTTAATATGTATACCCTTGAGCAAAGAAGGGAGAGAGAGGACATGATAGAAACTTTCAAGTACCTCAAGGGAATCAACAAAGTCCAAGAGGGTAGCATCTTCCAGAAAAAGAGATGTGCAAGAACAAGGGGGCACAATTTGAAGATAGAGGGGGGACGGCTCAGAGGTAATGTGAGGAAGTATTTTTTCACAGAGAGGGTTGTGGATGCATGGAACAGCCTCCCTGAGGAGGTCGTGGTGTCAAGAACAGTGGGGGAATTCAAGAATGCATGGGACAGGCATAAGGCAGTCCTAGTGGGGGGTAGGAGGAAGTAAGCTGTTGGTTAACTAGGATCTGCAGCTTATCTGTTAGGTAGGAAAATGGGCAGACTAGGTGGGCCAAGCGGTCCTTATCTGCCATCAAATTCTATGTTTCTATGTTTCTATATTTCTATGGAAGCCATGCTGCTGGCTGCATAAGATGTTATATTTAGTGAGGTACTCAGATAGTTAGTGGTACACAACTTTTTCTTGGAGCTTGCTTAGATGTAGGAGAATAAATATAGGCCAGTAATTGTCAGATGAGAGGGGGTCATCAGCCTTGTAAATAGGATATATATATATATATAGATATATATATATATATGTATATAAGCAGCACCTAGAAAAAAAAATCTTTCAGCTGTGTGATTGTAGTCTCTCCCATGTCTTGAAATACATTAATGAATGATGATTCTCTCCTATTGCAATCCCGTATTAGTTGCTTTTCAGCCATTTAGGTGTTGCTATAAGAGGATGTTATCATTCATTCATGTACTGTAGGACATGAAAGAGAGCTTGATCAGTCCACGAAGAGATGGTTTTCATGTCTTTTGTGTGCCACTCGTACAAATCTATAAAATCTGTTGGCTTTGGGGCTAAGAGGAGTATTACAAGGTGAGTAGGATGAAAGGTTGACACTTTTTGTAACTTGGGAAGACTAAAAGAATAGGGAGAATGGGGGAGGGAGTACCAGTATGGGGGAGGTGGGTGGTTCCATGATTTGGTGCAGGTGAGGGGAATTGATTTTTACTACTGATGATTGCAATTGTTGTAAGAAATCTTGATGGGATGTGGGGGGGAGGTAGGTGGGTGGTAGAGGCTGGCAGGGAAGGGGGAAATGATTTCTAAATGTTGAGGTGGTGGTAGGGGGCACAGTTACACAGTGGTGAGTGGATGTGACCTAAGTGTTAAGAAGCGTATTTATTTAAAAAAAAAAATTACTTCACCACATAAAATTGGGGGTGAAGCCAGGAACTTCAACATGCTATGAGTAGTGCAATGCTACTGACTTCTCAACAAATTCACTGGTGAGGTTTAAATTTGCATTATCTCCAAATCTGAAAGTGCCACCAGTTTACAAACAATAATTATGATTTTGTTGCTTTGCATAACATAGTGTGACATCCCCATTTAGATAACTGTTTTGCACATGTGGTTTGCAAAATTTCTTTCTGCTAATGTTTTAAATTATGTTTGTGCTAGTGCCAGATTACATATTATTATTCAGATGCACTTTTTGTACTATATCTACTCTGTAGTAGCAGCTATTTTGCTTATTTTTCCCCCTTGTTCTTTTGTATATTTTTGTAGTGGCATCATATTTTGTACATCGTTTTTGGTTGTAGGAAATACAGATCATACAAAATAGTGGTAGAGCAAGGCATTTTGAAAAAAAGAATTGAGTGAATTGGCTCCATATCATTGGGTCAACATTCTACCCCCAGTTTAGCAGTAATCCTGAAATGTGTGCATGAACAGAGTCGACGACAGAACAGAATGGAGTTTATGGCAGAAACATAGCTCATCACTTGAACTAGCTCTCTCAGGAAGACTGCCTGCATACAGTGTGAATCAGCATAAAAGTCCTCCTATGGATGCTAAAAGAAAAATTAACATTATTTTTATACGTTTCCATATTCTTTGTGGGTGTGAAGTTGGGGCATATCTCAAAGGGGTTGGGCCCATTAATGAGCTTGTGAGAATCAGCCTGGCATGTAATCCTTTAGTGATTGCATCTGGAAAAGTTAAGTAACTGAAGGAGTGCTGTCTCAAGGAGAAGGGAATTTGCTGCTGATTTTATGCTGGAACCTCAGATTTAAAAGCTGCAGCATTTTGAAAGATTTGTGGTGGTTAACAGCCGCCAAGAGGTACTGTTAACTACTGCTGAAAACAACCTTTTATCTGGAAGCAAATCCCACACCACCACTTCACGAATGCAGGACAGCCGTACTGCAGCTGGCCACCCCTGTGCCATACTATCCCCCACCCCAGATCAGCCACTTTCTCAGTATTAAAGCATCCATTGTGGTAGATCAAACTGTCTCTAATTACACAAAATTATTCAAGCATAACAAAAGGCACAAGACTGCATCAATAATATATGCAGTAAAATGTCACAGAAACAAAAGTTTTTTTAGAATGGTGCAAGCAAAAAGTACTTTTTTATCAAATCACACAGGCACACAAAAAAACGCACAGTTACCAAGCATTGTGCAAGACAATGTAGCCACAAAAGGTTCAGGATGATACTGGCCTTGTACGTTTCTCACAATAATGCAATATGCTTCCATAAACAGTGGCTTAGTGCTGCTATCTGAATATAGCACCAGCACAGCTTGAAGAGAAACATTCATGTACAGTGGCTAACATAGTTGACACTGTAAGCCCATGGAGTGCTCTTTCAAATGAGTTACTGGGTTTACCTGCAGCTGAAAGTACTGCAGGGAATTTAGATAACTGAGTCTGTTCAACATTAATACTACATTACAGCCTTTCGTATGTAACCCAAGCACCATGTACCAATGCGCTACTACCCCTGCCTGGCTGACCACAAACCAGGTTGAGGGGCCTGGGCTCTCGTTCTGATGGAAAAGAGGGTTCATTTCCATAAAACAGGTAATTAGTGCAGTGCCTCCATCCAGAGCAAAATGATATGTGGGTACGATGACAAGCTAGTACAACCCACTGGGATGATGTACCTACCCACATCCCTGCCCAGTGGTCCCTCACGTGGATTAACACACAGTAGTTCAAATAGGCTAAAGTCATACAATTAATGGCTATAGCTAATAATATGCTCATGCTGGCTGCATTTACCAAATGAGTTCTAGCTATGGCTGAGACCCCTAGTTACCTGTGGAGAAAGCAAACAACAAAAGTAATACACTTTGAGGTTAGGCACAATAAGACTGCGCCCAGTAATACTATGCTCATGGACAATGTTAAAATAACAATAAACCCTTTCTATGGAGATATTTGGGGGAATAAGGGAGTGCACATTAAATACTTGGCTATGCAGAGTGCTCTTGGCTTTGAAACACTTTGACAACTGTAATCCCACTTTCCACCAGTATGGCACAATTTAGATACAGATCCCAAATTAACAGTCCAAGTTAGTCACTCCTAGTTAATGTCACTGAGTATACAGACTTGTACAGCTGCAGGCCTGATGCACACTGCAACTGGTTGGCCAGTATTTGTGTAGATAAACAAAATTAATGGATTTATCCCTTTAGCCATGCAATTGAGACTGAACATTTAAGAAGGACCTTGATGGCTGAACTCTAAGGCAAACTGGTGATTGTAATTCGCAGCCCAATGGACGACAGTACATTTCAAAGGCATCTTGGAAAACATGGCTGCAAGGTTTGCCCTAAATGTACTCACAGTTCTGAAGGACCTCAGTCTCTGAACTAGTGTTAGAATGATTGGCTGCCTTGGGCAGGCTTGAACCTCCAGAGTCTCGGATTTAGGCTTCTGAAGCTGGGACCAGCATAAGGGACCAGGGCTGGTATGAATCACTCCCATGTCCAGGCATCAACCCCCAAGGTGGTTAAGAACTAGCACTAGTTCTTTTCTTTGGGGGATTGAACACAAGTTTGAGTAGAGATCTGTGCATGATGTAGTCTCCCTTGCACATAACATGCATTGGGCAATCAACAGGGATTCCTGGAGTCTCAAGTCAATTTTAATAAAGGTTTTATAGTCCTTTTAGAACAATAGGGTGGAACAGGCACATCTTCATTGGATTCCAGGTTGTTCAGTCCTGGTTTAATGGCCAACAATGATGGCTCCTCTGTCAAGGTGTGTACCATTGTGTCCTCTGGGACCTCATTTATATCTGCAGTCTCTTTAGGTTCACTTTTATTTGCGGGTATCTCAACAAACTCCATCTTCATCAATTGCAGATGCATCACTGCCCAGTTTGGCATTACCAGTGGACTCAACACTTGTGCTTGGATTAGCATGATTATTTGGTTCATCCTGGGTTGATTGCTCAGACAACAGAAGCATTTACGTCATGGACAGACACTTGGCTTTTATTGTTTTTTGCAGGCATCTCTTTATTGAGAGGATGAGACTGAGGAATTCCTTAGAACAACCTGGTGAGTTCAGTAGTAGAATAAAAGGCAATACAAGGCTCATCTTCATCAGTTTCTGATTCAAGATTCCCATGTTCAACACTGTCATCAGCATTTACTACAATATTCTCAGAGTTGGAAGTTTGCAGCACTTGTCGCTTCCTGCGAGTAAAAGACCTGGTGAAAGGATGACTAGGTCATTCAGAATAATCAGGTTTGTTTAAGATCATTTGGCCTATGGGCAAAAAGTTGTTGCCATGAATATTTTTTTTCTCCACAGGTTTCACCTTCTGGATGTACACAGGAAGTCTGTCAAGATTATCTAGTACAATATAAGGCATACTGCCCAACTGTCTGCTCTCTTATTCCTGCCAGGAATCCCCAAACTACGCATTAAGAAATTATCTCCAAGTGATAGCTCTTGGGTGTTTTCTCTTTTATCATGTCAATCTTTGTTGGCTTTGTTCTTCTTAGCGGCCATCTCAGCAGCCAACTTGTATACAGTGTTTAACTGTTGTTTCAACTTCTGAATATACTGCAAATAGTTTTCAGACTTGTCCCATCTGCTGATATGCCAAAGCACAGGTTAACAGGAAGTCTGGCTGCTCTTCAGAACATTAAACTGTAGAGGGAGAACCCTGTAGCATCATTCTGTTTACAGTTATAAGCATGAACTAGAACACTAACTTGTAGGATCCATTCACTTTTTTCTCTTGAATCTAGGGTGCCCAACAAGTCTAATAATGTTCTATTAAACCTTTCTGGCTGAGGGTCCCTTTGAGGATGGTAGGGCGTTGTTCTGGATTAACTAACTCCACAGAGAGATGACATTTCCTTTATCAGTCTGATTTCAAAATGTTGGCCTTGATCAGAGTGTATTCTCTGGGGTGTACCATAGCATAGAAATAGCTTTTCTACTAGGACTTTGGCACCAGTTGAGGCTTTTCAGTCCTTGGTACGGTACACTTGGTCGTAATCGGTAAAGTGATTAGTGATTACCAGAATGTTGGAGATGTTCTTTGAGACAGGTTCAAGACAGAGTTAGTTCATACAGATGAGCTCTATTAGGGTTCTTGTTATAATGTTTGCCAATGATGCTGCTCTTTGTGGTTGATCCTTTCTTTGAACACCAACAGCTGCAGTCTTATAATATTTCTCAATTTCACTTGCCATTCTGGGCCAGGAAAAATGAGCATGAGCCATGTACAAGGTATGTTCATTCCCAATATACCCCATTTCATTATGTAGGGCTCTGAGTATGACTCTTGAATGTAGCAAGCAATAACAATTGTCGTCTGGGCAAACCCTTGAGGATTTTTCACTTCGTGATACAACAAGTATTCTCAAAACTTGAATTTAGGCCACTCTGTTAGCAGTAGTCTAGCATCTGAGTTGTCAGTTATTACTTCTGAGGCATTACCCGCTTTCTTTAAAAGAGCAATAATGTCCCTTAGCACAGGGTTATTACTTTGCTCTCTTTGTGGATCCTCCATTGTTAACTGCGGCAAGGAATTCGTATCTAGGGCGACTAACTTGCAATAGGCTCTAGGCACACAGTTTCCTGGAGGCCCCAAAAAAATCCACCAAGTGGTTGCCATTTTCTGTAGGCACTGTGTCTTCCTCATCAAACCTCTTGCAAAGGCCTTTTAATGATTGCTCAGGTATTGTTACCCAGTTTTGCATATTCTGAGACTCAGGAGCAGGGCACCTGGAAAGAGCATCCACATTGATATGAATCAGGTCAGGATGGCACTCTACAGCTTTGTCATATAATGATAGAGCAGAGAACCACCTGTGGCCTGCTGCATCCAGTCTGACAGAAAATTAGATATATATCAATGGCTTTTTGTCAGTTTTTACCAAGATTAATGCTCCATACAGGTACTGGTGAAATTGATCGACTACAGCCTATTTAAGTGCCAAGAATTACAACTTATCCACCAGGTATCTTTTCTTTGAGTTAGACAAAGTTTAGCTGACAAAGACAAAAGGCAGCATTCCCTTGGGGTATTCTTGATAGAGGACAGCTCCCAGGCCACCAAGATGAACATCTGTATGAAGTACATAGGGTTTGCAGGGCTCAGCATAGGCTAGCACAGGTGCATGAGTTAGACAGTATATTGTTTCATCAAAGGCAGTGACACACTCAGCACTCCATCTGAGTCTAAAAGGTTCATTAGGCTTGTAAAAGACCTTAGTTTATCTTCAACAGTATGGTTTGTAGTTTTCCTATGAGTGGCAGGATAGCCTTGAGTTAAATTCAACAATGGCTGGACCACCCTGGTACAGTCTTTCACAAATCTGCGATAATAACCACAGAAACCTAAAAACTGTTGCAATTCTTTCATTTTGGTTGGCTTTGGCCAGCTGGGTAGCCCCTCCACCTTACTGAGATCAGTCTGAATACCCTGCGCAGACACAATATGTTCTACATATTTTACCGAGCACTAGAAGAATTGGCACTTGTCTATTCATAGCTTGAGCCAAAACTCCTCCAAGGACCTTGAGTTAATGAGCTTCACGCTTCTCCAAAGTTTTCCCCAAAACTACGGCATCATCTAGGCACTGTGTACTAGACATTCAAGGGGATTCATATCCTTAACTATAATCCTCTGAAAAGTTGCAGGGGCTCATGATATCCCATGGTAAATTCTCAAGAATTCATAGAAACCTAATGGACAGAAGAAAGCCATCTTCTCTCTGTCTTTGGGAACCATTGAGCCCTGATAGGTCCAACATGGAGAACCACTGACTCCTATTCAAGAAGTCTAAGGCATCTTGTATATGAGGCATAGTGTACTGATCAGGGATGGCTCTTTTGTTAAGAGTTCTGCAGTCAACACACATTCATTCAGCCCCATTCTTTTTCTTCACCACTACAATAGGAGAAGTGTATAGGATCCTGAACTCTTGAATGATGCCTGCAGCCAGCAGCACTTGCAAATGGCATCTCACATCCTCTGTATCAGCAGGTGCTAACCTCCAGGATCTCTGTCTAAAAGGTCTGTCATTGTGTAGCCAAATTTGGTGCTCAACTTCTGATACACATCCCATGCTGCATTCTTTATGGGAAATGACTGCAAGTTCTCTTGGCCAGTTTTTGACTTACAGCATGCAGCATCACCACTCATTTGGGATAGGTGGATCTCCAAAATTGAACATATCAGGAGTTACTTCACTGACCTCCCTCTTTTTATTGGAAGAGGTTGCACAGCTATGTGATTGCAATATACTCATGCTAATGTGTGGCCTCTATTAACTATAATGTCTCAGTCAGTGACATTCTTTTCTTGGACAGTAACACATCTGGGACAGGCATGGTCCTGAGCAGGAAGCACACTGGGCACACTGGGCATAACTAGCAATCCTTCATCTAGCCCGTGTTGGTTTGGCACATCTAACTTCAGTATCTGGTTAGTGACATCTTTTTTAAGTGTACCTCACCACTGATTCTAACACTCTGCATTGGGTTGTAGCCAGATCTCTGCAGTATCTTTTCTTCACACTATTCCCACTGGGTCATATTTATCATCTACTTTAGTTTGCATTTGTATGTCATATGCATTTTTCACCATGGCATTAATATGGAGGGCTCTTTCTGTCTTTTTACTCATTCTTTCTTGGCATAACTGTGCCAGCTAACAAAACATATGATCATTAGTGCTGATAAGTACTGGTTTACCATCACACATCCCAGATTTTGATCTCCCACACCAGTTACAGACAATGGAAAGGAGATCAATACCTTGAGATAGTCTAGATGAGGATAAGACTTGTTCAGTTCCTACACATTCAGTCTTTCAAAAGGAAGCAATTCACAATGAGATAAGTTCTGGATGTACCAGTTCTTGAAAATGATGGTTGCTTGGTATCCACTATCCAACACAGCACGAGCAGGTATCCCATCTATGTGAACAGTGGTCTCGGTAGAGTGTCCTTCCAGTTCTTCTAGATTAAATTGCACATTTGCAGGGGTCTTGACAGATGACTTAGCAACAGATTAATTAGATGGAGGCCTAGCAGGGGGGTCAGAACTGTTACCTTAATGTTTCACGTTATTCAACAATCTTTAGTCACTTTTCTTAAGTTCAGTCACCAGAGATCTCAATTCTCTCATCTTTTTCCAAATTTCACTATTGGTTCCCACAACAGATGCTTGGGCTATGACACCACTTACTGATGAATGCTGTTCACTAGAGTCTCCAACTTGACTCTGCCTAGAATTGTAACACTTAGTTGCATTGAATTCATTTACAGTACTTGTCCTTAGTTCTTCCAAGTAAATCTCTGAGTTATTGGGGATCATTTACAGGCCATCTCTCCATTGCACTGGCTACTCTCGTGGTGCCCACATAAGGGTCCCAGAGCTCCTCCTTATTTTCAGCCTCCTTTAGCTCCTTCATTAGCCAATGGTATGCAGGGGGGTTTCTCTCTGATCCTGCAGTTTCAGTCTCAAGATTAGTGCACTAGAGTAGCAGGAAGACTTCAAGATATGGTCCAGTCTCACACGGTTCAATTCACTAGAGGACACATCTCCCTTTCTAGAAGAACTCTGTAGAGCTCTGTCCATTTCAGTCATATAAACAGATAGGGGCTCTGCATTCCACTGTTTAGTTCATTTTAATCTCCAAATTAAATTTTCAGCAGACTATGTACTGCCAGAGGCAGCTTCTAAAGCAGCTAGATACTCATGGGCTGAAGCATCAGTGTTGAGAGACCTCAGAAAACAAATGGCTTCCAATCCAGGCCCCTACTGACTCCCCATGAGTCTCTTTCTTTTTTCAGTCTCAGTATGCTGCCATTCTTGCACAAGGGATGAGGCATAATTTATTCAAGTCACCAGGTCGTCCTTCCTATCAGGAGTGGGCTGGGTGCCAGAGAACACTCTTAATCTGTGGTAAGATGTGCCGGCCTGGAGGCACTGAGGGCTGAGGTGCTAGATGCCTTACCTTGCATCACACTGCTGACCTGGGTTCAGGAATGAGCCCGGGTTGTCTGTGATCCGGCATGGGAGGGGGGAAGAACAGGATTGAGCAATTGCAAGAAAGCTCTCCTATATTAGGGAGGACACTGTCACCCATTGCAGTTCCACTGCCCCTGGATGGAGATCTACTGGGGGTGCAGGCAAATGGGCGGGAAAGCAGCACTAGGGCTCCCAGTACATCGGCCTGCATGTGCCTCCACACATGCATGTGCGGCCAGGACAAGGGGTCCAGAGAAAATGGGGGAAAACTGAAGCTAAAAATCTGAATTAGAAAAAAAAAATCCATGGTTAAGAGTCATGACTAACTGGGGGTGCATAGGTGGGTTCAGGCCCTGGGTGAGGGGTACAACCAAGAGTTTCATCTTTTGCAAGTCCTCCAAGATCTGTCCTTCAACCTGTAGCCTTTTACCTAGTTTCTCTTTAAGTCCTTTAGATTTGTATGACCCCCTCAGACTTTACAGTCACACTGACCTTGGTTATCACTTTCCATGCTGCATTGGACTCCTCTAAAACAATGGCACTTTCACAACATCCACTGTATTGCTGCATTCCACTAAATTAGCTAAGGTTTGGGTGGTCATGTCCACATTTTGGCCCCTAACAATGACTTTGCCAAGGCATTTTACTCCTGAGATGGCCTCTTTTATTTTTCCTTTATCATTACCCGGAGGTATAACTAAGAGCATGATAGCTTTCTGTGGGTCTATATCCTCTCCTTCATATCAAGCAAGCAATTGACAGCCAGATATTTTACTGGAGGAAAGCTCAAAATGGGGACTAGGGGCACTGTCCATACAAGTAATGAGATCAATGTGAGGCCCAGCTGGTAAACAAGAGATCCCAGCAGTACCTCCAAAGAAGTAACCCAAGCACCATGTACCAACATGCTACTACCCCTGCCTGGCTGGCCACAAACCAGGTTGAGGGGCCTGGGCTCTTGTTCTGAGGGAAAAGGGGATATGCTTCCAGAGAACAGAAAATTAGTGTTTTACCTCAACACAGAGTAAAAGGGTAAGTGGGTCAGATGACAAGCTAGTACAACCCCCAGGATGCTGTGCATACCCACTTCCATGCCAAGTGGTTACACACATAGATTGACACAGAGTACTTCAAACAGGCTAAAGTCATACAATTAATGGCTATAGCTAATAATATGCTCACGCTGACTGCACTTACCAAATGAGTTCTGGCTACTGCTGACACCCCAGTAACCTGTGGAGAATAGCAAACAACAGCAGCAATACACTTTATGGTTAGACACAGTAAGGTTGCACTGAGTAATAATATTTTCATGGACAGTGTAAAAATAACAATAAACCCTTTTTATTACAGGAATATTTGGGGCAATAAGTGAGTGCACAGTAAAGGCTTGGCTTTGCAGATTACTATTGGCTTTAAAACACTTTAACAATGGTAATCCCACCTCCAACCCACATGACATAATTTAGATACACTTCACAAATTAACAGTCCAGTTAGTTACTCCTAGTTAACTTTGCTTGGTACTCAGACTTGCACCGTTGCAGTCCAGATGCACATTGCAGTTGGCTGGTCAGCGTTAGTGCACATGAAATGATTGGATTTATCACTTTAGCCATGCAATTGAGACTGAACATTTAAGAAGGAACTTGATGGCTGAACCTCTAGGTCCAGTCATATTACACCTGTCCTGCATGAATTGCACTGGCTGCCAGTTCAGTGGTGGATTACCTATAAGGTAGGCTTGCTTACCTTTAAAGTTCTACATGAACAGGGACCCGACTACCTTAAAGATCTCCTGACTCCCTACTCCCCCAATCATCCGCTCTGCCGACGAGGGATTGCTAGAGATTCCCAGCATTCGTCTTAAAACATCTGGCACCCATGCTTTTTCATTTTCAGCACCGACCCTGTGGAATTCTCTACCTCATCGGTTAAGAGAATGTCTGACCATCAGAAGTTTTAAAACAATGTTGGAAACCTATTTGTTTTCATTGGCCTTCCCGTTTTAGAACTGGATGATAATGATTTGGTTTTATATATTTGTAAATCAATTTTATGGTAGTTTATTGTATTTATGGTCTACATAGCACCTTGGTTTTGAAAGGCGCTATAAAAATAAAGATGGATTGGATAGAACTCTTAGGCAAGGTTCCATGTCATAATTGTGAAAATAATATGGTGACTTGCATAAAAGCGAGTAGATTTTGCCAAATTCAAATTCCTCTACTTAGTAAACACACCACATCTAAAAACAGCGATGGCCATGAATGATGTAATTTAATGTTTAATGCAGGGGGCTATGCCCCTACCAACCCAAATTAATAAAATCAACTCCAAAGGGGAGGTGGACACTGGGGGACAGAGGAACACAGTGGAGGGGTTATGACCTGTCTAGGGCAACACAGCCAGGGGAACCCCAGGAAAAATAAGCAAACAAAAAAAATCTAACAGCTTACAGACAGTGACATAAAAAAATCACCTGCAGCTGGCCCGAACCCAGAGCAATCACTGCTCCAGCTGGGTACCGTAACCACCACATCAGGTGGCCAGCTCACAGCAGGAGGCTGCACTCCCCTATTTAAATCCTAACATTATTCAATCCCAACCTGTCAGTTGCCGTCACTCTTTTATCCCTCCAACCTTGCTATTCCCTCACCTTACTATACCCTCCCAGTTGCTACTTTGTCGGGTGAGCAAATTGAGTCCCTAATATGTGAGTCACTCAATTTGATTCGCCCATATTACGTGATACCCTTAGGCAAACTGCTGACTGTAATCCCCGGCCCGATGGCCTACAGAACATTTCAAAGGCAACTTGGAAAACATTGTTGCAAGGCTAGTCCTGAAAGTACTCACAGTTTTGAAGGACCTCAGTCTCTGAACTAGTGTCAGGATGATTGGGTGCCTTGGGCAGGCTTGATCCTCCTGAGTCTCTGATTCAGTCTTCTGGCTTCTGAAGCAGTGATCAGCATAAGGGATCAGGGCTGGCATGACTCACTCCTATGTCCAGGCTCAACCCCCACCAAGGTGGTCACAAACTAGCACTAACTGTTATGCTAGTGGCTGACTCTCTAAGCTCTCCTGAATATCGATGCAGCTTTTGGACTCAGGGTGCAGTCTGTGGAACCTTTTGCTCTGGAAACAGCATTTGGCAAACTCAGCCCCAAGTTCTCACTTGGGCAGTTTCACTCAGGATACCAGTTCTGGCAATTTTGACTCTGGCTGGCAAAGCCAGTCTCTATCCCATTTAAGCTGAAGGTCATGTTTAGCTTAGCTAGTAGACCCAGGGCTGTGAGCGAAGAGAAATGCAGAGAAGCTCCCTGTCTTCTGAAAAGCTTCTGGCAACTGCCTCATTCAACAGTCCTTCCCTCTGCTGAAGAAACACAATATTGTAACCTTTTTGGTCACTGAGGCTGTCAATCATAGGTCAGACTTTCTGACTGGCCATCACAAGGTGCCAAATACACAGTCCTCTGTTTTTCCCAGCAGCCATAGCTAATGACTCCTTAGGACCCTTTCAGTTCCAATTGCCTAAAACAAAAAGGTTATGTAACAAGATGGCTGCTTGAAGGCAGACAGCTAAATGTCCAACTTTATAAACAATCTGCTCAGTTTTAAAAATAAACAGGGATCCCTCTGCATATTATCTGGTGCAAGAGTGGAGATTGAAAGAGCATTCCCTGGTCAGTTGCAAGTCTTGAAGTACTCTGATCCAGCACAGGCTGTTGCCATTATATACAGCTAAAGAACTCTTAAAGACCTCCTGACACAGCTGAGACAACTTTAAAAAAATTTGATATTCAGACATAACTGTATTTTGCATTTTATTCTGTAATTCTCAACCTTATTTCCTTATTCTAGGTGTATTTGCATCAATACAGTATCTCTGCTCTTTGAGCTCTGGCTGCCTGCCTACTCCTGACATCATATTTCTGTTTATGACATAAAAATATGTTGCTGTGCAGATAATTATGATGTCATAAATGGGAAATTGTGATGTCATGTGTAGAGTAGTAGCCAGAGTAGATAGTCTAGGGAACAGGGATTTTATTTTCATGCAGTTGTTTTCAGTAATAAAGAAAATGGGGGATTAATTACTGAAAATATATGAAGTACTGAAGAAAATGGTTTGCAGCTGAATATAAATCTTGCTTTCTTCAAAGTTTTCCTAATGCTGTCTGTGGCTCTTGAAAGCTATAGCGTAAAGGTGCCAACTGGCACCTTTTGCACAGCATCTTCTCAAATATGCACAGCCTATCTGGGCAGCATACTGTTGCTTAACATGGATTTGGCCACAAACTGGATATTAGCCCAGGTTCAAGTGGGCACAACACCAGGGCTGGACCAAGGCCAAGCAGAAGGCAAAGGGGGTGCCTGGGAAGATGACTTAAAGTAAGTCCCACCTCTTTGGGGGTACCATGGAGAATATTATGATGTAATCGAGGAGAAACCTGTGCTTGACTCCATGTAGTTAGACATGGCTTCTTCCTCGATAATATCAATATGTTTTAAAAATGGATGAAATGTAGTATTAATGTTTAACAGCCTCAGTCATCTATGTCTCTGGAGTGCTTCTAGCTATAGGTGAGTCTAATACCTCCTTTGAAAGAGCTTTTCACATGTTTTGAAACTGTGGTAGCCATTGAGCATGAATATTTCCCTTTAATAATAAGCTTTGGTCAGAGCCGTTATGGCTGCTCAGAGAGGCAAGACTGAGTGAAAGGATACTAGGAGCTCTCGCTGCACCGGAGTCTACCATACTCAAGATGGTAGTCTTGACAGAACTGTGCATGTGTGATACTTGTGCATATGCAGTTTAACTTGGAGGCCATCTTGGGCACACCAGACTTTACTTCCGCACTTGTAGAAGAAAAAGTAATGCCCAGCAATTGCCCTGCGAAGGGGGTTTGTTTATGCAGCCAGCAGAAGGGAAGGGCTCCTTAAACACAATGGAGTGGAACTGTGCCACAACACTGTGGAAGTATACTGGAGAGCAATCTGGTCATGAGCTTCCACAGTGCTCCTAAAAAGAATAGCAGCAATATGTGTGTGCAGAGCTCTGCCTACACAGTCATAAAAAATGACACTCAGAGCTGTGGAGAAATGAAAATTATCATTTGGAATTACTGGCAGCACTGTATTTGACCTCTGTTTTCCTAGCTGTGATGTTTTCTGTGCTAGTGATTTATAAAATGGATTCCTGCAGCTGCAAAGAGAGGAGAAACTAAATGTGTTATATTTCTTCCCCTAAAAGTGTGACAGATTTGGCTAATAGCTGATTAAGAATGTTTTTCTTCTTTGCAACTATGCTGAGATAGTACCTTTCTTTATACATGCTGTAGATGTTCCTATTAAAATGCAATTTTTTTTCTGGCAGTCATGTGAGACTTGATATATCTTTCATATTTTCTGGCTAGTGTTACACGAGGTACCTGCACCCTTATTGGTACCCTCAGAGGTACACCGTAGACAGCTAGTGCTTAGGTATATGTTGTACTAACATATAGGGCTAAGGGCAACTACTGTACAAGAGTAGATGTCAGGATATGTACACATGTTATTGTAGTACACTTTGCTTGCTAATACACATATATTCTTCTATGTATTTTCTGTTTATTTCTTACTTATAAGATGTTAGGACACCTGTGTCCTTAGAATAACTATGATATATAAGTCAGCATTGCCACCTTTCAGTGATTTGTACTACTACACTGAGTTATGTAAGACTCTGTATAAGAACTCTTTTGTTTCACAAACTGATGACTACTACAAAATTGTATAATGTTAGCTTGGACCGTGGCGCCTCATCTAATTTAGCCAATAGGGCTCATCTCTGTAACTAGAAATGTTTCTATCTTACAGTAACCATAGTAATTGTCATAGGTATATAATGTGAGATACTAAGTCTTGTACCTCGGAGATCCCAAGAGACACAAAAAAACCTCGAGGTATAGGGAACACTTAGCACTGGCTCCCGGTTCATATTGTTAAGAACTGCTTAGGGCAACTGTGATTTTATCCTTTTTGATAGTAATAAACAAGTTTATTATAAACAGGTTTATTACTGTAATGCAACGTTTCTGTGATTACTTGCATTCCCAATATTGCCAAGAACCTGATAGTGAGGTTTAGACCTCCTGACACTAGTGAAGCCTAACATAATGCCGCCAGTGGTGTAGGGCTGCAATATATGCTCCCAGCTATGAACCTTCCTCGGCTTTGTAGCAAGCAGGCTTTTACGGCTTTTCTGATTTCTCTGTAACTCTCTAAAGAGTAATTTGTCCTGCCTGGCCCTCCCCAACCCTGGCCTCTATTAAATGCACTTATAACCCCACCTCTTCCTTCTCCATTTGCTGCTGTTGTCTACCCTGTAGCTGACCTGCTGCAGACAACTCACCCCTTATCTCCTGCTTTTTTCTCCCCTACCCTTATCTAGCTCCCCTATCCTTCTGTAGCTATCCTCTCCGTGTAGTGCTGCATTTAGCTCCTTGCTGCACCCCCATCCCATTCCAACCTCTGTTTGCATTAATTTTTCTCACCCCAACTGTAATCTGCCCTGGTGTTATTTTTCTTCCTGGCTTCCCTGTGCCCTCGAGTCTCTGTGCTCTGATCTCATATTCTTGTCACTTAATCCTAGGACTATACCTTGGCTAATCACTCTCTGCCTCCCCTCTTCACTGTTGTTCACCTCCTACACTTTCTTTTGGAGCTTTTCTCTCCCCTTTACCTTTATTGCCCTACCATACCCCTCTTTGCTTCCTGGGTTTTTTCTATTAGTGTCTTCATCATGGGTTGCTTAGGCTGGGTAGTTTCTCTGTTATGCCTTTTCTTCCTTAGTTATTGTGTTGACCAGCTTATTGCTGAGGCTTCGGATTACCCTCTTTCCAACAGCTTACCTCCACCTCCATGTCATATCTGGCCAGAATCCTCTCTTGTACTCCTATGCATTCCTTGTCTTCCCAAGCCAGAAACTGCTCTACTTGGGCTGTGGTTGCACAAATGCCTATGTACACCTAATGTTATAACTGCCCTGAAATCCTGTCTTCCCGTGCCTCTGCTTGGGTCCATATTTCCGTCCCCTTCCTCCTGGCTTGAGCCAGGAATATTGAACCCATTCCAAGACCCCCTTGCCCTATGCCTGCCCATTCCCCCTCTACACCCTCCTTAACCCTATTAAAAGGCTTAAACGTAGCTCATAGGACTGTTCGCAGTCTCCAACCTAAAATGGCTGAACTTGAGGCTTGGGCCCTTCAGATGCTCCCTGACATCTTATGTATATCTGAATCCTGGCTTAAACCATCTATTAAACACCATAAGGTGGCTCTACCCAGATATAACTGCCTCAGAAAAGACAGAGTGGGTATGAGGGGTGGAGGTGTTCTCATCTACTCTAGGTCAGATTTCAACATCACCAAAATCCCTGATCTTGACTTATGATCATCCCCCATAGAATCACTATTTATCGCCCTAATCCTTGGAAATATTAAAAAAACTTATCATTGGGTGTGTATACCTGCCCCTAGTAAAGCTTTCCTTGGCTTGCCTTCCCTCTTAGCTTCCCTAGCTAACCTCCCATGCCATGACCTTGTACTCTGTGGCAACTTCAATTTAGATTGGTTACAACTGGATACTGATAAAATGAGTGCCTTGCTTGCCGACTCCAACTTAACACATCTCCTCCGGGAACCAACGCGTATCAACACCAAGTATGGATACCATTCTCTGCTTGATTGGATGGTTACTAAGTGCCCTCAGAAGATAAAAGCTGTGGGTGTCCACTCTGACTATATAAGTGATCATTCCCCCACTTTTTGTGTGTGGAGAAACAATTGCCCTAACCCCTCTACCAGGATCTCCCTGGTCCGGGACATGTCTTAGTCTGATGTCTTCAGCTTTCTTACCTCTATTAACAACAGTGACTGGATTCTTATTAAAACGCTCCCTGATATAAATCAAGCCTTGGACTTCCTAATATCTACCTTCACTCACATTTGTAAACCACCACGCCGCTCATAAAAAAATGTAGATCAAAGGTTGTCAAGGCTCCTTGTCTCACCAAGGAAATCAGGTCTTTCATGGCCCACCATGATAAAACTTGGCAGACCTATAAAAAGAGAGGACTTCCCTCAGACTGGCAAGTCTATAGACAATTCAGAAATAAGTCCAGAAGTTCCCCAAACAAAGCCAAATGCCACCATTTCAAGTCCCTGTAGACTGAACACCTTTGCAACCGTAAGGATTTCTGGGGGCAAGTTAACTCCCTGGGAAAAGGGAAGCTATTGAAGTCCCCAACTCCATTACTGCCAACAGCTCCACCCTTACTGATTCCCCATCCAGCGCCTTTGGATTTAATAACTTTTTCACTGATCTTCACAAATACACCTTGCTATTCCAAAACTCCTCCTCTCCCCCCCTCTACCCAATCCCCTCTGAACACCCCTATGGCTCATCCTGAGTTCCACTTGAAGCTTGTCACCCTTAAAGAGGTACAGAAACTTCTCTTGAACCTAAAGTCAGACTGCTGTCCTGGCAATGACTCCCTTGAGCCAAATTCCTTATGTTGGGTGTCCCAACCCTTGCTTGCCCCATCCACGACATATTCAATCTCTCCTTCATCTCTGATACTGTACCAGATAAATGGAAGGTGGCGGTAGTAGTTACGGTGCATTAGGGTGGCTCAAACTCCGTTGTCAACAACTATAGACCAATATTCATCCTCTGTCTATTGTCAAAGATTCAAGAGTGAATATTTTATAACCACCTTTAGGACTACCTGGAATCTCACAATCTACTATCCCCTTATCAGCATGGCTTCAGAAGGAATCACAGTACCCTAACTGCCCTGGTAAAAATGACAACTGACATATTTCATGCAATGGACCAGGGCAATGCCACAGGTGCCATCTTCATGGACATCATGAAAGCATTTGATTTGGTGAACCACAGGCTTCTGCTTCATCAGCTTCATGTTCTTGGTCTGGATTCCATTGCACTGAACTGGGTAAAAAGATATCTGCCCTGCAGCTCCAAAAGAGTTAAATGGGATAGTTCCCTCTCCAATCTGAGGCCCATAACTCATATTGTTCCACAAGGATCCATTTTGGGTCCTTTGTTGTTCTTTTACTTCATCAACGACCTTCCCAGCTTCTGTGTAGGGGCTTCTGTACACCTTTATGCAGATGATGCTATCCTGTATCGCTCCTATCCACATACTGATTTGATTAATAGAGAGCTTGCCTCTGACTTTGCGTCCCTCAAGGGCTGGTTCAATTGTAATCATCTTGTTCTCAATACTAAGAAAACCAAATGTATGGTATTTACCCACCATCCCTCCTCAACGTTTACTCCCCCCCCCACCTTAGCGGTACCTCTCTCAATGGTGATAACCTAGAGTTGGTCTAGTCCTTCAAATACCTGGGCATCACCTTGGACTCAGCACTCTACTTTAACTCACAAGTCTCCAACTTTGCTAAATCCCTAAACCAGAAACTTGGACTCCTCTACTGAATCTGCCCTTTTCTCACCTCTGCATCCTACCTTAAGATCACTTCTTCGTCCCTTCTTCCGCTCCTAACCTAAGGTGCTCCTCTGTTGCTCTCTTCAAACTCCTCCTCCCTCTGCCTCCTATCCCAGGCTTACCATAGAGTCAGTAGATTTTTCTTGGGCGCTAATACCAGCTCACACCACTGTGATGTCCTAGTCTCATTGGGCTGATTGCCTTACGAAGCTAAATTAAGGTATTCCTCCTCGAATCTCATGTTTAAGCCTATCAAAAAATTCATGCCTCCTTGCCTTGGTGAACTGATATGCTAAGGCAAGCACTATGTGCCCTCTGCTCTGCCTCACTACTGCTTTTAGTCATCCCCAAATTGCAACTAGCCATTGCCTGAAGGTCTTTCTATTTTGCGGCTGTATCTGACTGGAACTTCCTTCCTCCTTCAGTCCTGTCTTCTTCCTCTCTCCTCATGTTCCAAGATAATCTTTATGCCTCTCTCTCTCTCAGCCTCTATATCCTGCTCGTGTTTCTGCTGATGATATTCTTTCCATTGCACCCTTTCCTTCCCCCTTTTCTGACTGTCCCTAACTTCACCCTGCTTCCCACCTTCAACCCTTAAATGCTTACTACTTGTCTTGCCTCCTGCCCCTGTTCCTTGAATTTATTATTTTTGTTCCTAGTCCTATAGACCCAAGTCTCAGTCGTATATGTCTAATGAGTAAAATGTTATCAAAGTTTACATTCTATGCACAGTCATACTTTTGTATATATTGTTATTCTGATTGTCAATTTTGCCATATTGTATTGGTTTTTCTTGTATTTTTGCGTTGTTTTTTGTACTTAACATTGTGACCCTGGGTCGACCCTGAAAAAGGGACTGTTATTGTCTCAGTGGACTTACCTAGTTGCCAAAACTCAAATAAATATATATTTCCAGTCATGCTCAACCTGGACATAGCACTAGGCTATGATTTCATAAAGCATCCTCTAAGGGATGGCATTGAAAGAGAAAAAGGAAACTTTAAAGTTACTGCCATGTTACCCCAGTTCATATCCTGGATCATGTAACTGAAAAAACTGGATAGGAATTGTGCTGTTGGATTTTGGAAATGGGAGCAATCTTGTTATAGTACATAGTTGTTGAGGCTAGCTGGATTTCCAAATAATTTTTCAAACTGTTTGGTGGAGGGGCATGGGGATATGTTATTACTATGACTTCAGAAGCAGAGCTTTTCCCTTCCCCAGTCCCTTAGTTGGCTTTTAGAAATGTCCCACAGCCCCCACTTGCATACTATGTGACTCTGAGCAACTCACTTAACTTCCTTGTGCTCCCTGGTCTCACCTGTAAACAAGCTTTCAGCTTAGTGTGTCTCTTCTGGTTAAAAAATAAGTAAATAAATGTTTACCCATGACAGAATCAGAATTCAACTTATAGGACTCTAAAAATTCTTCTATTTTAGCTGTTTTCTGCGGCCTGAGTGATTCACGGATTCCTGCTGTAATTTCCAATTTTATGGAGAAAAATGCCACAGAACAGAACTTCTTAATTCCAATCAACTCTGTTTACTACCCCTGCTAGATCTGCTGATCCACATCTGTTAAGAAAACTTCTATAGGGCTATGAGTACACTGCAGAATACAGAAGCCCAAAAAGGAATATTGCTAGGCAGCCTTTTGAAAATATGCAGTGCTGGCATTCTTCCAAGTTCTATGACTTGAGTGCACACCATGTGATAATGCAATTCATGAGCACTTCGGGAAGCAGACAACTGCAGGGGAGGGGGTTGATACTAGAAAGAGGAGTGCATAACTAGAAGCACAAAAGTATAAACATAGAAACATAACTGATGATGGTAGAAAAAGACAGAAGATCCAAACAGCCTGCCCATATTACCCTATCATACCCTTGAACCTACTGCCTCTTTGGGGGTTTTGCTTACACTAGTCCCCCTTTTGTTCTGTTTTCGGCTTCTTCTTCCTGCTGAACAGCTACTATACCCTTGACACTATCCCAGCCATGTTTGAAACCATTTATAGGTTTGGCACCCACCACCTGTGCCAGCATGTCATCCCATGTCTCTACCACTCTTTCAGTCAAAAAATACTTCTTCACATCCTTTTTAAACTTTTTCCCCATTGACCTCCAGTCATGACCCCATATCCTCACTTCTGTGTTCCTGGTAAATGCTCCTCACAGTTCACATTGTTAATTCATTTCAGAAATGTGAAGGTCCATGCAAATGTGAGGAGCCTCAGGAACAAGTCTGATGAAATAAGAGATTGGATACAAGAATTAAAACCTGAACTCCTTGTATTGACTGAGACGTGATTAGATGGGAGGGTTTCAGATGCCTCAATTGATGTGGATAATTTTCAGTTATACAGGAGGGATAGAAATAAGAAAGTAGGTGGGATTGTTATATATGCTGATTGCAATTTAATTGTTCATGAGGTGCAATGTCCATGTTTTGTGAACGGGTTGGAAATTTTAACTCTGGAGATTGAGGTGCCTTACAGGAAATCTGTTCTGGTAGGAGTATACAGACCCCCTAGAGTTCCTGTTAGGGTATTTCAAGACCTCCAAGATTTTTTATATAGTTATAGTTTATCTCATGAGTTACTTATTATTGGAGATTTTAATGTAAATTTGGCTACTATTGTTCCTAATCATGATTTAATTGAAATGCAAATAGACCTGGATGTAACTTAGTTGATTATGGAGCCTACCAGATTTAATCATAAGGACCCACACAAATCCATCATGTTGCATTTGATAATTACAAATTTCCCCCATTAGTACCAGAGGACTGGAGTTCTTTCAGAATCCTTCTTTGACCATCAGGTGGTCTACACTCGTAGAAATAGGATTTGTAAGCCCACACCCGAAGCCCAGATATCCTGGAGATGTTTTAAAGAATTTGACTATGTCTCATTCATATTAGAAGTTGAAGACATTAATTGGTCTAGATAGGAATTGATACCTACTGCTTCTAGTGCTTGGGAATACTTTTTGCATGAATTCTTACAGGTATGCAATAAGCATGCCCCTTTGAAAACTAGAAAGGTTAAAAACAAAAGGAATGTTTGATTCTCAAAGGAGCTCCATAAAGTTAGGAGAGAGAGAGACAGAGAGATAAGAAGTGGGCTAAGGCTAAAAAAAATCTATGAAGGCCCATGATTGGGTCCTCTATAGGCAGGTCTGAAATCTGTATACTAAGAAGGTGAGATTGGCAAAACAGGATTATATACAGGCTAAACTTGATAATAGTCAAAAACAGAATCCAAAGAAGTTTTGGGGGGTTATTGCTGATCTAATGGGGTCTCATAAGAGTTCCACATAACTGAGATTTCAGCAGAAGGATCAACCTTTTCCCTGGGGGGTGATATGGTGAATGCTTTTAATGAGTATTTCATCAAGTTAGGTACCCAGGATTTAGCTGATAGGGATAGCCAGAACTACGAGGATAGTGTATAGAAAGATTTGGTGGGTAGTAAATCTGACTTAAAAGGAATAAAGATGTTTGAGTTTGCTACTATTTTCCCGGAAGAAGTACATAGGGAGCTCTTGAAAAGACATATTTTCAAGGCTATAGGGTATGACGGAATTCCTTCCATATTACTAAAGTATACTGCCCCTTGTTTGGCCTCCCCCTAGCTTATATTTTTAATTTATCTTGCAAGACTGGTGAATTTCCAGAAGGGTGGAAGATAGCTAGGATCACATCTGTATTTAAACCAGGAAATAAGACTGATTTAGGGAATTATAGACCCATGTCACTGTTACCCTAGGTCTCTAACATTTTTGAAAGGATCATCTCATGTCAAATAAAGAACTTACTGGATCATAATAATAAATTATTTCCTTATCAGTCAGGGTTTAGGCCTTTACATAGTACTCAAACAGCTTTAACTATAGTGGTAAGCGATCTCCTGCTGAGTCTGGACAGGAGGCTAATGACAGGTACCTTATTTATTGACCTTTCAAAGGCTTTTGGCACCCTGAACCATCGGGGTGCTCCTATCCAGACTCAGGGAGATTGGTTTATCTCATCTTTCAATTAAATGGTTCTCATCTTATTTGATGGGATGTAGTCAGTATGTGAAGGTAGATTCCTTTAAATTTGCGATCTTGGATTTGATGAACGGAGTTCCCCAGGGGTCAGTCTTAGGGCCTTTGCTTTTCAATATCTATGTGAATGAATGAATTTAGGCCCCAATCCCCTGACACTCGGTTTCATCTGTATGCAGATGATACCATATTGTATGTTGAAGGAGTTTCTCAGGGTATAACAAAGTTGAAGTTGCAACAAGCTTTTGACGGAGCTCAGTAATTTTTTAGGAGACATTATTTGATTTTGAATGCAAATAAAAACACAGATAACTTTTGTTTAGAAGTAAATATAATAGAATTTGTGATTCAAAATTGGAAATTGTTATATCTGGGGGTTTAGTTATAAAACAGGTTGACCATTACAAATATCTGGGAATATGCCTTAATTCCCATTTAAGTCGGGATCTACATATAGATTCAGTAATTGTAAGTATGAATAAAAAATTATGAGCCCTTTACAGATATAAAAGGTTTGTGTCTAGGGAGGTTCGTCAAAATGTGGTTGCAACTTTATTACTCCCAGCAGTTGATTATTGAGATATATTTTATGGAGGGGCCTCCGAGGTACTGTTAAATAAGGTGGACCAGCTATTTTGTAGGTTGACTTGTTTTATATTAGAGGTTCCGTTTAGAACACGTAGGTGTTATTTATATAAAGAATTAAACTGGAATAGACCACTCATGAGAAGAAATATACATTTATTGCATTTCATGATTAGGGTTTGGAAACTTAAGGTTCCAGATTATATTGATGAGCTGTTTAAGCTTGGGAAAATTGGTAGGGCTTTGAGATCTACACTTGGTATCCAATTTTGTATCCCCAGTTGTAATTTGAATATCGGCAGATCCACTATTCCATTTAGGGGAGTTTCTCTCTGGAATGATTCACCTCAATATTTAAGATGTTCAGCAGTTAGGACTAATGTTTGTAAATTTGTCCAATGGTCCAATTGGACAAAGAATGCTTATTCTTGTAATCAGTGTAATGTAATTTAGAATTTTAATTCAATGATCATAATGTCATGTTTGTGAATGTTTATTTATTATTACTTTAAGTGTATGTATGTGTTCATGTCTAAATTTATGTGGAACTCTGCACTTTATGAACCTGGAACTTCATTGAAAATGAGCTTTGCTCAATGGAATGTCTCCAGTATTCCTTGAATAAAAATGATTTACTACTTACTTCTACTTTCACATATCCCCCTCCTGTCCTCTGGTTTCAGTTGAATACATGTTTAGCACCTTTAGATGTGTTTCATACAGTAGGATCTGCCCCCCTAGCCCTTGTTCATTTTGGTCAATGTGCATTGCACCCTTTCTAGCCATCCCCATACTTTTTTAGGTGGGGACTCCATAAATGATCTCAATACTCCAGCTGTGGCCTATACTGTGGTAACAGTACTTCCTGCGTTCTACTGTCAGACCCTCTCTCAATGCATCCTAGCCTGCTGTTAGTCTTGTTACATTCCCTGGTTTGTTTAAGGGAGTCTCTAATGAAGACTCCTAAGTCTGATTTCTCTGATGTTGTGTCCAACTTAACCCTTCCCATCAAATTTTCTGCTCTGGTGTTTTTGTTCCCTACATGAATCATTTTGCACTTAGCATTGAATTTCAGTTGCCAGACATTAGACACTTTTACATCCTATGTAGTTCTCTCTGCAATTCCCTTATCCCCTCCATGTTATCAAACCTAACACAGAGTTTAATGTAATCTGTGAAGAGAGACAACCTGCCCTGGATTCCCTCTTCTATGTCACTGATGAACATATCGAAGAAGATTGGCCCAAAATAGATCCCAGTGGTACTTTGCTGGAGACATCTTTCTATTTATCAGACCCCATTCACCATAGCTCTCAGTTGCCTCCCTTCCAAGTAACTCCTTATCCACCTTATTAATTCATAGAATCTGTCTTTTAGTAGAAAATGACCTCATGGTTCACCTAGTTTGCCCTAAACGTCCCTACCAACTGTGCCGCCTCAGACCCTAATTGATTTCAAGGCATACCCCCTCCCAGACCTGTTACTAAGATCCCCCTGTGTCTATCCCATGCAAGTCTGAATCCTGTCACCATTTCAGTACCCACCACCGATGCTAGGAGGCTGTTTCAAACATCCACCACCCTTACAATTAAGAAGTATTTTCTCACATCCCCCAGAAGCCTCCCCCTTCCAGCTTCATATCATGCACCCTTGTCCTTGATCATCCCTTTCTGTGCTAGATCCCACCCTCCTATACCTTATTGATACATTTGAGATATTCAAATGTTCCTTTCATATCTCCCCTTACCCTCCTTTCCTCTAGAGAGTACGTATTTAATTCCTTGAGTCTTTCTTAGTATGGCTTCTGATAAATGTCATGCACCGTTTTGGTGTATTTCTCAGTACCGCCTCCACCCAATCTATGTCCTTCCTGAAATGGGGCCTCCAGAACTGTACACAGTACTCCAGGTTGGGTCTCACCATCGCTCTGCATAGGGGTAACACTATCTTCCTCTTTCTGCTAGTGATACTCCTCCCTATGCACCCCAGTATTCTATTGGCCTTTACCACTGATTTATCACACTGCTTTACTACCCCCAGGTCCCACTCCTGTTTTGTGGTTGCAGCAACCTCCCCTCTGAATGATACTTTACCTTTGGGTTTCTGCCTTCCATGTACACAAATTTGCACTTTTTGACTTTAAGCCTAGTTTCCACACCCTAGACCCATCTTACAGCTTTTTCATCTTTTTCCTCATTTTTCCACCCCTTCCGGTGTGTTCACTGTGTCACAGATTTTTGTGTCATCTGCAAACAGGCATACTTTCCCTTCCAGACCTTCTGCCATGTCCCTAATAAAGGCACTGAAGAGGAGCAGTTCCAGTACTGACACCTGAAGCACTCCACTGGTTACCTTTACTTCTTCTTAGTGAACTCCCATTTACCACCACCCACTGAGTCCTGTTACTTAGCCAACAACATACCCATTTTACTATCTTTAGCCCTACTCTCATGCTTCCCAGCTTGTTTACCAGTCTTCTGTGTGGAATGGTGTCAAACGCCATACAGAAATCCAGGTAAGCCACATCCATCACTCCTTCCTGATCCACCTCCCTGGTAACTAAGTTAAAGAACTCAATCAGGTTTGTTTGGCAAGAGCTCCCTTTTGTGAACCCATGCTTCCTCAGATATTGTAGGTCACTGTTTATAAGGTGTTCCTCAATCCTTTCTTTTATTAGTGTTTCCATAACGTTACCCACCACTGAGGTCAGGCTTACAGATCTGTAATTTCCTACCTTCTCCCTATTCCCACTTTTGTGTAGTGAGACTACATCCACCCTTCTGCAGACCCCCAGAACTGCCCCGTATCTAGTGATAGACTGAATAGGGCTGTCAGAGGTGTAGACAGCTCCCCCTTTAGTTCCTTCAGTATCCTGGCATGAACCGCATTTGGCCTCATTGCCTTGTCTACTTTTAGTTTTGCTAGTTTCCTGATGACTTTCTCCTTCCTAAAATGGTTAGTGTCCACCTCCTTTCATTTACTGCCCTTTTTGACTACCTGTGGCCTGTATCCTACCCCATTCCTTCTTGAATGCTGAACAAGAGTACTTGTTCAGTATGTCTGCTTTATTGTCCTCTTCCACACACTCCACCTTTCCCTTTCAGTCTTACTATGCCTGCTCGACTTCTCCTCTTTTCACTTATATTCCTAAAGAATGCTTTATCCCCTTTTTTACACTCAGCAGTGTTCTTCTCCATATTTGCCTTTGCTCTCCTAACTGCTTTCTCTGCCTCCCTCTGCTTGTATTGATAGCCCTACCTATCCTCTTCCTCCTATGTTGACTAGTACTTTTTGAATGCTTTCCTTTTTGCCTTTATTGCTCTGCTACATCCTTATAGAACCATAGCACTCTCTTTTTTTCTCTTCTTCTTTTTAACCTGTCTAATGCAGAGGTTAGTTACCATCTCAATTGCCTTCCTTATTTTTGCCCATTGTTCCTCTACCCCACCAATTTTCCCTATGCCTACTACAGCTACCCTGAGGCACTATCCCATTTTCTTGAAACCAGCCCTTTTGTAGTCTAAGACCCTCATTTTAGTGTGGTTATATTCTGGCCTAGTCCTTATATTGAACAACACTGTACGATGATCACTGGGTCTCCAGGTAATGTCAGTAACACTGTCCCCATTTGACTGGACCAGGTGGATTCTTTAACTAGTTGCCTGAGGAATGCCCCCTGCATGGAGTCTAGGATTTATTTACTTCTAACTGTTGCTGCAACAGGGATGCTCCAATCTACATCCAGTAGATTGAAGAACCTGATTATCAATACCTTGCCCTTTTTAGCCATTCCTTGGATTTCTTCTATATATATCCTTTTCCCTCTCCTCCACCTGTGCCGGAGGTCTGTAGATCAGCCATGTTCATATGGTGTTCCATCTCCTGTTTCCAGGGTGAGCCACAGTGTCACAAATATACTCCTGGGGTCAGGCCTTCTGCTATCACAGTGCCTAACCTTTAAATGCTATTCATGAATGGGGACAAACAGGGACACCCTCCTGTTTGTTTTGGGTCTGAGCAAACTACCAGTCTCAAGTCCTGGAGTCAATTATGAACCCTTTCTAGCTAGCACACCCAGGTAACAGGTCCAAATATCATGCTCTCTTTGGGGAAAGCGGTGAAATACTTGACCCAGCAGGCATACAACCAGCCTGGTTTTGTGCTTTTTTTCCACACTGCTGATTGGCTCCCTGTTGAGAATACTAGCTTTCATGCTGGGGCCCCCCAAGTCCTAAAATGCTACTGGAAAAGTCCCTCGACTTGGAGACCAGTGGTGTCCTTCTCCAGACTCCTTTGCTTCCTGCAGCCCAACAACACCAATAGAGTTAGCCTCTATTTCTCTGGAAAGGCAGGGATGAGTTGATTAGTCCTTGTCTTCTGACCCAGCTTCTGCAAGCTCTGGTGGCTTTTGTATGGCAAGCTGGATAGCCCCCTCTATTTAACGCTCTATCCCCATTCAGTTTTGGCATTCTTTTTTCCATGCCATTGATTGACTCCTCATTACAGAATGCTTCCTTTAATGCTGAGCACCCTGAGTCCTATAACGCTACAAAGAAAAAAAAGTCCCCCAAGCTCAATACCAATGGTGTTCTTCTCAGGTCGCCTATGCCTCCTGCAGCCCAACAATACCCACAGTGTTAGTATCTGCTGCAGGGGGATGGCATGGATGAATCTATCAGTTCTTGTCCTTCAGTCTGACTTCTGCAAGGTCCAGTGGCTTTTGTATGGAGAGCTGGATAGCCCCCATCTTTTTTCCTTAGATGTTCTCAGGTCTCTCAACCTCTTCAGCATCCTTCTGTGTGGTGCCTAGTTAAATGTCTTGCTAAGAATGAAGTAGACCACATCTACTGCATACCCATTATCAACTGCCCTGCTTACTCAGTCAGAGAATAATAGCAGTTTGCTCATAAAAGACATCCCTTCCATGGACTTGTGCTGCTCAATAATCTGAAGTGTGTTTTTCACAGGGTATTCCACTAGGTCCACTAGGTTCTGTTTGACTAGCGTGTTCATCAGTTTCCCTTTCATGGAGCTAAGGCTGTTGAGTCTATAGTTTTCTGGCTACCCCTTGGCCCCTCTCATGTGCAGTGGAGCTATATCTGCCATCTTCCATCTTTGAAACCACCTCTTGCTGCAAAGAGATATTGAATAGCCCCATTACAGCTTACACCAATGACAGTACTTTCAAATGCATCTCATTGAGCCCCAGTGTATTGTTTATTTTCAGGGCTGCTAACACTTCTCTGACTCTTATGATAGTAAATTTCTTCAACCTCATTTCCAGGATCCTCTACCAAATGCCTTTATACTGCTGTCTCACAAAAGCCCTCTGTTCTGCCAAATGAATTCAGAGCTGAGGTTCACCATGGCTGTTTTCTGACCATCCTAATCTTTTACTCTGATCCCTTCCATTATCCTGACATTTCCCCTCCCATTTTTCTTTTTTCTCTTTTCACATAAATGCAGTTTAAGTACAGTATGCAAATAAAGTAGATATTTATAAAAAAAGAGGTACTATATAATGCACACAAAAATCAATATATGGAAAATTCTGTAATGGTTTACTTACATTTATATATTATATATTGATCTGTTATGCCTTGTACATTATCTCTTTTTTATAAATATCTACTGTATGTACATACTGTACATGAACTGTATTTATGGATTATATATTTACAGGAAAAACATATATAACTGAACAAAAATGAATTTGTTAGTTCAATTCTGTAGTGGGTCATAAAATAGAGGTCTATGTTAAGTCAATTATTTTTAGTGTATGTGAAGTTAAGACATCTGATCTCACACTAAAACAAGAACAAAAAGCAACAAAAGAAAAGCATCTGTAACAGGAAGGGACACAGACATGTGGGGAGTGGTGCAGTGCACTGGCTGTGAAGCAGCAGTCTTCCCAGAGACATTCTGGAGATTGTGTTGCTGCCCTATTTGCAGGCATCTCTCTGGTCTGTGGGAGGAGGTTGTTCATCTCCATGCTGACCTGGCAAGTATTCAGGAAATGTGCTCCCCCACCCAGGGACCACCCAGGCCACTGCCACTACCTCAGAGGTTCCCAAGAAAGAAGAGTGGTTGGACCATGGTGGGCTCAGGGAGGGTGATGGTGGTGGAATAGAGGTGCATCCCTCCAGTTGTGTCTCTTTGCAATTCATTCACCACTCTGGTGGAACATGGTTCCTCTATGGAGGCACCCACAGTGGAGACCAAGAAGGATGCTGGGAACCTCCACAATGGAGACCCACAGTAGGGTGGCACAGGGTCCCACAAGGGAAGGAAACAACTCCTGGTGGGGGACTCAATTGTTAGAGGGTAGAACTGGGTAGGTATGGGAAAGGGAGGTCAGGTGCCTGCCCAGTGCCATGGCTTGGAGGGACAGGAAACAAAATCCTCAGGATCATGGAAGCAGCTGCAAGGGAGAGGGAGCCAAATGTCATTATCCACCTAAGGATGAATGACCTGGCTGATAATGGGATCAGAGCAGTGCAACAGGAATTTGTGGAGTTGGGGAAGGGCCTTAGACAAGTAGCACACATGGTAACTTTCTCAGAAGTGCTACCAGTCTATGGCATGGATGACGCTAGGGTACTCTGCACCATGGGATTCAGTGACTCATTGAAAAACTGGTGCAGAGCTCTGGGATTTGGGTTCATTGGGGATCAGGGCTCCACCTGGAGGGATGCAGGCCTATACAGGTGCAATGGTCTGCATTTATCCAGGAGGAGAACCAGGATCCTAGGTGAAAGGTTTAAATGCTTCATTGGTAATCATTTAAACTAGCCAAGGGGGGAGACACTGAAAAGGAGAAGGGAAATTCTGGCACGCCCAAACAAAATCAGGGTAATTAGTGAGGTAAACACCAAGATAGAGCAGTCAATAGGGAGAAGGGCAGGGGTTAATGGAGAAAAAGACAAAGGCAGTAAGAACAGGGATGGGGCAAAAAGAAATAAAGCCATAAAAAATGGAGGGTAATGAGTACCAATGCCCATAGTCTAGGTAAAAGCTCCCCGAAATGGTGGCCTTGATGGAAGAGGGATGCCTGGATATTGTGGCAGTCACAGAAACATAGTACACAGACAACCATGACTGGGATGTCAGCATACCAGGGTACACAATCTACAGGAGGTACAGGGATGGAAGAAGAGGAAGAGGAGGAGCTCTCTATGTAAGAGAAGGGATCAAAGTAACAGAACTAAAGGGTAAACAGGGAGGACAGGAGGCACTGTGAGTCACCCTGGAGACTGGAAATGGCTCCACAATCCACACAGGGGTTGTATACAGACCCCAGTCTTGGGGAAGGAAAGGGACAAGAAAATGATAGAAGGCATCCTTGGGATGGCAGCAAAAGGGAAGATATTGTTGATGGGGGAGCTGAATATGCCAGATGTTAACTGGAGCACCTTTGCTGCAGCCACATCCAAGAGCAGGGCCATTCTCGATGCCCTACAGGGGGCATGCCTCAGACAGCTAGTTTTGGAACCCACTCTGGAGGGAACTATCTTAGACCTGGTACTCTCAAATGGGGACAGTGAGAGGATCTCTGATCTTGAAGTGGGTAGCCATCTGGGAACAAGTGACCACCAAGCAGTGTGGTTCACGATAAACTTAGCTGTACAGTCAAGTCACACAAAAGTAAAGGTACTGGATTTCAGAAGGGCTGATTTTGTCAAAATGGGAGAGTGCCTCAGAAAAGCACTAGCAAACAGGCAAGATGGTGGGGTGAAGCAACAATGGGGAAACATCAAAACCACCATCATAGAGACAACAAGCCTTTGTGTGAAGCAGATAAACAAATCAAAACAAAAGAAAAAAAACACCATGGTTCTCAAAAGAAGTGGCTTGGAAGGTAAGGGAGAAAAAGATAGCATTCAGGAAGTACAAGGAAACAAGAAGGAGCAGGACAGAGAACTGTACCAGTTAAAGCAGAAGGAAGCAAGGAAGGCAGTCAGAATAGCAAAGGTTGAAACCAAGGAAAAGATAGGCAACTCAGTTAAGAAGGGGGATAAAACATTTTATAGGTACATTAGGGAGCAAAGAAAGACTAAGGTAGGGATGCTGAGGCTGAATAAAGAGGAAGGTGGTTGGGCAGAGAGTGACAGTGAAAAAGCAGGGATACTGAGTGAATACTGCTTAGTATTCACAATGGAAAAGCAGGGGGAGATACCTTATCCACTCAATAGAAACACTCTGAATGGGGGGGTGATATTAGTCATTTCACAGAAGAAAGGGTTCTGAAAGAACTCTTAAAACTGAAGGAGGATAAAGCAATGGGGCCTGATAGGATTCACCCTAGAATTCTAAAAAAAAACTAAGAGAAGAACTAGTAACACCACTGACTACCCTTTTTATAAATCATTGGAGGATGGTGTGGTACCTGAGGACTGGAGGAGGATGGATGTGATTCCCCTTCACAAAAGTGGGAGCAAGATAGAGGGAGGAAACTACAGGCCTGTCAGTTTGACCTCAGTGGTAGGGAAAATGATGGAATCACTTCTGAAGGAAAGAATTGTTGAGTACCTAGAGGCCAGAGGAGCACAGGACCCTAGGCAGCATGGATTCACAGCGGGAAGGCCATGTCAGACAAATCTAATAGATTTCTTTGACTGGGTGACCAAAGTAGTAGAACAGGGAAGGGCTGTGGACATGGCCTACCTAGACTTTAGCAAGGCATTTGACACAGTCCCACACAAAAGATTAATAAACAAGTTAACCAGCCTGGGAATGGGTCCCAGGGTGGTAACCTGAGTAAAACACTGGCTGGAAACAGGACACAGTGTGTAATAGTAAATGGAGTCCAAAGTGAAGAAAGGAGGGTTACTAGTGGGGTACCGCATGGTTCAGTACTGGGGCCAGTCCTTTTTAATGTCTTTATAAGTGACATTGCAGAGGTACTGGAAGGGAAAGTACGTCTCTTTGCAGATGACACAAATATCTGCAACAGAGTTGATACACAAGGTGGGGTGGAAAGGATGAAAAGGGACTTGGCAAGGTTGGAGGAATGGTCAAATGTATGGCAGTTTAGATTCAACGCAAAGAAGTGCAAATTAATGCACCTGGTAAACAGAAACCCAGGGGAAGAGTACACAATGGGGGATGAGATACTGACAACAACAAAAATGGAAAGAGACCTGGGGGTAGTCATATCAGATGACCTAAATGTGGGCCAGCAATGTGAGATGGCAGTAAGAAGGGCTGGGGGGATACTGGGATGCATAGGGAGAGGCATCACCAGTAGAAAACTGGAAGTTGTTGGCCCTCTGTACAGACAGTTGGTAAGACCACATCTGGGGTACTGTGAGACCCCATCTCCACAAAAACATAGATAGGGTGGAGGCTGTCCAGAGGAGGGCAACCAAAATGGTGCAGGATCTGCACCAGAAGACATATGAAGAAAGACTAAAGGAGCTTAATATGTATGCCCTTAAGGAAAGAAGGGAGAGGGGGGACATGATAGAAACTTTCAAATACCTCAAAGGAATCAACAAAGTCCAAGAGGGTAGCATCTTTCAGAAAAAGAGAAGTGCAAGAACAAGGGGGCACAATTTGAAGATAGAGGGGGGAACTGCTCAGAGGTAACATGAGGAAGTATTTCTTCACAGAGAGGGTTGTGGATGCATGGAACAGCCTTCCTGAGGAGGTCATAGAGTCAAAAACAGTGGCAGAATTCAACAATGCATGGGGCAGACACAAGGCAATTCTAGTGGTGGGTAACAGGAAGTAGGCTGTTGGTTAACTAGGATCTGCAGCTTATCCGTTACGTAGGGAAATGGGCAGACTAGGTGAGCCAAGTGGTCCTTATCTACCGTCAAATTCTATGTTTCTATAGGTTCATAGGATTTATACGAGTTCAGTAGGTATTACTACCTTTTATGAACTCGCCACCAGAAGGTCAATGGTGGAATTTAAACTTAGCATCACCCATGTATAAATCCAATTTAGTTTTAAATGATTCCATAGTGGTACTTAATACTGCATTCACAGGAAGTTTATTCCAAATATTTATCACCCTTTGTGTATACCAGTTGTTCCTTTTTGAAGTGTTGTTGTGAGTTCCTTTTAATTTTAGTGAATGTGTTCTAGTATTAACAAACGACACATTTTTAAGTAGACCTATTGTTTCTAGTATTGCATCATTTTGTATAGCTTTGTATGTCAGACATAAATCCCCTCTCAATCTTCTATAGTCCATAGAATAAAGACCTACTGTTTTTAATCTAGTTTCATCGTCAAGTTCTTTTAATGCAAATATTTTTTATTTTGTAGTTCTATGTTGAACGTTTTCTACTAGTTTCTTATTTTTTATTAAATATGGTGCAGCTACTGAAGAACAATATTCCAAGTGTGGTCTCATGAGACCAGCATACAAGGGGATCAAGACATTTTTGTCTCTACTTTTAATGTTTCTTAGAATACAATTTAATATTATATTCACTATTTTAACAGTGTTAATTGTATGCATATTAAAAGTAAGATATTTTGAAAGAGTTACTCCTAAATCTTTTTCATGATCTGTAATCTCTAAATCTATATTGTTCATTGTGTATGTAAAGCAAGGATTATTTTTGCCTAAATGCATAACCTTGCATTTAGATTCGTTAAACAAAAGTCCCTTCCTTTTAGACCAAACAACAAGGTGTGATAAGTTGTTTTGTAGATCTAGTGCAGAGTTTGCATTAGTAATTTTGCTACCTACTTTGCAATCGTTGGCAAATTTTACAAGCCAACATGAATTTGTTAAAGGACTCATGGAAGAAATCAAAATATTAAAAAGAGCTGGACCCAGCATGGAGCCCTGGAGTACACCACTGGTTACTTGACCCCATGCTGACAGATGACCCTTTACAGAAACCTGTTGTGTCCAATTGGATAGCTATGCATATATCCCATTTATAATCACTGGGTGAATTTTCAAATTTTCAAGTTCAACAATAAGTATTTGATGGGATACAGAATCAAATGCCTTAGAGAACTCTAGAAAAATTATGTCCATGGATAGACCCTTATCTAGTGCTTCACTGACAGGCTCAAGGGAGTGTAAAAGATTTGTTTGACATGATCTGCCTTTTGCAAAACCATGCTGGTAAATGTCCACATAATCTATATCTTCCAAATGTTTAGTTATTCTATTTTTTATATTCTTTCAAGTAGCTTACAAAATACAGCAGTTAAACTTATAGGTCTGTAATTTTGTTGTAGGCTTTTACTACCGCCTTTATGCAATGTAATAATTATGGCTTTGTTCCATACTGGGACAGTGTTTCCCGTGCTTGATGATTGATTTAATAATATTGTTAAGGGGCCAATCAATAGTTCCTTCAGATTTATTATAAATATCGGAGGAAAGAACTAGATCCTAGGGCCTGGATATTCAAAAGGGTTACGCATGCGCAAGTCCAAAATGCGCCATTCTGCGATATTCAGCAGGAGGCAGTTACGCCACTGGCACCAGGTTGCGCAAGAGAGCAATGCAAATGAATGCATGCTCAACAGGAGGGAGGATCCATGCATAACCTGCACGCCCCGATTTTAGTCGGGTTGTGCGGGAATGTCGCATCGCAACCCCAACCTGCGCCTGCAACCTTGAGCCAAAAAAAAGGCTTAAGTTGAGGGCCACCCACAGGTGAGCTGCTGCATTGCAGGCACAACACAGCAGCTGCCACCCCTGGCTGGCCCAACTCGGGTCCCTATGCCCCCCACCAGCCCGATCGTGGGCATGGTGTGGCTGCGACTCCCCCGCCCACACATCTCCCACAGCCCGATCGCGGGCAGTACAGATACATGTAACCCCCTCCCACATATCGAAGCCCGATCGCGGGCAGTACAGGTACAGGTACCCCCACACACACATGAAGCCCGATCGCGGGCATAGCGTGTATGAACCCCAGTGCCTGATGCGGGCGAATGTAACCCCCCAACCGAATATCTCCTGGTGGTCCAGTGGACCGTAAAGCCCGATCGCGGGCAGAATGTCACATCACAAACCCCCAAACATCTCCCTGGTGTCTAAGTGTCCCCCACCTGAAGCCCCTCCACCCGCTCCCCGCGGCCAACGGCGACAGCATCCCACCGCCTGCCGCCCTGCCATACCGACTGACTGTCGGTAGGGCTGCACCCGATTGGTGCAGACTACAGCCAATGGGCGTGAGGGGAAGGTGGATGAACATGGGGCCCATGGGGGGCAGGGACCACATCAGGAGTGGAGAGTGGGGGAGTTATAGAGTGAAGCATAGTATAAATGGGCAAGGAAGGGCAGATCTTAGTAATGGACAAGGAGGTTAAGGAGAGGGGTGGAATGGAGCTGAGGAAGTGGTGTGCTACTGGTGGAGGACTCTATACTGAAAGGAACAGATGGGGGCAGTAAGGGGAAAGACATAGTTTATATGGGTCAGGTGGGTCTGTTCCCAGGTTGTGGTGTCAGGCTGGGCAGGGTAGGCCATTCTCCAACTACTGACAGGAGAGGACTGAGGAAACTGCATGTTGTGGTGCATGTGAGTGAGAATGACCCTGCTCAGGGGGAGACAAGAGATAGTAAAAGGGAGATACAAGGAACTGGGGAAGTTCAAAGAGGAGGAGGGAAATTGGCGGCCTTCTGAGGTGCCCCTGTACCCTGTGCAAGTAGGGAGAGGAAGGGAAGGAGAGAGGAGCTCAACACCTGGTTGAGGGAATGGTGTCATATCAGGGAGTATGGGATAGTAGGGGGCTGGGGCAGAACCTGGGAAGTAATACCCTGTATGCAGGGGACAGGTATCACTTGACCAAGGAGGGGAAGGGAGTATTGAAGCAAGGCATGGAGGGCTACATAGCAACAATGGTAGCTTTAAACTAATAAAGGGGGATGGCAAATGGAAAGCTGGTAGGCAGGGTTTCTAGTGAGGAAGCCAGACGAGCCTACCCTCAAGCAGGGGAGGTCATCAGAGTAGGAGCAATCGGGGGGTAAGTCAGGTGGGGAAGGCTAGGCGAGTGAGGAGGATAGAGAAGTCACCAAATGCAGGAGCCTGGGAAAACAAATCAGCTGGAGCTGCAGGCTCCTGGCTGTGGGGCAGGTGACATTGCGTTTTCAATAGAAACTTGTGTCATACAGTACCAGGACTGGGATATGATGATCCCTGGGTACAGGCTGTTCAGGAAGGACAGGGCAAACAGGAAAGGTGGAGGGGTGGCAATCGATGTAAGGAAGGAATAATGTCCATAAGGAAGAGGGTGAGGAAAGACAGGTACAGAGACCCTGTGGATGCAGTTTTATAATCCAAAGGGCAGGGCACTGAGGATGGGCGATAATGGGTACTCGAGGAACTGGCAGGTAGCCTGCAGCACCACTGGCTGACCTGTTCAGCACCTCTCTGCACACAGGATGTGACCCTCAGGACTGGTGGTTAGCCCATGTGGTGCCTATTCACAAAAAGGTGGTCCAAGGATGATCTAGATAACTGCAGACTGGTGAGCCTCACATCAGTTGTGGGTAAGCTCATGGAGACAATCCATATGGAGATCAAGAACTCAGCATGCTCTAACCTTTGTATTGCTTACAAAATGTATTTCACATTTCTGCAAAGGGGTGCTACTGGTGTGTGGCATATAACAAACAAAAACAAAATTCCAGTGCACAACCCCCCGGCCCCCCCACAAAAACATGGCACATATTAGAATATAATAATTTTAACTGCATATTGTTTTTTCTTACTTTAAACTCTATGAAAAGGGGGGTCCTCTTAGTTATCAGATTGAAATTCCAATGTGAGCAAGCTAAACGACCACATCATGGTGGGACCCACGGTATGGTCCCTATATTAGCTTTTCAACTCTGAAGTCCTGCAGTGGCTACTTATAAATATAGAGTGCAATGCCTAATTGACTCCTTTTAATGAAGTGCTTCCACCCAGGAAATGTCACATGTAGTAGAAAGGAACATGCTAAAAGGAGCACCAAAACTCCCACACAGGGTGTGTCCCACAGGACTGGAGGTTAGCCCATGTGGTGCCCATTCATGCAAAGGTGGCCCAAGGGATGATCTAGATAACTACAGACTGCGAGCCTCACATCAGTTGTGGGTAAGCTCATGAGCAGACATCCTAAGGAGAGACTGGTAATTTGGAGGACACTGGGCACCAGGAGACAGGCAGCAGCATGGGTTTATTCCAGCAGGTCCTGACAGACAGACCTGACTGAGTGTATAGACAGGGTGATCAGAGCGGACAGGGCAATGCAGTGGATGTCCTATACTTGGACCTCAGCAAGGCCTTTGTTTCCAGTGCCACATGGGAGGCTAGGAGGGAACTAGAAGATGCATGGGTGAATACTAATGTAATCCCAAGGTGATGCTATCCTAAGGTTACTACCCTGCTGCATGCCCAGGCACAGGTTGAGGGTCTGAGCTCATTGAACAGGTGCCTCATTCAAGGCAATGGCTCTGGGGTGGAGTAACTGCTGTTTGCATAGCCCTCCAGGATGCTAAGCCCACCAACCCCTCTAATGAGCCTAAAAAGTATAGCAGCAAAACATTCACCTGTACTATATGGCAGTAATGACTTGCTCACTCCTTGACTCTACCACCAGAGCTGGATCCTCTGCAGTTGCCCTGTGGACCCCCACAAAGTAAGAACTCAATGCAACAATTCAATGGCAGTACAGTACCCCACTGCAAAAGGTACAGACTATCCAGTTCAAATACTGCAAAAGAACAAAATCTGATTTATTCAGCCCAGCATCCCTATTTATCAACTAGTATCAACTAGTTGAATGCTGTTATCAACTAATGTTCAACAATGAGTGCTGTTTGTAGAGATTATTTATTAGTTTAGATCAACTAGTGAATAATAAATGTTGAACTAATACTCAATCTTGGATAACTGCAGAAAATATTAAGAATTGGTTAGCAGTAGAGTGAACAAAATGAGTTAGCCACCAACTCATTTGCATGTGAAAAAAATCAACCAAAGCAAAATGAAGGAATAATTGAACATTAATTATTAGTGATTTTAAGCAGTTGAGCATTAGGTAAATAAATAACTGTTGAAAATGTTAAGAATTGGTTAGCAATAGGGTGAACAAAAAAGTTAGCCACCAACTCATTTGCATGTGAAAAAAATCAACCAAAGCAAAACTGTGGAATAATTGAACATTAACTACTTATTAGTGATTTTAGACAGTTGAGCATTAGGCCTATTTTTTGGTATGGGTAGAGTGATGTGGACTTAGAGACTTGATATTGAAACTGATGCTAGGCATAAGTGTGTTTCTGGATTTAGAGGATTGCTGGTAAACTGTCACTATGCATTACAGAGTTCTGTGGTTTAGAGGCTCGCTGTTAGAGGATTGCTGGGTATTTTTGTTTGTAGGGGCTTGCTGAATGGTTGCTGGGTAATTTTGAGAGTAAGCTTGCTGTTAAATGAACACTGGGTATTAAGGTGCTTTAGGGTTTAAAGGCTTGCTATTGCCAGGTGTTAGTAGGACAGCCTTACTGGGTTTTGGGACAGGTGGACAGGAAGCAAAAGAAGAGCAGGAAAAAATGAAATGTGGGGAGTGGGTGCAATGCAGTGATTGAGGGGCAGCAGTTCACAGAGAGACCTTCTGGAGACTGTGATGCTCCCCATCTAAGTGCAGCACTCTGGGTGAAGGGAACAGGTCTGTTGGCTTCAGGCATTGCTGCCTCATTCTCAGAAGAATGTTGCTAGACTCAAACTTGCATTGACCTGGAGTTGGAGGACTGTTTCTCCCACCCAGAGGTCACCTAGCCAGGCACCTCTGCATCAAAGGATGCCAAAAGTGAGTAGCTGTTGGGACGATGGTGGGTTCTGAAAGGCTGAGAGGTGCTGATCACAGGCACATTCCTCAGCTGACACCACTAAGAAATTCCTACACTGTTCTAGTGAAGTGGGACTGCCAAGAAGGGGAATCTGAGGAGGTGGACAGAGAGGATGGGGCAGCTTAATGGAGTCCCAGTGAGGAGGGAATCTGAGAGGAACAGGACAAAACTTTTGGTGGGGGAGTCCACTACCTGAGGGATAGAGTTGAGGGAAGGAAAGGGGATAGAGAGGAAGGTAAATGGCCTATCTGGCACAATGTCTCAGAGGGATGGGAAGCATATCCAATGGATCACAAGGGCAATAGGAAGAAAAAGGGATCGGGAGGATTCAAAACCAGCAGGTGAGATCTGTTGAGGATCAGCTCAAGGTGCTTGACATGAACTCACTGGAGATCAGATGATGGACGGGTGATATGAGAGAAACTGTCAAGTTCCTGAAAGGTGTAAACATGGTGATTGTGAGAGACTATGTAACATGAGTAACAGTTCACATGCACAAAGTGGTGGAAACAAAAAACATAAATGGATACAAGTATGGCTGGGAAGAGACTGAACTGTACAGTTGTCGTTCAGGGTGCTAGTAGTGAAAAGTGGAATGGGTGGGTGCATAGTTATGTTAGTACCCTGAAGGAACAACAGGTGCCAGTGTTTCATAGTGAACTACAGGTAGACTGTATGGACCACTGGTCTTTTTCTGCCGCCATTGACTATGTTTCATCCAAAACATAGCTCACCTGCATGTAAGGGCAACACGGTACTCATTAAAGCAAAGGCTGGCACTGCACTTTTTTTTTCCACATATTTACCAACAATTTTAAATAGTTTTGTTTTCTTTAGGACTCCTTCCTTATGATCATGACAGAAGTCATTAAAAAATAAATAAATAAAACTACTAGCCAAGCTGTCATTTTGCACCACAAGTGCAAAAACGTGTTTTGGGCAGGATTTGAAAAACACCACCTGTAACATTCATACCCTCTCAGGCCAGACACACACACAGATGCACAAGTGCACACACACACACACACACACACACACGTACGTGGACACTCACACACTGCAGTGGGCATGGCCACATCATTACTATCAAATTAAAGTGGTATAAGTCAAAGGTCTTTTCCCAAGTACTGTACTGGGGAGCCAGAGGTAGGAGTCTTTAAGGGACAGTGTCCTTGAAACCTGTAAAATAAAAGACAGAAAGGGGGGGGTCACAAAGGATCCACAGTTCTTAGAGTAAATAGAGTGGAAAGGAAAAGTTAGGCATGTAGAGAATGAGATACTTATCTGATGGGGAAGGAAGGAGTCAGCATCCTGTCAGACATGTAAAATAAAGAAAATTAGGTTAATATGGAGAAAATACAGTAGTAGCAAGAGCAGAAACAGAGAACTGAGAGATACAAGAGGTGTAGGAAAGAAAAGAAGGAAAAGGGGGACATTTAGAATTAAAGCTTACAGTTGGGTTGAAATAGAAAATTGACATATAGGAGAAAGAAAATAAAGATATGAAAGCGTAGAGAAAGTGCTGTTTGGGGAAAAGGGTCAGCTAAAACCTCTTAGTGCTCTGGATGGCCAGGTGGATAGTATTTTAGAATGGTAGCGCAGGTGGGATAGTCAATCAATCAATCAATCAATCAAATCTTTATTTATCCAGGCGATCACCATTGAGCAAGCTCATTTACAAGGTGGACCTGCTGTTTGTCAAGGATAGATATACATACATAGAATACATACAAAATGTAGAAGTAAGAGTACAGATTTACATTTGAACGGTACAGTATATACATTTCATTGCACTTGTTTAAACAACAACACAAGACATTAATGTGGTATGTACATTTTTTCTTATACATATATGAAGGTGACACTTTATACTGGTCTCAGCAGAAGGAATACAGATCATAACCATTTCATCCCTCAGTAATTCTAGCTTAGACGGTAGTCACTAGCTTGGAAGGTGGCCATGGCTTAGAAAGGGCCTAAATTCCAACTGAACAGCTATTAAAGTGGCATGTAGGAGTAGGAAAAGAAGGTGCCAGAGGTTCCGAGGGCCAAACAATGCAGCTGGCTACTTAACAGGTTAGGGGGGGATTAGCAGGGTTGGGTTCAAGACTGAGAGAGGTAGATTTAGAGATTGAGGCCACTAACAGAACCACTAGAAGCTATGGTAACATTTACAAATTTCAGTAAATGCTTTGTCGTAAAGATGCCTGAACATTGCAATATTGACAGGAGTGCTGAGTTTCAGTGAGCTTTGAATCCTTCTCCATAATGAGGGCAAAGCGTGACTTATGGCTGCCCTACCAAAGTGATTATTAATCCTGGAATTTTTAGGAAATTAGTGAGTGGCTTTATGCCATAGCTACTAGGTGGACTTAGAGAGGCAGGCAGCAATGTAGTCCGGGAGTTTATTGGTGAGAGCTCGAAGTGTCCAAATGGCTGCATTTCTGTGCCGTCTGAACTGTAACGAAGGCCATCCTACTGCAGTGTATAGCGCGCAGTGGTGCGTGGAGGATGGAAGGCCAGTTATAAATCTTAGGGCTCTGTGGTATAATACATCCAATTTAGCAAGTTGCGAGACAGGACATTGGCCATATATAATGTCAACATAATCAATTAATGATAGGAATGTAGAATGAACAAGCTGTCTTTTTGCAGTCTCAGTAAGGAGATGTTTAATTCTGTAGAAGAGGCCAAGCCTTTGCCTAAGCTTTTTCAGTAGTTCTTCAGTATGTTCTTTAAAAGAGAGTTTGTTATCCAGCCATATACCCAGGTATTTGAATTTCGGCACGAACTCAAGCTTTTCACCAAGTAGGGTGGTTATAGGAGGAACAGTGTCAGTGGCTGCAGTGTTGGCCCCGGTGCTAGATGGAGCAAACAGCATTGCCTTAGTTTTTTTTGCGTTTAGCAAAAGCTTTTTGTCGATGAGCTGGTTTTGCAGTTTATTGAATTCATCTTGTAATGCAGCACATGCGGCTCCAGGGGAGTCTCGACTTAGGTAGAGCACTGTATCATCGGCGAATAAATGGATACTGGCTTCTTCGATTCCTAAGTTCAGGTTGTTAATATAGATGTTGAACAGCAGTGGACCCAGAATGGAACCCTGTGGGACTCCTCTCTTTATTGATTTGAGTGGTGAAAGCTCTCCTTCGGCCTTTATTTGTTGCTGTCTGTCTGTGAGGTAGTTCTGGAACCAGTCCAGTGTGATTGAGTCCATGCCTAAATTATTTAGCATGGAGAAAGTAGACAATGGTTGACGGTATCAAAAGCCTGCTAAGATCTAAGAACACCACTAAACAAATTTTTCTTGTCCAGGTCCGTTGCCAGTCGTCAGTGACTTTGGCCAGTGCAGTAATAGTGCTGTGTTTGGTTCTAAATCCAGACTGCATGGGGTTAAGAAATTCTGAGTTGTCCAGGAAGGATCTCAACTGTGTATCCACAATTTTTTCCAACATTTTCGAAAGTATAGGTAGTGGGGAGATAGGCCTATAGTTGTTCAGATCACTTGGGTCCCCTACTTTGTATAGTGGAATAACATGAGCAGTTTTCCATTCTGCAGGAAGAGAGCCTTGGATTAGAGACAGGTTAAATAGGTGCATTATTGGTGCTGCTAGTATGTGATAAGCTATTTTCAGAAAGTATGGGTCAACAAGTCAGCTCCTGCGCTCTTTCTAATGTCTAACTGTAGACAGAAGTCTTCAACTTCTTTTAAGGTGATTAATGAAAAGGCGAAGGTCCTGCCTTTGTTGTTTATTTCTAGGGCCTGTGCTTTGATCTGTGACCGAAGACTGCTTACTGGTGCTTTATCGAAAGCCAAGCCAGCGGTAGCAAAGTGATTATTGAAGGCTTGAAGAATCTCAGATTTATCAGTGACAGAGACATTGTCGATGGTAATTTTAGATGGTAGCACACTACTTGGTGAGTGGCCTGACACTTCCTTAATAGTGGACCAGAACTTGGTAGGATTATTTGATGCAGAGATCAATTCTGATTGATAAAAAGTAGACTTTGCCTCCCTGGTCATTTTTGTGCAGGCATTTCTGGCTGCTCTGAAAAGACACCAGTCAGATTCTGTATGTGACTTCCGGGCCTTTTTCCACAGTAGATCTCTTTTTAGTAATGCTTTCTTCAAGTCTGGTGAAAACCAGCGGCAGGTCCTGGTTTTTATTCTAGCTTTGATTATAGGGCGCATGGATATTTAGGGCACCAGTTATGATTTCACAGGACATCTAGGCATCACTTACCGATTAGCTAGGTAAAACTCTGCCATTGCATAGAGTTTTTTAGGTAATTGAAATAGGCCAGAGGGTCAAAGTTACAACTGGATCTTTTGGTGGAGAACTTTGATGTAGATAGTGGATTTGGGATGGTTCTAATGCCAGCTATGAGGCAGTGGTCACTAATATCAGCTGGAAGGATACCGGCATGTGAGAATTGGTGAGGTTCATTGACAAGTAACACATCCAGAAGGCTGCTTCTCTTTGGATTCTTGTTGTTGATGCACGTAGGTTCAGATATTAGTTGAGTGAATCCATGAGAATCACAAAAATGTTTCAGGGGTAATGACCCGCTAGTTAACCAGTCATAGTTTAGATCACCTAGTAAAATTGTCTCCATAGAGGAAGCGTCCATTTGTCCAGATAGGTGAGTCAGGAGCTGAGGTCCTGCTGCAGGTGGTCTATAGCAGCCTATCACACGAAAGGCCCCAGAGTGAGGTGGCTCGACTTTAAGAGACAGGCATTCAAAACCTCCCGCAATGGAGGTAGCATCTAATACAGATACTGTGAATACATTTTTAACATAAATGGCTATTCCCCCCCCCCAGTCCTTCTATCTGCTCTGAAGAGAAGGTAATTGGGGATATTGACCTCACTGTCCAGTGTGGATGCTCGGAGCCAAGATTCCGATATCACCAGGATGTCTGGTGCAGTGTGGATAATCCAGGCCTGAACAGACTCCAGCTTTTTTAACAGGCTGCAGACATTGGCATGTAGGAAACTGAAACCTTTAGATGATTAATTTCGGATGATGAGAGCAACCTTGGGGACCAGGATTAAGTTCAATGTCTCCTGAGCATAGTAGGGAGGAGGAGAATTCTTCTCAGGCTGTGAAAGAAATTTTTAAAGGCACGAGGCTTTCTGTATTTGTGACAGACTTGGGCGCATGGGTCCATAGATCGGGTCATCCTCTTGTTTTGCCCTGTAGATATATAACTTAAGAACCAAGTAGGGTAGTAGTGGCCTGTACAGTGTTTGATTGCCTGTGGTTTGAGGATGTGCTTAGAAGAGCTGGTTACTGTGCCACTATCAGAGGATTCAACAAGCTTCGGTTGAATTAGGGGCAGACAAGGGCAGTATACTAAATAGCTATTAATAATATATGGGTATACTGTCAGCTTGGGACATGTTTCTATAGGAACATCATAGCTGTCATAAGGGCCAGCCATACTACATAGCTGGAAGATGAAGGCTAATAGATAAAGCCATTTGAGGCCTTCCATGTTTGATTTTACACAAGGGCAATTGTTATATATATATATATATATATATAGATATAGATGTTACCTCAGCAGGGTCTTATTGGACAATACTCAGTGTAAATAGTAGATTGTAGTTTTAGTGTAGACACATCTCCGGCCTCAATTGGTTAAGTTTGGATCTAACTGAAAGGCAATGAGTAATGCAACGATGGAGCACCTCTAGTAAACAGGAGAAATATTTTTTTTTACTAAGGTAGTGACTATACCTAATTTTAATGGGCCGAAGTCAATGAAAGCGAGGCAACTGTGGAGAACAATTGGGCTATAAAATAGCATCGTGAAGGGGAATGGGCGGTGGGCGAAAAATTGCGCCTTTGCCGTACCTGCCTAGCTGGAGTATAGCTTCTTTTGAGCTAATGGCCCAGATTTAATGAAAAAGGGAAGGGGGAAATGGTTTAACAAGGAAAGGCACACTAAGCTGAAGCTTGGTTCCAGCTGTCACCTGGGAGCACAAGGATGTTAAGTGACTTGCTCACAGTTACACATTAGGTAAGTGGAGATTGTGGGATTAAATCCCAGGTCTCCAGGTTTGTAGCTCTGTGTCCTAAACTATAGTACTATACTGCTTCTTACAAAAATAAAGTTAGCACTGGTGGTCCCATGGGCTTGGAATGCCTAGGAGGCCTGCTTTCTAGAACTGGTAGCCCAGGTGGGTTAGAATTCCCTGCAGACAAGTTGCCACTGATGTTACATGAAATTAGAAACCCTGTGGTCAAGAGAGCTTCCTGGATCCTGATTTTGTGCTGGACAACAGGGAACAGAGTAAAGGAGGAGGACAAGCTGGGGCTGCTGCTGTAGCAGCCATCCCTATAGCACAACCACACTAAAAATGTGAAGGCATTTGTTACTCCAAGCACACATGGAGCTCAGGCTGTAGCCTGCTCCATGCCAGTGGGAGAAGGGGAGACAGAAGCTCAACAGGAGGAGGAAAAGGCCATGGTAGGAGCACTCCCTCCACTTTCTCTGACTGGAGGGAAGTGGAGTGTCAAGAAAGTCAATACATAGTGCAATAAGTCACAGTAGCAGTATACACTTCCTGAACACTTCATTTCAGTCTGTTCTCTGTGAGTGGTTAATCAATGTACATGTATTCTTATGGTAGTATGCATGTATTGTTGGTAAGTGTGTATGAATAATGTTAACACTGTAAACATACCACAAGTGCACTGCAATGTGCAGTGTTATTTTTCACTTCCTATAGCCGTATTGCAGGGCTTTTTTAGTGTGTACGAATTATGGTAATTAGCAGACTGAAACACCACATCAGATAGCACTGTAGTGTACAGTGTGGTTTGATGCTCAGTAGCTCTCCTGACAGCAGTGTTGCAGTGTTGTTTCAGTGCATCTCAAATCTGGTCAGTAGTTTTTGATGCTTGTAAATTAGGTGAAAGGTAAAATGAGTACATAGCTAAACACTAGCAGATGTGTGCACATACTGAACAATAATTCCAAATAACACAAAACTGCAACTGGCATCCCAAGTATTCCCACTACTGATGGTACTTCCGGAAGTAATTTAAAAAAAATTAAGACCCTGTCCTTTCCCTGGTGGTAAAGGCTAATTCCTAGGCCACACCCTACACAACCCTGTGATTTAACCACCCTCACTTCTTCCCTGTTCTTCGACATGGATTTAAAAAAAAAAATAAATAAAATGCATACACCTGGCATTTTTAAAAGCCATCCTCCTTAGCCAGACTCCAACCCCTCCCCCATCAAACCATCATTATTTAGATGTTAGGTTCCTCTCCTGACCCCCAAGCGATGATATAGGGACCATGTCTAGCAATATATCCAATATAGCTTGTCCCTCTCTCCTCCCTAACCCACAACACAGTCTGACACCAGCTGAATGGCAGCACGTGATAGTGTGCATGATTGGGGGGAGGAGGCAGAATGGTGTATGTCAATCATGAAGCTACAGTATGCAGAAATCAACGTTTTCTAGCATTATCAATGACACTCACCTCTCTGGCCACTACCTCTCACTCTCTCACTCGTGCTTTCATGCTGTATTGTGCAGTTGGTCATGCTCTGGGTTTGGGAGGGGGGCCAAAGCAATTGGGCTGTCCTGAACATCAACGGAAAGCCAGCTTCTTTGGTGATTTCTAAACCCAGTACTCCACCTTTCAGAAACAGAAAAATTGATTCACTGTTCAGAATATGAATTATTTCTCCAAACAGCTGCACTAATTACACTCACACTCCAGCAGACCAGACGTAGGGCTTGGAGTGCAAGCCGATTATGACAAACTAACCCCCTTCATGAGTGCTAATTTCAAAATAGCACACAATAAAGAAATAGTACTGGGAGCAGTTTTGAAATGAGCACTCATGAGAGGGTTTGCTGATCACTTGTATGCTTCAGATACAGTCTGTTCATATTATTATATACTGTATAATGAACCAGTCTCCTTGCAAAATACACTGAAAACCTCACAACGCTGACATGAGGGCACCTGAGCTTTGCTCTCATGCCCATAACATCACTAACCTCAGTCAGTGTTACTTCTTCTGCACGGAGGGGGTTTATTATTCCCTGTATGTGGTTGAAGCCTTTCATCAAATCTCATATTTAAGCAAGGTCAGACCTGGTCATTAGAGACCTCCAACAAATGTCAGGTAGGTACTGGGCTAAAAATAGTTCTCCTTTCCAGGCCTAAATATATAAACTCAAGTTACTACAAGAGTGTGGGTACCTCGTTATTTGCTACTCACCCTACAGGACAGTTAAGTAAATAGGACTTACTTGCTCTGTCAGGGAGTCCAGATCTGGGATATCCTGGGTTTGCGTACACTGATAGGACCTGAAAGGGAAGAACAGAGAAGTTTAAGGAGACACAAAGGGTCAGAGATCCTATAGGAGAGATTAGAGAGAGGTTGGGGGGGGTAGAATTGAACAAAGATATTTCTATGATTAATGGGAAAAATTGATTAGTATGGGGAACTTCTAGTAGCGAGAGTAGACACAAAGAGTGGCAAGATAGAACAACGGTACAGTGCAGTATAGGAGTAAAGGAAGGGGAGTTTTAAAAGAAAAGATACACTTTAGGTCAAAGTAACGAAAATATTAAAATAAAAATGCAGACAGGTAAGAAAATATAATAAAGGGATATTAGGGACTCAGCAAAACCCCTACAGCTCCCCTAGGTGGCCAGCTGGTGACCAGCATATTTAAGTGGTAGCCCTGATGGGCTAGTGAGGATGCTTTTAGGCTAGTGGTCCCTAAATTATTTAAAAAAGGGACCACTGGTGGTTCAGAGGTCTTGAGTTGTCCTAGTAGGCCAGTGGTTTAAAGGTATAGCACTGGCAGTGTTATGGGCTACCTCCCCTGTAGCCAGTGGTAAACAGTGATTTTTAACTATATTTAACATTTCCCTGGCATCTAGCTGGGGAGGGGTCTGTGGGCTCCAATTGTATGAAGCAGGCAGGTAGGTTGGTCAGAAAACTGCCAATCAGAAATGCTGTGGCTGTGTAGCCATCTTTTTATTGCTAGTTTGCTACAGTGACAGCACTGGCAGGTGCTTTCAAGTCTCAACCTGCACAGAGTTCAGACTGTGACCTGCAACATGTGGGTGGGAAAAAAAAAGATGGAAATGTTTTGGGAGGTGGAAGGGATAGGGCAAATATACCTCACTCTACCTATCAGCCACACCGTGCCTATGTGAAAACCACCAAGAGGCTTGCTATGAGGGTCCAGAGGGAAGCCAGCAAGAATAAACAAGAAACACTAGCTAAGCAGCATGGCAGCTGAGTGATGGTGTCCTGAGGGGCTTGGTATGAAGGGACTGGGAGAAAAAAAAAAAGGCACAAGATGGGGGCCACAAGGCTCGCCCAGTGGCACTAAGGGGCTGAGGTGCTGGATGCCACACCTCATGCCACACCAGCGATCCAGGTTTGAGAATGAGCTCAGGCCATCGAGGATTGGTAGGGGATGGAAGGGATCAAGCATCTGGAGGACTGCTCTCCCTTCCTGGGGAGGGATCCAGGGTAATACTTCACTCTTGGGCAGCCCATGGCAGTGGTCGGGGCAGTGCAAGGAACAAGTGGCATTGCAGCTGCATGGGGTGGAGTTCCAGCGGACATCAGCATGTAGGGCCATTAGACATTACTGCACATTTGGAACTCCGAGGGGCAATCACATAGGAAAAACCCTCTGGTGACCAGCAGAGATGAAGGAGACCCCAGAGACCTGCCAACATCCCACCATCGGACCCACGCACATCGTGATCACCCATGGGCAAGCTGATCTCATGGTAGGTCCCTCTAATTCACAACCAGGCTGCCAAGGGTGGGCAGACCCTCCCCAGGGGGTGATCCGGTGGAGCTGGACTTGCCATGGATTGAGAGGGAGACTGTGTGTGTGTGTGTGGCTCAGACTGGGAGTAGAAGGCAGAGGTGAGTGAGTAATCTGGAAGGATGCCCTGGGGATCCGGAGTGCAAAAAAAGGGTCTACAAAAAAAAAACAAGAAAAAAGATAGAGGGTCACAATGGAAAAGCTGTGCTGCAGTTGAAGACCAGTGCCACAAATGGGCTTAAAAGTAGCTGTGGGAGGTAGGCGGGGGAAATCAGTGGGCTCCCCAAGAGGAGTATGCAAGTGGCAAGCACTACATACAGTAGAGTTGCACAGTGGCTGATTAGTTAGCCCCTGGTGCTCTAAAGGATTGGTGGCAGGGGAAAAAAAAAAAAACGTAACAGCCAGGAGGTCCCATAATAAATAACACATAGCAACAAACTCAAGGAGTCCTTATGTTTTACTGGGTACTTTGAGTAGTTTTGCTAGAGGAAATAGTTATACAAGAGCTCTTGGAATTTAGATGCACTGTGGTGCATTTTGGAGCTTATTGTGATCATACATCACACTCTGTTAAAGTAAAGGTGTGAGATTGTTGGGTTTCATAGCCCATTACTCTGCTGCAGCAATAGTGCCGCCTTGTCAAAATTAAACATTTTAATGCTGTCCTGTAAGAGAGGGAAGGGATCGTAGCTCTGGCTGAACTACTGGCCAGCTGATCCCTTCCATTTCCCAGTCTGCTGGCCACACCCCCATGCTAGGACATTTTGTGACATCTGTCCACAGAACCATTCACCAGCCCACCTCCATCAACAAAACCTTACACCAGGCCACCTCCATCCAAAGCATCTTACATCAGACCACTTCCATCCAAAGCACCCACCAGACACCTCCCCCAATGGCCCCCCACTATACTAGTGTCTTTCCTCCATAGCCCCAATTCAAGTGCCCCTCACTGCATAGCTTTGAATAATAGCCTTCCTCCCACCATGCCCCAACATTGGTCCCCTTCCTCCACAAAACAGTTGCCCAGACACTAGCACCCACCCTCCAAAGTATCCTAAACTAGCCTCCTTATCCACTGTCCCAGACAGCACCCTCCCTCCATGATGACCACCAATATCCCCACATCCACTGTCCCCAAAAATGACCCCGTTTCCTCCACAGCAACAATACTAACCCTCTCCCTCCTAGGTCCCCAACACTCACACACTCTACCTCTCAGTTCCCTTCCACATGCTCAACTGTGACACACACTGTAATAGGCATGGCTACAGCATACAGCCAACCCATGTATAGGTAGAAGTGGAGTCTCTTACCTCAGTAATAGGGAGCTGGAGGTAGGTCTTTCAGGTAGGATGTCTAGGGACCTGTAAAATAAAATACAACAAGCATTTGTCAATGCCGAATGTTGATTGCGTTGGTCTGTTGAGCTCGCTCAGTGGCCCTGTGTCAGTGGCTCAGTCTGTTTGTACTGGACTGCTGCCTGCATTGGCACCTTGTTCTACTGAGGAAGAAATCCGCAGCTGTCCAACAGAGCTCCATTGAGGTGGCTCACTCCCCCTGTCTCACTCACTCATTCTGGCTCTCCTGGCGCTGCAGGCTGCCCTTTTGTACTGGGTTCCTGCCTCTGTTGGTGCCTTTTTCTGCCCACAAAGAAATCTGCAGCAGTCCCGACAAAGCTCCGTTGAGCTCGCTCACTCCCCTTCTCTCACTCGCTCATTCTGTTCTGCCGGCGCTGCAGGCTTCTCTTTTCTGCTGGGCTCCTGCCTGCGTTGCTGCCTTCTTATGTCCACAAAGAAATCTGCAGCAGTTACAATACAGCTCTGTTGAGCTCATGCACTCACTCATTCTAGTTTTCCTGCCACTGCAGGCTGCCCTTTTGTACTGGGCCCCTGCATGCATTGCTGCCTCTTTCTGCCCACAAACAAATCTGCAGCAGTCCCAACAGAGCCCCGTTGAGTTCACTAACTCCCCCTCCCTCACTCGCTCGTTCTGTGTCTCCTGCTGCTGCAGGCTGCCCTTTTGTACTGGGCTCCTGCCTACATTGGCGGCTTTTTCTGGCCAGAAAGAAATCTGAAGCAGTCCTGACAAGCTCCACTGAGCTCGCCCACTGCCCCTCTGTCACTCTCGCATTCCGTTTTTGCCAGCGCTGCAATCTGGCCTTTTGTACTGGGCTCCTGACTGCATTGCCACATTTTCTGCCCACAAAGAAATCTGCAGCGGTCACAGTAGAGCTCCGTTGAGCTCGCTCACTACCGCTCTGTCACTCGCTCGTTCTGTTTCTCTTGGCGCTGCAGACTGCGCTTTTGTATGGGGTTCCTGGCTGCATTGGTACCTTTGTCTTACGCAAAGAAATCAGCAGCTGTCCCAACAGAGCTCCATTGAAGTCACTCAGTCTCCTTCTCTCATCACTCATTCTGTTTGTCCTGGCGCTGCAAGCTGCCTTTTTGTACGGGGCTCCTGCCTGCATTGGCGTCTTTTTCTGCCCACAAAGAAATCCCAGCAGTCCTGATAGAGCTCCGTTTAGCTCATTAAGTCCCCTTGTCTCACTCGCTCATACTGTTTCTCCCACCGCTGCAGGCTGGTCTTTTGTACTGGGTCCCTGCCTGTATTGACGCCTTTTTCTGCCCACAAAGAAATCCGCAGCAGTCCTGACAGCGTTTCAGTGAGTTCGCTCACTCCCCCTCCCTCACTCACTCTCTCGTTCTGTTTCTCCCAGTGCTGCAGGCTGCCCTTTTGTACTGGGCTCTTGTGTTGGGGCCTTTGCCTGAACACAAACAAATCCGCAGCAGTCCCGACAGAGCTCAGTTGAGCTCGGTCACTTCCCCCTCTCACTCAGTCGATCTTAATCTGTCCCAAACACTGATTTCCCAGAGTGACCGTGCTATTGCCTGGCAGGAGTGCAAAAACATATTTTAGCCAGGATGTGAAAAATGACAGCTATAGTGTTCATAAGGAGTTGTGAAAAAATGCCACTGTTGAAAATGTGGCGTGACAGTATTACAAATTTGCAAAGTTACAAGGGTGCGTGGAAAGTGCGCAACGCACACTTGTAACACAGTCAATTGATGGGCTATCATAACCAAATTTTCAACATAGGCATTTTAGGACCTCTGCTCATGAACAGTATCACTGTCATTTTCTTAATCTGTCCCGAACAGTGATTTTCCACAGCGACCGCTCTATTCTGCGCCAGAAGTGCGAAAACACATTTCAGCCAGGATGGGAAAAATGACAGCTGTACTGTTCATAATTAGGTTTTGGAAAATGGCAAAGTTGAAAATCTGGAGTGAAAATATTACAAATTCGTGAAGTTATGAGTGTGCATGCCAACTGCACAATGCATACTCGTAACACAGTCATTTTAAGGAGTATCGTTACCAAATTTTCAACATAGGCATTTTAGGACCTCTACTCATGAACAGTGTCAGTGTCATTTTCTTACTCTGTCCTGAACACTGATTTCCCACAATGACTGTGCCATTCTGTGCCGGAAGTGCGAAAACACATTTTGGCCAGGATGCGAACAATGACAGCTGTACTGCTCACAAGAAGGTGTGAGAAAATGTCAATGTTGAAAATCTGGTGTGAAAATATTGTACATTTGTGAAGTTATGAGCATGCATAGCAAATGCGCAATGCACGCTCGTAAAACAGTCACTTTTTGGATTTTACCAACCAAATTTGGAACATAGGCTTTTTAGGAGAGCCCACCTCATGAACACTGGCACTGTCATTTCATTAATCAGCCCCGAAGGGTGATTCCACACAGTGTCAGCAAAACCACTTTTCGGGGCTAATTAACGCCATGACAGTTCAAGAATTCATGAGGAGGGGTCCCAAAAACCTCATGTTGAAAATTTGGTGAAAAAATTCCCAAAAATGCCCGAGATATGCCCTAAAGTTAAAAACACCTTATTTATTACATTATACAGCTTACCGGCATTTCCTCGGTTTAGGTCGGTTGAAGAGCACAGGCGTTCCGGTCCACCGGTCGTCGGCATAGCTCCGGAGGTAAGTATGGGGTGAGGGGTCATGGGAGGCAGTGTGCGCGGTGGGTGCAGGTTGCGGGTGGGGGCAGGGAAAGCGCCGAGGGACACAGTTTCCTATTTTACAGGTTAAAAAAAAAAAAAACAATGTTGCGGGACTGTTTTCCCTTCACAGGGGTATCTGGCACACTGGGGTGGGCTCCCAGAGTGCCACCAGAGGATTTAGTTTGGGGCCAGCAGTAGCCAACGGAGGGATTAGGCACCCTGTCTGGCAGGAAAAAATGGGGGTGGGTTACAGAATGCAGCTGGGAGTGGGCTCGCCGGGCAACAGCTGAAACACGGGGCACCACAGCCGACAGGGATTAGGGCCCCCATCGGCAAGTAAACACGGTGGGGGGAGGGGGTTATATTGTTTGTGAACATGGCGGCAAGCCACCGCCATGTTAGCAAACAATATCAGGTGTTTCACATCCCGCCCTGCAATGATGGGTCGCTCTCTCATTGCAGCGGATGGCTGTCGCTGCAATGACGCAGCAGCCCCTGATTGCAGTGACTGATTTTTTAGAAAGTTGTGGCACACTGGCTGAGCTAGTGTCAGCAGCAGCGTGCCACAGCATTGGGGGAAGGGGGACAAGCCTTTGCAGGCTGTGGAGGCATTGGGCACAACAGTGCCATGCGTCCTCAACCTGCTTGTGGAGAAAGCTGACGCAACATGTTTCTAGCGCATGCGCGCAATCAACATAAAAAGGGGTCACAAAGGATCTGTAGTTCTTACAAAGTAAATAGGGTGGAAAAAAAAGTTAAAGAAGGAATGATACTTATCTGATGAAGAATGCGAGTTTGTGTCCTGTCAGACCTTTAGAAGAAAATCAGGTTAATATGGAGAAAATACCATAGCAAGAGCAAAAACAGAGAGCTGAGAAATTCAAGGGGTATAGAACAGCAGAGAAATATGGAAAGGGTGAATTTAGAATTCAAGGAACAATTGGGTCAAACTAGGAAAAAAGACACAGAGAAGTGAAATAAAATGCAGGAAAGAAAAGAGAAGGTGTTTGGGGAGGGGCACTGGTAATTCCCCTTAGTGTGCTGGATGGCCGGGTGGCCAGTATTTCAGAACAGTAGCCCAGGTGGGTTATTGGAGCTTCTGATGGCCTAATAACCCAGTTTTAATGAAATGGGGAAAGGGACAGGGAAACTGATTAACTGAGAAAAGCACACTAAGCTTAAGCTTGTTTTCAGGTGCGGCTTAACAATACAGGGAAATTAAGTGACTTGCACAAGGTTACATAGTATGTAACAAAGGGCTGTAGGATTCAAACCCTGGTCTCCAGGTTTACAGTTCAGTGCAAAAGGTATAATGTGGTGCATACTTCCAAGGTCCTTCTCAGCACAGAATGCCTAGCATGTTCATAGTGTGACCATGCTCTGCAGAACCTGACCCAATCATTTGCCCAGATACATGGATCGTGTTGGTGATAAGCCCCCCCCAGCAGATGCTTGCTTCCTTGGCCTCCCTCCCCACTGGCCCTTACAGGCTCCCTTGGCCCTCTTTCCCCTCAGCCACTATAGGCTAATGCACCCCAGCACCCTTACCCCCCACCTACCTCAAACTCCCATGCTCTGTAGTGAATTCCTGTAGCCCACACATCACTGCTATTAAATGGGATGACAGATCCACAGATTCATAGCTCAAAGTTTAATTCCAATGCAGCCCCCCCCCCAAAGGCCTAGTGTTTGGCTGAAGTGCTGGGAAGAAGGGTACACTTATGCACACCAATGACTACTTAAACCCAACTCCCTTCCTCAAGTTTGAATTTTAAAAGAACAGCAGCCCCGGAAAGAGCCAAGTATTTCCTTCTCCCTTACTTAGTCTCAGGTTTTAATTCACATGCTACAGTACAGACCCCTCAAAGTTAGTCTTCCTAGCTCAAAGTTTAATTTACTGCACTAACAATAAACCCAACTCCCTTCCCCCTCACTCAGGTTTGAATTTGCAGAGATGCAGCAGCCTCTTCAGAGCTATTGAGGCTGGGATTATAGAGCAAGTGTTATATGCCAGAGTTAGAGACCCCCAGTAACCCCAGTAGTCCCCAGTTTCTCCCAGTAAACCATGTAAGGTGCCTTGTGCACCCTGTATATAAAAATAATAAAGATTTATGCAAACCTGCAGCAACAATGGCTTGGATGGAATACTGTGCTGAACAGCTCATGCATAGCATTCCACCCTAACCATTCTGGAACCAGAATCTCTGTTTTAAAAAAAAAAAAAAGTTTTAACAGTTTTTTTTACAGTGATTCCTGGGTAGCTGTTGAGGAGGGAGGACACAGCAAGTTTAGGGGATAGGAAAGAGGCTTACTGGTTGTTGAAGCCATCCCCGGGAACTTGGCTGTGCTCCTGCTCTGCCTCCATCACCTGAAGACTGCCCCAGAAGAAGTGCGACGTAGTTGGTGGTGCCATCGGGCACCACTAGAAGAAAAATGCTTCCGGTGCGGTCTTTGGGCTGTGAGCCCTGTTTGTTTATTTATTTTTCAGCCCCCCACTTATTTTAAAAGTTAATCCTGGTCCCCCGTCAGCGGCTTAGCAAGTGCCGCATCGCTGGTCATTTGGTCGGCCGTCTGAGGCCCCCTGTCACCTGCTGCTCTGTCTGCCAAATCTTCTCCCACTGCCTGCACACCTCCCGCCTCTTGATCCACACCACAGCAGTTAGGAGAGTGGTGAGTCGGCGGCAGCACTCAATCTGTGCTGTCCACCTTCAGAAAATAACTGTTTTTTTTTGTTTTTTTTATTATTTAATTTAAAAGGAAGCGTGCTGAAGGTGCAAAGAAAGGCGGCAGAGTGCATAGGGGAATCAGATCAGAAGGACCCAAACTAAATATTAAAGAGGGGCGGGTGCAGCGACGCCCAGGGGAGGGGCCAAGACATCAAGGCCATACAGAGGGCCTATAAATATTTATGAAGGGGGCGGGTTAAGGGGAGGCGGCCTGCCACATGAGTTACAACTCTCAGAGAGCTACATAAAAATTAAAGAGGACCTGCCTCCAACGAATTAAGGGGGCAATCCAGGCCCACAGTTAAGAGAAGGGCACCAGGCCCAGCAGCTAAAGGGTGCCAGGCCCAGATTTAAAAGGGCACTAGGCCCAGATTGAAGAAGGGCACCAGACCCACATGTAACAAGAGCACCAGGCCCACATGTGAGAAGGGCACCAGGCCCAGCAGCTAGAGGTTGCCGGGCCCAGGTTAAAGAGGGGCACCAGGCCCTAGTTAGAGAGGACATCTGTCCCAGTGGTACTGAGGGCACTAGGCCCACATGTAAGAAGGGCACCAGGCCCAGTAAAAAGGGGAACAGGTCCAGTATCTAGAAGGCACCAGGCCCAGGTTAGAGAGGGCATCAGGCCCAGTGGTACTGAGGATACCAGGTCCTAGCAGTAAGGAGGAGCCAGGCCTACTGAGTTAGGGCAAGCCAGCCCAGTAGTAGCAAAGGGCTACCCTGGCCTATCGAGTTAGGGCAAGCCAGCCCAGTAGTAATAGTAAAGGGCTACCCTGGCCTAGTGAGTTAGGGCAAGCCAGCCCAGCAGTAGTAAAGGGCTACCCCAGCCTAAGGAGTTAGGCAAGCCAGCCCAGCAGTAGTAAGGGCACGAGGCCCAGCCAAGTGAAGGCAACCAGGTCTAGTAATTAAGTAAAGGTATCACAGGGCCTAGGACCCATAGCTAGCTATATAGGCCCGCAGCTGTGTCAGGGTCCAGCAATAGAAGCTATCCCAGAGATAATCCGAGCCTAGCTAGCCACATGAACCTTCCTAGGTTAAAAATGGGCCCGGTCACCTGTCTTTGGTACAGCCTTCCTGAGAGCCTATTCCCCACTATAGTGTGTATTCACAGTAACAGGAGAACCCGATTTAGCTAGAAGGGACCCCATTAGGGTTAGGTCCACTAGAGCTAGGGTTGAAGTCTGTATGATAATTTGCCTGTATATTTACTGTGGTCCGGACACTGAGACTATACAGTTATTGACCACTATAGTAGGAATCAAGACTTTTCTGCATTATCTTGCTTTATCATTCATCCTACAAACATTATTGATTGCCAGAATTGTGTTGCATTGCTTTGCATTGCTTTGTGGCAGCACCCTGGTGCTGTATAGCCATTGAATCAATCTTCCAACAGTCTTTGGAGTCACTTCACCCCTGTGTGATTACGTCAGTCTTCATCTACCATCCAAGGATCATCCAACAGTGCATCCTGAAGCTGACAACAGTCAATCCAAGAACAGCTGTACCGCAGTTGCCTCACAGTTGCAACGCCCCTTTGTTATATTCCTCTTACAGTTTTCCAGTATGGCTTGGCCCAGTGCAGAAGTCTGCCATCCATTTTCTTGTTTTCACATCTGCAGCAGAGTACCATTCAACTCGTCAGCGTCAGTTCTCCGAGTGACGTTCAGTTTGTTGTTTTTAGTGTGTCCCAGTTCGTCTGGCCGTGGACTCCAAGCTGGTCGCAGTTCGATGTACATTTTATTGTTTTGGCGAGTGCCTTTGCTCGTCCGGCCTTGGAACTCAGAAGACCGACACACTCGATGCCCAGAGAGAGAGAGAGAGTGGTTGCCTGGAGTCCAAGAGTGGTCCAGAGGTCCTGATCCAGTGGAAGCGTCCGCCAGTGTGTGTCTTCAGTCCAGAGGGAGTGCTTGCCTGGAGTCCAAAAGTAGTCCAGAAGTTCCGACTCTCCTGATGCAGGGTGTTCTTCAGATTAGAGTATATCTTCAGTCCAGAAGCGGACTGTTGGTTGGTTCTTCTTCTTCTTGATCCCTTTGCTTGGCAATCCAGAAGCGGATTGTGGCCAAGTGGCTTGCATTGCCTATTCTTTCCGGGCAGTCTAGAAGCAGACTGCAGCTGGAATTTGTATTCCTTTCCAGCAACTCTAGAGAGGTGGGGTTTAGGCGAGGTCCCATGGCCTGTTAAATCCTCTATGCATCCTTAGTTCTTCCCACCAGTGGAGTGTTTCACATTTTCTTTCACCAACAGAGAAAATCACGTGTACCAATTGAAGATCTTCTATTGCATAGACTCTTCTTGTAGTATAGAAGTGGTTTTAGCTTCGAAACCTAAGTTAGGGAGAGGTGCACCTCTGGGTTTAGAAGTAGATATCTGAAGATAAGTGAGATGCTCTTACAGTGTAGCTGTTACAGTAGATTGATCTATTCTGGTATTTCTATGCTGTAGAGTTCTCCCTGTTATAGGGAGGTAGGGAAATAGAAATAAGACGCTCTTACAGCGTAGCTGTTACAGCTATCATTCCTCTTGTCTACAGTAAAGTAGTAGCTTGTGTATGTATGTGTGTGTGTGTGTGTGTATATATATATATATATATATATATATATATATATATATATATGATTGTCCCTCTCTTGTGATCCCACCTGATATTCAGTTGCCAATAAACTAGTTCCTTTTCTCCACTCGTGTCTCCTGCCTCTCCATTTTGGTGAAGAATTACATCATGTAGCCAAATAGGAAAAGAACTGCCTTACCACCTGGGTGGGTGTATTGGAATAGCCTGTTAGTCACAGCCTTTTGCACACTTCACTATTTATTACCAACCGTTCCAGCTCACTTCACAAGAATTAGATTGACTTTTACTTGCATATTATTTTCAAACTTTTTGTGGCCCCTGCTTAAGATCTAACAGATCTTATTCTGTACAGTTTGGCCTAGAAGGTTTTCATCAAATTACTGTTTACTGCTTGAAAGATAAAAAAAATCCTACCTTTTGATTCTTGCATGAATCAGTCTGTTCCAACTGTTTCTACATTTGCAGAACATGTCTTGTTGCTTGGTGTAAGAGCTTTGAATTCTGTCTGTAGTAGCTCTCAGATTACTCACTAAAGCATGGCTTTTTAACAGCTCATTAGTGTGCAACCAGACTTCCCATCCTGATCACTTCTGGTTTTGTGCCGCAATGAAAAGGGTCCCCACATGCACAGCTAAACTTATCTCCTCTATGGAATATTCCTACTGGACCTAATATTTGTGTTGCTGTTTCCAAGCTGGCATATTTTCAATGCAACACCTTCCTATGAACTACAGTGTTAGATAAACCTCCTCAGTCATCGTGTCATCCTTTTTCTTTTTACTTATAGCTTCTTTTGCGCTTTGATATTTTTTTTATATTTTACTGTGTTTGTTAAAAGAAACCTAAATAAGCCCCCGGAAGTAAGAACTACTAAAAGGTAGGAAAGCTATGTGCATGACAAAACAACATTATTAAAATGAATTGTTCTGGGCTACTGAAAATCTTGTCAGGCAGGTGGACTTTTCCAGTCAACTAGCCCTACCTGCTAGTAGCTGTAAATGTTATTTTCAACTCCTGGAAATGACAATGGGGATAACAGTAAAACATAGGTCCCAAGGTGTACCATCTGGAATGCTGATCACTGGTGGGGGGGGGTTAAACATTTTTATCTGATGGGGAGCAGCATTAAACCCTGGAAAATTTTCCTAAACAAAGTCTAAAAGAAATAAATAAACACTATAAGATATCACCTGATGGATGCACTGACTTGAGATGGATGCACTTCAGACTAGGGGATGCCACACTAATTGTGTTAGTTTTCTCACAGATTTACCTGTCTGGTGGTCTCCTTTACTTAACTTTCAGTCTGCATGCAGTCATTTTATTGTAGCCACTGACCTACCACCACTATCATATTATAAATTCTGCTTTCATACTGCTACTAAATTAAATGTTTTTTTTTCCATTTTTCATTCAAACTTGGGCCAGTTCTCACTATCTCAGTCAAGTGCAGCACACTGTTCCGATTGCCTAAACCCCCCATCTGTTGCAAATCTACAGTCACTCTCACACAGTGGTCTAGCTCTGACCTCTGCTCACTTATCCAGCAAATTTATCACTGGAGGCAGCAATTAATTCAATTAAAAATTGCAGGCTTACCGAACAGCTTTCCCATTGCCTTTCACAGGCTGCACACAGGTCCACATCCTGGACCATGCTCTGATTCTCATTGTTTCTCAACCTATAAGTCCTCTGGCTCCACCTCACTATAACCCCCCCTGGCTCCTTTAAAGATTCTACCACGATGTGCGACAACATCATGGCAACCGGACAAATATTTTTAACTTGTTCCTCTTCTTGGCTTGTCATAAAAGAAGCCAACTCACTCTCAGTTTGCCCAGCTGGGCTTGTTCTCGTTATCCCGCTCACTCTGATTTGCCCACACTCTGATGTCTGCAGGATGCAAGGACAATTCTGCAGCTGTGCAGTGGAGCTAAAGAGGCGGTGGGTATGAGTGCCAGGAGCATGTGGCTGCTCTGTCATTCTGCACATGCGCAAACTGGAAGCTCTGGTCTGGCTGGGGGTGTACGGGTCTGTGGGTTGTTTAGCTTAAAATCAGGTTGGACCCACAAAATGTGGGTCACTTGGGGGGTATGGTAAAAGGAGGTGCAGCACAAAAAGAAAACACGAATGTGGCTATAATGAAAGGGGGACTTTAAGATGGGGGCACAACAGTGAAAGGGAGAATATTAATTGGAGGCTACAGTAGTGAACAAGACGAGGAGTTCAATGTAATGGAGAGGGGAGTCAAAGAAATTAAGCTGGGACTACAAAGAAGAATAGGAGGAGGGGGCATGAAATCAAGGAGGGCATCCACAGTATGGGGGGGACTGAGTGCCATCCAACTGAGGAATTTTCTCCTGCTTTTGCACCCTCCCAGTTTCTGCCAATAGCTACCAACAGTTCAGGTCACTGTGTAGGGACAGATGATGTTGTATGGTTACCCACAATGACATGGCCATCACTAATCTGATGCAGGTGGTGCTCAAGCTGTGGGAGAATTTACTGGGCACAGAAGTTGCTAGTGGGGACTGCTGAGGCTACTGGCTACTTGTTTGGGCAGAATATGTTGAAAGTAAACAGATGGTGTTATGTAATGCCAAGTCTATTTGAAACAAGACTGCTATTATAACAGATCGTGTTGGGACAGCAGACCTGGTGTGCATCACCAAGACCTGGTTGCATGAGAAAGCAGGTCTAGTATTGGCCTCAGCTGTCCTACCAGATTACTCGGTGATGCATCATCCAAGGAGGGATCATAGGGGCCGGGGGTGTAGCCATCTGTTTTAGATCAGAGCTTAACCTTGTTGAGGTGCCAGTGGGGTGCACCAGATCCTTTGAGTGCATCATGGGGGCGGACATGGGGTGCAGGATATTACTTATCTACCATCCAACTGGAGATGGGAAAACATTCCTGCAGGAAATCGCAGTCTTCGTTGTCGACATGGTTTTGGGATCCCCATATGGTTGATTCTGGGGGATTTCAGTGCCTGGATTGACGATGAACTCTCACAATTTGGATATGATTTCCTCCAATTAATGACTTTGTTGGGCCTCATGCAGGTTGTTACTTCCACTACCCACATTAAGGGTCACTCACTAGGTCTGGTGTTCCTCCTGGGGATGGAGATCTCTGACTTGGTGGTGGAACCAGTTGGATGCTCTGACCATCACACAATAAGGTTTGGTTTTGGGGCTCCCTCTAATGAGCCTGCTCCTATGGAGATCATCTAGTATGGCCCTTTGCGATGTATGATCCCTGATGACCTAATATGCCTAGTACTAGACCTATAGAATAAGTTGAGGGAATGCATGTATCCAGGGGAACTGGTACTTTCCTAAAATGCAATGGTGGCAGCGGCCCTGGATTCCATTGCTCCTGTTCATGTTTGCCAGCTCATCCTCCATCCAAGGTCTCCACTTTTTGATGAAACCTTGAAGGAATTGAGAAGAGTGGGGTGAAGGCTGGAGAGGGCCTGGCGGAAATCTGGCCTTGATGATGACAGGCTTAGATTGATGGAACATTTTACATGCTATCGATCATCAATCTCCCATAAGAAGGCAGAGTTCCTGTCCAGGAAGATTGCCACTGTACGAAATCGACCAGCTCAGCTCTTCTGGACTGTTGATAGATTATTCAATCCAATCTGTTTTCAGTCTATGGGAGCTTTTCACAAGGAAAGCGTGATGAGTTTGTTAAATGTTTTGCAGATAAGGTTGCCTCTATCAGGTCAGAGATCGGCCAGTCCATTTCCAACAGACGTTGTGATGGTCAGTGGAATATCACAAGCGCCTGGTCAGTTTGGACAGATTTCGGCAGGCTGGAACTCAGTGACATCATGAGCATCATCCAGTCTTTGCAGCCAACCTGCTGCAGTTTGTATCTGGGCCCCACGTGCCTTTTGGTGGGCTGCGTAGATGAGATCAGCTTGGTCCTTGCAGAGGTTGTTTGGAGTTCACTGGAGAGTGGGATCTTTCCTGATCCTTTTAAGGAGGCAGTTGTGCATCCACTCCTGAAAAAAATCCTCCCTTGATGCTAACCATCCTGCTAACTACAGACCTGTCTCAATCCTGCCCTTTGTGATAAGGTTATTGAGAAGGTGGTTGCACTGCAGCTACATAGAATTTGAAGGCAGATAAGGACCACTTGGCCCACCTAGTCTGCCCATTTCCCTACCTAACAGATAAGCTGCAGATCCTAGTTAACCAACAGCCCACTTCCTCCTACCCCCCACTAGAATTGCCTTATGTCTGTCCCATGCAGTCTTGAATTCCCCCACTGTTTTTGACTCTACGACCTCCTCAGGAAGGCTGTTCCATGTATCCACAACCCTCTCTGTGAAGAAATACTTCCTCACATTACCTCTGAGCCACCCCCCATCTTCAAATTGTGACCCCTTGTGTTAGCACATCTCTTTTTCTGAAAGAGATGGCCATCTTACCACCTGTAATGTCTATAACTGCTACTTGGAGGCTTAACATACTGTATCTTGCCCAACCCAACAGCAAGAACCCCTCTTCCATAGACAAGCCACCCCCTGCTGCTGCAACCCCCTCTCTCCCATTGGGAGAGGCCCAAGGAGTGGAAGATCCACAGCGGAGAAGTGCTGCTCAGCTTTGTGTACTGGGAGGGGGTGCTGCTTGGGTGGAGGGAGAAGCTGTTTGAGGGGTCCAGACCCACAGACTGTGCTTTGACTAAGAGATGCTATCTGTCTAGCAATTGTACAGAGTAGCTCATGAGGGCAGATACAGGCAGCTTAAGGGAGTAGAAGCCATCCTCGAGTGACTCATGTACCTCAGACTTATCTCACCTGCAACCACTCCTCCAAACATAGGGGAATGCCTTCCCGCCCCAGAATCCACTCAGCAGAGATGGCAGACTCCTGAGACAACCCACCCTGGTGGCATGCACTACACCTGGCACTTTGCTGTGGTTGTACTGCATGTGCACCCACACCAGTGTCACTGCACTGTCCCACATACTCTGCTGGTACCATGCTGTGCCATGTGCACTACTGTTACTTTGCTATGCAACATGTGCTACTGATACTTTGCTGTGCCATGAGAACTGCTGTCACTTCCCTATGCCACATGCACTGAAAAAAGACATGCATAATATGCATAATCACAATATGAAGTGCGGACACTGCTGGGCCATGTGTAGTGACAGCGTTGTTTTAGGACACGTGCAGTGCAGACACCACAGTATGTCATAAACAGTGTTGACACAGCACTGTGCCAGTTGCTGGGCTGACACTTTGCAGTGCAATATGCACTGCTAACACCTCACAGTGCCATGTGCACTACTGATAACACACCGCGTTACATGCACTGCTGTCAGTCATGGTGCCATGTTCTATGCAGACATTGCATTTTGCTAGATGACATGCAGATACTGTATGGTGCTACATACATTGCCAGCACCACACTGTGCACAGTTGTGAGTAAACTGTGCCACTTGCACTGCTTGCACATCACTGTGCCATAGGCAATGCTGACACGACACCGCCATGTGGCATACTAACACTATGCTGTGCCATGGTGATGCTGACACAGCACTTTGCCATATGCAATGCAGACATTGCACTTTGTCACGTGTGATGCCAACATTGTGCTGTGCCATGCAGGGCTCCTGATAAGATATTTTCATAGTGAATACTGCTCACTTTTGAACACTGGTGAGTAAAACCAAATGTTGATGCATACAAATAGCAAAATGTGGTGTGTGAGGGGAGTACACATTAAAATGCTACAAAAAAATCATTTGTGTTATTTGCCTTCTTTTATTATTGGGTTTTGCCACTGATTGCCAGGTGAAATTAATGAAGAGCACAGCTGATCACTTTACAGTCCCACTTTGCTGGCCTACCAACACAGCGGTAATGCTTTCACTTGTGACACTGACATCCTGGATTAGGAAGCAAGCCCAGAATGCTGGAGGGCTAGCTTGGGAGAGGAGGATTGAATGTCCCATAGACTGCTCTCCTCCACCGGGGGGGGGGAGAGAGAAGCATCTGACTTTTGACCAACCACTGATGAAGACTGGGGGTCTGACAGCTGGTGTTTGAGATCTTCGGGAGGTGTGGCGCACATCCAGTGCTCTTTGCGCCACTATGACATTGCATACCATGCCTACGTGTGGGTCAGCATATACAAAAAAAAAATCAGCTGTGCAGGAGGACATCTGCCCTCCACTAGACCCATGCAATCAACTAAGGCAGTCCCCAGTCCCCAGGATCACAAAGCAGTATTCATTTGGGGAGAGAGTTGGGTCTGTGATAGTGCAGTAGGAAGGCATTTTAGGCCACTGTAGGTGGGCCAAGAGGTCTTTTTCTGCTAACAACTTCTATATTCCTTTCTTTTTTTTTTTTTTTTTGGTGGCATGGTTTTTCCAGTCCTTCAACCCACCAATTGCTTTCTTAGCCAACAGGCTTCCCACCCTGGATGAGGCACCAAGGTGGGAGACCCCTCCATAGGAACATGGGTCTCAAAGCCCTGACTTGCCTCCTAGGGTGGGGTCACAGAAGCAAGAGCCCTGCCCAGCAGACTATGGTATAATGTGGAGCAGCAGGGCAGGGACCATGATTTGCGGATGACTTTTTGCTGCTTTTTCCTCCTGGGGGCGGGGACATGCAATGATGCCAGCATCCACTCCACAAAATGTGAGGTGCTGGCCATGCAGGATCCACAGCCTCTACCAGGGGTCCTCAATGCACTGGACACACTACCTCCTTCCCCCTTGGAGAAGGAGAACAATCCGTGGGATGTTCAATCCCTATCTCCCTGGCCAGCCCTCTGACTCCCGGGTCCATCTTCGAACCAGGGATGTCAACTCCACAGACAGACACCTTGCTGTGCTGCCAGGCTGTCTACAACTTCTATATTTCAATGAGAGGCCCCTGCCCAACAGCCCCACCTAGGTGGTAAGTCAAGATGCATTCCAGCAGTGTGGGTAAGTCTTGGGAGATGGGGATAGGTGGCAGGGTCGAACAGATGGTGACCAGACGATGGCAAAAAAAAAGCACTTTGCAGCTCATTACATTTTGCATTTTTTTTAAATCTATTCAGAAGGATGATTTGGGGTGGGCTTCTCAGCACTGTTCCTCTCCCTACAGATCAGTGCTTGTCTTCTCGGGGCCTACCTCATGGAGGGGCACCACCACAGATTCCCCCCATGGCAGGATCAACAGAGGAAGGGCCAAACTCCCATCCCCCACCTGAGACACAATCTAGTTCGGACCGTGATTAGGGTGGCAGTATGGGTCCATAGACAAACATGTAGAGCTTCACTGAAATGCCAGCTTCCATTTTCCAGTTGTCTCTCATCCCTTCTGCAGCCAACCTGAGGCATGCATGTAGAGGCACACAAGCATCACCAGCCCACTGCACCTCTGTTCTGTGCCACCCTAGCCTGTGCTATTACTAGTCAGAGGTTGGGCATACAAGCCTTCCCACCCTCCCTCCCTAGAAAGAGAGAGCAGTCCCAAATTCAGTCTTTCCCCTTCCCCAGCTGGCCCCAGCAACTGAAATCTGTTTCCAAACTCAGGTCATCAACGTGGAGTGACGTGTGGCATCCAGCTCCTCAATCCTCAGCACCACCGGTCCAACCCTTTATATGATTTAAAACAATATATATATATATATATATATATATATATATATATATACTATATATAAGCATCCTGATGGGAAATTGCATTGTCCCTTTAAATGTCTTACCATTAAGCGCTATAAATATAAGGTTTTGCAATCTCAACATCACACCTTGAGAAAATACATAGAGCATCTATGAAGTATCAGCAGTGAGACTGTGCGTAATGTTGTACGTTGACTTCAGTAAAATGGGCGAAGTGGCCCCAATTTGCTCCACGAAGTGGAATACGGAGTGAAAACGAATTTGTGGAGTGCTCCGCAACGCGAAGTGGACCATTTCATGTTATTAATGGGTAACGTGAAGTCCACTGACAACAATGACTTGGCGTTACTCCGCCTTCCCAAACCACTACTCCACTAATTCTTAAGGTGAAGTATATTGAAAACAATGTACTTTGCCTTACTTTGCCTTGTTTTTAAGCTCCAAAGGCGAATTTTGCAGTGATTCATGGGATTTCAGGTCACACGGAATCGAGATTGTTCTGCACAGCCGCAGTTTGGGGTAGTGTGTGTAGGAGGCTGTAGAAGACAATCTGCTCTGAGAGCTCTCTGTGATTCAAACCTTTTAAAAGCTGTTAAAAAAGCCTTTTTGAGTCATTTTTTTGCTGAAACTTTAGTTCATCGATTTTAGGATACACTCCTGTGCTCATATCATCAAGCATTTATTGTTTGTGTGTGTATTTTGAATGCTAATGTACAACATTCAGTCTGTGTACTGAGAGACAGTGGAAGTGTGCTTTGGGGGAGGGGCGTATCTTTGGTGTAGGTAGATTAACTTGGAGAAAAAGACAGTGCTTTCTGTTTTGGTGATTTTTTTTGTATAACTGTGTTAATGCACACACAGTAATATTTTCAATAAGTCTTGCCATTTTTTTGCTGACTGTTGTGGTGTAGCAGTGCATAATTTTAGTTTGTTTAAAATATGTGGTTATATTACTCAAGTTTTCAATTTGCTACGCATTACTTAGTGTGTGTGTGAGTATGTGCGTGAAGCGTGTCATCAAATCAGACACCTTTTATTGTGCCACATAATTTCAGCAATGTGAACCTGCTATCCACTGCAGCTGTGTAATTTTTTGTACTTCTTTGTGGTATCTTTACTGGTACTCGTACTAGTGACTCTTACTGCAGCAGTGCAGTACACTGCCCCACCCCCGTGGCCCGCCCCAACCGGCAAAGATATTCTTTTCCAGATTTGAATTTCTGATGGTGAGCACTGGTTAGGTGTTGTGCCTTTGCATCTGCATCTCTTCAGTGCACATTGCAGTCTTAATCTGTCTGTACATTTGCATCTCTTTAGGGCCCAATCTCCATCTCTAACTTAAGTCACAGTTGTTTCTTTGGCTTCCCTTCAGAGTACTGGCAGGTGTGGTGCATAATTCAGCATGAACATTGTACTCATTAATATGCGTTCTTAAGTCAGGACCATCATTGGGAGTCACTTGTGATACAAATCACATTCTTCTTCATCACAGTCACAAATGCAGTCACACATTAAGATTTACAATCACGTCATGAATCACAACAGTATTTTTTTTTACTTGTTACTTGGATGTATTGCAAGCCTGCTTTGTAGTATCTCTCCATGCTTCACCACCCCACCATTGTACTCATTAATGAGTGTTTTTAAGTTAGGGAGTTTTGTGCCACACCTCATCGGGGCCCGGGGAAGTACAGCCATAGGCATTTGCATTTCTTTATCATCATGGTCACAAATGTAGTCACAAATCATGATTTACGATTACGTCACGAATCACAACATTAATATTTTTACTAGATACTTGGATGTATTGTAGGCCTGTTTTGTAGTATCTCTCCAGGCTTCACCACCCCACCATTGTACTCATTAATAAGTGTTTTTACGTCAGGGAGTTGGACAGTGTCTGCAGTACATACACAGACTGGAAAGAAAACTGCACCCATGCAGTTTAGCACAGTATACTTCCACTGCTCAAAATACATATGGAAGACAACAAAGAAAAGGGCATAATTACATACAATGGTCGGGGATGGTGGAGGAATACATTTTATAACACAGCAAGGAAGGTGTGGGGGAGAGGCACATGGTGTGAGGAAAAAAAAACTAATGTGGGATCTCATGGTGATCCAGCAGCAGTTCCAGCATGGACATAATTTGCAACTGATGTCCCTCTATGTAAGAAAAATAAAATTTACAGAAAGAACAAATTAAGCAAAAAAGAGTACAGACAGAAAAGACAAGAATATTTAGCTTTTAAAAAAGCTGTTGGGTCTAAATCTAAGTTTAAATCTCCTCGTCGTTCTGATCTCAAAGTATCAGCAGTCAAAAAACGCATTCCTCTCTCTCTCTCTCTCTCTCTCTCTCTCTCTCTCTCTCCGTCTGCACAGGAGAAAGTAAAATTGTCTGCTTGTATGATTCACTTTCTTCCTGCCTAGCTAAAGAGCATGTGACTTACAGTACTGTAAGCCATGTGATGTGTAAGGGGGGCTGCCAAATCTGAAACACCAAGTGGATCACTTAGAATCATAATGAGGAACGCGAACTCCATTAAAAACAATGACTTCGTCTTACTTTGCATTGCCATTCCACCTTAACGTGAAGTGGTAATGACAAGGAGGAGTGAGCACTTTGCATTTCCCACTCCGCACACAAAGTGCCCTCTTCACGTTCACTTGTCCGGCAGAATTTAAATTCGCTGCATCTCTAATTATGGTTCTGCAACACAGCAGTGTCCTTTTGCATTTGATGAACATTGATGAATGATGAGCCAGCTTCTTGTAAGGTTAGAGTCAGAAGTGATCACATTGCCACCCACGTGTAGTGGGCAGTGTGTAGAGTCCCAGCATGGGCTTGGGTATGGGTCTGGGAGCCTGTGGCTAAGGGATGGGCAAGCCAGATTCCATTGCTGGCTGGGTGGGTCTTCAGGTACTAACAGCCAAGGCTGATTGGAAACAGTATACAGCTGCAGCTATTGGAGGATGAGGACTATAGGATCCTGCAATCTGGCAGGTTGAGTTTTTGTTGAGTGCTTTCTGAAAGTTTAAGATCTCAATCTGTGCTCAAATGCATCTCTAATTAACATATTCTGAAACTAAAATCCTGAACCAGTACTCAGTTACTAATTTACTCAACAAGCACTCAACTGCACAAGTTGAGTTTTTGTTGAATGCTGGTTTAGTTTAAGTGCTCAACACCTAGCACTCAAATCAGGTGAATGCATGTTTTCTTGATGCTCAGCTACTACAGGTGAAGCATTGGTGACTGCAGTTCTGTATGGATTATTATGTGTAATCTATACTGCTTCTGATTGCTAATGACTTTTAATAACAGTAAACATGGTTGGCAGTATTTAACATTAGAATCAGCTAAGTATGACTGTTAAACTCAATGCTAAACTGACTGACTGCTAACATACTACTAAGGAATTCTATTTTTGCAGTCAGAAGGCCATCTACATCCTAATATACTGTTAATTTAGCAGTCTGCTTGGGTATTGTTGTACACCGTACCTGTTTTTAGACGTTGTATTAAATAACATTTTTTTTTTGCTCCATATTCAACAGAGTGGTTAGCTATATACTTAGGGGTCTAGTGTTATGTTTGAGGTCTTATTGGGCAGCTTCAAACAGATTTGAGACTTGGACACCTATTTTTAGCCATCTAAATGGCTACATTTTCCTATGCTGTTCTTTTTTAACAGAGTGTCTTGAAGGAGTATGCAGGAACCAGAGTTTAAAAATGTTATTAATCCTGCCAATGTCCATGCCTGCACACTTAGGAGAGGGATTTCCCTTCAAAGAGCAGTGTTGGAGAATAGACTGGTAAGCATGGGAGACTAACAATGGGTGTAAAGGTCTGAAATCCCACTGAGAATAAAACTCCTGGTGTGCAAGGCACATCCATGATAAACTACTTGCAATATATTTGTGTAAACCATACTATATCTGAGGTTTATTTTGCATCTTCTCTAAATCCGAATTAAATTATGCTTTGTAAAACAACAAACTTATTTGAATCATCAGGGTCAGTGTGGCAGGTATGCAACCTGAATAATGGATTGCCCTTTACAGCATGGCTCCTGAAAATAGGACAGATGGGTCATTTACAGTCATTTGGGCCATGCTTTAGAGCTCCTGGGTAGTTGTCAGGAATGAGAGATCCTTCATGATCTGAGCATTAACAAGATTGGATGAGCAGAGAACTGTGAAGATGCTTGGTTCCAGTTATTGGAGAGCTTCAGACTGCAGGCTCCATCCCCACTGTCTGCTGCGAGTGCCTTGCACAAGATAGCCACTGGAGCTTAGCATGCATGTGTGATTCACAGTGCATGCACAACAGTCAATAGTGTCTGCACCATGGCGGGAGTTCAAACAAAGGGGAACTATATTTGCCATAACCTAGGGGCTACTAGTGGCTGAACAAAGGATCAGAAAATCATGAGCAAGTAATGGACAAGCCGTGGTCACTATTATGGACCAAGGTCAGTACCGGGGGTTCCCTGTGAAAGTTTGATTGGTCTGAGGCATCTGCGCTAAATAGGAGCCTATTTCTTCCTGTTCTAAGGCATAACACTGGGCTGTATTATTTAAATTAATGTGGAAGCTTTCTCCCCACAGCTAATCCAGGAACCGCTAGAAGGGATTCCAGGTTGCAACCACACTGGCTGGAGAACTTGAGAGCCCCATTAGCGGTGGGGGGGGCCCTCATTCCTTCAAGCAAGCCATAATCTTTGTGACCACTATGGAGGCTTTCACCAGATGGCTAATCCAGGAGCTGCTAGCAGGGGTTTCTGGACACCACCATGCTGGCTGGAGCACTCAAGAGCACCACTAGCAGGGAGACTCTCACTGTTTCGGCAACCAACTTTGTCTAACCACTGCCTGATGGGGTGTGTGGGGGCTTCAACTCAGTAATCCAGCATCCAATAGCGGTCTTAAAAGTCAGCAGGTGAGAAACTGTCTAGAGGAGTAGTAGTATGCATTTCAGGGAGACAGAAAATAAATTGCATGTGGATTTTACAGTAGCTATGACTATGATATGAATTTTAAGTTGTAAGAGTTCCCGAATGCCACCACCTTGTGCTGCTGGTTGCAGGGTAGAAGGTTACAGCAGATATTATGAGAAAAGTAGAGTCTCACATCAATAAAAGGATCACAAGCCAACAGTTCCACTTACCTTAGGTTGAATTGTTTACGGCTGGGGCAGGGCACTTGGTCCACAAAATCTGCTGGTACAGCTGGTTGGAGATACGTAGGTATACCTTTACAATTCTCTCAAGGTGGGTCATTTTACAATAAAACACAGGAATTACTGCAGGGATGGTGGTAAATATGTAAATTGGCTAAAGGCCTAAAACAATGCTTTTGAACTGAAAAAGAAAATCTACTTTTAAACCATGTTTAGTCTTACTTTCTTGAAACAAATTTAGAAGCATTTTTAAATCCTAAATACATCTTTAGTGGTTGAGGGAATAAATGAATAAATCCTTTTCAGAAAAGAAGACAATAGTAATGCACAAAAAATTAGAAAAATAGCATTAAGACAGAAGAAGATGAAAACAATCCAAACAAGCATTTGTCAATGTCAAGTGTTACTTGCTGTCATTAGCAGTGGAAGTGCAAGAGTTAGACAGATGCAGTATAGGAATGGCAGTGAAATATTGAACTGACGCCAACTCCACCCCCACCCTGCAGAGATGGACAGTCATCGGGGTGTGCCTTTGAACCGTCGCCCATAATGGTCATGACTTTTCACTTCACCGTACCCTGCAGACACACGTGTCAAGGTGTGCTTTGAAGTGTTCGAGCTATACACTCACCTCATTTCATAAGGAAATACACTGAAATGGGTACAATATAGGAGAATGGGGTGAACTCTGGGGCCAAAGGATCCAAGGTGCACCTCGATGCCTGCCACTGGCTGCAGGGTGGGGGTGGAATGGCATGAGCATTACTGTCGACAATCCCAAGTCACACCCCTGACACCTGTCAGTCCCTACAGAGTAGGACGTTATGGTCGAAAACCCTAACACCCTGGGTGTTTCTTGATATTTTTACTCCAAGTTTTCAATATGGGCTTTTTGTGATCCCACTGTATGAATAGTGACACAATCAGTTCGTTAGCAGAAAGGTGATTTTGCACAGCAACTGCACCATTTGACACCACAGGTACGAAAACACATTTAAAACAGGATGTACTGTTCATGAGGAGGTGTAAAAAAGTTGAAAATCTGGAATGAAAATATAAAAAAAACTGGTGACATCACGAGTGTGCATAGATACTACTCAACGCACACCTGTAATGTAATTAGTTTTGGGATTTTTTACTGCAGATTTTCAACATAGGCATTTTGGGACCTCCACTCATGAACAGTGTTACTGAGATTTTCTTAATCTATACCGAATACCAATTTCCCACAGTGACCATGCTATTCTGCACTGGAAGTGCAAAAACACATTTTGACCGGGGTGTGAAAAACGACAGCTGTACTGCTCATAAGGAGGTGTGGAAAAATGCCAATGTTGAAAATCTGGACAGAAAAGGTTATGAATTTGTGAACTTATATGGGTGCATGTAAATTGCACAATGCATGCTCATAATACAGTCATTTTATGGACTTTTGTCACCACATTTTCAGCATAGCCAGTTTAAGACATCTGCTCATGAACAGTGTCACTGTGATTTTCTTAATCTGTCCTAAACATTGATGTCATGCACTGACCATGTCACTGTGCGCTACATGTGTGAAAACACATTTCGGGTGAGGAAAAAAATGATAGTTGTACTGTTCATAAGGAGGTATGGTAAAATGGCAATGCTGAAAATCTGGTATGAAAATATTAAAAATGCTCAAAGTTACGAGCGTGCATAGGAACTGCACACTGCACCCTCATAAAACAGTCATTTTGGGGAATTTTTTCACCAAATTTTCAACATAGGGTTTTTGAGGGCCTGCCTCATGAACTGTGACACTGTTATTTTATTAATCAGTCCAGAAAGGTGGTTCCAAGCAGTGACCATGAAATCACCTTTCAGGACCAAGTAACAAAATGACAGTTACTGTGTTCATGAGGTGGGCTCCCAAGGACCCCATGTTGAAAATTTGGTGAACAAATTCCCAAAAATGGCCAAGATATGCACCAAAGTTGGAAAAAAAAAACGATGCCATTATACAGCTTACCGGCATTTCTTCAGTTCGCAGTCGGTTTTGAAGAGTGCAGACATGTTCCCGGTCCACCAAAGATCATTGCACTGGGCTCCGGAGGTAAGAATGGTGTGAGGGGGGTGTGGGGAGGCAAGGTGCGCAAAGGGCGGGTGCAGGTTGGTGGAGGGGCAATAGACTTAACGAGGGACCATTTTCTGCTTTACATGGTTAAAATAAAAAACTCACAGGAAGGTTTCCTTTTTTGTAGGGACATTTAATTTTGGCACGCTGGGGTGGGCTCCCAGTGCACCACCTGAGTGTTTTGGGGGGGCTGTAGCCTCCGGGGATTGGGTACCCTCATTGGCACATATCGAGTATGGGGGGGGACAAGAGCCAAGGGAGATTGGACACCCCCCTCAGTACACAAGAAATTGGGGGGGGGGCAATATGCCAACTGGGAGTGGGCTACCTCAACGGCAAAATTACCAGGAAGTGGGCATGCCGATAGGGGGATTGAGCACCCCTGCTGGCACATATAAGTGCGAGGGGGTAGCAAGAGCTGAGGGGGATTATGCACCCCCAGTCGGCTTTCTATTTATTGAAATGTTTCACCAGGATGGCATACTGAATGGCGGGCAGTGGCTTTCCATTGGCTTTATGGGGACTGTGAGAGGCTGATGGAGAAACCATCACCATTGGAACACAACACAATGGAGCTGTGTAATTGGCTGCTGCAGTAAGGGAGGCCCCGCTGTACAAACAGCTGATTGTGTAGTGACGGGGTGCTCCCTGATTGCAGTGGCTCAGTTACTTTGATCTATTGCCTGCTCATTAACTGCTGGTGATGACAACATGCTCCTCTATTGGTAGAGGCAGAGACTAGCCCCTGAATGGGCTGCTGCCATTCAACACAACACTGCCGTGCCTCCACAACCTGCTTGTGAAGAAAACCTGGTGCAATGCATTTCTTGCACATGCATGCAAGCAATACAAAAATGGATTTCTTTTTTGTAAGGGACTGCCTGGCCTGTTGCCCACGATTCACCAAGGAGACTGGCTCTGCTCGCTTGACATGCAGGATGCTGATATGCATATAAAAATCCTGCCGTCCCACAGGAAGTATCTTTGCTTCACATTCCAAGGAGAGCACTACCAGTTCAGGGTGCTGACATTCAGCCTTTCGTCTAGATAAAAGACATCCACAGCATGGCCCTTGTCAACAACCCTAGTGAACTAATCAAAGAATTGATCAGGTTGGTCAGGCAAGATGTTCCTGAGATACACCCATGCTGTCTCTTGTTTTCCATTACTATCCAGAAAGGTTAACAACCTCTCCTTTATCATGGTCTCCTTCAACTTTCCCATTATAAAAGTCAAGCTTACCAGTCTGTAATTGCTTGGTTCACCCTTGGGCCCACTCTTGTGGAGGGGCACCACATTAGTCATTCTTTAGTCCCTTGGCACATTCCCCGTGTGCTGGGAGGTGTTAAACAGGTCTGCCACAAGGCTTGCCAACACCTTTGCCAGATCCTTCAGGACTCTTAGTACATCATCAGGCCCTGATGCCTTGTCCACCCACAGTGCATTAAGGCCTTTTAGAACTTTATCCTCCTGGATGACCCCATCTGTTACCTCTGCCCTCCCACTCCCTTCTCTCCTTTCCCTTCTGGTACTGGTTCAAACCAGGGAATGCTGTATTTGATGTGGGACCTGTTATGGGAGGGCATGGGGGAACTGCTGGGCACCAGTTAATATTTTATTTGTGCTGGTGCCTGTTATGGGATAGCATGGGGTGACCACTGTACACAAGGAAATTATTTATTGTTTGTTCTGGCTGGTATTGGAGGGCATGGGGGGGACAGTTGGACAAAAGGGTATACCACCCCAACTGCAACATTTCGACAGTGTGCGACACTACAGCGCCACATCACTGTAGTGTCTGTGCTGTAACCCAACAGTGTCTGTCAGGGATCCTGCACTCCCCCAAATCAGTTCTGACTCAGAGTTGGTCATCTTTAGTATGGGGGGAGTGCAGGAGGCCCATCCCCCCTCATGCGGGGTTCAAGGGGTGAAGCTCCCCAAAGAAAACATTTAGTTTTCTTCAAAACTGGCAGCCGACGACAAAATGTGGCCAACCTGCTGGTTTCGCTGTCTGGTTTTTCGACAAAGCTTTTGTCAATGACCAGTCGTGGATCTGGACAACAGGGAATTTTTTATTTTGGTGGTGTCTAGTATGAGAGGGATTGGGTCAGACCAATGGATCCAGGGAAAAACTTTATTTTTGTTGCCGCCTGGTATGGGAGTGATTGAGTTGGACCGCAGGACACTGGTTAATTCTTTATTGTTTGTTCTGGGTCTGATATGGGAGTGCTTTGCTAGGGCCTTTGGACCCCAGGGAATGCTTCACTTGTGGTGGGTCATGTTATGCAATGGCATGGAGGAACCACTGAATACCAAAGAAGTCTTTATTTATGGCAACACATGATATGGAACGGCATAGGCAAACCACTGGTCCCTAGGGAATGATTTACTTGTGGTGGGGCCTGTTATCAGAGGGCATGGGTGGACCTATGTACACCAGGAAATGTTTTATTTTTGGTGGTGTCTGGTGCAGTAGGGCTTTGCATGAGACCATTAAACACCAGTTCAGACCTTATTTCTGGAAGGGTCTGTTATGGGAGGGCTTTTGTATAACCACAGGACTCAAGGGAATTCATTATTTTTGATGGCGCCGGGTATGGGAGGGCTTGAATGGGACCACTGGACACTGGGGAATGCTGTACTTGTGGTGTGGCCCCAGCTCCCTATCAATATCCTCATTCTTCATTGGAAGCCTATAAACTACCCCCAATCTGACCTTGCTACTCCTCAGGTTGTATAGTTGCACCCATATGCACTCAACCCTGTCTTCCTCCCCCTCTTCCCTATTACACCTTATCCTCTCCCTAATGTAGATGGCCACCCAACCCCACCCTCTTTCCCCTTTTCCCTATCCCTCTGGTATAGCTTGTAACCTGGGATGGCTATGTCCCAATCATGGCATTGGGTTCCCCATATCTTGGTGGTGGCGGCTATGTCCGCCTCCCCTTCCACCATCTGTGCCTACAGCTCTGCCATCTTGTTACCCATGCCTCTAGCATTTAGTAATACCACACTCCATTTTGGATATACTACGCTCTGTTCCCTTACCCTCCCCTCTATTTCCCCTCCTATGTGAATTTGGCTCCTGCCTTGCTGTGTGGGGGTGGGGTTCCAAAGTGCCCCTTCTCTTGGTGAATTCTCACTCTTTTAGCTCCCCTCCCTTATTTAGTTTTCATTATAATTTTGTTTGATAAACTCTCTCAACGTATGCTTTAGTACCTGCGAGCCCTCCTTACTAAGGTGCAACCTGTCCTCTGCATACAGGTCTGTGTTCTCCCACTCCCCCCCCACCCCACCAATCCATACACCATGGTCCCACTCCTTTCCTTCAGACATCTGTTGAATTCAGTGAATCTCTGCTTCCTGGCTATACTTGCTCTTGGTGCTGATAGGATTTCTGAGAAGGCTAACAACCTTCCCACCATGCTGCATATTTTCCCCAGTTCCCTTCAACTGTCTTACGCCTCTTCTATCCATTCCCCTCCAGGTCATTGGTGCCAAGATGTATCACCATGTGTGTGTTTTTTTTTCTCCTGCCTTCATCACATATCTGCTAATATGCTGTTCCACAGGGTTTTAAATAGCTGGTATACCATAGCAAAATTCTACTCAACATGGGGTAATGCTAACCATTGCCAAAAATGTGTCAGTAGACTGCCAACCATTTTTTTTTCAGTGAATCTATGGCACAGTAGACACAATTACTAAACTTATACATATATTTTTAAATTTTGCTAACCATTCTGTGTCAAGTTCTATGTGTTTTTACAGCAGATTAGCACTTCCATGTGTAAAACTGCTAATCCATTTTTTTAGCCTTATTCAATACACTGTGTCCCACTCTACCTGCTGCCAAGCTTGGCATGCACTTTGCCTAAATGCTGCTTATCCTGTCTCCCCTTACTCCCCCATCTTACACTTTTAAGTATCAAGTCCTCCTGAACAATGACCTTCTCTCCTTTATCCTTTTCACCCTCCTGCTGCCTGCTAATCCTCTGCCCCTTATCCCCCCATTAATCTTCCCTCCCACTTTTAAAGCACCCACCCCACCTCCCTGTAACCCCATGTGCCTGTTATGTGGTTTCTTAAAACCCAACACAGTAGCAGACCCCACCACCTCCTCTGGAAGCCTGTTCTAGGTCTCCACCATACTCTCAGTGAAGAACTGTCCTCTCATGTTGCCCCTGTAGTTTCTCCCCTGTAGTTTCAGACCATGCCCCCTTGTTATGGTGCCTTCCTTCTTATGAAATAATCACCCTGGGTCCACTTTGTTTATCCCTTTGACCACCTTTAGCATTCTGATAGTGATACCTCTGCCAATGCAACTCAGCCTACCATTGACCCATCCCACACAGCCCCCTCCTCTTCCCTAATAGACCCCTCTCAAACACACAGCATCTTCCTCCAGAATGGAGCTTTTGTTGCTGCTGGCCCTGTCATGTGGAACTTGCTACCTCCAGCCATAAGGAAGGCCCCTTCAGTAGAGGTGTTCAAAGCCCGCCTCAAGGCCTTCTTGTTTAATCTGGCTTTCCTGGACCTTGTTTTGTAAATACTGCCTTGCTATTTGACATACCGTGAAACAGCTTTTGTCTGTGTTTATCAACCTGACAATTGCCCACACTGCCAGAAATTTAATAATAAGACCAATATTCAACAGGCGTACATGCTAAAAGCTTATCTTGTGGAGAAACAAGTGGCCGCCATTCAGAAGTCCCACTCAGGGCATAGTTTATCTTCATAGCCTCTGGAGTCACCCCTCAAGAAGAAAAAGTCAGGAGGGAAACACCACCATGGGGAGAAAGAATGGGCCAGGTCAGAGTCCCACCCAAAGTCCCCCCAGAGAGCTTCTGCTTTGTCTACCTCGGGCAGGAGGTCAGAATCAGTCCCCCCAAGTGTCACTGCTGTTTCAGGGACTACTTCTAAGAAGGCATCCTCCTCATCCTACAAAAAAGGTAGGGAGTCTTCTTCCACAGGGCGTTCGTCCCCCCAAGTCCCCTTGGCCCACTGACCCCACAAGTCCTCATGTGGGTTGACCAAAGGTGGTGTCCATACTTATCCTGAACCAGGACATAGGAACATACAAAAATGCCAGCAGAGACAGGCCTCTCAGTCTATCAAGTCTTCTCAATTATGCAGCTAGCCCCTTAAGTTGCAGCTGACCAACCCTCACCTCATCATCATCCCCTCCTGTCCCAGACCCTCTTAAAACCACCCACCTCCTCTGGCAAAGTATTCCACCTGTCCGCCACCTGCTCTGTGAAAAAATGTCTCTTGATTTCCTTACTGAATCTTCCTCCCTCCAACCTCAACTGATGCCCTCTCTTAGGTATTTAAAGATCTTACTTCGAGAAACAGCTCTTGCAGCAGGTTACACCATTAGGACTGAAGCAGGTAGGCAGCAAGACCCCATGGAAAACTTCTAGCTAGCTACATTCAGCGGGGGACCATCCCCAATGTCAGTCCCGCCCCTGACATCACATACATCATAAAAGGGGCAGTCCTCCAGCATCCCTCACTTTTTTCCCCACCGTTGACTCACAAGCAACAGCTTCACAGACGCCTTCAGCTAACAAACGATGCCATCACTTGAGTATTTTTACTTTCTTTTTATTTTCAAAAAGTTCAATTTTCTTTCTTTCATATGTCATCTTCCCCATCATCTGTCAAAAGGCACCCCTCCGAGTGTGCTTGTGACAAACAGATTTCTTTTAAGGATAATCACACGACCTATATCAGGTGCCTAGGCCCAAAACACGACACTAAGACCAGTCCCATTTGCCAAAACTTTAACAACTGTACAAGAATTTGTCGACAAAATGTTTTAGAGACCTTACTATTAGGAAAAAAGATTAGCAGCTACGTAAAAATGATCTTACTTTGAGAGAGTTCCTGCAGTAGGTCATAACATGTCCTCTGGCATCAGGACCACATGGCAAACTTTTGCTAGCAATGTCTAATGGGAGACTGCCCACCCGACATCATGTGACTGACGTCAGCCTGACCCTACATAGTGGGCAGTCTCCATGTCCGCCTTCCAGTTCTTTCCCACCATTGACCTGCACAAGGACCTCGAGGTGAACGTTGCTCCAGTTGATCACCATTTTGTATAAGTATTCCTACTTATTTCTCAATTTAAAGTCAGTTTTTGCTCATTTTTTATGTCTTTTTCACCTCCAACTCTGAAGTCCAAGAAGAAGTGTGACCAGTGCGGTGCACAAATCCCTCACAAGGATGGCCACCGGCGCTGTCTTTTTTGCCTAGGTCCAGGTCACAGTACCAAGGCCTGGCCCGATTTCAAGCCCTTCAACCAGGCCACATGCAAACCCAAGCAGCAATCTCTGGAAGCCCATCTTCTAAACTTCGGAATGGCCACCATTGAAAAAGAAATGCAAAAGTTAAGGGGTTTCACTTCTTCTCCTTCTTCAGAGCTCAGGAAGAGAAAGAAAGATAAAGAGAAGCATAGGGAGTGGGAACATTTAGCAGACTCGGAGCGGGTTTCCTCCAGTAAGGTCATGGGCCCAAGTCCATGGCCCCCACAATGAGCAAGGCCGTTTCCCCCACTGCCTTCCCTGGTTATTGTCCAGGCTGCTTCCAAGGGTTCTCCAAGTACCTCTACTTCTTTTAGGCCAAATAAAATGGGCCCCAAACCTGTCACTTCAACTGATAAGCCACCCACTGACTCCTCTGCCAAGTGCCCTTTTACTACTGGTAAGTCAGACTCCGGGTCTTCCAGAGCCTGCCCAGTAATCAGTAAGACCGATTCCCTCCAAGAGGGAATCTACATGACGCCTGCCAATAAGCCAGCTGGAGGTCCCCTTCTGTCCACCCTGCTCCTCCTTTGACCAATAAATTGGCCGCTGGGGACTCTGGCAACTGCCCAATCAAAGCTCACCCGTCAGTGGCTGATGCCAACACACCCAATGTCCGATTGAGCTTGCTGACCTCTGCTGTCCAGCCCTTCTCCCAGGCCCCCCCAGACAGGAGCATTCCCCTCCGCCCTCCCCGGTGAAACCTCCAGCTCCAGACATTATGACTGGGATGGGGGGGAAGGGTCCCCTGGATGTTGCTCTACCGTCCCCCGCTCCAGCGGTTGTACCCTAGTCACTTCCTCAGATGCTCTCCCTGGGACTCTGACATCAGAACCGGTTCTGATACCGGCTCCTGGGAACCTCTCTCTTCTGATGAGCCTATCTTTAGCCCTGCCATCAGAGGTCCCTCCAGGCACTGTGCACCTAATGCCCGGTGTTCTACCAGAGCCTTTCAGTAACCTGCCTTCAGAGTCACCTTCAGGGCCTTTACAACTGCCCCTGATGCCAATTGACCCAATAACAAACCCTCTAATGTCGACTTTCCCAGAATCAGATAATATTCCAGGCCCTTCGAGGCCTCCTATGGATCAAGGCCATCCATCAGGCAACTGACCTTATCCGGGCTTTCCGATATCTGGTTTTTCACTGTCTGGCCTGATAATGACCCCTTTCTCCCAGGGATATTATCCTGGGTATCAGGCACCAGGCTATACTCCACCATTTTACCAGCCACCTGGGTACCCTCCCACTCATTACCCAGGGATGGGCATCCACTACTAACAGCTTCCTCCTGCTCCTCCACCACAGCAGGACTTCCAGACTATGATTCAGTGCTGGTGATAGGAAGCCAGATCTCAGTTGGTCTTTATCCTGGGTAAAAGGATGCTGGCCCCGGTGGTTGCCCCCACCTCATGCTCCTTGTCACCCATAGACTGTTTTCAGTCAACCACAGTGCACATATCTGGAGATGCCACTCAGAAGGTCACCTTACCAGGTGTTAAGACCTCTGATAGAGAAGAGTCTTCAGAATCAGAAGACTCCTCTGATTCTTCATCCGGAGAGCAGTCCGGAACCACAGGAGCTAAGGGCAAGAAGTCACCAAAATCGCCTCCCGAAGACCCCTCCTTCACAGAACTTCTCCGCATCATCCAGCAGACCAATGGATGGAACACAGAAGAACAAGACCCCAAACATAAATGTCTAGCTGAACACCTAGATCTGGAAGAGGTATCTCCAATTCCTATTCCTCCTTGGACTGCACCCCATGAGGATCTCACTACCACCATTTGGCAGTTGCTCCATTCCATTCTAGCTGTCCCAAAAAAGGCAAACCAGATTTACCATATGCTGGAGGGAGTTTCCTTTCTGGATTCCCAACCCAAGACATATTCCATCCTAATAGTTGCAGCTCACAACTGTACTGCCAAACCAAAACATATGAGTATGTCTCCTCCGACAAAGAATCTAGGCAACTAGACCAGTTTGGGTGAAAACTCTACACCTCCTCCACCTGTGCTCTTCATTCTCTCAACTACATAGCACAGATGGTCTCCTTTCAGAAAGCCACCATCACTAAACTGGAGGCTCGTCTTCAGACTGTAGAGGACTCGGACCTTAAGGTGGAACTTACTAAGGACCTGCGTTTGTCCAAAATATCTTGCAGGCATGCACTTAGAGCCACTTATGACTCGGTGGATGCAGTGGCTTATTCCTCTGCCACAGCTATATGCCTCCAGTGTCATGCTTGGCTGCATATTTCTGGGTTTTCCCCAGATGAACAGGCAGTCACCCAGGATGCCCCTTTTGAGGATAAGTTCTCTTCAGAGTAACACTAAGTACATCATTATGGGCCTTCAGGACAGTGGACAAGCCCTAAGATCTGTAAAATCCACATACAAGGCGGGCATCAAACCAAAGCAGCCCTTTCAGCGTCAGCAGAAGTGGCAAGATAAGCAACCCTTTTCCAGGCATCAGAACAAAAGGACAGCACCGGGGTCAGCCAGCACCCCCCCACCTCCAAAGCCCAGAGGACAGCTGGGGATCCCTCCCCTCCCCTCCAGTCCCTCTGCATCCTGACTCATTCAGACCTCCCCTCCTCCACCTCCCAGCAGCATGGAGCAGGTGGGAAGAAGGTTTACCCTTCACCTACAGGAATGGCAGGGCATCATATCAGATTCATGGATCTTGCAACTAGTAACAAGAGGCCACACCATTGAGTTTCTGGAAGGACCTCCAGACTCACATCCAGGTAGATCTCACTATTCCCCAAACCAGGCATCTCTGGTTGAGGATGAGATATTGGCCCTACTTCAAAAGTCAACCATAGAGCCAGTCCCTTGGGCACAGAGGGGGAAAGGGTTTTATTCCCATTTATTCCTTGTTCCCAAAAAGACTGGTGACTTCAGGCCCATCCTGGACCTCAGCCAACTGAACCTTTTCATGGAATACAAAAGGTTCTGCATGCTGACAATACAGGGTCTTTTGCCCTTGCTCCAGGCAGACCATTGGCTCTGTGCACCGGACATGCAGCGCAGCAGCTGTTTGCCATCAGGGCATTGTAGTGTTCCCATACTTGGATGATTGGCTCTTAGCAGCTCTGTCCTGGAGCAGCCTAGAAGAATTCCTGCCCTTCACCCTGGATCTTTTCACTCGACTAGGGATCACTATCGACTACCCCCCAAGTAGTTCCTGGTTCCCTCCCAATGGCTTCAATTGATTGGGGCAGTACTGGATAGGGTCCAGGACAGGGCCTTCTTGTCCGCAGAAAAAGTGGATACTCTGCAGGAGCAAGTGAAACTGGCTAGTCTCCTCCAGACATGTTCCTGCCAGAGCATTCGTAAGCCTTCTTGGCTTGATTGGCAGTGACCATTTCTGTGGTCCCCTTGGCCAGGTTGCATATGAGAGTCACCCAATGGATGTTAAGAGTCCAATGGGATCAGCGTTCAGACTATCTAAATCATCCTGTCTTGGTGCACAGTGCACTCAAGAAAGACCTCTTATGGTGGCAGGATCCTCTAAACCTGTCTTGGGGTTGCCTTTCAGAACACTCTCTCTCTCCTGGACCCTCACAACAGATGCCTTGGGTCTAGTTTGGGCGTCCCACTTGGGGGATCATCAGACCCAAGAGATGTTATCCCAGCTGGAAGCATCTCTCCTGGAGATGAGGGTGTTTCTTTATGCTCTTCAAGCCTTTCAGCCCCTCCTGTCTGTGGGAACACTGCTAATACAGACCAGCAACATGTAAGTGGTCTGGTACATCAAAAAGCAGGGAGGAATCCAGTTGTACTCCCTTTGCAGGGAGGCAGTGTGGGTGTGCTACTGTGCAGTCCAGCACGACCTGTTCCTCATGGCTGTACATGTCCCAGGCATCCACAACATCCTGGCAGACAGCATCAGCAGAACAATTACACAAGCTTATGAATGGGAACTTCATCAGGACATAGCAGAACTTCTATTCCATCATTGGGGATTGAGGTAGGTCTCTTTGCCTCCCCATCCAATGCAAAACTACACAGTTTTTGCTCACTCATTCAAGAGCCTGGCATTATCTGGCAAGACGTGTTGTATCTCTGCTGGACAGGGAGGTACTTGTACGCATTCCATCCCTTTCCCATTCTACAGCATGTCCTTTTGAAGATTCAGGCAGAGGGTGCTCAGATACTCCTGATAGCCCCCCTCCGGCCCAGGCAGATTTAGTTTCCACTCCTGCAACAGCTGGCCGTAGAACCCCCAGTACCCTTCCTTCTTCAACACAATCTGTTGATGCAGGAACAGGGCAGACTAGTGCACTCAGGACTCAAGTCCCTACATCTTCATGTGTGACTCCTTCAGACATAATTGTGTCATGTTTTGGAGTCTCCCAGAGGGTCACTCAAGATCTAGTGGAAGCTAGAAAACCTTCCACTAAGTCTACCCACAATATGAAATGGAAGCACTTTTCCATTTGGGTGGCTGCTAAAGGCAGGGACCCCTTTTTCTGCTTGGTGGCCAGGTAATGGAGTACCTTTTGCACCCGTCTGACTCTGGTCTAAGCTACTCCCCACTGAAAGTCCACCTGTCTGCTATTTCTGCCTATCATTCATTGGTGGACAGAAAAACTGTTGCACAACTGAAGGTCTCCAAAATAATTTTGAAAGGGATCCTCCACTTGAAGCCCCTTATCCGCAACCCTGCCCCACCTTGAGATTTGAAGTTTATTCTAGAAAAGCTTATGTTGCCTCCTTTTGATCTGGAGGTAGGCTGTGAGATGCGCTATGTGTCTTGGAAAGTGCTCTTTTTAGCTGTGGTTACTTCTGCTCGAAGGATTTCTGAGCTTCAGACCCTGATGTGTAAGGAGCCTTATTTAATTTTTCACAGAGACAGGGCTGTTCTGCAAACAAATTCTAAGTTTCTTCCCAAGGTGGTTTCTGAGTTCACCTTGAATCAAACCATTGAGTTGCCGGTGTAGTACCCTACTCATTCAATTAAGGGTGAGGCTCTTCTACATACGTTGGATGTACACAAGATTTTGCATTACTATGTCAACAAGACCTAGGATATCCACAAATCAGATGAGTTGTTTGTCTCTTTTGCCCATGAAACTCTGGGGTCAGCAGTTTCTAAGTAGTGCTTGTCCAAATGGTTGGCTAACTGCATCCATTTCTTTTATCAGAAGTACGGTAAACCTCTTCCAGGGGAGGTCAGAGATCACTCTACTGGGAGTATGGGTGCTTCCACAGTCTTCCTCAAAAAACAAAAATTCTGCAGCTGAGATTTGCACTGCAGCAACCTGGAGTTAGTCCACACTTTCATGAAGCATTTTAGTTTGGACATTGCCTGTAGGTGTAGGGCCGAATTTGGCCTAGCCGTTCTACAAGGTCTGCTGTCTTAGACTTGATCTGTTTGGTCTGCTGTCCTTTTTCCTCCCTTGTTTCAGTGGGTCTCACTGAGGGTGACTGCTTGGGATTCAGTCCTATATGTTATGACCTAATGCTGGCACCCTCTCGAAGTAAGATAGTACAGTTACGTAAGAACTTACTGTAACAGTAGATCTTTGAGAGAGGATCCTGCAGGAGGTCACACTTTCCCTCCCTCCTTCCCCTGGCTTTCTGTGTGTTCTTACAAGCTGTTCTGGAGTGGGCTTCAGGATATTCATTCTTTCTCCTGTCATATCCTCTTTGGGTCTCTGGCAGGAGAAGTAGAAGGCAGGCTTGGGGACCTCCCACTATATAGGGTCACGCTGATGTCAGCCACGTGACTTCTGGTGGGTGGTCCCCTGCCAGACACTGCTAACAGAAGTTTGCTGTGTGATACTGACACCAGGGGGCTCAGTCCTATATGTTATGACCTACTGCAGGAACCTCCCTCAAAGATCTACTGTTACAATAAGGTCTTAAGTAATTGCACTTTTCTCCTCTCAGGAAGAGTCCTCCCATAGGTCGGGGAAACATAAGGAAAAACAGAGGGAGAAGGAGAAAGAGCACTCCCCATCCATGTGGACATCTGACCCCAGGGCAAGCTCTGACTCCGTGCACTCTAACAGATCTATATCTTGGACAAAGACCTTGCCTCTGCTGGCCAAAGTCCAGACGATAGGTGGTGCCAGCACTGCATCCACCCTCCAGCCCCTTGTGGTCCAGCCAAAAGAATCCTCACACAGCCAGCCTCCGGGCTCTTCAGGCCGATCTGTATCCTCAGACCATCCAACCAAGGCTCACTCCAAGTTTTCTGGTACTACAGGCCCTGACTCCCTGGACCAGCTCTGGGACCCTGACCACTGGAGGTCAGCCTCCCAACCCCCCAGGGGAACCTCAGGGATATCCTCTAAATAGACCTCAGATCTGATGTCCCTTAAGCAGACCTCAGACCTGAAGCAGACGTCGGAGCACACGTCCGCACAATTTCCTAAGGACTAATGATCAACAGAGGTCCACTCTTACAGAAAGGATGTTACCTTGTCCATCCAGATGTTCAGACAATGAAGGTACCTACACCAGAATCAAGCAACTAAGTGATGACCAGGCTTCAGGAGACAAGGAGGAAGCAAATCTCCCATGTGACCCAACACCAACCAAGGATCAGACAATGGGTGTGTCAGGCCACAAACTGTCAGATCCAGGAAATGGTCAGATGGCACCTTGAGAGTGACCGACACCAGGTCAGACATTGGGTCTCAACATCACAGAGGCAAAGGAATTCTTTTCCTGTTAGTGGGAAACCATTAGGAAGGACGTTCCCACAAAACCACTGTTGGAGAACTTACAGTACCTTCCCCAAAGGAACAAAGCCTGGACAGGCCACCCCCTAGAGAGAAGAATCCCAAACCTAGGGGCCGGTCTAAGAACAAGAAGTCAAACAAAGGAAAGAAGAGGACAATGTCTCCATCTCATACCCCTTCCCGCTCTCCCAGCTTGCACAAACCTAAGATGCACCACAGGAGAACAGATTCCTCCTCCTTGGATAAGTCTCACCCCTCCTCTTTGTAATCTTCCTGATCAAGATCTCCATTTAGTATCCCTTCACCAGACCCAAGGGATCTACCTAGGTCCCCCCCGATGACCCATTTATGGATATAATGCCACACATCCAAGATAATATGGAGTGGGACACAATGGAATTAGATCCTGAAAGGCAATCCCAAGCAAGTGGTGGTCCCACCATTAGTTGACACCTTCCAGGATGTGACAAAAGCTGCTTGGAAGCATCCCTTTTCTTCCTCAGCAGTCCCCAAGAAAGCAGACCCCATTATATCAGGCCCTCTTGGAAGATCCTTATCCAGGAGATCAACCAGTGGCAGACTATATGGTCATCACTGCCACTCATGACAGGAGAGGCCTCAACACCTAAGCACCCAGCCCCCCCGGACCGAGAGTCAAAACAACTTGACTCCATGGGGAGGAAACATGCAACATGGGGGGACAGCAACATGTTCCATCCACTGACTAAATTTTCTGACCCACATGGTCCAATTTCAAAACACTCTGTTGGAGCAAGGACAAGACTTGGTTAAAACCCTTCTGGATGGAGACCAGAAAGAGGAACTAACAAAGCTCCTTCAAACAGGCTGTGATGTACAGCCATGCAAGTACTCAGAGCAGCATACAGCTTGGCAAATTGAGCAGCAAGAAGTGCAGCATCAGGAGTATGTCTCAGGACGTTCCTTCAAAGGCTCGGTTCTTTTCAGAGAAGAATCTGAAAAGATAATTACAAAGCTGCAAGACACCAGAAAGGTGATAAGATCCATACAGGCAATGTACAGATCCAAGTTGAAGTCATTTCTGAGGCAACAAAACCACGTCAAAGGCAAGCAGGGCCAGCAGGAGAGGGATGTCTTTAACTGCAAGAGCCCATCTCGAGCTGCTGGAGGTTCAGGTGCCAGAAGCACAAAAACCCCTCAGGCAACCCTCCCTTCCCCCTCCACTCCCTGACTCACTGCAGATTCCCTTCCCTCTCTGGTTCAAAGGGAAGAGAAGTTCAGGGTCACTTTTCAAGATACCTGGCAGGATGGCAGCAAATAACTTCAGACCAATGGGTGCTTCAACTAATTCAAAGAGGGCACTCCATAGAATTCACTGGGCAACCACCATCCAAGCCATCACTATGCTCTCAGTACTCGAGACAACATGCCACCCTGATTTGAGAGGAAATCAATGTCCTTCTCTAGAAGGAGGCCATAGAAAAGGTCCCATGGATCCAGTGAGGGAAAGAGTACTATTCCCACTTTTTCCTAGTACCCAAAAAGGCAGGGGACTTGCACCCCATCCTAGACCTCAGTGATGGCAACACTTGTGTGGCATACAAGTGCTTAAGAATGGTCACCTTGCCAGGCTTAATCCCAATGCTAGGCCCAGATGCTTGGCTAGCATCACTAGACATGCAAGATGCCTATCTCCACATTCAAATCAGGGTAATTAGGGAGGTAAACACCAAGATAGGGAGAAGGGCAGGGGTAAATGGAGAAAAAGACAAAGGCAGTAAGGACAGGGATGGGGCAAAAAGAAATAAAGCCATAAAAAAATGGAGGGTAATGAATACCAATGCCCATGGTCTAGGTAAAAAGCTACCCGAAATGGTGGCCTTGATGGATGAGGGATGCCTGGACATCATGGCAGTCACAGAAACATGGTACACAGAGAACCATGACTGGGATGTCAACATACCAGGGTACACAATCTACCGGAGGGACTGGGAATGAAGAAAAGGAGGAGGAGTAGCTCTATATGTAAGGAAGGGATCAAAACAACAGAACTAAAGGGTAAACAGGAAGGAGAGAAGGTACTGTGAGTCACCCTGGAGACCAGAAATAGCTCCACAATCTCCTCAGGGGTAGTATACAGGCCCCCATCTCAGAGGGAGGAAATGGACAAGGAAATGATAGAAGGCATCCTTGAGATGGCAGAGAAAAGGGAGATATTGCTGATGGGGGACCTGAATATGCCAGATGTTAACTGGAGCATGTTTGCTGCAGCCACATCCAAGAGCAGTGCCATTCTTGATGCCCTACAGGGGGTATGCCTCAGACAGCTAGTTTTGGAACCTACACGGGAGAGAGCAATCTTAGACCTGGTACACTCAAATGGGGGCAGAGAGAGGATCTCTGATCTTGAAGTGAGTAGCCAACTGGGAACAAGTGACCACCAAACAGTGTGGTTCATGATAAACTTAGCTGTAGAGTCAAGCTACACAAAAGTAAAGGTATTGGACTTCAGAAGGGCTGATTTTGTCAAAATGGGAGAGTGCCTCAGAAAAGCACTAGCAAACAGGCAAAAAGGTGGGGCAACAATGGAGAAACATCAAAACCGCCTTTACAGAGGCAACAAGCCTTTACGTGAAGCAGATAAACAAATCAAAATGAAAGAAAAAAACACTATGGTTTTCAAAAGAACTGGCAGGGAATGTAAGGGAGAAAAAGATAACATTCAGGAAGTACAAGGAAACACAGAAGGAGCAGGACAGAGAACTGTACCAGTTAAAGCAGAAGGAAGCGGGGAAGGCAGTCAGAATAGCAAAGGCCCAAACCAAGGAAAAGATAGCAAACTCGGTTAAGAAGGGGGATAAAATCTTTTATAGGTACATTAGGGAGCAAAGAAAGACTAAGGTAGGGATACTGAGGCTGAATAAAGAGGAAGGTGGTTGGGCAGAGAGTGACAATGAAAAAGCAGGGATACTGAACGAACACTTCTGCTCAGTATTCACAATGGAAAAGCAGAGGTAGGTACCTAATCCCATCAATAGAAGCACTCTGGATGGGGGGGGGGTTGATATTGGTCCTTTCACAGAAGAAAGGGTTCTGAAAGAACTCTTAAAACTGAAGGTGGATAAAGCAATGGGTCCTGATGGGATTCACCCCAGAATTCTAAAAGAACTAAGGGAAGAACTAGTAACACCAGTGACTACCCTTTTTAATAAATCATGGGAGGATGGTGTGTTACCTGAGGACTGGAGGAGGGTGGATGTGATTCCTCTTCACAAAAGTGGGAGCAAGACAGAGACAAGAAACTACAGACCTGTCAGTTTGATGTCAGTGGCAGGGAAAATGATGAAATCACTTCTGAAGGAAAGAATTGTTGAGTACCTAGAAGCCAGTGGAGCACAGGATCCAAGGCAGCAGGGATTCACAATGGGAAGGTCATGTCAGACAAATCTAATTAATTTCTTTGACTGGGTGACCAAAGTAGTAGACCAGAGAGGGGCTGTGGACATGGCCTACCTAGATTTTAGCAAGGCATTTGACACAGTCCCACACAAAAGATTAATAAACAAATTAGCCTGCCTGGGAGTGGGTCCCAGGGTGGTAGCCTGGGTAAAACACTGGCTGGACAACAGGACACAGTGGGTTATAATAAATGGAGTCCACAGTGAAGAAAGGAGGGTTACTAGTGGGATACTGCAGGGTTCAGTACTGGGGCTGGTCCTATTTATTGTCTTTATAAGTGACATTGCAGAGGGACTGGAAGGGAAAGTATGTCTCTTTACAGATAACACAAAGATCTGCAACAGGGTTGATATGCAAAGTGGGGTGGAAAGGATGAAAAGGGACTTGGCAAGGTTGAGGAATGGTCAAATGTATGGTAGCTTAGATTCAATGCAAAGGGGTGCAAAGTAATGCACCTGGGTAACAAAAACTCAGGGGAAGAGTACATAATGGGGGATGAGATACTAACAACAACAAAAATGGAAAGGGACCTGGGGGTTATTCATATCAGATGACCTAAAGGTGGGCCAGCAATGTGAGAAAGCAGTAAGGAGGGCCGGGGGGATACTGGGATGCATAGGGAGAGGCATCACCAGTAGAAAACTGGAAGATGTTGGCCCACTGTACAAACAGTTGGTAAGACCACATCTGGAGTACTGTGTACAGTTCTGGAGACCCTATCTCTGCAAAGACATAGACAGGGTAGAGGCTGTCCAGAGGAGGGCAACCAAAATGGTGCAGGGTCTGCAGCAGAAGACATATGAAGAAAGACTAAAGGAGCTTAAGATGTATAGCCTCGAGGAAAGGAGGGAGAGGGGGGACATGATAGAAACTTTCAAATACCTCAAGGGAATCAACAACGTCCAAGAGAGTAGCATCTTTCAGAAAAAGAGATGTGCAAGAACAAGGGCGTACAATTTGAAGATAGAGGGGGGATGGCTCAGAGGTAATGTGATGAAGTATTTCTTCACAGAGAGGGTTGTGGATGCATGGAACAGCCTTCCTGAGGAGGTCATAGAGTCAAAAACAGTGGTAGTTCTAGTGGGGGGTAGGAGGAAGTAGGCTGTTGGTTAACTAGAATGTGCAGCTTATCCATCAGGTAGGGAAATGGGCAGACTAGGTGGGCCAAGTGGTCCTTATCTGCCATCAAATTCTATGTTTCTATGTATCAAATCGTGAAACATCATCAGAGGTTCTTGCAATTTGAATTTTAGGGTCACTACCACCAATTCCGAGCTCTGCCTCTCGGCCAGTCATTGGCTCCAAGGGTATTTATCAAATGCTTGGCAGTAGTAGCGGTGGCACTCAGGAGATGAGGCCACTATGTCTTTCACTACCTGGATGACTGGTTCCTGATGGCTTTATCCCAGAGAGAGCTGAATCACACTCTACAAGACAGCTATTTAATATTCGACTCTCTTGGTGTCACCATCAACCTGTCAAAATCGAATCTCATGCCATGCCAAAGACTGCAGTTCATTGGTGCAGTACTAGACTTCCAAAGGGAAGGGCCTTTCTACCAGGAGACAGGGCAGAATGTCTACGAAGCTTGACAAGGAACATCATGAGGCAAAAACAGGTCTCAACAAGGACCTTGTTGTGTCTTCTAGACCACATGGCAGCTGCCATAGCCATGGTCCCCCATCACAATTACACATGAGAACCAGTCAGTGGACACTCAGGGTCTAGTGGGATCCATGAAAGGATGACTTAGACCAGCTGGTCTCAGTCACCAAATCTATTCTCCAAGTCTTGCAATGGTGGCTGGTCCTGGAAAATCTCACGGTAGGAGTTCCCTTCCTGTCTCCTACCCCATCGCTGATCCTGACCACGAATGTGTCAGGATCGGGCTGGGGAGCCCACCTGGGCAGCAAAAATACTCATGGACTATGGCCTGGGATGGAAGGAGCCCTTCGCTTAAATGTCCTTGAGATGAGGGCAGTCCTTTACGCCCTTCAAGCCTTGCAAATGGACCTAACCCTGGGACATCTACTGATATAAACATACAAAATGTCAGTAGTGTTCTATATCAACAAACAAGGGAGCACTCACTCATACCATTTCTGCTGGGAAGTGATGAAAGTGTGGTACTGGGCAGTACAGCACAATATCACCCTGTCTGCAGTTCATGTTCCCAGGTTACAGAACATGCTGGCAGATCTACTCAGCAGATCTCGATCCAACGCACATGAATAAGAGCTCCTATAACCAGTGGCCAAATCTCTGTTCAGAAAATGGGGGATGCCAGAACTGGATCTGTTTGCCTCCTCATTCAATGTGAAACTGCCCAGTTTCTGCTCACTAGATCCTGGGCCTGTTTTTTTCTGGCAATACGTGTTGTCCCTCTCCTGGACAAACAGATTCCTCTATGCCTTTCCTCCTTTCCCTTTCATCCAGAGAGTCCTGCCCAAACTGCAGGATGAGAGAACAGTCATGATTCTGGTGGCCTCATATTGGCCTAGGCAGATATGGTTTCCTCTTCTGCAATGACCATATTTTCCTCTTCTGCTCAGATCACACTTACTGTCTCAAGATAACGGGTCTCTGATTCACCTGAATCTCAGATCCTTACACCTGCACACCTGGCTCCTAAGGAACTAGCAATGTCTCACCACGGAGTCTCAGACAGTGTAGCTGATGTATTAGTGGCAGCAAGAAAACCCTTTACTCATGCCACGTATGCCATGAAATGGTGCAGGTTTTGCTACTGGTCCTCAGCTCGTGACCTGGACCCTTTAAGTTGCCCTGTGAAATCAGTACAAGAGTACCTCCTTTCTTTATCAGAAGTGGGGCTGAGTTACTCCTCAATAAAGGTGCACCTTTGTGCAGTATTAGCGTACCATGCACCCTTTTGGGAACAGATCCTTGGCCCAGCTGGACTTGTCAAGCATCTTCTTGCATGGCATCCTCCATTTGAAGCCTCCCATTAGAGACCCAATCCCTTCCTGGGACTGCCTCTTCATTTTAGAATAACTCACACTACCTTCCTTTGAATCAGTTGCAGATTGCAAGCTACATCTTCTCTCTTGGAAGGTGTTATTTTTAGTTGCAGTTACTTCTGCAAGTTGAATTTCTGAGCTCCAAGCACTCATGTGCAAAGAGCCATATTTAATTTTTCATAAGCACAGGGTGTCCTTATGGGCCAGTCCTAAGTTTCTGCCCAAGGTAGTGTCAGAGTTAACCCTCAACCAGGATATCGACCTCCCGGTTTATTATCCAGAGTATTTCAATAAGGGAGAGGCTCTCCTGCACACATTGGATGTGCACAGGATTCTCAGGTTCTACTTGACTAAGACCAGACCGCAGTGACACTCTGACAAGTTTTTTTTTCTCCTATGCCCACAGGATGCTGGGGGTACTGGTGTCTAAACAGACACTCTCAAAATGGTTGGTAATCTGCATTGTGTTCTGCTACCAGAAGTGAAACAAACCCTTAGTGAGACCAGTAAAGGGTCACTCTACCAGAGGGATGGCAACATCATTTGCCTCTCTGAAAAATGTTTAAGCTCCTATTAGTGCAGCAGCTACATGGAGCACAGTGCACACATTCATCAGATATTACAGTCTGGACATTGCCTCCAGGCTTTGGCAATGGTGTCCTACAAGGGCTTCTTTCATGAAGGTTTCCCTATCACCCTTCTCATATCTTCCTCCCAAATTTAGGGGTCATCTTATCACTGATTGGGACTCAGTCCTAATGGTGTAACCTACTGCAAGAGCTGTTTATCAAAGCAAGATTGTACAGTAACCTAACAACTTACCGTAACAGTAGATCATCTAGAACAGCTGTTGCAGCAGGTACTTTCCCACCCACCTTCCCCTCAGGAGATCAACTACTTTTGCAATTATAGTCACTACTGGTCTTTCTTTGGAAATGGATCCTGGGTCTCCCATCAGAATCACATCGCTATGCCAGAGTCTCGTTTGGGAGAACTGAGGGATGCTGGGGGACTGCCCCTTTTATGATGTATGTGACATCAGGGGCAGGGCCAACATCAGCGGCAGTCCCCTCTGTATGTATATAGCTAGAAGTTTTCCATGGGGTCCTGCTGCCTGCCGGCTTCAGTCCTAATGGTGTTACCTGCTACAAGAGCTGTTCTCAAAGATTTACTGTTACAGTAAGTTCTTATGTAACTGTACTGTTGCAATCATATCCCCCCCATCCCTCCTCTCCTCCAGATAGTACATGTTCAGATCACCCAGGCTATTCTCATAGGACTTTCTCTCCAATCCTTGGATCATCTTTGTTGCCCTCTGTTGTACCCCTTCCAACAATCTGATGTTCTCCTTCAAGAATGAGCACCAGTACTTCACGCAGTACTCTGGGTGCAGCCTGTCTAGAGACTTGTACAAAGGAAGGATCACCTTTCTATTTCAGGAGGAGCTTCCTCTTGCTATACACCCCAGCATCATGTTGGCTTTTGCTGCTGCCCTCCTACACTGAGCTGTGTTGTTCATGCTGCCTGTTATAAGCACCCCCAAACCCTTTTCCTCCTCGGTGGTTTCCAGCTGTACCCTTCCAAGTTAGCTCCGTAGTGCAGTACCTTGGACATCTTGGCACTGAACCCCAACTGCCACATTTCTGACCACTACTGTAGTCTGGTCAGGTCTTCTTGCAGCCCCTTCCACCCCTCAATGTCATCTACCACAGCTTCCATCTTCATATCATCTGTGAGCAGACTGATCTTACTCCAGATCCCATGCGAGCAACCAGCTATGAATATCCCAAACAACACTGCTTCTAGTACCGATCCCTGTGGCACCCCACTCATCACCTCCTTCACCGATGAAAGTCCCCCAACTACCACCATTTGCTGCCTTCCATTCAGCCAGTTGGTTATCCATTTGACCATCCTTGTTCCCACCCCTTTATATTCAAGCTTCCCATCAGCATCCCATGTGGCATGGAATCAAAGGCCTTGCTAAAGTTCAAATACAGGACATCCATGGCATGGCCTTTGTTCAGTTCCCTGGTTACCCAGTCATAGTACTCAATTAGGTTTGTCTGGTAGGATTTGCCTGAGAGAAATCCATGCTGTTGACCATCCTGGAGACCATTGTCCTCCAAAAAGGTCACTAGCCTCTCTTTGAGGATTGTCTCCATGAGCTTACCCACTATCGATGTGAGGCTCACTAGTCTGTAGTTGCCAGGTTCATCCCTAGGTCCACTTTTATGAATGGGCACCACATGGGCCATCCTTCAGTCCTGTGGTACGCATCCTTTGTCTAGGGAGTTATTGAACAGGCCGGCTAGTAGTCCTGCTAGGATTTTCACTAGTTCCTTAAGTACCCTAGAGTGAATTCCATCTGGTCCCAGTGCCTTTTCCACCCTTATTGCCCTTAATTCTTACAGAACCCTATCCTCTGTAATCCCTATATCGGTCACCCTCTCCCATCCCCTGCCCATTTTTCCAGTCCCTTAAGGTATCTGTCCCCCTTTCTCATGCTTGAACACAGAGAAGAAGTATTCATTTAATGTCTCTGCCTGATCCTTCCTCTTCTCCACCCACCCTCCATCGTTCCTAATCTTCACAATCTGATCTTTTATTTTTCCTTCTCTCGCTAATGTATCAGAAGAAGTCCTTCTCTCCTTCCTTAATACTCTGTGCCAGTGTCAGCTCTCTTGAAGCCTTGGCCATGCTGATTAGGCTTGTAACCTCCCTGGACTTCTTCATAATTCTGATAATTTGTTTGTTGCCTTTGCCCCTAGATCTCTGGGATCGCTCGTTACCAAGCAGATTTTGTCCTGATGGTTTGTAAACTGTATTATGCTTTGTTACATAGAAACAGAATTTGATGGCAGATAAGGACCACTTGGCCCACCTAGTCTGCCCATTTCCCTACCTGATGGATAAGCTGCAGATCCTAGTTAACTAACAACCTACTTCCTCCTACCCCCACTAGAATTGCCTGATGTCTGTCCCATGCATTCTTGAATTCCCCCACTGTTTTTGACTCCACTACCTCCTCAGGAAGGCTGTTCCATGTATCTACAACCCTCTCCATGAAAAAATACTTCCTCACATTACCTCTGTGCCATCCCCCCTCTATCTTCAAATTGTACCCCCTTATTCTTGCACATCTCTTTTTCTGAAACATGCTACCCTTTTGGACTTTGTTGATTCCCTTGAGGTACTTGAAAGTTTCTATTACGTCCCCCCCATCTCCTCAAGGGTATACATATTATGCTTCTTTAATCTCTCTTCATATGTCTTCTGGTGCAGACCCTGCACCATTTTAGTTGCCTTCTTCTGAACTGCCTCCATCCTGTCTGCGTCCTTGCAGAGATGGGGTCCCCAGAACTGCACGCAGTACTCCAGATGGGATCTCACCAACTGTCTGTACAGAGGGATAACAACTTCCTGTTTTCTACTGGTGATGCCTCTCCCTATGCATCCTAGTATCCCTCCAGCCCTCCTTACTGCCTCCTCACATTGCTTGCCCACCTTAGGGTCATCTGATATGACTACCCCCAGGTCCCTTTCCATTTTTGTTGTTAATATCTCATCCCCATTGTGTGCTCTTACCCTGGGTTTTTGTTTCCCAGGTGCATTACTTCATCGTACTTTGTATTGTTATCAGAAATATGATAAACCCTTACCGAGATCTGTAAAGAGACATTTCACCAGGGAGGGGCCGCCATTTTTGCTGCCTTAAGAAATGTTTCTGGTCTGGATATTTGTGCTGTGGCAACTTGGAGCTCAGTGCACACCTTTGTGAAGTATTACAGTTTGAACATTGCCTCCAGGATGAGAGCAGGATTCAGCCTAGCTGTACTTTATGGCCTCCTTTCATGAGGTTTCCATTACTCTTCCTACCTCCCTGCTGCATGTTTGTTTTTTTTGCACTGCTTGGGACTCAGTCCTTATGGTGTAGCATGCTGCAAGAGGTCCAACTTTAAGTAAGATAGTACAGTTATGAAAGAACATACCTTAACAACAGATCTTTGAGAAGAACTCTTGCAGCAGGCACTGTTTTCCCTATTTCTTCACCCCACCCCCCGGTCCTGTTTTCTCCTACTTGGGAACTCTTGTAACCTCCTCAGTTATCCTTTTATCCATCTGCTGGGTCTCTGGCAGGAGAACTGAGGTAGAGCCGGGGACCTGTTCCTTTATACCATTGCTGGATTTCTGAGGTTGGCTGGCATTAGGGGCAGTCTTCACTGGATACTGCTGGCTAGAAGTTTTCTATGGGGTCCTAGTGCCTGGTGACATAGTCCTTATGTTGTAGCCTGTTACAAGAGCTGTTCTCCAATATCTACTGTTATGGTAAGTTCTTACATAACTAACTGTACTTTATTTCACCAGTCACTTACTGTTATACCTCTCTGACACTAACCACACATGGGTTTCAACCCTAATACCTTGTGTGGTCCCACTCAGAGAATACCCCCTCTCACATCCTGGCTGCTGGATCCTGAGGTCACAGCCACAGCCCAACTGAACCCCTATCTATTACTATTGCACCTCCCTGATACCAACCACACATAGGTTTCAACCCTTGAACCTTGCATGGTCCAACCAAGGGAATGCCCCCACATCCCGGGTGCTGGATTCTGAGGTGATGCAATGTAGTATTTGCAAAGTTGTCATATTCGTATGAACGTACCAACATGCTAGCACATACAGGCCATATGGTTTATGAAATCTGCTTGAGTGTGCAGCTAGCAATTATTACACCACAGCTGACCATCCCTCCTCTACCCCCATAACAGTGACCCTACCCCTCACTTTGTCCCATCCCCTTTTTAAAATGCCCACTGATGTACAGGATACCACCTCTTTGGGTAGCACATTCCACATAATCACCACCCTTTCTGTAAAGAAGTGCCTCCTCACTTCCCTCCGGAACCTTTCACCCTCCAATCTCATATCATGGGTGTCTGCATGCCTCCATTTTGTTTGCATACTGTTAGCAGCATACCTCAGTTTTGTTCGCATACATGCGGAGGCATTCCTTCATTTTGTTTTTAGCCATGTGGTGGCATTACTCCATTTGATTGCATTCCGGTAACAACATAAACAATACTGGGACACTGATTCAAAACTGAAGTTTTCATAAACCACAAGGAAATACGACTTAAAACTACTGAAAACTACAAAATGTCAGTGGAGATCATTTGCATTTCTGAGCCTTTCCCCAAACAACTCTTTCTCTTCTCCTTTACAAACTGTTTGCTGATTTCTAATTATCTAAATCTTCCTTTTTTACTCAAATGTAGCCAGATAACTCTTTTGTATCTCTCTCTCTGCTCTTTTGTTCTTTTCTTTCTACTGTATCTTCCAAATATTAATATTTTGTTTCCCTCAAACAGGTCTGATAGGATACTGACTCCTCCCCATCGGATAAGTTTAATTCTATGGCTTTCATCAGATAGAGTTGCCTGCAGGTGTGGCATCTCTGCAGTCTCCAGAAAGTCTCCTTGAAGTTGGTCATTCCACAGCTGAAGCATTTCACCACTCTCATCACAGTTATTACTTATATTTACACCTTAGCTGCTACCCTAATATTTCCTTGATGGTAACACAGACATACACTACATGAATTATTTTATTTTTGTAATTACATTTTGGGCAAATAATCATGCTATTGGTATTTACTCTCTATTGCAGATTACAGTTCATATAAATATTTATCCTCTATAAATATTACTCCTGGCTGAAGCAGAGTGTAAATGACAGTAGTGAATCATTTTTTAACATGTGCACACACAAGTCTTATACATTCAGTGTGAGCATCTGTCATGTACTGCATGTTTTCTAACAAACAGGGTTATTATCATACTTCGTTTTCTTATGATTTGTGTTGCACAGTATATCACAATGTTTTCTTACAATTGTTATTTTTCTTATCCATAGAAAATCATATACCCTTTGAGTATGCATTTAGTGGATGAACAGTGCATAACATCTGTGACAATGATTCTGACTGATAGATAAAATTATGTCACTGGAATGAATCTGGCAATAGTTGGTGGAACTCAGATTTATAATCAGATGTTATAACGTTAAAAATCAGATTGAGAATTGATGTGCAATTCATGACTTAAAGATCAATGAGATTAAGATCATTTATTTTTCATTCTGGGTATATATTTTTAATGTTATGAATGTGTATAAATTTTATCGGTGCTCAAGACATTTAAACTGTAATGCATGAATCATATTGGCTAGTCAGATTACAGCATTTCTGAGTGACTTTATATAATTGACATTCCACAATAGTTGAATTGGTCAGTCACCACTAACACATCTCTACATGTTGCGTTGCATATTAAAAGCATCATAGTCAAACATACCTGCCATAACTTACATATACACAACAACAAAAAAGTCCTAACTGTAGAATCAACAATCTACAAAGCCACATGTGTAATTTGAGCATATTCACATCTTCATTTGAGAGTGTGGCCAAAGGATTTGACTTTTGCCTGCACCTTAACAGATGTTTTACTATACTCAATCGCAGGAGTCACAGGATGATATGATCGAGGCATTCAAACACCTTAAGGGCATAAACAAGGTGAAAGAGTCTAACATGTTTAAATATAGGAAAAATAGCAGGACAAGAGGACACAGCATGAGATTAGAGGGAGGCCGATTAAGGGGGAATGTGAGGAAATTCTTTTTCACAGAAAGGGTGGTAGATGCATGGAATGGCTTACCACAAGAAGTGGTGGCTATGAATACAGTGCAGGGCTTCAAACAGGCATGGGATAGGCATAAGGGAGCAATACAAATGACTATGAATAGATAGGTCACTGACAGAGCAAAGGCCAATGGCACATTTATAAGGTAGAAAAAGAAATGGGCAGACTGGATGGGCCTTGCGGTCCTTATCTGCCATCAACTTCTATGTTTCTATGTTTCTAATGCATCTGGGAGTCTACTAAAGAGCTGATTATTTACTGATGCAATTTTTGTTGTGAATATCATGAATTAAAATATGGTTTGATTCCTCGCACCTTTGCATGGTCCAGATTTTCTGTGTTGATCATTGCATCATTAAATCTGACATGATTTTTTTATAAGCAAAGTCACATACTGTGCAATTCATTTCCTGTGCACCCATAGTAATCAACCTTCAGCATCCCGTTATACCATAACTAATATTCAGTTTCATTCTCCACTCTGCTGATTCTCTCCCTATTTTTTTTTTGTGTGTGTGTGTTTTGATTCACATATACAGTCATGGCAAAGCGTCATCTGTCTGCAGTGGATGTCTGGATGGAGATACAACAAGATATCGAGTCAGATTTGGATGAAGTTGAAGAAGAAGAGATTTAAGAAAGATTGTATGGTACTTGGATAGAAGAAGAAGGACATAATGATGTCGAAACTAATTCTGGTAATGATCCAGTTAGCATGTGGTAGACTTACACTTTAAGAAGCTTGGTAGTTGCACAGAAAGCAGTTAGGAAAAGGTTTTGAGAAATATAACTTTCTCTTGTAAACATAGTATAAGTAGTAACACAAGTGAGTGTGTGTTGTATTTCCACATAGCCGTATGGTACAGGTTGGATGCATTAGACATGTGACGGAGCCAAGCGGTTTCTGTCATCTTAAAAAATTCAGTAATTATTGACAATACTGCCTAAATTATTGTATTACATTAAGAAAGAGTAGGTAAAAGGAAAGTACAGTATATTTGGAGATACGCAATTAGTAAGTAATTGCAATGGCATGCTAACAGTTAAATTGTTTTGATTGCAATGAGTGCAGTGATATACAAGGAATATAAAAATAAGAGATTTTTCTTGAGATGGGGAATGATGTTGAGACCTGACTTCATGTATCTGTTAATCTTACTTTGAGAGGGCACTTGCAGTAGGTAATAACCATTAGGACTGAGCCACCTCCCCTGCAGCTACAGGTGAATTTTGAGGCCATCTTTAATTCTTGGTGGGACAGCATCAAGTCTCATGGTGATGGAACTAGACTGCTGTCTGCCTGTTGCAGCCTCCATGATGGTCCACTGGGCCCCTACTCCCCAATAGCTGCCAGTGGATAAATGACCCTGCACATCTAGATGCAATCTAGGTGCCTCTACAGGGAAGAACCATAGTGGTGGGCTGTCTGAGCCTTGTAAGGAGACCCCCCCACCCAGGGCCTAGTCACCTGTTGCTAGCCCTTCATCGGACTCAGAATCTGCTTCCACCTCTGGCTCTGGGTATGATATCCAACCCCTGAAGAAACCGAAACACAATGAGATTCCTAAATCTCCCCCGAGGTCCCTTCCTTCATAGAAGTTCTCAAGAAGATCCAGGAGGCCAATAGCTGGAAGACTGAGGATCACTGCCCCAAAAACCATAATGCCAATGCCTGTGCTTTTATGTAAGGACAAAGTTTGTGAGCTGATAATTAATTAATTTATTTATTTGCGAGATTTACCAGGAAAGCATACTGAGCTAAAAGCTAGATTCCAGATGCGACCTGGGGGCTGAGACCCATAATTACAATACATGGATATATACAATAAGCAGAAACATTTTGGGAAGTCAAGGCTTTCATATAGACATTTGTTTAGAGATAATAGTACAGCTGAGATGGATAATGATGTATTAGTTACTCATGTGTAGTGAGTTGCTCATGTTTGCCACAGTCTACTCGCTGGAATGTGTTCTTCTGCCTATGAGTCCCTGAATCATATATTTAAGGATAACACAGAAATGAGCTAGAAAATAATTTAATCATATGTAAATCAGGAAATTTCTACCTCCCCTACATGCAAAAAGGTTGCATTTAATTATATTGCAGTCTATGATCTTATTGCATGTCACGTTACAAATTTAGACAAATCAGCTTACTTATTTGCATTTTTGGTGTACTGTATAAGTATATTATTATCCTCAAATGTTTTGCCTTTTTCTCAATGTATAAAAAATAATCTTCTGCAACCAGCAAAATATGCAGAACTGGTCAAGCCGAGAATATCGTCATGAAGAGAAGTAAGGCATCAGTGTTTCAAAGGGAAACCTCAGTGTCCGAAGAATTACTATGGGGTCTCATGGATGATGAACAGGATAATGAGGATGACTCTCATCAAGATCCTGATAATGCACCTGAAAATGAGACTGGTAAACTAAGAATACACTTTGTAATGTGTTATATATTTTAAAAATTGTCTACAAAATTGATCTTTCTGATTTGCTTTAAACATAATGGCCTTATATTAATATTTCATTAAAATACATAATTAGCTTGATTATTTGCTGAAAAGGGATTAACACTGATTAAAAAAATATATATTTTTATTATAATATAAATAAAGCAATCTCTGGAGTTCTGTTAATCACCCTCTCAGCCATGACTTGTGCCACATTACACTACTAGAAGGTCATTAACAGAACATTAGTGTACCAACTGTACTTCCACATTCCACACTTTATTTGACAAAGACATGTTTGGGAAACCTTTTCTCCTGCTATTGTCTGCTCCTCACACCTTTCACTTACCCTCTCTGTTCTGGACTTTTTCCCTATTTGTTTCCCCTAATCTGGCATGACCTCTTTCTTGTAATAATAACATGATTATTGATATCTCATGTCCTTTTGCACAAATGATTTGGTATGTATTTGTATATGTTTTCTCACTCTTGACACAGCACAAATTGTTGTGTTATCTGTGTAACCTTTTTTGTACTGTACCTAATTGACGTGGAACCTTTGTAAAGAGCCTCTGGCTCAAAGGTAGTAATTCCTAGAACAATAAACTAAACTAAACTAAACATCGGAGTTCTGATTCTCATAGCACCATTGAGAGTCACTTTAGAAGTAAGACATTAACGTATCATATTCAAGTAGAATACCAAGCTTGTGCACAGTTGCCCAAACAGTATTCTATATACTTTGTACTGGTCATTCCAAGTTAATAGTATCTATTTATAATGTTGTGCACTAAAAAGGTTCTATGATTTTTAAATTTGTTTTCTGTTTTAGAAGAGTATGATGAAGAGATTGGTAAGACCAGCAGTGAATGCAGAAGAGGACAAGCAACAAAAGTGATGCAGAAGATAAGCAGATCAGTGATGAGGAACAATGATGCAACATGGATTGAGGGCAGTGTGGCAGAAAATACCCTTCAGTTTACTGGGGATCCAGGACTTTCGGTACCTATACCAGAAAAACCAATAAGATTTGCACAGCTTTTCTGCCTAAAGGATGAAGACCTTGAACTGGTGGCAGTTGAAACATATAGATATGCAGCCCAGTACTTCTCATCGCACCCAACTGAACAGCTACCACCACATTCCAGGATGAGACAGTGGAAGGAGTCAGATGAAGAGAAGATGAAACAATTCTTTGCACTATCTATAGCAATGGGAATTGTGAATAAACCATTGGTGGAGGACTATTGGACGTTAGACGAGTTCAGTTGCATTCCATTTTTTGGAACGGTGGTGTCCAGTAATCTATTTTGGTTATTAAGTTTCTTACATTTGGTTGATAACACAGCTGCCAAGAAGAGAGGAGAAGAGGGATTTGATCACCTTTACCACATCAGAGCCATACAAGACAAGTTTGTGAAGCAATGTCATGACACATACCTTGCAGAACCAGACCTGGCACTGGATGAAGCAACCATTTCGTGGAAGGGGAACCTCAGTTACAAAACATATAATCCAAAAAAAAAAAAAAAAGTTTGCCATCAGACTGTACACTTTGTGTGAATCTGCATCTGGATAGATTGGTGACTGGTCGGTATACACAGAAAAGATGGACCAGGCGCAAGAACATGGACACATGTACAGAATTAGTTTATCTCCTTCAGGAAGAACTCTGTGGTAAAGTATACAGGTTGCACACAGACTGTTGCTACAATAGTCCAGTTCTTTTTAGGGATATGTTCACAGCTGGAGTTGGAACATTAGGAATGGTAATGCCTAATAGAAATGGAATGCCAAGAGGAACTGCGAAATAAAAGCTAAGTAAAAATGAATCTGTTGCATAACATCAATCACCACTCCTCTGTATGAAATGGTAGGACTAGTGGGACATCTATATGTTGACAAATATATCAAGTGCCAAGCAAGTGAAAACAGGCAAGACAAATAGAGTAACTGGTCAACTGATAAGTAAGCCAAAGTGTATAGTTGAGTATAACAAGTACATGGGTGGAGTCGACAAGAATGATCAAATGGCTGGCTACTACGATTTTGGACATCGGACGGTGAAGGTGTGGAAGAAGCAGTTCTTCTACTTTCTTAATGCAATGATGCTACAGGGGTACATTGTGTACCATAAATATTCAAGAGATATGAGGAAAATGTCACACATGGATTTCCACCGTGTGGTTGTCAGGAAATTGGTTGCGTCATCTGGGAAGATTGATTCTTTACGAGACATGAACAGAAGCAGCATTTCACTACAGATGAACCACCCACAATACTAACGGAATGACATTTTGCATCTTACGTCCCATGCACTGGAAAGAAAGAATACTTAACCAGAAGATGTGCTATCTGTACAAAGAACGGAAAGTGTAAGGAGTCATCGTACTGTTGTGTAATATGTGGGAAAAGACTATGTGTTGCACCATGCTTTCAAGAGTACCACAGTGTCAAGAACTATGGAGCAACTGAATCACCAAATACCAGTGAAAACAGCTGCTGAGCCTGATTTTTATGCTCCCAGTTTTAATTTTCAACAAGTCCTCAAGGCTGACGGCCCTTAGGGCAATATTCTGTCAAGGCAACAAGTCCTCAGGGCTGATGGCCCTCAAGGTAAATTGCCTTCAAGTCTACCAGCCCTTAAGGCTGACTGCATTCAAGGCAACCAGTTCTCAAGGTTGATGGAGCTCAAGGCAACTATTCCTCAAGACAACATGCCCTCAAGGCTGGCGGCCATTAAGGCAACAAGACCGCAAGGCTGATGGCCCTCAAGGCAACAAGCTCTAAATTCAGACGGCCCCTTAAAGCAAGTGCTGGGTGATATAATACAAGACCCTCAATATACTGAAGACATAAGGCAACAATTAGGTGAAGCAGTTGCAATACTCCTTGACAGAACATGCATAGAGCATTTTGAATGTGGACAGATTGATCCGATGAATTACCTTCAACGTTTTTTTGCAATTTGTTGATAAATAAAAACTCACAAGTATTTGAACTTGGTTATGAAGTCCAGGAGTTCACCTAGGAGTGTGGAGATCTGGAGTAAAGATCCTTGGGTGACAGGAATAGTGGCATTAGTAAAGGGTGAAAAAAGCATTGCCTTTGTTTTTTTTGCATTCAAAAGAAGTTTCTGATTTACTAGGTGTAAATGCAGCTGATTGTAGATCTGTGCATGCCACTTCAGGAGTAGGTCTGCCAATGTAGAGTAATGTGTCATTGGCAAATAGATGAATACTGGCATATTTAATTACTGCATTAATTCCATTTATATAAATTGTGAATAGCAATGGTCCCAGTATGGATCCCAGCTGCACACCCTAAAGAAGGGTTTTAGTAATGAGAACTCCCTTTCCACTTTTACCTGCTGCTGGCAACCAGTGAGGTAGTTTGAGAACCATCTCAGGGACAGGGGGTCTAGGCCAAACATTTGGAGGGATATTAGTAGCAAGTCATGGTCAACAGTGTCAAATGTCTTGCTTATGTCTAAAAACACTGCACACACAATGTTTTTGGTATCCAGAGCACCCTGCCAGTCATTGGTTACCTAAACAAGGGCTGAGATAGTGTTATGGCGCTGCCTAAAACCTGATTGTAGTGGGTTTGGCAGATTTGTAGATTCCAGGTAGTTCCTGAGTTGGACGCTCACTATTTTCTCCAATATTTTAGATAGGATAGGGAGTAAGGAGAGTGGTCTATAGTTATTGTTATAGGTGATGTTGGTATGGGGGACAATTGTGTGGGTGGATGTTTGTGTTTGTCTGTGTCTGTAGGTTAGTTTTTGTGGATTTACATGTTTTTCTGCTTGGAGTAACTTCGCCATTCTTACACAAAACGTCTGTGAATGTCTCCTGGACTGAATTTCTGCAAAATATCTTCACCAGGTATCAGCTTTTTCATTTTAAATCAACTTTTTGGAAGCCACCCCAAGGAAAATAACTCTAGCAACTAAGTCTGACAAACTCGGTGATGCTGGGCCCTCGATTGAATCAACATTTTCGTCTGACCTGCTCCAAAGGAATTTTACTTGGGCTATTCAACAACCATTTTTAAGAACAAAGGAAACATACAGACAAAAGGATTTCACAGCCTGCATATGCCCAGGGCACAGTTTATCACCTTTCAAGAATTTTAACACATTCTGTGACCCTGAGTTTCAGCAGTTCATCGTTTCCACTGGATGAAATTTACTACCAGGTAACAGCATTTTCATTTTAAATCAACTTTAAATGTACTTGTCTCTAAAGCGCTGCTCTACAACCACTTTGAAAACAAAGGAAACAGACAGACAAAGGTTTTCACATCCTGCATATGCCCAGGCCAAAGTTCATCACATTGAAGGAATTTAACACTTTCTGTGACTCTGGTCCTCTTCAGTTCATCATATCCACTGTATCTATCTTTTATTTCATTTGCTGCTTTCTCCTTGGAGGATCCCCTGAGCGGGCGTTCCATTGCCATACAAGCCCTCCAGGCTCCCTCCTAACTGTGCCTCTGCCAGCAGCCTGACTGGCACCTCCAAAACCAGAGACCACAAAAGCCTGCAAGCAGCCACAGCCCTCCAAGACCTTTTTAGCGGGGCAACCGGCACCTTCAAAGCCGCCACCCACGCCACCCTCTCCAGCCAGCAACAATGACAGGTACGGTGACTTTTTGACCAGCCGGAAAGCAGTGCTTTCTTACTTCTGCAACCTGATTGGTTGGTCTCCCTGACTGTGTGCTCCTATTGGCCAGTTTCTTTTGAAATGCCGTGGCTCTACAGAACGAACTTCTCTCATTCAAAATTCTACTGCTTAATTCTGGAAAATCTTAATATTAGCAAATAAGATTGTTCATAACTGTTTTAAAGCATTAGAGCATTAATTGCCATCTAGTTTTCAGTGTGTGTATATAAGCAGGGCCACCTCAGCACTCTCAAAATGTCATTACTACAGCTTTTGTTAAATAATTTATTCTGTTATTGACTGTTAAGCAGTATTCTGAAACTATTATTTAACCAAATTGTACTGTCACTGCTAAGTGTCTTTGGACCTCCAGATAGTGCTAGTTTATCATCACACCAGGTCTGTAGCCACAACTGGTGCTCGTTATCACTCCTGGTCAGTAGCCTTACCCCCTGGAGCTTGCTCGGCTCCTGCATGACCCTGCTCTCTGTCACCTCACTGCTCCCAGGTCCCCTACAGTATACCCCCTGTTCTATCCAAGATCGGCCTCTCGGCATGATCTCTGTTAAAGAATTCCATTTTCCCCCCTCTCCACTTCATTCTCCTGGCTACCCTTATCCTGGGACTCATCCCCCTCCTCTCGGACACTGACCCTGTACAGGACAGTGGCAGTGGCAGGTCCATCCACCACTGCTCTGTGACCGATTTTACGTTCCCAAACCTTATGGCCAATGCCATTGGTCCCAGCTATCCTCCCTAGCAGACTGCTGTCTAGACTCGTCTGCCCCAAATCAACATTAAGCGGCGTCGTGTCTGGAGCCCAGAAATCAAGGTCCCCAGAGGACCCCTTCTGTGGCTAATCTTACTGTCCATTGCCCTATCTGGCGACATTGAAGTCAATCCTGGCCCCACCCTTGACTCTCCTCAGAAATTGTGGAGGAAAAGGGCCTGAAAGTTGCTCACATCAACATTCGGAGTCTTCTTCCCAACCTTGATGAGCTCACTGCATGGGTCACTCTCTACAAGCCTGACATCCTGGGGATAACCGAGACCTGGCTTAAACCCCAGATTCCCGACTCGGTCTGCAGGCTCCCTGGCTATGAGCTAAAATGGCAGGACAGAATAGGGAGCAAAAGGGGAGGAGGTATCCTGATTTATTACAGGGCCCACCTCAACGTATCCCTTATAAACCACACCTCTATGCCGTCAACCTGCTGGGCTCCTCCACACCCCGTGCTGCTGTAGCAACACCAAGAAACTGCGTGGTATGCTCCTACAACCCACCTAAGGGCGGGCTGCAGGGCCTCTCCCATCTCCTGGATACTGTCTGTCCCAGTACCGGGGAAAATGAACTCCTTATCTTGGGGGACATTAACCTAAACTGGGATGGGAAAAGCATCAAGCAGTTTGAGGTCCTGCTTGCCACCAAATCCCTAACACAACTAGTAAGGGAGCCCACCCATCAAAAGGCAAATGGCACTTCCTGCTCCCTCTTGGACTGGATTATGTCAAACCATCCCGAGAGGATCTCCTCAGTAGGGGCCCTACCCGATGCCATATCGGACCACTCTCCGGTTCTGTGTAAATGGAATATCCCTTCCCCTAAGGTTCCCCACAAAATCATCCAGGTTCGAAACTTTGCCAGATTAAACCCTGACCTGTTCTTGGAGGAACTCAGGCTTACGGACTGGTCAACAGTCTACAGAGCACTGGATCCCTCATCGGCCGTCACCGCATTCCACAACATCTTTGTGGATCTACAAGATAGGCATGCCCCTATCACTAGGCATAGGGTCCGTGGGACAGCCACCCAGTGGCTGAAGGGGTCCTCTCTCACATCGCGAGAGACAAATGCTGGCATCAGGTAAAACGCCACACGACACTGCCCTGTTGCAGCAATACAGAAAACTCAGAAATGAGTGCAAGAAAATGATCAGGGGCAAAAGCGACTTCTGCAAGGCCGCCTTCTCAACTCTACTAAAGACCCCAGGCGGTTCTGGAGAACCATCCAATCACTGGTTGTCGGTCGCTCCTACTCCGGGGTTGCTGACATGCTCATCGAAGGAGTCTCCTGCAACAATCCTCACGTGATTGCTAATGCTCTAAACTCTCATTTCACAGACCTCCCTTCTGCTCTCCCGCTAGGGTCCTCAGCCCAAAACTCAAACTGCCCTGCCTCCCTGTCCCAATGGGAGTCTGGTCTGACCCACCCTCCATTTTACCTAAGGGTGGTATCGGTGAGCGAGGTGTGGTCTCTCCTTCTTGATCTCTCCCAGAATGCTAGCCCTGGTCCTGATGATCTGGAGCCAAAGCTTCTCAAACTAGGTGCTCCCCTTATAGCCTCCCCGGTGGCCCACATTTTCAACCTATCCCTTACCCAGGGACTGATCCCGGATATCTGGAAGGTTGCCAAGGTCGTCCCTGTCCCTAAGCAGGGTGACCCCAAAATCCTGGACAACTACCATCCCATAACTATCCTCTCTGCTGTCAGCAAGCTCCTGGAAAAGGTGGTCACCAAACAAATCTCGGAGTATATCCACTCCCATGGTCTGCTGACCCCAGCCCAACACGGCTTTCGTAAAGGGCACAGCACTTCCATGGATCTCATCTCAGTCTCTTCCAGCATCAGAGCTGCTATGGATCAGGGAAAACTCTCAGGTGTGGTATCTATTGACTTATCCAAGGCGTTCGACCTCGTTGACCACGACCTGCTTGCCCTGCAGATGAGGTCCCTTGGTTTGTCCCCGTCCTAAACTGGGTCTCTGACTACCTATGGCAGAAAACAACTAAATAAATTCAATAAAGTCCTCTCTGCTCCCGGCCTGTCACCTCTGGTGTCCCTCAGAGGCTCCGTGCTGGGTCCCCTACTCTTTCCTGTTCATCAACAATCTCCCTGATGTGGTCTCCAGCTGCCGTGTCATCATGTATCGGATGACCTGGTTCTCCTGGCCCCTCCTGTGATACAACCACACTAAACCGTCACTTATCTGAAGACCTCTGGAACATCCAGGCATGGCTCTCCAACCATAAATTGGTCCTAAATCAAAAACAAAACCCAGGCTGTACTCTTGGTTCCTCTGCCAAAATACGAGCCTCTTCAACTCCCTACATATCAACTACGAAGATGGCTCCCCTCTCCCCTGACCTCCCTCAAATATCTTGGAGTGATGCTTGATCCCCAATTGGACCTTGGTAGTCATATCCATAATGCCTGCAGTGGGGTAAACCGCAAACTGGGGATGGCCTACAGGCTCGGTACAACCTCACTCCAGCGGCTCGTTTAGCTCTTGCCAGGGGAGTACTACTTCCCTCCCTCAGCTACGGCTCCCTCATATTTGCTCATACTTCTAAGACCCTCCTAAGCAAGTGGAGCACAATGTACAACAACATCTGTCGTTTTGCCCTGGCCACCCCCCGCCTCACCCATCACTGTGAGCTCTACGAGAAGCTTGGCTGGCTATTCCCGCTCAATCACCTTAACTTTAGCACTGGGTGCCTCGTGAGTAAAGTACTTAGCTCCGGCACCCCTCCGGAACTGGCCGATTTCTTGCTCCTGCTGACCTCTCCCCCTACCTGCTTAGATCTGCAGGCCCGGCCCTGCTAAGTGTACCTACTTCCCTTTCCAACATGCGGGACGGAGTTCTGTCCATGGCCCCAGGCTCTGGAACTCCTTTCCTGAAAGAGTCCGTGCTGCCTCCTCTCACAAGAGTTTCCGGACCTCCTGTGGGATCATCTTAAGGTGGAAGCTCGCTGTGAATGTCCTAAGCCTCCATAGCCTCCCAGTGTCCACTGGTGCAGCTATTCTCTGCTCTGGGCGTCACCACTCTTGCGCTATGTCTCGTCCAAATCCCCCTTGCTTGACCGATGCTATGATGTTACTATGCTCATAATCCTCACCAGCCCTGTTGGTCATTGAATTTATCTCTAACTTATACCTTGCCCCAGCACTGTATCTGGGTGTACCTTCCACTTAATGTAAAAACTGTAAAAATTGTCTTTTCTCCTGTTTTTGTACCTGAATGTATTCATCTGAACCAATTACTGTATCAATGTACCTGTTGTACCCTTTTGTACTCTCCCGGGTCGTTTCTGAAAATAGGCATAAAACTTGTCTAGTGTACTTCCCCGGTAAACAAAAACTAAATAAATAAATAAATAAATTTAGATCTGTAGGATTTCCAGATTTGAATAACGGGATCACATGGGCGGTTTTCCCAATGGGTGGAAGATCACCCTGCAGGAGTGATAGATTGAAGAGATGCATAATTGGAACAGCCAGCACATGATAGCTAATTTTTAGGAAATAAGAGTCTATGAGGTCTGCTCCAGCACTCTTCCTAGTACCCAAGTGTAACAGTAGATCTTCAACTTCTTTGCAGAGAAACAGGCTGAAAAGAGAATGCAACCCCATTCTTAGAAACATTAGCAGCTGGATTTGCTGGGTCCTGTACACAGCGTTGAGCACAGGTTGTTGGTAGGAGATATGTCGAAGGCTAATCCTACAGTAGTGAAATGATTATTGAGATGGTCCAGAATTGTCAGTTTATCTGTGACTGTGGGGTCAACAGTAATGATTTTTGCAGGTAGGTAGTTTGAAGATGTATATCCTTTGATTTCCTTTGGGGTTTTCCAGAATTTGGCTGAGCATCAGGAAGATGAGTCAAGTTCTGCACTGAAATAACTTGCATTAGCTTGTCTGACCATCTTAGTACAAGTGTTTTAACCTTCCTGAACAAAGTCCAGTCTGCTGAAAGTTTTGTTCTCCAAACTATTTTCCATAGTGAGTCTCTGATAATCAAAACAGTCTTCAGATCAGCAGTAAACCAAGGACATGTATTTTTCTTGGTGTGGATTTTAACCAGAGGTGCATGCTTGTCAAGCACCTGAGCACTGTTTCCTAAAGATCCTTAAAGCTACCATCCCTCAAGGCTCATTTCCTTAAAAGCAACCAGCCCTGTTAAGGCTCATGGCCCTCAAGGCAACCATCCCTCAAGGCTCATGGCCCTCAAGGCTGATAGCTCTCTAGGCAACTAGTCCTCAAGACTGATGGCCCACAAGGCAACTAGCCCTCAAGGCTGATGGCCCTTAAAGCTACCAGCCTTCATGAGGCTGATGGCCCTCAAGGCAACCAGACCTTGAGACTGATGACCCTTGACAACCTGCCCTCAAGGCAACCAGTCCTCAAGGGTAATGGTCCTAAAGGCACATGCCTTTATGACAACCAGCACGCGGGGCAACTAGACCTTAAGGCTGACGGCCCTCAGGCAACCAAATGCAAATGGGTGATTGGTGTACACCCCTTGCCACTGGTTGATTGGTGTGAACCAATTGCTCTGCCTGACAGCCCTCAATGCAAGGGACCCTCAAAGCAACAGCAACAAATCGGCAATAAGGCTTTTATGTCTTGATGCCATTTTACCTTGAGGGCTGTTAGGCATGGCAATAGGTGTTCAGCAATCACCCATGGGAATTGGTGTACACCAATAGTTAATTTGTGGTTAGTTGCCTTGAGGGTTACCTTTGCCACATCTGATCACCTTGTGTGAATTATTAGTGATCGCCTCAAAAAGGCCAACTTACCTAAAATGCCTCAGAATGGCCTTTTTTGATATGATGTTTCAAAATGGCTGCCTTTGCTAAAAATCCTCAAACGATCACATTTACTAAAAAAGCTTTCTGAATGGGTCAGGGTTGATGTGGTATAGTGGAAATCAGTCATGAGACCACTACCCAACACACTTCTGCACCACTTTTGCCACATCCAGGAATCTTTTGAAAATTATGTGCAAGTGCCTCAAAATGGCCACCTTTGCTAAAATGCTCTCATAATGCCTAAGGGTGTCAGTGAGGAGTAACAGTCCTGGGAAGAGGTTCATTTGGGCTATGGCTACGACCTCAGGATACAACACATGGTGTTTTCATTGAGGTATTCCCTTGAGTGGGACTGTACAAGATCCCAGAGTTGAATTGTATGTCTGGTTGCTGTCCAAGCTTCCTTAAAACCTATCATATTTTTTTACACTGGGAACTTCCACGATCCCACTAAGGGAATGCACCTCTTCCCTGAACACAGGCCGCTGGATCATGAGATCACAGCCATAACACAACTAAGCACCTTTTCATTTGTGTCCAACCTCCTTGACATTAACCAGACATAAGATTCAACTCTGGGACCTTGCACAGTCTCCCTGAGGGAATACCACTGCCAAACACCGGATACTGGATCCTGAGGTCACAGCCACAGCCCAACCGAACCCCTACTCATTATTGTTACACCTCTCTGAAACCAACCACACATAGGTTACATCCCTGAGACATTGCATCATCCCACTCAGTGAATCCCACCCCCCACAGCCTGGGTGCTGGACCATGATGTAGCAGCAACAGTCAGACTGAACCCCTTCTCATTTCTGTGCAATCTCACTGACAGCAACCTTGTGTACGGGACCTTGAACAGTCCCACTCAGGCAAATCCCCCACAAAAAAACACATGGGCGCTTGTTCCTAAAGTCATAGGCACAGCCCAGCTGAACCCCTTCCCCATTGCTGTTACTCCACCCTAACATCCTTAGTCATCATGAAAGCATTTTAGCAATGGTAGCCATTTGGAGGTGCTCACATGTAATTCACTGAAGGCTCCTGGGTGTGTAAAACTGGTGCCTTATTGTGTTGGGTAGTGGTCACATGACTGATTACCAACATACCACATTGACCCAGAGCTGTCAAGGCAATGAGCACTCAATGCTTATGGCCTTTAAGGCAATCAAATGGCATCTGCCTTGGAAATTTGCAGTGCCACCACTGGCCATCAATTCAACTACCCTCATGGCATCAAGCCCTCAAGGCAACCAACAACAAATAGGTGATTGGTGTACACCAGTTGCCAATTCTAACAGCCCTCAAGGTAACCAGCTCTCAAAGCAACCAGCCCTCAAAGCTGGCAACCCTCAAGGCAACAAGCACTGAAGGCTGACGGCCCTCATGGCAACATGCCCTCAGGGCAAAAAGCTTTTAAGGTTGATGACCCTCAAGGCAAGAAAACACAAATGGGTGATTGGTGTACCCCCTTTGCTATTGGTTGATTGGTGTAAACCAGTTGCTCTGCCTGACAGCCCTCAATGCAATGAGCCCTCAAGGCAACCAACAACAAATGGGTGATGAGGCCAAGACTGCAAACTCATTTAAGAAGGGGGATAAAACCTTTTATAGGTACATCAGGGAGCATAGCAAGACAAAGGGGGGATAGTAGGACTGAATAGAATTGACAGTGGGTGGGCAGAGAGGGACAGTGAAAAAACAGGGAAACTGAATGAATACTTCTGCTCAGTATTCACAAAAAAGGAGGAGGAGAGGTACCTAATCCAATTAACAGAATCACTCTGGATAGGGGGGTTGATCCCAGTTCTTTCACAGAAGAAAGGGTTCTGAAAGAACTCCTACAACTGAAGGTGGACAAAGCAGTGGGGCCTGACTGGATTCATCCCAGAATTCTAAAAGAATTAAGGGGAGAACTAGTGACACCACTGACTACAGTTTTTAACAGATCGTGGGAGGATGGTGTGGTACCTGAGGACTGGAGGAAGGTGGATGTGATTCCCCTTCACAAAAGTGGGAGCAAGACAGAGGCAAGAAAGTACAGACCTGTCAGTTGGCCTCTGTGGTAGGGAAAGTAATGGAATCATTTCTGAAGGAAAGAATTGTTGAGTACCTAGAGGTTAGTGGGGCACAGGACCCAAGGCATCATGGGTTCACAGCGGGAAGGTCATGTCAGATGAATCTAATTGATTTCTTTGACTGGGTGACCATAGTAGTAGGCCAGGGAGGGGCTATGGACATGGCCTACCTAGACTTTAGCAAGGCATTTGACACAGTCCCACACAAAAAATTAATAAAAAATTAACCAGCATGGGAGTGCGTCCCAGGGTGGTAGCCTGGGTAAAACATTGGCTGGACAACAGATCACAGAAGGTAATTGCAAACGGTGTCCACTCTGAAGAAAGGGGGTTTACTAGTGGGGTACCACAGGGTTCAGTACTGGGTCCAGTCCTTTTTAATGCCTTTATAAATGACATTGCAGAGGGACTGGAAGGAAAAGTATGCCTCTTTGCAGATGACACCAAAGATCTGCAACAGGGTTGATACACAAGGAGGCATGGAAAGGATGAGAAGGGACTTGGCAAGGTTGGAGGAATGGACAGAATTATGGCAGCTTGGATTCAATGCAAAGTAATGCAAAATAATGCACCTGGGAAACAAAAATCCAAGGGAAGAGTACACAATGGGGGGGAGGTAGTAACAACAACAAAAATGGAAAGGGACCTGGGGGTAATCATATCAGATGACCTTAAGGTTGGCAAGCAATGCGAGAAGGCGGTAGGGAGGGCTAAGGCGATACTGGGATGTATAGGGAGAGGCATCACCAACAGAAAACAGGAAGTTGCTATCCTGTGTATAGAGAGTTGGTGAGACCCCATCTGGAATACTGCATCCAGTTTTTGGAGACCCCATCTCCACAAGGGCATAGACAGGATGGAGGCAGTCCAGAGAAGGGTAACTAAAATGGTTCAGGGTCTGCAAGGGAAGCCATATGAGAAGAGACTAAAGGAACTTAATATGTATACCCTTGAGGAAAGGAAGGAGAGCGGGGACATGATAGAAACTTTTAAGTACCTCAGTGGAATCAACAAAGTCCAAGAGGGTAGCATCTTTCAGAAAAAGAGATGTGCAAGAACAAGGGGACATAGTTTGAAGACAGAGGGGGGAACAGCTGAGGGGCAATGTGAGGAAGTATTTTTTTTTGCAGAGAGGGTGGTGGATGCATGGAACAGCCTCCCTGAGGAGGTTGTGGGGTCTAAAACTGTGGGAGAATTCAAGAATGCATGGGACAGACATAAGGCAATTCTTGTGGGGGTTAGGAAGAAATAGGCTGTTGGTTAACTAGTATCTGCAGCTTATCTGGTAGGTAGGAAAATGGGCAGACTAGGTGGGCCAAGCGGTCCTTATCTACCATCAAAGTTTATGTTTCTATGGCATTTTATCTTGAGGGCTGTTAGGCTTGGCAATTGGTGTTTAGCAATCGCCCATGGGCAATTAGTGTACACCAATAATCCATTTGTGGTTGGTTGCCTTGATGGCCACCTTTGCCACATCTGGTCACCTTGTGTGAATTATTGGTGAGCCCTTCAAATGCCTCAAAATGGTCTGCTTTGATATGATGCCTCAAAATGAATGCCTTTGCTAAACAATCCTCAAAATGATCACATTTTCTGAAATATCTCTCTGAATGGGTAAGGGTTGATGTGATACAGTTGTAATCAGTTATGTCACCACTACCTGACACTTCTACTCCACTTTTGCCACATCTAGGAACCTTTAGTGAATTAAGTGTGATCCCCTCAAAATTGCCACCTTTGCTAAAATGCTGTCATAATGCCTAAGGTGTCAAGGAGGAAGAACAGTACTTGGTAGGGGTTCAGTTGGGCTGTGGCTATGACCTCAGGATCCAGTGCCTCGAGTTTTCAGGAAGTGGATTCCCCTGAGTGGGACCGTGCAAGGTCCCAGGGTTAAATTGTGTTTCTCTTTTCTGTCAGGGAAGTTTGACGGAAATGGGAAGGAGTTACATTTTTTGTGACTTATAACTCATGATCCAGCTCCCTGGTTGTTGTTGGGGGGGTGTAATTCACTGAGTGGAATCATGCAAGGTCTCAGGATTGTAGCCTATTTGTGTTTGGTGTCAGTGAGGTGTAACAGTAATAAGCTGGGGTTCAGCTGGGCTGTGGCTGTGACCTCAGGATCAGGTGCCTAGTGTTGAGGGGTGGTGGCATTTCCTGAGGGTGACCGTGCAACGTTCCAGAGTTGAGTCATATGTCTGGTTGCTGCTATTGAGGCTGGACAGAAATACACTATTTCTATAACAGAAGAAAAATGTGTGGATATGTATCACTGGTGGGTCAGTGGACTACCCCCCCCTCAAAAAGTCAGGTATGACCCCACCTCTGCACCCCAGTCATCCAAAATCCTAAACATATGCCATCAGCCAGCACAGCACTCCTCTCACAACTCCTGTATGCATAAAGTATGCAGTCTGTGTTGATGCTGAGCCCAGTCAGCTGCAAGCCATGGTGGTTAGAGGATAGCTGGGCTGGCTGCCAGCTTCTATTTTGGGGGGGTAAGATGGTACACAGTGTTGATAGGGTTCCACTGAACTACCAGAGATATGTATCGATACATTTTTCTTCTGTTGAACAAATAATTAGTGTACATGTTTTACAGGGCTGATTGCAGGGAAGCAGGACTGTTGGCAGCAAAGCAGGGGAGAGTTTTTGTACCTGCATGGGTGGGATTGGGGATACGGATATCTTTGAGTAGTTGGGGGTAGTTTTTTATTGGATGACATCGGGGATCGGGGGGAGGAATTGTACACTGCTTTTACAATGTTGTATTCTATATGGCACAAGCACTCAGAAGGGTGCTTATGTACCGTTCATTATTCAATATACCCCCGATGCCTACACTGCCACATGCATGGACCCTGCTACACCCTGGCACCCTCCTGGCATCCTCTTTCTCCCCAACCAATCCATACCATCATGGACCATCACGTGTTTTGACATGTGTGGGGGGGATCCTTCGCTGAATCCCATATTTGCAGTCAAGTCTTTTGTGCATCCATTGTTCTGAAGCCTACCCAGGTGTTTGATGTGGGGACGCTACATATAGCAGTATCTGTCCCAAGTTCCATGAGGCAACTGGGGTTTGCTCCAACCAGTACATGGACATGCGTCTCTCTAAGAAGACTTTAAAAATCAGGCCCATTGTATTTTCCTTAGCTGGGACTATTTTATTTTCAATACAGTAAAGTTACTTGACAAATGTATGATAAAGACACCAGCGGTTAGTTTATTTTTATCTTTATTATTTTAGTTTTTTTTTTTATTTACTCATTCACATGTAATTTGGTAGTGCAATGATGCAGGTTGTCCATCTCTCCAGACAGGTTACTGCCACTAATATTGCTCAATCTGTTCTATGAATATTTTGTACCTGCATCTGTGAATAGGCTGGTAAAATAAATATTTGATGATACCATCCAGGTGGAAGAGAGAGAGACTACTGGGCAACAAAAAGACCATTTACAATAAGAGAAAATATGAATAAAGTTTTTTCCAGAACTCAGTGTGGCTGTGTGTGTTCAGGCAGGGTAAGGGCAGGCTGGTAAAATAAATCTTTGATGATGCCATCCAGACAGGAGAGGGAGACAGAGAGACAGAGGGGGAGAGAGACAGACTACTGGGGATCAAAAAGACCATTTTCAGTAACAGAAATCAGGAATAAAGTTTTCTGGTGCAGCTGTGCTTGAGTGGGACAGAGGAGGGGAGTGAACTTTTTTGCAAGGGGATGACTATACAAGTAGCCTGGGGAACAATACGCCAGCAGGAAGGGCTCTGTTTCTGCTCCTGCCAACTGCAACCAGTGTCCTGGTTCATATACACTTGAGTGGGACAGAGGAGGGGTGAGAGCTTATTTACTAGATGATGTCTGACCATGGAGTTAAGGGGGAAAGACACCAGCAGGGAGGTGTCTATTTCTGCTCCTACCCTCAGCAACCCATTTTCTGATGCAGCAGTGTTTGAGTGGGATGGAGAAGGGGTGAGAACTTGTTTGCTAGATGATGTCTATCCAGGTAGTCAAGGGGTAGAGATGCCAGCAGGGAGGTCTCAGTTTCTGCTTCTGCTCTCAGCAACCCATTTTCATGTGCAGCAGTGCTTATGATGGATGGAGGGGGTGTGAGCATATTTTCTTGGTGATGTATGTCCAGGTATTGAAGGGTGAGAAATGCCAGTAGGGAAGTCTCCATTTCTGCTCCTGCCCTCAGCAACCCATTTTCATGTGCAGCAGTGCTTCAGAGGGATGGAGGAGGGGTGAGACCTTGTTTGCTAGGTGATGTCTGTCCATGTTGTCAATGGTTAGAGATGCCAGCAGAGAGTTCTCTGTTTCTGCTCCTACACTCAGCAACTCGTTTTCTGATGCAGCAGTGCTTAAGAAGGGCAGAGGAGGAGTGTGAGCTTGTTTACTAGGTGATGTTTGTCACGGTAGTCAAGGGGGGAGAGATGCCAGCAGGGAAGTATCCGTTTCTGCTCCTGCCCTCAGCAACTCATTTTCTGGTGCAGCAGTGCTTAAGAATGATGGAGGATGAAAGTGAGCTTGTTTGCTAGGTGATGTCTGTTCAGGAAGTCAAGGGAGAGAAAAGCCAGCAGGGAGGTCTCTGTTTTTGCTCCTGTCCTCAGCAACCCATTTTCTGGTGTGGCAATGCTTAAGAGGGATGGAGTAGGAGTGTGAGATTGTTTGCTAGGTGATGTCTGTCCAGGTAGTCAAGTTTCTGCTCCTGCCCTTAGCAACCCATTTCCATGCGCAGCAGCACTTAAGATGGATGGGGGGGCGGGAGCTTGTTTACTAGCTGGTGTCTGACCTGGGAATCAAGAGGGAAAGATGCCAGCATGAAGGTCTCCATTCCTGCTCCTGCCCTAAGCAACCCATTTTCTGGTGCAGCAGCAGTTAAATGGGATGGAGAAGGAGTGAGAGCTTTTTTGCAAGGTGATGTCTGTCCAGGGAGTCAAGGGGGAGAGAAGCCATCAGGTTTCTGTTCTTGCCCTCAGCAACCCATTTTCTGGTGCAACAGTGCTTGAGTGGGACAGAAGAGGGGGAAGAGAGCTTGATTGCTAGGTTATGTCTGTACAAGAAGTAAAGGGGGATATATGCTAGCAATGAAGGCTCTGTTTCTGCTCCTGATGTTAGCAACCTTAGTCCTGGTTCAGCAGGCCTTGAGTGGGAAGGAGGATGTATGAGTGCTTGTTTAAGGGAAGACTGAGCTCAAGGCAAGGCCTACCTGTCAAGAGACAGAACAGACCACTTGCAAGTGCATGACCAGCTGGTACTGTATCTGCATCTCGCCAGATCACAGCCAGGAAATTCTTACGACTACTAAGTTCCATGGCTGAGGCCATATCTATGGTACCATTGACTGTGATGCCAATCATGGATGTTTGTTATGCCATGACTTTAATGTTTTGGTATATTAATTTGTGCTTGGGATACATAATGGGATGAATGATCATTCAATATAGTGGAATGGAATGTATGTAACCCAATCAATGGTAACTTTCTGATCTCCATTGGTATAATATCTTTAAATTTTAGTTTTCAGATCGGAGTATGTAAGCCAATAGCAGGCTTTAAAATGAACCACGTATAAGGATATATGTGCCAAATGTCCCATCGCCTGTTGTCGGGTTCGTCTTCCATATGACGATCATTGTAATATATATACACAGTTCGTTTTACGTAAGATGTCCTCTGGCTTCAGAAATACTAGTGCAACAGTCAGATTGGGACATAAGAAACTGCAAATAATAAGTTCATAAGGTAGGTTACTACATGATGTTACTAATGGTAAGTTACAGTTTAGCTTGGGTTTTGGTATTTGTGTATTGATACATGTGTTCATGTTTTCAAAGTTCAATCGGGGTTTGAACTCATGAAAACTGCTAACAAAGTTAGTCCATTGGGAACATCAGAAGTACTAGGTTGAAAAGGCAAGTAAATTGTGCTGGTCTGTGAGTGGTTGAAACATTTTTTCTCACTGCAAGAGATGTACTTTTTGGGCTGTGTTAAAGCTTGTTGAGGTTGCATTTGGATGGAGCAGGGGCAGGAGTACAGGGAGGGTCTATCACAGCTCCTATTTCCTCTAACATTATCATTTGTTCATCATCTATCTCAAAACTGAAATCAATGAATTTTGTTGTTGGTTGTTTTTTTTAGGACTGCTACGTTACATATAGTATGGCAAGAATGCAATTCTAGTGGACTTTACATCTGTCAGAGATAAGCCACTCATGACATCATATAGTCAAACTACGCTCAGGGGAGTATCAGTGATATGTCCAGTCACCCTATCTCTTATATGTATATGTGTGTGTGTGTGTATATATATATATATATATGTTATGGTAGCACAGTAGTGTTACCATAGTTAGGGTTAAGGAGCCATTTACATGTTAAACCCAAAATTTTGCACCTTAATAACTTTGTAACCGTTTCATGGATGTGCCAGAAATTGGGAATACACAATCAAGACCCATACGCCTTGGGATCTGCCAAGTTTTGTACCGGTCGGATACATGGCTGTGGAGTTATTAAGCGTGATCTGCACGTGCGTTTATGCTTTTTCTGGAATTCTACAGTCATGCCTACAGGTCGCACGGTTTGCATGACCGGTCTGAAATCTTCAGGGAACATGTGGCCGGAGTCCCCAATGTGCCTTTTGAAGATTTCATGAAAAAATATTAAACGGTTCAAAAGTTATTCAAAAAACAATTTCCCATTATAAGTCAATGGGAAAAGTTAACAAAAAGTTCGACAGTGTTGCAAATGCACTTTTTACTGTCGCAAATCCGCCATTTTGTTTTCAGTTAGTGATCAGAAAAATGCTTGCCATTTAAAATTGGGACCCTCTAGCAACCTAATTCTTTTTGTATTCATCTAGTCGGGCCCTGAGGATGCTTATTTTATTTTGGGGTAAAATACCCCAGAAATATGTTTTTCAAATTTCTGGAAAAAGTGCTTTTGCAAAATAGCGTCGCACTCATGAAAGCGTTGCAAATATTTGTGAAAGCTTTCACAAATTGTGACAGTACTTTTCTAGGCTGTGGGAAAATGACACCAATTCTTTGGCACCCTGCTGCAAAAGAACGTTTTGGTGCTTTGGCCTGAAATTTGGAGGGAACACAGCTGACATCTCACAGATGTGCCTTTCAGTATTGTGTTGCAAAAATATTACATGGCGGCAAAGTTATGGCACTCCAAATTTGATGCTTTTTCCCATAAGATAACATTACGGCATCCGACGCATTGCAGCAATCCTTTGGCGCCCTACTGCAATATAACGGCTTGGTCTTTTGGGCTGAAATTAGGAGGGATGACAGCCAACATCCCATAGATGTGGCTTTTAGTGGTTTGGTGAAAAACTATTACAGGGAGCCAAAGTTATTGCACTCCGAACTTCTCTTTTTTTTCCTATAGGATAACATTACGGCGTTCGCCGTGCCTTTCAGGGCCAGTATTTTGGAAACGGTGTGAGATACGGACTTTTCGTCAAAAAGTGCTTAGCCCCCTAACGGGGCTAAGCACAAAACTAGCCAGGAAAGTCATAAATCATATGATTTTTACATTTTTTTTCTACGTCGTACGGTTCCTGAGATATCAGCTATTTAGTATTCCAACTCCTCATTTTCTGCTCCGAGACCCATTATTATGCATACATTCTTTGTACTCACTGTCTTTCTGTATGCAGCTTTTGGGGAAAACCAGCCTGTGAGCTTACATTACTGTTACCGTTGCCCTTTCCGTTTGCGGTTCCGTACCCATTTCACTTACCGTTTACGTCTACGCCACCATGTGCGTTATCCTTTGCGTTTTCATTTGCTCTTGTGTTTCTGTTATTTTTTGACATTTGTGTCTACAGTACTGTTTCTGTTTCTGTTTTCCTTTGTGTCACCATGCCCATTGACATTTTCGTTTGCGGGCACCATGTTACTATGTGACAAGACATCATGTGGCGGACCGTTCCCGTCTATGCCACCGTGTGCGTTACCCTTTCTGTTCTCATTCGCGCTTGCGTTACCATGTGCGGCACTGTTAGCACTTCTGTTTGCGTTGCTGTTCCTGTTATTATGTCACAAGACATCACGTGGTGGAGTGCGTGGGCCTGAAGGGCCCTCTAGACAGCTCCTGCCGCTACATTACATTTACTATTTCTCATTATCATTTTAAAGAAGGAAATTAGGGCAAAAACTCTGTTTAATGCATCAGTTAGGGTTGTTCCACAGCGACAAAGTGAGAAGTCGATTATTAGGGTTGAAAACTCCCTTGGACCCTCAGCCTACCCCCAACCGGCATTGGGGTGCGCATTGGGGTGTTCGGTCCTAACTCTCACCCCATTCTCCTATACTTCTGCTGCTTTACACATGTGATGGGGTGAGAGTTAGGGCCGACGACCCCAATGTGCACCCCAATGCTGGTTGGGGAGGTGGGCTGAGGGGCCCAAGGGGGGGGTTTCAACCCTAACACTGAATTTCCTCACTTTTATCACTATGGAACAACCCTAACTGATGCATTAAACTGAGTTCTTTGCCTCTTATAGATATATATTATGGTAGCATGGTAGTGCTACCATAGTTAGGGTTGAGGAGACATTTACATGTTAAACCTAATAGTTTGCACCTTAATAACTTTGCAAACATTCAATGGATTTGCCTGAAATTTGGAATACATGATCAAGAACCATACATGTTGGGATCTGCCAACTTTTGTACTGTTTGGATATACGGCTGCAGAGTTATTAAGCGTGATCTGTGCGCATTTACGCTTTTTTGCAATTCTTTGGTCATCTCTACAGGTCACACGGTTTGTGTGACTGGTCCAAAATCTTCAGGGAACATGCGGCCAGGGTCCCTTATGTGCCTTTTGAAGATTTCGTGAAAAATTATTAAATGGTTCAAAAGTTATTCAAAAAACAGTTTCCCATTATAAGTCAATGGGAAAAGTTAACAAAAAGTTCAATACTTTTGCAAATGCAGTTTTTAGTTTCGCAAATGACCCTTTTACTTTCTCAAATCCACCATTTTGTTTTCAGTTGGTGATCAGAAAAATGCTTGGCATTTAAATTTGGGACCATCTAGCAACATAATTCTTTTTGCGTTTTCCTAGTCGGACTCTGAGAACGATAAGCATGTCTTTATTTTGAGGTTAAACACCCTAGAAATATGTTTTTCAAGTTTCTGGAAAAAGTTCTTTCACAAAATAGTGTCGCACTCACGAAAGTCGCAAATTTTTGTGAAAGCTTTCACAAATTTTGACACTACTTTTCCAGGTTATGGCAAAATGACAGCAATTCTTTGCCACCCTGTTGCAAAAGAACAGTTTGGCCTTTTAGGATGAAATTTGGAGGGAACACAGCCAACATCTCACAGATGTGCCTTTTAGTGTTTTGGTGAAAAAATATTACAGGGCGGCAAAGTTATGGCACTCCAAAGTTGATGCTTTTTCCCACAGGATAACATTATGGTGTCCGTCACATTACAGGAATCCTTTGCCGCCCTGCTGCATAATAACGGTTTGGTCTTTTGGGCCGAAATTTGGAGGGAAGAAAGTCAACATCCAACAGATGTGCTTTTCAGTGGTTTGGTGAAAAAATATTGCAGGGAGCCAGAGCTATCGTACTCCGAACTTCTCTTTTTTTTCCCATAGGATAACATTACGGCGTTTGCGCGCCTTTCAGGGCCTGTATCTCAGAAACAGTGCGAGATACGGACTTTTCGTTGGAAAAATGCTTACCCCCCCAATCAGGGCTAAGTACAAAACTAGCCAGGAAAGTCATACATCATATGACTTTAAAAATGTTTTCTACGTAGTACGGTTCTTGAGATATAAGCAATTTAGTATTCCAACTCCTCATTTTCTGCTGCGAGACCCATTATTATGCATACATTCTTTGTACTCACTGTCTTTCTCTATGCAGCTTTTGGGAAAAACCAGCCTGTGCGCTTACATAGCTGTTACCCTTACCGCTTCCGCTTGCGGTTCCGTACCTGTTTCACTTACTGTTCCTGTCTACGGCACCATGTGCGTTACCCTTTGCATTTTCATTTGCACTTGTGTTTGCATTATTTTAACCATTTGTGTCTACAGTACTGTTTATCTTTCTGTTTTGCTTTGCGTCACCATGCGCATTACCATTTACGTTTGCGGGCACCATGTTACTATGTGACAAAACATCACATGGCAGGCCCCGTGCTCCCGCCACCACATTACATTTACTATTTCTCATTATCATTCTCAAAAGAAGGGAAATTAGAGGCAAAAAACTCCATTTAATGCATTAGTTAGGGTTGTTCCACAGCAACAAAAGTGAGGAAATTCGGTGTTAGGGTTGAAAGCCCCCTTTTCACCCCCCATCCACACCCCCAACTGGCATTGGGGTGCATGTTGGGGTTGTTGGTCCTAACTCTCACCCCATTCTCCTGTACCTCTGCTTCTTCACACATCTCATGGGGTGAGAGTAAGGGCCAACAACCCCAACACGCACCCCGATGCCGGTTGGGGGTGTGGACAGGGAGGTGAAAGGGGCGCTTTCAACCCTTACACCAAATTTCCTTGATTTTGTCACTGTGGAACAACCCTAACTAATGCATTAAACAGATTTTTTTGCATCTAATATGTGTGTGTGTGTGTTTTTTAACTTTTTAGCAGGGCGACTTGGTCAATCAAGGAGAGCATGTCATAATTAAGCAATAGATAGTAAATTTTGCATGTGACCTCAGGATCCAGCTTTCAGAGTTTGGGTGGTGGCATTACCTCAGTGAGATCATGCAAGGTCCCATGGTTGAAACATATGTGTGGTTGGTGTTGGGGAGATTTATCAGTAATGTGTAGGGGTTCAGTTGGGCTGTGGCTGTGATCTCAAGATTCATCACCCAGTGATTGTTGGGGGGGGTTGGCATTCACTTGGTGGGACATTGCAAGGTCTAAGGGTTCAAACCTATGTGTGGTTGGTGTCAGAGATGTGCAACAGTAATTAGTGTGAGTTTGGAGAGTGAGGTGGGATCACTAGACACCCAGGAATGCTTTTTCTGTGATGGTGCTATATCTCAGAGGGTGTGGTGGAACCCACAGATACCAGGGAAAGAATTTTGTGTAATTGTGGGACTGGGATGGGAGGTCATGGAGAGGCCATTGGACTCTGGGAACTGCTTTACTGGTTGTTATGCCTAATATTGAAGGTAATTGGTGTCTGGATGTGGCAAAAGTGGTTCAGTACTGTGTCTGTTAGTGGTCCCATGATTGAGGCATTTTATCAAATGCAGCCATTTTAAAGTATTTTATAAAAGATGGCCATTTTGAGGCATTTTAGCAAAAGTGACCATTTTAAGGTGCTCACCAGAGTCACCAGTGATTCTCATATGGTGCATGGATGAGGCAAAAGAAGTGCAGTAGTGCATCTAGAAGTGGTCGCATGACTGATTGCCACCATGCCGCATCAACACTGACCCATTCAGACAACATTTTTAGCAAAGGCTGCCATTTTGATACATGTTACTAAAGGTGCCCATTTTGAGGCATTTTAGCAAAGGCAGTCATTTTGAGACATTTTAGCAATGGCAGCCATTTTGAGGCACTTACCAGTAATTCACATTTTGTGCTCAGATGTGGTAAAAGTGATGCAGTAGTGTTTCTGGAAGTCATCAAATTAATTGATTGCAAATTTCTTATTTCTCAGAGATTGTGTGCTCAACAAACCTACAGAAGTCACACATTTACCCTTTTTGGATGACACTGAGGATCAAGACACTGCAATGATGATACATTACAACATTTTACATCTCGACTTCATACGATACTACTCAACTGCAACTTTCCGTGTTTAAGGTAAGAGACAAACTAGTTTGTCTAACAGACTTTGGAAACCTTAACATAAATCAGCCTTGTTAGACCTACTAGTCTGCATTGCACTATACCAAACTTCACCTTCTCATCAATTGGAATGGATTGCAATGCTAAGACTAGTATTGAGCACTCCAAGTGATTACTTCATGTTAAGGTGTGATACATCACAGAAGTTATTTTGGTTAAACAAAACATTATAAACTGTATGTCAATAGTTGATGAAATGGTGTAGCATACGGTAAGAGTAGTTAGATCCCCCCCAAACAGGTCACAAGCTTGAAGAAGATGTGTGTGTGTGTGTGTGTGTGTGTGTATATATATATATATATATATCTATATATATATATATATATATATAGATATGATATATAGATATATATATATATACTGTATATATACTGTATGTGTGTATATACTGTATATATATATATATGCATGTGTGTATATATATATATATATATATACACATATATATAGTTATGTGACTTAACCACACAAGAAGTGGGTAAATCACCCAGTAACTCACACCTGTAGTGCCTTGTTGCGATTATACAATGGACCCATGAGTAAAATACATTTAAAATGTGTTTAATTATTTTTTTTTTATAAATAACATTCCTCAGTCATGTGTTATACAGGATTTATCCATGGTTATGTGATATGTTTTGACCAAGGAGGTTACATGGTTTACACAGCATTGTATAATGCTTAATTAGTTCCTTTTCTGGACAAGTACAGTGATCTAAAAAAATTGATAGTATATCGTAATAGTAGACAGGTATTTTTTCCACAGGTCGCAGGAATGAAGGCGGTAGATACAGTAGATATAGGAAAATATATTTTTTTCCTTACAGGATTGGCAATGGTTGCTTGAAATTAATATAAAACAAAGAGTTGATGAAATGACAAATTATAGAATAGGGAAAGGATAGGGGTTTTCTCTACATGTTTTAGAATAGGGAAAGGATATGATTTTTCTCCACAGATTTCTGGACTTATATCATCTGATGAAATACTCTTATGTAAGATGATCTATACACATGAAAAAGTCATTCTGCTGCAGTAGTGACTTCACTACTGAAACAGAATGACTTCTCATTCTCCTTTGGTATATACATTACAATGCAAGTGACCACAACACCGCAGTACACGGGACATCGGACTGTTGAAATGTTGTGCCGGCAAATGACCAGATGTGAAATGTGGACCATTGATGGTAAATGCTAATGGCAATAAAAAAAAATCTATTTCGGTTTCTTTTCTACAGTACACTGTATAAAAAACTGTATGGTGGCCAAAATAAACAACAACGTTTTTTTTAAAACCTCTTTCTCACTTTGCAGACCTAATTATAACCTTAGGGTAAACGTGTATCGCTGTGTATTGATGACCACCGACTGTTCTATGTAATGCATGGGAGAAAAAAACAAAAAGAAAAATGGGAATAATAACAAATAAGGCATAGTAGGATACGATAAATTAAGAAAAATGTGTTCCTTTCCCAGGGCACTACAGTGATCTAAAAAAATAGTAGTATAGAGTAATAGTAGTCAGGTATTTTTTTCCACGGGTCGCAGTCATGAAGGCAGTAGATAGATACAGGGAAAGATATATTTTTTTCCATACAGGATCGGCAATGGTGTGTTTGAAATTAATAGAAAACAGAGTTGATGACATGACAAGTTATGGAATAGGAAAACATAGGGTTTTTCTCCACAGGTTTTAGAACAGGGAAAGGATATTGTTTTTCTTGACAGGTTTCTGTTCTGATGGAACACTCATGTGTATGATGATCCATACACTTGAAAAAGTCATTCTGCTACAGCAATGACTTTGCTACTAAAACAGAATGACTTCTCATTCTGCTTTGGTATATATGTCACAATGCAAGTGACCACACCATCATGTTGCATGGGACATCGGGCTGACCACAAGTGAAATGCAGACCACTGATCGTAAATGCTAATGGCGATAAAAAAAAAAGTATTTTGGTTTCTATCTTACAGTACACTGTATAAAATATTGTATGGTGGCCAAAATAGACAACGCTTTTCTTAAAACCTTTTTCTTACTTTGCAGACCTAATTATATCCTTAGTGTATAACCAATGTGTATCGTTACTGTGTATTAACAACCACCGACTATAAAAAAGATGCAATCCATAGACATGTACCACTTTTATAATCTTGTCATCCCAATGAATGTTTAAAAGAAGTAGTTCAAAGTAGAAAATGACTGAACGGCATCAGCCATCTTGTTTTTGGTACTGTGACTGAGGAGATGTAGTTATGGGTAGAGCCATGGCCTTGATTTACTCATTCACTTTCTTGTCATGTAAAACAGGCTACTTCTTACTTTTCCTCAATAAATTTATTGACTTGTGCTCCATAATACAATAGGTGCACCCCACCATTGGCAAGCAAGGCCCTACCATGGGTGGTTGGGTATGGTACCCCGGCTATCTACCATGGGTCTGCAGTGTGAAATTAGTGATCATAAATTTAATCAAATCCCCTGCATCTGTAAGAAAAGGTATAATCCATAGACATTTACTGCTTTTATAATCTAGTAAGCCCAATGAATGTGTAAAAGAAACATTTTGACATAGAAAATGACTGAACTGTGTCAGCTATCTTGTTTTTGGTCATGTGACCCAGGGGATGTAGATATGGGTATAGTCTGGGTCTTGATTTACTCATTCACTTCTGTGTCATGTAAAACAGGCTACTTCTTAGTTGTCCTTTCTGGATTTATTGACATGTACCCCATAGTGCAATAGGTAGACACCCCATGGGCCAGCAGGTTCCTACCATGGGTGGTTGGGTATAGCACCCCGGCTATCTGCAAGTGGTTTTGTAATGAGAAATTAGTGATCAGAAATTTCATCCCAGCCCCCGCTGCTGTATGGAAAGTTGTATTTCATTGACATTTACCTCTTTTTTAATCTAGTTAGCCCGATAAATGTGTAAGAAAAGCAGTTTGGCACAGAAAATTACTAAATGGTGTCAGTCACCTTGTTTTTGGTGATGTGACCGAGGGGATGTAGATATGGGTACAATCTGGGCCTTGATGTGCTCATTCCCTTCCCTGTCACGTAAAACAGGATACTTCTTACTTGTCGTTTATAGATTTATTGACATGTACTTCATAATGCAATAGGTGGTCACCCCAAGGGGCAACATGAGCATACCATGGGAGGTTGGATATGGTACCCCTGGCTATCTGCAGGTGGGTCTGTAATTTGAAATTAGTGATAAGAAATTTCATCCAGGCCCCTGCTGCTGTAAAAAAAAAATGTGTAATCCATTGACATTTACCACTTTTGTAATCTAGTTATCCAAATAAACTTGTAACAGAAGAAGTCTGGTGCAGAAAATGACTGAATAGTAGCAGCCATCTTGTTTTTGGTCATGTGACCCAGGGGATATAAGTATGGGTACAATCTGGGCCTTGATTTACTGATTCACTTCCCTGTCATGTAAAACAGGCTATGTCTTACTCATCCTTTATGGATTTATTGACATGTACCCCATAATGCAATAGGTGGTCACCCCATGGGCAAGCATCGGCATACTGTGGGTGGTTGGGAATGGCACCCCAGCTATCTGCAGGTGAGTCTGTAATGTGAAATTAATTATCAGAAATGTCATACAAGCCGATGTAGCTGTAAGAAAAGGTGTAATCCATTCACATTTACCATATTTACAATATTGTTATCCCAATAACTGAGTAACAAGCAGTCTGATGCAGAAAATGACTGAACAGTGGCAGCCATATTGTTTTTGATCATGTGACCCAGGGGATGTAGCTATGGGTACAGTCTTGGCTTTGATTTACTCATTCACTTCCCTGTTAAGTGTAACAGGCTACTTCTTACTTTTTCTTTATGGATTTAGTGACGTGTACCCCATAATCCAATAGATCCCCCCATGGGCCAGCATGGTCCTATCATGGGTGGTTGGTTCTGGTCACTCTGATAATCTGTAGGTGAGGAACTACTGTGAAATTTGTGTTTATATAAAGAATTTGTAACCTGAAATTGGAAATTAATTACATTTTAGACAAAAATTGTTATCAATGATGAAACTGATTTTAATGATTTTACAAACTTCAGTATTTTTTGTGAATAAAAATTCACAAAACAATTGAAATTTCACTAAATAAACATATATATATCACCGAACTGCTTTGTTGGAACACTTATATTTTTACTTCAAATTATAGTTGTGTTAGGTTCTTACTGCCCTGACAAAAAAGTTTTACCAGGGAATTAAGAAAAATGATGTAATAATATCATAACTGAGCCAGCCCAGTGGCACTGATGGTTGAGGTGTTCGGACGCCCACCAAGGGGCCATGCCTTCAAGCACCAAGCTCGGGAACGAGCCTGGGACGGTAAGGGTCGGCAGGGATGGGGAAGGATTGAGAGTTCCCAGGACTGCTCTCCTTCCCCAGGAAGGGGGGATTCCACTATCCGGTGCACTAGTGACAGCTAGTGGAGACTGGCAGCACTACAGTGCATGGCCGCAGAATGCAGGGGTTGAAGCTTGGTGGACGTCCTTCAGGGATGCATGGGAGTGTGCATCAGCCGAGCTGGATGTCATTGCATGCTCGAGCCTCGAGGAGAAAACAATGGAAATACCCTACTCTCAGGGATAGGCAACAGCACTTCCTCCCACCAGCCACACTCCACCAGTCAGACTTCCTCCTGCCCTGGGCCGGGCCCAGCCTGGCCACAATCAGATTGTAGATAGAGTGCCCTGGGCTGATAGGGCGGCCCTATCTTGGAGGGGCTCAGAGCCGGGGGAATTGGTCGGGTTGGTGCTAGGTCACAGGAGGAGTCTCAGTCCAGGAGGTAGAGCTGAGGGGTAAGACAGATGCCTGAGAGAGTTCCCTGAGTAGCAGTGCATAAACAGAGTCTACAAAAATATATATATATATCATAACCGATATGTGTGCAGATCCAATGAAAAACCTCTGGCAGCAAGGATATACAATTTACAGAAAAACCTTGGCAGAGTAAGGGTTAATATGTGTGGGGGGTGCTGGTGGTAAAGCCCCCTGCATCAATCAATCAGTCACTAAAAATACCACCAACAGCTTAACCTGGTTCAATTTCAGTTGCTTACCATATGTATCCCCCCTCCCCCCCCCAGTCGCCCTGAAAAAGTGACTTCTAGACTAGAGGACTTACCGGGTAAGCAAAGTTAAATAAATAAATAAATAGCTTTATTTAGCCAGGTGAACACCATTGAGCAAGCTCATTTTCGAGACTGACCTGGGCAAGATACAAATACAATACATAAAAAGGAATACCAACTTACAGAGTCATTACATAGAATAGGGATTACACACAAGAAGTTAATAACATCACTGGAGTACATTTATAAAGTAAGACAGAAAGCTAAAGATCATGTGCTACAGAACTTGTGCAACAAAAGATGCAGAGTAAACCTATACAACCATACATACAGAGTTTTCATAGAGCAGGCTTGGATTCAAGTATTAAGTACGTAGTGCAAGGAGGGGCACAGGAGAGGAAGGGGAGGAATTTGGGAATGAAAGCATAAGTGCATGGGTGCCTGAGGGGCTTTAGAGAGATCCACAACAGGAGCTCAACAAAATTTTTGTCAAATGCCTCGTCAGCAACACCGGCAGGTTGACCGCATTCTGCAGTCGGCTGCCAGTTTGCACTGCCTGTTCTTGTTTTCTTTGGGGGCTTCATCCCCCAAATTCCCTATGGGGGGGCTGCACCCCCACTGCCCCAGTTAAAGATTATCATCTCTGAGTCAGAGCTGATTGGGGGGTGCAGGACTCCCAAAAGACTGCGCCAGGTTACAGCAGCTTCCCTACAGTGGCATGGTGCTGTAGTCACTGTGGGGGACCTCGCTGGTGAAATGTCACTGTTGGGGTGGTAACTGGCTTTAGAGCACATTGGGCAGGTGGCAACTATTGTAGAGCTAGGTGCAATACACCAGGAACGTGAGCTGAGGATGACATGCCAGGAAGTGTAATATGAGTAGATGCCAGGATGACTTGGAGAGTCTGCATCGAGGGGGTTCCAGCTGGGAGAGGTCCTGTGTTCTGTGTAGTATTTTTCTGGTGTTGTTCCGTAGGTTGTATTATATGGCTACATTGCCGTAGTCAGTGTGCTATGTATCTGTACAATATGTTTGTGTGCACTGAAGTTCCTTCTGGGATAAAGTTGGTGCCCTAAAGGATGTCACGGTTGTTACCCACACACTGTCATGGGTGAACAACAGGGTGTGGGTAGTAGTGTGATCTCCTCATCCCCAGGGATGAAATGAGATATGAGGCATAGGCATGTGATGATCACACTACTACCCACACTCTGGGGTGTCTTATTACACTTATTACCACACCCAATGAATGTGGAAAGTGATATTTTTCAAACTGTGGCTAAAACTCCATTTCACGTCGAAAGTGTGATACCATGTTTCAAACAGGATTTGAAAAATGACTGCTAGTAAGCAATATGACACAACAGGGTGTGGGCAGTAGTGTGATCACTGCATGCCCAGGGGGTGTAATGAGGCACGAGAGCATAAACATGCGATGATCACACTACTGCCCATACCCTGGGGTGTCTTATTGCACTTTTCATCACAACTAATGAACCCAGAAAGTGAAAATGTTTGAAACTGTGGCCAAAACCCCATGTTGCGCCTGAAGTGTGAAGTCATGTTTCAAACAAGATTTGAAAAGTGACAGCTAATAATCAGCAAGATATGACAGGGCATAGGCAGTAGCATGGTCACCACACACCAGGGGTGAAATGAGGTATGAGGCCATAGGTGTGCAGTGATCACACTACTGTTCACACCCTGGGGTTTCTTATTGCACTCAGTCCCACACCTGATGAATCCTAAAAAGCAACATTTTCCAAATTGTGGCTGAAACCCCATGTTACTCTACAGGTGCAAAACCATGCTTCAAACAGGGTTGGAAAAATAACAGCAAGTAAGAAGTTAGACAGTACAGGGCAAGGGCAGTAGTGTGATCACTGCATATAATGAGTCATGAGGCCGTAGGTGTGCACTGATCACACTACTGGGGTGTCTTATTGCACTTTTTACTACTCCCAATGAACCCAGAAAGTGACAATTTTCAAAATTATGGCCAAAACACCAGGTCACACCACAAGTGCAAAACCATGTTTCACACAGGATTTGAAAAATGACAGCTAGTAAGCAGTAAGACACAGCAGAGTGTGGGTAGTAGTGTGATCACCACATGCCTGCAGGTGTAATGAGGTATGAGGTCATAGGCTGCAGTGATCACACTACTGCCCACACCATGGGGCTTCTTGTAAGCAATAAGACATGACAGGGTGTGGGTAGTAGTGTGATCACCACACACCCAGGGGCATAATGACGCACAGGGCCACAAGTGAACACTACCACCCACATCCTAGACTATCTTATTGAACTTGACACAACACTTAATGATCCCAGATTCACTTATAGTATGGCAGTCAAAAGTATGAATGTTTTCTGTGTTATGGTTCATATCTGATTTTCTCTGATATAGCAATTTTTTTTTCAGAGCTCTGAACCTGCAGTAACTGGGTCACACAATAGAGGCAAGAGCATTAACAATATTCCAAATAAATGACACTGATCTAAATGAAAATGGCACTTTTATACTGATATTCACTGAATGTACTGACCCATCTGAATGTAACCAACTTAGTGACACAGTCCTCAGAAATACAATGACAACAAATGAAGAGACAGATGCTGAACAGCTACAGTTCTGTGACATAGACTGTAAACTCAGTACATGTGGCAACCATGCAGAAGGCACAGATAATATGCATGCTGTTCACAATATAACCAAAGTACCACTCATATCACCACTTGTTATGCCTGAAATTGTCTCTAACATATCACATAGTGTGAAAACAGAAAATCATTACCCCCTAGTGCACCAGTAATACCAGTTTCAGAGATGAAACATGTGCCAACTAGCAATAAGGTCATGAGTTGCCAAATATTGGGAAACTGAGCTCCAAGCATGAATACTATGACAGCTAATGAAATGGCAGATCTGAACTGGTATGATTCTGTGACATAGACAGTAAACTTTGTGCAACTGACAAGCATGCAAAAAGCAAAAATAATATGAACACTGTTCAAAATACAACCAGTGTACAACTCATGTTGTTACCACCTGTCATGTTACCTCTCTTACATGTCAGACAATATGAAACAAAAACTCATCACCCCTAGTGCACCAGTTATACCAGTTTCGGAGATGGAATCTGTGCCAAGCAGCAGTAATGGTAAGAGTCACCAATATTGGGAACTGGAGCTTCATGTGCAGGTGTGTCTGAACCACAGACGTCAGCCAAAGCAGAAAGCGATCATCACTTAACAGCAACCAATGCAGCATTAATGATTAGAGAAAATGGAAAAAATGAGAAAAATACCAAGAAATCCATAGCATGGGCAAGGATGGTATTCAATGACAGGGCACAACATAAATGTAGACTTTAGAACCACCCCCTAAAGCAACATCAATGAAATTATTCAGAAATTCTACTCTGAAGTGTGCAGTTCCACCAGACAAGAGTATGCTATCACAACATTCTCAAATCAATGCACAAGAAACAACAGATACCTCAGAGCAACAGATATTGGATGAGGTGTGAGCATCATAAGTAATGAAGCGTTCCATTCAAATAACAACGTGTTCTTTTCAACTGTTAAAAAATACTGGAGGGAAAACAAAGATGTGGCCAAGCATCATCTGCCATTGACCTCTGATAATCTCAGCTCTACAACTCTCCTGCAATATCAACACAGACAGCAACCGGTCTAGTCAAAAAAGTGTGGCTAGACATACAACTCTTCATGGCCAGATGTGGAATAGAGGGGCTCAGAGATTTAAAACAAAGCAGTATTGAAGTAAAATCTGATGAGAATGGTGATGAATGTGTGTCACTGACATTCAACCCACACACTAAGAATTATTCCTCCCACAGTGGTATTAACAAACAGCTTGATAGAGGATGTAGCTACACTATTCCTGGCAGCTCTCTGTGTTCACTTGCAAACATCAAAAAATACCTTTGCAAAATACCATCAAATGCACCTGAATTGTATCTGCACCCCAAAAGGCACCCTCAAACATACCTGGATACCATACCTATGTGGTATGCGAAAGAACCAATGGGCATCAATTATCTATCATGCGTGATGCCATATCTCCGTAAGGAAACAGGTCTCACAACAAGGTACACAAACCACTGAATAAGATCGACAGCTGTGAATCTACTGTCAGGTGCAGATTTGCAGGCAAGACAAATAATGACAGTTACTGGCCACTGCTGCAGATCCAGCCTACACACTTATTGGAGTGTACAAGATAGCAACAGAAGAAAGTGGAGCAACATGCTGGCCAGGACCACAGCAGGAACCACACAAAGAAACAGCATTAAAATGAATCCTTAAAATATGCTGACGCAACAGCAACCAGCATGAAACATCAATCACCAAAGCAAGACAAAAACTAGCACAATTACCAATTAACCTGTTTAACTGTTCTTTCAGTGCTCCTCTGAATTGCATGAACTATGAAAAATAATTTCATTTGACTATCTTTGTCACATATTCATAATAGAATGTGAAAATAAAAACAAACAAACCTTGTTTTGTTCTTGTTTTTGTTATTGTTTCCTTGCTAAAAGTTTGGAACTACTTTCTTCAGCATAAGATTACATAACCAAACTAAAGTTAGTTTAGTTGGAAAATAATATTTTCCTTTGATGTAGAAATTATGTAACACCTGCAAAACAGGTGACCAGGATGTAATCCCAACAAGCAACTTACCTTCACAAACATAGGCATTCACAGGAGGGGGTTAACCTGTCCAGCCCCCATTAAATCAGCCACTGTCAGAAATTTAAATTTCTTTAAAGGCTGTTAGTGTTGATGCAGACCCTCCTTTTCATTAACTTCTTAGCTAAACATTCACCATCTCTCAAAACTGAGATTCTGGGCTCAGTACAGGAGTTGGCTCATTGGGAAATGGGGCAAGACAACATAGTATGGGTGTGACAGGACATGTGTGGAGACAAAGAGATAGTAAGGAAAAAAAGCATATGGGCAAGGTTAACACTGGCTAGCTGGGTGAAACAAGCATGTACGGTGAAGATCAGAAGATGATTCTTGAAACTGGTCATATCTTGTCTCTTCCCTCCCCCAAAGCAGCTCAGTGTGTGGTTGGTGGTGGTCTTTGGATAGGCGTGCGTACTTTGTATGGTGCATCCGCTGATTATGGAGTTAGCAGATGAGGGGTGGGTGAAAAGAAGAAGAAAAGCTGTTGGGCCTGCAAATTGGTGTTAAATCGGTTTCCCACTGCCTGGAGTGATCATAATTTCTGCTACGAGATGAACAGGTAGGCACAAAGTGACCTTTAGCATGCTTAACTGGATGATGATTTTGGTGAGAAACCATACAAAACATAAAGTCTGACCTGACAACTTTAATTTAATATAAAATAACATTAGAAAGGTTTGCTGTGGCTACTAGTGACATCCCAAGAACCTGCCAGAGACCTGCTACCAAGATCTCCTGACAAGCTTTCTTCTTCGTGCTTGTTGTGCAGCCAAATTATTACTGTTGTCTGGAAAGTAACAGTGAGAGCAACATGCTTATGAACTTTCTTTTTGGGTCAGGGGAAAATATATTATGACTGGGAATGTACCAGGGACATCACACCTGCAGAAGCTACTTTCAATTTCTGCTTATTCATACAGCAAGTTCACAAAAATAACAAAATGTGCAATAATACCAATCCTGTGCAGATCACCAAACTACTCTTAATTTGAGTTTGATCCAGTGCTTTGACTATCACCAGAGACTTCCTCAGGGGTGTGGCCAAATAGGAGTATCACAGTCATTTTATAGGGGAAGGCTTGATGATGATGATGATGATGTCAGCACAACCTTATTTAACTGTTTTGCTACAGTGGCTTTTAAAATGCCAAGTGTTAAAAAGTGCAGTAATGCTAATGTGCATAAACTGCTTAATTCTGTGCAGTACAAAATTGTAAAAATCAATACTTAAGTTACAGTGCAAAAGCACTTTTCAAATGCTTATAGCAGATAGCATTAACTTACAATTTTACATTTTAGTTCAGCTTCCCAACACAGTGCTATTTTCTGCAACCATCTAATAGCAGTAAACACAGCAGAGAGTACTTCTAGGTATCTACATCAGCTGATGCTTATTTCAGCATGGATTTTCTTACTCTTTGAGAACAGAGAGAGAAATAAACTGGGATCGAGACCACATGATCACCCCATTCATTCAGTTTCAATCGTTCGGTGGGTGATAGAAGGGAAACCACATGAAACTGTACCCAGCTTTTAGAAAGAGAACAGTTAGAATGTAAGGCAAAAAAAAAATAATGAGAACGTGCATTAGAACCATCAGTGATACAAGTTGGAACCTAATATTTACAATATCAACAATAGAATTCTACATAGAGATGTAAGCCTTAGATTATTTTAATTTATAACATGGGGATGTCAAATCCAGTTTTCTGATTGGTTATTACCTGTGCATGAAATCTGTTCCATGCACAGGTAATAACAAGTACTTTAAAGCAGGACTGCATTACAGAAATCAGTGTGCATTTAGAACATTGTGATTTTGAAATGCTGCAATTTTCCCCTCTCGTTAATGCTGTCTTCCTGGACTTAACAATCAGGAACTCTGGACAGCTACAGTAGCTTCTTATTTAGTTCCCTCTTCACTAGAAAAACAAAGTAGAGTAAGGAAAAAAAAAACACAAGAAAAAAAACTAACTCATCCTGTTGTCCACTCTTTCGATGCCGCTGCCAGTCTCAGTCCCAGAGCATACCGTGCCTGCTCTGTGATCGTTCCCACTACTCTGTTCTCTGCTACTTCTGGCAAAGCAGTAGTCACAAGTGCAAGAGTTATAACAGAGGTCCGAAGTTGAATTCAAGTGGCTTCCCTCAAAACAGACAAAAAATAGACAACAGAAGCACTCACTCTCCTTTCTTATCAAAGTAAAACATATAAACAGTTCTCCCTCGCCCTCCTTCCATTCCTGTTCATTGCATAAACAGTTCTCCCTTGCTCTCCTTCCATTCCTGTTCATCGAAGTAAAAAATAAAAATGGTTCTTCCTCACTCTACTTTCCTGTCTATCACAGTACAAAAAAACAAACTGAAAAACAGAAAAAACACTACACAAATACAGAACAGGGACAGAGATCCTGAATCAGGCTGTCAGCAAGCTTTATTACTGATAGCATTACAGGACAAAGTTCAACAGCACATCATGATGATGTCATTGTCTGGTGGGCGGAAGGACTGTTTTATCATAAATTTACTTATGCAACTATGTTTTTTCTGCATATAAATAGTATTTTTTCTGACTCTTTAAAGAAAATAAAAATGTAACCCATTTTATAAGCACAATAAAACACTCCAGGTGTGTGCATGGAATGTATTTTACCACATGCCAGGGGCTAAAGGCACTCGGCCAAGGCCTCATGCCTTATTACACCCCTGGCCATGTGATAAAATATGTTCCATGCATACCCTGTCATGTCTTATTGCTGACTTCCTAAATCTAATAAGCCTTATGTAACATTTATTCTGATTGATTTTAGGGAGGGAGATTGTTTTCATAATTTTTAGCTTATCCCCATTTGACTATGTATATGAGTCATCAGCCAATGTGTGGCTTGAGAAGCATTCATTAAACATTTAGAGAAAAGTTCTGATGTCCCATTGTTCATTCAGACCATTTGGTCTTACAGTGCTGAGTTTGTAAATTCAGGCACACTCTTTATAAAGTAATATTCTGAATCTTTCCCTCCTCTCTTGTGGACCGGTATTGTCTCCAAACCCATAAATCTTAGATGCTTTGGGTTAAGCCCATGTTTTTCATGAAAATGTAAACCTTCTGGGGTGTCAATAATTTTTTTTTTTTTTGACAATGAAACACATATTTTCCTTTATGGGCGTCTTAAGGCATTACACTATTCGCCACACATAAGTCCACAGGTGCACCATAGCACATACATAGCAAATCTGGTGTTACAGAAAAACAAAATTCCCTTTCTTTGACCTGTGTATTTGCTGGTCGAGCATGTGTGAACATTTTGCATGTTTGTGCATATGTTCAGAAATTACAATCTTGGCACCTATGGAATCCACTGGGTCTGTTTGGCAACCATGTGTGAGGGATCTCCTTTTCTATTTAAAGTAACTGTGGAAAAGTTTATCTCTTAAATAGGCTGCCCTCCTAAAAATTATTCTTGGTTTTTCACCTACTGTATTGGCAACTTCACTGTCACCTAATGATGAAGAACTACTACTGGGCCTGCAGATGTGTTTTGGTGTCCTACCTCCTGGAGTAATCACAGCTTCTGCTGCAAGTTGCATGCGTAGGCACTAAGTCACTTGTGAACTTCAGCATGCGTACTTGGATGCTGATCTTGGAGGGATACCCAGTGAGACTTAGATTCTGGCCTACTAACTTTAATTTAGTATAAAACAGTATTAGAAACACAACAGTCTGTTTGCTGTGGCTCTTAATGACATCCCAGTACACTACTGATAACCTCAGATACCTCCTACCAAGCTTTCTTTTTGCTGCTTCATATGCAGTCAGATTATCACTGCTGTGTGGAGGTGGAGAGTACTGGTGAAAGTTGCATGCTTGTGAGCTTTCTGTTTTTTTGGGGGCGGGGGAAAAATATACTGTAATTGGGAGTGTATCAGGGACAAAAGCCAGATTTTTTATTTTTCTTTCCTTGGAAGAGGAGGAGTACTCTGTTCTCACAAGTGAGAACAGCCAAATTGTTATTCTTTGGTGGGTGGGCTGGAAAGAAATGCTTTGGAGAAGATCCTGTGTATGTTTTCCACTCCACAGCACCATGAATTGCTAGTCAAGCAAGTTTTTATATTACAGAAAAGTTGAACAAAATGTTTAAGACCCTGCCAGGATTCATACTGTATCCTGTGTCTACCTGAATTTAAAGCACTGAGCCACTGTTTAAGGAACATGCATTCAATGGGCCACTGAGTTGCAGGTATGTGAGCTGCATTTCCTGTAGTGTAGAGGTTATGTCACAACCTGCAAAGCAGGTGACTGGGGAACTAATCCCCGTGGGTGAGTTGCCTTCACAAATTGTTCTTAGCTATATTTACTACGCATATAATTTTCTGTTCCAATCCAATGCCATGAATCACCACTCAAGAAAATTTCCATCTTGAAAAAAAAAATGTTGAAATTCCTGCCGAGATTTGAACAACTGATCCTTTGCTTGCTAAGCAAACACTTAGGCAGTGTGCCTTGCAGCTACATGTAAGTGAATTGCAGTTGCCATGGTGGACAGGTCATGTGACAACCTGCAAAACAGGTGACTCCAGTTGTACTGTACTGAAGCCTACACAGGCCTCATCTGGGATTAACTTGAATACATCATACTGTAAAACAAATTTCCATTATCTGAAAGTTAGCTATTTAGATGTGCTGAAACCCTTCACTATATCAGCAATTACCTCAAGCAATGTCCCTCATGCTACAAAAATTGTAGTGAGAAAGAATCAAATTGTGCAAAACCGGTGATCAAACCCAGGCTTGCGTAGGTCTGAAACCCTACACCAAGATGTCAAACCCAGTCACTGACATCACCAGTGCCATCATGCAGCTGAATCACTTACACTGAATGTGACCTTAAACTTGACTGAAGTGCAGGTAAGAGTATGCTACTGGCCCCTAAACTGCTGTACAAGTATGGCAAGCAATATGCCGTACAGAACAACTGAGTCTTTGCAGCATGAAGATCCTGCACAGGGTCACAGGCAGAAGTACTACTTTTTTTGTTATTCTCTTTATTCTCCATGACATCGACCATGCCCCCTTCTACTCCATCCCCCCAGCCACATTACCTACCTTTCAGTGGCGTTACCATTCACTCCAACCCTCATAGCCTTCACTATGGTAGGATAGAATGGTTCCCCAACTCTTGTGGTAAGCCTGGATCATATTGAGGGGAGGGCCACACTGCTGGTGCTGTGCCTGTGAGAATCTAGACTTTCATTCTACACTGGCTGGAGATTTGTCATTGTGTACTGATCCCACTTTATCACCAGCACTCTTGATGTGCAAGCTCACACAGGCAAGCATGCTGAATGAATCACAGCTGGCTTCCACCCACTCAGTAAGCTGCTCCACCTGCACTGCCGCCTGTGGTCTGCCAGGTAGCAGCATTGTATTAGAGATGACTGCCTCCCTTCCCAGAAGAGGAGAGCATCCTCTGGTGCGATCAATCTTCCTCCCTCTGACTGGCCCTTACAATCCAGTCTTCATCCCAAAGCTTGATTGCCAGGGTCATGAGTGGTAGCCCTACTGCTTCTCCAATGGACTGCCCACCACCAGAAGTACTACTTTAAAAAAAGTCACACAAAATGTTTTATGTTTAGATAAGTATAATCTGTGTTTATTAGTTTTACAAACATTTTCATGTTAAACCCATTTTCTAATCACAACGATACACTTCAGGAGGTGCATCAAGGTATATTGACACACTTCCCAGGTAGTTGAAAGCACTCTGTCTTTGGCATCATTCCTAACAACACAACCAGCCATCAACATCATGCTTCACAATGCACTGATGACCTGCATGATATACAGTGGCATCCCCCAGGATGAATCCTAATTCTGCAGCATTTTACAGCACTCTGCAGAATGCTGCACTAGCCCTACTGAATAAAGCAATCTAATGTCATTGGCAATTAGTCCCTTTTGTAATGCAGGAAACTGTGACACTGCCAGGATGAAGTGAATGCCATAGTTTCCTGTATGACAAAAATGCCTAATTGCCATTGACATTGCATTGCTTTATTCAGTAGGTCTGCTATAGCATACTGCAGAGTACTTTAAAGGTGGGTTTCATCCGGGGGATCACCACTGTAGCTTGATGTACTGTATATAGTGTCATGTGTTATTGCTTGCATAGAACATCTTCATTTATTTTGTTTGAAAATAATTTTTCCTTCTTCACCTGCCAGTTCTGTGCCCCTCCTCACCATAATGTAAGCAGACTTTGCCATGGCCAGGATAAGTCACCATGGGGCCCTAGGCCGGAAAGGAATCTGGGGCCCCATTCACCACAACCATGCCCCTTCACCACGACTGTGCCCCTTTGCCATGACTGCACCTCTTGGTCGTTGCATATCAGTTACTGAAACTTGAAATAAGTGTTCTTACTGTTCCCAAAAAGTGGCATAATGCATAAATAACCCAACTAAAATGTTTCAAAATTAATGAAACTAATAATATCAGTATGTATAAATAACAGTAGCCTGAGTTTTAATCATTTAGTAAAAATAATTACTAACTGGCCTGTTATAAATAATTTATTTTGTGTGAAATGTCATGATTTGCATTTCTCCAAAAGCCAACACCAAACACATACATGTACGTAGTCTGGGTGTTAACATTTTGTCCTATCAGGTAGTGTAGTATGAACCAAGATGTAGGAGTTTTGTTTGGTAGGGTAGGGGGCCCATCTCTAAAACAGGCTAGGTCCTGGTGGTGTAGTAGTTAAGCTGATTGTTTACTAGAGGAGTCATGAACTTCAGAGATTATAGCAAGTGATTGTTGAAAGAGAGCATTCCCATGACCAAACATTCATGCTATTGATAAGTAAGACAGGATCAATAAATGGCAAGGTTTACTGATGGGAATCTGGAAATACATTCATTTGTTCACCCTGAAAAGGGAGATATATCAAGGTCAGAACTTTAATATGAGTGAGAGGAGGTAATTAAAAATAATATGATTTTTAATTGTACCATTGAAATGCACTGTAGATTTCTTAATTTTAGGAGTGAGGTTAAATATAAAGCAAATACACTGAATTGTACTGTTATTTTTTTTTTATTTAAGAGTAAGACTGTACTTCTAAGTGCAATTTCTAAATGGGGTGTGAGACAAAGCAAATGAAATGGGCCTGTTCACACCTTAAAGGATTGTCTGTCAGGGCCCCCCCTGAAGCTGTCAGCTGCACTTAACAGCTAACCAGGGAGATGAGTCATGTCACAATTCAGCACCTACATCATTCAGATTACTCAGTGGCTGAGTCCTTTACAAAAAACGTAGCACAGGCAGAAAGGAAAGGGTATATTGTAAATATATATTAGGGATTGTTGGGGGGGGCCCTGGCAGACAGGGACCCTAGGCCTGTGCCTATGGTGCCCATGCCTTAATCCATCCCTGAGCTTTGTACAGCAGCCCAGAACAATGCCTCACTCCCATGGCTGACATCACAACTGAAAGTAGATGTGGTAGATTCAATGACAACATAGGAATTCCAGAGGGTTTTATTGCTCCAACATGCCAGATGATAGGTATACAGTTCTTCTGTTGCTAAATACTGTACCCAAAAGGGGATTTATTATGTTTTTCTCTGAGAGACAAAAAAGGTTTCATAGGGAGCAATTTCAAGTTTAGTTCTTCAGCCTTGAAATGATTTTTCATGCATTTATGTATTCTTTTATAACAAAACTGTTCTAATTTTGGAAGTGGCTATACAACTGCTGCTGAATGTAAATATTCCACCTGACAGTGTGCATCTTCACAGGAAGAACTCTGAGCTACAGGGATGGGACAGTGGCTCACAATGATCCTGATGGCTGCAATTGTTGATTTCAATCACCAAGTCCCCATACAAACATCAATGAAGGGCCTACTGATTAAATTACAGCCACAGAAGTGGTTCTTGGAAGAAATTTCAGGAAATATATAACCTGGTCTATGGCTGACACTGTACACAGAAACAAGCCAGCAGATACATGCCATGCATTTTATTGAGTCTGCTTGAAGTGGAGGGTCCAGGCCTGTATAAGTCAATGTCCCACACCACCCCTTGAACTTAACTTGCATTTAACCCACCTACTCTTGAAGCTCCTCACAGACTTTGCATTTACCACATACTGTACTCAGGCAGCCTATTGCATCCCTCCAGTACCCTCTCCATGAATAAGTACATCCTGTCATTCCTCCTGCACCTATCCTCCACCAGCCTGCTGCAATTCCCATATGTTCATGCAGTCTTGCTGGGTTTGAATTATTCAGTGGAGATAACCTTGTTAAAACTCTCCATGTATTTGAAGGTCTTCTTAGTCATGTCCTTTCCTCTTCTTCTTCTTCTCGCCTAGTCTCCAGTGAGTACAGGTTCAAGAATTCCAGCTTCTCTCCATTTTTTTTTCTGAACTCTATTTATGCTCCCCTCACCACCGGCCTCTCTCCAGCATGGTATCTTGGCATGCTGGCTCTATTTGTCCAGCCTGAAGCTCCGACTGTCTATACTCCAACTGGGGACACCCCACTGTATGCACAGCTTGCCCTAACCCCTTGGCTCAGAGTCCCCCCGAGGAAGGACCACCATGACTCCTACTGTCACTCTATCTATAGTATTGGATGGCTGCTGTTGCAGGAGGAGGAGGAACCAGAGCAGATGCTTTGATGTCCAGCATGGGATGTGGGGCTGCTGCCACTGGACCTGCCTTCGCCTACTAATGGAAGGTTTTTTTTCCCCTTCCCTCCCCTCGATCATGGGATGTGCAATGTCATCCAGCCCGTTATGTGATTGCCTCCACACACATCCAGTGGATGGCCGTGCTATGTTCTCTCTGTTCCTACATGGTTCCTGTGTCTGTAGTGCACCTGGTCTACACCGGGTGCCACTAACTGTGCAGGACATGATCCCTCCTCCCTCCCAGGAGAGTAGAGCAGTCCTACGGATGCTCCATCCTCTCCTCCCTGGCTAACTCCCATCATCCCGGGCTTGTTCCTGAACCCAGATCACCGGCATGGCACAAGGTAAGGTGGATGCCTCAACCCTCAGCCCCACTGGACCAGCCCAGCTTCTGTTCATATGTGATCACATTCTGACCCTACTGTAAATAATTCTTATGGCTCTCCTCTGCAGTTTCTAATGTAAATGTCCTGAAGGGTGCTGTTGTTTCTCACTGCTAACTTAATGTCCTCAGATAACTTCACTGAGCTTCTCTGTCTTTTTTCTTGCTAACCTGAAACACACTTGAGTTGGTGAAATCCTGAAATCTGTCTTTTATTATGCCCTACTTCTATTACAACCCTTCCACCCATTTGCTTCAGTCAAAGTATGCCTGAAGTATTTTCCTCATATTATCGAAATCTACACTATGCAAGCCAAGCACCCACATTTTAGTATTCAGGTACTCCTTTTCCAGTTCTAGCCTAAACCAGATGATGAACAATTATTATGTATAAACATGGAGAACTCTTAGTAAAACATGGAAAGTGGACTTCTGCATTACATCTTTCTGTGTGTTAAAAAACACATTTCTTAGAAGTTATATTTTACTAACTTATTAGAACTATAAATTATGCCAGATTAAAACTCAGAACCTCAGTTCAGGTAAATGAAATCCTTAGAGATCTTATTTCATCACTCTGATAGCTGGGGGGCTTTGGATTCTCTCTCTGAAGTGACATACCTTTGTGATGGCAGTGCCTGTTGGTTTGCTAGGGGTCCTGGCTATGGCATCTTTCTTGCTGGGCTGTATGTCCTCATAATCATCGTCCTCCTCTTTGGTTTTGGATGGACACAGCAGAGTGGTCAGATGAGAATTAATGCAGCAATACTAGATAATCAGGCAGTGATTAATTTCCAGTTTTGTGGTGCCACAGTAAATATGGCTGCTGCCTAATTTTCAGCTGAGCTCCCCTTCACATAGCATCATGTCTTTTGTTTACCTCGGTGGGACTCTATGCTCTGCAGAGGGTTCCAGTTCAACATGGTTGGTGGAAGAAATGGAAACAAAAACAAAGGAAAAGGGAGCAAATTGCAGGGTGATAGTACAGTGAAAACAAGAAAGATTACCAGGTAATGCTCAACAGAGCAGAGGGATCAAACTGTTGCAAAATATCTGATTTTTGTTATCTAGTACTGCTGCATTAACTTTGAAATAGGAAGAATTCTTGGTGCTGGAGTGTCTATTACATTTAGCAGTGATCGTTGAACATTTGACTTTAACAATCATATATGGATTTGCATTGAATGGTGTAGGTAGTTTTAATTCTGTTTCTGGCAGAAAAGAACCATGTCTCCAACTCTGACATGGAAAGGCCACGGACTGCAATGACGATCCTCATGCCATGTCATTTTTAGTCTGACTTCACAGTCAGTGTCTCAAAGAGGTACATCTTCCGGCTCATGGTGCAAACTAGGATATGTTGTTTGTAACTTGTTTGAACCCATATCTCTGCTATGTTAATAGCAACATCAGCGTGTACTGTGCATATGCTTTGAGCCTTTTGCCGAGTACCTATACCTAAATAGATTAATACATAGAAGTTGACAGTTGAAAAAAGCTTGTGATCCATCCAGTCTGCCCGCCCTACTTAACTATTCTGGCTTGCCTATGGGGAAATCCTCCCCTTTCCTACTGTCTTCCAAGTTTCTAACTAAACTCAGCATCCTGTCCTACCTCTGCTTGAACCTGCTGATGGATTTTGCCTGTACACTTGTTTGGCTAGCTTATTCCACATACACACCACCCTTTTGGTGAAGAAATACTTGCAGATGTTCTTTTTGTCACTCCCTCTGCCAGCTTCAGTGAATTCCACTCATCCAAGTTTTTGAACTCAAGGAGAATAGCTCCTTGGTGTCTAACATATTTGCCCCATACAGGTACTGCAGTTGTATGTCTTACTCATCTCACTCCTTTCTTTTCTTTCTATGATATATGTGAATAATATATTAATATCCCTGCATGTAAATCTTTTTTTTCTTCTTTTTCTGCTTGCTTGTAAACACATGCAAATATGTCGGTATCAGTCTGAAATAGGACAGGGCTTGATGGACCCACTCCTCTTCCACCTATAACTACTCCAGAATACTGAACCTATCCCTAGTACCACCCACTCACTGATTTTCTCTTCTTTTTGTCTTTAAAGTCATTGCCCAATTACATGGCAGGAGAATGCAAGGTAGAGGGTTTTCATGTGCAACTCCTGATTCCTGCTTGGAATCTTAACTCACAAATGCCACAGTGTACTGCTTTCATATCTGCTGTTGTTTAGAAGTCTGTTTCACAGTGAATGGCAGAGATGTTGTACAACTCATATTTATTGTTATTTATTTAACATTTAGCAACCAGGAAAGGCACACTGAGCTGAGGCTCATTTCTGGGTGTGACCCTGAGAAAAAAAAGATACACTATAATGGTAAGAGACAAAATCATTACATAGTAACAAAAGGCAGCATATAAAATGACAATAAATAAGTGCAGAGTTACATATTGTGTAACTTGCAACAGAGACTGTGTGAGTAGGGAGGTTGTCTACAGGACATTTAGGAGGCTAGGTAGGATTGAGGTGGGGTGGCATGGGAGGTAGAGGAGCAGGAGCAAGGGGAAATGGGAGTGAATTTGACCAGGTGCTTGCATGTAGGGAGTGAGGGAGAAAAGTGAATGTCAGAGGAGAGCTGATTCCAGAGGAAAGGAAAGCAATAGAAAAAAGCAGACTGTCCAGAAGTTGAGTGGGGATGAGCAAGGGAGAAAGAGCGGATGTCACTTGGGCATAGAGGATAGGAGGGGGGGTTTGCAGGGGATACTAGGGAGGAGAGCTAGGGAAGAAGGGTCCCAAACCAATATTTGGCGGTAAGGGCCAAACAGTACTTCAGTCTCTGGTGGGAAAGGGGAGAGATAAAGAATAGCAGAGACAGCAGTGGTGTGTGTGAAAAGGAGAGTTGGTAGCAAAGTGACAGGAACAGTTTAGGATAGTGTCAAGCCTAGTGAAGGACACTGCCAGGGCGGTGCCATACACAAAATCAGCTTAGTCAAATACCGAAAGTAATAGTTTAGTTTCTAAATCATAATGTTCCAGTGGAGGATTCCTAATGTGGGGAGAAGATTAGAGTAGACTACAGTGATATGAGTGGAGACATCAAGATGGCTATCCAACCAGATCCCTAAGTATTTAAAAGCAGGGACAACCCTGGGGGGTGGGTTATTAGGAGAGGTGAACTCTGGGAGAGTCTGAAGCCTTGGCAGTTTTTGCCTGTCACTGAAAGTCATTGAGAAAGTCTTTTCTGAATGTTCTCTGATTTGGTTGGCATGGAACTAAATGAACTGTGTTAAAAATTGTACTGGACATGGGCTTGCATATCTATGGGCAATGGTCCCAAAGTGTAGATGATAGTGTCATCTGCATACATGTGAATATGAGTGCTAGAACAGGCAGAGGGAAGGTTATTGATGAAAAGGGAGAAGAGGGTGAGGCCAAATATGGACCCTTGGTGAACCCCATCAAGGATAGGGAGAGGGGATAACAAGACATTGCCAAGCAGGACTGACTGATGTGGGTCAAAGAGGTAGGAGTGGAACCAATGTACTGTTGGAGCTGCCAAGCCAGTAGAGAGTAGCTTATTCAGGAATAGTTAGTGGGAAACTGAGTAAAACCCTTAGTCAAGTCAATAAAAATGGCAGTCATAATGTGACCCTTATCCATCCCTGAGAGGATGGACTCTGTGACTCATAGTTGGGAGGAGATAGTTGAGTGATGCTTCCTGAAGATGGCTTGGAATGAGGAGAGAGTATCAGTACAGGAACTCAGAAAGTCTGGTATAGACAATGGACTCCTGAAGTTGAGCAAGTAAGGGAAGAAGATATATGGGCTGGTAGTTGCCAGGGGAAGATGGGTTGCTGCCTTTATAAAGGTGCAGTATCTTAGATACTTTCCAGACCAGTGGGATGATGCAGGAGAGGAATTAGAGGTTTAAAAGGTGTGCAAGAGGGGTGATAATTGCCAGGCAGAGATACAGAGGAGTTTGGCATGGAGTCCATCAGGACTAGATATGGCAAGATTTAAGGACATTTGTGCATGGTAGACTTCTGGAGGGGACACTGGGGGAAACTGTAGCCTCCAGCTTATGGTAGGAGTAGAGTCAGAGGAGACAGGCAGGGGATAATCAGAAAGAGCACAAGTTGTAAAGAATGTGTTGAGAATTGATGAGGACAGAGGAGGGGTCTGAAGTGGGTGAACCATCCACAGCAAGGACTGGGGGGTGAACAGAGATGGGAAAAGTAAAGAAGGGAGTGGTTGACTTTTGAGAATTTTGAGGGTGAGTTGAAACTGGTTTTAAGGTGGGTCTTGAAGAATATAGCCTTGGCTGTGTGGACCACCTTCGTGCAAGCATTTCTTTGTGATCTGTATGATTGCAGGTCTGGCAGAGAATAGGACAATTTAAATTGCATCCAGACTCAATCCTGGGCTTTGCACAAGGCAATAATGTCAGCTGATATGTATGGGTGGTGAAGGTGTTTGACCCTGGATTTTTAAAAGGGGCATGGAGTTTCTGGATGCAAGTGAAGAGGCCAAATGAAGAGTCAATATCTGGGGCAGTAAGCACAGGAGACCAGTCAGCACCAGCTAGGTCATGAGGAAGGGCATTGAAACTGAAGGCACTGAGATGATGCAACTAGATATATTTTGGGGTCGACTGGTGAAGATGCACCTTTCTGACACAGTAGGTCTGGCAATGATGACTAAAGGTGTCTGGGAGGATACCTGAAGCAGTGATGTGGTGGGGATGGGGGGAGAGTACCCAGTCTATGAGGGAATGGTTAGGAGAGTGAGGGGTTATAGCAGGTAGATGCAGATGTTAACTGAGTAAGATTTAGAGACTCAGTCATTTGCAGAGTGGGCTTGGGAGAGGAAGAGAGCCAGTCTATACTAAAATCACCTGAAAGGATTAGATCACCAGAGGCAGCATGGGAGATAATGAATGTGATGCAGGAGACCAGGGATGCATGTGTGAACTTCAGAGAGGCATATAGCATGCTCACATGGACTGGGTGAGATGAGGAGAAGGATAGGTTCACAATAATAAGTTTGTGAGAGGAGGGGAGAGAGTCACATAGGGAAATGGAGCAGGACAGGGACTGGCAAATGTACAGGGCAACACCACCACCACTCTGTTTGCCACAGTCTTGTTGGTAGAAGTGGAAGTCAGGGAGGGTGAGGGAGGAGTCTGGGATCCTGGATGACAGCCAGATTCCAGTAATGCACAAGATGTTGGGAGAATGCTGTGCAATACAGAGCTTGAGAGCATCAAGTTTATGGAAGAGGCTCCTTGTGTTCGGGTGGACAAGATGGCACCCTTAGGAAATATCAGGTGGTGAAGAGTGAGGGGGGAGCATAGTCTGCGGCCTTTAGGCAGCATGGTGGGAGAGGGGGTAGAGGGCCTGGGTTAGGTTGAATATCACCTGCAAGGAGGAGCAGGAGGAGGAGGAGGAAAAGGAAGAACAGATAATACTTGGACGTGCTGTAAGTGTTCTAATGTAGAGAGTGTAGTTTGATTTAGATGAGAGAGAGAAGGAGGAGATGTGCCAGTGCAGAAGCTCAAAATTAAAGAAGTAGGAATGGAGTAAGCCGAGATGCAAAAACAAAAAGAGATGAGACAAGGAATGAATGATGAAAGAGGGAAGGGAGGATAGGAGAGCAAAGGGGGAGAGGGGGATAATCAGTGTTCCAGGGTGGACCGGTGTTGTGGCGTAGGTGTTAGAGGCACTTGGAGAGGTGGGAAGGAGGACAGGATAGGACAGAGAAGTACAAAACTAAAAGAACAAGTGCAAAGGTGGAGATCATGACAAGAGGGGGGGAATGATAATGGTAAAGGATGGAAGGCTGGGGCAGAAGTGAAGACAGTAATGGGGTGTCATGGAGGGGGAGAGGAGGAACAGGGCAAGGAGTGAGTAGAGGGAGAGGGAGAAAAGAACTAAATGCAGCCTAGGGGTATAGGCAGTACTAAAGGCAATAAGAAAGGCATTACTGTAGTAGTGAGGAGGGGTAGGAGATGGAGAGAGGCTTATTGGGGGGTAGGAGAGGAAGGAAGTGGTAGATGGAGAGACAAGATGACAGTGAACTAATCATGTAGCAAAGCTTAAAAATACAACTGTGCACAAGTCAATGGGAGCAAACTGAGGAGGCACCAGAAAATGGTGAGGAAATTAAAACTCATCAGCGATTTGCCTTAATTAATTGTATGCTATGTTGATCTTTGCAACTTGAATGTAAAATGTCTCTTTCCTATTGTACCCCTTCCACCCGGGTAGCACCGAGAGATGAGCAACCTGTTGCTCAGTATGCCTTCCTGGTGAAACATCTCAATAAACAAATAAATGAAAACTGAATCAGAGAAAAATTGGCTAGTTGTGCAACCTAGATGGCAAATGGGGTATGTTGCATTTTAAAAAAGAACACCTGCAGAAGCAGAATGCTTGGTACAGAGGCGCTATCAAGTTAGGCTTTTGCAACTGCAGATTGCAGAGTCAGTGAGAAGCAAGCGAGTACAGATTTCAAGCTAAGCGTGGTGTTTACTGAGCTGAAAATCACCTTGCAATTGTAAACAGGTGCAGACGTTTGTGGGTAGTGGCTAACAGGAAGTCAGACCCATATCATTTGCATACCTGTGATGTAGTGCTTGCAACTCATGGAATTAATGTATTCTCATAGATGGCAAAAAGCACTTCTCTCATTTTGTTGACTGGGTAAGTGTACTAGACATATTCTGCCTATTTTCAGGCATGACCTGGGGGATGGGGATACAGGTGAATGCCAACTGACTTTGAACCAGATTAAGCTGTTGGTGTTATTTTTAGTGAATTGGGGGGAAATCTGGCCAGGGCACTGGAAAATTCCCCTACTCTTCCTGCAGGGGGCCATGCTTCCTGTGAGCAGAGGGGACACTTTTGTTTGCGGTAACAAGATGGCAGATGACAGAGTGGTTGGAGGTGGAACTGCTGGGAATATTTTGGATTTTGACCTGACTACAGCTTTACCCATGGAGTCACACATTTCCAAAATGACAGACTTGGAGGAAGGAGAGGAGGAGGTGGAGAGAATGACGGCTGGTGGATTATCTTGCCCTTTTGAAGAAAGGGAGTGGTTGCTTGCAGGAGAAGACTCTGATACCTCAAAGAAAGATGAAGATGAGTCTAAATTTGCTACACCATTACTTGTGGAAGAAACGTACACCATCTCAGGAAAAACTGACATTGCAGCCGCTGTTGCATAACTGGAGAAGAGCATTGATGAGAGACGAGCTGTACTGCTGACAGTGCTGGCTGAGGATGAAGAACGGTATGAAAACAGGAAAAATGCTTTAAAACACAGAATGAGAGAAACTTCATGTTTAGAACTGTCCGCACAATGTCCCAGGCAATACTCTGTCATTGAAAATATACCTGGGATTTCTGTTAAGAACACCACTGTTAAAACTACTGGAAAATTAACTGCAGAACAATTTGGTTTACAGGAGACACTTACCCCGACTGCTGCCTGGTCTCCTGAAAGTGCACTGGAAGATGCAGGTTGGGCACAAATGGAAATTTGGTACTGAGTCCCTGACCCATCTGACAAAATTACTCAAGTTGTAACAGAACTAGGTGAAATGGAATGAGGAGCTGAGATAGCGAGGTCAGGTAAACAGATGATGGACACTGTGCTGGGGTTTTATTAGTTCTAGATACAGTACAAATACATTCAGAAGATGGACCACCAGGGCAGAATGTGGTTTTGAATGAGCCAGCAGAAGATAGTGTTTTGCAGGGTTCCAAGGTTAAAACCAGGCCCGAAATGGAGAAATTTGATTCTGAAGACAACCAGGACCTGATGAGTGAAGAACACCGTCGGGAGGTCCAGAATCTGAATACAGTTACAGGAATTATGCTAAAGCCAAACGAGCACAAGAGCAGGATGGAGGAAGAAGCTGATGCTCCAAATGGAGCTCCCAGACACCAGGAGAAGATTAGTGCACAATACACTATGACAGAGACAGGAGCAGTCAGCAGGGGATTGCATAAGGAGGGCAGTCAACAGGGAGAGATGCTCCCTGGGGACAGACAGTTTGTACACACCTGCTTCACAAATAAATGATAATCTGACAAGGGCTGCTGAACAGGACAATCTAAGTGAGGAACCTACCCCTCAGGAAAACAGGCAGCATGCAGAAAAAGAGACCCCTAATTCCCCCCCCCCGTAGACAAAAATTTTCTGAGTTATTTTCTCGATCGGACCCTACACCTTGAAGAAACACAGTTCAGCTGCATTACAAAGATGGTTAGAAACACATCCTGATCAGCACAATGTAGGATGGATTCTTTTAAAAAATGCCATGAGATTTACTGAACATGATGTCTATGCATTAATACATGTGTCTGGTGAGGATAATTTTGATGTTAGCTTTCGGACACTAGTGGGCTTGGAAAGGTTCTGGCAAATGTATAACCAATGGAGGTTTGCCCCTTTATGGACACCTTTTTACTCTATATCTCTCATGAAACCCCTGATTAAAATGGTAACAGTGATGTTCAGAAATGAGAGTGTTCATATATGTGATATTCACTATTGGCTTCAGCAGAAGTGTAAAGTGCTGAGTGCCCCTGAAGCCATTCTGGACTCAGAAACTTTCCGGATTGGAGGGTGGCATTTTAAAGTCAAACTACAGCAAACGATTGAAGGGATTTCACACATATCAAACAGTTTTTTTCTGGGTAAAGATCGGGGAGTATGTTTTTATTCGGGCCAGCCCAAAGCTTGTTACAAATGTTGGGCCAGATCATACCTCTCCAATGTGTGTGATAAGCTTATATGTGGGATCTGCTGGGAGTTTAACCACACCAGCTCCCAATGCAGTAATAATTCCAGATGCAATTTATGTGAAGAAACTGGTCATATTTTTCAAGAATATCCTTAGCTGCACAGAATAAAAGGGAAAGAGTAGACCCAGATGAATTAATCCAAAAAGCTCAGAAAGATTCACCTGTACCAGAAACCAAGGACCCTGGCCCAGTACCCTGGCCACATGAGGAACAAGCGCATCCAGCCTCTAGTCCAACAGTTGACTTACAAGACAAAGAAGGGGGAAATGAGAAAGGTGAATCCCCCCCACCACTGCCCAAGACCCAGAAGAAATGTCTACTGAGGAACCTCCCATTTCACAGGACAGTAAGTCACCAACAACCTCTAGATCACAGGATGACCCAGGAACTTGAAAGATGCCCCCCCTTACAAGAAACATGGTCTCTGCAAGAGACACAGAGAAGAAGCATGAGACTTGTGAAATCTGGAACAGCAGATGAAGAACTAGTGATGGAGAATGCCTTTTCAGTGTTGGCATCCAAAACCTGGGGGGACTCAGACCCGGAGGAGGACTTATCGGATAGATCATCAATATCTGGGTCACAAGAGATGTTGGCTGGAACTCACAAACCAGTGAAAGATAAAAAGAAAAAGAAAAAAACAAGAAAGAAATATAGTTAATGAGGAAAGGAAAAGTTTGTGTTGACAGTTTTTTTACCTATGTCTTCTTTTACAGCTGTCACGTGCAACGTGCATAGCATATGGAACAATACGAAACAAATAGCTTTTTTTTCCTTCTAATTGAGTTTAGTTTCAATGTCATTTTATTACAAGAAACTTGGCTGAATTCATATAATGGAATGCTCTGGGCCAGGAATAATTGGGTATGGGGCCCGTCATACTGATCCTTTGGACAAGATCAGGCTGACGGTGTGGAAATTTTGTTTTCTAGGCGTAAGTTTAAATTACAGAAATTAGTTAATATTTCCCCAGGGAGGGCTTTATTGGTTGATGGGATCTGGATGACTAGGTCGTGTAGATTTCTTTCAGTATATGCACCGCAGATGAAAGCAGAAAGAGTGGCATTATTTAATCTTTTGCAACCATATTTGGTAACTGTGAGAGCAGTGGTTATGGGGGGAGATTTCAGCTGTACGTTAGATACCTTTATCAGGACACAGGAAGGGAAAACAGTTTGCTGTGATTAGCTTGTTTTGCAAAACCTGGTAAAAACAACTGATTTAAGTGATTGTTCCAGAAATGCTGTTCCCTTGATAACTCACACTTTTGTCAAAAATATGTTATCAACGAAAACTGATTATATTTTAATATCTAAACAATGGTTGCATAGGGCCATGGCAGTGTTACTGACTGAATTCTTGGATCACCTAATGGTTAAAACTGTATTGAGAGAAAATGGGATGTTTACACCTATCACAACTAGGTGGCATCTGAATACCTCCATTTTAGAGGAACAGATAGTTAGACTCACTGTCACTTACATTTTAATGACAAGAATATCAGTCATGGGACTTTATAAGGATTTAGGGGTTTGGTGGTTAGAGACAAAACAGGACTTAACAATTTGGTTTCAAAATTATGGTAAACAAAATTCATGGGACAGCTTTTTTAAATGCATTACTTTAAGAACACAGTTATTAAAATTATTGTCACTCACACACACTATGAGACAGGATTACTCTGGCCAAATTTCAGAAATAAAACAGCAAATGGGACAGCTACAATATGACAGGCCAAAATCCCTGTATGCAGAGCTAGCATATGGGACACAAAAGACCCTTTATAATGATCTATGTGAGGCTTGTAAAGACAGAAGAGTGAATTCTCAAATATTAGAACTACAGACATCACAAGGGAAGATAATTTCTTCTATGGGGGACTTAAAATTGGAAGTTGAACAACATTTAAAAACCCTCTACAGTTCTTGAGACTTGGATTTGGAGGTAGTGGAAAATTACTTGTCAGGGACTGTGGTCCCATCTTTGGGCCCAAATGAACAAGAATTCCTTGTAGGGGACATGACCTCACGGGAACTTACAGAAACAATCAGCATGCTGAAAGAGAGTACTTCCCCTGGGAGGGATGGAATTCCAAACTTTTTTTATGAAGTCTATAAGGATATTATTGCACCATGTTTAGTTAAAGTTTTTCGATACTGGTTAACACAGAATACTACACATCCAGATTTTGCAAAAGGATTAGTGATTGTTTTTATACAAAAAAGAGGGCAAAAGAGAGTTGGATAACTGGAGACCAATTTTTCTCCTTAATACGGATTATAAGATTTTTTTAAACACTTTGCAAAAGTGTCTTAGGAACATAGCTCTAACCTTAATACACCCCGTACAAACATGCACTATTCCTGAGAGAAATATTAAAGAAAATTTGACTATCAACAGGGAGGTGGTAGATTACAGTCACAGAAGGGAGCAACCTGGATACAAATCATTAGTTCAATATAAAGCATTTGACAGGGTGAATCATGAGTTGTTATATTCAGTGTTAGAACATTATGGGATTCCAAAAATGATTATAGCATGGTTGAAACTCATATAAACATGCCACAGTTACACTTTTAATAGCAGGTCAGGAGGGATCCTGGATTCCGGTAAAACTGAGGGTGAGACAAGGGTGTCCCCTAAGCCTGCTTCTGTATACTTTTATTCTGGATTCATTAGTCAGACATATTTTGGGAAACACAAGAATACAAAGGATCTTGGGGTCTCATATGCATCGGGAAATAAAATTAGTAGCGTATGCTGATGATTTATGTGTATTTCTCAAAAATGAGAAGAGTATTATGGAAATTATTTCAGAAGTGAATGTCTATAGCAAACTGACAGGGGCAGCTTTGAAATTACTGAAATGCAGAGGCTTAAGGGTTGGATAAATAGAGAATGGACCTAGGAATATGGGTGGAATTAGTATTTCAAAGGAATCTATCAACATTTTAGGGGTATTTTTTGAGGATGAGGACTCAGCTTGTCTGAATCGGGAACATAGTTTTATGATTTGTGAAGATAAGGTAACCAGATGGAAAAACTAAAAATTCTCAAAACAAAAAAAGGTATTCATTATAAAGCAATTTTTGATGCCATGTTTATTACATGTAAGTTTAGTGTATACATTACCTGTCCAACTAGAAACTAGACTTTTGAAAATATGTTTTTTGATGCTTTGGGGATCATGGTTAAACCCAGTGAAAAGAGACATCACATATTTACCAAAAAACAGAGGTGGTTTAAATATGTTGAACCCAGTCATTTTTTTTTCACATAATTTTTTGGTCTGGTCGCTCCAAGTTGTGGTAAGAGATAATGACTCACTTGTTAAAACATGGTTGCTGAACAATCTAAGCTCAGTTTTGGAACTTTGAATTGAGGAACCATTATGGTTCAATTATAGATTGAGCATCTCGCCATGTTTTAAATCTACTTTACAAAAATTATCCAAATGGAAGGTTTGTAGATCCCAGTTAAGAGATAAATCGAGGAAGGCATTCTATAATCAAGCTATATAATATACTAATCAAGCTGGGACTGTTTTTAAAGGCTGTCCTGCACATAAAACAGGATTTGTGATACATTTATTAATGAACAAAAGAGTCCCTATTAGAATGTGGGATGTAGTATGCTTAGTCACACATGGGAGGTTGGGGGTCAAAGGGAATAGCAAACATAAAGGTTTGGAGGAAAGGAACTGTCCATATCCGGAGTGTTTTTAACAAACAGAAACTATGGAACATTTTTTATTGAATTTCCCATTTGTCTGGGGATCATGGCAATACCTAACGAGAAAATGGAGATTGTCATGGTTAAAGATGATTACATATGAACATATTGCTCTTGGGAATTATTCTAGTCTCTTGAAAAGTAGGGTGGATTCAACATTGAATGTCTTTTTTTCCATTTTAAACTTTTACCTGTGGCAAGCTAGAAACCAACTGATCTTTCAACAAAAAAGAATGTCTTATTGAAAGTAGATTGTGTGAAACAGCCTTGAAAGAAGTGTATGAAAAAGACATTCGTTTACATCCTAGATTAAAAGTGCAGGCATGGTGGAGAGGTTTTCCATTCTTTCAGAAATATAGATAAACACAATACATTGAATAGGCTACTGGAAAAAAATGGGAGAACATAGGCAGTGTCCTACAGATATGATTTTAGGGATTAAAATAAGGGATAAAATAAGAGAATTATCATGTTAATTTTATGAAGGGTTTTTGCATATGAACTTTTCTCTCTCTCCTGGAAGGGAAGGAAAGGTTGAGGAAAATAAAAATGTGGGCAGCAGTACTGAAACTTAAAAAGAAGTAGTTAGAGGTAACTGAATACCTGATTTTCTTTTATGGAATTTGGAATGAAATTGTCTTAAGTAATATGGTTACTGTGATATTTTTCAGAACAGCAGGAAGGTATATTTTTCATTTTATGATAATTTTGATTTTATGGTGTGAAGTAACACCGTTGTTTTCTTTTCTTTTCATTTTTTCCCCCTACAGAGAGTGGTAGGCAATGAAGCACTTTTTTTAGTTAGAGGGGAGGGATAGTTAGGGAAAATATTGGTTGTTTTAGAAATTTACATGTATAGATACTGTTTTAAAGTTTTTTGTTGTTTTTTTTTCTTTATCAAGTATGATGTAACACTGTTTTCAAACTATATGTTTTGAATTTTTTGTTTACTAAAAAATTCCCCTACTCTTTTTGAGAAGTGCCATGGGATCTTTAACATCCACCTGAACAGGCAGATGGGACCTTGGTTTAATGTCTCATCTAAAAGATGGCACGTCAGGAGTGTAGCACTCCCCTCATGCTGCACTAGTGTCAGTATTGGGATAATAACCCAAGTGCCTGGTGTGGGGCTAGAATCCCCAGCCTTCTGATCTCCTGGCCTCAGAGGTGAATGTGCTACCTGCTGAGCCACTGACACTGTTAATTAAAACAGGTGTTCTAACATGTCCCTACAATTATTGATCATTTTAGTTAAGGACCAGTGTTACTCTGCTTACCTATGTTTTGACCCAAAAAATTAAAACATTTTGGTCACTACAACATAAATAAACAGGCTCAACAAATATAGTATTGGAATCATGTGAATATATTTGTTTGTAAGGCATGTGAATAATTTAGTACCAGTCTGACCTTTGAGAGGACACATGGGAGTGTACCATTTCTTCATGTATTGCATCTCTAGACAACAGAATTCCTTCCCTAATTCCACACACACTCTACTTTTCTTCTCCTATTTCCCTATGAAGTTCATTCTTGATCACGAGGTTGAAAAATGCAAGGCAGAGGTTTTCCTGTGCCACTCCCAATTTATGCTTGAAATCTTGCCTCTGATTTTTGTTCCACCAATGCTACAGTTTTCTACTCTTGTAATAGCTACGGTCCTGTTTAGAAGTTTGTTTCTCACCAAAAGGCAGATATGTTACTCAACACATATAATTTGGATACCCATTATGCAGTGCTCGCAAAGGCCGAATGTCCATATTTCATGTTTGATGAAACAGAATTGTTTTATTAGTGTACTATTTGTTTCTTGTATTTTATTTTTTTTATAATTCTCTTAATCAAAAATGGTTTGAATGTAAGATTTTTGTGATTTGAAAACTTTCTAACAGGGCAGATGTTAAAATGTAATTAGGTTTTAGTTAAAAATTCTGATTGTTTCCTTTTTAGTGTTTGTAGTGTAAAGACTGTGGTCATGGATGCCATGGTTGCTGATTTCTGCATGTTAGCTTTGACCAAGATGGTAATTTGGTATGCACATGATGTTCCTGATGGGTGTGTAAGTGTCAAACCAAGGCAGTCTGCATTTGGTTTGTTTGAATCTACTGACTCAAAGTACCTTTGAGTTCATGAGTTTTGAAGTGACTGCCCAGGTTAGATGCTTCATTTTCTGTCCAAGTACGTTTGGGGTAAAACACATTATTTCTGTTGTGTTTAAGTAAATCTCTTTAGTGTACCACCGTATGTTGTACAAGTGTAAGAAATGTAAAGTCCTGGGAGGTTTGATGAGACATTTATTTTGTTTTCTTGATTTTTACCACTTTCCTCATTTGGTGTGATTCCTGCATTCTGTATTTCAAATCAAGTGCTGCAATGAAAATGTACTGTACATAAGCTTCCTCATAAAGTTTGCTTGGATGGAGTGTGAGGGTTAAGTGGGCTAGAATGGGGACTGGAATTTGAAATGACTGTAATATGTATGCTTTTACTAAATTGTTTTTAAATTTATAATGTCCCTACTTAGATGCTAGATCTTTATTATCATTTGTCTCCTTCCTTTATCTATTTTCTCAGCTGCATGGACTGCAGCACTGGAAGAGCAAGTGAGTTGTGAAAGGTCAGTCATGCAGTATTTGGCAGTGTGCTTTAACTATGTGCAAAATCACACATGCCTTGTGGGGGCATGTGTGATTTTGTATTTTCTTGAAACTTGGCTTCCCAGCCGAATGCCCTTTGGGGTAACCCTTGCCTCAGTGTTTACGCACAGAGGTTCTTTGTCTTTTAAATAGTTTTTTATTTTAATGGGTTCACCACAATATATCCCAGGCACACTGCCTTAGAGGTAGCTGGTCCATTCCACTGGGGTGTCAAACAGACGAGGCATACTGATGAGTCCTGGTAGGACGAAACACGTGTCTGTGTCTTCTGTTAGCACTCTTTGCAAACTGTGTGAGAGGCCTTGTGGCACCATGCAATTCTGCTTAAAGTTGGACCAGCATAACATTCTGTGGTGATTTGCATATGCAGCCCATGATGCTTTGCATTGTGAGGGCATGTGTGATTTTGTATTTTCTTGAAACTTGGCTTCCCAGTCGAATGCCCTTTGGGGTAACCCTTGCCTCAGCATTTATGCACAGAGGTTCTTTGTCTTTTAACTATGTGACTGGGTGTAACTAAAAGTTATAAATCTTTAAGTCCATGTAATTATAAGTCATACCCTTAAGCTGATCCAACTATTTGGGTGCTTTTATTGATGATGTCTGTCAGTTATGGGTCTCTAATCTACAGATGTCCTAGGGGGACATGTCTAACACCTTTGTAAGTTTATTCAGGTGAATGAGGTTCTTTGGTGTCACCCACATAGTATCTATGTGAGCACTTCTTGCACAGACACCATGAGAAAATAACTAAGTCACCAGTAGGACAGCATTTTTTTAGTCCAATCACCCCATATATGTCTTCTCTGTCCTAGTTGTCAATTAACACTTAAGAAATACATGTTGTGCTGAAACACTGAGCGAGCACAGCAGTATTTTACTATCTGCTGCATTAGTTTAAGTGAAACATATTACTGCTTAACTAAAGTGCTAGAAACTGATTTTATTCTTGCACTCGACTGGAGTGCTCAGAAGCCCTGTTATAGAAAGCAGGAAGAATGGGTTGGTAGTGCTCTGCACACTCGGGGGACTACAACTCAAGCAGGGAAGGGAATATCTTAATTTTGAGCACTATTTCCAGCTTGTGTTAGTGTTCATTAAGCTACTTTAGTAGCAAAATAAAATTTGGGGATTTTAAAATATTATTTTTATTGCTGGTTTCAGCGAAGGCACAGATTGACCCCTTTTGCACTTCCGGGTCAGCTGAGAGCTTTAAACAAGCCCCACTATGAGCTGGCATGGTATTACTGGCTGTGCTGAAACACTGTGCGAGCACAGCAGTATTTTACTATTTGCTACACTAGTTTAAATGAAACATATTACTGCATAACTAAAACACTAGAAACTGATTTTGTTCTTGCACTAAACAGGAGTACTCAGGAGCCCTGCTATAGGAAGCAGAAAGAGTGGGTTGGTTGTCTTGTGCACACTCGTGGGGCTACAACTCAAGCAGGGAAGGGAATATCTTAATTTTGAGCATGATTTCCAGATTGTGTTAGTGTTCATTCAGCTACTTTAGTTGCAAACTACAATTTGGGGATTTTAAAATATTGTTTTTATTGCTGGTTAAGGCAAAGGCATAGATTGACCACTTTTGCACTTCCGGGTCAGCTGAGAGCTTTAAGCAAGCCCCACTACAAGTGGGTGTGGTATTACTGGTTGTGCTGAAACACTGAGCGAGCACAGCAGTATTTTACTATTTGCTGCACTAGTTTAAATGAAACATATTACTGCTTAACTAAAGCGCTAGAAACTGATTTTATTCTTACACTCGGCTGGAATGCTCAGGAGCCCTGCTATAGGAAGCAGGAAGAGTGGGTTGGTAGTCCTCTGCACACCTGGAGGACTACAACTCAAGCAGGGAAGGGAATATCTTAATTTTGAGCACTATTTCCTGCTTGTGTTACTGTTCATTAAGCTACTTTACTCACAAACTACAATTTGGGGACTTTAAAATATTATTTTCATTGCTGGTTTCATCGAAGGCACAGATTGACCCCTTTTTTACTTCTGGATCAGCTGATAGCTTTAAGCAAGCCCCGCTACAAGCAGGCGTAGTATTACTTGTTGTGCTGAAACAGTGAGCTAGCACAGCAGTATTTTACTATTTGCTACACTAGTTTAAAGGAAACATATTACTGCCTAACTAAAGCACTAGAAACTGATTTTATTCTTGCACTCGACTGGAGTGCTCAGAAGCCCTGCCATAGGAAGAAGAAAAGTGGGTTGGTAGTCCTCTGCACACTCAGGGGACTACAACTCAAGCAGGGAAAGGAATATCTTAATTTTGAGCACTATTTCCAGCTTGTGTTAGTGTTCATTAAGCTACTTTAGTAGTAAACTACAATTTGGAGATTTTAAAATATTATTTTTATTGCTGGTTTCAGCGAAGGCACAGATTGACCCCTTTTGCCCTTCTGGGTCAGCTGAGAGATTTAAACAAGCCCCGCTAAGAGCAGGGCAAGTACAGGAAGGGCGATCGAGCTCTGTGCACGTGAAGACATGTGCATCTAGTGCATGTTATGCGTGTTTGGTGTGGTAGTGAGGTTCAAGCTTAAAATAAGAAATATAGGGTAAAGGTTTTCTTTTGGATGCTAAGGACTGAAGGGGAAGAATTTTTCTAGGGCATATTACATCTAAAGGTATTCTGGATTTCATAATCATTTAACATTGGGTGTATTATATAGTTGTTATTAAAAAATAAAGTTTTGTGTTTGTAATTTCTAGATATTTCCTTTCCAATATGGCTGAGTTTATAACTACCATAAATAGAGATATAGGCATGAAATGCCCTTCTTGTAACATGTATTCCTTTTCTGCTGACATACTGAATAATAAAACAAGTTATAAATATATTAAATGCACTATAAATGAAGAAATGCAATATGAAATAAGTACATTTGGGGAGAGAGTGCAGATATTAGAAGCCAGCCAAAAAAATAGGGCCAATAGATTGCAATCTAATACACATACAGAGGGGCAATCTTTGATAGTTCCTAACTGTGAAACATTGAGCCGAGGGCATACTGATTTAGTTAGTTTTCAAGTTGGTGACTCCACATTAGATTCAGAATCTACTCAAGAATTAATTATAGATTTAGAAACACAGATGGAGACCTTCAATAATAACAAAGACCTAGAGAAAATGAAGTTAGTAATAAAGATGGTGACTGGTCAACAGTAAAATGTTCTAAGGCAGCAAAAAAAGGATGTAGAGCCAATGTCTTTGACATGCCCTTATCAAATCAGTACACTATATTAGGTACTATTGATGAAAATGAGCCCAGTATCAATCAACATATTGCTGAAACCATCTCTTGTGCAACACTCAACTCACAATGTAGTAATGCTAAACCAGCTATGTCTATTAATACCTCATTGCCTCATTCACCATGTGAACCTAATCTGATGGTCTTTGAGCATGAAACAATTGTTAAACCATTGTTTGTTTTAGGTGAGTCTATAGTTAAAAACTTAGGCTAATATACAACCCTGATAAGGCATCTAGAACATTATCCTCCTTCAGTGAAGCAAAAATAGGTGATATTACATTAATGCTTGATAATATCCTGATAAAATCTGAAAATCCTTCAGTTATTATACACGCTGGGGCAAACAATGTCTTAAGAGAACCTCTAATTAAAATCAAACAAGACATTGTTGCAATGACTAATAAACTGACTGAATTAAATTGCAAATTCACCTTTTCTGAAATATTACCAATCCCCAAAGCTTCTGAGTTTAATTTAAATACAATTAAGGCATTAAACAATTGGTTGAGAAGATGGTGCCTAAAACAACAGACAGGATGTATAACACACTGGGAGGATTCCTTTCTAAAAGAAGAACTATTTTCATGGGATGGGCATCGTTTAAGCAGGAGGGGAAACGCTCTGTTAGGTAAACATATACTGACGTACATTCAAAAAACGTTAAACTAAATCATAGGGGGAGAGTTCCACTAACATGGATTCTCTAAATGATAGACTAGAATTAAACAAACAAAGAGTGGGCAATGTATCAACTACTAATTGTACCAGCTCTATGCCAGCTAACAGTACTAATTTTCTAAATTGTAAACAACATTTGGAAAATAAATTAAATATTTTACTTTTAAATGCAAGAAGTCTTTTGAACAAAATAGATGAACTATCATATTTTTTGGAATCTAACAATATCGATAAATGTGGGGTGACTGAATCTTGGTTTAAAAATGATGATTGGGCCACTGAAATATCAGGTTATACAAAATTTGGAAAACAAAATGCTTCAATTCTAGAGGAGCAGGAACTGTACTGTACGTAAAAAATAAGTTTAAAAGCTATTTGGTAAAAACAAAAATTTCATAATGATAATACAAGTGAACTAATTTGGATTAAAATTAAGCTTACATTGGATCATACCACTACAATAGGACTAGGATATAGAGCTCCAAATTTGAATAAAGAAGAAAATGATCTTTTCATGACTAATATCAAAGACAACCTAGCTGACAAAGATTGTATACTTATGGGTGACTTTAATCTCCCAAATTTACATTGGAGTAACTGTAAGGGTAGTTCTGCCCTTGGTTCCTCTTTTTTAGATCCTATGACTATAAATAACATGGAACAATTATTTAAATTTCCTACCAGAGAGAAAAACATATTGGCCTGGATATTCAAACTGCGCCATTCTGAGGCACAAGCCCTTGCGCTGCTCAAAATAGTTGCGCAGGGGTGTGGCCGGGGTGATATTCAAAGGAGTTGCGCAAGCCACCGCAAGTTGCCAGAGATGAGCATTAAACTTGCCGTGGCACAAGTACCATTGCGCCATGCGCAAATGTCCGATATTCAAAGGTGGCATGCAAATGGGGCCATAATTTATACAAAGCGCCAGAAGGCCATTTGCATCTATTTACTCTTCATTGCATACCATTTGCATATAGGTATGCGATCCCCAAGGACTGCGCCTGGCCACCCTGCCAGGCAGCAGCCATCGAGGACCGGCCACAATGCAGCACCAGTGCGGGCAGTACAGGTACATGTAACACCCCCCCACACACATATTCTGAAGCCCGATCGCGGGCAGTACAGGTACAGGAAACACCCCACACACACACACACACGTACCCCGAAGCCCGATCGAGGGCATAACGTGTATGAACCCCCAGTGCCCGATCGCGGGCGAATGTAACCCCCAACCTGAATATCTCCCTGGTGGTCAGTGGACGTAAAGCCCGATCGCAGGCAGAATGTCACATCACAAACCCCCAAACATCTCCCTAGGTCTAGTGTCCCCCACCACAGGCCCCTCCACCGCTCCCCGCGGCGGCGAGCGACAGCATCCACCCGCCTGCCGCCCGCCGCCCGCCGACTGACTGTCCGGTAGGGCTGCACCATTGATGCCAGACTACACCAATGGGCGTGCAGCCCATACCGTACATGACAGTCCAGATTTGTGAATGATGTTCATTCCACCGTCTGAACTGGAAGTTAGGTGCTGGATTGTTATTGATTGGGGAAAGGGTCCACACTGTGTTGTTTGGGCAACATTTGAACTACTACCATAAATGGGACAAGCAGCTAGACTGCTGTATGCCAACTACATCTGTGGAGTAGGCATGTGTGACTTGATTACTGCTAGGCCTCTGAGCTGGCTAGTTGTGGGGCTAATTGTTTGGAACTGTCTACTGCTAGGTTAGAAACTGGCTACTGTCAAGAAAGAGGAGGGAAATTGCTGTAAATGGAGGGGAAACTGTTTGGGTTTTAGTGCAACACTGACTGAATTATTTCTGTTAGAGGCCACATTGCTCACCTAAAATGAGGGTAGACTTGGGGGTCCAGCACCTTCGTAGAGTGGGGTTGTACAGGTGTGGGTGGCATAATATTAAATTGGGCGAGGTTCAGAGGCTGCCTAGTGTTTTCAGTTGGCAGGACTTGTGGAGGAAGTAGAGGGTCTGAAGGCAGCTGGAAGGTGGAGGGTGGAGGAAAGTGGGAAAGGACCCATGAGAGTAGACAAGGCCAATATGGCATAACCCAGGAACAGGTAATTCTGGATCATGGTTACCAGGTGGTATGAAACAAGCAGTGAATGAATTACTCGGGAGGGCTGACCAAGGAGGAGGGACAGGATAGAACAAGTGGGGAAGCATCACACTTACTAATTGATTTCTCTGCTATCCAGGAGATGAGGTGGAGGCTACCAGGAAGAGGGGCAGGCAGACAGAGAGGGTTTTGCCAGTAAACTGGGGTAGGAGAGAGCCAGCTCCACAGAAGGGGAGAGGGGGAAGAGCATTGGCCTAGGTGGAGGGAGGTGGGAGGATGGGGGAGCAGAGGAAGCCAGGGTGGAGGAGGGACTAGGATTGTGTGCATCCGTTAGGGAAGCCAAGGATAAGAGTACTTAGACAGGCTGGCTGGGTGGGAGAACGATGAGGTGGAGAGGAGGGGAAAGATGGGGGTAGGGAGACACAGCAGATTGGTGAAGGATGGATGGGGGGTGGGAGCAAGGAGAGCAGCAGGGAGGGCATGGGGGTGGAGTATATCAGCCCAGAAAGAGAGTCCTGGAGATCTGGGGGAATCTGGCCACGCAGGAGGTTGGGGTGAGGAGCAAGTTGGGAGCCAGGTAAAGAATGAACGAGTAGGGCAACCACAGGCTTGTGATCCCAGGCTGAGTGGAAGAGGAAGCTGGGGTGATGACAGAAGGAAGAGTCATGGAATCAAGCGGCCAGTAAAGTGTGGAGGTGAACGTGATCCTGGGCGACCATGACCTGGGGCATCAGGGGGGGCAGGGGAGGAAAAAGTTCAGTCAAGGCTAAATGTATCCACTGCCTATCCATATACATCCAAATTCAGCTATACTGATAGCATTGGGAATCCCAAGACTCCTAAACATCTGGGAACAACTGACTTAGAGGAAAACAGTGACCAGGGATCCAGGTGAGATTCCAGGAACTGGCCAGGGTTTACGACTTTATAGGAAGCTTAACTCCTTCTTTGAGATTCTGCCAGTACCTAGGCATCCAGGGACCAAATATAACTTAGAGGTGAACCAGTGGCTCAGGACTGCGGTGCAGAAAGATATAGCTGTGGGGGACTGGGGGATATATGGAGGACAAAGGGTTATATGCCAGGATAGGTTACACCAACTTGAGGAAAGGAGATCTGAAACTAAAACTTTGGATTTAGTCGAGGAGTTTAAACTGTAAGGGGGTTGTAAAAGAGTGGCCCAGGCGCTGCCCGCGGTCCTTCTAGTATGAAAAGAAGGCAGGTGATCAAATCCATTCAGAGCAAGAAAGGCATGGGGACTGCCTGGGCCAAGATGACTGGAGAAGGAGAGGTCGGTGGAGGATGGCATGATTAATGCTAGAAGCATGGCAACAAAATACCCACGCCCAGACGATTCTGTTGAGGGATCAGTGGTGGGCAGCAATTACTGAGACATGGCCACTCAGAAATGATTGGTTCCAAATTTGTGGCTAAAATATTTAGGAAGGATAGAAGAGGGAGAGGAGGGCGTACGATAGTCAAAAATGTATAGTGGTTAGTGGGTGAGGAGGCTGTAGGGGTGGAGAGTCTGGGTAACCCTACAAATGAGGGAGGTAAGATTGAAAATGGGTGGTTGCGATCCTCCCAAACAATGGAAGAGGCTCTGGAGGACAAACCAGTTGAGAACATTATACACTGTGACCGTGGAACGGTATATGGTGGTGGAGTGGTGACCTACATGCCGGGACAGACTGGGACACTATATCCTCTGGCCAGAGAACAGAGATGATGGATGTGTTCTAAGATGCCTCTTGTCCAACAGGTGGGAACCTATTAGGGGAGTGGGATATGGATGTTGTCCAGCAGACAGTGACCAGATCAGCGGGCCTGATGTGCAGCCCACTGGCAGTGGTGACCATACTATGTCTGTTTCTGCTGTATCTGGGGAGGATAACCAATTTAATACAGTAGTAGTGGACTCGAGGGCACTTTGACATGGGCAGGATTCTACAGTGGAGCTTGGACAAGATTAGGGCGGACATGATGGGAAGCTTTGGGAAGCCATTAAGAAGGAGTTCAGGAGACTACTAACTCCTGTACAAAGGAAAGGAGGCGGTAGAGCCAATAAGCTGTGCTGGTGGACCAGGAGGTGCAGGAGGCGTGAGGATCAAAAAGGCTTGCATGTTTTAAGCACCTAGGGGAGGTATGAGTTGATGGCTAGAAGGGTCACCATAGTGGTGAGGTAGCCAAGGTGAGGAGGAGAAAACTGGCAGGGATATCTGGAGGGGGAGTTATTTATATACAAGGAGAAGGAAAGGGCACAGATCAGCATGATTAGGACTGAGGAGGGATGGACTCAGGAGGCAGGGGAATCAGGCAGGTGCTAAATGAATACTCTGCTTGATATTACAGGGGAGAGTGATCCCTCCAGCTCAATGGGAAAAAGGAGCCAGCAGAGTCAAGAGGCTGATGGAGTCTATAGGACTGAAAGAAGGGGTTCAGGCTGGGCCAAGTCTAGCGGTGTGGCTGGAGGAGAACACAGTGGAAGGGTGAGAGGCCCTTTGATTGTAAAACTGAAAGACCCCTGGATAGGCTGCATCCAAGCAGGGAAGGAACTGGCAGATGAGCTAGCAGCACTTTAACACCTCTGCTGACAGGATGGGTGCTTCAAGACTGAGGGTGGCTCATGTGGTGCCTATCCACAAATGGTCTAGAGAGGAGATGAATTATAGGGCCTGTCAGCCTATCATCTGTGGGCAAAAGTAATGGAGGCATTATAAAGGATATGCTCAGGAGGCAGCTGGAAAGGTTGGAGCAATTGATGACAACAGTATGGTTTCATCCGGGAGATCGTTAGACAACCCCATAGATTTTTTATGATGTGACACTGGACTGGCATAGACCAGAGGAGTCCTATACCTGATTTCAGTATGTTTGATCGTATCCCAAAATGGCCAAGCACAGCTGGGGGTGGGAGAGAGTTGCTAGATGGGTGAAAATCCTAACTGGATGAATACAGAGGGTAGTGTTGGGTCTCCTCCCAAGAAGGTCACCAGTGGGGGTTTTGTTCGTATGACATTTCCCTGTTCAATGCCTGTGTCTTGGATGGGGAGAGCGTTAAGAGAGATGAGTCTTGTGATGACTTAAACCTGGTGCTTGCGACAGGGATGAAGCGAGAGAGACATTCCAGAGGACTGATACCTGAGGGAGGGTAAGGAGGTGGGGACTAAGGTTGAATGCAGGAAATGTAGGCCACCAGAGGGTCAAACCCGGCCATGTATACACCTGGGGGTCATACTGCAAGCCACAAGGAGAGGATCAGGGGTGGTAGATGTCAAATGAATAACACTGGAAATTGTAGAAGAATTTATGCCAAAGCAACCTGATACTGCATAGCCAGATCTCATCCAGAGAGGAGGATTCTCTCTGTATAATGCCTTGTCAGACCACATCTCCAGTACTGCATGTATTCTGAAGACCTCACCTCAAGAAAGATGCACTGCTGGAGAGTGCCCAGAGGAGGCAGCCAGGATGCTTCTGGGAGCATGGAGTAGGCCTAGGAGGAGTCTGAAGAGTTTTGGCTACTGCTGGAGGAGAGCTAGACAGGAGGGCGTGGGGGTCTTCAAATATGTAAAGATGTTCAGACTAAGGGTGGGAACAACTAGGTGACCAGTGGAACCTAGAAATTTGCTGTGGGGCAGAACGTACTTCATTAGAGGTTGCAGAACCTGGAATGTACTGTCTAGAGTCTGGTGGAGGCACAGTGGAGGCTTCAGAGGGTGGGATATGTACAAGGTGGCTGTATAGAGGATGACCCTCTGGGCTGGGTGGAAAGAAAACACCGATTGGAGGCTGGCTATCGAGCAGACACAACAGACTATCAGCCTATTCTGCTGGCTTTAGTATGTTACATATAGCGGAGGGACTGGTGGGGATGGTGTCTTTCAGAGGATACGAAGATCTGCATAGGTAGACACCTGGGGAGAAGAGTCAGAGGAGGGCCCAGATTCTGAGAGGTCTGGAAACTTGGCAGCTGAATTTAATGCCAAAAAGTGTACAGTAATGCTGAGGTGTAATCCACAAACCATTACACCATAGGGTAAGGGTAAGGAACCTCAGCAACAGAGAGAACTGGGGTTTGCTTTCAAATATCCAAGGCAGAGAACCAGGCACAGTGGTGGCAAGGAGGTTATAAACAGTGAGGGGAGGTGTTGATGCTTTATAATCCACGGAGGCTCACCTGATTATGGGATTTAGTTCTAGGCCTCACCTACACAGGACATAAGGCAGGATTTAGTGGGTTCAGAAAAGGCGGCAAGGTGGCATGCTATGCATAGGAATCCTTATGAGAGAGGTGGAGGTACCATCTGTACCCACTGAAACTAGTAAGAGGAAGTTTATTTGCAAGGAAAATAAGTGCTAGAACTAGGATCATAACCAAGATTAGAAGAAGGAAGTTTAGGGCAATGGGGCATTACATTGAGAAGGATGGAGTCCAGGAACTGACTGAAAGAGGGTGCGCAAAAGTGGCAGGATGTTCAGGGCGGGACAGACACCAGGGCTACCAGTGGCAGGTGGTGTCTCTTTAAAAAGATGATGACTGTTGGAGGGTCAGGCGACCAATGCTCAAATGGTCCTTTTCTGTCACCGATTTCAGACTGTAAGGCAGTTATAATTAGGACTACCTGCCCATCGAGTAAGTCCAGGGGTGTCCTGGCTCGGGTATTCAGGTAGGACCTGAAAGGGAAGAATAGAGAAGGTTGAAGGACACAAAGGTGAGGTGCTAGAGGAGATTAGAGTTAGATTAAACAGATAATATCTGATTGGTATGTGTTAGTCTGTGAAATAAAGTGAAAAATAGATCAGTTGGGAAGTAGTAGCAAGAGTGAGAGATACAAAAGGATATATGGTACAGAAGTTGTGGAAGGAGTTTAGAGAAGACAACTAGGGCCAGTGGTAAACAGATGAATAAAATGTACAGCTAAGAATAGAGAATAAAGTGGTATTGGGTCTGAATCTCTTAGTGCTAGGTGACCTGCAGCCAATAAATTCCGTAGTAGTTGGGATGGCAGGTGGGAAGAATTTGGGCTAGTGGCTATATTATTTAAAAGGGGACACTGTGGTTCAGGAGTCTTTGAGTTGTCCCAGAAGGCCAGTGGTTTGTGGTATGGTGGTGATATAATGGGTCACCGCTGATGTGTGGCAATTTTTTTTTTTTTTTTCTCTCTCTGAACCGACGTGTGGGGTGTCCCCCAGAGGAGGGCAAGATAGCTAAGGGTCTGCAAAAGCCATACAAAGAGAGATAAGCTGAATAAGTATGCCCTTGAGGAAAAGTGACAGGATAGAATATTTCAAACACCTCAAGTGAACCAACAAGTCCAAGAAAGTAGCATCCTTTATAAAAAGAAATGCACAAGAACAAGGGGCAACATTTGTGGATAGAGGGATACCAGGGCGAATAGAGGAAGTATTTTTTTCCACAGAGGTGTGAACGTATGAATGGCCTCTTGAGGAGGTTGGGTCAAAATAGTGGGGGCTTCAAAAATATGTGATGACAGAACCAACCATTGGTGGTAGGAGGTGCTGTTGGATAACTAGGATCTGCAGCTTATCCACTAGGTAGGAACAATGATTGAGGCCATAGTCTTTATTGCCATCAAGGTTCATCCAGCCCACAGAGCTCAGGTTGTAGCTCCATGTGTGGGAATGAAGATGAATATTTTGGGAGGGGAGGAGGCTATAATATGCTCCTCACCCATCAGCACAAAGTATGTGAAGAGTCTGCGGGCGGGTTAAGAGGGTTGGAGGGTGGCAGCCAGCAGTGGGTGTTAGGAACTCAGCTGCTTGCTGGTGTAGACTGTGATGCCCTGAGGGCTGTGTAGAAAGGGACCGGGAGAGGAAATGCATGATAGAGCCAAAGAAAATCCACAGTGCAGCTGAAGATCAAGGCCTGAAATTTACTTTGAAGTAGCTGGGTGGGAGGCAAACAGGGAATCAGTGGGTCCTGAGGGGACCATGAAAGTAGTAAGCACTGCATACAATACAGTCACACAGCAGCTAATGTCAGTACCAGTGGATACTAAAAGGATTTGGGAAGGAAAAGAAGAGTGTCCAGGACAGCTCACAATTAAAAACACAGAGCAAAGAAGAGAAAGAACCTGATGGTTATAAATATTAAGTAATTTATGCAATAGGGTGACATAAATGGAGTGCACAACCTATTTTATCTGAGCATGTACTGTATACATGCAGAATCTTACATTTATACATAGTTATCACGCTATCCTTGATTAATGTGCATAGTGGACTGCGCCCACATCCCCATCCTTCACCCCGTTGTTTGGCACTGCTTACTAGTATCTTGCTTTTTAGTTTTTTCTTTCCAGGTTGACTGGCCCTCAGCCACGCCACCTGCCATTTAGTCATTACTTCTCCCATTCTTCCCACTATCGTACAGTGATCAGTTGTTTCTGTTTAACGCTTTTAGTTTTTTGCTTTTTTACCAAACCTTTTTCAACTGGCTGCTCCAAGCTGTGCTCCAGCTGTCACACTCCTCTGCGTGTTGCTGCCGTGTCTCGCCACACTCTCCTCAATATATGAAAGATTTTTAATATAGTACACTGTTTCCTCAAAACTGATGATCTCCCTCATCTCCCTTTCCACTCTGGTTTCCTAAACTCACTACAACTGCCACCAGAGCTTCCCAGCACTTAGAAACAGTCTGATATTTTTTCCTAAACTGCATGCTCGCAAACCCCACTGCTGATGTAGAGCCCACACTTGGGTCACACTTCTGCTCTGGTTTCAGACCCTCACTACACTGCAAACTATGACTACTGTGTAGTCCTTCTCTGCATTGCAAACTCTAAATGGTCTGTTATGGCCCTTATGGCTCTCCTCTTCCCTGCTTATTTACTTGATATTTCATGTCTATGTACCATACATGTTTTAAGCCCCCCACCATTTTTCACTCCTGCCCTCCAACACTGCAACACTGTCAGTCTGTTCCAGGCTACACTTTCTGGTGAAGTAGTAATTATCATCCATCTTACCCCTACCATAAGCTTCCATCATATGCCCCATGGTCCTTATCCTATTTAGGAGCCCCCAAGCACCCTGTTCATCCTCTGTAAGGTACTTGTGGTCTCCATCATGTTCACTGAGATTTTATATGTTGAGATCCCAGTCTCCTCATGGGCTTTTTGCCACAGCCCATGTACAGTTTTTAGTTGCCCTTATACTGCCTCCACCCTATGGCCTTTCTAAGGTGCAGCTCCAAACCTGGACACAGTACCCAAGTCAGATCTCACTAATAAGGGATTACTTGCAACACCACATCACCTCCTCCTGCTGAAGATACCCTTCCCTATGCAGCCCCAGCATCCTCCTAGTCCGCCCACTGCTTTGTCACAGAGCCCAGCAACTTTAAAGAGACTCACCAAGGTAACAGTCGGCCCTGCACCATACCCATCTTGTTGTTGAAGATCCCCAAGGAAGTTAATATTTCATATTTTGTCATAGCTTGGTCCCTCATAAGAGCATATACCAGGTCCCAAGGTCTTCCCAGTTAGCTTGTTGTTGCCTCAGCTCACTCCATGCTCACTTGCAAGAAGACGCAGATGCCAGTGAGAGTGCAGGTGTTTTCGTTTCATTGTAATGGTGGCAGCCTTTCATTGATTTAAAATGATCTAGTGGCCACCTGGCAATGAATCATGGGTATCAGTCAAGTAACAAGGCCCTTGTTAGTTGAACAGTGCCCACATTTTATTGCCAGATAGCCACTATATTGTTTAAAATCAATAGAAACGCTGCCACCCATTACATATAATGGAGTGCGCCCCCATGCCCTTACTGGCATCTTGTCATCCTGCTAGTGAGCACAGGAGTGGAGCTGATGCAGCAGAAAAAAAAAAAAAGGAAGTCCTTGGGATCCGGTTTGTATAGTTTTATGAGGGACAGAACTTTTTAACGGCTTATAAATTTAGAGACATATTAACTTCCTTGGGGTCTTCTGGTGGCATGGCACTGATGAGTATGGTGCAGGGCTGTATCTTGGTGAGTCATAATAACTCTAAGGACCCCCCTTCCCCGCTTAGTGATCATCAGCACCACCCCCAACCCTATAAAAGCAGCTCCTGGTTTCCTATGCCCTAGGTGCATGATTCTTCACTTTGTCATTGAACCTCAACTGCTCCAATATTGACCACTTTTTGAGTTTCTCCAAGAGGCATATGCATTCTCTCTGCTCCCTTCTTAGTGCCCACCCTATAAATTTTGGTACTGTCTGCAAAAAGGCATTCCCTTCTTTGCCGTTTTTTCTGCAATGTCACTTATGAAGACACTAAAGAGGATCTGTGCCAGTATTGAGCCGAGCTGCTCACTATCCCACCACTGTAATGAGTGCCATTAACCATCACCCTCTGACACCTTAACCCCCACCCCCAGCTACTACTCTGTTTTCCAACCTGCATCTCTGGTCACCCCCCTTCTTTTCAGCTACCATAACACCATCACTCTGGCATCTGCCAGCACTTGCTGCACCATAGAATGAATCCAGTACGTGGAGCAGCTGCCTAGGTAGTCAGGATATGTTTACACGTTCTTCCATTCCCTAGGACATAAGCAGCAAGGGTGAACAAACACGTGCAGACACGTGTGGCACAGCACCAGTCAGTGTCTTCCCACCCATGGGCTACTCCCACCTGCACTGCCACTTGTGGTCACTCAGTCAGCAGTACTACAGCTGAGCTGGCTGTCCTCCTTCCTCAGAAGAGAGCCTCTTGTATAACAGTTGATCCTCTTCCTCTCCCCAGAGAGCCCCAGATGCGAGCTCATTCCTGAACTAAGGTCACCTCCACCGCAGGTCATAGTGCTACTGTTAATCTGAAGGGCACACATGTTAACCAGTTTCTAATTAATTTCACCACTTTGGATCTCTCCTAGGTTGATCAATCTCTTTAGAATCACCACCCCCCAAATAGTCAACCACCCTCCTCTCTGCTAGATCACCCTTCCAGGCACCAGACTATCCTCCTTGTAACTGGACAACCCTTCTAGCCCCAGCCTTTCACATAATGAGCACTGGCGTTAGAGCACCACACAGGCTCCGGGCCAGCTGCTTACCCAGCCAGCCACCCTCCCTACATCTGGGCCAGCCTCCAACTACATTCTATACAACCTCCATGTAGCTGGAGCACCACCCCAAACCTCCACTCTAACAGACCACATATCTGAAGTTGTCCCTCCAAGCCTCTGGACCAGCAGTCCCCCACCCAACCACTCAACCTACAGCCAGATCCACCTGAAGTCCCATGCCAGCCTCACCATCCAACCACCCACCCTGCAGCTGGACATCACTTCCAACCTTGAACTAGCCCCACCACCACCAGCCACCCTCCCTGCTGCTGGCTCACTCTTTCATGCCCTGGACTAGCCTCCCCAAGCAGACAATCCTCCCTGCAGCTGGACCCATGTGTTCATTCCCACCCACAGACCAGACCCCCTTCCCTCTGCAGGTTGAGTAACCTTCCCAGAGCTGAACACCCTTTTCAAAAGCTGGACACACCCTCCATCCAGAGCAGAACCTCCCTACACCTAGAACCCCCCCTTTCTGATCACCCTTCCTCAACCATGGACCCCATACTTCTCAATGTAGTATTAACAAAAATAAATATGTGACACTAACATATTGCATTTGCAGTGTCAGTGGCTCAGGAGGTAGCACACCCACCTCCGAGGCTGGGAGATCAGAAGGCAGTGGGTTCTATTCCCATACCAGGAACTTATGTTAATATCCCAATACTGATGCTGTAGTGCAGCATGAGGGGGATGGCTGCACTCCTGAGGCACTGTCTTTCAGATGAGATGTTAAACTGAGGTCCCAACTACCTGTTCAGGTGGATGTTAAAGATACCATGGCACTTCTCAAAAAAAGCAGGGGAATTTTCTCTGGTGCCCTGGCCAAATTTCCCCCCAGTTCACTAAAAATACCACCAACAGCTTATCTGGTCCAAGGTCATTTGGCTTTCATTTGTATCCCCCTTCCTCCAGGTCATGCCTGAAAATAGGCAAGAATCTGTCTAGTGCACTTAGCCGATCAACAAAACAAAATAAACATAAAATATAAATTAATGCAGTCTTCAGCAAAAGAAAAAATGCACTGATCCCAGATTACAAAATGGATTAACATGCAACTGTTAAACACAAATATTAATTGCAAAAACAGTTCACCCACAAATACACTCCAAATATCTGCAGTAATAATTCTTCCTTTATCTGCAGGGAACTCAAGATTTTCTGAAATTAAAAAGTTGTAATCTTTCTCTGTCAATATAGTTAAATAGGTTACTAAATGGATATACACAGAAAATGCATTCTGAATTTGCTCAATTATACAATCTTCCTGCTGCTCATTCTCCTGCCCCCACCTCCACTACTTTAAAGTGACTAAATCAGCAAAAATTCCACAAATAACAAGTAATCTAGAGGCACAATGCATCCTAGACACTTTAAAGGGGGGGAAGGTGACTGAAAATGAAACATGTATTTCAAAGTTTAGCCACAAGTTCAGAGAAGAGAAAATGTTTTCAAGACAAAACATTGATAGTGAAACCTGCTCAGCATTTCATTTAGAAAAAAAAAAACAAAAAAACACTTGAGTGATAATTCCCTTACTGTATTTAACATTTCAGGGAGTTAAAAAGATGTACTTTTTAAACATAAGCTCTTACCTTAACATGTAAATCTTAGCTGTAGGGAAACTCAGATGTTCAAAATTGGAGACCACAGAACACTTGTACAGTTTCATCAGACTGAACACAGACAGGAAGAAGCTGGGAAATGTAGGCCTCTGAGTAGACTTATGGGAAAAGTAGTTTAGAATAGACTTTTAATAAAGGGACACTGCCAACTTGTTTTGCACCATATTATTTCCAGGTAAAAACCCACATTTTATGATTGCTTACCTTCTCTAAAATTCAGTAGTGTTGCTGGTTGTTTTATCTGTCTTCTTGCTTAGTAGAACTGAAATGCACGGTAATGTACCCAGCCTTGATTGGCTAATTTAAATCCTAAAACTACTCCGCTAACTGCAATCTCCATTTATGATTCAGTTGTATTAAAAAAAATTGTACTTTTAAGAACATTGCAGATCTATTTCTAATCTTCATTTAGCAATAACTTACTCTTGAACAACTAGTCTGCTGAAATACTTCTTAGAATTTAGTATTCTTAGCAGTTGTATTTTTGAATGATTATTAAAAATGACTAAAATTAGTATTTGAAGGCAAATGAATGAATGCTTTAATACTAAATTTAGTATTTGACTTCAGTGAGGGTTCCCAAGTACAGCCGTTCGGGCCTGCACCCCCATGACCACTCACATCTTGAACATCCCCTGCCCAGATGACCACCTAGCTGGACAACCATATCAACATCCCACTTGACCTTTCCCATGCTGTGTACCTTGCCTGCAGGTAGTCCACCCTGTAAGCCCCAAACCAGCCTCTCCTCATCAACTTTCACCATCCCTGTAGCTGGCTGCTCCAGTCTATCCTTCCTACCCTCAGACAAGATCCCCTTGCAGATGGAACCCCCCAGACCTGCCCCCACACCTCAGTAAACCACCTTTCCTGCAACTGGACCAACCTCCCAGCCTCACCAAACAAAGCACCTCCTTAGAGCTGGACCAGCACCCCCTAGATAACAACTCTTTCTGCAGCTGGACCCACCCAGACTACCCATCTTGCCCAGATACCAGTTACCCATCCCACCACTGACACCTCTCCTTGCACATAGAAAACTCTGCTCTCCTAGTTACCGTTTTATAATCCCAATGCTTACTAGTCTGACATGCTACATCCCACACACAATAACCCAACAGCTCCAGCAGCTCAACACACAGTGACCTGACCCAGGACAATACCTGACACACTGTTAGACCAGAGGAGGTCGGGATGCTGTGCTGCTGTTGAGTGGATTTTCCACAAACACATGAAGCACCCGATCCCGACCTACGCCACCCATTCCAGGACCTGAGCCACTACTGAACAGCACAGATGATGTGAAAACACCCACCCCCTATGTGGTGCACCCTCTGAGGACACACTGACCTGATCATAGACCCCCAGTAAGGATGACTGTTTCACCATCTGTGGGACAGGGATGAAACAAATAGCTGTGCATGCCACAGTGCGTTGACCAGCCATCCCAGGCAGCATGGTGGACTGTCCTTGCATGCATGATGATGTCAGCTGACAGCCAGCCAACTGGGCCGCATAAAGGAATTGGAGCACCATGCCTGTTGGTCAGTACATGCATGACACTGCAGGCACACAGCAGAGCAGCACAACGAGAGCCTGGATGGCTGCACCAGGAAATGGTCCACAGCAACACAACATGTGGATGCCAGGACACAGAGCAGCATGCCATCGCACTAACCGTGCAATGTGTGCATGTGGCCGTGTCATGCTAGCCCACTATGGGCTTGCAGTAAGCACACAGAAAAAAGTCTGGAGGTGTTTGGGGGGGGCCTGTGCCACAGGAGCCCATTGTGGCATGAAGGCTGCCAGGTGTGTTGCGGGGGGGGTTCCACAAGGGCCCATTGAGGGAAGGCTTTTGCCACACAGTTGTACAGCTGGAAGGATTGGGGGGTACTCACATAGTGTCAGGCCTGTGCAACATGTTGCACACACAAAAAGCTGAAAGGATTTTGGGGGGACTCACACAGAATCAGGTCTGTGCAGCATGTGACACACAGTGCAGATGTGACAGTGTGCAGTGGGCTGCTTGGAGATACCCAGCAGTGTTGTGATGAGACGTCGCCACCAGGTTGGGGTGCATGTGAAATGGGGGGGTGAAACTTTATTCAACAGTAGGGGGCTACAGTGGCAACCTGGTAGCTGTGCATGATGTGTACTGTGAGTGTGCAACTGTCAGGTGCCAAGTCACCATGGAAACCCTACAGGGTGGTGTTGTGTGCCATGCCACAGAGGAACTTCAGCAGCTTGCCCTTGTCCTTGGATGCCAGTACCATCCTTATCCACTCTTCATAGCTCTTCTTGGATGGTGTCCATGGCAGTCCACAACAAATGCATTCCCTGGTGACATAGGTCCATTGCTGTTCCCTGTGGAGCTCTGCTAGCATTGTCATGACCCCTACATGCACCTTCCTGAGCAGGGCATGAAGATGGCAGTGCTAGGTCTTGACATTGCTTTGGATCCACAGTATACCTCTCTCATTGAGATCCGCAACCAACCACAGCTGAGGTGGGAACATGGGGTCATATCTCGTGGGCACCTTGGCCACCCTACTGTACAGCTATATCCTGCCCAGCACATGTGTCTGCTCAAAACAATAGAGGAGTGTGGTGGCATTGGGCAGAATGGTTGGCTTCAGGAGGATGAATGCTGCTGGAATGTCCTGTGCCAGGAGATGGGCAAGGGCCACGATTTCATGGATCTTCAGGCCGAAGTCTGGGTCACTTCTGTATTGTGGTGCAAGACCAAAGCTCTGGACCTTCCACCATGCAATCTGCCCAAAGTGGAACAGGCAACCCTTGTTTATGGCTTGTGGAAATTCCATCTTACAGGCATTGATCGCAGCCAGCTTAAAGTCAGTGATGATCGTAGGTGGTTTGAGGGTGTAAGACTGTATACTGGCATATTTATTCAGCTCCTGGAACAAGGTGCAGTAACATTGCAAGCTCTTTGTCGTCATCAGTGTATACACCAATGACATGATGAGATTGCTAGGGCCCATCCCCATGGGTGCATGGATGGTGTACAATGAGTGAACAGGTGTGGCACAGTCTTGAACATACCATCCATCACCCAGAAGGGTGCCTGAGCCAGGTCCCTGATGTTGTCCTCTGTGGTGAGTAGAAGGACTTGGTGGGTGGTGCTGCCAGTGATCCTGCTGTACCATGGCCATCCAGTCACCGTCTGTTGCTGCTTGTGGATAGGGAGGTCAGCCAGTGTCACTGATTCTGATGAGAGGTCCTTGTGGTGGGTCCTGTTCGTAATCTGCAGCAGGGCCCTCTTGCTTGGCAATTGTTGCCACAGCTCAGTGGTCATCACAGTTGCCTCACTCTGCAGTAGCTATGCAGGGATAACCATGGTGCTGTGTGCCTTCTACTTGATGCCAGCCAGCATCTGTGCTGGTAGAGCATCTGTCACCTCCAGGGCATGATTGTCCTCATTCTTTTTCTTTAGGAGGTGCTGGCCATCCAGGAGCAGTGTGATGGCCTGGCTGAGGCAGGACTTGGACTTATGGTGCTGGCAGCACCATTACACTGTCTCAAGCTGGCCTGGTGGTGCTGAAGGTTGAGGTGCTGGATGTCACACCTTGTGCCACGCCAGTGACCCAGGTTCAGGATTGAGCCCGGGCCATCGGGGATCAGCAGGGCAGGACTGAGATCGAACATCCATAGACTGGTCTCCCAGTCCTGGGGTTGGCTGGGGAATTTCAACATGCTGTAGCAGCCCCCTAGGGATGCCCATGGGCACTACTAGTGTTGGTGACGCTAGAAGGGGGAGCAGAGCAGATGTTGGCATGTTCTGCCTGGATGTCATTGCATGTCCGTGCTACTGGGGCCAATCGAAGGAAAATCACTGGGTATGACCTTACAGCTTGATGGCTGTTCTCCGAGCCACCTGGAGAACTTTGGTGGACTCCTGTTGAGGAGGGTCCGGGGCTGTCCTGGCTGGTAGAGGCAGAGGGGGAGCCCTCCAGCAGGATGGCATGATGGCTGCTACTGATTCTCCTGGGTGCAGTTTGAGCTACCCAGCTCTCCAGGTGGGTGGAGCTGGCAGCTGGATGCCCCAAGCCGGAGTGTGTGCCACAGCAGGTGAAAAATATGATATGATAAAAAAAAGTACACTGTCTCATTGTAAGTCCATTCATTGACCAGGAGGTAGCCATTCACATTCAGCTTGGACTTTCCCTTCCTGGATGGTACCATCTCACAGATTGTCTCTGTTGTTGGGGTTGCAGTTGAGCACCCTGGCCCCTCCATGGCTTCCACGCTGTCCTCCATTGTGCCAGAGGACTGAGCTACACTGTCCAGCTTTGGTTCCAGCTCAGTAATGGGGGTGTGATTGCACATCGTTTGCACATCACACTCCATGGGCCACACCTGTGGCAGCTGCTACTTGCTTGTGGGTGGTTTGTACTGGTACTGTAGTGTCACTGTCTGCCCACAGTCCCAGTGCTTCATGGCTGTGCTGTGCACCATGGTCACATTCAAGTTCTGTGTCCATAGTGTCCTGGGCCTCCATCAGCTACTGTGCTGCAGTGGGGCTATGCTCCATGGTACATTTCCCTGCTGTCCAGCATGCAGGGGTCCCTGTGTGTTGTGCACTCTACCCACAGGTCAGTGTCCACCTACCTAAGCTGGCCTTTGCACCCCCAGCATTGGCATCCCGGCATCTGTAGTTCCCATGCATGCCGTCATAAGTACACGTCCGTCCGCTGCCCCCATGCATCATTTTCCAATGCCTGCCTGTTCTCCATGTTCTCTTCAGCTGTAGTTACCTGACCTGTGACTTCTCTGGTAAATTACTTATTGTAGCCCTCACTGTGCTCTTTTCTATGGGGCTTGCATTTTCTGCCCTTGTGCCAGTTTGTTTGTCAGAGTTCCAGTTCACCTGGTTTGTTTACTAACCACTCTCCCTGCATCTGAAATGGGCTCTGCCCAGCCAACCACTCTCCCTGCAGCTGAACCACCCTTTCAGCCCCTGGAGAAACCTTCCCCAAGGAAAGCACTGTCCATGGACCATTCCACAGTTACAAGGAGGGAGGAAGAGGCCCCCAGCTGAGTAGGAAGCAACTGAAGGTGGGGAACTTAATTGGGGGATAGACTTGCGAGCAGGGTGGGGTAAAGGAGAGAGAGGTGAAATACCTGAGAGGTACTTTGGCTTGGAGGGTTGAGAGCAGATACAGTGGATCATTAAACAGCAGGAGATGAGAGGAAGGTAGATGTCATTGTCCACCTGGGGACAAATGACCTAGCAAGGGACGGGGTAGGGGTAGTGCAGGGAAATTTCAGGGATGGGGGAGGGTCCTCAAGCATGCGTGGTGGCTTTTACCAAAAGGTTGCCTATATACATCTTGGAAGAAGATAATACTCTCCACACCGGCTTTCAGCAGTTGGTTAAAGGCATGGTGCAGGGTGAGTCTCAGTACTAGGAGTGGGCCACTTCAATGTCTTCATAAGTGAAATTGCAGAAGAACTGAATGGGAAGGTATGTCTTTTTGCAGATACTACCAAAACGTGTTATAGAGTGAACACTCAGGAAGGTGTGGAGAAAGGGTTCACCCATGCTGGTGTGACAGCCATGTTGCTGATGCCAATTACAGCACAGGCCACATTACTGCACCAGGCATAATGTATCCCGGGAGTTACACCACCAAAGCACCCTCCTGAGAAACAGTCTCCATTGGGCCCCCTCCCCTAATTATCCCACAGGTCCAGATTCTTGATTTACCTGTTCTCCAGTCCTACCCCATCCTACAATCACCCCGCAGATATACAGTAGATTGTTACTATCCCTGATGTCCAGTGGTTCCCATTTATATATTTATTCATTCGTTTACCAAGTAAGTGCACTGGTCTGAGAACCATTTTCAGGCATGGCCTGGGCCATTGAGGATGGCACAGGAATACAAGCAAGTACAAAGGAGGCTGGGACAAGGCATACAATAGACAGTAATAAAAATATACGGGATATTTATATGAAGATATATATAAACTTGCAGCACAATGGATAAATAACATTTATGACAATAGCAGGTACAGTAGTAGCCTAGTTGTAATACAAATTAGGCATGATCTGAGATGAGTAAAAGAAAAAGTGCATCATGGCAGTGTAGGCATGGACCAAGAAAGAAAAGAAGGGAAGGGAAGTAGAGGCATGACAATAAGTTGGGAGGGCAGGAGCAAGGAGTGGAGGACAGAAGGTGAGCTCCAAGGTGAGAGTGGAAGATTCCTGGAGAGGCACTGGTGCTAAGTGGAGTGGACCATTTGTTCCAAAGGAAAGGTGCTGCAGATGAGAATGCACATTTACCCATACAGGTGGAGACTAGGGGACACACAAGCATGGGGCCAGCAGTGAGGCAGAGCTCTCGAACAAACACTTTTTGCCAAAGGAGGTGGGATTGCGGAGAGGTAGCTCAGTTTTGGATGGCCTTATTGACTGTGCTGGCCAGAAGATAGGTCTGTTGGGCTGATGGAGGAAGCCAGCCCAGGGTCTGATAGAGTGAGCAGTGGTTTTTTGAGTGAAAGCCCTTGCCTCTTGTATATCCAAAGTCCCCACCATGACCCAGTTAGTTCTTAAAGCAAATACTACCCCCTGGTCCTCAGGCTTACTATATATTTGACACCCTTCCACATTTGGCACAGATCATCCTCTCAGCTCCTTGACTGGGTGCAAAATGGATGATAGTTCACAATCATGTGCTAACTGTACACAGCTGTTTATACAGTAGGCACATGAGTGCAAAACTGGCATTCTGTTCTCAGTCGGTCACAGAGGTTAGCAGAGTGTCTCTGCCAATTGCCACTGTGGGGAGAGTGTGTAAACATATGGTGGGGGCCATGAATGGTGGGAGCGATGGGACTGGGTAGACAGGTAGGTATTGGCAGTTTTCAATGTATGGAATGGACAGCAGCACCACTGAACACCAGGTGAAGTGTGATATTACTGATGGTGGGAGCTCAAAGGGGCAGGGGTAGGAGGCAGAGGTGATAATACCTGGTTTAGGGAGGCAACATCTTTTACAGCCATTCACCAACTAGTCGGAGACTCACTAATTATGCTATTCAAGATATTTTGTGATCCTACCTTGTTTTTGGGATGCAAAGTGTTGTTTGAGAGTCACTTACTCATTTAGCAACCGCAAATGCTCTTTGAGTGTTCTGGTCTATGTGAACAATAACAGTCCATTACTGGTAAGATAAAGACAAGTGAACAAATAAAAATATGGAATGGAGAGCTGTTCTCCATGAGGTTGATAATGTAGTTTATCTTAATAATGTGTTTGAGTACAGAGTATAATGAGATTATTACTGGTACCACTGTGCTACCACATGAGTCTAGGGTTGCTGTGAGAGGTACCAGTATTTGTGGGAGCTGACAAAAATCTCAAAATTTGGTGACACCATTGTATTATCAGTGTGTGTGTGTGTGAGAGACAGAGAAAATGGTCAAAAATGCCCTAGGGATACCATTCTGCCAGTGCACTACCAATGCACAGAGGAAAATCTATATATTGCCTACCACTGTGATACCAGAGTACCACTGGGTAGTACCATTGTGGATTTTTCAGCTGACCACGGTATTGCCATTGCTATACCACTGTAATGCAATTGTGACAAATTCAGTAAGGGTAACCAGATTACTGAGACAATGCAGTGCTAAAGAAGTGTGATGACAATTATAAAGCGTTACCAGTACTACTACAGTGTGCAGCAAAAATTAGTGAAGGAAATACAGTGCTAAAGAAGTGTGCATGAAAATCTAATAATTATTTGCAGTGCTCTTACAGTCTGTATCAAAAAATAAGAAAGATTGAGCAGTACTACTGCAGTGTGCAGCAAACATTAGTGAAGGAAATACAGTGCTAAAGAAGTGTGCATGAAAATCTAATAATTATTTGCAGTGCTCTTACAGTCTGCATCAAAAAATAAGAAAGACTGAGCAGTGGTACAACAGTGTAGCAGAAAGTCAATGCAGTGTATTAACAGTGCACTGATGAAAAGCAGTGCTTTGTCAGTCTGGACTGAAATAACACTGAAATAAGACTCAAGAAGGAAGTGTGCTCTCCACTTCCCTCTGGGAATTGTTTTTGTTCTCAATAACATTTTATTGATTTTAAATAATAATGCATAATATAAATACACAGCAAAATAAACACATACATTTTACTATACAGTAAAAAGAGGTATACTTTCTAAAACATATTTGGAGACAATTACCCAGCCTTATTAACAATATTAACTATGTTGCCGGTGTTTGGCACACTTAGGGAAACAGAACAGTAGGTAAGTTTCAAACCTGGCTGCAACTCAGCTGATAATGCAGATATTGTGGAGTAGTTTGCCATTGCACTCCAATTGTGATTTGAACATCATCATGCACGAAATCAAACACTATGCTGGTGACCAGGTTTGCACTCTGAGCACAAGATGTGGAGAGGAAAGTGTCACACTATACCTCTGTAAGCAGCATACAGTTATGAGCAGAGAATCCCCCCCACACACACACAAACACACTCGTGCTGGCTCCCTCCCGCCTCCCACACAGATCTCTTAAATGCTATGAATTTCACATAGAGCTAATATATAATGCAAATTCATTTACTCTTGTTCTACATATATTTACTGATTTTCCTCATAATGTTATAGCTGTTTCTGGACATGCAAACTATTAAAATATAATTAAGTTGATAAGCCCTGGGTATATACTTAATATACTGCTGTTATTCTTCTTCTAATTCAAAATAGAAACATAGAAGTTGATCACAGATAAGGACCACAAGGCCCATCCAGTCTGCCCATTTTTTCTAGCTTATGAATGTGCCATAGGCCTTTACTCTGCCAATAGCCAATCTATTTATACTCATCTGTATTGCTCCCTTATGCCTATCCCATGCCTGTTTGAAGCCCTGCACTGTATTCATATCCACCACTTCCTGAGGTAGGCCATTCCATGCATCCACCACCCTTTCTGTGAAAAATAACTTCCTCACATTACCCCTTAATCAGCCTCCTTCTAATCTCATGCTGTGTCCTCTTGTCTTGCTATTTTTCTTATATTGACACGTTGGACTCTTTCACCTTGTTAATGCCCTTAAGGTGTTTGAATGTTTCGATCATATCACCTCTCTCCCTCCTTTGCTCTAGGGCATACATATTGAGCTCTGTTAATCTTTTTTTTTTAATTCTTTATCTGCTGCTTGCCACTGAGCCATCTGCCCAGGTCATGGCCCCCTCCACTCCCACTCCCACGTTAGCCCTTACTCTCGGATACCCCCTGGATTACCCCCCAGGATGGGGTTGCAGCACCGGCCCAAGTGCTGCAGACAACAGCATAGGTCCGGGAACCAGCCTGGGAGCTCATTAGGGCGGAGGGACAGGCATCATCCTGGCAGCCAGCAGCATTATTTTTTCCCCATTAGGTGGGGGACGGGACGTGCAATGATGACCTGCTTCTGCCCGCCCCCGAGTTTACTTTGGCATCAGAGCTTGTGGTGCACCCCAGCCTCCACAGGGTGTCACCACAACTCTGATCACTCTGCCACTCTCCCCCCTGGAGAAGGAGAGCAGCCCTGGGGTGCTCAATCCATCTCCTCCCTGCTGGCCTGCCAATGACCCGCGATCGTTACGCTGGCGTTACAAGCAGAAATCCAACCACTGCACCGGCGGGCCGGCAAGCTCCGTTAATCTGTCCTCATGTTTTCTGATGCAGTCCCAGCACCATTTTGGTTGCCCTTCTCTGGACTGCCTCAATTTGGTTAATGTCCTTGTGAAGGTGTAACCTTCAGTACTGCATGCAGTACTGCGGATGGGGCTTAACCAGTGTCGTGTAAAGAGGGATTATTACCTTCCTCTTACAACTTGTAATACCCCTACTAATACATCCCAACGACCCTCTAGCCTTAAGTACTGCTTTAGTGGTCTGCTTGGATGATTTCAGGTCATCTGTGATGATGATGATGCCCAAGTCTCTTTCTTCCCTTATGATTGCCAGCAACTTCCCTCCCAACCTATAGGTAACTTAAGAGTTTCTCTTCCCTATGTGCATGATCTTGCACTTCTTTGCATTAAACCCCAGTTGCTACTCTTCTGACCATTTTGCCAGTTTATCCAGATCTCTTCTGCCCACCCCATGTGGATCATGCTGGAAAATTCTATTTATGTTTTATTACAGAAATATGGAATCTGTCAGCAGATAAGGACCACAGAGCCCTAATTTAACTAGAAAAAAATACTAACTTCAAATATCATGTAATTACTAACTTGGGAATTTATATTGAACAACTAAAACATTTTCTAAGTCAAATAACCAACTAATACCTAAGCTGGATAATGTTAAAGTGTAAAATTCAATCAATTCATAATTTCAATACTTTCTGAAACATTTTCTAAGTCAAATAATCAACTAATAGCTAAGCTAGATTATGGTAAAGTGTAAAATTCAATAAATTCATAACTTCAATACTTTCTGAAACATTTTCTAAGTCAAATAATCAACTAATAGTTAAGATAGATTATGGTAAAGTGTAAAATTCAATAAATTCATAACTTCAATACTTTCTGAAACATTTTCTAAGTCAAATAATCAACTAATAGCTAAGCTGGATTATGGTAAAGTGTAAAATTCAATACATTCATAACTTCAATACTTTCTGAAACATTTTCTAAGTCAAATAGTCAACTAAAAACTAAGCTGGATTATGTTAAAGTGTAAAATTCAATCAATTCATAACTTCAATATTTTTTGAAGTCTTCTTTTTCATCTAATGCATAAGTACAAAAAAAAACCCATCAACTAATGGCTACATAACAAGGGTTGCGCATTAGTTGACTAAAACCAGTCAACTAATTCTTAAGCTTCATACTCAACTTTTTAGGTAGCAATTAACTGTTAAATAGGTAACCGTTGGATATTCGCTAATTTATTTTTTTGTATGGGTACTCTCCAAATGCTTACCAGCAAACCCCCAATGTACAGCCTCTCCACAGTGCAATCTCTCAATCAATACAGTTGCACCTGGGATCCTAAGAGCAAGTGAAGGAGGATTATACAATGGTAAAAAAAAACTTCCTGGTCTCTGATTGGTCAGTGTGTCCCTGGCACAGTGATGATGTTTTGGATGCCATACACTTAAGAAATTGAGATATACTGCCACACTAAAAATCTACTAAAAACATATTTTTTTCTGTTTTATTTTGTACAACAATGAGCCATTGTATAATAGCAATAATGCACTCCAGGATGTGGGTTGTGCTAGGATAATCTCACTTCTGGGATGTTGGACACACTCAGCCTGCGGCCTCATGCCCAACCACCCAGGCATGAAGTTATCCCAGCACAATCCACACCCTGTTGTGCATTATTGCTCAATTATCCACTCCAGAGGATGCTGTCTTCTGGGAAGAGTGGTGGTCAGAACCCACTGCCACCTGAGTGACTGTAGGGGCAGTGCAGGCAACAGTTGTTTGGAAAGAAGGACAGATTGAAAAGTCTGAGGGTAAGGCACACCCCATTACCTATACACTCTCAGTCTTTTAATTATGTGATTAGGCTGGAGACGACTCCCGGCCTAGCTGGGTAAATTATTGGATTTTTGGTTGGTAAAGCGTATTTATCTATAACAATTCTTGCTACACCTGCAGCAAAGTCACTTCTCAGCTTAGCTGCTGTGTTCATTCTGTTGCGTGGAAATGTCACTGGAGCAACCTATGGAGGCAGCACTGGGATGGGCTGAAACTCTCTGCACTCCCAGAAAAACCCTTTCCCCTACTTTTAGGATCAGGTAGAATTGGAGCCATTTACTTTAGTTTCATTTTTGTAAGGAGAAGGACTGCCCCACAAGGTCTCTTTGCGCTTTCCATGTAAACATGGAGGAATCCTGCATGAAGGCATGTTGTGAGGCTAGGAGGACACTGGGTAGCATAGATCGGGGGCAGAACTGAAGTAAATTTTAAGATTTTAAAATTACAGCTGGTGATTAGCTGATGTTGAGTGACACCTACATTAAGATGTGTGGATGTCTAATCTTGTTGGATGTGACACCGTGAACTGTATTGCAATCAGTGGGCTGGGCGTTCCAGGGGATAGATGTTTCTAGACACCAAGGTAAGTATGGGGAATGGGTCCTCGAGGGGGGGGGTTGCCACTAGACACAAGAGTAAGTATTACCATCAAGGTGACAGGTTTGCAAGGGAGAAGATCCTCCGTACATGCAGGTAATATAGTCATGGCAAGGGGACAGTTGTTTTAGGGGGGGTGGGGCAGTGGGGTGCTGCTAGCCATCAGTGATGGATATATATGGGAGAGGTGCTCAGTGGGTGGAGCTACCACTAGATACAAGGGAAGAGTGTACCTGATGGTCGCTGCTGGCCCCACACCAGCGATGGACCCCTGTTGCATTCAACTGCCCAGCATCATCACCCCACATGCAGACTCTCCCATAATGGATATAGAAAGGGGATGAACATCCATCCTTGACTGTCAATCACTTTGGCAGTCCATTGCCCTGTCAATATTGCAGGTGTGTGAAAGCTGGTGGTTCCATCCTGCCCTGGTGGGAGTCAGCGAGTGGAGCAGCTTGAACCTCTCCAAGAGGAAAGAGGGCCCAGGGACACTGAATCCTGTCTGTATCCCTCACGCTGACATCCACGAGTGGCCTAAGTTCTGAAACCTGAATCACTGCTGTGATATTGGTATCTCCCTGACCAACCCAAGTTAACCTCCCCCCGCCATGCAAACCCTTTCCACACAACACAGCTGATAGGTATTTTCATTAGTCATACTATCTCACTAACCCATTTTCCACTTTGTCTACAGATACAGTGAAACAATAAGACACCACCCCCGGCATTGGAGGACAGTGACCACATGTATCAGGTATTTGTTTTTTTATTTAGAGTTCCTCATCTGTCCCAGTTAGTTGCCACATGTATCAAATACATATTGTTTTATATTTAGAGTTCTCCTTTGTCCCGGTTAGTTGCTAAAGAGCTGCAGATCCTTTGTGACCCCTATTCTTATTTTACAGGTGCAACTGGATATTCCCTCAAGCCACCCAAACCCCATCCCACAGTTGGCAGGAGCCAGGTAAGAAATCTTTGTCACACAACAGTACCTCAGTTGCCACATTGGTGCATGTATATCCATGGAAAAATATCAAAATAATGCAGAAAAACTGCACAACACCAGTCAAGAGTCCATGTCAGCACTAAAAACAGTATACACAGTACTTTGAGACTGATTAATGTGTAGAAAAATGCATTTGACATTTATTTATATAAAAAGGAAAATGCCACCTGGTTGTATATGTGCATGTGAAGCTGGGCTATAGAAAGTCTGTACTGTTCCAGGCACTTATTCCTTTGTGGTTACTGCTGGGTGTCTCCTTGCAGAAATGCTGTCAGATATGAAGCTTTGCATGGTGCCTTTTGTGCTAAGCAGCAATTCTGTGTGGTGTCCGATTCATAACTTGTAATGCAACACTGTTGTACAGAGCTTAACTTTCAGGAATGTAAATGGGTAAGAATGATATGAAAGCCATTTCAAAATACCCACAGGACCTGTAGCATGCACTGACATTTTAACATCAATCAGATTTAATCTGAAGATGCAGTTTTGCTAGGAGGCCACCAGCAGTAACTATTAAGGAACTTGCCTTGTACGGTACTGACTTTCTGTATCCCACCTTCGCATACACTGATCTGACTACTTTTCAGTGATGGTTTGCATTTTGGCACAGATGAATGTCAAATGCATTTTTACATACATTACTCTTGTTATTGAGTAGAGCATTCCAACTTGTTTTTAAATGCAGTAATAACTGGCTGTGATGTTACACCCAGTTATTATGGTGGTTCATTAGAGAACTGAAGTTCTGTGCCAGCATCTAAGAAGTGGTATTGGCAGGGGGCGTTTTCTTATGTGAAGCACTCTGGGGAGAAAAGTCTTCACTGCGAGTCTCACGCTGCACTCCGGTCACACTGAAAACAGTTTAAAAAGAAGTGTGAGGAGAGCAATACAGTACAACTGATGCTCCTTCCTCTTCCCTCCCTGGATGACCACCAGCAACCCAAGTGCACTTCCAAAGCACATGTTGTTGCCGTAGTGGGCAATAGCATTAGCACTGAGACACAGGGCTGGCACCAGCCTTTCTTTTTTATATGTGCAATGCTTTCTGGTTGTGTATTACTGAATAGAAATTTGATTTAATGTAAACAATAAGACCTGACAGTGTGCGCAAACATGATGATAGTAATCTCACATCTCAGGTGCATTTAATGGCACTCTGCTGTACCTCGTGCCTAACAGTACACCTGAGGCATGTGATTATATCACCATAATGCATAACCTGTCGTGTTATTACTTACAAATTGCTCTTTAAACATAAATAGGAGTTTTGGTATTCCTTAGTAAGACTGCAATAGTCTGAGTACTTTATGAATTAGAAGGATTATACAGTGCAAGTCCTCCCAAATAAACTATATTAAAAATGGAAATGTGAGTCAGATTATTTTCAGCCATTTTATAAGAGCAAAAGTACACAACAGGTGTGCATTTGTTGCAGAATATACACATGCCTAAAGTGTCTTGCACTTAACTGAATCTCATACCTACAACCACTGCAGGCATGCGTATGTTCTATAACAGACACACACCCTGTCTTGTATTATTAAAATAAAAGCATCACAGTTAAGTATCATTCAGCCAGCTCTGTGGCACTGAGCAATATTTCATCACTCTGATATGGTGGCAAACCCAGGCTGTATCACGAGCCAAGAAGTCAGAAGCAGAGGCCAGAAGAGAGGGAGTTCAGAGTATCCTCTGGGTGCTTCCCTCCTGGGGGAGGGCTCCACTGCAGAACTTCACAACAGCTTCCGGTGGAGGGGTGCAGCAATGTCCATGGCAGTATGTGACTACATGCTGTCAGATGTTCTGCCCAAGGAAGCCTCTAGGGCTACACATATTAGTGGGAGGTGGATGGGACAGAAAAATGTAATTGAAAGCTCAGATATATAATTTTTTACAGTTCAGTTGTAAAAACTTGAATTTCTGGGTACTTTATCACTATCTTCACACTGAGCCATGTCATCCTTTTAGATGCATTGAGGTCAGATGTAATGGATACTACTCAATTTTAATAACCGTCAAGCAAAATCAGAAAGGTATGATATCCTGGGATCTAGTTACAATGGGACTGAATTGTCATCACTCTGTTGGTGAGCACCAACATTTTCTTCTCTTAATCTTACCAACTCTGTTCACTGAAGTGAATTAGGACACTATAAGAGATGTGGGTTATTGCCTGATAACAGCACTTCATGTGCTAAAAGGAACTTGGTGGAAACACATCATGTCTCATGGGGCAAACTGTTATATGATAACATGAATTTATTGTTGTTTAGACTCTGCATTATGTTGATAGGGTAATAAACCATAAGTAATTAGATAGGCTGTGTAAATAAGTATGTTTTAGTCTCTATATTGCGTATTTAATTTATATAAAATAAGTATGTTATAAAATTGAAATCAGCTTTGGGATTAACATGGCAACACAAATATAGAGGATAATGAATGGGGAACATGTTAGTAACAAAGTTGTGGTCCCTTAGAGAGGTTGTTATGCCAACCTAGTAAACCTCGAAAGTGAAGCTCGAGAGGTTTACAGTTGGCATAACAACCTTGACAAAGGGAACATAGCGTTGTTGTTAAATGTTCCTAATTCATTGGTCTTTATAGGGTTTTACAGTGCTCACGCTGACATCCCAGACAGCTACAGACACAATGCCGAGTGTCAGCATTGTGCTGTCGGGATACCAGTGTGTTGCAATCGGGGGGCTGCACCCCCCCAAACCCGCCGGTCTCTAGATATCCAACTCCCAGTTGGAGTTGGATCAGGAAGGGAGTGCAACACTGGGAGATGCACCACCACTGTCTGCAAGGATCAGCACAGCGACTCAACATTTTCAGGAGAAATCTGTCGATGTGCTGGTCTTCGCAGAAGTCATGTTGACCTCCTGTCGGCATACATGTTTATAGTGTATGGACAGCATTCAAAACAGTACCGCCTTTGCCAACCCAATTTGCCTGTTATGCTCTGCCTTTCTTCTGACAACAGACTGTGCCCCCTCTCCACACCATGTTCAAGCCTCACTCACATCTAAGAGCTATTTTGATCATGTCCCTGCCTCCTCGATTTGTGTACCTGTAGGGTTATCCATGGAATTATGTGGCTTCATCAGTAGTTGCTTGTCAGCAATACTCTCCAAAACAAGCAGAAGCAAAATCTGGGAGGCTCACATGTGTAAATGTGTTAATGTTATGGCATCATTGTGACACAGTCAAAAGGGTTTAAGAACCTCTTGATGTCACAGTGATACCATAACGAGTATAGGAATTCATCAGATTCAACCCTAATAGTCTCTCCCACACAGTATAACAGCATTGCACCCAACATTCACTCAACAGTAAAAGCCCAGTCCTAAGCAATATTTTTAACCTTACTTATAACAGTCCTGTAACAATTCAATGTATTCATCAGCAGTACAAGCATACTGCTACAAAGCAGTCCTTAACCATCATCCAGACTGCTGTGAAAACTGCTATCTTAGCTTTCTAATTTGCATCTCATTTAAATGTTTTTGTTCTATTAGCAGGCTAACTTAAGGCTTCTGACTGTGAAGGACATTGTGATGGCCCATTATAATACAATTGACTGTTAGACATCACAAAAGCAGTTTTAATGCTAATTTAAGACTAATTTCATACTTAAATATTGTTAAGGTTAACTGCTATGTTAAGGTTAAGTGAAGGCTTACATTTTGATCCACCCAGTGCTTGTTTCTTTTTGCACTGTAGGGAAAGAATTGTGTATACTGTATCTATTTTTAATGCTTTGTATTAAATAAATGTGGCTTTTTTTTACTCCATTCATGGTGAGGTCTCTGTTATATACTTGGGGATACAGTGTTACGTGTGAGGTCTTTACTTGTTTGAATTATGTACTCTTTAGCCCAGACACACTATTAATATACCAGGGTGACATTTTGTTTCCACTTTCTGACACTAAATATTCTTTCTTTCCCTCTCCTCCTTAAATCCTGTATTTTTGGGTTGTGCTTCTGTTGTGTCCCAGTTTACCTTGTGGTTAGACTAAGCCACACTGTGCATGCACAAGGGATGGTTCGAGACATCATTAGAAAGAAGGAAGCATGGGATGAGTGTGTCATTTCAAACTGCGTCAGTTTGGGATTATTTTTCTGCATAAAGCAGAATGATTTTAGTGAGAGGGCCGAGCTGCAAGACTTGTAGTGTACAATTCTGATCTGATCTAGAAGCCAAAACCATCCGTGCTGCTAAAAAATAACTGCTGGTCTGCGGTTTGATGTAACTCACTGGCCTACTGCTGAGGTTGGAGGAGGCGGCAAGTGCTTACATGTACTGCTGATGGGGCCTGCATCCTAGACAAACAGTGCATGATCCGTGCTTCATGATCTGTCTGATCAAGTCATCACCAGGCTATGGCTGGATGGACTGACTGGCCTCCTGAGGTCAGAGGAGTGTAGCGTGTGTGGGGGTGTGTGTGCTGCTGAACTGTCCTGGGCCATCTGGCTTGGCCTGAAATCAGAGTCATTGCCAGACTCTGAGAGAGAAAGAAAGAGAGAGAGACTCCAGAAGAAGGACCTGGGCCGCAGTCAGCCAATGGCTGTGAGTGATGTGGCAAGGTCAGTTTTGGTACTTTGACATAGCAGAGTAGGTCAGTTGGGTATTGGGTTCAGCTGCAGCAATGAAAATGAAGGGAAACAATTGAATTCATGCAGAGGGCTCACAAACATAGGAATCCTGGCTACCTTAATTCAACTTGAGGCAGGAGGCTTAGCATTCCACGGTAGAGCTCATCAGTTACTCAGGAGACTTTTTAGCAAAACATAAGTGCTGAGCAGGCACCTCTCTCTACGATGATCTGTTGGTAGCTACTAGCTCCACTCGCCCGTGGGGCCTGGAGAGAGCAAGAGATCAGACAGGGTGGCTGGTGCTGGGCAGGGAGAAGGGTTGAGCCAGGAAAGGGACTGACACTGGTTTGACTAAAAAGCAAAGTTTATGCTATAATCTCTGCTCTACATACTTCAGAAACAAGATGAGACAGACATACCCCAAAAAATAATACCTTTCTGTATTGTCTGCCTGGAAAGTGGGAGCTGGGGGGAGTGGGCAAGGTAGCCAGGTAAGAGTGGAGCAGAAGGACAGGTGGGAGTGTGGCCTGGGGGGCAGTTGGAGTGTTGGGGGAGTTGGAGTGTAAGGCAGGGTCCATGGGGAGGAGGGTTGGAGTGGGGGCAGGGGCTAGGGAGGTTGGAGTGGGGGCAGGGCCAGGGAAAGGGGAGTGAGACATGGAGTGTGGGACAGGGGAAGGGGAGGGAGGGAGAGTTGGAGTGTGGGGAAGGAACATGGGCCTGGAAGAGTTGGAATGTGTGGCAGCAGCCGGAGGGGGGGGGGCTGTCCCTTAATTTTAAAATCCAATGCTGACACTGTAGACTGTGTAATGAGGGAGTCCAGACATGGAAAAAATCTTGAAGACGGGAGAAATGGTCAAGGGTCTAGCTACTAAAATTCAAAGCAAAAAAATAAAGAAAAGTTATGCCCACAGGGGGGGTCAAGAAACTGAAACTGAAATACTGGTGGTAGAAGTGTTTGTTTCCAACTACAGATGATATGGACATGGGAGTCTTTAATAACAACTTAAATAATCAGTGCAGTACAGTAGAGCAGTGTAGAAGGCAAATAAGTTGCTCGGGGTGCAAAGGCAGATGCATCCCATCAAAAGGAATGTGGCAATCCTTCCCCTGGGCAGATCTCTGATGCACCCACACTCAGAATCCTGCATGCAGTTCTAGATCCACACACAAAAATGGACAGGGATGGAGTTAAAATGGTACAGAGGAAGTTAAAAATAGGTATGGGGCAGCAAGAAAAGTCCTACATGGAGAGAATATACCATAGTGGACCTCAGCATATTTACAGTGGAAACCAGGAAGGTAAGGGGAGAACATTGTTGAACTATTGAAAGTTTCTTCACAGGACAAAAAGTGTGAGCTGTTCAAGAGCAGGCATGGGGGGAGGAAAGCAGCGAGTGGAGGAAGATTTAGAAAGGATGCCAGAAAAGCATTTAGGAACAGGTTGAAGAATGGGTGGTCCATCTCAGATTAGTGGAAAGATTCAAGCAAGGGTGACAGGTTTATGGGGCTAGTAAGGGTATCTGGGGATGAAGACCTGAGGGAGGGAGGGAGGGGAGGAATGACCACTAGGATATTTGCATCATATATGTAGAGCAAGGCAGACATTTCTATGTTTTAGTGTGGATAACATTTATTCGTGCTATCAGCCTTCTGGCTCCACATCACAGTCGTGCTATTATTTCTTCAGTCATTTAAGGGACTATGTAAAATATTGGCCAGACTGTAATGGTTCTTGGGACCCAGTCCTCAAAGGTACTCCACATACAAGTAACTTGCACATATATGGAGTGTGTTGTCCTGCAGGTCATGGTTATGCCTGTCTTCATCCACAACCCCTGCCCCTGTGAACCACTTTTGGAGTACCGTGCATAGGGACAGGGGTGGCAGCATTGGCTAAAGCTGGTCCAGATCATGGGCTACCAGTCCACTAATACCAGTCCACAAGTGAATCCCTACCTCCATATGGTGTAGGGTATGGTGGGATACATTAGATGAAAAAACAACTGTGCCAGGGAAATGTGGTGTGGTGCAGCTTAAGGGCTTGTGGCCCACTTTGAAGACAACCAACACAAAATATAACTGCACTCCAGAGTAACGTGCAACATATGTCCAGGATAAATATTCCAACACAGATAAGTAGCTACAGCCTGAATAGTTTGTGTGTGCTTGCAGCATTTGTGGATTTTTTCAAGCTACTTATCTGTATTGTAATATTTATCCTGGACATATGTTGCATGTTACTCTGGAGTGTGGTTACATTTTGTGTTGGTTATGGTGGGATACAGCCATCCTGCAGGACTTCCTACAGGCACAAACATTTAGTTTCATAAATTCTTCAGCCGGTGCCAGTGATGCCCTCAGCCCACCAAGGATATTAGGGACTCAAGAAGAGAGGGAGATGATTGGGCTCAGCATCTTGGTGTATGGTCAGGCTGAGTGAAACAGAGTACAAAGAGTACTTATTTCACTAGTAAAGTAACAGCAAAACACTTTGGTTCAGTTAATGTTTTTAAATCTGACAAATTTTCATGTGGTGATCACTATCCATTCAAAGTAACTAATTAATATAGCACTAATTAGTTAAACAAAATGGGGGGAAAATTGAAGAATGTATATGTATATGTTTGTTTTTTTTTAACTCTTTTTCTCACCTACCTTCTGGGGCATCTCTCAGGTTCCCTCTCTCGATCTGCAGCTCCTAACCGCCCACCTGAACTGCAGCTCCCCTGACTTCTGAATCAGTATCAGGACTCCTGTCTCTCCCTCAGACCCTTGGAGAGGCCGGGAGTCCCCAAAGGGTAGCGTTGGGGGGGGGGGTGTGGCCAGCATTGTGCATGTGGGCCTTTGCCTCTGGAGTTCACCGTCACTTCACGCAGTCGGTAGGGTTTTGTTCCCCCTCTTGTTTATGCCCTCATTCCCCCTCCCCCCCCAGAGCTCAGACATGCAATGGCATCTGGAGACGCAAGCCACAACTCCGACCCACTACTCTCTGCCCTGGCATGCACAGTGCCTCTGGTCACCACCGGGGGCTGCTGCAGTCCCGAGCAAGCCTGAATCCCTCCCCACAAAAGGAGAGCTGTCCTCCAGATGCTCGATCCTCTCTCTCTCTCTCCTGCTGGCGGCCCAGGCTTGTTCCCGAACCTGGATTGCTGGCGCGGCCTGAGATGTGGCATCCAGCACCTCAACCCTCAGCATCACCAGGCTGAAGATATGGGTTTTAGGAAAAGAAATGACAATGGATTATTTATGACTTATAATTAGCTGCATATGCAGCAAAATATGTAAATGAGCATGTTTTGCACTACATTTGGATTTTGTTAGACATATTTTCTTTATATTGGAAATGCATTCAGTTTACGGATAATGCATTTACAATGTAGACAGAATCTTTTGAAAAGAAATTCAGATGTAAGTAAAACTTGCTCATTTGCATATTTCGCTGTGTATGATTTAAAATTTGATGCTCATACAAATAGAACAGTTAAAAAATGTTATTTTATTTTAGAATGTATACATCGGCATATAAAGAGTAGAAAAGCAGAGGTCCTGATGCCTTTGTATACAAGTCTGGTTAGGCCTCACATGGAATATTGTACCCCTTCCTGTGCACCCACTACTGTGGGTTCATTGAGAATGATGGAGAAGGTCCAGAGAAGAGCAACTAAGAAAGTTAAACAAATCAAGCATCTCCCATATGAGGAAAGGCTAAAATCCTTAAACTTATACTCACACGAGTACAGGTTATTAAGGGGTGATATATTGTGTGTGTGTGTGTATACTCACACGAGTACAGGTTATTAAGGGGTGATATATTGTGTGTGTGTGTGTGTATACTCACACGAGTACAGGTTATTAAAGGGTGATATATTGTGTGTGTGTGTGTGTATACTCACACGAGTACAGGTTATAAAGGGGTGATATTGTGTGTGTGTGTGTGTGTGTGAGTATGTGTATATATTTGTGTGTGTGTGTGTATATGTATATGTGTGTGTGTGTGTGTGTATAATATATATATATAAAATAGTGGCACGGTAGTGCCACTATAGTTAGGGCTGAGGAGCCATTTACATGTTAAACCCAAACTTTTGCACCTTAATAACTTTGCAACCATTTGACAGATTTGCCTGAAATTTGGAATACTTGATCAAGACCCATACGCCTTGGGAGCTGCCAAGTTTTTTACCAGTTGCATATATGACTGTGGAGTTATTAAGCGTGATCTGCGCATGCATTTACGCTTTTCTGGAATTTTACTGTCATGCGTACAGGTCCCATGGTTTGCGCGACTGTCCCGAAATCTTCAGGGAACGTGCGGCCAGGTTCCCCGATGTGCCTTTTGAAGATTTTGTGAAAAAATATTAAACAGTTCAAAAGTTATTCAAAAAACAAGTTCCTATTATAAGTCAATGGGAAAAGTTAACAAAAAGTTTGACAGTGTTGCAAATGCGGCTTTTGCTTTCGCAAATGGCCCTTTTACTGTCACAAATCTGCCATTTTGTTTTCAGTTGGTGATCAGAAAAATGCTTGCCATTTTAATTTGGGACCCTCTAGCAACCTAATTATTTTTCTTCTCACCTAGTCGGACCCTGAGGATGCTAGCCATGTCTTTATTTTGGGGTAAAACACCCTAGAAATACGTTTTTCAAATTTCTGGAAAAAGTACTTTCACAAAGTACTGTCGAACTTGCGACACTGTAGAATGAATTTGCAAAAACTTTCGCAAACTGCGACAGTACTTTTCTAGGCTGTGGGAAGATGGCAGCAATTCTTTGGCACCCTGCTGCAAAAGAACAGTTTGGTGTTTTGACCTGCAATTTGGAAGGAACACAGCCGACATCTCACAGATGTGCCTTTCAGTATTTTGTTGAAAAAATATTACATGGCTACAAAGTTACGGCACTCCAAATTTGATGCTTTTTCCCATAGGATAACATTACGTCATCTGACGCATTACAGGAATCCTTTGGCGCCCTGCTGCAAAATAACGGTTTAGTCTTTTGGGCTGAAATTTGGAAGGAACACAGCCAACATCCCACAGATGTGCCTTTTTGTAGTTTGGTGAAAAAATATTACAGGGAGCCAAAGTTATGGCACTCTGAACTTCTCTTTTTTTCCCATAGGATAACATTACGGTGTTCGCAGCACCTTTCAGGGCCCGTATCTCGGAAATGGTGCGAAATATGGACTTTTCGTCAGAAAAATGCTTAGGGGGCTAAGTACAAAACTAGCCAGGAAAGTCCTAAATCATATGACTTTAAACATTTTTTTCTACGTTGTACGGTCCCTGAGATATAAGCAATTTAGTATTCCAAGTCCTCATTTTCTGCTTCGAGAACCATTATTATGCATACATTCTTTGTACTCACTGTCTTTCTTTATGCAGGTTTTGGGGAAAACCAGCCTGTGTGCTTACGTTACTGTTACCATTACCATTTTCGCTTGCGGTTCCGTTCCCGTTTCACTTACCGTTCACATCTACGCCACCACATGCGTTACTCTTTGCGTTTTCATTTGCGCTTGCTTTTGCGTTGTTTTTAACATTTCTGTCTACGCTACTGTTTCTCTTTCTGTTTCGCTTTGCATCACCATGCACATTACTATTTGTGTTTGTGGGCACAATGTTACGCCCTGTGCTCCCGCCACCGCATTACATTCACTATTTCTCGTTATCATTCTCAAAAAGAAGCAAAATTAGAGGCATAAAGCTCCACTTAATGCATTAGTTAGGGTTGTTCCACACTGACAAAAGCGAGGAAATTCGGTGTTAGGGTTGAAAGCCCCTCCTTGGACCCCCCTGCCCACACCCCCAACCGGCATCGGGGTGCAGCGATTAGGTTGTTGGTCCTAACTCTCACCCCATGCTCCTACATTCTGCTTCTTTACACATGTGATGGGGTGAGAGTTATGGACAACAACCCTAATGCGCACTCGATGCCGGTTGGGTTGTGGGCAGGGGGGTCCAGGGGGCTTTCAACCCTAACACCGAATATATATATATATATATATATATATATATATATATAATGCCTTACACAGTAATGACACACTTGATGTCATATGCCTAGAGAAACAGGATACTGTAAATAAAACTAGATCACATAAAGATAAAATCAAATGCCCAGTAAACAGAACGCAATGAAGACAGATTTTTTACACAGAGGGTACCACCTGTATAGAATTCATTACCTAAAAATGTGGTTAATAGTGAAACAGTGTATAGATTTAAAATCTTATTTGATAACCATATGAAGTAAATGAAGTATAAATACCACCATTAAATGGCGGCGAGTTCATTATGGGCCTTGGCCTTCTGAACTTGTAGAATAACTATGAAACTATACAGCCAAAGGTAAGCCATAAAGACTCCATTAGGATTTCTTTTGGCTTAGAACTAAAAACATTTGATTTAGATTTATTACAAATCCAAACGTAATCCAGGATTGAAAATTTGCATATTTCTGTTCAAATAAAGCCAAAAATAAATAAATCCATTCAAAAAAGCAGTTTTTTTCAGCCAAAAAGCACAGAGGATTGAAAATTAGCATATTTCATTGTGTATACAGCCAAAACTAAGCCATTCGTAAAATAGGAAATTACCATAATATTTTTTCTGGATTAAATACAGTTTCAAGTGAATTTAAAGGGAATTAAAATCTTAAGAAAAAGGTAAAAGTAAGTCAGTGTCAATCCACAATTTTTGGTAAGGGGCGTCACCATCCTGAACCTTCTGCACTCGATGTAAGTGTTCAGCTGGCTCAGAACTGGGATGGGATGGAGATCCCCATCTTCTTTGGGACTAAGAAGAAGTGGGAGTAGTATCCCCTGCCTCTTTGGCCCAGGGGATACCACCCGAATTGTTTTCTCTAGCAGGATCTGAATTTCTACCCGCATGAGTGGCATGGGATGGGGAACAGTGGGAGGGGATGGGTGGCCTGTCCAGTGGGATCTGGGTGAATTTCAAAGAGTACCCACTTTGGATAACCTGGAGCCAGAGACACAGGGCCAACAAACACCCATGTCTGGAAGTCTCCTTTCCCAGTGAGTGAGAAGGGGTAGAGGTCTTCTTGGCAGCAACCCCTGTAACAGCCACAGAACTGGGGGGGGGGAGGAGAACAGTTTCCAACTTCTGCTGAAAGTGGAGGAAGCAGAGGTTTACCAGGTGTAAGTTGTTTCTGCTGAACAATCTAAGACAAGGCATCATTACACAAAATGTATTCCCTAGTAAATGGGGGTTCCAATAAATTCTCGGAAACGTGGCACCATCACAGAAACAGCATTCTCTGGTGTATATGTAAGCAATAAGACATGACAAGGTGGTGGTTGTTATGTGATAACCACACACCTAGGTGCATGGTGAGGCACGAGGCCGAAGGCCGAGTGTCCTTCCGCACCTGCGTGTGCGGTTATCACGATAACAACCACCACCCTGGAGTGTCTTATTGCGCTTATAAATGGGAAAAACTATGGAAAAAGGACACTGACAAGGTGTTTATATTTTGAAAACTTTGTAACATTTGTTTAAATATAGAATAGAGAATTAATTGAAACATTGAGATAAAATAGTCCATTGGTAAACTTTTTTGAATGGTAAAAAATAGCAATTACCAACAACATTAGCAAACAACAGTCTACTTGTTCTAGTTTATGAACTGCACTTTACTTCACTGTGATTTTTTTAATCTGTCCTGAACACTGATTTCGTACACCGACCGCGCCATTGTGCGGTACATGTGCGAAAACACATTTCAGGTGAGATGTGAAAAATGACAGTTGTACTGTTCATAAGGAGGTGTGGTAAAATGGCAATACTGAAAATCTGGAGTGAAAATATTAAAAATGCTCGAAGTTACGAGCATGCGTAGGAACTTCTCAACACATGCTCGTAAAACAGTCGTTTTGGGGAATATTTCCCCCAAATTTTCAATATAGCCAGTTTAAGACCACTGCTCATGAACAGTGTCACTGTGATTTTATTAATCTGTCTGGAACATTGATTTAGCACACCGACCGCGCCACTGTGCACTACATGGGTGAAAACATATTTTGGGTGAGACGTGAAAAATGACAGTTGTACTGTTCATAAGGAGGTATGGTAAAATGGCAATACTGAAAATCTGGAGTGAAAATATTAAAAATGCTCGAAGTTACGAGCATGCGTAGGAACTGCGCAACACATGCTCGTAAAACAGTCGTTTGGGGAATATTTCCCCCAAATTTTCAATATAGCCAGTTTAAGACCACTGCTCATGAACAGTGTCACTGTGATTTTATTAATCTGTCTGGAACATTGATTTAGCACACCGACCGCGCCACTGTGCGCTACATGGATGAAAACACATTTCGGGTGAGATGTGAAAAATGACAGTTGTACTGTTCATAAGGAGGTGTGGTAAAATGGCAATACTGAAAATCTGGAGTGAAAATATTAAAAATGCTCGAAGTTACGAGCATGCATAGGAACTGCGCAATGCACGCTCATAAAACAGTCGTTTTGGGGAATATTTTCACCAAATTTTCAACATAGGGTTTTTGGGAGCCTACCTCATGAACTGTGACACTGTCATTTTGTTAATCATTCTGGAAAGGTGGTTCTGCACAGTGACTGTGTAACCACCTTTCGGGACCGATTAACGAAATAACAGTGTCACAGTTCATGAGGTGGGGCCCCAAAAACCCCATGTTGAAAATGTTGTGAAAATATTCCCAGAAATGGCTGAGATATGCACTAAAGTTGAAAAAAATAAATTTATGCCATTATACAGCTTACCGGCATTTCTTCAGTTCGCGGTCAGCTTTGAAGAGTGCAGACGTGTTCCCGGTCCACGAAGACTGTCGTGCGGGATCAGAGGTAAGTATGGGTTGAAATTAGGAGTGAGGTGGGGTATGGGGAGGTGGAGTACATGAGCGGTGGGTTCGGGTTGGGGAAGGGCAAAAGAATTGATGAGGGAAGGTTTTTTGTTTCAGGTTTTTTAAATTTATTTACACACAAGGGACTTTTGCCATGCTGGGGTGGGCTCCCAGCGTGGCTTGTGAGGACAGTGAAGCTGATGGGGATTGGGTATCCCCATCGGCTAGAAAGACCTTTGCCCGCAGCTGGGGTGGGCTCCCAGCGTGGCATCTGTTATTTTAGGAGGGGCAGTGAAACTGCTGGGGGATTGGGCACCCCTGTCAGCAAATTAAGCTTTTGCCATGCTGGGGTGGGCTCCCAGCATGGCACCAGGCAGCTTGGGAGGGACAGTGAAGCTGACAGGGGATTGAGCACCGCCATCGGCTAAGGAAGTGTTTGCCACACTGGGGTGGACTTCTTTAACTTTTTGGTGTCTACCATCATGCACCGCGCACTTCCATCTCAGGAAGCGATCAGCTTTTTTTTCAATGCCTCTCTGCACTCACATTGCGTTCTATGTTTGAGTTAACTGATAGCCCATGTCACCAGCCAATTACCTCTATGGACTGCGAGTTACATCAGTGCCATGATAAGTATCAGTTTCTTTTTTTTACTGCTGCTGCGATGCTTCACCTATACACCCAGACTACGAACGTGAGCTGTATGTTGCAGTGGGGACTGGCATGTAGTATGACAGAGATGGAGCTAGGGCTGGATTGCACTATGATTCCTATATTGTATCATGTGTATGCTGAGAGGGAAAGTACTCAGTGAATTTGGGAGAGAAGCGGTTTCAATTATTTGTCAGTGCTTTGGGAGAGAAGGGTGAATGAGCATGCAATCAGCTGTTAGGACAGTTTCCCAAAGCTGAGTTTGGATTCGCAGGTTGTTTATCTACTGCGAACAGCGGGCTGTGTGGCCTACTCAGAAAAATGCTGCAGTTCAGTTTAGGAGAGGGACAGTGATGCAGCTAGCAGTGGTCACTAAGGTTTACTTGATTTATTGTGTGAGATTTTGTCCTCGTTTGTGTTATGAGAGCATGGTATTTTTTAAATTTTTATGATTTCACTTGCCAGTCAGATTCTTTACTAACATGGAGGTCGGGCATTCCATTACAGAATGTGGGGAAAGCATTTATTTCAGGGTGACCTTTGCACAGCTGGCTGGAAAATGTTCCCAACCCGGTGGTTGTTATTCCTTATACCACTGGATTCCAAGCCCTGTCATCCAATCAGGAGACATTATTTTTCTTGACCATTTTATAAGGGTTCATTTATCTGTGATGGTGCCATGTATCTGAGGGTGGAGAGGACCCTGTGGACACCAGAGAATGCATTTTGGGTAATAGTGTCAGGTGTTTGAGGGTGGATGTGAAGCTTCTGACACTGTAGAATCAGTGCTTTGATATGGTGCTATATCTCTGAGGGGGGGAGGGGATCCATGACCCAGCACCACCACATATAAACCATTCCCTGGTGCTCAGTGGTCCGCCCACACTCTGAGTCCATACATCATCTCAGAAAAAGGTTTTCCTAGTGTCCATGACCCCCCCCGAGACATGACACCATAACACAACATTGTTCCCTGGTGTCAGAGGCTTCCAGCCCACCCTAAAACACTCAGAACCATCACAGAAAAAGCATGTGCTGGTAGCCAGTATAGGTCAAAATTTTCAACATATTTTCGCACTGCTGCTTTAAACTAGATAAGAGAGAGGGGCTAAAGTTAAACTAGATAAGGGAGGGGGGCTAAAGGGGTAGGAATTTATTGGGGGGGACCAATGCATCCCATATAAGGTACCAACAAAAATATTGCATTCCCTAGTGTCCTTACCACCACCAATGTGCCTTTATGCCTGTCCCATGTACATTTAAAACCATCCACTGCGTTTGCTCCCACTACCTGGTACTGCAATTTATTCCATGTGTGCACCATCCTCTGTGTGAAGGAAAAACTCTTACATTTCTCCACCACATGCCACCCTCTAATTTCATTTCATGTCCTATTGTTCTTGTACATTCTTAATGTTGGAAGATGTCTCACCCCTGCACCTTGTTTATGACCATAAGATATTTGTATGTTTCTATCCCATCCTCCAAACTCTCCTCTCCTCCAGCCGAATACAAAAGCTAGAAAGGTGGTCAAAAGTCTGCCAGTTAAAATTCAATGCTAGAAAGTACAAGGTAATGCACCTAGGAAAAAAGAACCCCAACACAGAGTACTGGATGGGAGGTGAGAGACTTAGCACTACAGCTGAGTGAATCAAGAGATTATCATTAGCAACGCATTTAAGCAATCGAGTCAGTACAACAAGGTCTATAGCAAGGCTAACAGGATGCTAGGATGTATTGGTAGGGGATATTGATAGCAGAAGAAAGGAAGTACTACTTCCCCTCTACATATCCTTGGCGAGGCCTCACCTAGAGTACTGCGGCCAGTTCTGAAGTCATCACATCAGAAAGGATAAGGATAGGTTGGAGACAGTGCCACACAGAGTAATAAAAATGGTTCAAAACAGCCCCTCTGCTCCAGATTTGTTGACCCCTCTCAAGTATTTGAAGGTCTCAGTCATGTTCCCCCTATCCCTTCTCTCCTCCAGGGTGAACAAATTCAAGTGACCCAGCCGTTCCTCCTACCCTCATTCCACCCATCACCACTTTTAACCTTCTTATCTTTCCCGACAACTAGCTGACTTCTGCCTGCAGTGCTCTCAGGCTGTGGCATATGGGACATTCCTGCAGCCTTCACAGTGTACTCATCCATACGGCTGCTTTAGTTGTGCCCAGTGCTCTTCGACCCCCTCTTTTGTATCCCCCTTCTCCATGACTACCCTGATACATATCCCCATTTCAGCAAAGTCTGCCCTCTTGAAATCTAAGAACTTCGCTCATATGTGACTTGATTCGGGTTCCTGTCCTCAAGCTAAACAACATTATGTTGTGATCACCAGATATAGTTACTATGACCTCCTTCCTCCTACTAGTAATCATCCTCTTGATGCAGCCCAGCATTTTGCTGCCTCTAGCAACTGCGCCCTCGCAGTGCTTTGCTACCTTCAGGTCTCTCAATATGATGATGCCCAAGTCCCTTTCCTGTTCTGTTACTGCCAGGTCATGGCCACCTGTACAGTATACTGCCCTCTGATTTTTGTTGCCAAGATGCATGATCTTACACGTGTCCACATTAAATGAAAGCTGCCACTCTTTGACCATGGCTCAAGCCTCCTTAGATCCCTGCAAATGTTTTCCTCCCCCTGAGTGTCCACCATATTGTAGACCTTAGTATCATCCGCAAACAGACACACACCCCCTTCAAAGCCCTCTGCAATGTTACATATGAATAGATTGAACAGTAGTGGCCCCAATACCGACCCCTGAGGAAACCCACTAGTGACCATGCCCTCTCTTGATGCCACCCATTTACAATGACTCTCTGTCTCCTGCCCAACAGACACTTTCTCACCCATTGAATCACTGTCTGCCACAGACCCAGGCATGTCAGCTTGTACATGAATCTCCTGTGTGGCATGGAGTCAAATGCCTTCCTGAAATTCAGATACGCAACATCCATGGTGGCCCCCCCCGATCCACTACCTTGGTGACCCAGTCAAAGAACTAGATTTCTTTTACTAGGCCCCATCGCTGCAAGGCTATAGACAGGATGGAAGCAGTCTAGAGGAGGGCAACTAAAATGGCACAGGGTCTTAAAGAGCTTAATATGTATACCCTTGATGAAAGAAGGGGGGGACATGATAGAAACTTTCAAGTACCTCAGGGGGATCAGCAAAGCCCAAGATGAGAGCATTTTTCAGCGAAAGAGATGTGCAAGAACAAGGGGGTACAATTTGAAGATGGAGGGGGGACGGATCAGGGGAAATGTCAGGAAGTATATTTTCATGGAAAGGGTGGACCCTATGAATACAGTTGGCTTTTGCTGTATAATCCCTGATGGACCAAATTTTGGTTAGATTTCAGTTCTTTGGTCAGAAAAAAAATGGTGGCAAGGAGTAATAATAAATAACCTTACCACAGTGATGGAGTCTACCTCTAGCCTTCTGGAAAGAAACCCATCCACCATATTTTCTGCCCCAGGAACTGCAATCTCCACCCACCCCTTCATCTACCATCTGAATTTGTTTAAAAAATGTCCCCTTTTTTTCCTACCTTACTATTGGCCAGCAGTCTTTGTCGGTCATCTTGTAGCTCCTGTGAGTCCAATCTGGTGTCTTCTCTAACAGATATGGCCTGCTGTGAGAAATCATTTCAACCACTAACTCTCATCTAGTGGGCCCTGGACAGGAAAAGAGAACAAAAAAAAAAAAATACAAGAAAGGTAAAATAATTTTACAGCAAGAACGCTTCCTTGTCCTGCTCCTAGACCAGTGTCCCCACTCTGTCCCATCTGTCCCTGTTCTGCTGAGCGAAAAATGGGAATAAAGATGAACATGTAACACTGATTAAATATATATATATATATATATATATATATATATATATATATATATATAATAAAAATAAAAACATCAAACCAACAAGTACAAAATCCATTATATATCAAGGTCCTGCAGTGATTGTCGACCCTCTCTCTCTCTTCCCACTGGATGGCATGTCAAAGATTTATTTTACCAGTCTGCCCTTGCTCTGCCTGTACACACACAGTCACACTGCCATGTCTCGGGGTTTGGGGGTGGAACCCACGTACACAAGAAAATCCTTTTTCTGTGATTGTGCCACGTCTTGGTGGGTGGTGTAAGAGGTCTAAACCTCACCTTCAGGTTCTTAGCAATATTGGAGATGCAAATAATCACAGACACATTGCATTCAAGTAATAAACAAGTTTATTACTACAAAAAGGGATAAATCACAGTTGCCCTAAGCAGTTCTTACCAATACGAACCGGGAGCCAGTGCTAAGCGTTCCCTACACCTCGAGGTTTCTCTGTAGTCTCTTGGGATCTCTCGGGTCTCTGAGGTGTAAAGCCTGTGCATAACATTATATACCTGTGATAATTACAATGGTTACTAAAAGATAGAAACATTTCTAGTTACAGAGATGAGCCCTATTGGCTAAATTAGAGGTGGCTCCATGGTCCAAGATAACATTATATAATTCTGTAAAGTCATCAGTTTTAGAACAAAGACGTTCTTATACAAAGTCTTACATAACAAGGTGAAGTGGTGTCCATCACTGAAAGATGGCAATGTTGCCTTACACATTATAATTACTTCAAGGACAGGTGTCTTGGCATCTGACAAGTAAGAAATAGACAGAAAATACATGGTATAATGTGTGCATTAGCAAGCAAAGTGAGTTACAATAATATGTATTCATATCCTGACATCTACTCTTATACGGTAGATGCCCTTAGCCCTATGTATTAGTATAGCCTATGCCTAAACATTAGCTGTCTCTGGTGTACCCCTGAGGGGTATCAATTAGGGTGCAGGGGCCTCGTGTAAATTCCCCCCTTGTTGCCTCAAAGGGCAACACAGGCAAATACAAGGTGTGGACAGGAGCAGTGGTCCTTTACAATCCAGAGGCGCGAGCCTTGTAAAGGAACTCAAGCTGCTCACGGTGTTGGCGTAGAGTACGGCGTAGGCAGCAAAGCATAATAATCAAAGTAAATATCAAAAATGCTTGTATTATAACAAAACCTTTAAAAGTGATTTCTAACCAGGTGTTAGTCAATGCGTTATTCATATCTCCATCATTCATTAGGTCAAGAATTGCTTCATTGGCTTTGGTTATATTATTGCTGATGTGGATGAGGTGTGTGTCCTTTCTATCTAAAAGTGATTTCAATGTAAGTGTAAGTGGGTCTATGTGTACATTAAAGTAGGGTAGGTATTCTGAAAGTGTGAGTAAATAATCTGGATTACCATCAATGATGTCTGCTTCCATAAGGGGAACGGGGGTTATGACAGTATGTCCAATAACAGTTTTTTGATGGGGAACAAAACAGAAGTTGGGGTAATCAATAGAACAAGTAACAGAACCATATGAATAAGATTTCACATTTGTCACTATACAGTATTCTCCGTCAGAGTTATACTGTGAACGTACTGTAGGCAGTCTCCATTTTTGCAGCTGGACAGGGCATGTGTAGGTCGTCTTGGAAATCCGTATTGACAGGCGATGAGCTTCCTCACGATAGGACTGGTAGAGCTGATCTGGTGACAGCGTTGATTCAAAAGAGTTGGTGCCATTATCAGTGATGTCATCATCCATAGTGAAAGTCCAATCAATGCTGTCTGGAGAGTAGCCACAAACAGGGCATATAACATCAAACACATCACATCGGCACAGGTAGATGTATTGCTTTTTCACACAACAGTCCGTGTGCGGTGCCACCCAGGCATCCAGGAAGGAGTGGTAGACCAGTAGAGGTGGTAGATCCAGGCGTTCTTGGTAGATGTCATCATCCAAATGCCCAATAGAATGCACCAGTGCCAGCTTGTCGAACAAGGCTGTAGTGGGATCAAAACGTGGTAAGGAGACAGTAAAGGAGACAAACATAGTATCTGTTATAGAACATTTCTTACTAGAAAAACAAGGACCAGTATTAGGATGTCTGGTCACAAACCCCAAATTTCGAGCTGTGGAGAGAGGAATGGACAGTGTCTGTTGCATACATAGGGAAATACAAGATGGAAGTTTACATTTAGGACAATACCATTTAGAGATGCGTCTTTCATGTATTATATCAGGGATTCTTCCAGTTTCTAGGTCTCTGAAGAGATTGTTAATGGTAGTGAGTATATATGAACCATATGCAGAGCAAAGTATTCCTCTACCAATGTATTGTTTATCAGCTTCTCTATTGTTCTGTTGTATGAGTGCGTTTATCTTACCTTTGGAATCAGTGAATGCTTTTGTGATGTCGTGCATGCTGTATACAGTGTATCTTTTTTCCTGACTAAGACCATCCACACCATGCAATAAAGGTGGTAAAACATTATTAACCAAAACAGTGGAGAATTTTGCAGAATGACTTTTGAAAGCAGCGACGTCTGCTTTGTTCCAAATGGACATAGCAGTACCAAAAAGACCTGTGACAGTACCTGTGGCACCTGTAACATCAGAACTGTCAACTTCACGTCTAGTACATTTTTGGGTAAGAGTACTAGAAGGAGGTTTCCTCCTAAAATTACCTCTGTGTTCGGTAGAATAAACCCCAGTAAAGGGATCCTGGGTGCGAATCTGAAATGCAGCTAAACTATCAAGCAATAAAGTACTATAGAATGCAGATGTTTTGGTATTGTGACACATACCAAATTCTTTCATATTCCAGTAAGTAAGGTTAAATAAAACAGGTATATGCATAAACTGTAAATTGTTAATCAAAGAACCTGGGAGGGCAGTGGCTGTGAGACCACTACGGGGACCAGGGGTATGTTTTTGGACATTCCAAAAGCTGTTTTTCAGTAGGAGGCAGCACAGAGAGATACATGGCTGCCGAGGCCATGTGGTGTACAGCACAGAATCTGTGGGCAGAATCTTGGGAAAGAGAATTACAATAGGAAGGATCAATCAAAGCAGTTATGTTATACAAACCAGAGTGTCTTAATGCAGTTTGTAACAAGGACAGTGAACCATTTGGGGATAATTTAGCGTTGGGCCAACCCTGGAAAGTTCCCTTAGAGAGTTTGGCCACAGGAAGAACTTGTCCTTGTGATGTGGTTTGCCACTCAATTTGAAGGGTGGATTTGTCAGGAGCAACAACCGAGGCAGTGAGGTATGCATCGGAACCTTCCTGGACAGTAATCATAGTATCTGGAATTTTGATGGAAACTCCCCTCTGTAGGAGGTGCTGGAGGATCAAGGTGTCGAATGAGGTCCATTACCGTGCCTTGGGTGAAAGGGATTACTCCTGCAAGGAGGAGAGATAGGAACAAGATAGCCATCTTGTCAATGTATCTGAAAAGGAAGATGAAAGATTAGTACATTAGTACAGTTCCGCCAGTGGGGTTAGGAAGAGTAATTTTAAGTTCCTTTGTACAGTTTCAACTGGTTTGCATGTAACCATTTGTCAGTCAATTTATTGTTGTGGAGGAGTCTAACTTGATAGACTGCCGGACTGAGCTTGTTGACAATGGGGTAAGGGCCTTCCCACTTGTTGGAGAAGGAGTGGGTGGGATGTGCAGATCGAAGTACCATTACCTGATCTCCAACCTGCCAATCCACTTCTTGTGCGTGTTTGTCAAATTGTATTTTGGACTGTTGCTGGGCCTTGCCCATGCAGTTTGCAGCATACAAGTGTGTGTGTATGAGGTCTTTTCTGAGTTTCTCCACATACTGATCTACAGACACATGGTCTGCAGTGGGGGTATGCAGGTCAAAGAGCAAGTGTTCAGGTAATCTCATTTGTCTTCCAGTCATTACCTCGAAAGGTGTAAGCTGGGTGGTGGCTGAGGGTGTACCCCTAATTGCCATAAGGAGTAAAGGCAATAGGGAATCCCAGGTCTTGGGATTGTCCTCAATGAATTTGGAAAGCATTTGCTTAATCCATCTGTTGGCTCTTTCTACTTGACCTGAGGATTGAGGGTGATAAGGTATGTGGAACTTTTGCTGGACTCCAAGGAGTTCAAGGGACTCTTTCATCAACTCACCTGTAAAACTGGTTCCTTTATCGGAGTCTACCTTGAGAGGCAGCTCCACCTGGAGAAAATCTGTTCTACCAGGATCTTGGCATTTGTCTTTGCTGTGCATGTCTTGGTGGGGAAAGCCTCAACCCACTTAGAGAATAAATCGGTCACTACAAGAGCATACTTGTTGTTTCTACCGGTGTTGGTCAAGGGACCAATAAAATCAATCTGAATGGCATGCCAGGGGCCAGTGTGTCTCTGTGGTAAAAGTTTGGCATTTTGTTTTGTAGGTATTGGATTGTTTTGTGCACAAACAAGGCAATTATCAATGTATTGTTTAACGTCTTTGGTAATCCCAGGCCACCAAGCAGTGGTTTTGAGACATTGGAGAGTGTTTTCCATCCCCTGGTGTCCACCAGTGGGTGTGTCATGTACCTAGTGCAAAAATTCAGATCTCAAATGTCTGGGGACTACCCACAATTTGATGGTAGTATCCTCTGGCTGGAACCAAGTAAGTTTATCATCAGGGGATAAGTGCAATTTACCTTCATTCCTGATATGGGTTGTGTGTAGAGTCTTTCTTCAGTACCCTTGTCCAGGAATCTGAACACTCTTTGAGTTCAGTGTCCAAATGCTGAGCTGCTGAGAGATCCAAGGGGAAAAAGATTCAGATTTCTTTTTGAGAGCTGCAACCTGTACAGCTGCATTGGCCTCTGGATGATCCATCATCCAGACATCCCCCCCTCGGGCCCCTTCCTTAGCAAGGGTGTCTGCTGTGTCATTAAATGCATGATAGGGATCATGTAGGGAGTGAGCTTTAACCTTGTGCACATAAAGTTTGTGTGGGTATTTCTGTGCTAATGCATGTATGTAGATCACCAATTCTTTGTATTTCACTGGGCTTCCATCAGAGGAGAGGAAGGAGTTCTTCTGCCAGAAAGGGAGAAATTCTGTAAGGGAACAGCAAACCCAATTAGAGTCTGTGAAAATGATGGTATCCTGAGTTCCATGTTGAATAAACTCTAGTGCACAGGCCACCGCTGCCATCTCTGCATATTGTGATGAAGCTACACTACAGCGTTTAGATATTCTGACAGTGTTCCCGTAAGGATACACCACCATAATACCCATCCCTGCAATCTGTTCTCCCTGGTAGTATGATGCTGAACAATCGATGAAAACACGGCACAGAGAGGTATTTTCCAATATCTCAGGGGTGGCAGGGAAGAATGGACCCGTATCTGGGAGATCAGGTGACTGCAAGGCACAGTCATGGGGTTCCCCCTGGAAAAGGAGGCCATGAGCTAATAGAGATGGAACTTTGGTTTGTTGGACCTGAATATCCCTATCCTGGAGGAGGAGTGACCAATGTATCAGCCTGGTGTTGGAGACTGACCCATCCTTCACTCTATCTGAGAGCAGAAAAGCAGTAGGTGTGTGATTGGTGTTAAGAATCAGCGGAGAGTACCCAATGATATACAGGAAGTGCTTGACCGCCCAATAAGTGGCCAGAAGGTTCCTTTCACAAAGGCCATACTTCTGTTCCACTGGGGTCAAGAGCTGCGATGCATATGCAATAGGTCTGAAGGTGCCATGCACCTTTTGGGCTAACACTGCTGACATAGCAATGTCAGAGGTAGCACACTCTAGATGGAATGGTAATGCTGGGTTGGGGTTTACCAGTGCTGGGGCAGAGGCCAAGGCCTGCTTCAGTGACGTCACAGCCTGGGTATGGACAGGACCCCAACTCCATGGAACGTCCTTTTTGAGTAGATCGTACAGGGGAGCGGCTTTCTGAGCAAAATCACAAATAAAATCTCTGGAATAGTTTACCATACCTAGAAACCTCCGAAGAATTGCCACACTGGTAGGTAATGGCAAGTCTTGTAATCCTTGAATCTTTTTCCAAGTAGGGCTCCGGCATTGGTCAGTGATTTTCAAACCCAGAAAGAGTACTTCTTTCTGACATAGTTGTGCTTTTGCAGGGTTACACTTCAAGCCTGCTCTCTGAATAAGAGTCAATAATTCATCCAAGAGATCCAGATGTTGTTCCTGTGTGGCAGTAGCCAACAACAGGTCATCTACATACTGTAAGAGACATTGGGGGGCTGAGAAACCTTGTAGGGCATCCATCATATGAGGATGGAAGAGGGATGGGCTATTATGGAATCCCTGTGGCAAGCAAGTCCACGTGTATTGTCGCCCTTCAAAGGTGAAGGCAAACTTATATTGACTCTTGAGGGCCAATGGTAATGACCAGAAACCATTGGAGATATCCAGGGGCACTGAACCATTTCTGATCTGGTGTTAAAAGTCAAAGCACATCTGGTGCAGACGCCACAGTTGGGGAACAACTGGGAGTAACCTGATTCAGTTTCCTGTAGTCAATAGTAAGTCTCCAGGTACCTGTGGGTTTCTTCACAGGCCAAACAGAAGAGTTGGCAGTGGAGACACAGGTTCTGATTACTCCTTGTTTAAGGAGTGACTTGATTGTTTCTCGAAGAGAGGGTAAGGCTTCAGTGGGAAACGGGATATTGCCTTTGTCTCTCATGTGCCAGGCCTGGCACCTCAATAACGGTATGCATTCTGAAATAATCATGTTTGTTCACTACAAACGCTTCCAAATGTCATTGCAGAATAGGTAGAAGTTTCAGGAAAAGCTCATGATTCTTGAATAAATCTATGACGTCATACTCTTTGTTGTTAATGGATATCGTTGCTACAGCATGTGAGTCAGGAATTAAGACAGTATGGTATTGACCCTGGATTTGTATCAGCAACATGTTTGCTAGATCCACCACACAGCCGTGTGGTGTAAGGAAGTCAATCCCTATGATACTAGGATGATCGTGCAACACCATCAGTTGGAAAGCATGTGAGGCCTTTAAATGGCCTAGTTCTACCAGTAAAGGCAGAGAACGGTATGCAGGTAACCTAGCACCATCAACTCCTGACATATTGGTCTTCCGTCCAGTAGACCATGGAGACGTTTCAGGGTGGTCATCATGTAACACAGATACAGCTGCACCTGTATCTAACAAGACAATTAGTTGGCGGCCCCCGACCTCAGTCTCGGTGCAGGGCCTTCCATTTGTATCCAAGACCAGCTTGTTTACAATGCGGACTGGGGCCTGTAATTGTCAATCCATATTGTTGGAGGCATGCAGAGGTTGGGTTTGGCTTGCATGAATGACTTCACCGTGTTGCACTGATGCAATGTAAGGAGGAGCTTCCGGGTTCAGGCTTGTATGGATCTGAGAGCCCATACTTTGGTGTCTCCATGGCCAGCAGTGTCATGGGTCGCCATTGTACTGCCGTAGCGTTTGTGTGAACAGCATCTGCTACGGAATGCACTTGCCCCAGGAGCTCCCGAAATTTTCAATTTTCTTCAGCTATCTCTTTATACGAGGGACCTGATCTTTGTAATGGCTTCCCTTTGCCTTTGTGCCTTCTGTTTTTAGGCCAATTCCGGTTCCCACCCCATTGTTGTTGTTGTTGTTGTTGGCCCTGTTGGGGGTTTTGCTGGGTGCCAGCTGGAGGGGCCGATGGATGTTTAGGCTGTTGTTGCTGGGCCTGCCCTTCCACAGTGTAATGTGTCGTGGTCCCAGAAGCGGGTTCCACGGCAGCAACCTTTTTGGATCCAGAACCCAAATCACAGATGTACAGTTGATACACTCTCTCGGTTTTCTGAAGAATATCGGCAAACCTATCCGTATTTGGGTATGTGGTTGGCTCTACTTTCTCTCTTATGGCTGGGATCATGTTTCTAAGGAACAGGGTCTTATATTCGATAAGATCTACTTCTTTGGCTTCTTGTGCCAGATGTTTCCCTGCTAGATAGGCCATCCAGAGTCTCTGGTGGTAGGTCGCTGGGCTTTCTTTAGCATTTTGCTTCACGGGGTATGCTAGCATTACTCCAACCACACCAGGGCTGTGAACAGAAATGAGCTCAGCTGCGACTTCATCAAAGGTGGCATTCCCATCCTGCTGAACTATTTCAGGGAGTTTGGCCCATAAACCAGGATCGATGGTCTGGCGTAATATTTGGACCTGACATTCTGCGGCGAGGCTGAGCATCTCGCACTTAGAGCGCACCTTTTCCAAATGGCAGCTGAGATTGTCAGATGGGTTCATCCGACCAATGCTGTCAGCAATTTGCTGAACAGAGTAGGCCATTTGTAGAGGATTAGTTGGTCGATCAGGCAAAGGTAATGCTTCTCGCACACCATCCAATGCTGCGCGAGCTGCAGCTTCAGCCGCAGTACGAACAACACCTTCCTGAGTGCCAGCTTCTTGAAAAATTTGTCGAATCTGACTTTTAATAGCTTTCATACTTCTTTCAGGAAGAGGAACATTTTCCAATGCTCTATCAATCATGGTTTCAATTTCTTGCCTGTCTTCCACACTAATAACTGCTACCGGAGGTGCCGTCGGGACCAGGCTTGGACCTGCTCCGCCCCTATCATGGGCGCCGCCATGATGGTGTTTCCCATGATGAGCGTCACGACGTCGTCTACGTGTGACCTGAGGAGTAGTGGGCGGGGACCCGCCATACTGTGGATGGCTGGGTGGGGAATCTGGGCTATAGTAGGGGCGTGACTGGGCGTTGTACTGTGAGATGTCGTCGTCGGATGGTTCCTCCTCCGATGACGAGTGAAAGGCAGGGGGCTACGCCTCCCATTGCCTTAACATGGCCAGTCAAAACCTCTCGCTGATGGCGCAGTTTATCCATCTTATCTTTACATTCATCATGATTCACACTTGCAACATCCGTATCAACCTGATCCTGTTTCTGCTTCTGCAAAACACGGTACGCAGCGCTCAATTCGCAATTGTCCCTATAAGCTGTTTCTAAATCGATACGTACCTGGTTGATCTCGTCCTGAAGTTCACCCATTTCATCACTCAACTGTGCATTCACAGCACTCAACAAATCCTTCATTTGCACCACCTGACTCTTATCCTGTCTTAAACTTTCACACTCCTGTTTTAAGGTACACATTTCTTGTTCACCAAGCTGCGTGGAATGATGCAATAGTGAATCCTTTTCATTATGTAGAGATTGGAGTTCTGATTCCAAATTCTGCTGTATCCGAATACATTCTGTTTCCTGCAAACCCATCTCCTGCTTAAGAGATGCAATCTGCAGGTCAAGGGTACAAAACCTCACTTCGGAGGCTTCCAAAGCAACGTAGAGAGCAGCGACCATCAACCCTTTAGCACAGCACTTATTGGTTGACTGTCGTGTCTCTGTGTACTGGGTTGAAATCCCCAGTACAGGGTTTTCGGATTGACTCGCGTCCCACTCGAAGTCAGCCCATCCTCCATGGGAGGTAAGAAAGTTAGAGACATCGAGTCTCAGTTCTGCGCAGATATCTGATACGGTGGCCACTGTGTGGGAGGGAACGAAAATTCAAACTGTGAAAAAGACCGCGTGTTGCGTATCAATCCACAACACGAGTACTTTAAACACAGCTGGCTACTGTTTGTTGTAGGCTTGCAATTCAAAGTTGCTATGGAGTGGGGCGAGACGGCATCGACCACACCCAAAAAGTCAGCTAGACTTTGCAAGTATCTACAAACTAGTAGAAAAGATGGGAAAGGTGGTACGGGAGTGTACACCTACAGTCCCCGTGGGAAAAGGGAAATGTATAGCAACAAGTGAAAACTTACAACACCCAATATCGCCTGCACACGGTCGCCAATTGTAAGAGGTCTAAACCTCACCTTCAGGTTCTTGGCAATATTGGAGATGCAAATAATCACAGACAAGTTGCATTCGAGTAATAAACAAGTTTATTACTACAAAAAGGGATAAATCACAGTTGCCCTAAGCAGTTCTTACCAATACGAACCGGGAGCCAGTGCTAAGCGTTCCCTACACCTCGAGGTTTCTCTGTAGTCTCTTGGGATCTCTCGGGTCTCCGAGGTGTAAAGCCTGTGCATAACATTATATACCTGTGATAATTACTATGGTTACTAAAAGATAGAAACATTTCTAGTTACAGAGCTGAGCCCTATTGGCTAAATTAGAGGTGGCTCCACGGTCCAAGATAACATTATATAATTCTGTAAAGTCATCAGTTTTAGAACAAAGACGTTCTTATACAAAGTCTTACATAACAAGATGAAGTGGTGTCCATCACCGAAAGATGGCAGTGTTGCCTTACACATTATAATTACTTCAAGGACAGGTGTCTTGGCATCTGACAAATAAGAAATAGACAGAAAATACATGGTATAATGTGTGTGCATTAGTAAGCAAAGTGAGTTACAATAATATGTATTCATATCCTGACATCTACTCTTATACGGTAGATGCCCTTAGCCCTATGTATTAGTATAGCATATGCCTAAACATTAGCTGTCTACGGTGTACCCCTGAGGGTATCAATTAGGGTGCAGGGGCCTTGTGTAATAGTGGGGTGGAACCAACGGACACCAGGCAATGCTGCAAGTTTGATGGCACTTGGTCTCAGAGGGTGGGGTGAGCCCCCGGACTCCAAGGAATGCAGTCTGTTTGAATGGTGCCGGGTATTCCAACACCAAGCACCATACAACAAACAGCATTACCTGATGTTCATGGTTTGTCCATCACCATCTGATGATGCCTGCACCATCAAACACACGTCATTGCCAGGTATAAGTGGGTTCTGCCCAACCTGCCAAGACAAGGCACCATTGCACAAAATGTCTCTTTGGTCCCTAGTCTCTCTCTCTCTCTCTCTCTCCCTCCCTCTCTCCCTTCTGGATGGCACATGACAAAGATTTATTTTACCAGTCTGCTCTTACCTTGCCTGTAAGCACACTGACATGGATTGAAATTGGCACTGACACACTAGCCAAATGTTGATAGATTTTGTGTGGGGCAAATAAGACTTTCGGCGGGCTTGTAGTTAAGAAGGTAACATCTCAATATGTACACCAGTTGGACTGGTGGAAAAGTCTGTGGGGCTAGTGGATTTTTCCAGTAGCTTGCCCTACTGGCTAGTGGCTGCAAAACATTCGACTCCTGCACTAAGGCCAGGGTATAGACTTTATTTGTGATTTCTGTGACTGTAAAAGTGTCTCTTTGGTCCCCAATAGTCTCTCTCTCTCTCTCTCTCTCTCCCCTCTGGACTGCACAAGTCAAAGATTTATTTTACTAGCCTGCCATTGCCCGGCCTATACACAAAAACCCACATTTAGTTCAGGAATAAACTTTGTGATTTATGTGACTGTAAAATATCTCTCTGGTGCCCTGTAGTCTCTCACGCCCCGGCCCCCCACCATATGGCACAAATGGGATGGTCATCTACGTTGGGGAAGGGATAAGGTGAATAGGGAGGAGGGGGAAGAAGACAGAGCGGAGGCCACATGGGTGCAACTATACAACCTGAGGGGTAGCAAGGTTAGACTGGGGGTAGTTTATAGGCTTCTGACAAAGAATGAAGATATTTATAGGGATCTGGGGCCACACCACAAGTATGGCATTCCCCAGAGTCCAGTGGTCCCATTCATGCCCTCCGATACCTGGCGCCATTAAAAATAATGAATTCCCTTGAGTTCTGTGGTCCTACAAAAACCCTCCCATACCAGGCCCTTCCAAAAATCAGGTCTGAACTGGTGTCTAATTGTCTCACCCAAAGTCCTCCCATTTCAGACACCACCAAAAATAAAAAAATTCCTGGTGTACAGAGGTCCCCCCATTCTCTGCGATAACAGGCCCCACCACAAGTAAATCATTCCCTAGGGCCCAGTGGTCTGGCTATGCCATCCCATATCATGTGCCACCAAAAAATAGACTTATCTGGTACTGCTGGAGGACAGGTCTGAGAGGGAAAAGAGCAGGGGGCAGGGGTGGCCTTGCTCCTGAGGGAGATACAGAGTTGGTCCCATGCACAGCAGGGGAAGGAAAGTGGCTGAGGTGGACAGGTCAGTGCGGAGGAAGACCTGGGGCAGGGGGGTCCCTTGCTCCTGGGAGAAAAATAGGAATGGACCAGAGTGTCATAGCAGGCAGGGAAGAGGCCAGAGAGGTAAGGCTCATGAGAAATAAAGGTAGGAAGAGTGGAAGGGACAGGGCAGAATTTGGCATGAGGGGGAAGGGAGGGGACATACAGGGTAATGCGGGGGTTGGGGGAACAGCGATAGTGAGCAGGTCTAAGGAAAAGGAGGTGGTAAGAGTGCTTTTCCTGGGGGGACTCCATGATTATGGGGATCAGGTGGAGGGGGGACGTCCTGTGGTGTTAAGACCAGGAGTATAACAGGTGCCAGCACAATAAAGTATTAACTGGTACCCAGCAGTTCCCCCATGCACTCCCAAAACAGGTCCCACTTCAAATACAGCATTCCCAGGTTTGACCCAATACCAGAAGGGAAGGAAGAGAAGGCAGAGGTAACAGATAGGGTAATCTAGGAGAATAAGGTTCTAAAAGACCTTAACGCACTGCGGGTGACAAGGCATCAGGGCCTGACTGTGTAGTAAAACAACATCTTTCTCTGGTGTCCAGTGGTCCCCTCAAAACCAATCATACCAAGTGTCACAAAAAAATAAAGTGAGAAGTGGTGAGCCACCACTCCATAGTCTGATGCACAGCCTTAGAGATCCTGCCCTGCTGTTCAAGATCACCCGAGCACTGATTGCACTGAACCCTGAGGTTCCACTGAAGGATTCTCCTATGTAGATGGGCTATGGGAACCATAACAATCACAGGTGCCATGTGACCCAGCAGCTGCAGCACCACTCTGGCTGAGACCAAATTCTCTGAGAAGATTCTTCGAGACAGCACCCTTAACCTGTCTGCCCTGTCAGGAGGAAGAAAGGCTCTTCCCCTGGACAGTGTCCAAGACCGCCTATATGTACTGCAACCTCTGGGTTGGCCACTGGGACAATTTGGGGAGGTTCAGAGTAACCTCAAGGTTTTGGGAAAGGCAGAAAGTCTCCTTTAAGCAGCTGCTCAGTTGTTCCTCCATAGGAGCTATCAGAAGCCAATCGTCTAGGTAGGGGTAAACGTAGTGCCCCTGCCCCCTGAAAGCCACTACCACTACCGCCAGGCACTCGGTTAACACCCGTGGTGCTGGAGAAAAATTGAATGGTAGCACCCTGCACTAATAGTGCTCTTCCTGGAAGGAAAAGTGGAGGTACCTCCTGTGGGATAACAGAATCTTTGTGAATGTAGGCATCCTGCTTTTCCAGAGAGCAAAGCCAGTCCCCATGGTGAAGCACTGGTAAAAACCCTTGCATAGTCACTATCCTGATTCTTTTCTATTCAATAAAGTTTTTGAGGCTACTGGGGTCCAGGATAGGACAGAAGTCTCCAGTCTTTTTTGTGATGAGGAAGAAGTGGGAGTAAAACACCTACCCCTCTGTGATGGTGGCACTACTTGGATTGCTTTGTTCTTCTAAAGGGATTGGATTTCTGCCCTGATGAGGGCTGCATAGGATGGAGAGCAATGCGAGGGAACAGAAGGGTTGTCTGGTTGAACCTGAGTAAACTTCAAGGTGCAGCCTCTTTCTATGATCTGAAGCACCCACTGATCCATGGTAATATTGGACCAGCCATTGAGGTAAAGGGAGAGTCTCCTGCCAACTGTGTCCCCTTGCACTTCCATTGAAGGAAGGGGGGGCAGGCAAGAAGTGTTACCTGCTGCAAGAGCTCCACCTTGAAGTAAGATCACATGTGCCCTCCTCCAGTATGGTGTAACCACTCCTGTATTGAGTGACTTGGTGAACAAGACTGCCAGGATACACTGCTAGTTCTTCTCTCAGTTCCCTTGATATCCTTGAGCATATGCTACCTATCTCATTACCTTGTCCATATTCAGTTCTGAGAGCTCATATAGGACTCCCTCCACTGGGAAAGGACTTGTGACCAGCTCCCCCTCCCCCAGCATCTGATGCTCAGCTGTGGTCCCTGACCATCTCCCACTTCAGTAAATAATGAGCAGATGTACTTATTCAATATTTCTGCTTTTCCCAGGTATCCCTCCTTACAGTCCTCCATATCCCCTTAGATCCTTACAGTCCCCCCATTTACCCTTTTACTAATGCTGGACCTATAGAATGTCTTGTCCCCCCTTTTTTATTTTAACTGACTACACTAATCTTTCCTCAGTGTGCACCTTTGCTCTCCTAATTACTTTCCCTGCTTCCCTTAGACACTCTAGAAACACCTCTCTGTCCTCTGTTTGGGTCTCCTTATCTACTGAAACTCACCCTTTTAGACCTTTATGGAATAACAAATAGGAAAGCACTTCCTGGTGTCCATTGGCCAAAACATGCCATCCCATACCAGGCCCACTACAAATGTCCTCATATACCATGACCCAACTCTGTCAGGGGAACCCCTGTCTTAGGTTTAACCCCCCCCCCAGTAAAGTAAGAGAACAAAGTAAAGTGCTCTTTAAAAATTAGGAGCTTCTGAACTTAGAAAGTGTTTGCCCAGGGAGAAGGCAGGAGAGTTTGTTGTGTGAGACTATGAAAAGGATAATAATCACAAATAATCACAAAATGGGAGAAAATAAACAATAGTAGAGTATGTATTCTGCAGTTACTGAGTTAGCAGGAGAAAGGAGAAGAGGAGAGAGCTCTCATTTTTATGTTTGCTTGCACGCATGTGCAAGAAACATAGTGCCATCATCTGAGTTTTTCAGAGGTGTGTCAGCATCTTCCAATTCAGTCAGTGTGTTTGCAGGCGTGGTCACAGTTCTCCAATCACTGCTGGAGCTGTCTATGACAGCAGTTGAAAATGCAGTGGCATACTGTTGAAAGAGGGAGCTACGCTTCAGTGAGCAGCTCCCCACACACACACACACAGATCAACTGTGTTGGTTACCTGATAGATTGCTGTAGTCTTGTCTAGCTTAGAGAGACAAGCCACACATCATTACTTTAATAAACTGTTCCCTGCCACAGCAGGACCACCAAAATGTGTGGGTGCCTAACAGTCCTTACTCACACCAGCTCTCCAAAGCACACCTTCATGGACTCTATGGGTTCTAATCCTCCAGAAAAAAAAACCTCAGCATTTGATGTGAAAACTTAGACTTTGTTGTATGTGTAATTCCAAGCGTTTTCTCTTACTAGACTCAATGTGAACTCCCCACTGCTAAAACCTATGCAAACGAACTTGAGCATACTGTACTACCTGCAGCTGAAGCAAAGAACAGCCAGAATGCACAAAGTAGAACATACTGCTATGCATTTCAGCAGCAGCCAGTGGGGGAGGTTTTCATGACTGAAGCACTTTAATGCACCTTTTAGTGTTGTCATATACACACCCCTGTGTGGTAATTCACTAAACTGCACACTTAGTCTGGTAATGCAGCTTCAAAATATTTTTTTTTTCTCTGAATTGCCATGAGCTGGCATTTTTATGTGACTGCAGAAACAAGATGCTGTATGTCAGCCATGTGTCTGCATTCCCACACTCATTCCCCTCACAACTCTCAAACAAAGCCAATGGTGCTTACTGAATTGAGAAGAGTTACATGGATTTCAGAAGTTGTGCCAGATACACAGCACATTGCCTCATCCACTCTTTTTGTTTCAACCCTCCACCTCCACTTCTCTTGGGCAAAGCATAAAGGCTAGTTCACACTAGCACATTCAGATACTTAATAATTCACACTTCCTTTCAAATCAGGGAAAGGCATGTTGTTGGTCTATTACACTATGAAAACAAGCATTTGTCAATGCCGAACGTTCGCTTGCAGGTATTTGCAGTGGTGTTTGGCACTTGGACATGGCTTAAAAAAATCAGTGACAAAGAAGTACAAACATTTGTCAATGCTGAATGTTACTTGCTTCTATGTGCTGTTTAGGTATTTGGAAGTCATTGGAGTGCAAATATTGAAAATTCATGAACTTATGAGCTTGCGTAGGAACTGTGCAATGCACACTCGTAAAACAGTCATTTTTAGGAATTTTTTCACCAAATTTTCAACATAGCCATTTTAAGACCTCTGCTCATGAACAGTGTCACTGTGATTTTTTTAATGTGTCCCATACATTGAGTTCGCACACCGACTGCACCATTGTGCGCTACATGGGCGGAAACACGTTTTGGGCAGGATGTGAAAAATGACAGCTGTACTGCTCATAAGGAGATGTGGTAAAATGGCAATGTTGAAAATCTGGAGTGGAAATATTGAAAATTCGCAAACCTACAAGTGTGCGTAGGAACTGCGCAATGCACACTCGTGAAACAGTCATTTTTAGGAATTTTTTCACCAAATTTTCAGCATAGCCATTTTAAGACCTCTGCTAATGAACAGTGTCACTGTGATTTTCTTAATGTGTCCCATACATTGATTTCGAACACCAACTGCACCATTGTGCGCTACATGGGCAGAAACACATTTTGGGCAGGATGTGAAATATGATAGCTATACTGCTCATAAGGAGATATAGTAAAATGGCAATGTTGAAAATCTGGAGTGAAAATATTGAAAATTCGCAAACTTACAAGCGTGCATAGGAACTGCGCAACGCAGGCTCGTAAAACAGTCATTTTTAGGAATTTTTTTAACAAATTTTCAACATAGCCATTTTAAGACCTCTGCTAATGAACAGTGTCACTGTGCTTTTCTTAATGTGTGCCATACATTGAGTTCGCACACTGACTGCGCCATTGTGCGCTACATGGGCGGAAACACGTTTTGGGTGAGATGTGAAAAATGACAGCTGCACTACTCATAAGGAGGTGTAATAAAATGGCAATGTTGAAATATCTGGAGTGAAAATATTGAAAATTCATGAACTTACGAGCCTGCGTAGGAACTGCACAACGCACGCTCGTAAAACGGTCATTTTAGGAATTTTCCCACCAAATTTTCAAAATAAGCTTTTGAGCCCACCTTATGAGCGCTGGCACTGTTGTTTCATTAATTGGGCCCAAAGTTGATTCGTGCAGTGACTGCAAAATCACCCTTCAGGCCCAAATAACGCCATGACAGTGACAGAATTCATGAGAAGGTCCCAAAACCCTATGTTGAAAATTTGGTACAAAAATCCACAAAATCACTAAGATATGCAACAAAGTTGAAAAAACCATCTAGCCCATTATACAGCTTACCAGCATTTCCTCATTTCATGGTCGGCTTTGAAGAGCGAGACGTGTTGCTGGTCTAGCGAAGGATTGCCACAACAGCTCTGGAGGTAAGTATGGTGAGGGGGTGTGGGAGGCAGGGTGCCAGTGGGTGGGTGCGGGTTGTGGGAGGAGGGCGGGAGACTGCGTGGGACTGTTTTTAATTTACAGGTTTTCTTTTTTCTATAATTGACGACGTGGGATGTTTGCCATGCTGGGGTGGACTCCCAGCATGGCAGAAGGATGGCTGGGGGGGCTGTGGAGCCGATGGGGGATTGGGCACCCCCGTCAGCAGATGACACAGGACGTTTGCCACGCTGGGGTGAGCTCCCAGCGTGGCAGCAGAGAAAGCTGTTTTGGGGGAGGTGGAGCCGACGGCGGATTGGGCACCCCAGTCGGCAGACGATGCAGGATGTTTGCCACGCTGGGGTGGGCTCCCAGCTTGGCAGCAAAGATTTGGGGGGGGCATGATGCACTGCAAGCACACAGCAGTGGTTTTCTTTGAAGAGAAGACCACTGCTGTAATACACAGCACCGCAGCGATTGGTGCAGGACCACCATGCCTGCTCAACAGAACAGGGGATTGTACAGGGCAGGCACACCTCCAAAGTGTCCCATTCTCCCAAGACGTTCCTTGCGCATGCGCGCAAGTGAACATAAAAACAAAAAACAAATGATGGACTTTAGAGGACACAGTAGCAGTGCTATCATATTGATTTTGCATTTTCCTGTAACTCTAGTGCAAATTTTCCTCCCCCCGTACATTTCATTATTTCACATGAAGCAGAATTGCTCTGATGCCCCTGAAGCAAATGATTATTTACCTTTTAACGGACCAACATAGATGTAACAACAAGAAGAAAGTGCTCTAGCTTTCGGACCAACCAGTCCTTCTTCAGAAGCTCATGGCAGTTGTTTAGAAAATACAATACTTATAACAGCTAGATAATGCAGAGAAAAACAGAAAAAAATCCCCATTGGTTTAAAATACTCATTTAACAAAAAAAAAACAGAAGATGATGTCAGAGAAGTTTAACAGTACTATACTGCCTTCAGCCAGAAGCAACCTTGGGTTAAACGTGCTTGGTGGAACACACATACAAAGAATCCTACTGCATATAAATGTAATTGACATAAGATAACACTGCTGAAGCAGATAACTCCTAAATCAAGCTATGAGTGTCACAGTTAGTATAAGGATGTGATTACTGAAAGGCAACCCTCACCCAGATTAAAGACAAACTAAGATTGTTATAGGGCTCATGAAGTTTCAATGTCTGCATTATAGACAAGAATTTACCAGTAAAGTTGTCTTAAAGACATAAGTGCACACTGTGTGACGTGTAAAACCTAACTGGACCTGTCACCCAGCTGTACTCTCCAGCTAGATATAAGGCTCAAGACATTTCAAAAACCTCAGGACTATATAAATGATAATTTAAATATAAATTGATAATATTAGTGTCAAACAAAAAACTCTACTCGAGGAGCCTCAAGGAATTAAGACCACATAGCCTGATATGTGCTGATGTCAATATACACTGAGAATGTAACAACTTGATGTACCACAAGTGTCTAAGGAATCTGAAAAAGAGATAAAAAATGTAATTTCTCTCCTCCTCCTCTTCATACAAACAATACATCCTAACCCACCGCACATCACCATAATGTGGGTGGGGGAGATACATAGCTTTAAGGAGATGTTGTCTCTCTCTCTCTCTCTCTCACCCCCCTTTTTTTCCCTTCTCTTTCTTCTCTTTCTCTCTCTCTCTGTCTCCCACAGACACAGACACACACACACACACATACACACACACACACGCACGCACACACACACTCAATCTCTCCTAGTGAACCTATATTCACTTCAGTCACTGCAATTGTTCCCCAAAAGAATTCAACTTGTCATGAAATCCTGAGTAAAAGGGCTTATGGCTGATGCCCCTGTAACCAATGCAGGTCAATGGGAACAATTTCCCTGTAAATGACTCCCTATAGGTCTGGGAGCCCTGCTGTATGTAGTCTGCCAGGGTCTTACAATATAATTCTTATTTTAATGCAGTGCATTCAAAAAAATTATACTGAAGCAAATGGTTTGTTGCATTTTACTGAACCAACATACATGGGTGTTACAAAAAGAACAAAGTGTCTAAGTGTTTGGCCCAACAAGGTCTTCTTCTGAAGCTTACATGAGTAAACTTACAAGGGATGTTCTAGCCTGTGTGACAATGGTTTCAACTATGCCACTGAATTTGAAAAAAACAGCAATTAAATAACTTAGGATAATGCAGGATATATAAATGAAATTAGCACGCACATGTGAAGGCATTGTTGTCATGTCAAAAGACAGCAACAGTACAGCAGCTACCTGAATTCACCTGCTTATAATTGCTGTTTTAAAAGGGGGATATTTTTAAAATATCCTGTAAATAGTTTCACAATAATTCCCTCATACCTTTTTACCAAGTGTCTGCTCTACATAATTCAATGGTTGGCAGCTCCTCCACAGCACACAAATGAACAAAGACTAATTTTAGTTGTCATTTTCATATCTACTCAAAATGTGTATCCAGCACGCATGTGCGCACAATGGCGCAGTTGGTGTGCGAAATCAATGTTTGGGACAGATTAAGAAAATCACAGTGACACTGTTCATGAGCAGAGGTCTTAAAATGGCTATGTTAAAAATTTGGTGACAAAAGTTCATAAAATGACTGTATTATGAGCGAGCATTGCGCAGTTTCCACGCACCCTCATAAGTTCATGAATTTGTAATATTTTCAGTCCAGATTTCCACCACTGGCATTTTTCCACATTCCCTTATGAACAGTACAGCTGTCATTTTTCACACCATGGCCAAAATGTGTTTTCACACTTCCAGCGAAGAAATGCGTGGTCACTGTGGGAAATCACTGTTTGGGACAGATTAAGAAAATCACCATGACACTGTTCATGAGTGGAGGCCCAAAATGCCTGTGTTAACAATCTGCTGTAAAAAATCCCCAAACTAATTACATTACGGGTGTGCGTTGTGCAGTTTCTATGCTCACTCATGACTTCACCAGTTTTTCTGATATTTTAACTCCAGATTTTCAATATTGCCATTTTTTTTACACCTCCCCATGATCAGTACAGCTGTCATTTTTCACATCCTGTTCAAAATGAGTTTTCACAACTGTGGTGCCAAATGGCGTAGTCACTGTGCAAAATCAGCTTTCAGCTAACAAACTGATATTGCCACTGTTCATAAGGTGGGGGTCACAAACAAACAATGTTGAAAATTTGGAGCGAAAATACCAATGAACGTCTGTGGCGTTCCCCTGTAGAGACTGACAGGCCTCAGGGGTGTGACTTGGGACTGTCGCCTGTAATGCTCATACCATTCCACCCCAACCCACACCCTGCAGCTAGTGAGAGGCATCGAGTTGTGCCTTGGACTCTTCGGCCTCAAAGTTCACCCCATTCTCCTATACTGCACCCATCTCACCATATTTCCTAATAGAATGGGGTCAACAAAAGGGCCAAAGACCCCAAGGCACATCGTGACACCTGTCGGTGTCTGCAGGGTAGGGTGTGGTGAAATGCCATAGCCGTTATGCCTGACGACCCAAAGGCACACCCCCAATGCCTGTCAGTATCTGCAGGGTGGTGGTGGGGTTGACTTCAGTTCAAGTTCTTCACTGTCATTCCTATTATGCAGCTCTGTAACTCCTACACTACCAGTGCCAATGCCAGCAAGCAAACATTCGGCATTGACAAATGCTTGTTATGTTTGCTTGCATGCATGTGCAAGAAACATAGTGCCACATCTGAATTTTTGTAGGTGTAGCACCCTGTCTTCCAATTCAGTCAGTGTGTTTGCAGGCATGGCCACAGTTCACCAATGAATGCTGCAACTGTCTATGACAGCAGTTGAAAATGCAGTGCCGTACAGTTGAAAGGGAGAGATCACTTCAGTGAGCAGTGATAAGATAGTGTTGATTAGCATATTGCCGGCAATCCTGTTTGTATACATCTCTGCTTTCTCTTCCTGGAACATAAATTCAGTTTGAAGTGAGCTTTTCCTAGGACTATCTTTCCGGGAGGAGGCAAGTGACTAAAATGACATCCTTGGAATGTTTCCAAAAAAAGATCTAAGTGCCATCCTTGCAATGTTGAGTTGGAGTTCAGGGTAGGAGCAGCATTGACAAAAGCAGGAAAACAGGACCCCAAAGAGACTGAAAAAGTAGACGCAGTTTTCATCTGTTGGCACACCTGATCAGTATTGTAATAGTATTCCCCAACCCTCTGAGTGTCTCTGAATAGTGCTTCCCCCCCGCCTGCCGCACACAGTATGGCTGATGGGGCTGCCCAATCCCTCGTCGGCTCCACGCTCCCCTCGAGTTCTAGGTGCCACACTGGGAGCCCACCCCAGCGTGGCATAAGTGAGAATGACGATGGGGGTGCCCAATCTCCCGTTGGCTCAATTAAACCCCCCCAAAAGAGACAGACTTTCAGTTGCCACGCTGGGAGCCCAACCTAGCGTGGCACACATCTGTATGGCCCACGGGGGTGCCCAATCCTCCGTCGGCTCCACTGACCCCCCAAAAAAATTTTCCAGCTACCACGCTGGGAGCCCACCCCAGCATGGCACAAGTCCCGCGTCGTCTTCCTAAAAAGAAAACAAACACCTGAAAAGAAAAAAAGGTCCCTCATTGATTGTCTTGCCCCCAAACCATGCCCACCCTCTGTGCATCCACCTTACCACACCCCCACCTCACCCCATACTTACCTCCTGAGGCCGGCGCAACGATCTTCAGTGGACCGGTAACACGTCTACACTGTTCAAAGCCAACTGCGAACTGAAGAAATGCTGGTAAGCTGTATAATGGAATAAATAGGGTTTTTTTTCCAACGTTGATGCATATCTCAGGCATTGTTTGGAATTTTGGCAGCAAATTTTCAACATGGGGTTTTTGGGACCTCTTCTCATGAATTCTGGCACTGTCATGGCATTAATCGGCCCCGAAAGGTGATTTCACGGTCACTGCACTGAACCACCTTTTGGGACAGATTTATGAAATGACAGTGTCACAGTTATTGAGGTAGGCCCCCAAAAACCCTATGTTGAACATTTGGTGAAAAAATTCCCAAAAATGACTGATTTACGAGCGTGCATTGCACAGTTCCTACACACGCTCATAAGTTTGCAATTTTTTTGTATTTTTACTTCAGATTTTCAACATTGCCATTTTACCACACATCCTTATGAGCAGTAAAGCTGTCATTTTTCATATCTCACCCAAAATGTGTTTCCACACATGAGGCGCACAATGGCGCAGTTGGTGTGCAAAATCAATGTTCAGGACAGATTAAGAAAATCACAGTGACACTGTTCATGAGCAGAGGTATTAAAATGGCTATGTTAAAAATTTGGTGACAAAAGTCCATAAAATAACTGTGTTACGAGTGAGCATTGTGCAGTTTCCACACACCCTCATAAGTTCATGAATTTGTAATATTTTCAGTCCATATTTTCACCACTGCCATTTTTCAACACTTCCTTATGAACAGTACAGCTGTCATTTTTCACACCATGGCCAAAATGTGTTTTCGCACTTCCAATGCAGAACTGCGTGGTTGCTGTGGGAAATCACTGTTCGGGACAGACTAAGAAAATCACAGTGACACTGTACATGAGCGGAGGTCCCAAAATGCCTGTGTTGACAATCTGCTGTAAAAAATCCCCAAACTAATTACATTACGGTGTGCATTGCACAGTTTCTATGCACACTCGTGACTTCATCAGTTTTTTAATATTTTCACTGCAGATTTTCAACATTGCCATTTTTTACACCTCCCCATGAACAGTACAGCTATTATTTTTCACATCCTGTTCAAAATGTGTTTTCACATCTGTGGTGCCAAATGGCGTAGTCGCTGTGCAAAATCAGCTTTCGGCTAACAAACTGATATTGCCACTGTTCATGAGGTGGGGGTCACAAAAAAAAATGTTGAAAATTTGGAGTGAAAATATCAATGAATGCCTGAGGTGTTAGGGTTTCCGAACATAAAGCCCCACCCTGTAGAGACTGACAGGCATCAGGGGTGTGACTTGTGATTGTCACCTGTAATGCTCATACCATTCCACCCCCACCCACACCCTGCAGCCAGTGAGAGGCATTGAGGTGTGCCTTGGACTCTTCGGCCCAAAATTTTACCCCATTCTCCTATACAGCACTCATCTCACCATATTTGCTGATGGAATGGGGTGAACATAAGGGCCAAAGACCCCAAGGTACACCGTGACACTTGTCGGTGTCTGCATGGTAGGGTGTGGTGAAATGGCATGGTCGTTATGCCTGATGACCCAAAGGCACACCCCAATGCCTGCCACTATCTGCAGGGTGGTGATGGGGTTGGCTTCAGTTCAATACTTCACTACCATTCCTATTATGCAGCTCTGTAACTCTGTAACTAACTGTAACTACACTGCCAATGCCAGCAAGCAAACATTCGACATTGACAAATGCTTGTTCTATTCCCCTTGCTATCCCAGAAGCCGCAGCAGGGCTACACAATGCTGCTTTATATGTATAGAAATGTTCCATTACCTGTGGTGCTGTATTGGATGTTGTTATAGAGCTGGTACTCACAGTCTGGAAAATTCATAATCCTGTATAGCAGGAAATATTAGCTTTCAGTTTATTTTCGCTTTATTAGATTAACAAACAAAAGCGCTAATATAAGCTGATCACTAATATTACAGGGAGCATAGTGTTGTAACTGTACATGAAGTTGATGCACTAATTTAATCAGGTGCTAAATAGTACCCTCCGCACGCTAAATAAAGAGGGTGCTAAAATAAGCTGCTATACAGTATTATCTGTGGACAGAACTCCAACAGAACACACCCAGCTAAACTAGTACAAGCTACTATATCTTGTCAGCATATTGTCATGTTGTATAAACAGGAACTTGCCCTGCTCAATAAGTGGGTCTCTAGTGAATGGAAGGAGCCCCCAATGTAGCAACTTTTTCCAAAAGCCCTAGTTCACAAACAAGTGTGGACTCTGCTGTTTCAAGGGAAAGCCTCCTGTGGAACTGAGACCCATAGGGCAGCAGCGGCCCCTAGTATAGGAATGTATAGTGATCCTAAGAAGTGAGGTCACTGTCCAAGGGAAGGGCTTAACCCAATTATGAGGACGCAGATCCTCATTAAGAAGTTAGCAAGCTTCTGAATAATACATAGTAACACATAGCCCAGAGCTGCACAAGAACCAACTATAGAACCGTAACAAGTACACTGATCAACTGGGTACTGTCCTCCCATCCTAATAGACTTACTAATGTCCAGGTACTCCCAGATGTACTGAGTGACCACTCCCCTGTAAACAGAATCATCAGAAACCGCTCCAAGGCAAACTTCAAGAATCATCTGGCTAGCATAGATTGGAACATCCTAGATACCTGCTTCTCTGTCAACTCAGTCTTCCAGCTCTTCCTCAATAATTTCAACTCAGCTGCTGACATGTACACTCCTTATTGCAAGAAAATGATAAAAGGAAGGTGCATGGAGTGGATTACCCCCAAAATCCTTAGCATGATGGGGGAACGGGATCTTCTCTGGTACCAAGCTAAGGCATCAGGGACAGTCGGGAATGTCCAAAACTATAAGGCCGCTAGAAACAGGTGCACATGGGCAATACAGCAAGCCAAGGCATCCCACCACAGAAAACAGCAGTGTCCGAAAGATGGCAGACAATTCTGGGCTTCCATCAAGGACCTCCTAGTGATGAGTAACAGGACCCCCCCGGCCATGCTCCATCATGACGACAAGGTCATACTTGACGGAGTGGCCATAGCCAACATTTTTAATGAGGCCTTCACAGACTACAGTGCTGTCCTTCCTCCCAATACAGCTGCTCATGGATGTGAAACACTGACCCCCAGACCCTTACCTCACCAACCTAGCACAAGCCTCAAATTCTACTTTCAGCAGGTGACCACCAGGGAGACCTCCAAATACAATACCTCTCAAGAGTGCTGGGCAAAACAAGGATGAGAGGAGATGGGACTGATATGAAGCTTAACTCAGTCACCCTTCCTGAAGTAGTCATACAGATCACCAAGCTATTTAATATGTCACTTCGGTTTTCAGCCTTCCCATCTACCAGGAAAACTGCCCTTGTCACCCCTGTACTTAAAGGAGGGGGCCGTTCGCTGGTGTCTAACTATAGGCCCATCGCCATCCTGTCTCCTCTCTCCAAAGCACTGGAAAAAATCATTGCTGATCATCTCACTGCCCACCTACATAAATGCAACCTTCTCAGTCAGCAACAACATGGATTCCACAAGTGGCATAGCACCGACTCAGCCCTCATTGAATTCACTAGATATGTCCACAAAGCACTCGACCAGGGACAATTAGTTGGCAGTCTTTATTGACCTATCCAAGGCATTTGACCTTGTGGATCACCAGTTGCTGCTCCATAGGCTAACCTGTCTTGGGTTTTCCTCTGACATGGTGGGGTGGTTCTCCAGTTACCTGGCTGGGTGCTCACAATGGGTAAAGAGTAATGGTGCCACATCCAAGGCTAGAAATGTCACAGTAGGGGTCCCAAAAGGGTCCATACTGGGCCCACTCCTGTTTAGCCTCTTTATAAACAGCCTCCCTGCTACATGCCCCTCTGCCAGAGTTCTGCTATATGCAAATGACACGGTCCTATTCCTTCAAGGCTCCTGCCAGGACTCATTGACTAAGACCCTGCAGCACAACTTTGACCTGTTACAGGACTGGTTTAACACCAGTCTGTTAGTACTAAATAGCAAAAAGACAAAGACAATGTTTTTAGCTGACCATCAGAAGAGAAGATCCACCACACGTTTTATAATTGCACACAACCTGGACCCCCCCCAAACAAGTCCGCTCATTCCATTATCTGGGGATTACTATTGATGAGTCCCTTTACTTTGATGAGCATATAAGTAATATCGCTATGGCCTTGGGCAGGAAACTGGGGGCACTTTATAGACTACGCTTCTGCCTCACCCCTGAAGTAAGGCTCCAGGTGTTCAGTGACACAATCCTGCCTATCCCGGATTATGGAAACCTAGTGTATGGTTCAGCCACAGACACCAGCCTTCTCAAAGTCCACATGATCCTCAACAAAGCATGCAGATTCATCCTGGACGCTGATTGTCGCACACTTACTTGTGAGCTCTACATAAGGATGAAGTGACTCCCACTCAAGGATAGAATATAGCTACAGACCTGCCTTCTAGGGAAGAAGGCCCTCCTAGAACTCACACCTGCCTCCATGCATGCTTTATTCAGATCTGCCCCAAGTGAGCATGCCACTAGAAGTGTCACCAGACAAGCATTAGCTGTACCCTTCAGGAGAATAGCCCCGGGGAGGAGTGCCTTTGTGGTAAGAGCACCTACCTGGCTAAATGAGACCCTCAATTCTACCACCAATATACAACGTCTAGGGAATTTCAAATCCGCACTCCAGAAAATCATCTCTCCTCCAGTCCACTGTCTATGCCAAACTTAATCCCATCTGCATTCCAGCACACCACCTAACTGTCGCTCCCCACTTTACTCTGGAGTGCCTTGTCACCCCTCTTTCCCCTTCCCCATCTCCTGTGCCCCATCCTGCAACTTGACCTTTCCTCATATCCTTTTACCCTATACTACCTATCTGCCTGGGTCAGCTAACACCTTCCTGGGTCAGCTACCACCTCCCGCACTCCCCTCACCCCCACCCCGCCCAAGCTAATCTACCGTGCCAATCTCCTTTTCCACCTACCAGCACCTGCCCCAACCTCCCTCTTCTTGGGTCTCTGCACTAATCTTTTCAGCTTGTTGCACTTTACCCTATTACTGGGGATTTGACAATGTCTTCAATAGCTTCATGTATTCCCACTACTGGGGATTTGGCAATGTCTTCGGCAGCCTCATGCACTCTGACATATAAATTTGTAACTTGTATTTCTTGCCCTAGCCTACATAGACTCTATGTTAGATCATGGTACTACCTTGTCAAAACTGTTCTACCGCAACAAAATGTATATTTCTATGCTATTGATGAGGATCCTTTGTAAAGAAGCTCTTGGCTCAAATGTTGTTAATTCCGATTTCTCAATAAATAAATAATACATGTCTAGAGAAGGTTATATGTCATGATGCAGTCTGTTAGTCCACAGCAGGTATCAGATCATGAAGGGACTTCAGTAATGTATAAAAGAAGAAATTACAGGGAGACAGACAATTACATGGTTACCTGACAGTGATGTGACTCTTAACAAGCATCTGTCAATGCCGAATGTTTGCTTGCTGGCATTGGCATTGGTGGGGTGTGCCTTTGGGTTGTCAGGCATAATGGCCATGCCATTTCACCACACCCTACCCTGCAGACACCGACAAGTATTACGGTGTGCCTTGGGGTCTTTGGCCATTATGCTCACCCCATTCCATCAGGAAATACAGTGAGATGGGTGCAGTATAGGAGAATGGGGTGAACATTGGGGCCGAAGAGTCCAAGGCACACCTCAATGCCTCTCACTGGCTGCAGGTGTGGGTGGGGGTGGAATGGTGTGAGCATTACAGGTGACAATCCTGAGTCACACCCATGATGCCTGTCAAGTCTCTACAGGGTGGGGCGTTATGGACAGAAACCCAAATGCCTCAGGTGTTTGTTGGTATTTTCACTACAAATTTTCAACATGGGTTTTTTGTGACCCCCACCTTATGAACAGTGGTAATATCAGTTTGTTAGCCGAAAGCTGATTTTGCACAGTGACTACAGCATTTGGCACCACAGGTGTGAAAACACATTTAGAACAGGATATGAAAAATGACAGCTGTACTGTTTATGGGGAGGTATAAAAAATGGCAATGTTGAAAATCTGCTGTGAGAATAGTAAAAAAAAGCTGGTGAAGTCATGAGTGTGCATAGAAATTGCACAACGCACACCTTTAATGTAATTACTTTGGGGATTTTTTTATAGCAGATTGTCAACACAGGCATTTTGGGACCTCCGCTTATGAACAGTGTCACTGTCATTTTCTTAATCTGTTCCGAATGGTGATTTCCCACAGAGACCACACATTTCTGTGCAGAAAGTGTGAAAACACATTTCAGCCATGTTGTGAAAAATTACAGCTGTATTGCTCATAAGGAAAAATGCCAGTGGTGAAAATCTGGACTGAAAATATTACAAATTCATGAACTTATAGGGTGCATGGAAACAGCGCAATGCACGCTCATAACACAATCATTTTGTGGACTTTTGTCACCAAATTTACAACATAGCCATTTTAAGACCTCTGCTCATGAACAGTGTCATCGTTATTTTCTTAATCTGTCCCAAACATTGATTTTGCACACTGACTGCACCATTGTGTGCTAGATGTGCGGAAACACATTTTGGGGGAGATGTGAAAAATGACAGCTATGTAAAATGTCAATGTTGAAAATCTGGAGTGCAAATATTAAAAATTCACAAACTTATGAGCGTGCGTATGAACTGCGTAATGCATGCTCGTAAAACAGTAATTTGGTGAATTTTTTTGCCTAATTTTCAACATAGCCATTTTAGGACCTCTGCTCATGAACAGTGTCACTGTGATTTTCTTAATATGTCCCAAACATTGATTTCAGACACCGACTGCACCATTGTGTCAGTCAGTGTCGGTGGCTTAGTAGGTAGCATACTCACCTCTGAGGCCCGGAGATCAGAGAGCTGTGGGTTCAGTTCCCACATCTGGCACTTGGGTTAATATCCCAATACTGACACTGTAGTGCAGCATGAGGAGGAGGATGCACTTCTGAGGTGCCATCTTTCAGATGAGACATTAAACCGAGGTCCCATCTGCCTGGATTGGTGGTAGTTCAGGTGGATGCTAAAGATCCCATGGCACTTATTGAAAAAAGAGTAGGGGAAAGTTTTATTGAAACAGAAGAAATTGTACAGTACCAAAACAAAAGCAATTAGCAAAAACTCATGTGGACTCAAAACAGAAGTAAACAAAAAAAACAGAACAGAACTATGCATATCAACAGACAATCCATCAGGTCACTGCAAAATCAGAGTCTGTGATCCAAGGAAGAGCTTTCCAAAGTTCAAGTAATGTCTCCTTGGAAAATAATGTATGTTCATGTACATAAATGTTAGATCTGTTACGATTTTCTTCTCAAGCTCTGAATGAGAACAGTTTTTTTGCTGTAGAGTAAACAGACATCGAGCCATCCAAATATTCCATTTAATTACTACAAAAAGTAGATTTAATGTGTCCAGAGTCCAAAAGGACCACTGGGGAGAAAAAACACCATACATAATATTCTGGTAAGAAACCGTTTGAAATAATGGAGTGGCCCAGACTCGTGCCAAAAAACCCCACCAGTGCCGAATAAAAGAACACTCAAAAAAAATAAGTGCGTTATAGTTTCCAATTTAGAAATACACAATAGTCTAGAACATTGTTGGTCTTGAGACTGCTTGTGTTTATGATTATCTTTGACGTTAATTCTTTCATTACACGACAGCCAATGAAAGTCCCACATGTGAGCAGGCACCCTTTTACACCGTAACAAAACCAATAGGGAAGGAAGATGTTGGCTAGGGGCACTTTTCAAAGGGCAGCTGTATTGCACAAATGGTCAGGAGCAGATTATTATATAATACTTTATGAGAATTCGTTAACAACATCTGGGTAGATATCCTCCACTGTTTCAAATGTAAAAACAATGTGTTTAATATATACCGGTATACCCAAACTTTGTCGTATCACAGTTAATGAATCACATTCCCATAAATGAAACCATAATCTGCAACAATCATAGAACCAAGGTTCCCACCCTCTCTGAGTATTTATCAATAGAGGCCGAAGATTTGCCGTCAAAAAAATACATGAAAAACATAACAGAGGATTAATCATGTTAACACCCCCCTCAGAAATAGGTAAGTAACATTCCGTTTTACCGGATTAAGCCGGTTTCCCCACAGAGCTTGAAAGAAGAGACCAAGAATTGCAGTTTCTAATTGTTTAGAGATTGGGAATACATAGCTTAAATAAAGAAAAGTCGGTATCAAATAAGTCTTGATTAGGAAAAGCAGCTTCTTCTTACAATCTGCCCCTTATTCCATAGAGAGGCAACCTAAGTTTGCCTTGTTGCAATTTAGCAGACCAATTAAAAAGGTCAGAATCTGCAGTCCCAAAATAAACTCCCAAAATGCGTTGAGGCCCCTCAACAAGTTGTAAAGGACCAATATGTGCAAAAGGGGCTATTTTCGATCCTAACCGAATACCAAAACTTTTGGTAAAATTTAAACTCGCACCAGAAAAATCACCAAAGGAAGAACATTCCTGGAGGGCAGTAACCACAGAGGCTGCATTAGCCACAATAATGCAGACATCATCTGCATATGCAATTGCCGTATACGGTGAGATTAAAGTAGAACTAGAAAGGGCATGAATCTGAGGATGAGTATTCAGACGGCGAAGCAAAACATCTAGAAAAAATACATATAACAGAGGGCTCAAAAGGACACCCTTGGGGAACCCCTCTTTTTATGGGGATCATAGGTCCAGCCCAACCATTCACAACAGGCACAACAGTGGCAGTCCTAAAAAAAGTTTTAATCCAGCGAATCATTTCACCAGGCACATGCATAAAATGTAGTGCCTTCCATAAAAAATCATGGTTAACTGAATCAAAAGCCACCTTCTGATCTACTGATACAATAAAACCCGAAACAGAGTCTGCATACCCATGAGAAAATAATTCTCGAAGGAGAATCAAATGGTCAGGATTCTCCTGTTCGGTACAGAGCAGGACTGAGCAGGGTGCAAAACCACTTCAGCTATCCTCATAAGATGTTGTACAATGATTTTCATTAATAACTTAAAGTCAGTGTTTAGCATACATAAAGGGAGCCAATTCTCAAGAGAATGTATATTCCTTTCTGTTTACAGATATAAATCAAAGTACCCTTAGTAAAATCTAAAGGGATAAACTCACTAGCTAACAGGGAGGTAAATACTGAAGTTAATTCAGGGATCAGGTGGTCAACCAGTACCTTATAAAAGGCAGTGGGGAGTCCATCTGGACCAGAAGTCCTCCGTAAGGGTAAGGAAGAAATAACCGACTTCAATTCTAACTCAGTAACAGGTATACAGGCTGAGTCAGAACACGGCTGTGAAGGGATAGGGATGTCAAGGTCCCTAAATAACACCGCAGGATCAACATCTGCAGCTGGAAAGGAAGAAAAGAGGGCAGTCGTGTAACATGTCACTATCCGACAGATGTCCGACTGAGAGGTACATAAGGTGCCATCAGAATCAACAAGACACAACATATTCTTTTGTATAATTTGTTGAGAATTCGACTCAAAGGGGCAAACAACAGCCCTCGTGCTTACTACATTAAATTTGTGTTGATGATAAAGTTGCTGTGATTGTCTAGATTGGAATTTCAACATATCATTCTGAATTAAGTGCAATTGTTGGGAAAGATTTTGTCCTGTCTTACAAGCTATTGTCAACAAGGACTGAAAATGTACCCTTTTCTGTAAATATTCCAAATATTCTCTTCGACATTTTTGACGACTATATCTTTTCAAAAAGAGCACCAAATCATGTTTAGTGTCCGTCCACCAGGCAATAGGGTCTGTGTAACAAATAAAAATGGATTTCCAGGCCTGAATAAAGGATAAAAGGGACTGCATGAAAGTCAGAATTTGCAACAGAGATATGTTGAATTTCCAGAGTCCTGGTCCTTTGTGAACAGTGACATCAGAACCAAGGCCTACGGAAAGCAGTTTATGATCAGAAAATTCCACAGCTTGTACAGTAGCAGAGGTAATTGGGAGTGTATGGGACAAAGACACAAAATCAATTCTGGTAGCCAGCTTACCCTTTTGAAATGTAGGAGTATGTTTTTTAGTAAAAGAGTAATAGGCATCCATGAGATGAGCAGTATGAACCAACTTCCCTAATTCGTGGGAGTCACAAAACAATTTCTGGGTAGTAGCAAAAGAGCTTTTGTCAAGAAGAGTTAAGCCACAGTTAAAGTCACCAGAAAATATCAACTGAAAGGAGTTATGCAAATAAGGGCAGAGCAAAGAAAATAAAGCTATACATGCAGACTTAATTTGGGGAGCATAAATATTAATAACCCGATAAGGGCAGGGCCCCATTAAAAAATCTAAGACTAACACTCTGCCAGGGGCTACATCAATCAATTTTAGCAAATGAAAATCTGGGATATTGAATAAGATCCCAAGTCCGGAACAGGAGTCCAGGCCAATGGACCAAAAAGAAGGACCTAGAAGCCAGTCCTGTTGTGCCTGTCAAATCTCGTGGGTGGTATGGAGTTGTGTATCCTGCAACAGAAAGATCCCCATAGGTAAAAGCCGTAAACAGGAAAAAATCAATCTTCTTTTTGCCAGACGCTTAATACTATTCACATTAATAGTTTGACAAACAAAGTGAGACATAACACAAGGAGAACAGAGACACCTTACGATTTCCTTTTCTCTATCATCTTTTTCCCTTTTAGCTTAACCCTGGCTTTCCGCTTCTGAGAAAGACCAGTACCCAGTTGAATCTCAGAATCAGTAATACCTTCCGGGAGGAAAGATGCACCAGAGGAAGAGTCAGACTCGCCTCCAGCATCATCAGAAACAGTTTGGAGTAGCTCAAAGGCATTAGACAAAACCACAGGAGGGGGTTCCAAAAGTAAAGGAGGCAATGGTAAAGCCCGGGGGTAATTTCTCATAGACCTTCGATGCATAACACTAGTGCGTACTCGGGTGGGTGGCATAGCACTCAGGCCTGGAACAGGGTCCAGGACAAGCTGGACAGATTGGACAGGGTCAGGAGTAGGAGGGGTCATCTCAGTAAGCGGTGCCACACAAGAGGCCACTGGGGGTACCACAACCTGATCTACAACAGGCTCAGGGACCTGCAATAGAGGTTGAGTGACTACTGAAGTCGGCTCTACTAAGGTGGTCCTAAGACGAGTCTTCTGGGCTTGTGTGATTACAAAACGTTGATCAGCACCATCATCATGTGTGGCCTGATTATGAGCAGCCCACGGACAATTTTGAAATGTATGACCCAACTCATCACAAAGATTACATTTACACTCATTTAGACAGTGAATCCCCACATGACCCAATTCTCCACAGGTATTACATTTCAGCTTATCACAGACATTATTAAGGTGAGAGGAGTCTCCACACCGGTAACAAGCTTTCGGTTGTCTAGGGTAAAACAAGACCCCCCCCCATCACGACCTATAAAAAAAGAATTAGGTAGGTGCACTGGACCAGAATCATTAGAGTGTAACAAAACCTTAACCTTCCAGCCTCCAGTCCAAATATTCTCCGTGTACAATATTGCCTCAGGCTGACCCTGGACAGTACAACATTGTTTTAGCCAATAGACAATGTCAGTGACGTCAACACCTTTGTTCCGAAACAGGATGGTAATATTCTTAAATGCTGGTTTGGAAAGGGGAATGGCCTTAAACGGGGTCCACAGGACAGTATTTCTTAAGGCATGATATTGTGGCCAAAAACACTCCAAGCCACAAGGCGTTTGGAAGCTGACATCAAACATAGTTTCACCGGAAATATGAATCAGTGCATATATTTCGTGAGAAAAGAATTTCAGAGAGTCCTTGAGTAGTGTCCGAGCTTTATACACTCGGTCTGGTGGCTCAGGTAAACCGCCCATATAAGCCAATCATACTGCATTATGCCACTTTGCAGCCAGAATTGGAAATTTAAACAATGAGGAAAAAGAATGATTTGGCTCTATTTTCTTTGAGAGGGGCTCCACTACTGCAGGAGCTGTATTCTCTGTAATGGTAGCGGGAGAAGCAGCACAAATAAGAGAACCCTGCAATGGTTCCAAGACTGGGTGCTGGGTAAGTTCCAATTCCTTGGGGAGACACAAGGGGTCAGACATAGGCAGACTTCTGTTTGGTGAATGCTGCTGCTCAGGAAAATCATTGAGACAGGGGGACCCGAATAGGGATGGACCAGAAACCCACTTCCCCTCTGTAGGTTCCTGCACCCAGCCAGCCCTTGCAATGCTGTTTCTACAGACCAGGTAGGTGTTGTAGCAGGATTGGTATCAAGAGATAGCAATTGAGAGGGAGAGTGTGTGACAATAGGCAAACTAGGCACTGTATGCAATGATGTCACCGTAGTCTGCAGGGACAGCTGAGAAGCAGGCGGGAGTATTCCAGCTGTGAACTTGCCAGGATGGGCTGCACAGGGCGGCACCTCAGCCACTTGAAAAGGCAATGTAGGTTGTTGCAAAGTATTATTGTGGGCTGCAGGAGACATACATCCTGCCAATCTGACTTCACGAATCCTTTGCAGTTCTCTATTCAAATTCTTCTTTGTAAGCTCAAATCGATGTTCTACATCACCCAAACGGCCCTGAAGCTCCTTTTCAGCGAAACAGACAGTAGCAGAGTCAAAAGTGGAAAAATCTCTCATTGGGATAGCAAGAGGAAAAGATGTTTGAGAGTCCATGTCAGGGTGACCCAGCAGAGGTTCTAAAGTTGTAACCTGTAGTGTAGATTCATTTTCTGCAGTAGACACAGAAACCAGCTTTGCTTCAGTAGTTGAAGACGTGGTCTCTACACACACAGAGGCAGGAGTTGAGACCAGGTCTCCCACTCCATCGCCACCTCCTCAGCAAGCAAGGGTGCGTCCGCCATCTTGGACAGAGGTTTCCCCTCTGAAGAGTAGGGGAATTTCCCCGGTGTCCTGGCCACATTTCTACCATTTACTAAAAAAAAAATACCACCAACAGCTTATTCTGGTTCAATTTCAGTTGCTTACCATCTGTATCCCCCTCCCCCCCGGTTGCCCCTGAAAAAGGAACTTCTACGCCCAGTGGGCTTACTGGGTCAACAAAAATTCAATAAATTGTGCTCTACATGCACAGAAACATATTTTGGGTGAGATGTGAAGATGACTGCTGTACTGCTCATAAGAAGGTGTGGTAAAATTGCAATGTTGAAAATCTGGAGTGCAAATATTAAAAATTCACGAACTTATGAACGTGTGTAGGAACTGCGCAATGCATGCTCGTAAAACAGTCATTTTTGGGAATTTTTTCCCAAAATTTTCAACATGGGTTTTTGGGGGCCTACCTCATGAACTGTGACACTGTCTTTTCGTACATTGGTCCCAAAAGGTGATTTTGAGCAGTGACCGGAAAGTCACCTTTTGAACCTGAATAACAGAATGACAGTGCAAGAATTCATGAGGTGGGGTCCAAAAAACCCCATGTTGAAAATTTGGTGAAAAAATTCCCAAAAATACCTGAGATATGCATCAAAGCTGAAAAACCTCTATTAGAAACATATAGAAACATAGAATTTGATGGCAGATAAGGACCGCTTGGCCCACCCAGTCTGCCCATTTCCCCATATAATGGATAAGCTGCAGATCCTAGTTAACCAGCAGCCTACTTCTTCCTACCCCCAACCCCTAGAATTGCCTTATGACTGTCCCATGCATGCTTGAATGCCACCGCTGTTCTTGACTCCACAACCTCCTCTGGAAGGCCGTTCCGTGCATCCACAACGCTCTCTGTGAAAAAATACTTCCTTAAATCACCTCTGAGCCACCCCCTCTCTATCTTCAAATTGTACCCCCTTGTTCTTGCACACCTCTTTTTTTTGAAAGATGCTGCCCTTTTGGACTTTGTTGATTCCCTTGAGGTACTTGAAAGTTTCTATCATGTCCCCCCTCTCCCTCCTTTCCTCGAAGCTATACATATTAAGCTCCTTAAGTCTCTCTTCATATGTCTTCTGGTGCAGACCCTGCACCATTTTAGTTGCCCTCCTCTGGACAGCTTCCATCCTGTCTATGTCTTTGCTGAGATTGGGTCTCCAGAACTGCACGCAGTACTCTAGATGGGGTCTCACCAGCTGTCTGTACAGAGGGATAATAACTTCCTGTTTTCTACTAGTGATGCCTCTCCCTATGCATCCCAGTATCCCGCCAGCCCTCCTTGCTGCCCTCTCACATTGCTTGCCCACCGTTAGGTCATCTGATATGACTACCCCCAGGTCCCTTTCCATTTTTGTTGTTGTTTGTATCTCACCCCCCATTGCGTACTCTTCCCCTGGGTTTTTGTTTCCCAGGTGCATTACCTTTATTCCATTATACAGCTTACCAGCATTTCCTCAGTTCGTGGTCGGCTTTGAAGAGTGCAGATGTGTTCCTGATCCACCGAAGATTGTTGCGATGGACTCCGGAGGGAAGTATGGGGTGAAGGGGGTGTGGGGAAGCAGGGTGTGCAGAGGGTGGACGCGGGAAGGGGAGGGGGTCAAAACAGTCAGCAAGGGAACGTTTTTTCTTTCTAGTTTTTTTTTCCTTTTAGGAAGATGAGGACATTTGCCACGTTGGTCTGGGCTCCCAGTGTGGCAACTGGAAGTTTTTTTGGGGGGCAGCAGAGCAAATGGGGGATTGAGCACCCCAGACGGCCACAGAGAGGTTTGCCACACTGGGGTGGGCTCCCAGCATGGCACCTAAAACTCTGTTGGGGGAGCGCAGCACAGCTGATGGGGGATTGTACACCCCCATCAGCCATACTGTGTGTGTGTGTGTGGGGGTGGAGTGTGTAAGCATGCTGCGGTGGGCTCCCAGCGTGTTACTTGTTTGGGGGCAGAGGAGCTGTCTATAACAGCTCTTTCACTGCAGTGCCGACGTGTAGGCACTTTGCATACTGCTGATGCACTATGCAAGTACCTACACGTTATCAATCTTTCTTTCAACTGTCACGCCGCTGCATTTTGCGCCTGTCATGAACAGCTCTTACATTCATTGGTGTGGTGGGGCCGTGCCTGCAAAAGGCAGCAGGACAATGGAAGTAGGGAGGCACACCTACAAATTCTTGTATGATGGCACTATGTTTCTTGCACATGTGTGCAAGCAAACATAAAAATGTATTTAAGCCTTCAACTAGGGGCTAGGTTTTTTTAGATGGGGCGGTTAGTTGTTGATAGGCAAGGGAAGGTAGAAGATCTTCAGGCTGTTCAGTAGGGAGGCTGAAGCCAAGCCAGGCTAAGCTGAAAAATGCTAACCATCTGCTAACCTTTATTTTCTGTATTTCACCATATTATTTCTGAGTTAGAATAAAATTACAAACGCTCTTTAGCATTTTTTATGCACCCTACATTCTTGTCTGCCCATTTATGATTTGAAATCCCACTCCCTATGACATCAGCCCATCAAAAAGGATACCCAGTTGGCCAGTTGTCATGGGGTACATTCCCACACAAGCCCTCCCATACCAGACCCAACCAAGTAAAATGTGGAGAGTATCTTACCAGGATACTGTGGAGTCAGAAGCAGGAATCTTGAAGGGACGACCTCCGTCAGTACTGTAAAATAAAATACAGGAATGGAATCACAAAGGATCCATAGTTCTTCATGAAATAAAAAGACAGAACATGTTCACAATAGAGTAATACTTATCTGAAAGGGAAGGAGTCCTCGTCCATTCAGGCATATGAAAGAGAAACAAAAATGGGTTAATGTGAAGAAGAAACAGTAATGAGATAAGAAATCAAGAGTGGATAGAAACTGTTGGTGTCTCTGACTATATTTGAGAGCAGTGGTGCATAAGAAAAAAAGTTACTGCTAAAACCAAAGATAACAATAGAGGCATACAGAAATAAAATTAGTTAACAGATAGGAAAAGAGAAGTGTTGTTAGTGGAGAGGACTAGAAGACCAGTGCTCTCCACCTAGATGGCTTAATTTCCATTAACTGAAAGTAGTATTCCGGGTGGGATAAGAAGTATTCCTTTTGGATCACTGGACCAGTGTTGTTTAGGCGATCATTTAGGTTCATTCACTGGCCCTTTTAATGGAGTTCCTTCTTGGCACCTCTTCTGTAAATGAACACCAAGTTCACTTCAACTGTCAAATTGGCACAACATTCACCTCGTTAACAAGCGCTATCATGAATTCACACTTCGACCATCAAAGTGTTCCAATGTGCACTTTGATAACATGTGCTATCATTAATTTAGTACCCTAATATAGCATGCTTGATGGTCAATTTTCTTCAGCAGAGATCAAAATGTTGAAAAAAAACAGCAACATTTACTAAACATTTCTGTCGGCGGTGTGTCAAACACCATCCTACCTGTTATTATCACAGGTTGTATGCAAAGTTGCCCAAATAGCTTTGTCCACCCTCCTACACCCCGAGTCCAAGATTTAACTTTTTTTATTTCTGTGACCATAAAATATCTTAGTCCCCAGTAGTTAATCTTACTGTCTCCCAACTCCCCCAAACTGAACACCCATAGCTGGGATCCAGCAATCACAACGTTGTATGGTTTAGCAAAGGGATAGATACTAACTCAAGTCATACTAGAACAAAGGTTTTGGATTTCAAAAATGCTGACTTTACTAAAATGGGGAGGGGTATCAAAAGAGTTCTGGGGAGAATGGGGACAGGAGGGGGAGTGGAAGAACAGTGTAAGCATCTAATGGAAGTAACAAACCAATGCATCAAATTGGTAACCAAAGTCAAGAGAATAAGAAAGTCACTGTGTTCTCGAGAGAGGTGGCAGTAAAGGTCCAGGCAAAAAGGAAAGGGTTCAGGAAATATAAGGAGACCCATAGGGAGAAGGACAGGGAGGAGTACCTAGAGTGTCTAAGAGAAGCGGGAAAGGCAGTAAGGAGAGCAAAGGCACAGATTGAGGAAGGCTTAGCACAGTAAGTTAAGTAAGGGGATAAGATATTCTTCAGGTACATCAGCGAAAGAAGGAAAAACAAGGGGGAGATTGCTAGGCTCAAGGGCGAGGGAGGGGAATTCAAGGAGGGTGACCTGGGAAAGGTAGAAATACTGAATAAATATTTCTGTTCAGTATACACAGAAGAAGGGACAGGGACAACAGTAGTTTCCAAGGGGATGAAGAGGTGGACAATAGTCCATTCACAGGTGAAAGGATAGTGGGACATGTAGAAGCCATCTCAGCCCAGGACCATAAGCAACATGGTTTCACAGTGGGGAGGTCATGTCAGACAAATCTGGTTAATCTCTTTGATTGGGTGACAAAGGAAGTAAATCAGGGTGGGGCAGTGGACATCGCTCACCTTGATTGCAGGAAAACCTTTAAAACTATCCCACATAGGAGGCTGATAAACAAGCTGAGTAGGCTGGGCATGGGGAACAGGGTGGTAAACTGGTTTAGAAACTAGCTAACAGACAGGAGGCAAAGGGTGGTGGTAAATGGAGTGCAGTATGGGGAGAGGGGGTGACCAGTGGGGTGCCTCAGGGATTGACCAGTGGGGTGCTTCAGAGATCAGTCCTGGGGCCGGTCCTGTTCAATGTCTTAATTATCAACATGGCAGAAGGGCTGGAGGGAAAGGTCTGCCTGTTTGCAGATGGCACTAAGATCTGTATCAGAATGGATACTCCAGAGGGGGTGGTGAAAATGAAGAGGAACCGGGGGAAGCTTGAAAAATAGTCTAAGGACTGGCAACTGAAGTTTAATTTGAAAAAGTGCAAAATTATGTACTTGGGACACAGAAACCCTGGGGAAAGCTACAGGATGGGGGGGGGGGTTACAGTCAATCACAAAGGAGAAAAGGGACCTGGGAGTTATTTTAAAACCATGGTCAGGCCTTACGTGTAGTATTGCACGCAATTCTGGAGGCTACACCTTCTTAAGGACATTAACAGGCTGGAGACAGTCCAGAGAAGGGTGACTAAGATGGTACAGGGCTTGCAACACAAAACTAATGAGATTAAGGGACCTAAATATGTACTCACTGTAAGAGAGGAGGGAAAGAGGGGACATGATAGAAATATTCAAGTACATCAAGGGTATAAACAAGGTGCAGGGGGAAACTGTGAATAGATTCAAGCATGCTTGGGACGGGTATAGGGGAACCATAGAGGTACAGCAGCGGGTGTGTCAGAAATCCAGTACAAGGGTTTATGGGCATACTGGATGGGCCAGGTGTTCCTTATCTGCTAACAATTTCTATGTTTCAATCTTGACCACTCCACAGACTCCTAATCTGGATACCTTCCCTCTAGCTGACCATACTCAATACTGTAATTCACCCCTTCTGATCCTCTTCCTGACACTGGACCCCCTCCCACAGACCACTACCCAACCCTTAAATCTGCATCCCCCCCAGTTGGCCATCCTGCATTCATGTCAGCCAGCCACCCCACCCCACCCTGACCACCCTTTATGAACCAGGATAGCTACCAACTGTGACAGAAAATCCTCACTTTGTCCCAAACAAAAAGGTCTTCCTGGTGTCCAATGCCCCCCATGCCCTCCCAAACCTGGCACTGCCACAATAAATGCATTCCCTGTTGTTCAATTGTACCCCAATTCCCTCCCATACCAGGCACAACATGTAATGAATAGAACTAACCTTGACTAGCGAATAAAATGATGCTTGAAAATCTCCGAAAACTCTAACCAGGACTCTACGAGACAGATGTTCTTCACAGTCAGTAAGACATCAGATCAGTTGCTTTCCTGCAGGAAGACATAAAGTGACATAATAAAAACATCCACTCCCACATCAGGTGCCACTACATACCCTCCCATGCCAGGTCCCACCACCAAAAAATGCAAAAAAATGTGGTACTGGGTCAAGAAGGGAGGGTGTGAAAACCAAGTACAAAAGGGAATGTTTTTTCTGAGATGGTGCCATGTCTTGGCGGGTGTGGTGGAACCAATGGACACCATGCAATGCTGCTTGTTTGATGGTGCCAGGTCTCAGGGTAATGTGAGCCCACAGACACCAGGTAATGAATTTTCTCGGAAGGTACAGGGTGTTACACCTAGTATCAAACAAACATCATCACCTCATGTTCAGGGCAGCCAACCACACTCCGAAACCCTGCACCATCAAACGGCATTGCCTAGAGTAAGCAGTTTACACACAACACTCCGATGCATAGCACCATTACACAAAATCCATTCCATGGTGCCTGTGGGGCCCCCCACACACTCCGAGACCCAGCACCATCAGAGAAAAAACATTTCCCTGATGCCCAGATGTTCACCCACTCTCTGAGACCCAGCACAATCTCAGCAGGATTTCTTGATGTATAGTATGTGGGTTCCCTCACACGCATTCATGAAACTGCCAAAAATGGAGTACACAGCCACACTGATGCCAAGAATAAACTTTTTTGTGTTTTCTGTGACTGTAAAATGTATTTTTGGTCCCCAATAGTCTCTCTCCCCTCTGCATGGCATAAGTCACTGATTCATTTTTTTTTTCCAGCCTGCCCTTGCTTTGACTGTACACACACAGCTGCACTGAGGCCAGGAATAAACTTCACTTGTGATTTCTGTGACTGTACAAATATCTCTTTGGTGCCCCATGGGCTGTCTCTCATCTGTCTCTGTCTCTCTCTCTCTCTGTCTCTCTCACTGTGTGTGTGTGTGTGTCTCTCTCTCTGTCTCTCTCCCCTGTGAATGGCACTAGTCAAAGATTTATTTTACCAGTCTGCCCCTGCCAAACCTATACACACACAGCTGCACAGAGATGTCTCTCCATCCTCCTCCTCCGTTGATGGCATAAGTCACAGAATTATTTTACCAGTCTGCTACTGCCCGGCCTATACAAACACAGCCACACTGGGGACAGAAATACAGACACAGCCACACCGAGGACAGGAATATACTTTATTTGTAATTTATGTGACTGTACAAACATTTCTTTGGTGCCCAGTGGACTTACTGTCTCTCCCTCTCTCACTCACTCATACCTGTGAATGGCACAAGTCAGTTTTATTTTACCAGACTGCCTCTACCCAGCCTACAGACAATGAGGCCAGGAATGTACTTTATTTGTGATTTCTGTGACTGTACAAATATCTCTTCGGTGCTCTGTGGACTCTCTCACCCCTGTGAATGGCACTAGTCAAAGATTTATTTTACCAGTCTGCCCCTACCCAGCCTATACACACACAACCACACAAAGGCTGGGAACAAACAATTTTTGATTTCTGTGACTGTACAGATGTCTGTTTGGTCCCCAGTAGTCTCTCCTTCCCCCTCCCCAGCCTGTACACACACAACCACACAGAGGTCAGGAATAAACTTTGTGATTTCTGTGAATGTACAAATGTCTATTTGGTCTCCATTATCTCCCTCCCCCGGTTGATGGCATGAGTCAAAGATCTGTTTTACCAGTCTGCCCCTGCACAGCCTATACACACACAGCTACACAGACGACAGGAAACAAATGTCTCTTTGGTCCCCAGTAGTGTGTCTCTCTTTTTCCACCCTCCCGTTAATAGCATAAGTCAAAGATTTGTTTTACTTGTGTGCAACTGGCTCACCTATACAGATATTTCATGCCGTGAGAAATCAGTTCACCCACCAGCTGTCATCCAGTTGGGCCTGGACAGGAAAAGAGAAAAAAAAAAATGAATACAAGGTCAAAATAATTACAGCGATAACGCTTCCTTGTCCCGCTCCTAGACCATTCAGTATCTCCACTCTGCCCCATCCATCCCTGTTCTGAGCAAAAAACAGGAATATTAATAAACTGGTAACACTGATTAAAAAAAATACAAGAAATAATAAAAACATCATCAAACAAGTATGAAACCCTTGACCCCCTGTTTCTCTCCTTTCCGTCTGGATGGCACATGTCAAAGATTTTACCAGTCTGCCCTTGCTCTGCCTGTACACACACAGCCACACTGCCATGTCTCAGAGTGTGGGGGTGGAGCCCACGTACACAAGGGAATGTTTTTTCTGAGATTGTGACTTGTTTCAGCGGGTTGGGTGGAACCAATGGACACCAGGTAGTGCTGCTTGCTTCATGGCACTAGGTCTCAGAGAGTGGGGTGACCCTCCGGACATAGGGAATACAATTTGTAGGAATGATACTAAGTGTTTCAACACCCAGCAGCATCCAACAAACAGCATTGCCTATTGTTTGTGGGTTGCCCACCACCATCCGATGACCAGCACCATCAAATACACATCATTGCCAGTTGTAAGTGGGTTCCACCCTACTCTCAGACAGTAGCATTATTGCATAAAATGCCATTTTGGTCCGCAGTAGTTAATTTCCCTGGTGTCCTGGCCACATTTGCCTCATTCACTAAAATTACCACCAACAGCTTAATCTGGTTCAAGGTCAGTTGACATTCATCTGTTCCCCCTCCCCCGGGTAGTGTCTGAAAATAGGCAGGATTTGTCTAGTGCACTTACCCGGTCAACAAAAAATACATAAAATAAATTTCCCTCTCTCCCGTGTGGATGGCACAAATCAGGTTTAGTTTGCCAGCTTGCCCTTTCCCTGCCTCTACACACAAAGCCACCCTGAGTCCAAGAATAAACTTTGTTATTTCTGTTACTGTAAAACTTTTTTTAGGTTCCAAGTAGTCTCTTTCTCTCTCCCCTCTACATGGCACAAGTCAGAAATTTACTTTTTCCAGCCAGCCCTTGCACTGACTGTACACACACATCCACACTAAGGCTTGGAATAAACTTCTTTTGTGTTTTCTGTGACTGTGAAATTTGTATTGGGTCCCCAGCAGTCTCCCTCCCCGCATGACACAAGTCACAGATTTATTTTTTCCAGCCTGCCCTTGCACTGCCTGTACACACACAGCTGCAGTGAGGCCAGAAATAAAACTTAATTTGAGATTTTTGTGACTGCAAAATGTCTGTTTGGTCCCCAGTAGTCTATCTCACTCCCCTCTGCATGGCATAAGTGACAGATTTATTTTGCCAGCCTGCCCTTGCCCTGTCTGTACAAACACAGCCACACTGAGGACAGGAATAACATTTATTAGTGATTTCTGTGACTATAAAATGACTTTTTGGTCCCCATTACTCTCTCTCTCACCCATGGGCATGATGCAATAGAAAATACCCAAACATCGTGCAAAGTGCCATGGATTCCTGAACAACCCCTTCCCCTGAGATGTGCATAGCAGACCCCATTCAACACCCCATAGTGCAGTGTTAGCATTGAGAATCATTGCAGGCTTCTGGTGTGGGCCAAGAACCGATGATCTTGATTATCTTATAGGCCCCAGAAAGGACCCGATAGCCTTCCCAGCTACATCTGGCAGTGGATCAGTTAGGGGGGGTCTACACAACAACAAGGAGTTAGTCCCACCACAGCTCCCGATGATTTGCCAACATCACTGACCTGCCCACCACCCAAAAAAAGCTGCAAAGCAGAGCATGCCCCCTTCCTGAACTTATAATACAAAAATAATACAATCAAAGTACATAACAAACTTCTGAGACTCACTTATGAATTGATTTCTTTCTGAAATAGAAAAGTCAAAAACAATCGCTATTACAGACCACCCCTCCTGTAATTTCCAACGTGCAAGGGAAGCTTTGTATTACAGTTGAAGCTGAGGACTTATGAATTAATTTCTCAAATAGAAAAGTGAAAAAAAACACTATTACAGACCCCCCTTGTAATTTCCAAAGGGCAAGAGAAACTTTGTATAACAGTTGAAGCTGAGGTATAGTATATGAATAACTACATGGGTTACCTACTGGCATTATGAACTGAGATGAAAATGCTGAGTATACAAGAAGCAAAATATGTGCTGCTGAACTGGTGTTAGGCAGATCTAGTTCCTGAAGGGGGAAAGGGGAGCTGAAAATAAGGCACCTACTCAGTTGTGGATGTAGTGGACCTCCTCCTCACCTGGAGTGTAATACACCCTTCAGACTTGGCCCCTGCTGTCGCTCGTCTGGACCCAGTCAAGTGGTTCAGTCTCCAGCAGCCCTAAAAAAAACAACGCACACCAACTCCTGGAATGTGATCACTCCATTGCAGTCAGATTCGAGCTGCTGGAAGAGCGTTCTGGAACTCTTACCATTTTGCAGTGCAGGCCTGCCTCAGGAGTTTAGCTTCACAGTTGTGGAAGTGCTATGGCAGTCGGCAAGCTCCTCAGCCGGCTTCAATTTTAGATGGGGACTACCATCCCTCTGAATTTATCTATCCCTCACATTCACACTGTAAGCATACACTGCAATTCTTCTCTGCCCAATGGGTATAGGCAGCATACTTTCCCTTATTGCCACTCCAGCTCTTTCCCCCAATATCAGGTCTCTGACAAATTCCCATCATCAGCTTCTTTCATGTAACCAAAGTGGGAGCAGATAGAGGAGATGGAATAACCACAATGAACAATCTACAACCCCTACAAGGACATGACAGGGATAGGGCAAAGCCAGTCCCCTTTGGCCAACAGCCCCATTTGAAATGGTTTGGGATCTAGCCACAATACTCAATGGAACATCCATCATTTTTTGGCTACCAGGCTTCTTCATCATCCCATTAAATCTGGATTCCAGAGTTAATGGGGACTGAGCAAGAGCAAAATGGAGAAGAGGGCTAGCTGATAAAAGAGCAGACTAGAGGGCGGTAAACCATAATTGCAGGATAGCTCCAGCTCCTCGCTCGTTTCAGGCTCCTTGTTATCAGCAAGCTCACTGTGTATGTGGACTGCAACACAGCCCTGATCCCTTCCTCCATCTATGAAATGTGTGTCTTGCATGTTCCTGCTGTACCCAAAAACCTTTGTGCCTGGCGGGCACTCAGTATGTGCCCAGTAACCCAACTAGACAGTCAGCTCCAGCAAATCTGGCAATCTCTGACCAACCATTTCTGCTGTGATGATGCAGTGCCATTTGCAGGTCAGCTCGTACCTGCATAAAATTGGGGGAAAAAAATCTGATGAAAGACCAGGATCACAAAATGTCGGTCATGCAAATCCGATACAACAAAATGGGCCCTGATTAGCATACTTGCTTGAATGGGGAACGACAAACATGATTGACGGCCATTCAGAATCTTGGTTTGAGAGCTCGGTTTGAATTGTGTGCCAATAATGGAACCTCATAAAATCTTAGGGAAGAACATGCTTTATAGCAACTAAAATGAAATTTTGCTAAACGCAAAAAAAAAATGAAACGGCATTGAATATTGATTGCACCAAGGATACTTTTTTTTTTCTCTTTACTATGTTGTACCTTCTAATGTTGTACAGCAACACCATCCACAGAAACAAAATGATTCTGTGATTTGAAGATTCAGCAGTGAGGGCACTAGCTTTTTAGCAATATTACTGTTTGCCATTCAAAACATGCATACATTGGCAACGATCCTGTTTTGACTAATCAACAAACCATGAGGCAATATACATTTGCAAGAAGGGCTATCAAAACATTTCACTAGCCATCCCTTTCTAAAAAAAAAAAAAAACTAAATACATCAAATAACACCAGTAAAGTTTCAAATCCCTCCACCGCATGCGTAAACATGCTAGTGATCGTCTGTCAATCAAAAAGAAACAAAACACACCTCATGATAAAAGCCTTGCTTCAATGCTCCCACTGACTAAACAAAGCAGTAGATTTTTATCATGTTCTCAGAGCACCTCGCAGATTCTGGTGAATAGTGTAGACAATCAGCAACTTTCCAGCAAAGCTGCAGTACAGAACTGAAAATCCAAGTGAGGGGCAGCTCAGCAACAGGAGTTCGGGAAAAACATTGCGGCTATTTAGTGAGCTATAATTGTATACTAAAACAACCAATTACAGTAAGTCACAGGTCCCTGCTTTGTTAAGCACTAGGCAGATTTCCAAAAGGGCCAGCTTTGTTTATGCACTGCAGCTCTGAAAAAAAGTGTCACTGAGGACAAGTTATTTTGTCGGCAGCAGCAGAGACTGCAATTAATTAGAACGAGTTATCTCATAGGCAGCAGGTTGTGGGTTAGTATAACAAACTCCAAGACACAGCTGTAGTGAAGCTATGTGGAAATGTGTGGCAAGTGACATGACACTCATGGTTGGTAATGGTGGGGTGGACATAACAAGAGACACTTGAACACGGCAGATACACATACCCCTGAGAACCAGAGACAGTTAAAAATACCATTATAGACACCTACAACACCTGTAACAACCAGCACTTGAGGGAACAGCAGGTACGTATAAGTGTCCACATGTTAAAAAACACACAGCACCCTAAAAATCCAGATGCCACAATAACACACATTCCAGTGCTGTCACCCAAATCACAGTGCCCTAATCACGGCATCCAACACAAGAATACCACACCCATGCCGCACAACAAGTATGAACCCCTGTTTCAAATGGGATTTGAAAAATGTCAGCTATCATGTTTACAAGGTGGAATGGGGAAGTGGATATGTTGAAAATTTTGGGTCAAAATATTAAAAATTACCAAACTTAATAAAAGCATTAGAAAGTTTCAATGCATGCTCATGACTTTGCATTTTTTACAATTTGTCCACCAAAATTTTAACATACCCTCCTTGGGACCCCATCTCATTAACTATGTGGTAAAAATGTTCAAATCGGGATCAAAAAGTGATTTTGCACAGTGAAAGCTAAACCCCCATTTTGGGATGGATTTGGATTATTTCACTGCCATTGTGCATAAGGCAGGGTCCCACTAAGGCCATGTTGAAAATTCAGAGCTAAAATATGCTCAAATGCCAAAGTTATACATAAAAGTTGAAACTCCCATTGAAATACATTAGACTGGATTTGCATTGATTTCTCATATTGCAGTCACCGTTTCCAACAGCAAGATTTGTTTTTATTGGGGGAGTGGATCTACTTCATGGGACATGTTCAGATGAGTAAGGATGTGTGTGTGTGGAGGAGGTGTCAGGTGTTTTGGGTGCTGAGCGGAGGGTTGAATGGGAAAGGTGGGGGTGCTGGGGTTGCTAGCAAAAGACAGTGATGAACAGTGCTCTATTTTCACAGGTGAGAGAAAAACATCAACAACAGTTTTTACTGAGTGACATAGGGGATTGGGCACCCCAGTATCACATATGCTTGGCGGAACTGGAGGTGGGCTCACCAGTGTCTGCATAAATTACGAGTTTTCAGCTTCTCACAACATGGACGAGGGATGCTGAAACAACAATGTTTTTGCATATATAGAGTGACATTTGGTGATCAGTCACACCAGTGTAATGGATGCATCTCAGCACCAGGGGTGGGCTCCCTGGTACTCACATAGATCTGTTTTTTTTTGGTGGGCCTCATTACAGTACATTGAGGGATCACTTTCTCATGATTTTTCAACTACAACTAAAATTACCATGTAGTTGTTGATTCAGATTGTATCAGCTGGAGTGGGCTTGTGATCAATGTTTGAGCTTTGGTTTTTAGGTTGGCCAGATTGTTTGTTATGGGGGCTTCCATAACATTGGGTGCATGATTGTGTTCCTTTTGCTTTTCTAGGTGGTGCTTTCATTCACAAGAAGAGCGAGAGCTCTTTTGAGACACCTTTTAGATTTTTGGTATTCGCAGCACCAGTAGTAGCTGTGATATCCATAAATATTTGTTTTATATTTACCCTTCCTGAAAGGTACCACCTCACATATCCCTGTGTCTGGGGGTTTGCTTTTTGAACATTTGCTCTCCATGTCTGGTAGTTTTCTCATGCTTGTTTTTTTTTTCATCCTTTCATTTAAAATTTTTTTGTTTGTGTAGCAGTTCTTATTTATGTGATCCATTTGGAGAGGGGTGACTGATGTGCCCATGTTTCGTGTTGTCTGAGACCCCATCACCTGTGTCTTCAGCTGCTTCTCATCAATTTGCCAGGTACAACATTAGGTGCTAAGGGTATTACTCCTCATCCATGAGTTATGTCAGACTCCGAGGATGTATATTTAATTTTCTGGGGGTGAGGGGGTGGAGCCCTCCTCAGTGAGGGGTTCTGAGGTGAAGCCCCCCACATTAAACAGGAACACATGAATTTTAGCAGGTTGTGTGATGTATCAAATGTGTTTGTCAGGTTTAGTAGCGTTGGAGTTTAGTATGCTATGATGTTTTGCTTTTCAGTATAGTGCACATGATATTTTGACAGTTGGGATAGCGAGTCTCGGGGAAATGTAAAATTTCCATTAAAAGTATAAAAATGACATTGCTGTTCTCTCTGTATAGCTTTACCTTATTTATTTATTTATTCATTTGTTTTTGTTTACCAGGTAAGCACACCAGATAGCCAAGTGCCTATTTTCAGGTACGACCCGGGAGGATTACAGGGTACATACTATGCAACAGACAAAGTCATGGTAACATACAGGAGCATCAGGCATACATATGTAGGTGATACAACATAATGGGACATCAGGCAAAACTGTTAAGTAGGAAGATAGCAAGAGGATACATACCAGTAGTAAATAAGTACAAAGCAACTATGTAACAACATAATGAGATAAAACATTAAATATCAGGTACATTCAGTTTCAAGAGAGCCCAGGGAAAGACGGGGTCACCCCCTCAAGGCAAATTGGCAGAAAAAAGTGCAATAAAGTGCCTAGTGCAAAATCACAGCAAAACTTAGTTAGTAGATATTATAGCAATAGCATACAAGGGTGTCGCCCCCACAACAGTCGACTGGGGGGGAGAGAGGGACGCCACTAGGGTCTATATGACACATAGACAGGCTGAGGATGATTTAAGGAAGCTCCAGAGGGATGCTTTGAAGCTGGGATGGGAGGGAGAGGAATGAGTTAATGCAGGAAGAGAGTTCCACGGTCTTGGCTCATGGACAGAGAAGGCCCGATCCCCAATACGGGTACGGGTTTTTAGAACCAGGCGATCCTGTGCAGCACAGAATCTTAGGTGGTAGGCCGGGGTTTCATGTTTGAGTGGGAGGGCAAGCGCTGAGGGGGTGGCCATTCTGGCAGTGTTGTTGATGAAACTACCAAGGGCAAAGGTGTGGTGCTTTTCAGGAGGAAGCCACTCCAACCATGAGTAAAGTTCACAGCGATGCATAAGACAAGGAGTAGAGAGTGCAAAGCGGCAAATATTGTTATATGCAGTATCCCATTTCATAAGACTAGATTTTGTTATAGGGGAAAAGGATATAAGCCCATAACAGAGCATGGGAAGGAGTAACCCCCTGGCTAGGGCAAGCCAGGCAGCCGGGGTGAGGCAACTTTTTGCTCTGTATGTGAATCCGACTTGACATTAGTTGCCTTACATATATTCCGAAGATGGGTGGTGAGGTTGAGTTGTGGGTCAAGGGTTACTCCCAGATACTTAACATAATCCACTGTCTGCAGGAGGGTGCCATTTGTTCCATAGACATTTAGGGGAGCAGGGCAGAAATTTGTTTTTGGCACAGAGCCAAAGAGCATAGCTTGGGTCTTTTTCAGGTTGATGGACAGCTTATGGCCCTCCAGCCAGTTTTGGATAAACATGAAGTCGGAGTTGAGCCTGGAGTTGATGACAGAGATATCCTGGAAGCTGGTCAGGATGATGAGGTCATCTGCATAGAGGGTGGAGTGTCCATAGGATGTGACAGATGGCAGTTCATTAATAAATAGGGAAAACAGAATGGGTCCAAGGACAGAACTCTGGGGGAACCCACAGACCTCTGAGGATGGGTCAGAGAGGGTGCAGCTGAAGTGGGTGTATTGCTGTCTGCCCTTAAGATAGTTGGAGAACCAGGCAAGAGCAGGGGGGGGAGAATCCATGGGATTGAAGGGAGGAGCAGAGGAGGGAATGGTCTACCCAGTTGAAGGCCTTTGAGAGGTCCACAAAGATGGCACCAGTAAGTTTGCCTTGATCAGACGCGGTCCTTATCTCGGAGGTGACAACTGCAAGTGCAGTGGATGTGTTGTGCCCTTTTCTGAAGCCATGTTGCGCAGGGGAGAGAAGAGCATAACTCTGAAGGTGGTGGGAGAGTTGTGAGGCAACTACCTTTTCAAGGAGCTTACAGATAGCAGAAAGAATGGCAATAGGGCAATAATTCATGATGTCTTTGGGGTCACCTTGTTTGAGGACAGGGACAACCTTGGTGATTTTCCATAAGTCAGGGATGATCCCCGTGATAAGAGAAGTGTTGAAGATGTAAGTGACAGGCCAGGCGAGGAGGGGGGCCCCCAGATTGTGCAGTTTTGGCTCAAGGCTGTCATGTCCCACACCGGTGGTGGGTGAGAGACCAGCCAGGAGTTTCTGGGTTTCCATAACTGAGACCCGTTTTAGGTAGAAGGGCAGTGGGGGAGTGCACCCACTTAGGGACTTTAGGGCAGGGGGTTGGGAGGAAGGGGGAGTAGGTAGGTAGGTCAGAGAACTTTCAGTTAAATGCATTAGCAATACTTTGGGGATTGTTACAGTTTACCCCACCAATGTGTATGTCACCTACTAGTTCCCTGGCCGACCCACCAATCAGGTTTTTAATATTTTGCCAGAAACTCTGTGGATTTTTGGTTGTGGCTAGTAGGGCAGATTGGCAGTATTCACTCTTGACTGTGTGGATGGCTCTTTTACAAGAGTTTCTAAGCTGCCAATATTCTAGGAGGTAGTTGTTGTTGTGGGAGGTCTTGTATTTTTCCCAGCATTTGTCCCTCCATTTCATAAGGGAGAATAGGCCTCCATGGAGCCACTTAGTGACAGTTTCCCTCACCCTCCTTTTTGTGAGGGGGGCATGCTTGTTTTGCAAGGGGACAAATACCGCAAGGAAATGGTCAAGGGCTGCTATGGGGTCATTGGTGGCAGCAACCCGAGACCAGTCGGTGTACTGTAGGTCCTCAAGATAGTCAGTAAGAATAAATTTAGAATAGTCCCTCATCTGGATATCCTTGCTGGGGATTTTGGGTGAGGAGATGCCTCATATGCAGTAGGTTGGGGAGTGATCTGAGACGATGTCAGGGGAATACCATAGGACACAATTCTGTCAGGTCTATTACTCAGTACCCAGTCAATAAGGGAGCCTTTATCCTCATGGAAGGTGATCCTTGTAGGTACTGTGATGAGCTGGCTGAGAGCAAGGCCTGAGATTAGTGGTTCAAATTGTTTGGTGTTGGGCCCCAACCAATTAAGGTTAAGGTCACCCAATACTAGTAACTCATTTGAGCCAACCTTGTCCCCCAGGCAGTCAAGTAGTGAGGAGAGACCTGGTAGGCCTCCTTTCGGAGGGTTGTAGGCACAGACTAGGTGTGCCTTTCTTGTGTTCCCAAGGAGGAGAAGGGCATGTAGGAACTCACAGACAGGTGGTGCAGTGTGTGTGTTGGATCAACAACTCATACGTTAAGGTGTACCTTAAAGTAGAGGAGCACTCTGCCCCCATGCTTGTTTCCTGCCCGGTCTTGCCTGATGAGGCTGTAGCCTGGAATGGCACACAGGGAGTCAGGGATGTGAGGCTTTAGCCATGTTTCCAAAATCCCCATAATGTCAGGGTTGTAGAAGGCTACCCAGTCCTTTAGTTCTGCTAGATGGTGGAGTATACTGCAAATATTTAGGTGTGCAATTTTTAGGCCTTTAGCTGATAGCCAGGCAAGGGGAGATTTTGACAGGAGTAGGGAGGCCTGAGGACCTAGATTATTGGCTGTGTTCTGAGCCAGAGCTGGGAAGGTCATAGCGCCGGGCATGAGTACCTTCACTAAGGCCGAGCCGCCAGGTGAGGTAATACCCAAGCAACCAGTGCTTCTGCCCAGGATGGTGGGAGGTAAGTGCAGGCAGGTTACTTGAGCACAGTGCGCAGCTAGAAACATTCAGTATGACAGGACTTTTATCAAAACCCCTGGGTGATAGGACAGGGATATTGCTGTAACCTAATGACAGGGGGCACCTCGGGGGGAGTGAAGTGACAAACAGCCAGGTGAATCACAACCTGATACACAAAACTGTGTGTTGCCTTAAGAAAAAGCAGAAGCACAGTAAACGCAAGCATTCAGTTGTATGAGAAGATGGTTCAGCCAACAGTAAGGCAAAGGTAGACCCTAAAATGGGGCTGCACTACATCATACTCTAGGCAGCTAACAAGAGTGTTCTAATTTAGACTTGGTTAGCTGCAGCCAGGAATCTTCCAGGGAGAAGGTAAGCCAGGAAAAAGTATCAGTGGCAGCCCCTAGGGGCGAGAGCAGATAGGCTGCTAATGGAAAAGAGGGCTGTTAGGTTTTTTCTTTAATAGTCAGCGCAACGTCATACGTAGCCCTGCCAGACTCTATAAGGCAGAGTTGACCTAGGGTGGTGGCAGGGGGGGTTGGGCAGCCGGCGCGGAGCACCGGCGGGCTTGGTGCTAAGTTTGAATCAGGGGAAACTGCTTCAATTTCAAATCGGGTCTCTGCTGGCGTCTGGAAGCAAGGCAGCGAGTGAAAGCAGCATTTCGGCCGTACCTGTGTGCTGGGGAGAATTCCGTGGTCCGGCTTGCAGTGGGGGAGGGCAGCCTCCGAGGCCCTCACAGCCTGTGTGCTTGGGAGAATTCTGCAGTCTGGCTTGCAGTGGGGGAGGGCAGCGTCGTTGTTCAAAAGAACTTGTATCTCCTAGTTTCCTGTCATATGTTTGGTCAAAGAGCAACTTTTCACATCTAAATGTTTTACTTTTAATTGTTTTAAATAGTAGTAGGTGTCTTATACAATGTACATCATTTCTTTAACTTTTTTCTTATTCCTTTCATAAGGCACTGTACTTTTTATTCTGGGGTATAATTTATTTAGTCAGTTTCAACAGCTCCCTAAAGGACAAAAAATATACTAGCAATTTACTTTTCTTCACATAACAGTGTATTTTTGTGCTATAGTATGTTATGCCAGTGTGCATTCAGTGGGCTTTCGTCTCTTTCGTGGAGTACTCTTCTAACTTGCAGCATCTCCTCCAGCACTGCTCTGAGGGACTGTCAACATTCCCTGGCTGTCAAACCTTCAAGACAGATATCATTTATTTTTTTTTTTGCTACTATTCTTAATTTTACATCACACCCAATTTTCACATAAAATTGAGTGGTAGCAAAAGAAAAGTAAATGATACTACACAAGAAATCTACTCTGTTTAGAGTATAATTCAAAACAAAGCCATTAAGAAGCCAAACTTAAATCACTGATACTCCTAATATACCATGTTGCTGCCTGAAAATAACAGTCGGGACGTTCACATTTATGTGACTGTGGGTAAAAACATCAGGGCTCTGATGTTGGTAAACATTACAAAATTCTGTCTTCAAGGCTTGGCAGCCAATGGATGTTGACAGCCCCTCAAATAAGTGATTTTATGATTCACACATTATATAAGTATTCCTACAGATTCCTGTCCTGGGAGGTAGTGTGCCTCTGGAGGGCTGTGGCAAGAATTCACCCCTCTGGCTATGGCCTGGAGGTAACACAATGATGTTGCCATGGCAACAGCAGGATGAACTGACGGTGGTGGAAACTGGAACATGTTGACATCATCATTAGTGATGTCACACATTCCTGTGTGCCGACTGGTTGATCCCAAGCTTCCCTCTGACCAGACTATAAAAAGCAGGCTGTATGCAGTAGATAGTGCAAGAGGAGATGCTTCAGGTCAGAAGAGTACTCCAGAAGACAGGGGTAAGGCCACTGAATACATTCTGGTAAGACATACTATGGCACAAAAATACATTATTATCTGAAGAAAAGTAAATTGTTGATATATTTATTGTCCATTAGGGAAGTGTAGTAACTGACTTAATAAATTCTACCCAGGAATGAAAGGCGTGGTCCCTTACAAAAGACATGAGAAAATATTAAACAAACAATGCTCAGTACATAAGGCATTTAGAAAGTTGCTCTTTGATCTAACTTCAGACAGGGAACTAGATGATACAACTCCATCTGAACAGTATACCTGCAACACAAAAAAAAAGGTAATGCTTTTAGTACCCCTTTTGGATTCTTCACACATTAAATTAAATGAATGTTTCCACCGAATTGCTCAGCCCAATGAATCAGCGGGACAAAACCAAACCAAACATTGAAACAGGTAACCTGAATCATTCTAGCATGAAAGCTGTTAAAGTTGCATAGTGGTTAACATAGCTGCCTTCCAAGCAGAGGCCCTGAGTTTGATTCCCAGCCAAAGAGTAAAACCTGAAATCAGCATAAGTACTAATAAATACACATGCATGCTTTTTTAATCTGCTTTACAAACAAAAAGTTTTATGACTTTTATATACTACCTTCTTACATAACATATATGAACAGAAGATGCAATCTACTGTAATAATGACTCATAAAAGTACAGTAGTTCTGCATGGACTGTCATCTCATACTCATACGTAGGCAGAAATGACAATCTGAAAGGAAATTTAATAACAGCCAGTGGTTTGAAAATCATGACTCTATATCATGGGATAGTGGGATATTATTTGTACCAGGGAATCCATATAAAACGAGAATAAGATCTATACAGTTTGGCAAGGAAGAAGAGTTTGTATAATAAGTTAGTGATTCACTCAGGGGTGATATGTAAGCTGATTGAAACCACTATAAGTACATTTGCTGATATATATTTTATATTTATTGATAAAAAAAACCCTTTCCCCTGAAGAAGCAAAACACTGCTGTCACGGAGGGCATTCTGGAAGGAATAATAGAATAAAAGAAGACATTTTTTTTAACTTACCTGAGGTGTGTGGCTGGCCCATTTGGAGGGACATAGAATGTGTGTCCACACATGTGGTGCCACATCCATACCATGCTGTCTTGCCCCAATACCTGATAAGTGAGCTAACTCCTGCACCAAATCTCAACTCTCAATTTCGATAAACCGGGCAAGCAAGCCTGATCTGCCGTGGTGGCCTGGCTCCACATAGGCCAGCTGTGCTTTCACTTTTTGCCTGCCAGCTCCAGGGACTATGAGCAAAGGTCCCATGCCCTTGAACTTGGCAAGCAAGCCCAACCTGTGGCAGTGGCCAGGCTCCACATAGGCTGGCTGCGTCTTCACCTTCTGTCTACCAGCTCCAGGGACTGTGAGCACAGGTCCCATGCTCTTGAACCGGGCAAGCAAAACTGACCTGCAGTGGCAGCCTGGCTCCATGTAGGCCAGCTGTGTCTTCACCTTCTGCCTGCCAGCTCAAGGGACCACTGGTACAGCCTGAGGAATTGGAGACAACAGATTCCATTGGCTCCTTGCCATGCCGGCATGGCCTGACATTGGTGACTCCCCTCTTCACTGTTTCTTATAGGCAACCAGCCAACTCTCTTTCCTTGGACTGCAGCTCCCTGTTTAGGGCCGTGGCTCCATTTCTGCTGTTTATTTGAAATGAATATTTTTTCAAATGTACTGCATATATTCTGGTGCCCGATTGCTGAATGTTAGGTAGCTAGGATTGTATTCTAAATGCAAGAAGCTGGGGATGCTTGAGTTTTTGCCTCTTTGGCTGTTTTACTTCTCTCTTTTGCCTCTTGCCCTACCTGGTCCATGTTTTTACTTTAATTAAGCCTTAATCTCTCCAACCATAATTTTCTGGTATCTGCCTAGCTTACTTTTGTGTATACCCTACAGCCTTAAGCACTGTTCTACTACCCCCCAACCTTCCTTTTGTCTGCTGTAGTACTCATTGACTGTGCTGTATTTTTTTCCCTACCCTCTTATCTTTCTCTTTGTATTACCCAAGGAATCGGAGACTGCAGATTCCATTGGCTGCTTGCCACGCTGGCTATGCTTGCCATTGTGGCTCCCCTCTTTACTACTTCTTTATACACCACCAGCCAACTCTCTTTCCTTGGGCCGCAGCTTTCTGTTCAAGGCCATTGCTCCTTTTCTGCTGTTTATTGAAATTAATATATTTTTTCCCACCTGCCCACCCCGGCCCCGACCAGTATTAAATCCACTTGGACTCCTCCCCAAATCCTCATCCGCTCCTCCTATTTGCTACAGTCCCACTCACTCACCCTATCTGGGCACTTTGTTTTAAAAGGCAGTAGAGGTCACATGTCTGCACAAAAGATACTGAGTGTCTAGTTCAGCATAAGCATATCAAAGACTAGTGCCTCTAGAGGGCTCTGTTGCACTGCACTTGTGTTACCTAACTGCCTAGTAATTGAACCTCGCAAGCCTGCAGCATAGGACCTGAAAGGAAACAGTTAGACAATGGAGTCTCCTAAATTGATTCCATGCCTACTCGCCTTCCTATCAATAAGGCTTATTAGTCTCCTGCTACCTTTCTCAGCCAAGATGCAATACTGTCAATTATAATTACTGTCCACTTGGAACCTTATCCTCTCATCCCTTTGCAGCCCATTGCGGACTTATGTGCCAAGTCTGGTTACATGAACAATCCTCAAAGGTGTATACTAAGAACTTTAATACCTCCCTCACCCCACTACCCCTTTTGCCCACTCTTACCATCAGTTATCATAAGAAGGGATAGACCACTGTTCAGCGGCAAACAAATTTCTTTGTGTACAGGCAGCTAAGGCTGTGCCTGCTTAAAGTCATACTTCTGTTGCTATTAATGTTTGGAAATATCCTTCCAAACCCGGGCCCCTGCCCTCAAAGTACAACTGCTGCCTCAAAATGACCAGGGTTGCTCACACTTGCCTCACTAAATATCTGTAGTATCCTCTCTAAAATGGACACCCTCCAAGTCTTTGTGAATTTACACAACCTGAATGTCCTCACAGTTCTCGAAATTTGGCTCACACCACAGGTCCTGAGCACAGCCATAACTCTTCCAGGATATATTATCTTTAGGATGGCTAGGACTGCCAAAAGGGGTGTGTGGCTGTGTTTTATATCTTAAAGATACTTTTATGGGGTTCTCCCTGCCTGTACCCGCAGCTTGGTCAGGTGCTCAAATTCTGGCAGTCAGAATAATGTTAGGTGCCCACAACAAGACAATCACAGTGGCCTCAGTTTACATTCACCCAAAGAATCAAACAGCAGGTTTTAACACTATTGTGGAATTCATCCAGAGTCAGCTCCACGTCTCTGAGACAATACTGATGGGGAACCTCAATATTATTTGGTTTGCCCCCGAAAATGTGGGCAATAAGGATACCATTGCCACCGCCAATCTCTCCCAGCTGGTTGAATCCTCAACTTGATTTAACTAAATACTGGAAGAAGCACTCTATTGGATTGGATCCTAACCAGCCATCCTGTTCACATATCGAATGTTACAGTCCTTCCAGATTCAATCAGTGACCATTCCCCTGTTACCTGCACTTGGACTAACAAATTTACAAAGCCTCCACCAAAGACAGTATTAACAGGGTCCTTACCCGGCATCACCTTGACCATCTGAAGTTGCTCCTCAAAGAACATGACTGGACCCCTATAATGCATGCCAAGGATGTTGACACAACACTAGATTATTGCATTAACTCCTTCAATGTGGCCTGTGATGCTCATGTGTCTCTCAAAACATGTAAAATTAAAGGCTTCTGTAACCCATGACTCTCTGCTGACCTTATAGCCTGTATGGAAATAAGAGACTACCTATGGCATTGTTCACATGCCACTGGCAAGCAAGTCAACATTCAAAACTACTAAAGATCATGGAATGATAGCACAAGATCTATCCAGATAGAGAAAAATAAATACTTCAAAGATATACTTGCTAACACCCAGGGTGATTGTAAATCTTTCTGGAACAACATAAAGGAGGTAACTGGGAAAAATCCTAAGCAGGCTCTTCCTGTACTAAACATCAATGGTACGACAACCCTGGGTCCTGAGTCCATTGTCAACATTTTCAATGATGCCTTTACAGATCTTAGCAGTGTACTTCCCTGTTACATTTTTGATGCCGATGCAACTAAAGTCATCTCTGCAAATATTCTACCACCCGCTGACTACCCACCTTTCTACTTCAAAACAGTATCCCCACAAGAGGCAAGAAAATACATACGTAAGGCAATTTGAAATCGAGACATAGCAGGGACTCACTTGATCTCAAATTGCTGGCCCTCACTCTAGATGAAGTGATAGCTCCCCTAACCAGTCTCATAAACCTCTCCCTCAGACTCTCTCAGTTTCCACAAAAATGGAAATCTGCCATGGTTACCCCAGTTCACAAAAGTGGTGACAGGACATAGCCTGGCAACTACCAACTGAACTCGATACTCCCTCCACCCTCCAAGGCACTTGTAAATACCCCATCCAAGTGGTCTCTGTTCACAACTGCTGGTGGAAGTAAGGAACTACCTCAAGGATTCTGCTGAGTCCAATTGAGCAGACAGGCCAGTGAAATGTGGACTGTTGATAAAATTACTTCTGGAAAGGCTAAGCTGGGTGCCCTGCAGAGGATAATTGTGAGGGTTGATAAGACGGCTCAGCTTAGATACGGACACCTCTCCTGATGTCAGTTCTCCTACCTTTGGCCAAGTCCAGTCCCAATTCTAGACTAGTGTGCAGCAATGGGACTTCGACATCTGTGCTTCTTCATAGGGGCTAATGTGTAGCCAAACACCAAAGTAATTGAGACTAGAATGGGAATGTCTTCTATGTTTGGCTGCACATAAACATGAGCAAAATCAATCAGCTGTTCTGCATAGGTGGCACTCTCACTGGAGCATGAAAAAGTGTTTTCTCTATGGGACAGTTGCACCACTCATAACAGGCTGAGTGATAACATATGCAGGTTTTTAAACTCCCACCAGCTGCCAAGTGCCGCTACTCCCAGAGGGTTGGGCCCTGGCACCGGTCTCCTCAATTCCGGTGCTGAGGGACTAGTATCTGGTAGGAAGTGCGGCAGCAGTGGCTAATTGAAGCACAGGGGAGGGCTTCATATAGACGGAGGCTTCATCCTCCATTTTCTAGTTTTTCCTCTGAGACGGGGATGTGCAATGACATCTAGCATTTTCCCTGCCTCTCTTAAGTGTGAGTGCTGGTTCTGTGGGACCCCCGGCCTCCACTAGGGGTCCTTCATGCACTGGACACTTCCCCACCCTTCCCCCAGAGAAGGAGAGCTGTCCATAGGACATTCAATCCTTCTCCCTCCGGCCGGCCCTCCGGTCACTCGGGTCCATTTCTGAACCCGGGTCGCCGGTGTGGCAAGCGGAAATCCAACCGCTGCATCAGTGGGCCTAACTGAGATTTCCAAGAGATGAATCCCCCGGCTGCATATATAAAAATACTCTATTTCACAAATACAAAAGTACACAATAAAAAGATAAAATAGGGAATGTTGCTTTTTATTACAAAACTTGCTCACCCTGGCACGCCTCTGAAAGAGTCGTCAATTGTCACTGGTGAGATTCTTTTTAAAAATCACCTTGTCAGACACTGATTCTACTGAAGTTTTTTTATTTTGTTAGTATGTGTGTTTTAAAACATAGAACTTTTACATAAATAGTGTCATGTCCCACCGAAAAAGCAAAGAAGGTCTTTGCACTGTGATGCAGGGGTGGTGCTCTTTGGAGGCTGGCTACAACTCAAATTAGTCACAAAAATCCAAGTGTGGAGAGTGTTCAGGGTAGACTGTGACCATACAGTTCAACTGGGCAATGTAATGCAGAAATGCAAATCCACAACCAAGGCTGAATTAAAAAAAAAAATTAAGTTCTGTGTGTGAGACTTTGACACATGATTATTGTGAGACTGACTCCTAGGAGACAGTGCTAGCAACTGAACCTCATTGGCATATAATTGTTAATAGTAATGAATAAATACTTAAAATACAACACACCAGAAGGTAGCTTAATCTTAGATTTATTTGCATGCTCATTAATAAGACCACCCCTCTGCAGAGTCCAGCATTTCTGTAGAACTCCATGACATTTGAAAGGTTCACACAAAAACTGTCATATGTGCTAGTGTAATACAAGAAACTACCTATACAGCCAAATCAAAACAGCCAAAGCACAGAACATAGGGGGATGGGGGGAACCTACCTATTCAGCCAGATGAGAACATCCCTAGCACAGAACCGGGGAGGGATGAAGAACCTACCTATACAGCCAGATCAAAACAGCCCTAGCACAGAATACGGGGAGGTGAAGAACCCTCCTACCTATGCAGCCAGATCAAAACAGCCCTAGCACAGAATACGGGGAGGGTATGAAGAACCTCCTACCTATGCAGCCAGATCAAACAGCCCTAGCACAGAATACGGGGAAGAACCCTCCTACCTATGTAGCCAGATCAAAACAGCCCTAGCACAGAACACTGGAGGGGGAATAGAACCTACCTATACAGCTAGATCAAACAGCCCTAGCACAGAACACGGGGGTTAGTAGAGGAATGAAGAACCTACCTATACAGCCACATCAAAACAGCCCTAGCAGAGAATACAAGGGGGATGTGTCTGTTTCCATGACAACACCCAGTTATTGAATATCCACTAACTGTAAAGCAAAACATAAACATTCCTTAATAAGCATTCAAAAGCTGTGGATTCTGTTTCAGATCTGTTTCCCCATTATTGTTTCTGCTATTATGTGATGTAAGTGATCCATATAAAAATAATGTGGCACTGCTTTCACTCACCTATGGCACGGTGCCTTGCTGCTGCCCCTGAGGTCCTGGGTTTAGCAGCATTGCAGAATTATTTCATACTTATCAAATTACTTTTGAGCTGCTCTTTGTGTAGTCAAAAAAATATATATTTTGGAGGGAGTTTGAAGAATTACACCTATCTTGTTTATAACGTGGGTTTAAAAAGGCTATGCCTGAATCTGGAAAATGCCAGTAGTAAATTTATAAGAAAATATTGAAGAATTTTAGCATTGCTTCATAACTATCTTTTTTTTGAGATTTTAACCCAAATTTTCAACATAATCTTCTTATCATCATACGTCATGAACCAGGTAGGTGAAAATGTTTAAATCTTAGCTGAAGCATCATTCAGCACCACAATTGTGAAAAGACATTTTGCCCATAACTTGAGAAGTTTCACAGGCATCAAAGTCGCTCAAGGGGCAGAATGCCTGAATTAAGACTTCTTGTGAATTTGCTCTGACAAGCTATCTGCTCCTTTGCAAAGGAAGAGTTAGCACTGCTGAGTGGCAGAGCTAGTAGCAGATCTGAAGGGGATTAACTTGTAGACAGTTAGCAAACTTCAATGGAACAGGCTGATTAGGGCAGCTTGGGTGGACTGTCAAAGGAGTCTGAGTTTTGTTTTTTTTATTTTTGTAGCAGAGCTGGGACCAGGACTGCAAAGAGCTAACTTGCACACAGTCGGCTAACTCCAGTTGGCATTGATGCTAATTCCCCCTCCTTTCTTTCTCCAGGTACTGTAGTTAAGGCTTGTCCCATACCTCCAACTTCTGAGCTTGTAGCTCCATTTAATCATATGTGCTATGTGTTGAGGGACAGCAACTCAGATTTTGGATATCTAATGTGCCCCACATTTTAATGAGTAACAGAAGATTGAGGCATGGCTTGTCATGAAGCTAAGTTCACATAATCCACAGGAAACCTTGGGAGGTCCAGTTCCTTGCTGAAAATTGCACAGTTAACCAGTAATAGTGGTGGGATTTGAACCTAAAAGCCACACAGTCATTGACTCTATGTTCACCGTTTCTGCAGTAGAAATTGCATGGTGTCCCAGCATAACCAATAACCCTCTTTTAATTAAATGCATAGCACTTACTTTTGGATGTTGTTTTTTGGGGGGGGGTTGCATCGAATAATGCCGCTCAGCATACCTCTCAACTGTCACACATTATGAGGTATGTCACTCATTTTACCTCTCTGAAACATTCCGTCTCACAATGAGTTTTTTCCATCCTTTATTTATTCTTCCTAGCGGGTGGTGGCTTGTAGCAGCCATCCAACACCGGGCATCCACGGTCATTTGGGTATCTCCACTTACCCAGCGGAACCACTGGAGCAAGTGTGGGGGGCTTCATCCTGCTGTGGTCCCCTGTTTTTCTGTTTTCTCCCCTTATTCCACAGAGTTGCCAGACAAAGACATTGAGTGTGCATGGAGATGTGTGCGCACGTCTTGGCCTGAGCAAACTCCATTCCACCCACCCCTGGCCTAGTGCCCATCTCTGTCCCTGTCTGTACCACCATCATGCCTCCACATGGTGGTGGTCAAGGGCAAGGAGAGATGCCCTCCCCTATCTGGGCGAGGAGAGCTGCCAAAGGCTGCTCAGTCCTCATCTGGCCCTCCCCCTGGCCAACCCCAGGCAGCCCATGCTAGTTCCTGAACACAGGTTGCTGGAGTGGTAAGAGGTAAGGCATCTAGCACCTCAGCCCTCTACACCACCGGGCCAACTCATGCTCAGTTAGATTTTAAAGCAAAAATTCCTAATAATCTATGATGTGCTGTAATCAGCAAACATTATAATCATTAGTGCACTTGTTTCCATTGGCTTTTGAGCTTGCAGTCTCATGTTTGATCATATGTCACTGAGAGCTATGCAGCTGAGATGCAGAATCTCCTTTGCAGTGGGTTCCTGCTTTAGCCTGAATAAAAAAATAAACTCAGTTCCTAAGATGCAGAATAAGTAGAGGGGGGCAGTTAGGAAATCTCACTTTTAAAAAATCAGGCAACATACAGCCCAGTGGCACTGAGGGCATAGGCATCCGCCTTACCTTACATCATGCTGGTGACCCAGGTTCGGGAATCAGCCTGGGTAGCAGCGGATCGGTTGGCAAGGAGAGGTTTGTGCATCTGACAGACTGCTCTCCTCTCCTGGGGAGGAGGGGGGGTCCATGTCCTGCAATGCTAGCAGCACCCAGTGGAGACTGGGTGCACTGCAGTTGGGGACCATATAAGGGAGGTTACATCAGGTGGATGACCTGTGGACATGGGCAGGAGCGAGCATGTCACACTTTTAACAGCATTGCATGTCCTGCATTGGGGGGGATGAACAAGCAAGGAAAATCTCCATCACTGGGGATGTGAAGGTGGACATCACATGGCTGAGCCCACATGCCCGGTGCTGGCCAGACCCCTACTCAACTCTCCATGGTCTCCTGCCTCATCTCATGAGGGTCAGTGGGAGATAGGGGGACCCAGCTTACCCGATTCCTTGATCTGAGCAAGGGTTCAGGCAGGCAGTGGAGATGAGGCCGAGTGGGTCCACTGGAGAGATGCCCTGGGATCAGCATCAGGTGGATTTAAATAAAGTTAACAAAAATAAAGAAGTCAGGCAGTACTTTCTCTGGCTATTGCACTTGTATCTGTTTTTTTTTCCTAGATAGCTCAGTGTACATTAAAAAGAAGTTTACAAAAGCAGCAGCAGCTGACAAACAAAGGGCACCATATAGTCTCCATTTCTAAGATGCTCTGACAAGCCAGTAGCAGAGTTGGCACCACAAATGACCCTCTTTCAATTAAATACATAGGACTTATTTTTGGATGTTTTGGGTGGGGGTTATTTACCTTGAATTGCCCAGCTCATCATACCACTCAACTGTTACACATTATAGTTTCCATTTCTAAGATGCTCTGACAAGCCAGCAGCAGAGCTAAGACCAGAACTGCAAAGGACTAACTGCAGACAAGGCTAAGCAAGAGACAGCTCAAGTTACTGCTGCCAGAAATGCAATCAGCTCTGTAGTGGGCACGTTCTATTTCATGCTACACTTTTTTCAAGAGCAGATTTCTTTGTAAAACAGACCTCATTTTTAGAAAACACTTATCATGTGAAAATCAGTGGAGTTAGCATTATGCATAAAGCTATTTATCTTAAATGCTCCCAAATGGCTCAGAGCAATTAGTGCTTAACCTGTGTTTCAATAGGAGACCAACAATTATTTCCTGAAGATCTTATTAAAGGGGTCTAAAATGGCTTAAAACAAAATGATAGTTGAATTATGTAACTGAAACTTACAGTCCCCCAATGAAATAGTGCATATAGTCCAGGCAGGGTTGGGGGAAGAGCAGACACAAACAGACCATTGTAGTGAATGGGTGGAGCAGTGTGAGTCATTTTCAGAATCAAACAGCTCAGTGGAACACCACAGTCTCATAATCCTGTCCAGTGCTTTCTCCTACTAACAGCAATACATCAGCATGGTGACATCAACATGTAGCCGTATAAACTGTCTTGAATTACATAAGACAGGTCTTAGCCTGATGTTGCCTAGCAACACAGCCTGAACTTTAAATTGGACTTACTGTGCACTGCTGAAGGAAATAAAAGATGGCTACCAAGTGCAGGAATAGGGAAGTATGTTGATAAAGTGGTAAGTGTATTAAAACATCCTATAGAAGAAAGTGATATTGTGCAGTGCACTACTGGTTATAGACGTTTTTCCTTCACTATCTATTTTAACTAACTCATATTGTGTTTCCTTTTTTGATGTTGTTGACAACAGAGTCTGGCAAGGAATCACCTCTGTTGCCCAGCAACTGCTTGCTGTACAGCTTTTATATGCATCTTCTGCGCCCCTATGTGTCACTCTTCCGCCACTCTTTCATACACAGCACCTACCAGCTTTATTCTCAATTCCCCCTTCATGCGCATTACGGACCACCTCATACTCATTCCCCCACCCCCCTACTCAGTGCCACCTCTCCTTCTCAGTGCCCTCACAGCCACTCAGGGATAGGAGCAATATACAGTACCCTGTGTAGCTTCTCTTGTTGGTGCCCTTAGGGAATGCCTAGCCTCTTCTTTCCTCTGCTTCCTGCAGGTATTATTTATGTAAATAAGGCTAGTCAGGTACCTTAAACATAGCCATAATGCAGCTTTAATTGGCATAACCCACCACTCTGACCTGCATCAAAAACCCCACGGGGGCCATCCTTGTCGCGCTGAGGGTTGAGGTGCTGGACGCCACACCTCACGCCACACTGGCGACCCAGGTTCGGGAAAGAGCCTGGGCCATCAGGGGTTGGCAGTGGAAAGAGAGGATCGAGCATCCGGAGGACTACTCTCGTCTCTCTGGGAGGGATCTGGAGTAGCTCGGTGTCTTGGTGACCCTGGTGGAGACTGGGGGTAATGCAGGTACACCGGCAAGAAAGAGGGGATGGGAGTGTGGCAGACGTCAGCAGGGAAGTTGTGCACAGATGTCATTGTACACTGCACTCCTGAGGGGACCAGAACAAAGCATAAAAAGCCTTCTCGCTAGTGGAGATGAAGGAGATGCCAGGGACGCAGCCCATATCCTGGCTGCTGGCCCGTCATCTGGAGGACTCCGAGCCCAACCCAACACACCAGGTACAATCTCTCTAATTACAGACAGGCTGTCGCGGGAGGACGGGCCAGCCCCAGGACGGTGATCCAGAGGGTTAGATCTGCCTGGGTGATCGGGGGAGTCTCTCCAGTAATGAGGGTTCAGGCAAGGAAGTAGAGGCTGGGGTCGAGTGCATACCCCGGAAGGACGTCCTGTCTTGAAGGTGAATAAATAAAGAGTAAAAAAAACCCAAAAAAACCACGGGGCTCTTTTAGTAGAAGCCACGGTGTGGCACAGCTACTTGGTTGTTCTTTGTGCCTTCCACTCCCAACTGGGAGTTGTTTAACAGCCATCAGTGTCAGGGCAATTACATTTGCTGCCAGAACTCTTGTTCTTCTCATTCCTCCATTTCCAGCCCATATGAAGCAGGCCACAGCCTGAGCTCCATAAGGGCTGGGAGTGGAGAGTGCCACATTGCCTGTCATTTTTAATTTTAGCGCAGTTGCTTGCATAACCTACAGCAGCAGCAGCCCACGGATACATTTTCTCCATAAAACAGCAGCATGGCATTGTTTTGAGCTGTGAAAAAGCAGATCACCTCATCTTTCTCTCTCAGTATGTGACCTTTGAGCAAGTTACTGAGTGACTGCAGCCTGTACTATCCATATGATGGGACACCACAGAAAACACACAATGGAAAGTTACATTGCCCATAACAAATTCCAATTTGCAGTCCAAGTACATTAATTGTGTTGGTGCACATGTTTTTAATTTTTCCTTTTTTTTTTTTTTTTTACAACAAGGAAGTAATAACTGTGCACAGAGCAGCTGGAATGCAAATAATCTGTTCATTCCAAGTAGTGGAACATGGTAACTTCCCCCCAATGTGTTGTCCATAGAGATGGGACATTGCTATGACTCCTGCACTGGTTATTTTTTTTTTTTTTTACTCATCTTTAGTTTTTGGTTCACATCATGGTTCATTTAAAAAGAAGGAATAATGTATACTGTAGCTGACCTACATAGTCCTTAGAATTTGTCTTAAGTTACCAGAATAAAGCCAATTATTATTATTTTTTCTGCCTTCAGGCCGGATAGTACTTCCTTGGACAGGAGCCTCAGCCCTATCACACTGACTTCAGCTGGAACTTACTGCCAGCTGTCTTCCTCCAGGGCTCCCCTCTCTAGCTGGGTCAGTGGGTAGTCCCCAATCCCCGCTGAGGACTGGATTCAGTTCAAGCTGGCAAGCCCAGCTAGTCACGTGCAGGACCTGTGAGCACCCGCTGACATCCTGAAACCTATTTTCCTTGTTCTGGTCCCATGGTAGGTGTGGCTTGCAAGGAGGTCTGGGTACACACCACACGTGACCTGTGCCAATACCTGCCACACAGCCCGAATCTTCAGGTCAGGGCTGCTTTCCACCAGAGGCCAGGCAAGCAGTGGGCTCTGCCACCCCCGGAGGAGGAGGAGGAGGGGAGTAGTCCTATGGACACTCAGTCCTCCCACACCCAGATAGCCCTCCAATGCCTAGATTTACTTTTGAACCCAGGTCATCAGCATCATGAGCGGTAGTGCTACCGCTGCACAGGTGAACCAGCTGCAAAGGATTGCTGCAAGATCATGTACACTGATTTACTAGAACAAGTGAAGTAAACAGTTGTAAAGGCAACACCATGAAAGCAGATGCTTTCATGCTTCTCAGTGTTTTTGCCCTAGCTTTTTATCTAAAGCTCCATTTATTTTTAATGCTGTCATATAGACCTTTAGTATCACTGGTCTCTGTGATCTTGCTACTGCATTTTCTCCATATTAACTTATTTTCCACTTCACTTTTACTTTTACAGGTCTGACAGGATGCTCACTCCATGCTCATCAGATAAGTATTACTCTACATCTAACATGTCCTATCCTTCCTATTTACTTCCTAAGAACTACTAATCCTTTGAGACCCTTTTCTTATACTTTATTTTACACGTCCAACAGATGTTGTCTCTTCAAGATTCCTTCTTCTGGCTCCCTAGTACTCAGGTAAGAGACTGTCTACATACTACCTATACTTAATGGGTTTGCTGTAACTGTGTGACTGTGTCCATTACAGTGTAAGTGTGTGTGTGTGTGTGTGTGTGTGCGTGCGTGAGTGCGTGCGAGCATGCATGCATGCATGCATGCATATGTGTGTGTGTGCATTAAGATTATACATACTGCAGCACCCTTTTATTTTTGTTATTTAAATAAAGCTTCTTGACTTAACATTCGATACCGGTGTAATTCATTTTAGCCCTGTCCCCTCCTGCCCTGTCCGTCACTCTCCTACCCCGGACCCACCAAGCCCGAAGTGCCTAATGAATTATTCATTATTGTGGGATTGGGAAAGGGAGGGCAGTCTTTCCCCCACATGGTGACTCACACCCAGAATTGGGCCAGTGGTCAATGTGATGGCACAATACAGAGGTAGGTAGGCAGGCAGGGCTTCATGAAGCCTGCACCAAACAATTTTTTGCTTTCTCCCCTTGGATCCCTGCTGCGATGACACATAAGCATGTGTGCCTGGAGATGCACACATGTTATGAAACCACAGGCCCTCCCTTTGATGTTGCTCAAGTGTCTGGTGCTACCCCTTGGCCTCCAACTGGGAGCAGACAAGGGCCACGTCAACATGCTTCCCCACCCTGGAACACGTGAGCTACCTGGTGGATGCTGAATTCCATACACCCCCAGATGACACCCAGCAAACAGAGCATGTTCCCAAACCTAGCTTGCCAGAGTGGTGGGAGATAAGGCGCACAGCACCTCAGCCCTCCATGTCACTGGGCTGGTCTTATACCACATTTTGTTGCTACATGAACATTTGTGAGCTTTTAGGTGGGATGTATGCTATGCTCAACATTTGTCATAGATGGTTGTATACATGTGTGTGATGTATAGTCTGAAATGATTTGTAAATTTCCAAAAGTATTCTAACTGTGATGGAGGAGAGTAGTATTGTCAATACCTGCCATGGAAGGCTCCCTTTGTGTGTGTTTGCAGTGTAGGATGCATATACCATAATATTTGTCTATTTGAACAGCTGTGGCCAGATATTCAAAACTGTGCCCAGTAGGTAAAGTGACAGCACCCCATGTGCCTGATATTTGCATTGATGTGCAATATTCAAAGGGGGCTTTTGTGTGTGCTAACAGGCCTGTAATGTAATATAAATATGTAAAACATAATGTATGTGGCGGGCAAAGGTGGGGCAGGGACAGTATACCAGCGCGGCATGATATTCAGTGCATTTATACACGTAAAGGGGTAAACACAGTCCACTTTGCACAGCACAGATACCACCAATCATTTTCCAAATTTTTGTGGGGTTCAGAAATATCAGTGCAGCATCAGTTGACCTTCTGGTCTCCACTTTCACTTACCAGTGGTAGGTCTGAGTTGCATTTAAACATTTTTCATCATCACCCAAACCACCCCTCCTAACTGTACTTGCCTAAGCTAACTATTCTACCTAAGACACACCTTTAATTCATGACTCATTAGCCCTGGCAAAAAGAAACACTGGTGAGGGGGGTACAGGCAAAGTGGGCAAGCATTAAGGATGCAATACTTGAAGCAACATCCCATTGTGTTAGACAGAAAAGAAAATGCAAAAGAAGAGGGAAACCACTTTGGTTCTCAAATACAGTAGCAGAAAAGGTCAGAGCAAAAAGGCTGGCCTTCAGGAAATATAAGGGAACACAGCGGGATGAAGATAGGGAGGCATACCAAACTGCCCTAAGGGAAGCAGGGAAGGCAGTAAGGCAGGCAAAGTCCCAAACTGAGGAAACACTAGCACGAACAGTATAAGAAGGTGACAAGACTTTCTATAGATACATTAGTGAAAGGCGAAAGTCCAGAGAGGGTATTGCTAAGCTCAAAGCAGAAAAGGGGGGCATGTGAGGAGGAGGACCCTGTAAAAGCATCTCTCCTAAATAGATACTTTTGCTCAGTATTTACTGAAGAGAAGGTAGGGCAGGGCCCACAGCTCAGCACCATGGACACAGGGGGGAGGGAGGTGAGCACTACTCCCTGCACAAAAGAAAGGGTTCTACAAGAGCTCGCTAAGCTCAGGGTGGACAAGGCAATGGGACCTGATGGCATACATCCCAAGGTACTTAAGGAGCTAAGGGTGGAACTAGCAGAACTGTTTAGTGAGTCTCTGAGCATGGGAAAGATCCCAGAAGACTGAAGAAGGGCTCATGTGATCCCGCTCCACAAGAGTGGTAGCAGGGAGGAGGCAGAGAACTACAGACCAGTCAATCTTACCTCAGTAGTGGGCAAGATTATGGAGGCACTCCTTAAGGAAAGGATAGTGCAACAGCTGGAATCCATAGGGACACAGGATCCAAGACAGCATGGGTTTACAAAAGGAAGGTCCTGTCAAACTAATCTCATAGATTTCTTTGACTGGGTAACCAGAATGGTGGACCAAGGGGGAGCAGTTGATGTTGCCTACCTTGACTTCAGCAAAGCTTTCGACATTGTTCCATGTAGAAGATTAATAAATAAGCTGGGTAGGCTCGGAGTGGGTCAGAAGTTGATCAACTGGGTGGCAAACTGGTTAATGGGCAGAAAACAGAGAGTGGTGGTAAATGGCATACAGTCAGAAGAGATGCAAATCACAAGTGGGGTACCTCAGGGATCAGTCCTGGGGCCAGTCCTCTTCAATATCTTCATTAGTGACATTGCAGATGGACAAGAGGGTAAGGCTTGTCTGTTTGCAGAAGACATCAAGATCTGCAACAGAGTAGATGATCCAGATGGGATGGGCAGAATGAGTAGAGATCTGGATAAACTAGCAAAATGGTCAGAAGAGTGGCAACTGGGATTTAATGCAAAGAAGTGCAAGATCATGCACATAGGGAAGAGAACCCCTTAAGCCACCTACAGTATAGGCTGGAAGGGGAGTTGTTGGCAGTCACAAAGGAAGAAAAAAACTTGGGCATCTTCATCACCGATGACCTGAAATCATCCAAGCAGACCTCTAAAGTAGTAGGTAAGGCAAGGGGAATGTTGGGGTGTATTAGTAATGGTATCACAAGTCATAAGAGGGAGGTAATAATCCTTCTTTACAAGACACTGGTTAGGCCCCATCTGGAGTACTGCATGCAGTACTAGAGGCCACACCTTCACAAGGACATTAACCAAATTGAGGCAGTCCAGAGAAGGGCAACCAAAATGGTGCAGGGACTGCATCAGAAGACATATGAGGGCAGATTAATGGAGCTCAATATGTATACCCTTGAGCAAAGGAGGGAGAGAGGTGATATGATCGAAACATTCAAACCCCTTAAGGGCATTAACAAGGTGAAAGAGTCTAACATGTTTAAATACAAGAAAAATAGCAGGACAAGAGGACACAGCATGAGATTAGTGGGAGGCCGATTAAGGGGAAATGTGAGGAAATTATTTTTCACAGAAAAAAATGGTGGATGCATGGAACGGCCTACCTCAGGAAGTGGTGGCTATGAATACAGTGCAGGGCTTCAAACAGGCATGGGATAGGCATAAGGGAGCAATACAGATGAGTATGAATTGATAGGACACTGACAGAGCAAAGGCTGATGGCACATTTATAAGGCAGAAAAAGAAATGGGCAGACTGGATGGACCTTGTGGTCCTAATCTGCTATCAACCTCTATGTTTCTATTATTGTAAAAGGGTAAATATACAGGGAAGAGACCAGGTAGAGCGAAACAATCTGGAACATTATTTCCCCACCTCCCATCCCACCCCCTTCCCCTTATTTGTTATAGAAGAAAATGATTTGGGTGAACTAACTATCATAGCAAAGAAAAGACTGAGATCTTACCCTTTCTCTATAATTCAGCTTTTATGGCTTTTTACTGTTTTTTTGTGTGTGCATGTAGGGATTAAGCAAGGAAAGTTTCTGATCAAAATTTAATTCTGTCAGTTCATAGTAACTGTTCTATGGGTTCCCAAATTAATTTGAACTTTTGGAGCAAACCTCTGTTGACGTAATGTAACTTTTCCAAGTTCATACAGTCCAGAAAAAGTATTTTTTCATAGGCTATATGATGGAGGATTGACATTTTCCAGTTCCTGGCAATGCAACATCTTGCATTTAGTAAAACTATATTTAATAATTTGCCTAGCTGATCATGTGGTAGGATTTGAGTGGAACTGGTACTTAACATACAAATTTCAATTTATCTGTGAATAAGAATTCCTGGGATATTGTTGATAGTTTGGAAAATCCCTTCCCAGAAATGAATCATTTTTGCACAGAAGACAATCACTTGTTCTAGAGATCCAATTGCACCACATCCTTTCTTGCACAAAGGTGATAATGTTGAATTTGTTTTATTGAGAATACATAGAGTATAGTATAATCTATGAAAAACATTAAATTATATCTAGTTAAGTTTATTATTGAGTGTGGTATAAATGCTGGAAATGATAGTTTACCATTTTTGAACAGAATATTGTGCCTGTAGTTCTGTTTCCCATCTGTTCTTAAAGAGCTACAGTACTGATGCACCAAAACAAAACTTTAAAAAAACATAATAATTAGGTACAATTCTTATTGCATTCCATTTATATTTTATGTATTTCTCCTCCTTATAATTTATTATTAAAGAAAAGTGTATGTGTATGTGATTGTTGTCCTTTAGAGTTCATTTTGACTACATCTGCCTCTATAGCTTACTCCTTAATTCAAGTCATAATCCTCTGTTGTGACATCACACTCTGTTGCCATAGGAGTAACTATGAGATCACAAGCAGTGCTCTATGACTTCAGATAGGGAGAAAGTAGTAGGAAGAGACAAACTCTTTAGGATCAAAGATCCTGTTTTTGTGGACATGCCCTCACTACTAAATAATGGGGAGGAGGAATACAGAACTAATGGGAAATACAAGCTGCACAGTGCCAAAATAATATGTTTTATTAATGTTCACTTGAATGTGTCACCAGCTCTTTAAGTTTTAATAATGGTGAGGAAAGTATGCCAGTCGATATTTTGTGAGCCTTAGAAATCATTTTGGTTTGTCCATTAATAAAACAGTGTTGCATGGTTGTTAAGCGAGGTGCTATTAAATTAGAACCTAGTTCTTTACTGTAATAAGATCTTATTTGTAAAAACACAAAGAAATCCTGTGACAGAATATGACATTTTTCTAGAATTTGCATAAAAGACATAAATTGTTCATGTGTATTGTAAAAGTTCCCAAGGCACATGATGCCATTCTGCATCCCTTTTTTGTATACGGGATTGTTGGAGCGTACAGGCCTGACATTTTTGTAAATGTAGTTTGTTAAGTTAACTCTTATGTTTTCTTTAGAGAGCTTATGGAATTCCAACCACTCCTCCAGGATAGATCTCAAAAAGGAAATTTTAATGTGTTTTCTTTGTGATTTGTTTTGGTTGGAAAACAAGGTTTGTATAGGGTTGTTATATTCACTATCTTGATTCCCATAGAATACCCACCATGCATGGTTTAATTAAGTAATAAGGCATGACAAGGTGTGTGTTATTGCAATAATACAATGGCTCGATGTTATAGAAAACAAAAAATAAAAATGTTTTTAGTAGACTTTTAGTGAGGCAGTGTATCTTTGTTTCTGAAAAAAAAATCCATAAAATCCATATAATCCTCCAAAAAATCAACACAGTGATGTTATTGTGTAATATCATCACTGTCACAGGCACACACTGGCCAATCAGAGTCCAGGAAATTTTCCTGCCATTGTATAATGTGTAACATTCACCTAATTGACTTACCCTACAAGATAAATGGTATGTTTTAAAATCAGGAAGGTTCAAACCACCATCTGATTTTGTGGCTTTTAAATTTTCCAAACTAATTCTGGGTTTCTTACTAAAATGTATATTTTTATCTAGTTTATAGAACCAGTCTTTATTTTTATCAGTAAGGCTTAAAATAGATAGAGAAGCTTAGGCAATATACACATTTTTACTGCTTGTACTCTACTCCATAGGGTTATACAGTAGGTAGAGTTACCCATGAATCTAAGATACTGTTGGTATTATTCAAAATCTGTTCATAATTGGATTTCATTAGCTTTTCTCTATTTCTTACAAAGAAAACTCCTACATATATAATTTTCTCTTATTCTATCATGAAAGGGTAGGCCTCTATGTTTTAAATAGAAGCACTAGGATTTATTGGCATGATTATAGACTTACTCCTGGTTGATTTTGTAGCCAGAGAGCTGCCCAAATTCCTGAATAGTTGCCATAATTTGGTCAAGGACTTTACCCAGTTCAGTGACATAGAGTAGAATGCCATCTGAATACAATAAGATTTCCAAGGACTGTCTCAAGTAACAAAAGCCTTCAAGATTTGATATGTTTCTAATTGCAATGGCAAAAGGCTCTATGGCCATTGCAAAAAGTAAAGAGGGCAAACCTGTCTTGTACCTCTGCATAAGTTACATTTTTGAGATATGTTTTGGTTGGTTAGATTTTGAGCTGAGGGGTGAGTATACATTGCTTTGACACAAGTAATGAAGTGTTCCCCTAGGTTTGCATTTTCTAGAACTGTAAAAAGACACCACCATTCCACCCTGTCAAAGGCCTTTTCTACATCGCGTGATAACATCTCTGCATCTTTCAAGTAATCATTAATTTTAGAATTTCCCAAAATGTTTAGGGCAATCTTGATATTATTAATCCCCTTCCATCCTTTCATAAACCCAGTTTGGTTACTCTGGATAATATTTGGAAGCACAGATTCAAGTCTTTTAGTAAGACGTCTTGTGAAGATTTTATTGTTTAGATTTAATAGTGATATTGGGTGTTATGACCCACAATAAGTTGGGATTTTCCCTTCTTTGGGTAGCAAAATCACCAGGGTTTCAAGAAAACTCCTGTATATTGGCCCTCCGATAAAACAAGCATTTGTCAATGCCGAATGTTTGCTTGCTGGTATTAGCATTAGAAATGCAAGCGTTAGACAGATGCAGGATAGGAATAGCAGTGAAGCACTGAATTTCACATGAACCCCATCTCCATCCTGTAGAGACGGACAGGATTTGGGGTAAGGTTTTGGGTCATCACCCATGACGGTCAAGCCATGTCAACTCACCCTATTCTGCAGACATTGACACGTGTTGAGCTGTGCCTTAGGGTGTTTGGCTTTACAGTCACCCCATTCCATCAGGACATATGTTGAAATGGGTGCAGCATAGGAGAATGGGGTGAAGTTTTGGGATGAAGAGTCCAAGGTACACCTCAATGCCTGTCAGTGGCTGGGGGGTGGGGGTGGGATGGCATGAGCAGTACAGTTGGCAATCCAAAAGGCACACCTCGATGCTTGTCTGTCTGTACAGGGTAGGACATTATGGTTAGAAACCGTAATGCCTCAGGCATTTGTTAGTATTCACAGTGCAAATTTTGAACATGGCCTTTTTGTGACCCCACCTCATGAAAGCAATCTGGACCTGTTGTCATGAACAGTGGCAGTGTGATTTTGTCAATGTGTCCTGAAAAGTGACTTCCAACAGTAACAGTGCTATTCTGCACCACGTGTACGAAAAACACAGATCAGGCAGGATGTGAAGAATGACAGTTCTACCATCCATAGGGAGGTATGAAGAGATAGCAATGTTGAAAATGTGTAGTGGGAATATTAAAAATACTTGCACATCTGAACATACGTGGAAACTGTGCAACGCATGCGCATAACACAATCATTTTATAGAGTTTCATCACCAGATTTTCAACATAGGCATTTAACAACCTGTGGTCATGAACAATGTCACTGTGATTTTGTTACTGTGTCCTGAACACTGATTTCCCACAGCAACCATGGTATTCTACACCAGAACTGCAAACACACATTCAACCAGGATGTGAAAAATGACAGCTGTACAATCATAAGGAGGTGTGGGAAAATGGGAAAATCTGGAGTGAAAATATTAGAAATATGCAAAATTATAAGCGTGCATGGAAACTGTGCAACGCACACTCGTCACACAGTCATTTTATGGACTTTCATCACCAAATGTTCAACATAGGCATTTTAGGACCTCTGCTAATGGACAGTGTCACTGTGATTTTTGTAGTGTGTCTTAAACAGTGATGTCCCACAGCGACTGTGCTATGGTGTGCCAGAAGTGCAGAAACACATTTTGGCCAGGATGTGCAAAATGACAGCTGTACTGTTCATAAAGAAGTGCGGAAAAATGGCGATGTTGAAAATATGGCATGACGATATTGCAAATGTGCGAAGTTACGAGCGTGCGTGGAAACTGCGCAATGCACGCTCGTAACACAGTTAGTTTATGGACTTTTGTCACCAAATTTTCAACATAGCCATTTTAGGACGTCTGCTAATGAACAGTGTCAGTGTGATTTTCCTAACATGTCCCGAACATGGATTTCCCACAACAACCAAGCTTATCTGCGCCGGAAGTGCAAAAACACATTTGGGCCAGGATGCAAAAAATGACAGCTGTACTGTTCATAAGGAGGTGCAGGCAAATGACAGTGTTGACAATCTGGAGTGAAAATATTGTAAATGTGTGAAGGTATAAGCGTGCGTAGAAATTGCACAATGCACGCTCGTAACGCAGTCATTTTATGAACTTTTCTCACCAAATTTTCAACATAGACATTTTAGGACCTCTGCTAATGAACAATGTCACTGAGATTTTCTTAATCTGTCCCAAACATTGATTTCGCACATCAACTACGCCACTGTGCGCTACATGCGCAGAAACACATTTTGGGCAAGATGTGCAAAAGTAAAGCTGTACTGCTCATAAGTAGGTGTGGTAAAATGGCATTATTGAAATTCTGGACTGCAAATATTAAAAATTCATGCAATTGAGAGCATGCGTAGGAACTGTGCAATGCACACTCATAAAACAGTCATTTTTAGGAACTGTTTCACCAAATTTTCAACATAGCCATTTTAAGATCTCTACTCATGAACAATGCCACTGTAATTTTCTTACTCTGTCCCAAACATTGATTTTGCACACCGACTGCGCCATTGTGCGCTACATGTGCAGAAACACATTTTGGACGAGATGTGAAAAATGACAGCTGTACTACTCATAAGTAGGTGTGATAAAATGGCAATGTTGAAAATCTGGATTGCAAATGTTACAAATTCATGAACTTACGAGTGAGCATAGGAACTTCACAATGCACGCTTGTAAAACAGTCATTTTTAAGAATTTTTTTACCAAATTTTCAACATAGCCATTGTAGGAACTCTGCTTATGAACAGTGTTACTGTGATTTTCTTAATCTGTCCCAAATATTGATTTTGCGCACCGACTGCGCCATTGTGCGCTGCATGCACGGAAACACATTTTGGGTGAGATGTGAAAAATGACAGCTGTACTGCTCATAAGTAGGTGTGATAAAATGGCAATGTTGAAAATTTGGAGTGCAAATGTTGCAAATTAGCAAAATTACTAGCGTGCGTAGGAACTGCGCAATGCAAGCTCATAAAACAGTCATTTTTAGGAATTTTTTCACCAAATTTGCAACATAGGCTTTTTGAGAGCCCACCTTATGAACACCGGCACTGCCATTCCATTAATCTGTCCCAAAAGGTGATTTCTCTCAGTGACCCCAAATCACCCTTCAGGCACGATTAACGCCATGACAGTGACAGTATTCATGAGGAGGGGTCCCAAAAACCCCATGTTGAAAATTTGGTGCCAAAATTCAAAAAAATGCCTGAGATATGCAGCAAAGTTCAAAAAACCCTATTTTATTACATTATACAGCTTACCGGCATTTCCTCAGTTCATTGTCAGCATTGAAGACTGCATAAGTGTTCCCGGTCCACCAATGATTGTTGTGCCAGACTCCGGAGGTAAGTATGGGGTGACGGGGGTGTGGGGATACAGGGTGCACAGTGGATGGGTGCGGGTTGCTGAAGGGGGGTCTGTCAGACTGCGAGGGACTGATTTTCCTTTACAGGGAAAAAAAATAGACAACGCGGGACGGTTTTCAGTTTTACAGGGGCATTTGGCATGCTGGGGTGGGCTCCCAGCATGCTAAGGGACTCTTTTTGGGGAGGGCAGCTGCAGCCGATGGGGATTGGGCACTCCCGTTGGCACACCAGAAAATGGGGGGAGGGAGAACCATCATGCCGATGGGGATCGGGCACCCCGTCGATAGGCAACAAAACTGGAGGGGGGTTTACATCATGCCGACAGGGAGTGGGCACCCCTGTCGGCAGGAAATGACAGCAGATGGGGAGGTTATCTTGCAGATGGGGAGTGGGCTCCCCCATCGGCTAAATAAAACATTGCGTCACTGAAGCTGGTGGGGATTGGGGCCCCCGTCGGACAACAAAGAACATTTGTGTGGGGGCAGTTGCTGCTGAGGGGGATTGGGCACCCCATTGGCATGGGAGGCTGCCTAATACTGTTTGTGAATGTGGCAGTAAGCCGCCCACCACATTCACAAACAGTATTAGGCTAGCTAACGTTCCGCCCTTTAATGACAGGTCGGTCCCTCATTGCAGCACAATGACTGATGCTGCAATGACGAGGCGGCCCCTGATTGCTGTGGTGAAAATGTTAGAACTTGGTGCACTTTTTGGAGACCAGTGTCATCAGCACACTGTGCCTTCATTGGTCCTCCAGTGCCAAGCCCCCAAATGCAGTGCCTCCCTTGGCTGTAACATTTCCGTGCCTCCAGAACCCACTTCTCTCGTAAGCTGTCACATAATGCTTCTTGCGCATGCGCACAAGCAAATATAAAAAGGAGTTATACAGTTCTGTTAATAAGGGTATGATTTGTGACTTACATGATTTATAAATTTCTGCTGGGAGCCCATCCGGGCTTGGTGCTATACCACTTTTTGGACTTCTAATGGCTGCACTTACTTCTGCTTCCATAATAGTTCTATTTAATTGAAACTGATCTTCCAAACTTATTTCAGGGATATCAAATTTAGATATCAATCATTATTTCATAATTAACTGCTAGTGTTTCAGAGGTGTATAACTCCTGATAGCATTTTTTAAAGGCTTTGCTGATCTCTAGTGGGTCAGTGGACTTTTTTATCTGAGATTTCTATTTCCCTAATAGTTTTTCTTGCTGTCTCTTTTTTAAGAAAATATGAAATAATTTTATTCAGTTTGACTGCTTGGGCATAGTATTTTGGTCTGGTTTTCATTATGATTCTTTCCGTTTTTATGTTGGAAATTTATTGTATTTCCATTTTTGATTTTCCCAATACTTGAGATCTGTGTCTCTTTTTGAATGTAAGTAACACATTTTTGGCTCTTTTAACCTCTTTTTCGAACTGATCTAACTGAGATTTTCTATTCTTGTTTTTTATATGAATAATATGATACCCTCTCCCTAATATATGCTTTCCAAGCATCCCAGATAATATCAATAGAACATTGCCCATTCAGATTGTTATTTTTGTAAGTTATGCAGTCTCCTTTTATAAATTCCAAAAATTCTGGATCTTGTAATAACCATGCATCCATTGTCCATCTCCTTTGTTCAGTTACTAACTCTCCTTAAAGTTCTAATCTGAAAGGGGCATGATCTGAGATTAGTACACCTTCATATAGACTAAACATGACTCTATTCTGTATCTCTTTAGAACCAACAATAACGTCTATTCTAGAGTGTGATTTGTGGAGATTAGAGTAAAAGGAAAATTCTTTCATATTTTGGTTCTCTAGTCTCCAAACATCTACTAAGTTTAACTCCTTCATGTTTCTAAGTAAAATATTTGAGGCCATTGACAGGGTGGAACTGGAGCCCTCTCTATCCATTATAGGATCCAAGATCAGATTAAAATCACCACCTGTATGTATGGGCTGGCATTTTTGGTAAGATTTAAAAAAAATCTATAAAAAAATTCTGGGTCATCATAATTGTGTTAATAAAACAGGTTTGGGCTGGGCGCAATAAAAAATTGCACCACCTCCCGGACCCGAACCCAGTACCTCAGCCACCCCAGCCACTAGCCAATCCCCCGACACCATGACACAGCTTGATCAACAACTGCACCACTACCCCTACAGCCTCTCCACTCCCTCCCAGCCCATACTCGCCATGCTCGCTCCCACACCCCCATGCACGTACGTATAGCAACATCCTGTTGCCTAGTTCACCCACCCCATCATCCGGTTACCCTAGCTTTCTGTCATTGTGAATGGATTGCACTGGGAAGGAGTCACTATAATGGATGGCGCCCTTCCTCATGTGCACACTTCACAGGTTACCAGGTCCCATCCACCATGAAGAACACTCAGAGTTCACAAAAACAGCATTTCAAATCCCTTCACACACCCATAACCAAATTCTCATGTCCTTTAAGTAGTTCACCCTTGTAAGTGTTTCCCCTTTGTTCTTCCCCACAGAGTCTAACCTTCCTAAGACCCTGTGCCCTCTGATATGTACAAGATGCAGCCTCTCCATTCGTCTAAGCTCCCATCTTAAACTTTGTAAGTATAGAGTTCCCTTAAAGCCGTTTCAAAAAAGCGTATGTATAACATAATAGAATTAACATAATCATCTTTTTTATGTGTTGGCCATTAATGCCCTAATCAGAATTCCACCAAGAGAATTATTCCTTTTAAGCCTATAAAGAGGTTTATAGATAGTATTTTATTTTATTTATTTAAATTTCGGATTACACATACCTTTGAGCTTGAGGCAGCTCATTTACAAAGGTTCCACATCAAAGGAAAGGGTTACAATAAGGTAGAGAGGAATAGACAACATTCATGGTATCAACAGAGGTACAAACAACATTCATGGTATCATCGGGGCACAGCAAGTCAACTGGTAAGTAAGTGGGAACAGTGCAACACACTCATGACTACAAGCAAGCATAGAAAACCATAAGGTACATTTGAAGCAACATTGCTAATCAGAGGTGGGGTGAAGGGGAAGAGTAAGGAAGTGGTGGGGGATATGAGAGGGCAGAGTCCAGATAAAGAAGGAAAAGAAAATATGGCAGCCAAAGGCCTTGTCATAAGGTGAGAGGGAGGGGAGGCTAAGGTGGGAGAAGGGGTAAAAGAGGGGAAAAGGAGGGCTTAGGAAGGGAAAGAAGATAAGGGAGAGTGGGGACCAGAGGGCCTGGACAGGTTCAGGAAGAGGGTGTCAGTGGGACAAGAGCAAGGAGGGGGTCAGGTAAGGGAGAAGGTGGCAGGGAGAAAGGGGAAATTGTTCTGTCAGGAGAGGTGAAACAAAACAGGAAGGCAAGTAAGAGCCTCAGAGAGTGACAAAAGTGGTATAAGGGTGTCTGCAGAAGTGGGAAACTAGGTGTAACAATCACAAGTGCTTTCAGTTAGAAGATGCTGATGAAGCATAAGTTTAAATTGGGACAGACTAGGAAGACTGTTCAGTTGGTTGCTTAGATTATTAAACCACAGGGGGGCTCTGTATTGAAAGGATCACTGATATTGAGCAGTCTGATAGTGGGGTACTAGAAGGAGGTCAGAAACGGAGGTACGTGTGTGTTGGGTCTTAGGGAATTTGTTTAGCAGGCAACCAATGCTCGGGGGTAGTAGTCCAAGTGGAGCTTTTTTGGGCAGGAGGCAGGTCTGATATTTGATCCTGTAACTTAGTTGGAGCCAGCCTGATTAAGCATATAACTCACAGGTATGAGTGAGGCGCGCATCACCCGTAACTAACCTACAGGCTTTGTTCAGGGCCACCGTGAGTCATTTAAGAGATGTGGAGGTTGCAGCACAGTACATGATTAGACCGTAATCAATGAGCGAAAGGATCGAGCTGTGAACTGCAATCTTCAGGGTTTCTTGGGTAAAACTTCGTGTGTGTTTGAAGAGGAGCCCATTTCTGGTATTAACATCTCTGGCAACATTTTCAATGTGAAGCACAAGGGTAAGGTGACTATTCAGGTTTAGACCTAGGTATTTGAAAAGCTGAGTTTGTTCAAGAGCGTCTCCACGGTTGTTGGTGATAGTGAGTTGATGGGCCTTAAACTTATTCTGAGAGGATGAAAACAGCTGAACTTTAGTTTTTTTGTAGTTTAGCACTAGTTTGTGATTTTTAAACCATCTCTTTGCTTCTGTGAAGCCTTGTTGAAGACTGTTTTCAAGAGCGTTGGGATCCAGGTGGCTAGTAAAAATGACCGCGTCATCTGCGTAGATGAGAGTACGCTTTTTGCAGACAACTGTAAGGTCATTCAGGAAAATACTGAACAATAAGGGACCCAGTATTGAGCCTTGAGGTACCGTTGATCAGACAGCCCTCTGCTCCGAAACTGCATTTGATATCCTAACCCTCTGCAGTCTATCACTGAGGTAGCTTCCGAACCATTTCAGGGTGTTTGGGGGCAACACCAGTTTTAGAGAGTTGGCCAAGCAACAGTGTGTGATTCACTGTGTCAAAGGCTTTTGTTAGGTCAACAAAGGCTGCACCTACAATCTTGCCTTGATCGATGGCCTGTTGTATGAAGCTTGTGAATTCTAATAATGCTGTGGTAGTACTGTGCCGCTTTCTAAAGTCATGTTGTTGTGGGCACTGGATGGAGTATGTGTCCAGATAAGCACCAAGCTAGTTGGTAACAATTTGCTTGAGCACCTTGGAAGGTGGAGGGAGAATGGATATAGGCCTATAGTTACCCTGTAAGGAACAATCATTGGTTTTATGCACCGGAGTTACGTTCGCTGTTTTCCAGGCATCAGGAAATTGTCCCAGTGTAAGAGAAAGGTTTAGAATCTTAGTTATAGGTAGGAGAATTTCATCTAGGGTTAGGGTGATAAGCTTAAGGTCTAGCCCATCACTACTGTGTCTTGCGTTTCTTAGGACCTTAGCTAGTAGTTTTCTAACCAGGTTGCATGATACCCTTTTAAAATAAAAAGGGTGGTGCTCAGGACTATTTTCATCACCATGGCTTGTGGATTGGGCAGCATCATCATCATCGAAAAAGTCAGGTGAGAGAACACAGCTCAAATTAGTAAAAGCATCATTAAAGGCAGTAGCAATCTCCAGAGGGTCAGCGGTAGGGGTACCATTTATGTTTTGCATTGTAGGCGATACTTTAGGTTTTTTGCCAGTGACATCATTTATATTAGATGTATACAGTTCTTTCCTTTAGGGTGGGCCATTCCCATTTTCAGTATTATTTTTATTGGATTTTAGTTTCAGTGCTTTGTAAATATAGTTTTCTGCATCTTCAGCTGAAGAAAAGATTTTCCCAACTCCCAAGTATGTTATTTTGAGAGCAGTAGGTGTTGGATGGTAGAAGGGGATATGTTTTTCCCATAGAAAGTTTTTTTTTTATATTTTTAAAAGATGTTCTTTTTTTGAGCTTCTGATCCCATGTCAGGAAAGATCTGTATATTGTAATTGTTATAACTTGGAGGTTTTTGTTTCTTAGAAATGGCCATAGTTGCTTCTTTTTCCTGATACTTCAGGAATTTTACAGAAATTATCCTTGGATATTTATAATTGGGATCAGTAAAAGTGGGAGCCCTATGGACTCTTTGTAGCTCCACTTTATTTTCAGGGTATCTCCTGTCTAGTATTCTTGTTAACATTTCTTCACAATAACCCAGAACATGGTTGTGCTCCGAGCCTTCTGGGCCCCCTCAAATCTTGAGGTTATTCCTCCTTGATCTGAGTTCTAAGTCCAGAACTTTTTCTTTTAGAGAGACCTTCTGTTCAGTTAAATTACTTATGGTTAAGATACCAGGGCACTACACACACACCCCCCCCCCCATTTTGCTGCATCAAAGCCTGCACTTTTTTCAAATTAACTCCAATGTTCTTACTTTTCATACATTTTGGAGAGGCTCTTGGTTCTCATCCAGCTGAATCACGATTAAGCCTGACTACTTCAGCAAAGTGACCACCTCCATTGGTCAAGTAAAAAGCACCACATTTTAACTTGCTTCATCAGAGCTGAGGTCTCCTTGCTTCCTCTATGTTTTTGAAGAGACCACTATCCTGGCTTCATTACTTATAGTGTGCTCTGGCCAATGAAAGGCTCACAGGTGTTTAATAGGGAGATTAGCAATTAGAAGGCCACAATTCTCCTACATGCAGATCAATACAAAAGGTTTGCTAGCTCAACCCCTGTATTTACAATACAGTTTAGTACGATTAGTGGGGTGGCTTCTGGTGTGTGACTGAACAGAAACATATGATTAAGGTACCAGGGCACTACACCACCCCCCCATTTTGCTGCATCAAAGCCTGCACTTTTTTCAAATTACCTCCATTGTTCTTACTTTACATACATCTCATCTCATTACTAATGACTTCCAGATATTCCTCAATTTTCTGAAAGCCCTCTTTCATCTGCTGTAAGATATTTTGTAGCTACATATTTTCATTCCCCTTTACCAGCCCTTTTAGAGAAAATCTGGGGGGGGGCACAGTACCACTCTAAATTTCCTCAGATACTCTCCTAATAATATTTTATGAGGTATTATTGGTAGCCTGTGATGTGGGCACCTGAACCATGGCACCATCCAAAATGGCACCACAATGTGGGCGAAAGCCTGAAAGACGAGGGGGCAGGGAGGGCGACCGGATGTGGTGGGGTGGGCAACCCTAGAGACAGGATGTCACTGTATGTACACATGCACAGGGGGGCCAACATGGTTAGAGTGTCCTGGGAGGGGGTGGAGGGGTTGTAGAGGTCATCTGCCAAGCTGCTTTGTGGTGTTGGGGTTTGGCCTTCGCTTGTGGTGCTTGGGGTTCTGGGTTCGGTTCTGGGTCCGGGCACTGCACCATTTTTGTTGCACCTGGCCCAAAACTTGTATTTTTTTGCTTTCTCCCTCCCCCCCTCAACATGCACGCTCCTGGAGTTGAGAATCCTTAAGTAGGGGAGGTGCGGGGGGGCAAAGCCCCCCACGTGGGGGGTGCAGCCTCCCCACAGAAAGCAAATCCATTGGGTCTCCAGCGGCATTCCTCCATACACCGAGGTTGTCAGGGTGGCAAAATTGTTTTCGCCACTCTGACTTCACGATAATGAGGGTCGCCGTTCGGCGCTCGCCATTATCACATAGAACTGTATTATCTTGGTTTTAATATACCTGAGAATATGAGTTTACATCACTTTTCCCTTTAGATTTCGAATGTGTTGACTCCCTCTTCCCCATGTACCTCTTCTTCTGAACCTTCTGGGACTTTGTTACAAGAGGATCCAGCTTGTTGAGAGTTGTATGCTCTGCTGAGACTAACATGCTCATTCTGTGTTTCATCTTGTCTTATGACATTTTCAGAGTCCGGCAAGAGGTTCTCATTTTCCATCCCCAGTAGAGGATCACTACTCATCCTGGGATTGTTGAGAGAGGTCATTCAGTGCCATCTCATCTGTAGCTTCTGATTCTATTACAGCATTTTCCTCACTGGTATTTGGGGCAATATCTGGAGAAAAAAGAGGAGGAGGGCAAAAGAGAGAACTAGTGTCCCCTAGAGTTATACCTTGTCTTCTGAAAGAAGTCCCCCCCCCCCACTGGGGAAATTTTAGTCATTTGTTTCCTGTTTCTTTTCCTTTTAGGTTTCAGATATGCTTTGGGAAAGAAAGCTCTAATTTCTTTAAAATTGTTTGGTCTGTAGTCATTCATGTAGTGTGGCCCATGCAAGAACCAAAGCTTATACAACCCTTTATGAGGTAAGACCGTATTTAAATAACACCTGGTGTAACTTCAGGCATTCCGGCCAGTGCCTAAGCCACTGTTTTTATCCCACCGGGCTCCCTCTGAGATTACCCTCCACCCAACAGTCCACCACAACTCTGACGCTAAGGGGTAATCTAAGGACTTCCTCTCAGTTCAGAAACAGAAACAAAAAAGGGAGAGTGAATTCCCAACCCTGTAGTTCCTCTCTTCAGACTCTTCACAAAAATAGTAGCATACGGGTGCCAGGAATAAGGCCTGTTCCAAAATAAGGTTTCGAATTGGACCAGTGATTGTAATGGCAATGGACTGAAAGTGAAAACCGAACCACCATGAATGAATAGATAGCACTTAGATTGCCCCACAGCAACATAACCCTGGCATTCTGAAACACATTGCAAGCATGGTCCCAAACGTGTTCTGAAAAATTTGTTTCACCTGGACCTTCTTATGCTTTCTGGTTGGACAATACTTTAACACCCAGTATCCTTTGATTAAGGGAGCAGAAATTAGTTGCAGGGAACCCCTGCCATTGCATTACTGATCCTAAGAGCTCCAAATCTCCTTTTCCTTCTACACAAAGTGCCATCTTTGATTCACTCACTCCACGAATGCCTAAAATTAGCAAACCCAACTGCTTTTTCCAGATACCACCAATCAAAACCCTAACTTTCTTTGGGCAACCTTAGCAGCCATCAGAATCACTGCACACAACAACCAAGTCGGTAGTTTGGGAAGCTCACATGCCCCCTGACATCTAGTGGCACCCAGCATCCACTGATCACCATCCCATGTAAAGCAAAAAATGTCCCTGGTGTCCTGTAGTCCCTCCCCCATTGCTTCTTACATTAATAAATATGACGCCGCTGGTGCCTAGTGGTCTACTCTGCCCTCTAATCACCAGCCCTGTTAGTAAATGTGACATCTTTGGTGCCTAGTGGTCCCCCTCTGCCATCCAATGGGTAGCCCTGTTAGTAAATGTGACATTCCTGGTGCCAAGTGGTCCCCACCACCCTCACATTGCCAGACCCATATATGTAAGATCATTCCCTGGCAGTAATGATCCCCACTAGCAACACTATTCAGCATCTCATTGTGGACAAGGGTGGTTCAATAGGACTCAAGGAGGTCCAATTTGGTCCCACTGCACAAAAGCAGCAGCAAGGACGAGTCTAGAAAATACACACCAGTCACTCTCAAATCAGTGAGGGAGGAATTAATGGTGACTGTACTGAAGGAGAAGCTCATGGACTACCTGGCGACAAATGGGCTGCATGACCATCAGCAGCATAGTTTCACGGGGGGGGGGGGGGGGGTTATGTCAAACAAATCGCATAAATTGTTTTGACTAGGTGACTAGGAATGTAGATCAGGTGACTGTATTGGATGTGGCCTATCTGAACTTGAGTAATGCCTGTGACACTCTGGCAAACAGGAGGCTAATAAGTATGGAATAAGACACAATGAGGTGTGTCTTATGACCTGATATGAGCACTCCCAAGGTTCATAATGAGGCACGAGGCACTTGCATGGAGAACCATTAGCACCAGGTAAGTGTTTTTATTAGACCATAAACAATACCTCTGAGTGTCTCATTCTGCTTATAAAATGAGTCCACATGATACATTTTGAAAAATATATATTGCAAGAAAAATGCCAAAATGTAAAAAAATAGTTTTTTCATGCTTAAAATACTAAAAAAATGTTCCCCTATAAATGTACTGTATAGTATCTAAGATGTGCTTGTCACCAGTGGAGGCCATATACAGTAGTTATCAGGTTGATTGTAACAGCCCCCCCACACACACACACACCAGTCTGTATATCCATTCTAGTTTTAGTTTTATGTTTTTTTAAAGCCTGTCTTTTAACTTGACTAAAACTGCCTGGCTTTACAAGGAGTGAGCCTGTCCCTTTGCAGCCACCATTGCAGAGTGGTTGTACCTTTTAGAGCATTGATCTCATTTTGTCTTTCAAAGGGAGGTCACTAATAAGGCACCTAATGTTTTAACTGACAGAAGCGGCTAATAAGGTGTAGGTGTCCCAGTCATGCTTGGAGGAAAGGGGAACATGGAACTGTGGCACTATTAACTTATTTCAGCAACTGGGAGTATTTCTAAACTGGCAAAATAATAGATTTTTTTTTCTGATTGGGCAGGTAACTGCTTATGAAGAGGAAAAGGATCTGGGGTAGTGACTTCCAGTGACCTTAAATACACCTCTCAGTGTAAAAAGGCAATGGCGAAGGCAAACAGGATTCTGGGGTGTACTGTAAGGGGATTCAGTAGTAGGTGGAAAAATTATATTTTACTGTTGTACAAGTCATTGGTGAGACCACATTTATAATGTGGGGTGAGGTACTGACATCCTTACCTTAAGAAGAATATCAGAATTTATTTTATTTATTTAGTTTTTGTTGACCGGGTAAGTGCACTAGACAAATCCTGCCTATTTTCAGGCATGACCCGGGGGAAGGGGATACAGATGAATGCCAACTGACCTTGAACCAGATTAAGCTGCTGGTGGCATTTTTAGTGAATGAGGGAAATTTGGCAAGGACACCGGGGAAATTCCCCTATTTTTTTCGATAAGTGCCATGGGATCTTTAACATCCACCTGAACTACCACCAATCCAGGCAGATGGGACCTCGGTTTAACGTCTCATCTGAAAGACGGCACCTCAGAAGTGCAGCACCCCTCTCATGCTGCACTGCAGTGTCAGTATTGGGATATTAACCCAAGTGCCAGATGTGGGAGCTGAACCCACTGCCCTCTGATCTCCCAGCCGCAGAGGCGAGTGTGCTACCTACTGAGCCAATGACACTAGCACTGACAGTGCTGGAGGAGGTCCAGAGGACAGCAACCAAGATGACTGAGGGGTTACAGGATAGGTCCTATGAGGAGAGGTGGGGAACCCTATCCTGATGATGTACTTCCTGGATGAGAGGAGGCAGAGGAGTGATAGGATAGGGAACTTCAAGTACATGAAGGGAATTAACAGAGTGAAAAGGGAGGATCTCTTTAAAATGAGTGACATCAGCACCACTTGCAGTCACAGTCTAAAACTGATGGGGGGGATTCAGAAGAGATGTAAGGAAGTATTTCTATAAGGACTGGGTGGTATCTGCCTGGAATGAGCTGCCAGAGGACATGGTATCAGCAAGAATGGTGGGAGCATTCAAGAGAGCCTGTGACAAACACAAAGGGAACCTTTGCGACCAAGGAAGGGGAGAAGGGGGGAGAGGTAGGGACAGTTTGAGGGGCAGGGTCATTGGAGTAAATTGTAAGGTCAGACTCTGCATCACTTACCTAGCAAACATGTCAGATGGGTGGTCTTCTGCTGGCTCTTTTCATATGTTTGTATGCAAGTACAGCTTTTTACAGTACTAACATGCCTGCTAGAAAATGTAACTTTTCCTGGCAAACATGGGCCTCTGTGCTGCATTCTGATTGGTATAAGAAGTACCAGTTAGCACAATTTGTGCTGATAAGGACACATCAAATGGTACTTCTTAACCAATCAAGATGCAGAAGGTTCCCTAACCATTGTATAAAGAAACTTAGCAACCTGGATTTTGGGAAGATGGTGGTAAGCTGGGTATCAAACTGGTTAAAGACAGGAGTCAGAGGATAGTGGTAAAGCAAAGTCACTCAAGAGAATGGGAGAGTGATCAGTGGAGTGTCACAGGGATCAATACTGGGTCCTGTCCTCTTCAATGTCTTCATAAGTGACATGGCTAAGGAACTGGAAGGGAAGGTGTGTCTGTTTGCGGATGACACAAAAATCTCCAACAGAGTGGGCACACAAGAGGGGGTGGAGAGAATGCAAAGGGATCTGGAGAAAATACAGGTGTGGCCTAGGGGCTGGCAGCTGGGTATGAATGTCAAAAGCAGCAATGTTATGCACTTGGTGAGGGCTGTGTATAAGATGGAGGTACTTACAGTCACCAAGCAAGAGTGGGACTTTGTGGTAGTACTATCTGGTGATCTCATGGTGGAGGGGCAGTGCAACAGGGAAGTTGGTAAAACTGTTGGTATGCTAGGGTCCTTAGGGATCGGGTTTTCAACTAGAAGGGAGGTAATGTTGCCCTTGTGTGGCTCAGAAGTGAGACCCCACCTAGAATACTCTGTACAGTTCTGGAGGCCACAACTCCACAAGGACATTGACATGGTGGAAGTCAAAGTAATCCAAGGAAGGGCTGTCAAAATGGTGCATGAGTTGCACAAGAAACCATATGAGGATAGGCTGTGGGAATTTAGCATGTGCCCCCAGGTGGACAGAAAAGCCTGAGGAGACATGACTGAGGCCTGTAAGTACCTCACATGGGTAATCAAGGTGCAAGAGAGGAATCTCTTTCAAAGAAAGAGGAGCACCAGAATACACAGGCATGCAAAGAAGCATGAGCAGGGGAAGTTTAAAAGTGATGTGGGGAAATTTAACTTTTCAGAAAGGCATGATGGATGTCTGGAACAGCCTGCCATAGGAGATTGTGTGGGTGAAGACAGTGGGGGTCTTTAAGTATGCATGGGATAAGTTTATGGGCATAATAAGTAGAAGAAATGGAAAAGGAAGGGACACCTGAGTCTCAGTAGGGTAAGGGGAATAGTAATAGGCATGGAAATAGGGCAGACTAAATGGGCCTCCCAGTCCTTTTTCTGCAAACAAATTTAATGTTTCTGGAGTTCATGAATGTAGATGACTGGGACCCTTATACAACAATAGTTTCACTCCTTCTTACAAATAAATGTATACAAAATACAAGGGTCTCTGGGTAGCAGCCAACATGTGAAGTGTGGCACAACCAGATTTTGAAAGTCTTACCCAAGGAGAAACTTACATAAGAGATAAACGGGATGAGCCAAAAATTTTAAGGCAGTGGAGTCCCTGTTAATATTCCCTGTCTACCAGGAGGACATGCATAGAAACATAGAAGTTGATGGCAGATAAGGACTGCAAGGCCCATCCAATCTGACCATTTATTTTTCTGCCTTATGAATGTGCCATCAGCCTTTGTTCTGTCAATGGTCTATCTATTCATACTCATCTGTATTGCTCCCTTATGCCTATCTCATGCCTGTTTGAAGCCCTACACTGTATTCATAGCCACCACTTCCTGAGGTAGGCCGTTCTATGCATCCACCACCCTTTCTGTGAAAAAGAACTGCCTCACATTACCTCTTAGCCAGCCTCCCTCTAATCTCTTGCTGTGTCCTCTTGTCCTGCTATTTTTCTTATATTGAAACATGTTAGACTCTTTCACCTTGTTAATGCCCTTAAGGGGTTTGAATGTTTAGATCATATCACCTCTCTCCCTCCTTTGCTCTAGGCTATACATATTGAACTCCATTAATCTGTCCTCATATGTTTTCTGATGCAGTCCCTGCACCATTTTGATTGCCCTTCTCTGGATAGCCTCAATTTGGTTAATATCCTTCTGAAGGTGTGGCCTCCAGTACTGCATGCAGTACTTCAGATGGGGCCTAACCAGTGTCTTGTAAAGAGTGATTATTACCTCCCTCTTCTGACTTGTGATACCCCTACTAATACACCCCAACATCCCTCTAGCCTTACCGACTGCTTTAGTGGTCTGCTTGGACGATTTCAGGTCATCGGTGATGATGACGCCCAAGTCTCTTTCTTCCCTTTTGACTGCCAGCAACTCCCCTCCCAGCCTATAGGTGGCGTCAGGGTTTCTCTTCCCTATGTGCATGATCTTGCACTTCTTTGCATCAAACTCCAGTTGCCACTCTTCCAACCATTTTGCTAATTTATCCAGATCTCTTTTCATTCTGCCCACCCCATCTAGATCATTTACCGTGTTGCAGATCTTGGTGTCATCTGCAAACAGACAAACCTTACCCTCCAGTCCATCTACAATGTCAGTGATGAAGATATTGAAGAGGACTGGCCCCAGGACTGATCCCTGAGGTACCCCACTTGTGACTTGCATCTCTTCTGACTGTATACTGTTTACCACCACTCTGTTTTCTGCCCGTCAACCAGTTTGCCACCCGGTTGACCAACCTCAAACCCCCCCATAGCCTACCAAGCTTATTAATCAATCTCCTATGTCTAGCAGTATTGAAAGCTTTGCTGAAGTCAAGGTACGCAACATCAACTGCTCCCACTTGGTCCACCATGCTGGTTACCTAGTCAAAGAAATCTATGAGATTAATTTGAAAGGACCTTTCTTTTGTAAACCCATGCTGTCATGGATCCTGTGCTCCTATGGATTCCAGGTGTTGCACTATCCTTTCCTTAAGGAGTGCCTCCATAATCTTGCCCACTACTGAGGTAAGACTGACTGGTCTGTAGTACCCTGCCTCCTCCATGCTACCACTCTTGTGGAGTGGGATCACATAAGCCCTTCTACAGTCTTCTGGGACTGCTCCTGTGCTCAGACTCACTAAACAGTTTTTATAATGGCTCTACTAGTTCCACCCTTAGCTCTTTTAATACCCTGGGATGTATGCAATCAGGTCCCATTGTCTTGTCCACCCTGAGCTTATCGAGCTCTTGTAGGACCCCTTCTTTTGTGAAAGGACTAGTGTACACCTCCTTCCCCCATGTGTCCATGGTGCTGAGCTGTGGGCCCTGCCCTATCTTCTCTTCAGTAAATACTGAGCAGAAGTATTTATTTAGGATAGATGCTTTTACATGGTCCTCCTCCTCACATGCCCCCGTTTCTGCTTCGAGCTTAGCAATACCCCCTTTGGACTTTCTCCTTTCACTAATGTATCTATAGAAAGTCTTGTCACCTTCTTTTACTGTTTGTGCTAGTGTTTCCTCAGTTTGGTCCTTTTCCTGCATTACTGCCTTTCTGCCTTCCCTGCTTCCCTTAGGAAAGTTTGGTATGCCTCCCTATCGTCATCCTACTGCGTTCTCTTATATTTCATGAAGGCTAGGCTTTTGGCTCTGACCTTTTCTGCTACTGTTTGAGAGAACCAAAGTGGTTTCCTTCTTCTTTTCCACTTCCTTTTCTCTCTAACACAATGGGATGTTGCTTCAAGTATTGCATCTTTAATGCTTGCCCACTTTTCCTGTACTCTTTTTGCCAGAGCTAGCTTAACTCTGTTGGCCATCTTATCAAAGTCAGTTCCTCTGAAGTCCCATATTTTTGCCTTGGAATGGGATGATTTAGTTCTAGTGGCCAAATTGAACCATACTGAGTGATGGTCTCTGGCCCCCAGGTGACCTTTTGCCTGGTGATCTGTGATCATTTCCCTGTTAGTCAGTACTAGATCTAGGATAGCACTGTCTCTTGTGGGTTGTTGTACCAATTGTTTGAGTCCCTCCCCCTGCAGGGAATCCACCATGTGTCTAGTTCTGGCAGATGTTCCTGCTGGTATTGACCAATCTGTATCTGGCATGTTAGCATGCAGATACGTATGATGTGCTGAAAGAGCTATATTGCTGCTAAAAAAGAAATACACCAGACACACCAAGACAAAATGAAATAATTTTTATTATGCAGGCATGACAAACAGTAAGATAATTGCTATCATTGTTTGCTTGTAAGTTTCCTGTTGAACCATTTGGTTCATCTAATGCCCAAGCATTGAGGTTTAATAAGCATGATAAAATATAACACGTGTAGTGTCTAGCTGTATATTGGCAGTATCATTTCCCTGTCTCAGCCTTTTGAGTTCCCCATGGTAGAGGCCCATTGCTAGTGCAGGTTCCAAGAATCTTTGAAGGGTAGGGACTACAGTTTCGCAGCATGTAGGCACCTCAACACACATGCATTGGTGTGCCACTTTGGGCAGGTGGACTGAGGAGAAAAACTGAAAAGTGGCAGTCAGGCAGGCTTGATGAAGGACTGCCTGTTTCTCTTTGTCCAAATCACCACTTCGTACCTGAGGCACATCTGGATTGTGCTCTGGTAGGGGGACCACCCTTCTCTGGCCACACCCTGGGGAGACATCCAGGAAGGATTTAAGGTCCTGTGGCAGGGGGAGGAGGCAGTTGGTCATGGGAAGCAGGGACAGTGCTGATAAGCTGCCTGCCTGAGCTCAGGATAAAAATCTTTATGACAAAAAAAATATAGAAAATATTTTCTTCATCATAACATAGAGATAAGCTGCGGGAAACAGCAGTCCCCAAAACAAGAAATCAATGCACTCAAGTATATATTTTTTAATGTACAGTATTCAGAATGGTTTGCAATAATAAAGTATATTTCCCAATAATTAACTATGGCAAGATAAGTCTACTAACAACAAATAAGCCTGGCACATAAAAGGCTTAAATGAAAGTCTTTAAATGAGACCAATGGAATGTAAGACAATTTTTGTGCAACAGACTTAACATTTTTAAGCCTGCCTTGCTTTTATAAGACCAAAAACATGTCTTAAACATTGACTTTACTCTATTGTACAACCGGTCGCACAAAATCACAGAAAAAACAAATGATTGAATGGAACCAAATATTTATGCCCAGAGGCTGATGCATATCACTTATGATAAATCTTTTTTTTTTGTGATTTCAACTCCCTGGAGCAACACATTTATGTAGTGTGATCTACAAGATAAATGTTCTTTGTTTGTCTTCAAGGTTGTTTGCCTACTGTCAACACAATACTTAGACTATAAACAGAAAATATTTGCAATCTCATGAGTGCGATGTGCAATTATGGAACACATACAAACCAAAAAGAGAGTAAGAAGTAAGTGCCTCAGCTATGACTGGAATTCAGGCCACCTGGAATAGCATTTTTTTTCTGCTACCAGCTGCACCACTAAGGCAACTGAAACTTGGAGTGTAACCGAGCACATTACTCTTTCTCCAGTGCATGACCTGGTGGTACACAGGCAATTACATTTACAAGCATGCACTCATTCATTGATTGCTCAGTGGGCTGCTGGCCATGGAAGAGAGAGGAGGGCTCTGCTGGTCACCCAGTAGGGTTTGGGATGGGGGGAGTGAGCTGGTGGGACATTGCCTGCAGGGGTGGGGGTACACTAGACCACCAGGGAATAAACTTTTAATTCATGGATTGGGGATGGAGGGGGTCATTAGACTGCCAGGGAGAATGGTTTATTTGTTTTTTTCATTATACAGTGGTGGATCAGGATGGGAGGGGTGTTATCTGGAGTTGGACACCAGGGCATGATGTCCTAGACTCATCTGGTGGGTGATCAGGTAGGGGAAGAGACCACTAGCCATCAGGGATTACAGGGATTTTATTTTTTAAATATGGGGCTGGGGATTGGTTGGGGGGGAAGGACTTCTTGCCACCAGGGATTACGAGGTTATTTTTTATGTTGATTGCACGCATGCGCAAGAAACATGTTGCGTCAGCTTTCTCCACAAGCAGGTTGCGGAGGCATGGTACTGTTGTGCCCAATGCCCCCACGGCCTGCAAAGGCTTGTCCCCCATCCCCCAATGCTGTGGCATGCTGCTGCTGACACTAGTTCAGCCAGCATGCTACAACTTTCTAAAAAATCAGCCGCTGCAATCAGGGGCCACCTCGTCATTGCAGCGTCAGCCATCTGCTGCAATGAAAGAGTGATCTGTTGTTGCAGGACGGGATGTAGGATGTCTGATATTGTTTGTGAACATGGCGGTGGCTTGCCACCGTATTCATAAACAATATCCACCCCCCATGTTTATTTGCCAACGGGAGAGCCCACTCCCTGTCAGCACACTGTCACCCTCCCCCGGTTTATTGTCTGCCAATGGGGTGCCCAATCCCCATTGGCAGAAAGGAATCCCCCCCTTCTGTTGTTTGCCGACAGGGGTGCCCAATCCCCCATCAGCTAAAGCGGCCCCCCCCCAAAAAACAAGACATTGATGGCACACTGGGAGCGCACCCCAGTGTGCCCAAATGCCCCTTTTCTTGTTTGCCGATGGGGGTGCCCAATCCCCCATTGGCTACAGCTGATCTCCCAAAGCCAGATTCCGGTGGCATGCTGGGAGCCCACCCCAGCATGTTACATGCCCCTGTGAACTTGAAAATGGTCCCGTGACTTTTTTTGGTTTTTTTCTACCTGAAAAAAAGGAAATGGCCCCTTGTAGTCTCCCTGCCCCTCCCACAACCCGCCAACCACCCACTGGCACCACTGCCTCCTTACGACCCCTCACCTCCGGAGTCCGCGTGACAATCTTCTGTGGGACCGGGAGCATGTCTGCACTCTTCAAAGCCGACCATGAACTGAGAAATGCCGGTAAGCTGTATAATGTAATGAATAGGGTTTTTTCAACTTTAGTGCATATCTCGGGCATTTTTGGGAATTTTTCACCAAATTTTCAACATGGGGTTTTTGGGACCCTTCCTCATGAATTCTTGAACTGTCATGGTGTTAATCGGCCCCGAAAGGTGGTTTCGCGGTCACTGCATGGAATTACCCTTCGGGGCTGATTAACGAAACAACAGTCCCAGTGTTCATGAGGTGGGCTCTCAAAAAGCCTATGCTGCAAATTTGGTGGAAAAAATCCCCAAAATGACTGTTTTACGAGCGCGCATTGCGCAGTTACTATGCATGCTCATAACTTCACGAATCTGCAATATTTTCATGCCAGATTTTCAACATTGGCATTTTGTCACACCTCCATGTGAGCAGTATAGCTGTCATTGTTCACATCCTGGCTGAAATGTGTTTTTTACACTTCCAGCGCTGAATAGCTCGGTCGCTGTGGGAAATCAGCATTCAGGACAGATTAAGAAAATGACAGTGACACTGTTCATGAGTAGAATTCCTAAAATGCCTATGTTGAAAATTTGGTAATGATACTCCATAAAATGACTGTATTGCAAGCATGTATTGTGCAGTTGCCACGCACGCTCGTAACTTTGCGAATTTATAATATTTTCACTCCAGATTTTCAACATTGCCATTTTCCCAGACCTACTGATAAACAGTACAGCTGTCATTTTTCCCATCCTGGCCCGAAATATGTTTTCGAACTTCTGGCACAGAATAGAGCAGTCTCTGTGGGAAATCACTGTTCGGGACAGATTAAGAAAATGACAATGATACTATTCATGAGTAGAGGTCCTAAAATGCCTATGTTGAAAATTTGGTGATGATAGTCCATCAATTGACTGTATTACCAGAGTGCGTTGCACACTTTCCACTCACCCTTGTAACTTCGCAGATTTGTAATATTGTCACATCAGATTTTCAACCGTGCCATTTTTTCACACCTCCTTATAAGCAGTACAGCTGTCATTTTTCACATCCTGAATGAAATGTGTTTTCACAGGTCCAGTGCAGAATAACGTGGTCAATGTGGGAAATCAGTGTTCAGGACAGATTAAGAAAATGACAGTGGCACTGTTCATGATGAGCAGAGATCCTAAAATCCCTATGTTGAAAATTTAGTGACAAAAATCCATGATACGACTGTGTTACAAGTGTGCGTTGAACTGGTTCCGTGCACCCTTGTAACTTTGCAAATTTGTAATACTGTCATGCCACATTTTCAATGGTGGCATTTTTTCACAACTCCTTATGAGCACTACAGCTGTCATTTTTCACATCCTGGCTAAAATATGTTCTTGCACTCCTGCCAGACAATAGCATGGTCACTCTGGGAAATCATTGTTTGGGACACATTAAGATCGACTAAGTGAGAGGGGGCAGTGACCAAGCTCAACTGAGCTCTATCAGGACTGCTGTAGATTTGTTTGTGGGCAGACAAAGGCCCCAAAACAAGAGCCCAGTACAAAAGGGCAGCCTGCAGCACTGGGAGAAACAGAACGAGAGAGCGAGTGAAGGAGGGGGAGTGAGCAAACTCACTGAAGTGCTGTCAGGACTGCTGCAGATTTTTTTGTGGGCAGAAAAAGGCATCAATACAGGCAGAGGACCAGTACAAAAGGCCAGCCTGCAGCAGTGGGAGAAACAGTATGAGCGAGTGAGACAAGGGGACTTAGTGAGCTCAACAGAGCTCTATCAGGACTGCTGGGATTTCTTTGTGGGCAGAAAAAGGTGCCAATGCAGGCAGGAGCCCCGTACAAAAGGGCAGCTTGCAGTGCCAGGACAAACAGAATGAGCAATGAGAGGGGGAGACTGAGTGACCCCAACAGAGCTCTGTTGGGACAGCTGCAGATTTCTTTGTGGACAGACAAAGGTGCCAACGCAGCCAGGAGCCCCATACAAAAGCGCAGTCTGCGGTGCCAAGAGAAACCGAACAAGCGAGTGACAGAAGTGAGCGAGCTCAACGCAGCTCTAGTGTGACTGCTTCAGATTTCTTTCTGGCCAGAAAAAGCCACCAATGCAGGTAGGAGCCCAGTACAAAAGGGCAGCCTGCAGTGCCAGGAGACACAGAATGAGCGAGTGAGGGAGGGGGAGTCAGTGAGCTCAATGGGGCTTTGTTGGGACTGCTGCAGATTTTTTGTGGTCAGAAAAAAGCAGCAATGCATGCAGGGGCCCAGTACAAAAGGGCAGCCTGCAGTGTCAGAAAAACCAGAATGAGCAAGTGAGTGAGCTCAGCAGAGCTGTATTGTAACTGCTGCAAATTTCTTTCTGGGCATAAGAAGGCAGCAAAGCAGGCAGGAGCCCAGTAGAAAAGGGCAGCCTGCAGCGCTGGCAGAACAGAATGAGCAAGTGAAAGAAGGGGAGTGAGCGACCTCAACGGAGCTCGTAGCTTCACGAATTTATAATATTTTCACTCCAGATTTTCAAAATTGCCATTTTCCAAGACCTACTTATGAACAGTACAGCTGTCATTTTACCCATCCTGGCCTAAATTTGTTTTCTCACTTCCAGCACAGAATAGAGCGGTTGCTGTGGGAAATCACTGTTCGGGACAGATTAAGAAAATGACAATGATACTGTTCATGAGCAGAGGTCCTAAAATGCCTATGTCGAAAATTTGGTGGTAATAGCCCATCAATTGACTGTGTTACAAGTGCGCATTGCGCACTTTCCACGCACCACTGTAACTTTGCAGATTTGTAATAGTGTAACACCAGATTTTCAACAGTGCCATTTTTTCACACCTCCTGATAAGCAGTACAGCTGTCATTTTTCACATCCTGACCAAAATGTGTTTTCACAGGTCTGGCGCAGAATAACATGGTCACTGTGGGAAATCTGTGTTCGGGACAGATTAAGAAAATGACAGTGGCACTGTTCATAAGCAGAGGTCCTAAAATCCCTATGTTGAAAATTTGGTGATGAAACTCCATAACAGGACTGTGTTTCAAGCGTGCATTGAACTGTTTCCACGCACCCTTGTAACTTCGCAAATTTGTAATACTGTCGTGCCACATTTTCAACGGTGGCAATTTTTTGCAACTCCTTATGAACACTACAGCTGTCATTTTCCACATCCTGGCTAAAATATGTTTTTGCACTCCTGCTGGACAATAGCACAGTCACTCTGGGAAATCAGTGTTTGGGACACATTAAGATCGACTGAGTGAGAGGGGCGAGTGACCGAGCTCAACTGAGCTCTATCGGGACTGCTGCGGATTTGTTTGTGGGAAGACAAAGGCCCCAATACAAGAGCCCAGTACAAAAGGGCAGCCTGCAGCATTGCGAGAAACAGAACGAGAGAACGAGTGAAGGAGGGGGAGTGAGCGAACTTACCGAAGCGCTGTCAGGACTGTGGATTTCATTGTCACCAAAAAAGGCATCAGCACAGGCAGGGGCCCAGTACAAAAGGCCAGCCTGCGGTGGTGGGAGAAACAGTATGAGCGAGTGAGACAAGGGGACTTAATTAGCTCAACGGAGCTCTACCAGGACTGCTGGGATTTCTTTGTGGGCAGTAAAAGGCGCCAATGCAGGCAGGAGCCCCGTACAAAGGGGCAGCTTGCAGTGCCAGGACAAACAGAATGAGTGATGAGAGAGGGAGACTGAGCGACCTCAACGGACCTCTGTCGGGACAGCTGCGGGTTTCTTGGTGGACAAAAGTGCCAACGCAGCCAGCAGCCCATACAAAAGCGCAGTCTGCGGCACCAAGAGAAACAGAACGAGCGAGTGACAGAAGTGAGCGAGCTCAACACAGCTGTAGTGTGACTGCTGCAGATTTCTTTGTGGGCAGAAAATGTGTCAATGCAGGCAGGAACCCAGTACAAAAGGCCAGCTTGCAGCGCCGGCAGAAACGGAATGCGAGAGTGACAGAGGAGGAGTGAGCGAGCTCAGTGGAGCTGTGTCAGGACTGCTTCAGATTTCTTTCTGGCCAGAAAAATCAATCAAAATCTTTATTTATTCAGGCGAACATCATTGAGCATAGCTCATTTACAAGATGGACCTGAGTGGTCATAACAATAAAAGGTTACAAATTTTACACAAAACCATGGTACTGAATAAACACAAATACAATCATTTATGAATGAGACAGATATACAAATATTTACATATATACAAGGCAAAATGACAATAAACCTAAATCCTATTAAAGTCGAGAAACAAACAGTTAGTAGGGATAAAGCTTGGATAGTGGGACTTGGGTGGGCATATATGTATGAAGTTTGATGGAGAACGAGCTAGAAGGACGATAGAGAAATAGGGGGGAGCTTTAAAAAAAAAAAGGGTGGAGGAGAGAGGGGGTGTGGGAGGAGAGGGGGTGTGGGAGGACTAGGCCTTGTGGAAGCAGTTTCATGATTCTGGGAATAGACTGGTGTACAGCTTTTTGAAGGATGCTAAAGGAATGAGGGTATCCAGTTTCAATGTCTTTTGAAGAGAATTCCAGATAAGTGCTAGGGAATAGCTGATTGCAGCTCTTCCATACCGGGTGCAGGTGATAGGAATCTTCAGCATGATCAGTTTATTGATCCTCAGGGTGTAAGGCCTGGATGTGATCCGTTGAAACAGTCTGAGATGTAGGAAGGAGTTTGTTTGTCAGAGCTTTGTAGATCCAGATAGCAGCATTTTTTTTCTTCTTTGTTGCAGGGATGTCCAACTGACTGCATTGTAGAGAGAGCAATGATGGTGCTGGAGGAAGGTCTGTAATGAATCTAATAGCTCTATGATACAAGGTGTCTAATTTATTTAAATGGGAGAGGCAGCAGTGGCCATAGAGGAAGTCAGCATAATCAATGAGGGACAGGAATGATGCTAGGATTAATCTTTGTTTGGAATCTCTGGTCAGGTAGTGTTTGATCCTATAGAATAGGCCAAGTCTTTGTCTTAGCTTTTTCAGTAGCTCCTCAATGTGGGTAGTGTAGTCAAGTTTATTGTCAATCCATACACCAAGATATTTGAATTTGTCAACATATTCCAGATTTTCACCAAGGATGGTAGAGAGTTGTGGGAGGGTGAATGATGGGACAGTGGAAGAGCAGTTCTTGGTGGCAAAGAACATAGCTTTGGTTTTCTTGGCATTTAGTAGTAATTTCTTTTCTAATAAGTTGTGCTGAAGGAGGGAGAATTCAGACTGTAGAAGCTCACAGGCTTTTGATGGTGAGGGATTGCTGACATATAGTACAGTGTCATCTGCAAAAAGGTGAATATTAGATTGTGAGAGATTGGAGTCAATATTGTTGATGTAAATGGCAAAAGGATGGGGCTCAGGATGGAGCCTTCATGTACACCTCTTAGGAGTGGTTTAGAGGTAGATAGATCACCTTCATTTTTACCAGTTGTTATCTTCCGAGAGATAGCATCTGAACCATTTAAGAGAGTGGGTCAAGGCCTATGGAGTTCAGAGAGGAGATTAGTAGTTCATGATCCACAGTGTCAAAGGCTTTGCTTAGATCCAGAAACACAGCACAGGTGTTATTCTTTTTGTCTAAGGCAGTCTGCCAATCATTTGTAACTTTTGCTAATGCAGAGATGGTGCTGTGCATAGATCTAAACCCAGATTGAGCTGGGTTAAGGAGATTGTTGGTATCAAGGTAGGCACTTAACTGAGAGTTTACCAGCTTCTCAAGCATCTTGGATAGTACTGGTAAGATGGAAATGGGCCTATAATTGTTGAGGTCCATGGGATCACCTGCCTTAAGTAATGGAAACACTTGAGCTGTCTTCCATATTGAGGGGATAGAACCAGTGGCAAGTGACAGATTGAAGAGGTGGGTGAGGGGGGCGGCTAAGGCATGCAGTGCTACTTTTAGAAAGTAGGGATCCAGGGAGTCTGCACCTGCACTTTTAGTTGTATCTAGCTGGAGTAGAAGGTCTTCTACTTCTTTTAAGAGTATTGATTTGAATGAGAATGTGGAAGCAACCTTTTGTCCCTCAGTAGATTGTATGTTTAGTGATGATCTTAATAGGTTTGCAGGTGAGGAGTCGAAAGCCAGGCCAGCTGTAGTGAAATGATCGTTAAAGGCTTTCAAGATATCTTGCTTGTCAGTGATTTCAATACTATTTAGGTGTACTTTGGGTGGTAAGACAGGGGTAGAAGTTTGACCTAGGATCCCCTTTATGGTACCCCAGAACCTGGAAGGGTTGTGATAGGAGGCATCCAATTCAGCTGTGTAGAAGGCAGCCTAGGCATTTCTTACTTGTTTTGTGCAGGAGTTTCTGGCTTTTCTGAATTGAAGCCAGTCATTTGGATCCTTTGTCTTTCTTGCCCTTTTCCAGAGTTTGTCTCTGGCAAGCAGTGCGGATTTAAGGTCAGCAGAGAACCAGCGACAGGATTTGAGTTTGGTTCTGACACTGGTGAGGGGTGCATGTATATTGAGGGCACTTATGATTATATCATTTAAGATTTGAAGAGCTGTCTCTATTGAAGCTGTGAGATAGAATTCTTGCCAACGTGTGGTGTGGCACAGATCATGGAGATATCCTGAAATATTAAAGTTCTTTTTTGACCTTCGTGGGAGGAATTTTGCAGGATTGGGTGGCTTGATTGTTGATCTAATGGCAGCTATGGGACAGTGGTCACTTATGTCACTGAATAGTACTCCAGCATGGGGATACAGATGAGGCTTATTTACCAACATAATGTCCAGGAGTGTGCTGTTGAGATTATTCTTTGGTTAATCCTTGTTGGTTCTTTGATTAATTGAGTGAATCCATAAGTGTCACAGAAGGTTACTAGGGGTGCAGATGCATTAGTTAGCCAATTTAAGTTCAGGTCTCCTAAGATGATGGTGTCTTCAGGGCCTAGATTAAGTATAGATCCTAGGTGGGATAGGAGTTTGAGGCCTGCAGAGGGGGGCCTGTAGCAGCCAATCAGTTGAAAGGATGATATGTTGGGAAGAGTTATTTTAATTGACAAGCATTTGAATTCCTTTGGTTGTGATGTAGTATTGAGGCAGGATGCAGAGATGTTTGCTTTGACATAGATGGCTACCCCACCGCCCCTGGATAGACGGTCAGATCTGAAGAGCTGATAGTTGGGAAGGTTTATTTCACTGTCTTTTGTTGCAGATTTGAGCCATGTTTCAGATATAACCAGAAAGATGCCAATGCAGGCAGTAGCCCAGTACAAAAGGGCAGCCTGCAGTGCCAGGACACACAGAACGAGCAAGTGAGGGAGGGGGAGTCAGTGAGCTCAACGGGGCTTTGTTGGGACTGCTGCAGATTTGTTTATGGTCAGAAAAAAGCAGCAATGCATGCAGGGGTCCAGTACAAAAGGGAAGCCTGCAGTGGCAGAAAACCCAGAATGAGCGAGTGAGTGAGCTCAACAGAGCTGTACTGTAACTCCTGCAAATTTCTTTGTGGGCATAACAAGGCAGCAATGCAGGCAGAAGCCCAGTACAAAAGGGCAGCCTGCAGCACTGGTAGAACAGAATGAGTGAGTGAGAGAAGAGGAGAGGAGTGAGTGAGCTCAACGCAGCTTTGTCGGGACTGCTGCAGATTTCTTTGTGGGCAGGAAAAGGCGCCAACAGAGGCAGGAGCCCAGTATAAAAGGGCAGCCTGCAGCACCAGGAGAACCAGAATGAGCGAGTGAGAGAAGAGGAGTGAGTGAGCTCAACGCAGCTTTGTCGGGACTGCTGCAGATTTCTTTGTGGGCAGGAAAAGGCGCCAACAGAGGCAGGAGCCCAGTACAAAAGGGCAGCCTGCAGCACCAGGAGAACCAGAATGAGCGAGTGAGACGGGGGAGTGAGCACCCTCAACAGAGCTTTGTCAGGACAGCTGTGGATTTCTTTGTGGGTAGAAAAAGACACCAACACAGGCAGGAGCCCAGTACAAAAGGGCAGCCTGCAGCACCAGGACAAACAGAATGAGCAAGTGAGAAAGGGGGAGTGAGCCACCTCAATGGAGCTCTCTCGGGACAGCTGCAGATTTCTTCCTCAGCAGAACAAATTGCCAATGCAGGCAGCAGCACAGGGACAAACAGACTGAGCCAGTGACAGAGGGCCACTGAGTGAGCTCAACAGACCAACGCAATCAACATTCGGCATTGACAAATGCTTGTTTTAAATATGTGGCAGGTGATCAGGTGGGGAGAAGGACCACTAGTCTCCAGGGAATTAATTTAATTCTATATTATGCAGTGATGCAGGGGAGGCAGGATTTCCACAAAAGTTTAGAAATGGATTTCTGAACTTTTGCTGAAGTGAAAGTCTGACTTTCTCTTCAATTCCACCGGCGAAAGTTTTTTTCTCACACACATCTAAGAAAGAGTAATGTGCTCGGGGACACTCCAGATTTCAGTTGCCCTGGTGGTGCATTTGGTAGCACAACTAGAAGGGTATTCCGGGAGGCCTGGGTTCAAGTCCCAGCTGAGGCATTTACTTCTTTCTCTCTCTTTGGTTTTTATGTAACATAATTGTGCACTGCACTCTTGGGATTGTAAATGTAATTCTCTGAGCACCAGCAGGTCATGAATTGGAGAAAGAGTAATGTGCTAGAGGACACTTCAGGTTTCAGCTGCCTTGGTGGTGCTGCTGGTAGCACAACCGGAATGATGTTCTGGGCAGCCTGGGTTCAAGTCCCAGCTGAGCCACTTAATCTTTCACTCTCCTTGGTTTGTATGTGTTCCACAATTGCTCACCACACTCTTGGGATTGTAAATGTAATTGTCTGTGCTCCACTAGGTTGTGCATTGGAGAAAGAGTAATGTGCTCGAGGACACTCCAGGTTTCAGTTGCCTTTGTGGTACAGCTGGTAGCAGAGCTGGAAAGGTATTCCTGTCAGCCTTGTTTCAAGTCCCAGCTGAGGCACCTCTTTCTCTCTCTTTCATCTGTATGTGTCACATAATTGCACACTGCACTCTCTGGGATTGTAAATGTAATTGTCATTGCATCAGCAGGTCATGCACTGGAGAAAGAGTAATGTTCTCTGGAACAATCCAAGTTTCAGGTGCCTTGGTGGTGTAGTTGGTGGCCTGGGTTCAAGTCCCTGCTGAGACACATACATCTTTGTCTCTGTTTGGATTGAACAGAATATATTTACAGGTACAATGTTTAGAATTATATCTTTCAGTTTAACATAACTGACAAGAGTTAAAGTCCCACCAATTAAATACCAGTATAGTAATATACAGTACAGTATAGTATCAATACTTATATATAAAAATAACATAAAAGGATATTGAATTTAACATAAGAAATGTAAAGCCAACTTATGCTGAGTGCTACCTATAGTTAACGATTTAAATATTATGCGGTAGAATTAACCTTTCAGCAATTCCTCCTACTAACTAACGTTTTTCCCCAATTTGCTCAACCAAATGAAAGTATCATATAGACTAATGTTTAGAGCTGGGTCTCAGTAGAACTATCAGTTAAATCTAATACTGCAATAGATACATTATGGTGTATGGTGAAGGCTTGTTGTGTATGGAACTCAGTGGCTTTCAAAATGTTGTAGTACCACAGTTCAAAAGGTCATGGAGCGTGATTGTACCACACTGTACTACAACAACATTTTGCAAGCCTCTAAAGACTGCACGCGCTCAGCTCATTTTAAAAGTGGACCAGACACAGAAAAACTCAGAGCCAGTGGCACGATCATCCCCCGAACTGATGATGAACAGGGCACCACGAAACAAGGCAGGATTGACCAGACACTTTAAACTGTTAAAAAAAGAAAATGCAGGATCAACCAGATATTTAAAACTACTCACATTAACAGGTGAATCCTTTCACTCATGGTCCTCTCGCTTAGTGAGAGATATATCCGCCATGTTTTTTTTCCTGGAATCCCCACCCAAAGGCTACTGACAGCCAATGACAGACCACGCTACAGACGTAGGGATGCTTGGTCCCTAACAACCACAGCACTAACCTTAGCAACCTGGCGAATACCAGATTAAAACATAGTAGAAAGAATTCCTTTACACCAAAAAAAAAAATTAAAATGCTCACTTAAATTATAAGTAGGTGCACTATACACTATAAAATAATGGATGGGCAATGTGCTTCAACCAGTATGTATGCCACTTTGGGTTCTGATTCCCACGGACCTCTCGAGCTTCGCTCTCGAGGTCATAGGGAATCAGAACCCCTCAGTGGCACAACATACCGGTTGTGCATACTTGCCCATCCACTATTCTCTATATTGAAGTTCATAAAAGCACATGTATTTGAATCATATATTTGTGTTTTCAGGAGGAATTACGATAAGGTAACAAGTGTATTTATTTCCTTATGAAAATGAATGCATTTCATTGTCTTTTTATTGTTTAGTGTTATGCCCCCATTACAAGAATATAAACTATTTTTTGTCTTCAAAGTAAAAATGGAAACATATTTCAGTGAAAAGAACTATATTTGTCTTATTAATATAATTTCCTCTTATTTTCATTCATTTTAAGTCAAGTGTTTAAATGCCATTTTATAACTACAGCAAGACACTTCCAAGCTTGCATTGTGGCAGCATAATCACACTTCCCGGGGGGAGTCACGTGATAACTTCAGACTGAGAGGATGCTCAAACATTGGCTCTGTATCAGCTGGCTTTCTTTTCTACATAATGTACCTTATGGGCTGAGATGATGGAATCAGTTGATAAACGGTCAGAACTGATGGGCTTACCAGCAGGTGGAGATTTATGTGTGTCAGGAGATATTGCTGCTGCATCATCTTCCAGGCCTCTGCCTCACAGAAATGCCCAACACCAGATTCACTAGAGGTAGATGCAGAGCTGGACAAGCTAGACATTCTCATCGCGGACATGGTGGGTATTAAACTGGTATTAACGCAGGTGATAGAAGATCTTTAATTATTAAACCCACACTGGAGGCATTCCATTGCCACCTTAAGGATGCTGAATCAAGAATTAGCTCACTGGAGGATATGCAAACAAGAGAGGTGAAAGATCTTAGAAAGATGGTCACAAAATTAGAAGTGAAAGTTGATAACCTAGAAGCGAGGAGCTGTAGAAATAGTCTAGTGCTAGTTGATATACCAGAAACTGCTGAGGGATCTGATCTGAGAGATGTTAGCCTTTGTTCAGACTGTCCTGCAAGAAGTGACTGTCCCTACCACTTCTGAAAATAAATACTTAATTGAGCATGCACATAGATCCCTGTGTTGCAGACCCCCTCTGGACAAATAAACCCAGAGCTATTATTCTCAGATGCTTGGATTATTAGGAGAAAATATGGATCCAGCAAAAGGCTCAAGTCAAGATACCACTTTCCTGGCAGGGAAAACGTTTTTGATCTTCAGTGATACTACTCCCATGATAAGGAAGTGCCAGGCTGTCTGTAAAGAAATAAAGCAAATCCTTTACCAAGCCAGGATTAAATTTTATATGTGTCACCCCGCTTGGCTCTGTTTTGCACTCTAAGGCTGGTGCTATAAAATTTTTGTCGGCAGACCAAGCTAGATTGAAATTTTTAAAAATATTCCCACATCTGTTTTCTCCTCCTCCTCTTCAGAATAACACCTGAGTGTCTGTTGTGGACTGTTGTGGGACTGCACAGATGTTAGTTACCTTTACTTGTAAGGTTCTCTTTTTTTCTTTGACCTGCTGGAAAAATTTAATATTATGTCTGATCAACTCAGTTGGTCTTTAATCGTTCTCTGGTGTGGGGATGCACCAACAGTCATAATGGCTTAAATGGAGGCATTTCTAACTTCACTGTGTATGTTTGAGTGCCTAGTTGAAGTGCATGGCTTATTACGGCTTGTGGTGTGGTCATATTGCTTGCTTTACTCAAATTTCTTAATACGTACAAGCCAGTAAGAACTTTGTTTTTGCTTGAAAAATTCAGACTGCATATCTTTTTGCTTGTACCTTTACTGTATTTTGCAGATGCTGAAGGGTATTTTCCGAAACACCAGGGGTCGATGTTTTTCATGCCTTGCTATCATTTTAACTCTTTTATTTATTTATTTATTGAATTCTCAGATTAGGACCTTTGAGTTAGCAAGCTCGTTTACAAAGGATCCAAGTTCAAATGTTACAGATATGTAAATAGTAGACATATAACAAATAAAGGTAATTTCCTGTTACAAGCTCAAGTACAGTGGTGTGAAAAAAATACATAAAATTTGGTGAAATGACTAGTAAGAGAGACAGGGTATAACAACTGAGAAAGAGCTACAATTGAACCAAAAAGGAAGTAGTGATAATGTTGTATTGAGGTTAAGTCTAAGGCTGCTTACAGCAGGAGAGCATAGTTCAGGTATACTTAAATAGGGTGATAATACTGATATTAGATAGAGAGGGAGGAACTAAGGGATAATGATGGTGGGGGTAGGAGAAGGAAAGAATCCACCCATAAGGTTTCATTGCTGGAGGCAAGAGGAGTATAGAATATGGGTTACAGGGTGGGAAGGGTGGAGGCAAGGGAAAAATGTGAAAGTGGGGGCCCCAGAGGGTTATAAAGGTATGGTAATTAGAGGTAGGGATGGACAAAGTGCTAGAGGAGGTATACATTGCAATTAGGTAAGATTATGTTACATGAAGGGGATTGTAGGGGAGTTGGGGGTAATTGCATAGCTGGGCATATACCTGAATGGTATCAGGAGGGGTAGGGGGTAATTGCTTAATTGCATCATATTTATGTGTCACAGTCGCATGTGCTGAGAGCATCCAAATAAGTTTGTTATTAGGTTTTAAAAAGGCCTAGTTTAGGTTCCGTGAGCAAATCAGTGCTGAGAGAGTTTAGAGGAAGGGGGGTCCTATACTCAAAAGAATGTTGCCCTTGCGAAGTGCGGAGAAAGGGAATGTGGAAGACTGCTTTGTTGGACCCTCTGGTTTGTCTGTGGTTGGTGGAATAGCTGGGTATCCAGTGATGATAGCGATAATAAATGAGCTACTATAAAAACAGTAACTCATTTATAGTGCTAAGGTAACAATGGAATAGTGAGGAAAACGACCGGAAAGGGAGGGATACAGAGGTGGAGGGGAGGGATAGGAGGGAGGGTTTAGATAGGGAGGAGAGTCTGCTGCAGCTGAGCCAGCCCTGTGGTGTGGTGGCTAGGGTGGCTAGCTATGGCGCAGTAGGCACTGAGTTTGGGACAGGTCAGAAGCAAATATTTTGCTGCTGCAGGTGGCTGCCTTTTTTTCCCCTGCCAAGTTTTGGCCCCTCCTCAACATGCACCCCCCCCGGAGTTAACAATCCAAAAGCAGGGGGGTGGCACCAGGGGCACAGGCCCCCCACAGAAACATTGAGTGTAGCAAGAAGTGGGGTCGCCGAGAATTGTACATCACTGAAATGCTTTTTGGCAGTATACTGTCCACATGCCATAATAGTGATCGCTATTTTGCAATCGTTATTATGACATGGAATCAGAATAGCTGAGGAGTTTCTGCAAATCTGGGGGTCCAAGGCCAAGTGAGATTTTTTTTAGCTAACAGGCAAACCTGATATTGAATCCTGTTGTTCAGGTTTAGCCATCCACTGCTAGAGAATAGCTCACATGTGTGAGTTAGACTGTGTGCTCCCAGCATGAGTCTGCAGGCTTTGTTTAGGACAGTCCTTATTCTCTTAAGGGCAGTCTCAGTACTTGCTTCATAGACAGCTGGGCCGTAATCTATGACTGATAGCACTGAGCTGTTAACTGCAAGCTTCATGGCACTCTCTGTGAGGCAGTGTCTGTGCCGATACAGTTGGCCTGTTCTGGCACTGACTGCTTTAGCAACATGGTCAATATGTAGGCCATATCAGAGAGAGAAGTCAAGGATGACCCCAAGGTGCTTAAAGCTATTGATCATGTCCAGTATCTTGTGCTTGTTGTTATATATTTTGAAGGGATAGGTTTTAAAGCAGTTATGATGAGAGGCAAACAACATTGTTTTGGTTTTCCTGTAGTTAAGCCAGAGTTTTGAATTAAGGAACCAGTTTTCTACGGCATTAAAATTGATTTGCATCATTTCTTCTAGGGCATCTGGTGCTGTCTGAGAATTGTATAGCACAGCATCATCTGCATATAGAAGAATCTTGTACTGACATATTTTCGAGAGATCATTCAAAAACAGGCTGAAAATCAGGGGGCCTAATTTAGAGCCTTGGGGCACCCCAGTGGTGATGCTACAATGGTCAGAAAATACATTGAGGATCTTAACTTGCTGCACTCTGTTGGAGAAGTAACTCCAGAACCAGCCCAATGAATTGGAGGATATCCCTAAATGACTCAACTGGTTTAGAAGTAAATCATGATTAATCATGTCAAGGCCTTTGGTGAGGTTAATAAAAGTAGCCCCCACCAAGCGCCCCTGATCAAGTGCATTGTGAATGTAACCAATAAATTCCACCAAGGCCATGGTAATACTATAGGCCTTCCTGAAACTGTGCTGCTGCAGACATTGAAGGTTGTATTTATCTAAATATTCCACTAACTGGTCATAGACTATGCTCTCCATGGCTTTTGAGAGTGGAGGAAGAATTGAGATTGGCCAGTAATTGGCGAGACTAGTTCTATCGCCATTTTTAAAGATCAGGGTAACCACAGAAGCTTTCCAGAGCTTTGGGAACTTGCCAGTAGTGAGCGAGAGATTTAGGATCTTGGTTACAGAGGAGAGTAGAACATCTAGGGAAAGCGTTGAAATCTTGAGGTCGAGCAAGTCACCACTGGATCTAGTTTTCCCAAGAACTTTTACCAGATATTTTTCCCCATGGGAGCACAGAACTGACCCATTCAAGGGTATAGGTTGAAGTCAACCCAGTTTTGTTTCTCAGACCCTAGAGATGCATTCATGACTGTTTTTTGCTTTGGTGACTTGACAGTATTGGCAGTTTTCTTCCTTCTTTTTTGTTAGCGATCACCAAGGCTACCATGGACTTGCATTTAATAATATTATTTTGAGCAATTCCTATGAGCATTGGGGATCACAGAAATTACCATCATTTGGGTACAGGGGGCTGGATATTCAAACTGCGCCCAAAAAGTGCACAATAGCAGGAGCAAGCACAAATCCATTGCGCCCATGTGCAATAGACGCGATATTCAAAAAAGGAGCAAGCCAAATTGCGCAAACAGCCAACGTCTGAATATCGCACAACTTGCATCATAGCGCAACTAGGAAGGGGAAGCTGAGCAGATACGATGCTCTATAGCACAACAAGAGCAGCCCAGCTGAGCAGCCCAGAGGTGCCACAGAGCAAGCAGGGAGCCCCCCAGCAGCAGAGCAATGGAACTGCACAACCAGGGAGGTAGGTAGGGGCCCACCACCAATGCCACAGATGGGCACAGGAACACACTGCAGAACTGACAATGCACCCCCACACCCCAAGCACAGCACAACTGAGGGAGGGATGGAATATCCACCGGCCCATGGGGACAAGCAAACAAAGCACAGCTGGGCCATGGTGCCCCAGCACACCCACCGGCAAGCTGAGACTGCCACACAAGGAGGGTGGACCACCCCATGGAACAGCAGCCCCCCCCGTGCAAAGCACACCCTGCACCGTGACCCCAAGACACCCCCCATGAGCAGTGACCATCACTGCAGGAATCCCCATGCATACCCCCCCACTGTCACACTGCAACCTCGTGTACCATGGAACCATACAAGCCAGCCCACCATGAGCACCCAGCAGTGCGTGGCAGCACACGGCAATGCAACAACGGCAGACACAGTGCCAACATGCACAATCCCTCTAAGGCACAGCTGAGAGACCGAACATGTGTCGCCAAAAGAGGTACCCCACATGGGAAAGGGCATGCCCCTGACACCACCGCCATTGATACAGCACCCTGTACAGTTGACAAGTGTCACAGCGCGACCCACCATGAGCCACAGCAGCCAGTGCAGACACCCACAGTGGTACATGGAAGCATGCAGCACACCGGATGCAACACAGTGCAGGGGCAAACACACACCCATACCCTCGGGGACACCAACACAGGGATGCAGTAGTGTGGCAACCAAGCCCCCAGTGTGGGCCCATGTAAACTGTGCACACACAGCCTGCAATCCACCATGGTACAGGGGTGACACCCACCCTGTGCATGAACTGTGGCCCTGTACATCACCAGCATATGCCTGGATCACAAGTCACAGACAGTGGTGCACAGCCCATGCAACACACACATGCCACAGCATGGAGGTGGGACAGCAACTGCGGAGGCCACAGTGTCACCCAAGGCAAACATGCACCTCACCAGTGATAGGAGGCAACCAAGCATTGTGATGGTCACAGTGGATGACCTGAAGGAACAGCCACCACTGACAAGGCAGCAGACCTTGCAGGCCACAGACATGCAAGGGTGTCAGCTGCACAGGCCAAGGACAGTTTGACAGGGGCACAATGGACACAGAGCAGGCACCATGGACCACTGCACACAGTAATGCAATGCACAGAGAACAACACACACCACAGATACCAACTGATAGCCACTCCCACACCAGAAACACTCCCCCCCCCCACACACACACACACACACACACACACATATACCCATGACTGAACCACCCCAGATGCCATGCACACCACTGCAATTGAGCACCTATTGCCAGCAGCAAATCAGAGACCACCACAGTATTCATATCAAAATTACTATATTCAAAAAATATAACAACAACAACAATATCTATATACATATATGGGGTGGAGGGACAGGAACAAGGTGGGGGTGGGTAAGGGGCAGGGGTGAACAAATGGGAGTGGGAAGGCGGGGTGTGAGGGTCAGTCAAAGGGGGGAGGTTATGCCCGATCAGTGGCGTCCAGCCTGCTCCTCCGCTGCCTGGGGCCGTTCCCGGGGTCGCCTTCTCCTCCTCACCCCATGCCGATGGAGGTCCTGCAGTATGGCCAGGGATTTTGCTGCCATGCAAACCAGATCCTGGATGGAACACTCTATCTGAAGGAGTATCCATACACCTAGGACAAGGGATCAGAGTCAATGGGTATCACTGTCCATCCCCCTGCAGCCCACCCATCATGCATGGCATACAGCCATGTGCCCCACTCCTATGATGGTGTGCACCCACCCACAGTGACAGTGTGCACAAGACATGCCCAACCAGGCAGCAACAGCCATGTGTACCACTGCACACACACACACTGCCCATGTCCAGCACAGCACAACCAAGGCCGTACAGTAACGTGGCTATGCAGTGGGCAGGCAGTGCCACAGCCGTGTGCCCAGTGCATGCATGGACCACCATTGATGCACTCCCAGACATGCAGTGCCACTGGACAGTGCTGACTGTCACATGTCACGTGCATGGCAGTGGTGTCCATGGATGGTGGCCATGCCCTGCTCCCCACCTTGTCACACAGCATGCAATAGCAATCATGGTGTCATGGCACTCACCCTCATTGGGTTGTTACTGGCATTGGGGTTGTTCCCCGACACGCTCCTGTTCAGCTTCCATCACCCTCCACTGCTGCTCCGTGGCCCTCCTCCGCTCTTCCACGCCTGTGGGAAACAAAAGGAGAGAAATACATCAGTACAAACCCAAAGCATATTCCCCCTGCCCCAATGTGTGTGCCTACCCAACCAGCCAGACCCATCCATCCCATACCCTGTAAACACTGCCACAGCCAATCCTAGACCATCCCTCCCCTATGTGCTGGACACATAAGACAGTGTTACCCATATGGACCATACAGGTGTGTACACATATCACCCACCTGGATGAGGCACCACACCCCTTCTGGCGTGCGACTGCAGATGTGACAGTCACTCCAGCTCCTTCCGTCGCAGGTCCTCATACCGGTGCCTGCACTGCTCAGCTGTCCTCCTGTGGCCAGTGGCCGCCTCCAGATCATTGGCCACTTCTTGCCAGACCTGGGTCCTGGCCCTGTCCAGTGGCACCTCAGCAAAGAGTGGGCCATAGTGTGACTCCACAATGGCCACAAGGTTGGCCAGCTCAAGGGCACTCCATTGAGGGGCTCTCCTGCGTGCCATCTCCAGTGCTATAGTAGGCAATATGGCACTCTGCAGCACAGCAACCCCATGTGGAATTGCTGCGCAATACATCTCCGCCATTCCCTATCGCGCTGTCGGTACAGTGCCGCCATTCCCTATCGTGCTGTCACTGAACAGAGCAATAGAGCTGCAGACATGCCAGATGTATAGCGCCGAGGGGACAAAGGTTGAGCACAGGGACATGGGTCTCTGGCGCAAGGCCACACACAGCGCCATCAGACATCTATGCGTCTAGCACAATTGGTCGCCTGTGTGCCATTGCCACAGCGAACTATTGCGCAGTTGTGCCACAGTGTCATGTAGTGACCGTCGCCGTAGCGCCACTGGCACAATGGTGGCCGTGCCCTAAATTGCCTACCATGCACAGCATGTCACCAGCACAGCAGAGGCCTGCGTAAGCTAACTAGGCATGCACAGTGCGATGTACTACGCAGCCACAGAACTGCGCCATTGGCTCAGCACGTTCAACACTATTGCGAAAAGTGCAACAGCACGATATTCAGCCGTCATATGCAAATCATCCGATCAGCCATTCAATGGTGCAGTAGCGTGATTTGCATCTCATTAAAGTTGCTGCACACCTAATTTGCATGGATTGCGCCATAAAACTGCGACACTGTTCTGCAGTGGCCATATTCGGTTACTGCAGTTTATAGGTGAGTTGCATGCTGTGTGGTGTTCTGGACTGTGGTCTCAGGGACTTGCTTTGTACTGCACAGTCACAGGTCACCACTGTCACCCATATAGGCTGAAAAATGACCGAGAGAGGACTGGGTGAGGAGGACGATGGTGGGAGGAAGAGGAGGCCCAATTTTACCAAGGCCGAGACGGATGCACTCTTCAAGGCCTACATTGATCAGGAGCCAGTGCTCAGTGGACGGCGGGGCACCCCTCAGGCCTGTGCTGCTGCATGGGAGGGGGTGGCACGTGCCATCAACCTGCACGGCAGCCACCAGCACTCTGTGCAGAAGTGTAAGAAGAAGATGGGTACCGACAGGAGGAGGGTGAAGGAGAAGGTGGCTGCCATCAGGGCGGCACGTGCTGTAACAGGCGGGGGCCAGCCAGAGGTGGTGCAGCTGACTCCGGCAGAGGACAGGCTTGCTGCAAGCATGCAGTGCAGTGCCATTGAGGGGCATTCCAGGAGATGGCTTCCAGACAGGTGGTAGCCCATCACTGCATGGTACGTCATGGTCTGGGGGGAAGGTAGATCACATGCACTAACATGTCCTTACTTTCTTTTACAGATCCTGCACATCTGCAGGGGTCAGCGGTGGAGGGCCTGTCCACTGCAGACAGCCATCTGGAGTTGGAGGAGGGACCATCCACCTCCACAGGTAGCCGGCGTGCATTGCAACAGTGGTTCTGCCTGGCTGTCAACACTGATGTCGTTGAGACAGGTGTGGGAGAGGCCCTTCCTCTGTCTCAGTGGTCTGGCATCCAAGCATGCCAGCACGCTGTGTCTGTGGCTGTGGCACAGACCTGCACCATTGATGATACAATGACCATTATGGGCAGTGACATGTGTGTGTGTCACAGAATAGACACACAGCAGGCCAGCACACGCCCATGGACCTGGCTGGTTATGACGTGTGTGCCAGCATGTCAGCACAGTCCCAGGCTGCGCCTGTCAGCACTGGTGGGGCAGCACCGCTGGCTGTTCAGGTCAGTGGCACTGTTGCGGCCACAGCGGCAGAACAGCTGATCCCTTGGGCACAGCAGGCAGAGGGGCAACAGCAGCAGTCACCCACCAGGACTGGGGGTACAGGGCTCAGCGGTGGCATCTGTGCACCTCCTGTGAACTTGTCCATACCTGGCCCTGGTGAGCAGCACCCACCCTCAAGGGGTGCTGAACATCAGGCCCTTCCATACCCTGAGGGACAGGTTGCCGAGGTGGCAGACGACCTCTTTGACGAGCACACCCGCCTGCTGCAGGCATCAGTACAGCAGCAGATGTGGCTTACAACATCCGTGGAGGAACTGTGTGTGGCCCTTGAGTGGGTTGTGGAGCAACACAGCAGGGACACCGATAGGATCCTGTCACAGATTGACCAATTGCGGGAGGATGTGACCGCTGCCATTGACAGGCTAACACAGGCGTTGGTCACTGTCATGGCCACAATGGGCACACAGTCAGGTGCCCATGTGTCATTCACACTGCACAGTTCACTATCCACTCCCCATTCCCAGTGTCATGTGACACCCACCCTGTCAATGCCGGGTTCAGCTGTGGGCATCCCAAGCACTCCTGGTGCAGGTTTGTTCGGTGTGCTGCAGACACCTGTGTGGGCACAGTCGTGTTCGCACAGTGGAACCCCTGGTGGACCATCGGTGCCACCTCTTGAGGCCCGTGCTCAGCCTGCCAGTGCCGCTGGGTCTCGGCAGGGCTGCCCATGCATCCGAGGCAGATGTGGCACTGTGCCGCAAGACTGACCTCTCTCCCAGTGTGGGCCCTGTCTGGTGCTGCCCTCTGTGCATTGTGTGTTTTGGTGGGCAGTGCACTGGTGGGTGCCCAGCCCTACACGCAGACACGCGGTCCATCTGCACACCCTCCCGACTGCTGTCCACAGGTGCATGTGCATGATGATGCCTGCATTGCGCTGTACACCAAAGTGCGATGGTGCCCAGCATCTGACACACGCACATAGACAGTCAGTGGATGTGGTGGCCTGTGGACATGTGTGTTGCTAGTGTCTGTGTTCCGGCTCTGTTGTGCACCTGACCCCTGTGCTCTGTGTGCCTATTGTGTGTGCGTGTGTGTGTGTGTGTGTCTGTCAATGTGGCGTGTTACTGTTCACCCCTCCCTGGTTGTATATGTGTGCTTCTGTGCCCTGCCACTTCCCTTGCCGTCATATACCCCTGGTTTGTTTCCATGTGTGTACATGGGTTGTGCCCTAGCCACTGGTGGTTGCACATGGCCCCATGACTTACCGGTGTTGGCTGAAGTGCTCCTCTGTGATGGTGTCCTGGTGCAGTTGGGCTCAGCCCGGATCAGTCGGGGTCCCGTCATCCAAGGGGGGGCTGTGCATCCCCATCATCAGCGGCGTCACCATTGTCCCCATCACTGTCCCCCTCTTCGACCTGTATGGCTATCCCACAGTCTTTGGCCATGTTGTGCAGGATACAACAGACCAGGAATATCGCACAGGCCTTTGAGAGGCTATACTGTAGAGCACCGCCGGAGGTGTCCAGGCAACAGAAACGTGCCTTCAGCATCCCAAACACCCGCTCAATGATGTTGCATGTGGTGGCATGTGCCTCATTGAAGCATTGCTGCAATGGGGTCATTGGCCGCCGGTAGGGTGTGAGCAGCCAGGGACGGAGTGGGTATCCACTGTCACCTGTGTGGAAATAGTGGAGGTTAGTGTCTTGTTCAGGCTCAGGCTGCCCCTAACCCTGTGTGCCACACACATGGCACCTGTGGCTTACCCCCCCTTGCCCATGATTTGTCAGTTCTACATGCTTACTCACCCACTAGGTGTCCTGTGGGGATGTCCTCACTCTTGAATCGATGGCACAGTGCTGACTGGTACCATATGAAAGAATCATGTGCTCCCCCAGGGTGCGTGGCACAGACATTGATGATGCACCCACTGGCATCACACACCACCTGGCAGTTGACACTGGCATATCCCTTCTGATTCATATAGGTGGCCCCATCAGGGCCAGGTGGCATGCGAATGGCCACATGGGTGCAGTCTATCGAACCTAGCATGCCAGGCATACATGCTACCCTATGGAACTCCTGTATATTTGCTGTGCACTCCGCCATGGTGCTGGGGAAATGGATGTACTCCGCAGCATGTGGCAGCAGTGCGCTGAGGAATTGGGTGAGGATGCATGATGTGGCCGACTGTGTTATGCCTGTGGTGTCTCCTGTTGGTCTCCGGAAGGTACCTGTGGCGAGCAAGTACATGCAGGCTGTTACCTTTGTCTCCACTGACAGAGCATGACTCCGTTGTGTGGGTGCCTGCATCACATCACTGCACAGCTCACAGAGCTGCCTCAGTATTGCCCTGTTCAGGTGGTACCGCCCACAACTCGACATCTGAGTACAGCCAGTGGTGCGCGGGCTCAGTACTGCCTGTTGGGGCGAACGCCACGGCCCTTCCATGGCCACGCCCCTGCAGCATGCCTTCTCACCCCCTCATTACAGCTTCCATGTGGAAGGTGGCACTGTCCATGTCCCTGGCTTGTGTTCCCCCCCAGTTGTTGTTGCTTTGTTCCCCCCGCTGTCCTGACTGCTACCTCCACTGCACTGGGTACACCTACTGGCCTCTGCTCACTGTGGCCCCACATACCTTCCCTTGCCCCTATTCTGTCCTCTTGTTTCCCTGGCCTGCCCTCTTTGTCCCTCTTGCTCTGCCTCTTTCCCTGCCTCATGTGGCTTCCCTGTAGCGTTCTTGTGCCTCTTCCTTGCTCCTTTTTATTTTGGCTCATTTCCGCTATGGCACAACTTCCACCTGCTCCACTGTTGCACATTGCGCAAGTCTTTGAACATCGCACAGTGCACTTTATGCATGGTTCCACCACCTTCGGTTGCGCATGCCTTCATTATCATTGTGCTGTTGCTCAGCATGTTTTCAGGGCGCAACAGCCTTCTGCTGAATATCGCAGAATGGTGCATTTTCTGACTTGCGTTGGCGCAACCCTATTGCGCATTGCACATCCCTTTTGAATATCCGGCCCAGGGTGTATAATTCTTTCGAATTTTTTTCAAAGCCTCTTGAGATAGTTTATTTTCTTTAATGTTAGAATTTTAGAGGAGATTAGTTATCTTGATTGCTAGTGTTCGAGTGTTACAGTTTGCTGTTACCTTACTTCTTTTATTCTATATCTGGAGCTTTTCATACTTGTGTGTAGGGTGAATATTTTACGGAGTTGTTTAGTGAACAGCATAGAAGGGTTGATAGTTATTTTTGCTTGGATGAGTGACTGCCTCATTTTTAATTTGAACAGTCTGCTGTATACTGTTATTTCTACTGTAAAATTTTCAAAATGGTGATCTCACATTTAACTTCTGTATTATGGAACTTTAAAGGGTTTAAATCTCCTTTAAAACATACACAAGTTCTCAAACACCTTGCTTCTTTGAAACCTGATGTTGCAATGTTACAAGAGACATATATCTTAGGCAAAGATGCCTTTTTTTTCAGCATCTTTGGGTGGGACATCCTTTTGGGCAGGCTTGAGTACCCATAGGGTGGGAGTGCTTTTTTTAGTGAAGAAACATTTCTTGTTTCAGGTTCTTAAAAAGTATGTTGACCCAGAAGGCCGTTTCCTTTTTCTACGGGCCAGGACTGGGGTTCATGAGTTAGTTTTGGGGTGTGTTTATGGCCCTAACTCAGAGTCACCTTCATTTTTTGCTCAACTGGGGAATTTTATTGCAGAACTCAATCCCCATTCCAGTAGTTATTATGGGGGATTGAAACCTGACTATAGATTATTCCATGGATTGGTCAGAAAATACAAGGAAAGGTTTATATCCAGTGCAGAGAGCCATGAGAGACATGTTGGACTTGGTGAGGGGGTAGTAGATATCTGGAGGATTTTGCACCCTGCTGACGAAGATTACCCTTTCATTCATCAGCACATGGCACCTATACTTGCATAGATTAGGTTTTGTTAAGTTTGAGCTATATTCTGGGAGTTAGGAGTTGTGAAAGCCAGAACAAAGTCATCTCAGACCATGTTCCGATATCCAATTCTCTCTGCTTATCTCAATATGCTGAAGGGGACAAATGCTGAAAACTAAGTAATCATTTACTAAAGGAAGAATGATGTTTTAAAAAAATTAAACAATCTTTACTGGAGTGTTTTAGGATTCATTCTTCCACCTCTCAGACTAAAGATTTGATTTGGAGTGCCTGTAAGTGTGTCATTTGGGTGAGCTTATCCACTTGACCACTGTGAAGGAAAAGCATAAAGAGGGGCAACTACCAGAGCTCCTTAAATCTAGCTGAGCTTTAGAAAAATATGTAATGCCCCGGTCCACAGAGACAGATTGGCTGCATCTCAATCAAGAAGGGGCTAAGTATGCTGAGCAGAAATGAGAGAAGGCTGAATATGCTCTCTTTCAAGCTAAAACCAGTTGTGAAATGTATGGGGAGAAAACCAGAAAACTTGCTATGCAATTGAAACAACAAGAAATAATTTAACACACCTTGTTGAATGGTCAAAAAGTAACGATTTACTGTTAAATGAAACAAAATGCAGGGTAATGCATTTAGGAAAGAACAACCATTGATATATTTACAAAATCAATAATATTGATTAACAGATAACTGACCATGAAAAGGATCTAGGAGTCACTCTTTCTAAGGATTTTACTTTTGATGTGCATACAACTACTGCTGTCAAAAAAGTGAACAAAACATTAAGTTGCATTCTCAGAAACATAAAAAGTAGGGACAAAAATGTGATCATACCATTATATGCTGGTCTTGTTAGACCATATTTAGAATATTACACTTCAGTAGTTGCACCCTACTTGATAAGGAATAAAAAACTTATATAAAGGATTCAACGTAAAGCTACAAAAAAAGTTTATGCAGTAAATGAATTCGACTATAAAACTAGACTAAAAATGGTTGGCCTTTATTTCATGGAGTACAGAAGACTATGTGATGAGTTATGTCTAACTTATAAAGCTCTCCAAAATGAGTCAATCCTTGGAAAAATAGGCCTACTTAGAAATCAATTGAATGTTTATACTAGATCACAGTCATTGAAATTAAAAGGTACCCAAAACAACACTCAAAAGAGAAATCAATGGTACACACAAAGAGTGGTACATTTCTGGAATAAATTGCTTGACAATATTGTATCAAGTACCACTTTGAATTCCTTTAAGACAAATCTGGATTTATTCATGGGAGACACCAAGTTTGATTTCCTCCAATAAATAATTGGTGGTGAGTCCATAAAGGGTAATCTTACCCACTGAAATCGTACACATCCTATGAGTCTATGAACCTATGAAATGTCTAGTCTGATTGCAGAAGTCTGATCTAACTTTGGGATCATAATTTTAACTTCACCTAGGGTCATAGTGGAGGAGTTCAAGAGCTTTTTTTGAATATTTGTATAAAGAGGATCCTACTGAACTAACTCCAGACCGTTTACTTCAGGAATATCTTCACAATGTCCACTTGCCCCAATTCAATCCTGATCTGGCTACCTGTCTTATTGCCACCATTATGGTCACCAAAGTAGTGAGGGCTATTTCTTCCCTTACCCCAGACAAATTGCCTGGGCCCGATGGATGCACCCCTAGTTTTCATTTAGCTTTTAAAAAGGAGCTTCCACACCATTTGGTGGATTTCTTTAACTGTTGTTTTAAGGTTAATGCTATTCCTCGTGACTTTATAGATACCCATATCACACTCATCCTGATATCTGGCAATGACCATGCTGATGTTAAGAATTACCAGCCCATCTCACTATTAAATGTAAATGCTAAAATGCTTTCACATATCCTGGTCTCTAGGATGGCAGGGCTCTGGCAGACTTTAATCGGCAGACAGCAGTTGGGTTTTATCCAGGGGCATCTGGTCTCTGACTATCTTTGGAAGTTGTTTCATTTGCTCTCGGCATCTAGGGACTCTGGTACCCCTTCGGTGCTGGTATCCCCAGATGCTGAGAAGTAATTTGACAGAGTTTCCTGGGCCTACCTGTTTCTTATCTTAGCAGCTTTTGGTTTTCCCCGAGATTATATTAAATGGGTTACTCCCAGAGCACATATCCACTGTAATGTAGTTTTGTCCAATACTTTCTCACTACACAGAGGTACATGTCAAGGATGCCCCCTTTCTCCTTATTTGTTTAATTTATATCTTGTGCCCCATACTCAGCATATTATTCAGAATGCATAGATAACGCAAATTCCTATTGGGCCTTATTATTTTAAAATATCCACCTACAGGGATGATATTTTGCTACATCTCACTCATAGAAATATAGAAACATAGACTTTGACGGCAGATAAGGACTGCTTGGCCCACCTAGTCTGCTCATTTTCCTATCTATTGGATAAGCTGCAGATCCCAGTTAACCAACAGCCTACTCATCCATTGGCATCGCTTCCGGAGGAGTTACAAATTCTTGAGAGTTTTGGGTCTATATCCGGTTACAAGCTGAAAATATCGAAATCAGTTATTATGCCTCTGAACCCTAAGACCCATACACACAACTTACCCTTTGAGTAACAACATTGTTGGAATATCTCAGATCTTACTTATTTAGGTATTAAAATAGTTTCAAGGACCCAATCCTTAATTAACTGGAACCGCACCCCTTTGGTGCATACAGTATCAGCTGATATGGCGCAGTGACAGGTTTTGCCACTGTCGTTACTGGGCAGAATCTCAATTATTCGAATGAATATTCTTCCACATATCCTTTATCTGCTCACCATGATAGAGGTACTGCTGCCTAAAGCTTTGTTCATTCACCTACATAGTATCATATCTGATTTTATATGGAAAAATAAGAAACCCCATATTGCTTTTACTAAATTAACTTTGGCCAAATATCACAGAAGTTTGCAGTTGGCAAACATTTTCTGGTACTATCTGGAAGCTCAGGCCAGTAACTTTCTGGCCTGGTGTCTGCTGAACATGGGTAAAGACCCTGGCACACCTTCTTCTTTTTCTGAAAAGACACTAAGGCTCATCTGTGTCAGACTTATGGCAGCACCCCAGCAGTATTACCCCATATAACATGGAAGAGCTTACTCCCCCCTTTGTGTACTGGTCCTATAGGTTGGTTGGTTCAAACCAATTTGTAGTTATGTAGAATCTTGAACTACGTTCCCCAAAAAGACCCCTCTTGGCTGATCCACTATAATCCTAATTTTAAGATTGCCAATAAAACCATTCCCCTTTCTTCTCTTTCTCTAGTGAATTTAGACCACCTCTGCTGCCTACTGCAGGGTGATCAAATAATTCCATTTGAGCACTTCTGTTTATTAAATTATTTGCCCTTCTTGACAGTTTTTACCTTTTTCCAGTTAATTCATGCAATTAAATTTGGGATAGTCCCCTCCCCACCATGGCAGTTGTCTGAGAGTGTCTCTTATAGAGAGCTGATTGCTCTAGTTAGTAAAGTGCACACAGTTTTGTTACCTTACAAAGCCCTTAAAAATGTTACGGGGAACCAAATGCAAATTAAAATTATTTACTGGGATAGAGAATTCCTGGATCATACAACATTTTTTGAATCCTCAGCTCCTTGGGACTACATTTCCCATTATTTTAAAATAGATAAATTGTGGCTTATTCAGCATAAAATCTTATATAATATTTATTTCACCCCACAACAATTGCATAAAATAGTTTGGCCACCTAGTCCTACATGTCAGAGATGTATTAATGCTATATATATATATATATAAATGAAATCATCTACTTTGGGATTGCCCCCAGATCCACACTTTTTGGATGCAAATTCAGACTCACATGGATCCACTTTTAGGTCTGCAGGAGACCTTTACTCAGGAAATTTGTCTTTTGGGATTAGGCTTAGACCAGCCTGTAGGGGTTCAGAGATTCTATATATCACTAATAGCTGCACTGGCAAAATTGAGTGTTTTATGCCAATGGGTTGATAATGAAGTTCATACTTACCAGGAATGGCACAATGAAATGTTGGCAATGTTGCACATGAAAAAAACTGGTGGCAAATCTGTGACATGTCCTCCCTTCCTTTCATAATAGATGGGAGTCATTATTTACTTTACTTACGATTGCATGAGCTGCATATTATAAGCCTTTCTGATTTACTATATACATTTGTTTCATTATCTAGTGTTTCTTAGGACAATTGTGTATGGATAGTCACCCTTGTATGTTTATAATCCTGTCCCTTTTTAAAATATGTGCTGGTGGGGACATCCCCACTGGCCACTTAGTGGGTAAGTATGCAAACCACATGGACAAACATAGAGCTTGGGAGGGGCATGGTCAGAGGTGACATGGGTATTGGCCTAGATGGCCCAAGGCAGGGCGATGCTGATCACCAAACTAACCTCCACCCTCTACACACATGACAGTGGATACCCACTCCGTCCCTGGCTGCTCATACCATACCGGTGGCCCGCAACCCCATCGCAGCAATGCTACAAATGAGGCACATGCCACCACATGCAAAGTCATCGAGCGGTGTTCAGGATGCTGAAGGCACATTTCCATTTCCTGGACATGTCTGGTGGTGCCCTACAGTGCAGCCCCTCAAAGGCCTGTGGGCTATTCCTGCCCTGTTGCATCCTGCACAACATGGCCAATGACTGTGGGATAGCCATACAGGTTGAAGAGGGGGACAGTGATGGGGACGATGAGGACACTGGTGAAGATGGTGATGGGCAGCCACCCCTTGGGTGACGGGACCCCCGACTGATCCGGCTGGCACAGCTGCACTGGGACACCATCACAGAGGAGCACTTCAGCCAACCCAGGTAAGTCATGGGGCCATGTGCAACCACCAGTGCCAAAGGTACAACCCACAAACACGTATGGTCACATACCAAGGGTTGTTGCACCTGGATTATGCCCTTATTACCCCATATATGTCTTACACTATATCTCTGGTCTGTTATACTGTGATACTGCTATTTTGCACTAACATTATTGATTTAGCACACATCGTATAAGCATGAGTGCTAGGAATGTGCTTTGCTGCTAATATATGCTAATGTACTATGCATGGTTCATTTATACCTCATTATATTACGTTTATCTAGATTATATTTGTTTTTCATATATATTTAATCTAATCACTGCTTAGATGTCTTTGAAGGATCATCAGTGATTATTATGTACTTATACTTTCATATAATTATATGTATGTACACTCAGGCACATATGCCATAAGTAATATAGCTTTGTCAGCAATTCTCTATTTCTACTAACAAGAGACAGATTCCTTGTTTAGTCTATCATATAAGCACATGTAGATTGGAAGTGTCAGCATTTCTCTTTGTCTAAGGTTTATGCTTTAGAAGCATTATTTCTTATACTCATTAGTATTCTGTCTCCTAAGTGATTATCCAATAGAGAATGTATTGTGTAATACTATTTATAATTCAGAACCAATGTATATGATTTTGGGTATCAGTAAGCTAGTTCTTATCTTAGTATATAAAACACTGTCTTGCCAGTTTCTCACTCTCTCTAGAAGCTCTCTCTAGAAGCTTAGTATGTACAAAATAGACTGGCAATTTATCCTGCTTGGCTGTGAGTATAATAAAAATACTTTATTTATGACTACTTGTGAGATGTTATCTCTGGCTAACATTGTAGACATAGAACGAATCTGATTTATTACTTTAGCAGTTAGTCTTCTAACTTGACATTTATGGCGACTGTGGCAGGACACAGGTCCAGAAATAAATATTCTGGGAGTCTCATCGACCATCCAGTCATGATTTCAAATGGGGTACACTGTGTACTTGCAGTGGATGTCCCTCTTATTGCCATAAGGAGCAATGGCAATAATGAATCCCATTCTTTGGGGTTTTCCTGAACAAATTTGGATAACATAACTTTTATCTGTCTATTAGCCCGTTCCACTTGTCCTGATGACTGTGGGTATAAGGGATATGAAACTTTTGTTTTACCCCTAATAAGTCCAGAGTTTCCTGCATTACTTCAGCTATAAAGCTGGCTCCCTGATCAAAATTTACCTTTAGGGGTAGGTCTAACCTGGTAAACAGCTGGTTTATCAAAACCTTTGCAGTTGCTTTTGCTGTGTTATTCTTTGTTGGAAAAACCTCAACCCATTTGGAAAACAGGTCAGTGATCACTAGGGCAAACTTATTGTTGTTCTTAGTCATTGGCATAGGGCCAATGTAGTCAATCTGGATATTGTTCCCAGGGCCTGAGTGCCTCTGGGGGTGCAATTTAGCATTCCCCCTAGTTGGTATAGGATTATTTTGCGCACAGATCAAACAGTTATTGATGTAATGTTTCACATAATTTCTCATGTGTAGCCACCAGACAGAAGACTTTAGTCTGTCTAGGGTTTTATCAACTCCCTGGTGTCCACCAGTTGGAGTATCATGCACTTGGTAGATAAAATCTACCCTCAGGTGTTCAGGAACTACCCATAACTTTTCAGGAGTTTTACGGCAGTGATACCAAATGAGTAGGCCATCACTAGATAGGTGAAGGTCATCTTCCACTTTCTTGTAGGAACTTCCTTCTGGAAGTTTTTCCTCAGTTCTTTTATCAAGGAATCTAAATACTGCTTTCAAGTGAGGATCTTTCTTTTGCGTGGATTCCAGATCATGGGCTCAAAAGAAGTTGTTCCTTTATTAATTGCAGCAACGGATAGTGTAGCTGGGACATAGGGAGTTTTCATTTCCCATATGTCTTCTCCTTGAGAACCATCTTTTGCCAATGAATCGGCATGGTTGTTATATGGAGCGTAAGGATCAAGTTTACAGTGTGCTTTAACCTTATGTATGCACAATTTGCATTTAAACTGTTTGGTTGTGATGTACACAAACAAGTCTTTATATTTTACAGGGGTACCATCAGAGGATTGGAAGTTGGTTCTCTCCCAAAAAGGCAAAAATTCAGTCAGGGAGGAACAGACCCAATCAGAGTCTATAGAGAAAACAGTATCTGCAGTGCCTTTCTTCAGCACTTCCAGAGAACATGCTACAGCAGCTAGTTCAGCATACTGTGCAGAAATGATGGTACACCTCTTGGCTATGCACACTTTGTCGTCATCAGGATGTACAATAAGAATTCCAAACCCTGCTATCCGACCCTCCTCAGTGTGTGTGGCTGAGCCATCAGTAAAGACACGACACCCTGTGGTGTCATTTAGCACTTCCTGTGGTGCTGGCAGGAAGGGCCCTGGGTCAGGTAGGTCAGGGAGTTGGAGTACACAATCATGTGCATCACCTGTAAATAGTAGGCCATGGCCCAATAGCGATGGTGTTTTAGCAGGAAGGACTGTAATGTCGCGATCCTGCAACAGCAGAGACCAGTGTGTAAGTCTGGCATTTGAAACAGAGCCATCTTTTACTCTGTCTGACAGTAGAAAATGTGTTGGCATGTGATCAGAATATAACACAATAGGGGCATATCCAGTGATGTACATAAAGTGTCTCACCACCCAATATGTGACCAAAAGATTCCTTTCACAAGGGTTGTATTTTAGTTCTACTGGGGAAAGCATGAGATGCATAGGCAATAGGCCTAATATGTCCATTGAATTTTTGTGCTAAAACTGCTGAAATTGCTGTAGCTGATGTAGCAGTTTCCAGATGGTACCCTAAAACTGGGTTAGGGTTAATCAAAGCTGGGGCTGTTGTCAGTGATTCTTTCAAACTGGTTACAGCTTTGGTATGTAATGGACCCCATGTCCATGGTACATCCTTTTTCAGTAACTCATACAGAGGTGTGGCCTTTTGTGCAAAGTCACAAATAAAATCTCTGGAGTAGTTTACCATACCCAGAAAACGTCTCAGTGTTCCTACACTGGTTGGCAGGAGTAAATCCTGCAGTCCCTGAATCTTGTTAGTATCAGGGCTTCTTCCTTTTTCTGTTATGCGGAGCCCTAGGAAGAGAACCTCCTTCTGGCACAATTGTGCTTTAGAAGGGTTACACTTGAGGCCTGATTTCTGTAGGATAGTCAGTAGTTCTTCTAACAGAACCAGGTGTTCTTCTTTTGTGTCGGTTGTCAAAAGCAAGTCATCTACGTACTGCAGTAGACATTCAGGGGTTGAGAATCCCTGTAATGCATCTTTCATGTGTAAGTGAAAGAGGGAGGGGCTATTATGGAATCTTTGTGGCAGGCATCTCCACGTGAACTGTCATCCTTCAAAGATGAAGACAAATTTGTACTGGCTGTCTTCAGCCAAAGGTAAGGACCAAACCCATTGGAAATATCCAATGCGGTGAACCATTTATTGTTTGGGGTCAGCATTTTTAGGACATCAGGGGCTGATGCCACTGTAGGCGAACAGCTTGGGGTTGCCTGATTGAGACTTCTGTAGTCAGTCGTAAGTCTCCAAGCTCCATTTGGCTTTCGGACAGGCCAAATAGGTGAGTTGACAGTCGAAACACATGGCCTTAGTACCCCCAGTTGAAGCAGGGAATCTATAGTCTGTTTTAAAGATGGCAGAGCCTCAGCAGGAAAAGGGTATTGCCTCTGCCTGCCAGGATCTGGTCCTGTTACTTCAATGGTAGTATTCATTCTACCATAGTCATGCTTATCCTTTGCAAACACATCCATGTGTCTGACAGTTATTGACTGTATGTCTCTATATCTGCCATGATCCTTGAAGAGGTCTATGACATCATACTTAGTGTCATTGTGTGTGATAGCTGCAAGAACATGTGAATCACATATCTTGACTGTATGGTATTGTCCTGGTATTTGGATCATGAGTCCGTTTGCCAGATCCACAACACGTCCATGTTGTCCTAGAAAATCAACTCCCAAAATACTGGGATGATGATGTAATACTATGAGGTCAAAGGAATATTTTGTGGTGAGTTTGCCCATCACTACAGGGATGGCTTTGGAATGATAGGTCTGTAGGGCAGTACCATCCACCCCTTGTGCACCAGTCTCCCGTTCGGTAGACCAGTGTGAGAATTCGGGATTCTCATCATGTAATACTGACATAGCTGCTCCAGAATCAAACAGCATTACTAGTTGGCGGCCCCCAACCTTGGCCTTTATGCATGGCCTACCACTTAGATCCATTATAATAGGGGATATAATGTAGACTGGGGCCTCTAATTGTCATTGCCCTTTCTTAGTGTTCCCTTTCTCAAGTATCTGTACAATATCTTGCGCCCTCTTGTAAGAAGAGCCTGCTATGGAGGTTGCCCCATGCAGTTCCTGTCTCTTGCCTGATACTACGGCCACTATGTGGGATGGTCGCAGAGGCACTGGTGGAGGTGATCTTACAGGTGGTGGTGCACATGCAGAGGGCTCTGCATGTACTGGTGGCAATACCTGCAAATGTGGTGGTGCATGTACAGGTGGTGATGGTGTGTATGCAGCTGATGCTGCATTTGTGGGTGATCTTACCTGTGCATGTAGTGGTTCCTGCATATGTGGTAGTTCATATACAGATGGTGCTGCATGTGTTAACAGTGGAGTGAAAAAGGCATGTACTGCTTCAGCTATAGTCTGTGGCTCAGCAGTATGTTCTACTGAAGGGGATGCTGCTTTAGCGATTGGTAATGCAGCAGCATATTCAGTTGGAGAAGTTACTGCTCTGGTAGTTGGCAGTGCAGTAGTATACTCAATTGGAAGGGGTGCTGTTCTGGCAGCTGGCAGCACAGCAGTATATTCGGTTGGAGGAGCTGCATCTCTGGCTGATGGCAGTGCAGCAGTGTATATGACTGGAGGAGGTGCTGCTATAGCAGCCAGCTATACAGGTTCATAAATCAGACCTGCACCCCCCCATGTGGCCTGTGATGATGACAGTATTGCAGCCACATGGCATTCAGGAATAGGGTTGCTAGAGCTCCTAGACTGCAGGGCTTCACAGAGGTTTTTATTTTCCTCTGCAATCTCCCTGTAGGATGGACCAGTACATTGATACTTGCCACTCTGTCTATTCCCTTTGTTAATATACTTTCTTTCCCTCCAATTTTTATTGCTTTTTCCATTTTTGGGAGCAGAGGCTTGTTTACTCTGTGCCTTCCCCCCTTCCACTTTATAGTGGGTTGCCTCTCCAGAAGGCTGCTGAATAGCAGCAACCTTATTTTTAGTGCCAGAATTAAGCATGCATAGGTACACCTGAAATGCACTTTCAACCACTTTAAACATTTTTGCAAACTTATCCTCCTGAGGAAAAATAGAACACTCAACTTTTTCACATAGACCTAGTGTCATGTTACGTAGGAATAAATCTTTGTTTTCCAAATTATCAGCTTCACATTGCTCATTTGCTAATGTCTTGCCTGAACAATAAGCCATCCACAAACGTCCATGATAGTTTGTAGGGGATTCCTTAATCCCTTGCCTTATATTGTATGCTAGTCGTGCTCCAACTATTCCTGGGTACTGTGCTGACATTAATGGCGACCATGGGTAATGTTTGATGTTAGTCAAAGTGACAGGTTAATTTCCTTTGTAAATTAACACACTGGGCAATTAAAACCCAAGTGACAAGTAGCAGAAGGTTTTTTCTGTTTAAATCTATTTGGTCTGCTTTGATTCCCAGTGCATGACACATAGGTAGAAAGAGCTGCAGTAATTACTTTTGTTGTGTGTCCGGGACAGTTTTAAAGTAAGAACTGAATAGATAGATTTCACTTTCACCTGTGGGTCTGAATCCTAGTGAGTTATACTCATTAAAAGAACCCACAACAGCCAAAGGTTGCCTGTGTGCTCTTAGGATTTGCGGTCCGGAACGTACTTCTTGATCCACAGCTAGCTAAGGGTTACTAATTTAAATATTGCCATGTCTGAATTAATCAGCGCTGAGATAAGGCTGGAAGCCTCACTATACCTCACAGCTCATGGAGGGTTTGAGGAGTTTGCCACTATTGCTATGATATTGGAAAACCCAATTGTGAAGTTTACTTTTCAAATATTTGTGGTGATTCAGTTTCTACTAACATTAGTGCTTATAATTACATTTTGTTGTTTAAGAAAAACCCTGAAACACCATCATGACCAGTTAAAATTCCTCTACCAGGCTTGTGCCTCGGGCCTGTAGACAAATGGTGCCTAACTGTCGTTTTCTTTTTATTGTGTTGCCACTTTTGCAATTAGGGCAACAACGAGGGGACTGTTGCGCCTGGGTTATGCCCTTATTACCCCATATATGTCTTACACTATATTTCTGGTCTATTATACTGTGATACTGCTATTTTGCACTAACATTATTGATTTAGCACACATTGTATAAGCATGAGTGCTAGGAATGTGCTTTGCTGCTAATATATGCTAATGTACTATGCATGGTTCATTTATACCTCATTATATTACATTTATCTAGATTATGTTTGTTTTTCCTATATGTTTGACCTAATCACTGCTTAGATGTCTTTGAAGGATCATCAGTGATTATTATGTACTTATACTTTCATATAATTATATGTATGTACACTCAGGCACATATGCCATAAGTAATATAGCTTTGTCAGCAATTCTCTATTTCTACTAACAAGAGACAGATTCCTTGTTTAGTCTATCATATAAGCACATGTAAATTGGAAGTGTCAGCATTTCTCTTTGTCTAAGGTTTATGCTTCAGAAGCATTATTTCTTATACTTATTAGTATTCTGTCTCCTAAGTAATTATCCAATAGAGAATGTATTGTGTACTACTGTTTATAATTCAGAACCAATGTATATGATTTTGGGTATCAGTAAGCTAGTTCTTATCTTAGTATATAAAACACTGTCTTGCCAGTTTCTCGCTCTCTCTAGAAGCTCTCTCTAGAAGCTTAGTACGTACAAAATAGACTGGCAATTTATCCTGCTTGGCTGTGAGTATAATAAAAATACTTTATTTACGACTACTTGTGAGTGTTATCTCCGGATAACGTAGACATAGAATGAATCTGATTTATTACTTTAGCAGTTAGTCTTCTAACTTGACAGGGTGCATGCTGTCAAGGGAAGTGGCCGAGTATGGAACCGCACACACTGTCAGGGATGGGCGAGGTCTAACATAGCATGCAGTCACACACACACACACACACACACACACACACCTAACAAGACATGCACAAAGGGTAGGAGGCACACCGACCCAGACCACCACCCTAGTCACACAGACCACCACGCCCACTGCCTGTCATTGTGCGTGTGTCAGACGCTGAGCACCATTGCACAGTGGCATACAGCGCAACGCAGGCATCATCATGCACATGCCACAGCGGACAGCAGCTGGGAGGGTGTGCAGATGGAACATGTGTGTGCGTGCAGGGCCTGGTACCCCACCCGTGCATTGCCCGCTGAATGACACAATGCACACAGGGCAGCATCAGACAGTAGCCATGCTGGGAGACAGGTTAGTCATGCGCCACAGTGCCACGGCCACCATGGATGCATGGGCAGCCCAGCTGAGACCTGCCAGCAGTGACAGGCTGACCACTGGACTCATGGGGTGGCACAGACGGTCCCCCAAGGGTTCCACTGCGTGAACGTGACCGTGCTCATGCAGGGGTCTGCAGCACACCGAACATGCCTGCACCAGGCATGCTCGGGATGTCCACTGCTGAACCCAGTGTCAACAAGAATGGTGTCGCATGATGCCGGGAATAGGAGGTGGACATTGCACTGCACGGTGTCTGCGACTCATGGGCAAATAACTGTATGCCCATTGTGGCCATGACAGCTGTGAATGCCTGTGTCTGCCTGTCAGTGGCAGTGGTCACATCCTCTGGCAACCAGTCCATCTCTGCCAGGAGCAAAGCGGTGTCCCTACTGCGTCGCTCCTCTGCCTGGTGCAGAGCCACATTCAGTGCATCCACCGCCATCACAAGCCACATCTGCTGATTGACTGATGCTTGCAGTATGCGGGTGTGCTCATCTAAGAGGTCATCTGCCTGATCGGCATGTTGTTCCTCATGGTGTTCATGGCCCTGATGGTCATCAACCCTTGAGGGTGGGCACTGCACACCAGGGCCAGGCCTGGGCATGTCCACAGGCGGTGCACTGACACCACCCTCTCAGACACTGTACCCCCATGACTATTGGCAGACTGCTGATACTGCCCCTCCAGCTACCACTCTCCAGGGCTCAATAGTGCCATTGCAGTGGCAACAGCCCCACTGTCCTGTACATACACCAGTGCTGCCTCACTGGTGCAGACAGGCACAGGCTGGGACTGTGATGTCACGCAGGCCTCCATGGCGGTACCACCCACAGCCATGGCCATGATGTCACCTGCTGTGTGGCCATCCTGTGGCCCACATGTCTCACTGCCCATGACATTAGCTCCATCATCATCAGTGACAGATCTGGCACCAGCCCGAGTCTCAGCATGCTGGCATCCATGGACACTGGCACGCTTGGACATGGGCAGGGCCTCCTCCGCACCTGCTCCACCAACATCAGTCCAGACATTGAGGTGGGCCCACTGTCGCCCTGAACCCCATATGCCTGTGGAGGTGGATGGGCCCTCCTACATCTCCATGCTACTGCCCTCAGTGGAGAAGCCCATCACCGCTGACCCATGGAGATGCTCAGGAGCTGTAAGGAAAAAACAGTAGCATTAATGTATGTGACATACCCTGTCCCCCCCCAATTGACAGACCATGACCTACCATGCAGTGACAGGCTACCACCCATCTGGAATCCACCACCTGGAACACCCACGATGGTGCAACACTACATACTGCCAGCAACCCGCTCTTCCTGTGGGATCAGGCGTTGCACCTCCGGCTGTCCGCCACCGTTCGCAGACTGTGCTGCCCTGATGGCAGCCACCTTCTCTTTAATTCTCTGCCTGTCTGTGCCCATCTTCTTTTTGCACTCCTGCACGGAGCGCTGGTGGCTGTCATGAAGGTTGACAGCACGTGCCACCTCCTCCCATGCAGCAGCATGGGCCTGTGGTGTTCTCTGGCATCCACTGAGCAGCAGCTCCTGGTTGAGGTAGGCCTCAAACAGGGCATCTGCCTCTGCCTTTGTGAAGTTTGGCCTCCTCTTCCTCCCATGTCTCTGTTCCTCTTCCTCCACCTCACGATCGGTCATGATTCATCCTGTGAAAATGACAGGTATTACCTGTGACTGTGCAGTACCATGCATGTCCCAAACACTACAGTCCACACTCCCAAACAACATGCAACTCACCGCAATAGACTGCAGTAACTGACTATGGCCAGTGCAGCACAATGTCGCATTTTTATAGCGCAACCCATACAAATGAGCCAAGGCACATCTTTAAGTGGATGCAAATGCAGTGACTGCACCATTGAATGGCTGATTAGATGGTTTGCATATGCCGGCTGAATATTGCGCTGTTGCACTTTGCGCAATTGTGTTGAACATGCTGAGCCAAGGGTGCAGTTCTGTGACATGCGCAAACTGTTCATGCCTGGGTTGATGACACAGGCACCTGCTGCGCTGCTGATGTGCTGTGTGCAGGAGGCAATGCAGGGCATGGTCACCATTGTGCCAGTGGCGCTACAGCACTGTTCACATATATGGTGCTGTGGCACTGGGGTGTTGTAGGCACACTGGGGCAACAGCGCTGTAGGCTGCTACAGGAGGTGGCACACAGGCACCCAATCATGCTACATGCATTTTTTTCCAATCACGCTGTGGCTGTCCATGCGCCAGAGACCCTTGACCCTGTGCCCGACCTTTGGCCCCTAGGTGCCATGCATCAGGCATGGGTGCACCACTATCACGCTGTTTGGTGACAGCTCGATAGGGAATGGCAGTGCTGTACCATGCAGTATCTGCACGTGGCAGGACCATGCTGCCGAGCGCCATTTTGAATCCACCACACTGAAGAGATGGTGCGGAGGTGAGCGGTAATGTGGAGCCAGGTTGAGCTAGCCAACCTGGTGGCAATAGTAGAGCCTCATGCTGGGGATTTGTATGGAGATGCACCCCTGGATAGGACCAAGAGTGCGGTGTGGCAGGAGGTGGCCAATGCCCTGGAGGAGGCCACCGGTATGGGGCGCATGGTGGAGCAGTGTCGCCACCGTTATGGGGACCTGAGACGCAGGGACCCAGACCTGCTTGCCTGCCTGTGGGCATATGCCAGGAGGGGCACGGTGCCATGGCCAGGTAGGTGCCACATCCATACACTATTATCATCCATACGGGTATCACGGTTGCATGTGTCCGGCACATGGGGGGGCGTCCAGTGTTGGCTGTGGTGGTGGTATCGGGGTGTGGGGTAGATGGGTATGGCTGTGTGGGATTGCACACACATGGGGTGGGGGGACTTTGCTACTGGATTGTACTGATGTTCCTCTCTCCATGTTTGCACCTTAGGGCCCGAAGAATGCCGGCAGGCCAGGGAACGGAGGCGCCGCCTGGAGGAGCAGCAGGGCAGGAGAAATAATGGTGGTCAGTGGCACGTGAACCAGCCTAATGATGGTGAGTGCCTTACATCCATGATTACTATTGCATGCTGTATAACTGGGTGGGCAGCAGGGCATGGCCACCATCCAGTGACACCACTGCCATGCACGCAACTTGTTACAGTCAGCACTGTCCAGTGGCACTGCATGTCTGGGAGTGCATCAATGGTGGTCCATGCATGTACCGCGCACATGGCTGTGGCACTGCCTTCACACCACATAGCCAAGTCACTGTAGGCCATGGTGGTGCTGTGCAGGACATGGGTGGAGGGTGTGTGCAGTGGTCCAAATGGCTGTGGCTGCCTGGATAGGTAGGTCTTGTGGACACGTTCACTGTGGGTGGTCGCACACCATCACAGGGGCGTGGCACATGGCTGTATGCCACGCAGAATGAGTGGGCTGCAGGGGGCTGGACAGTCACACTTATTGACTCTGCTCCCTCATCCTAGGTGGACGGCGACTTCAGGTGCTGGAGAGGAGTGTTCAGGAGCTGCTTCAGGTGGAAAGGGCAACACTGGAGCTATTACAGAGGTTCCATCGCCACGGGGTGAGGAGGAGGAGGAGCGGCAGATGTAGGCGCCATGTGGAGGAGGACTGGGGTGCACATTAATGTCTCCATGCCCCTACTACCACCTTCCTCCCTTTGACCCACCCTCACACCCCTTCTTCCCTCTCCCATATGTTCATCCCTGACCCTTACCCGCTCCCACCTGTTATGTGGCCCTTCCCACCCTTTTGTAAATAGCTGTAAATAGGTTTTGTTACTTCTTTTAATATAAGCATTTTGTTATGACAACTGTGGTGGTCTCTGATTTGGAGCGGGCTACAGGCACTCAGCTGCAGTGGTGTGCATGGCATCAGGGGTGGTGCATGCATGGGTGTGTGTGTGTGTGTGTGCAGAGGTGAACCGCCTATGCTGTGGGCAGGGGGATCAGTCACTGTCTGTGGTTTGTGTGTTGTACTCTGTGCACTGGATGCCTGTGTGCAGTGGTCCACGGGGCCTGCACTGTGTGCATGGCACCCCTGTCAGACTGTCCATGGCCTGTGCAGCTGACAACTTTGCATGTCTGTGATATGCACGGTCTGCTGGCATGTCAGTGGTGGCTGACCATGCTGGATAACAACTGTACCCAGCACAATGCCGGGTTGCCTTCCATCACCAATATGGTGCACTTCTGCCTCCAGTGGCACTGTGGCCTCCGCTGTTGTTGTCCCCGTCCATGCTGTCACTTGTGTCAGTTGCAGAGGATGTGCTCCAGTGTCTGTCACCTGTGCTCCAGCTGCAAGCTGGTGGCATACAGCTTCATGGTGCCTGCGCAGGGTTGCTGGCACACCTGAGCAATGTAGGGGTGGTAGCCATGTGTACATGTCAGCCGTGGCCACACGCCAGTGGCTTGGTTGACCTGCTACTGTGTCCCTGTGTTGGTGTGCCCTTAGGTATGGGTTGGTGTTTGTCCATGCACTGTGTTGCATCCTGTGTGGTGCATGCTTCCATGCTACACTGTGCTTGTCTATGCTGGCTGTTGTGGCCAGTGCTGAGATAGGATGTGTCCTTTGGAGGGTGTGCAGGGGTGCTGTACCACTGGAGGTGGGGTCCGGGGCATGCCCTGTCGCATGTGGGGTACCTCGTGTGGCAATGCATGGTTGGTCTCTCAGCTGTACTTCGGGGGGGGAGGATGTGCAGGGTGGCACTGTGTATGCTGTTGTTGCACTGCTGTCTGCTGCTGCCTGCAGCAGGGTGCACATGGTGGGGATGCGTTGCATGGCTCCATGGTGCACAGGGTTGCATTGTCACAGTGGGGGTGGTGGCATGCATAGGGTGTCCTGCACTGTTGAGCGCTACTCCTGTGAAGGGTGTATGGTGACTGTGGTGCAGGGTGTGCTCTGCATTGGTGGGATGGTGTGCCACGGGGTGGTTGGCCCTCCTTGTGTGCCGGTCACAGCTTGCCAGGGGGTTTGCTGGGGCACCATGGCCCGGCTGTGGGTTGGTTGCTGGTATCCATGGGCCAGTGGTTATTCCAGCTCTCCCCCAGTTGTGCAGTGCATGGGGTGTGGGGGATGATGTCTGTTCTGCTTTGTGCTCCTCTGCCTATCTGTGGCATGGGTGGTGGGCCCTGCATCCCTGATTGTGCTGTTGCATTGCTGCCCTGATGCAGGGGGTGTCCCTGTTTGCGGTATGGCGCATCCGATATGCTCAGCTTCACATCCCTAGTTGTGCTATGGTGCAGGTGGTGCAATATTCAGTCATCGGCCATAGGCGTATCTTGGTCTGCGCAGTTTTTGAATATCGCGCTTCTTGCTCATGAGCGCAGTGGACTTGTACTTGCTCCTGCTGTTGTGCACTTTTTGGGCGCAGTTTGAATATCTGGGCCAGTATGTGCACCGATCTTACCATATTCAATGGTGCTGCACCATGGTACATCACCGTTGAATATCGCCTGGTTCTGGCCCCAGTGCATCCCAGTTGCACTGTGCTCAGGCTTGTGCCCCTGCCAGGTGCAATCTGAATATCTGGGCCTATATTCATATTTCCAACATTTTATGCAGTTTTTAGATGTAAATTTGTCTTTAGATTCATAAAAATAACTCAGCTATTCAGCATTCCCAGCAATTGGCTCCGTCCATTACAATAATTATTTATTTCTTTGTTTCTTAAGAAATGGTTTTAATTCAAATCCAAAGTTAAGACCAATTTTTTTTTTGTTGCATTTAAATTAATGATCCAAAAAGCTTCTCTAACCAGAAGCAAATCATTAAAATGTCCTCCTCTAGGTCTTTGACTCACTTTGTCAATGCCCATGAATTCAAATTCATGATCTGTTTTTTCACCTACATTCATAATGTGTGCCGCTGAGGCATACTTTCCATCCTTTTTCTCTGTTGCTTTCACATGTTCTTTGACTCTGGTTTTTAAACTTATTATTGTTTTTCCTATATAAACGTATTACATTTACAGAGTGCTCAATAGATAATTCCTACAGAGTCACAAGTTATAAGCTGTCTCACTTCAAACGTCTTATCCAAATTTGGGTCCTTAAATTCTTTACCCATTGTAATATATTTGCAACAGTTGCAGTTTCTACAAGGGAAACAGACCATATTTCTCTAATTATAGACACCCTCATTTTTCTCTGAGGAATAACTATGACATAGTCTATCCCCTATTGTAGGTGCTTTCTTATATGCCATTCATGGTGGGGCTTGAAGAATTTCTCTAAGACCTAGATCACTCTGCAAGACATGCCAGTGTGCTTTAAAAATTATTTCTATCTCATATGCCTGTGCTGAAAACAGGAGCACCAGACTGAAATGAGCCGATGTCTGTTTATTTCCTGCAGTAGCACTTTTTTCATACAGCAGGTCATCCCTATTTAAAATTGTTACAGCTTGGATACCCTGTTCAGCACTCTCTCGTCTATAGCCACGTTATCTCAATCGGGTGCTTAAATCTGATGTTCCCTGTTCAAAACTTTTTTTATCCCCACAGTTTCTTTTAATTCGGAGAAATTGTCCCTTTGGCAGATTTTTTGTCACATGTTTGGGATGGCAACTATCCACCCTCAATAATGTGTTCCTATCTGTATATCTCCTATATATACTAGTAGTTACCTTGGTTTCCTTTTCTCTCATAATTTTAAGATCCAAATAAGTAACTTGATCTTTTGATTCCTGATACATAAATCTCAAATTTTCATCAGTGCTCTCCAAATATTCCTTAAATTTCTTAAAATCATCACTATTTCCTTTCCAAATAGTAAATAAATCATCAATGTACCTTTTCCATATTTTAATCTTTTGAAAAAAATGTATTTCGTGTTTGGTTCAGTACATATTCCTGTTCCCAAGCACCCAGATATAAATTAGCTACCAAGGAAGTACAGGCTACCCTCAATAGCTGTTCCCTTAACTTGCAGAAAAAAACTGTTTGTTAAACAAAAAGACATTGTCCTTCAGGACAATATCTAACATTTTAAATGAAAAATCAGTACTTGGTTTTGCTTCCCTTCGCCTTTTATTCAGATACCCTCCCACAGCATCTAGCTCCCCCTCATGGGGAATGTTTGTATAAAGTGCTTCCACATCCATTGTTATCGTGATGCTATCTGTACTTAAAAGTACTTCTTTCAATATTCTCAGAATGTCATTTGTGTCTTTAACAAAAGAAGGTAGTGCATTCACAAAAAGGGCGCATATATGCATCTAGGAATTGGGAATGGCTCTCTGTTAGAGCTGCAATACCACTAATAATGGAGCAGTCTGGTGGGCTTACTGGTGATTTATGTACCTTAGGAAACAAATAAAACATAGCTCTACTGGGGTCATCTGTTATTAAAAACGTCATGGCATCAGAATGAATCTCTCCCTTTCTCATTCCATCTTTAATAAATACATCTATATGAGTTTTAAATTCAAATGTTGGGTCATACTCAAATTTTACATAATAATTTCTATCACATAACTGTCTTTCAGCTTCTTTAAGTTAGTCTTTTCTTATTTAAGACCACAACACATCCCCCCTTTTCAGCCTTCTTAATTTCTAAGTCGTCATTATACTGTAATGTTTTCAAGGCCTTCCATTCTAAAGCAGATAAGTGCTTAAACACAAGATTAGGTTTAGTACCAAAGAATTTGTCAAGATAATTTTCCACCAGCTTTTTAAAAACCTTTATCACTGCGCTTGGGGGTGGGTTAAAATTAGATTTAGCCATAAAACACGTTTTTCTCATAATCCCATCATCTACTTCAGTTTCAACAGTTTCCTCCATATGCCCATCAATATTTTTATTTCCAAAAAAGGATTTGACACTAAGATTTCTAATGGCTAGATTCAGATCAACCATAGTTTGAAACTTCTTGGCAACTACAGTTGGTGCAAAGTTCAATCCCTTACTTAAAACTGCTGTCTCTGATTCTGAAAGTTCATGGTTACAGCGGTTCAGTACCAGTGTTTTTATTTGTCCTTCTCTCTCTACCATTGACTGCCCCTGTGGTTCCGTGTTCAGTAAAATCTCCACCGGCAGAGTTTTTTACTGAAGATGGAACCACGGGGCAGTCGATGGTAGAGAGAGAAGGAAAATAAAAACACAGGTACTGAACCTCTTTAACCATGAACTTTAAGGAGCAGAGACAGCAGTTTTAAGTAAGGGATTGAACTTTGCACCAACTGTAGTCACCAATAAGTTTCAAACTATGGTTGATCTGAATCTAGCCATTAGAAATCTTAGGGCCAGATATTCAAACTTTTGCACCTAGTGCAAATCTGTAGCACTGGAATAGCGCTGGATTTGCGTGAGGCTGCAATATTGAAAAGCCCTATTAGCGCCGGCGCTGTTTGGTATCGCAGATGCTAATGGGTAATGTTATGCAGGGGCATGGACAAGACAGCACCCATGAATGCCAGCAGTGTGGCATACTGAAATGGATAGTGCTGTGCTACAGGCATTAGTGTGACCTGTAGCGTGGCACTAGATACCGCCTGAAAAAGCTGGCAGTAATGCAGCAATGCCCTCCCCCATCGTGGACCTCCATAGCTGAGGTATAGCAAGAATCGCCCTGGTAGTCTAGTGGTTGCCCCCCCCAGCACATATCCCTACCCCTGTAGAAATAGATAAATTCTCTGGTAGTCTTGTGGTCCCCCCACACCCCAGCATGTATCCCAACCCCATTCCCCGTAGAAGTAGATAAATTCCCTGGTAGTCTAGTGGTCCCACCGACCCCCGTTTTGAATAAAAGTAAACCCTTTTCCCTGGTAGTCTTGTGGTCCCCCCCCAACATGTATCCCAACCCCTGTTTCAAATAAAAGTAAACCCTTTTTCCTGGTAGTCTAGTGGTCCCCTCCCCAGCATGTATCTCGACCCCTGTTTCGAATAAAAGCAAATCCATTTCCCTGGTAGTCTAATGGTCCCCCCAGCTCATATCCTGACCTCTGTTTCAAATAAAAGTAAACCCTTTTCCCTGGAAGTCTAGTTGTCCCCCCCAACATGTATCCCAAGCCTCGTGTCAAATAAAAGTAAACTCTTTTCCCTGGTAATCTAGTGGTCCTCCCCCCATCACGTTTTGGATAAAAGTAAACCCTTTTCCATGGCAGTCTAGTGGTCCCCCACCCAACATGTATCCTGACCGCCATTTCAAATAACATTAAACTATTGTCCCTGGTAGTCTAGTTGTACCCCCACCCGGCAGTGTTGCCCCCGCTCAGCCCACCTATCTGCCATGAAGTGAGCCGGCAACTGGCTCAGCCCTCCACACACCACCACGGCTAGCTGCTGACTGAGAAATGAATGAGCTGTACTGCTTACAGTACAGCTCATTTATTGCTCAGTCAGTGATCGGCCGTGGTAGTGTGAGAAAACTGAGCCAATCGCTAACTCACTTCAGGAGGCTGAGAGAGGTGATGTAACCAGGTGGGGGGCCACCAATAGACTACCAGGAAAAATAGTTTAATGTTATTTGAAAATGGGGGTCAGATACATGCTGAGGGACCACTAGACACCAGGGAAAAATGTATTTATATTTAAAAGGGGTTGGGATACATGGGGGCATCACTAGACTACCAGGGAAAAGGGTTCACTTTTATTTGAAATGGGGGTCGGGATACATGCTGTGGGGACCACTTGACTACCAGGGAAAAAAAGTGTATTTATATTTAAAAAGTGGGTCGGGATACATGTGGTGGGGGTATCACTAGACTACCAGGGAAAAAGGTTCACTTTTATTTGAAATGGGGTCAGGATTCATGCTGGGGGTGGGGGAACCACTAGACTACCAGGGAAAAGATTTTATGTATATTTGAAATGGGGGTCAGGGTACATGCTGGAGGGTGTGGGGAACCACTAGACTACCAGGGAACAGTGTTTATTTATATTTGAAATGGGGGTTGGGATATGTGCTGTTGGGATGGGGGGGACTACTAGACTACCAGGAAAAAGAGTTTATTGATATTTGAAATGGGGGTCAGGATATGTTCTGGGGTGTGGGGGGACCACTAGACTGCTAGGAAATGAGTTTATTGATATTTGAAACGGGGGTCGGATATGTGCTGGGGGTGGGGGACTACCAGGGAGAACAGTGTTTATTTATATTTGAAATGGGGGGGTCGGGATATGTGCTACGGGGTGGGGGGACCACTAGACTACCAAGGAAAATATTTTCATTTATTTTGAATGGGGGCCGGGATTCGTGCTGGGGGGAGTTGGTGGACCACTAGACTACCAGGGTCACTTGTGTGTATCAGGCACACATATGCATGGGTGCATTGTATGCACCCATACCTCCTGACTGCCCTGCTTTTCATTGAGGTCCCTGATTTAGCTTCCACATGTTCTTCTGTCCCTCATATAACGCGTTTATGTGACAGAACACCGACTGTGCCTGGCAGCACACAGTTCCTGCTGCTTCCTGCCTGTACTTCTATTCCGACCAACAGGGGATGCTGTGGGCATGCCTTGGCCAGCAGCGTCTAACCTGTACTTCTATTCTGACCAATAGGGGGAGCTTTGTGCTCCATGCAGTAGCACTGGGCAAGCTGCATGGTAGTGTATGCTAGGCAGCACCTAATGAGATGCAAATATACTTGTTTGTCCATGAATTACCTAAGTAGGCTAATTTGCATGGGAGCTTTGTATATAGCTCCCGTTTGCCCCGGGCTAATCAGTTTGCACTGGGCTAATGTGTTAGCACTGTTTAATCAAGTTAGCCCAGGGCAAACCTTACTTCAGCATAGCACAGTTTTGCAGTGTTTGGCTTACATTGTTGTTTGCAGTAGATGTGAGACATCTCTGTACAATCACACACACTGTTCTCCACCTGTAACACTGGCTTGCTACTGAGTCTAATGAGCTGCAGCTGCAGTGTGTACTTCCCTGTTGCTATATTCAGTGCTGTCTTATTCCCGGGCAATTTTTGCCCTGCACTCCTGGTTCTGTTTGCCCGGCTTCCTTTGCTTGCTATACTTAGCTGGTTTTGCACTGGGCTATTTCCCTTTTCAGTATACTGTAAAACGGCTTTATTTAGCTATAATTTAATTGTCGCTATATTCACTGACAAGGCATGATCAGCTAAATTAAAACTGCAGCTAAACTTAATTTTTGTGCTCTATACATAAACGTCAATGTAATGTACCATAACATGGTCACATACTGGTATCAATACAGTAACACCCAGTTCTCCACTGCAGGGAAAGAGCTAACTACAGTACAGTACTAGACAATCTTTAATTTGAATTTAAATGTTATTCTGTAACAAAGTTTAGAACTTACTCTCATCCTTGATGGTCTTCTCAGTGTTTTCTGAATTCACTATAACTCTGTCACTGCTCAGGTCCAGTCAGTCACATCATACTTAGTGTCACAACATTCTCAGCCAGATAGAAGAGGATATCAGTTCATCTAATGGGGTAAACTTGTGCTCTCTTCTGTCCCCTTTGCAATCACTTCACCAAGGACATCTTTAAAAATCTTTAAAAAGAATCTTAAAAAAAGACTAACAAAGACTACAGAGGCAGATTCACAGTGCATTCACAATGCAGGGAAACTAGCTTGGTGCACTGCGTTGGAAAAAATGTGTGATTAACAGCTATTTAACTGCTGCTGACAATCATTGTTAATCACTGGTAATTGCTGACAATTGCTGATGGCTGAGAGCAGAACAATCATTCCTTTGCATACTATTGTGCTTGAGTACGAGGTGTCAGCATCTAGTTAAGTAATGCAGCAATGCTGACAGCATAACAAGAGTTGTCTCAAGACCTGTAATGTCTGGCATAGTCAGAGCACGGTAATTTCAATGCGCATTCGACTTGCACTGTCAGTTCCGTGAAAGTTTTCTAGTGCTAAATAAAGCCATTTTACAGTAGCTTGCTTTGTGCTCAGGGCTAAGTTTGCCCACCGGCAGTGCTAATTTAGCCCCAGGGCAAAGTTTTGAATATCTTGCCCTCAGTGTTGTATCCTTTTTTGGAAATAGAAATATTGATGGGCATATGGAGGAAGCTGTTGCAACTGCAGTAGATGATGAAATTATAAGAAAAAACGCATTTTATGTCTAAATCTAATTTTAACTCACTCCCAAGCACAGCAATAGAGGTTTTTAAACAGCTGATGGAAAATGATCTTTATCAATTCTTTGATACTAAACCTAATCTTGTGTTTCATAACTTAAATGCTTTAGAAAGGGACGCCTTGAAAACATTACAAAATAATGATGACTTAGAAATTAAGAAGGTTGATAAGGGGGGGATGGGTTGTGGTCTTCAATAAAAAAGACTATCTTAAAGAAGCTGAAAGACAGTTATGTGAACAAAAATATTATGCAAAATTAGAGTAAGAGCCAATGCTTGAATTTAAAACTCGTATACTGTAGATGCATTTATTAAGATGGAATGAGAAAGGGAGAGATTGATTCTGATGCCATGAAGATTTAATAACAGATGACCTCATTAGAGTTACCTTTTAGTTGATTCCTAAGGTACATAAATCACTAGTAAGCCCACCATACCACCCTATTATTAATGGTATTGGAGCACTAACAGAGAGCCATTCCCAATTCCTAGATGACTATATGCACCCTTTTGTGAATGCACTACCTTCTTTTGATAAAGACACAAATGACATTCTGAGAATATTGAAAGAAGTAGTTTTAAGTACAGATAGCATCTTGATAACAATGGATGTGGAAGCACTTTATACATACATTCCCCATGAGGGGGCGCTAGATGCTCTGGCAGGGTATCTAAATAAAAGGGGAAGGGAAGCAAAACCAAGTACTGATTTTTTTGGATAAAATGTTAGATATTGTCCTGTAGGACAATGTCTTTTTGTTTAACAAATAATTTCTTTTGCAAGTTAAGGGGACAGCTATGGGGGCAGCCTGTGCCTCCTTGGTAGCTAATTTATATCTGGGTGCTTGGGAACAGGAATATGTACTGAACCAAACACAAAATACTTTTTTTTCAAAAGATTAAAATATTGAAAAGGTACATTGATGATTTATTTTTTATTTGAGAAGGAAATAGTGATGATTTTAAGAAATGTAAGGAATATTTGGAGGGCACTGATGAACATTTGAAATTTAAGTATCAGGAATCAAAAGATCAGGTTAGTTTTTTGGATCTTAAAATTCTGAGAGAAAATGAAATCAAGGTAACTACTAGTATATATAGGAGAGATATGGATGGGAACGCATTATTAAGGGTAAATAGTTGCCACCCCAAACATGTGATGAAAAATTTGCCAAATGGACAATTTCTCTGAATTAAAAGAAACTGTGTAGCTTAGAGGGCTGAGGCACAGGTGCCTTACCTCAAACCATGCCGGCGACCTGGGGTTCGGGAACGGACTCGGGTCGCTGGGGGTCGGTAGGGGATGGGAGAGGATCGAGCATCCTAAGGACTGCTCTCCTCCCCAGAGGTGGATTAGGGCCATGCCTCACTCTGTAGCAGCCCCTGGTGGAGACCGGGGCACTACAAGAAGCAGCACAACAGGGGAAAAACCAGAAAAGCAGAAAATGGCGTCAGAGTGACAGGATGACAGCTGCCTGGATCCCCCGCCTCCATGGAACCTCCGAAGAGCCAGAAGAATCCTGATCCCAGTAGCATCAGGGCCAAGAGCAAGAATGCCTGAAGGTAATTTCCCTCCGGAAGGAGGGGACCCGTCCAACGAAGGGTTACATCGGGCTACCCTGTTCGGCTGCGATCTGGGATCGGGGGAAGCTGGCATCTGGGTGAGTTCTGAATGAAGTAGTGGGGGTAGTCCTTGGCAGAAGGCCTGAAGGAGAGGCTGGTCGGATGCAGGAGGCGATAAATAAATAATGCAAAAAAAAAAAAAGAAACTGTGGGGATAAAGAAAGTTTTGAACAGGGAACATCAGATTTATGCACCCGATTGAGACAACATGGCTATAGGCGAGAGATTGTTGAACAGGGTATCCAAGCTGTAACAAATTTAAATAGGAATGACCTGCTGTATGAAAACAGTGATACAGCAGGAAATAAACAGACATCGGCTCATTTCAATCTGGTGCTACCGTTTGCAGCACAGGCATATGAGATAGAAACAATTTTTAAAGCACACTGGCATGTCTTGCAGAGTGATCCAGGTCTTAGATAGATTGTTCAAGCCCCACCATAAATGGCATATAAGAAAACACCTACAATAGGGGATAGACTATGTCATAGTCATTTCTCAGAGAAAAACGAGGGGGTCTATAATCAGAGAAATATGGTCTGTTTCCCTTGTAGAAACTGCAACTGTTGCAAATATATTAGAATAGGAAAAGAATTTAAGGACTCAAATTAAGACAAGATGTTTGAAGTGAGACATCTTATAACTTGTGACTGTAGGAATTATCTATTTAGAACTCTTTAAATGTAATGCATTTTATATAGGTAAAACAATAAGAAGTTGAAAAACCAGAGTCAAAGAACATGTGAAAGCAATAGAGAAAATGGATGGAAAGTATGCCACAGTGGCACACATTAGGGCCCCGATTCTAGAAAAGTTACACCTGGCATAACAGCACTTGCACCAAGTAGAATGGCGCAAGTAGCAAATTTCACCAGCAGTTATGACTTGCATGATTCTACAAAGTGGCCTGTGAGATGTTGCAGGCCACTTGTGCCAAACAGCTGTTATGCCAGTAGTTGCACCATAAACCCCCTGTGACATGGCGCTAGGGGGTTTATGGCAGCAGTTGCACCCCATTCAGGAAGGGCAGCAACAATGACCCCAAAGTCAGGATTCTACAAGAACCCCCGGAGGAGAACTGGCATCGTAAGTTACACCTGCATTTAGCTGGTGTAACTCACATATGTCCTCCGAGGGTCCAGTAGAACCCATTCCATGTTTCCCCCATGCCCAGACTGCCCCGTTGTTGCCCCAATGGGCACCGCACAAACAGTTCTAGAATCGGGGCCACCATTCTACCCTATCCCCGTACTGTACATGCCCCTGTACAGTAAGTGCCTCGCAAGGCTGCTCACACCCCCAGCCCCTTGCAACATTCATACAGAGCCCTGCAGAGCTTCCCACACTCGCAACCCTCTGAATCCCCCATTGTGAAATTCCCCACAGGGTGGTGCTGTCATCCCCCCACCCATGCTCTGACTCCGAGTTGCCAGCCGCAAATGTGGCAAGTACCCTGCCCTGGTAGTCTGGTGGCCCCCCAGCCATGCCAGCCCACCCAGCACCCCTCACCCATCTTCAGCCAGTGAATGGCACAGCCCACCTCTCACTTCCATGGCCAGCCACCGACTGAGTTCAGTAGGAGCGTGTACAGAAAAGACGTGCTTAGAAGTGCCATTGCGTCTTGTGACTTGGGGTCAGGACACAGATGGGGGATGACAGTGGGGCTCTACTTGTACACCTTGGGGGTGGTTGATGTGGGCAGCCCTGCAAGGCTCCTATTGTGGCTAGCTGGGCATGGGGGGCACTTGCGATCTGCTTTGTGACTTGTGATATGCTCACCGGGTGTGCCCTCGGTTCGGAGTGCCTGGCCACATGTCGCAGGACTTAGCTGCAGTGACCCTGCCCCTTCTAGAATAGGGTGCAGGGTCAATGTCGCAGTTGTGGGTTGCGTAAGTTGCATTTGGTGGTGACTTGTGCCACCCTTCTAGAATCGGGCCCTAGGAATGTAGGTGAAGAATCCGATCATGAATTTAAATTCATGGGCATTGACAAAGTGAGTCAAAGATCTAGAGGGGAAATTTTAATGATATGCTTCTGGTTAGAGAAGCCTTTTGAATCATTAATGTAAATGTAACAAAAAAGCGTTGTCTTAACTTTGGATTTGAATTAAAACCATTTCTTAAGAAATGAAGAAATAAATAATTCTTGTAATGGACATAGCCAGTTGCTGGGAATACTGAATAGCTGAGTTATTTTTATGCATCTAAAGACAAATTTATATCTAAAAACTGCATAAAATGTTGGAAATGTGAATATAATTTTTTTGTCTTTTTCTTGGAAGATAAGTAAATGGATAACATAACCCCCCCACACACTTTTTCTCCTTTTTCCCACCTCCCTCCCTTTCCCTCCCCATTCCCCCTTTTTCTTTCATTCTTTTTTATGTTTTTTATATGTATTTTTGATATATATATGTATGTACTTCTTTAAAATGTGTAAGATATTCATTCTTGATGATTGATTAATTAAATGTGTGATGCATTATGATGTCACAATAATATAGATGCTGCATAGGTATTTAAATAGCCACATTTTTATTAGCATTTAGCCTTTGAAAAAGGATGGAGAGCATCTGAAATGCATCAGGCTGATGCCTTTTGTTGTTTTATAAAATAAATTATTAAGACAAGAGACTGGTGCCGGGACTACCGGTTCCACCCCATGTACGATGGCAGCCTAGTTGTGAGCTCCACACTAACTCCCGATCAAATTCCCTCCATTAAACGCTTCACGCAATCCTAAAATTAAGAATCAGTGACTTGGAAAGCTAATGGAGGGTTTACAGTACCTGAACTGGTATTTTTCATAAAAGGTGAGCAGAAATGGAGAGCGATGCAGAGAGATCGGAATCGGAAACCTCTGGCTTGGAATACATGCAAGAAGCTAAAGTCAGGGGCCAGGGCAGAATCCTACAGAAAGGCCTATGCTCAGCAGCAAGATCTAAACTAAAGAAAGCAAAGCTCGATCTTATTTATCAAGCACTTCTCTCATTTAGGGCTGAAGTTAAACAGGTCTATGGGGAGCTCAGAAAGGATGTGATGTTACTGAAGCAGTGGGCTGATGAAACAGAGAGGCAACTAACTGCCACTGAAAACCATGTGGATGACCTGGAACTTCAGTATCAGCAATTACAACAGCAGCATGAAGCTTTGGAGGCTAGACAAGAGGATGCTGGAAACAGGGCTAGAAGGGGAGAACATTCGTGTCTATTGTATAGATGAAGATATTGTATAAAATGAAGAGGGCCAAAACATTAAGGACTTTGTAGATAATCTATTATGCACTACCCTGGAATTTTCAGAAGGGTTTCAGCTTCATCTTGAGTGAGTACACCGAGCCCTTGCCCCAGAGCCGTCGGACCCTGCGGCTCCTCCCAGGTCTATCATAGCTCACTTTAATAGCTTTTCCACCAAAGAGCAGAGCCTGCTGATGACATGGTGAAAACAGAAGATTTATTTCAGAAAGAAGCGTTTTTATATAGACCATGATTATGCTCCAAAAACCCATGAGACAACGCAGGGCCTACCTTCCATTGCTACCAGTAATCAAAACAGAGGGCCATAAGTTTTCAACTGCTTACCCAGCATGTCTAATTGTTCACTTTCCAAATGGCAAAAAAAATATTTCACAGCACAGGAAGCTAAACAAGATCTCACCAAGATGGGTCTTCATTTTCCTGAACGCTCAGGTGGAGTAGCGAAGTCCACTGCCAGACCGCCATGATGAAATACGGTTCAGACAATTACGAAGGCAGGGAAGAATAACAACACCCAATATGAAAGGACCACTCTGGCCACATTTCATTGCTCAGAAACCATTACCAGGACTGATCAGACCTGAGAGAGATTCCAATGGAGAGACACATATAATACTAGGTTAGTGGGCAGGTGGGGGTAAGGGGTAATTCCCTGGGTCCTTCTTCCTCTAACTACCCTGACTCTAGGCCTGAACTACTACCATCATTTTTTTTATACACTATTAAAGATGCATGGGCCATTTGCCAAGGTGGTGTTGGGAGTAGGTGCCATCTACCCCCCCATGGCTTACTGATAAATGGATATTGCATGAAACTAATGCTGCATTTTGCGTATTTATGTTCCCTACAAGTTTATTTAAACTAATTTGAACTTTTATGCTGGACAGCATCGCATGAACTTTTAGAGGGACTATTACACCAGTTTTAATTTAAAGTCTCTTATGATGGAGTGGAGACTCGCACTAGGCTGCTGATATGAGTGGCTACATGAGATCTGGGGCATTTAAATTCCTTCCTTTCCAAATTTTTTGTTTTTTCCTAATTCGACTTTATATTGGAGCTTGCATTTGCTCCCAGGAGGCTCCAGGCTTTTTTTTTATCAGGGTCATTCCTCCTTTCCCATGGATTCCGGTTTTGTAACGGATAACCACATAGGATATCTAGAGAGGAAGATAATATCCTCCCCCACCTTGGAAGTACTAGTTAGTGCTATCATTTTTTATTTAATAAGCCACACTAGTGGACAGTTACAATATATTTATGAAGTTATGCCTAGTCAGGCAAATGGTTATATATTTAGTTGTATACTTGATTATTAGTTTAAAAGAGGTACACTGCTCAGACAAAGGGTTCCCTGGTTGGACCCAAAATCAAATCTCACCCTTGCCATTTTATCCCTGTTAATAACTCAGACTTACTGGAAACATTACTGTTGGTGAAAGATGGGGAAATGGCTATTGAGAAAGCAGATAGATAGGCAGTGGTGGGGAAAGGATGGAGTTTTCAGCAGAAACATGGGATTTTTTGATATTTCTATTAAGGATGGGTAGTTCACCTTGTAAAGTGCTTTCGATTAATATTAATGGAAGTTACAGCCCAGTTAAGAGCTCTAGGTTGCTTCATTGTATTAAGAGACACACTCCAGATATTACATATATTCAGGAAACTCATCTAACCCAGTTGGAACACATGAAGTTGGTGGCCGGGGAAAGGTTTAAGATATATTCAGCCTTCAGTAAAACTGGCAGTAGAAGGGGTGTAGCTATATTAATCCCTGCCACCTTACCATTAGAGGTGGGAGTTGAATATGCTGATCCTGCTGGTTGCTATATTATAGTCTAGGGAAAATTATTTGGTCAATATATAACCCTTGCTAATGTTTATCTCCCACCTGCATCTCCCCAGCTGAGAGTTAGTCAACTTCTAAATAAAATCACTGACCTACAGAAGGGAATACTGCTTATGGCAGGAGATTTTAATATCACATTAAATCCCAAAATAGATACTTCTAACCCCTTTTCTCATAGAAAATATCCAGCTTAGAGGTGGCTGTCCTCTCAGCTTAAGGCCTTTTGAATTTTGGATGTTTGGAGGCACTTCTATTCCAGAGCAGGAGGGTTTACATAATTTACATATGACTCACCATGTTTTAAAACCTCATCTAGAAGAGATTAATTTTATTCATTTCAGTGGAGCATATGGATGTGCTAATAGTTCTCTTGCTGAATGCTAGGTTTTTGTCAGACCATACCCCATTATTGCTTAAAATAAACTTAGGGAGACCACGTTGACAGACGCTTTGGAGTCTTAATTTATCTCTGCTTAAAGATCAAGAATTTAAAGATTTTTTGAAAACTAGGATCCCTCAGAGTATTCTTGAAAACACCTCACCTGACACTCCAGCAATCCTGATATGGGACACATTAAAGGTGATAATTCAGGGAGAATTGATTGCTTATAGTGCACAAAAGCAAAAACAGAGAGAACGTAGATTCAAGCAGCTCCAAGCACACTTGACATTTCTTCAGCAGGGCCAGAGACAGAGTGATTCACCTAGGGAACAAGACATTAGACAATTTAAAGGGAATCTTCAGGCTATAATCAATTACCTAGTGCAAGCTAAACTACAACAATTAAAGAGATATTATTGTGAAGGTGGACCGAGAGAGTCATGTAACTTGGCCAGGAGACTCAGGGGTGCTAGGCAAGTGGCCACAATAACAAAATTAAAAGACCCGCTATCTGCAATAAAGAAGGGCAGTACTCTGGAAATTCTTTCTGTATTTCAGAATTATTAAAGGGAGTTATACTGCAACACAACTCCTCCCCCAGAATACAAGATACAACAATTCCTCTCCCCTTGCATTTTCCCAAGTTAACCCCCCCTGCAGCAGGATGTAATTAGGGCCCCAGTATCAGAGGTGGAAATAAAACAGGCAATCAGACGAGCTAAGACCCTCAAGTCTCTGAGTCCTGATGGTTTTCCTCAGGAATGGTATAAAGCCCTCCTCCCCTTACTTCTCGATGTGATGACACAGACATTTAATGAAGTGCAGATGAGAAATTCCTCTCCTGTCTCATGGGAATTTGTGGTGATCTCAACAGTCCCTAAACCTGGTAGAGACCACAGTCACCCTGAATCATATAGACCCATTTCTATTTCAAATTGCGATTATAAAATATATTTGTCAGTATGGGCACGGAGACTTGAAGATATGCTTCCTGATTTAATCCATCAGGACCAAACTGGCTTCTTAAAGAATAGACAAGCTTCAGATAATACACTTAGAATCATACACCTTTTGTCCTATGTCTCTAGATCCTCACTTCCTGTGGTAGTGGCTAGTTTAGATGCCTACAAAGCATTTGATCAGGTGCTTTGAAACTATCTTTGGTATGTGTTGGGAGCATTTGGATTTCCAGAGAAATTTGTTATATGGCTTAGTAATCTTTATGCTAACCCTAAGGCCTATATCAGGGTTAATGGCTCTCTGTCCTCCTCAATAGATCGGAAACAAGGAACTAGACAGGGCTGTCCCTTATCCCCACTGTTATTTGCTCTTTCTAGAGAGTCTTTGGCTGTGGCAATAAGATTCTCCAGAGAAATACATGGGGTGGTAGTGGGAGAAGACTCCTACTGCACTTCACTTTATGCAGATGATATGTTGTTGACCTTGACAGATCCTGAGGTATCACTACAAGGAACTTGGCAGACCTTGGAAAGGTTTGCCTCGGTATCTGGCTTTGTTATTAATTCTATGAAGAAAGAGGTTCTGGTCCTGAACTTCACCCCCTCCCCCCCAACTTAAACAATGCCTGCCCCTTAAATGGCGAACCACAAAATTAAAATATCTGGGTATTCATCTACCATTACATATTTCTAATGTTACCTTAGTAAACTATGAGCCCATGACACAGGTTCTAGAGGCAGATATACATAAATGGTCTCTGATGAAGCTATTCTTTTATTTGAGGATTGCTACTATACAATCTAATGTTCTACCACAATTACTGTACTTATTTCAAACAATTCCCTTTCTTCCCTCTAAAATATATTTTGACTCCTGGAATAAGCTCTTATCTAGATTTGTGCGGGATGTGCATAGGCCATGGGTTCGCTGGTCCTTGCTGCAACTGCCGAAAGACAGAGGAGGCCTAAATGTCCCATATTTAAATAATTATGCAATGTCAGTTTAAATAACCCACATTTTCAGCTGGATGAACCCCAGCCTCTGAACTCCTTGGAAGAAAATAGAATGTTTTCTTAATGATATGCATGATCCACAAAAGGCCATTTTTGCCCCTCTTTCTGACTTACCGGCAGTGGCAGATGTTGATATAGGAACCAAACAGACCTTGCAAAGCTGGTATAAAATTAGATCTGTGCCTGCCATGGAACCTGTGTTTTATTTTCTACAATTACTTTTTGCTGAAACAGATTTCCTACCTACTCAATTTGATCTAACATTTCGCACTTGGGATATGAAGGGTCTCACATTTATTTTTCAATTTTTGGATCCACATGGGGTGGCTCCTTTTGCTCAGCTCCAAAGGGAATATAACTTATCAAATTTGGACCATTATAGGTACCTACAGGTATGTAATTTTCTTTTACATAAGGGCCCCTCGAGGAATTGTCTCCCTACCCCCATGCCCCTGTTCCTCCAACTGGTTATTAATGCAATTTGTGGCTCTATACAGTTACATTTGATTGGATTGATGCAGAGGGGAATCAGGAAAATTATCTCTAAATTCATCTAAGTCAGTGATGGAGGCATGGAACAGGGAACTTCCTTCTCGAGTGACTTACGACCTCTGGATCAAATATACCCACCCCTCATTAGGGATCTCTTTGGCTCCTTATTGGAGATAATTTGCATGGAAATCATGACTCAGATATTTTAATACACCAGCTAAACAGATTAAGATTTTTCCTGCTCTGGGGGCGGACTGTTGGAGACAATGTGGGGAACGGAGGGCGGATCAGGTATATATTTTTTGGGGTTGTAATAAATTACAGGTGTTTTGGCAGCAAGTTGAGCAAACTTTACAGATGATCTATATGTCAGACTTAATACTAAGTCCACAACTTGCGCTCCTGTCGATTCCTTCAGAAGGGCTCAAAATACAAAAAAGGTCACTTGTATTTACTTTCCTCCTATTGGAAAAAAACCTGTTACTAAGTTATGGAGACAGGTTAGATCTCCTGTGGCAGATACCTGGCATGATTTGATAGTAGAGCTTTAGTTTTTAGAACATATGATTGCAGGAGCTATGGGGCACGGAGACCAATTTGAATTAAAGTGGAGGACCTGAGTCCTTTTCTATTCAGCAAGAGACCCCGCATTTGTTCCAAGATGAAGTCCACATTTTTGGATGTTAGGTGATGGAAAGGGTACCAGAGGAGAGGACTCTTGTCCCCAGATAGAGGGGAAATGGATAGATACAGGAGGAAGGGGCAGTCAAAGGCATTTACAGGGATTAAGCTTATAAAATACTGTGAACTTTATTTATTAAATGAGATGAACACACTACTAATACTGATATTGTACTACTGTTTATGGAATGATTTGCTGCTATGGATATTTATGAATGTCATCTATAATGTAACTGCAGTGTATTGTACTTCCTATGAAAATAAAAGAAAAATAACGTATAAAAAAAAAGAGACTGGTGCTCTTGGAATTCTTTACAAAAAAGGTTTAAGAGTGCTCTGCTTATTTTTATTCATATATATATATATATATATATATATATATATATATATAATGGTAGCACGGTAGTGCTACCATAGTTAGGGTTGAGGAGCCATTTACATGTTAAACCCAAAATTTTGCACCTTAATAACTTTTCAACCGTTTGATGGATTTTCCTGAAATTTGGAATACGTGATCAAGACCCATATGCCTTGGGATCTGCCAAGTGTTGTACTGGTTGGATCCACAGCTGCAGAGTTATTAAGCGTGAGCTGTGCATGCATTTATGCTTTTTCTGGAATTCTACGGTCGCACCTACAGGTCGCACGGTTTGCGCAACCGGCCCGAAATCTTCAGGGAACATGTGGACAGGGTCCCCAATGTGCCTTTTGAAGATTTCGTGAAAAATATTAAACTGTTCAAAAGTTATGGCAGTCCTAACTTCTGTTTTTTTCCCATAGGATAACATTACGGTGTTCGCTGCGCCTTTGAGGGCCCGTATCTCGAAAATGGTGCGAGATACGGAGTTTTTGTCAAAAAATGATTGCCCCCTTATTGGGGCTATGTATAAAACTAGCCAGGAAAGTGATAATACATATGACTTTTAAATTTTTTTCCATGTCGTACGGTTACTGAGATATAAGCAATTTACTATTACAACTACTGATTTTTGTGTTCCGAGAGTCATTATTTTGCATACATTCTTTCTACTCACTGTCTTTCTCTATACAGCTTTTGGGAAAAACCAGCCTGTGTGCTTACTTTACTCTTACCATTACCGTTTCTGCTTGCAGTTCCGTACCCGTTTCACTTACCGTTCACGTTTATGCCACCATGTGCGTTACCCTTTGCGTTTTCATTTGCGGTTGTGTTTCCATTGTTTTTAACATTTCTCTCTACAGTACTGTTCCTCTTTCTGTTTTGCTTTGCGTCACCATGCGCATTACGATTTGCGTTTGCGGGCATAATGTTACAATGCGACAAGACATCACCACCGTGCTCCCGCCGCTGCATTACATTCACTATTTCTCATTATCATTCTCAAAAAGAAGGGAAATTAGAGGCAAAAAACTCCATTTAATGCATCATTTAGGGTTGTTCCACAGCGACAAAAGCAAGGAAATTCGATGTTAGGGTTGAAACCCCCTTTGCACCCCTCCAGCCCACCCCCCAACTGGAATCGGGGTGTGCATTGGGGTCATCGGTCCTAACTGTCACCCCATTCTCCTATTCCTCAGCTTCTTTCAATGTGAAGGTGACACTTAGGCCGATGACCCCATGCGCACTCCTGATTCCAGTTGGAGGGTGGGCTGAGGGTGCAAAGGGGTTTCAACCCAACATCGAATTTCCTCACTTTTGTCGCTGTGGAACAACCCTAACTGATGCATTAAATGGAGTTTTTTGCCTCTAACATATATATATATATATATATATATATATAAAACAACATAAGGACAGAAAATGGAAAGGGGGACCACTAGGCTACTAAGGACAGGGGTTAGGAATACCAAGAGAAGAACACAATCTGAGCTTGCTTCAGGCCTGTAATGATGATTTAATGAGATGCAAATGACTTCATAGCACCTTGCATGTACTGTGCAATCATTTACATGGGAATACATGAATATGGCTAATTTTTGACAGCAGCCACCATTAGTGGGACTTATTTGGTCCTTTGCTCCTGCCAGCCCCAGATCTCACTTTTGTTTTTTATATATAGGTTTTATCCTCTGTCTCCCTGGCTACCTCCTTCTGATCACTCCCTCCCCCCCCCATTATTCAGCTTCTCTGAGGTTTACCTTCAACTGGCATCCTCTCCCACAGGATTGTGGCATATGCCTGACCACTGGTGTAGGGTCTGTGGGGGGGGTCAGTCATCATCCTATTACTGAGGGATTTTCTTCCAATATTCTCAACCATTATTCCCTGAGGCCTCAGCAATGCATGACTGTGGATCTGCATGGAGGCATACATGCATGTCGGAACAGAAAACAGTCCTGCTCCACCCACCCCGCCTAGCACCAGTCCCCCATTTGCCTGATGCTACCACTGAGCCTCCACTCAGTGGCTGCAAGAGCTGGGAAGGCCAACCTCCCCAATCTGGTCAAGCAGAACTGCCTGATAGCCAGTCTATCCACTCCCACCTTGCCACTCCCGGCTGACTCCCAGCAACCTGTACTCATTCCCAACTACGGAACACTGGCTTGATGAGAAGTAAAGTATCCAGCACCTCAGTGGCTTGTAATGGTTGGTGGTTTAAAGGAGCAATCAGGATAGCTTATCTGGAAAGCATATTAGAACATGTCATGTGAGACATTATGTGCTTTGGGTATCTTCCAATACTTCAGTGGTTTGCTCTAGGCACTGATTTTCTCCTGGAGAAAACTTTGTTGATACAATCCAGTATCTTTGTTTTCACTATTTTGCTACATGAAGGAGGAATGAAGGATGTGAGGGCATAGTGGGAGGGGTTAATTTATGTGGCATGTTGGACTAGTTGGTCTGTACGGCCCAGATGGTGGTGGTTGTTTCCTTTCTATTTTTAGTTTTAAACAAGTCTGTAATGTTGAATTTGTGTAGTTCTTCATTTGTGAAGTGCAACTTTTCCCAGCTGCTGACAAGTCTAAGAACTGAAAAAATGATAGCAAGAGTAAACAATAAATTTAAAACCTTTGAAATCGACTGACTGAGGAAACTACATACCACCTGCAGATTACCACAAGATGAAAATGAAGTTGACAATCCAAAAGTCAATGCACTATTTCCCTTTTTATATCTATCAATGTGTATATGTATCCTGTAGAACTGCTCATGAAGAAAAATAATAATTGTAGTGCAGTGTGCAATCCACAACTTGGAGGAGAAAGTCAGACAAGCAAGTAACAAGTGGCTTACCTCAGGGATCCATCCTGGAGCCAGTCCTCTTCAATATCTTCATCAGTGATATTACAGATGAACTGAAGGGTAAGGTTAGTCTGTTTGCAGATGACACCAAAATCTGCAACAGTAGATGATCCAGATGGGGTGGGCAGAATAAGAAGAGATCTAAATAAACTGCCAAAATGGTAGGAAGAGTAGCAACTGGGGTTTAATGCAAAGAAGTGCAAGATCACGCACATAGGGAAGAGAAACCCTGAAGTCACCTATTGGCTGGGAGAGGAGTTGCTGGCAGTCACAAGGGAAGAAGGAGACTTGGGCATCATCATCACTGATGACCTGAAGTCATCTAAGCAGACCACTAAAGCAGTAGGTAAGGCTAGAGGGATGTTTGGGTGTATTAGTAGGGGCAACACAAGTTGGAAGAGGGAGGTAATAATCCCTCTTTACAAGACACTGGTTAGGCCCCATCTGGAGTATTGCATGCAGTACTGGAGGCCACACCTTCACAAGGACATTAACCAAATTGACACAGTCCAGAGAAGGGCAACCAAAATGGTGCAGGGACTGCATCAGAAAACATATGAGGACAGATTAATGGAGATCAATATGTATACCCTAGAGCAAAGGAGGGAGAGAGGTGATATGATTGAAACATTCAAACACCTTAAGGGCATTAACAAGGTGAAGGAGTCCAACATGTTTCAATATAAGAAAAATAGCAGGACAAGAGGACACAGCATGAGATTAGAGGGAGGCTGATTAAGGGGTAATGTGAGGAAGTTCTTTTTCACAGAAAGGGTGGTGGATGCATGGAATGGCCTACCTCAGGAAGTGGTGGTTATGAATACAGTGCAGGGCTTCAAATAGGCATGGGATAGGCATAAGGGAGCAATACAGATGAGTATGAATAGATAGGCCATTGACAGAGCAAAGGCCGATGGCACATTTATAAGGTAGAAAAAGAAATGGGCAGACTGGATGGCCTTGCGGTCCTTATCTGCCATCAACTTCTATGTTTTTATGTTAGATGGCACCATAGGAAAGATTTTCCTGTTATTTTCCAGAATGGTGTATAGCCTCAATACTAAAGTAATGGAGAATGCTCCTCATGTAGTGCAATGTGATGTCAGTTGTCACAAAGGCATAAGTCCCTCATCAGTCCAAATCCTGGATTCTGTTCAAAATATCCATCATATCCTGGAAATACACTGGTGTCTGAAAAACAATTATTTCAGAAAGAAAACTAGATACCTTGACAAATTCTCAGACACCAAGTCTAACCCAACTACAGTGAGCAATAAAGTTGGCACTTTGCTGTTGACATTTGGACATATTGATTAAATGCTCAAAGTTTATTAGATGTTTTTCAGGGACTGTGACTGTCTCTTAGACTTTAGAAACATGTACTTTATAAGAAAGTTTTATGTCTTTAAAGGGACACAGTCAGCCCTTTTTATGTTTGCTTGCATGCATGTGTGCAGTGCATGTGCAAGAAACATCTTGCAACAGTACATTTCAGAGGTGTGTCAGGGTTGTGGCCAATGCAAAAGATGCTTTACTGAGTGCATCCCTCAGCCACCAATCAAGGGGAAAGTGTCAATGACAGCAGCCTCAGAGAGCCAAGGAGTTGAAATGAATCTGCCTCTACAATCACAAACAGTTTTGCCACTGCAGTGGCACCTCCCCCTCCATCACAACCTTGTCGGCTCCTGCCACCCAATACCCTGTCCACGTCCCTTACTTCACCAACTACTCATTTATTCTGTGTGCCTTTCCTGGTGAAACAAGTAATGAGACATGGCTCCTGCCGCCCACCACACACTCTAAGGAAAGCCCACTCCCGGTGTCAGATGCACCTCCCCCAAAACCCATCTTTAATCTCTGATATCGGGGTACCTAATGCCTGTGTCAGCATGCCCCCCCACCACCACTATTGTGGCACACTGAGAAGCCACCCCAATGTGCTGAAATGCTGTTTCATTTAAACCTGTAAAAGAAATAAAACCATCCCAACGGCGTCTTTTTTATTTTAACCTGTAAAACAGAAAATGATCCATCATCATCTCCTCCCCAGTCCCCCCTCCCACTGAGCACCCACCTCCCTGCACTTCTCACCCATACCATTCTCCTCAGAGATCCAGAGCAGCAATATTCTCTGGACCGGTACACTTCTGCACTCTTCAAAGCTGAACTATGAATGAAGGAATTGGGTAAGCAGTGTACAATGGAAGTCAATGGGGAGTTTCAATTTATGTTGATAGCCATTTTTAGGAATTTTGACCCCAAATTTTTACCACAGGGTTCCTGGGACCCCACCTCGTGAACATGTTATTGTCATTTTGTTACTTGGTCCTGAAAGGTGATTTCGTGGTCACTGCATGGAATCACCTTTTGGAACCGATTAACAAAATGACAGTGCCACTGTTCATGAGTTGGGGTCCCAAAAAACCCATGTTGCAATTTTTCGTAAAAATATTCCAAGAAGTGACTGTGGCATGAGCATGCATTTCATAGTTTCTATGCACGTTCATAACTTTGCCAGTTTTTAATATTTTCACTCCAGATTTTCAACTGTCATTTTTTCACACCTCCTTATGAATGGTACAGCTGTCATTTTTCACATCCTGCCCAAAATGTGTTGCCCACCTGTGGCGCAGAATGGCACAGTCACTATGGGAAATTGACTTTTGAGACAGATTAACAAAACCACAGAGCCATTGTTCATGAGGGGAGATTCCAAAATGCCCATGTGGAAAATTTAATGGAAAAAATTCCAAAAAATTATTGTGTTATGGGCATGTGTTACGCAGTTTCTGCACAAGCTCGTAACTTCACCAATTTTTGATATTTTCACTCCAGATTTTCAACATTGCCATTTTTTTCCATTCAAATTTTATTATATTTTTTCAACACAGTACAGAGAACAGATCCTTCAGATACAGTATACACTTAGAAAGGTATTGGTAGCAAGACAGATCCATTCTCCCCCCTCCTCCCTCTTCACCCTCACCTATCCCCCTTCCCCTCTCAACACAGACAAGCAGCCTCTGCGATGACAACCTTTGAGTAGGTACCAGGTTAATCACATTATAAAAAATAAAGGGTATGTAGAGGGTCCCATATCCTCATGTACCTATTTAGCCTGTTACTGAGACCTGATATAGTTTTCTCAGTTCTAAGATTAGTTAAGAGCTCATTGAGTCACTTCATATTTGAGATATCATCACTATTCTTCCAGTGGTGCAATACCACTTTTTTAATGGACATAGAGATAAGGGCCATATGATGCTTGCGATTAATCATTGAGATCACAGAGTAGTCACCCAACAGACAGATTTCCAGGGTGAAAAGGTCATTCAGGCCTAACAAGGGATCCACCTTTTGCAGAATTTTGACCCAAAATGTGGATATTTCGGAACAGGATCAAAATATGTGATATAAGGTGCCTTCTTCTAAATGACATCTGGTGCATGTTGATGAAGAGATGACACCAAATTTAACTAGCCTCTGAGGGGAATAGTATAGGTTATGCAGGATGTGAAACTGCATGAGGTGTAGCCTGTCCTGGGTAAAAAACTTACGACAGTCATGCCATAAGGATGACCAATCCAGAGTCAGACTGGGGAAGAAAGGAGTCCAATACACCACGGGACCAAAATGATCTGGATAGAACCAGTTATATAAATTCCCATAGATCTTGGACACAGCTTTTTGGGAACCTGCCAGATGACCTAACTCAAAGTTGAAAGGAAAATTTGGCTGGTTGGGGGGGACTGGACCCAAGATTTTCAAAATGAGGTGTTTTAGCTGAAAAACTTTAAAAAAAGCTATGGTTCAGGATACTGAAATTCTTTATGATCTCTGTGATGGACAGCCAGGAGTTCCCATCTGTCAAGAGGTGAATGAGCATGCCATCACCCAGAAGGGGTATCCATTGGGCAGAAAGGACCTTCTTATCGATCTTGAAATTGGGGTTACCCCATAAGCATTGGGCTATATCACTCGTGTGATTGTACTTAATAAAAGCACACAACTGAGAAAGGACCTTAATTGAGACTGCTAGGGGAGATCCCTGGAGTCTCAACGGAAGTGTAGCTGCTTTGGTATGTAATAGTGGCATTGGGGAAAGACCACATGACCTGATAAGGGCTAATTCAGTTCTGAGCCAGAGAGGTGAAAATAAAGGAGAAGCTATAAGATCATCTACAGACAACCATCTAAGGTATTTAGCAGAATGACTGGCCCAGTGGTAAAATGCTAGGTGAGGGAGGGAGACGTAAACCCCTTTTAAGTTTGGGGGCTGCTAACTTGTGATAAGCTAATCTAGGTTGTTTGCCCGACCATATAAACTTCGTAATAAGCCCATGTATTTTTTTGAACCAGGAGAGGGGGAGTCAAATGTTAAGTAAATTATGGGGATAAAAAATTCTAGGAAACACATTCATTTTAATAAGGTCAGACCTAGTAGGGCTTTTTTTTATCAAGGAGGCTGACTTGGTACTGAGTTCTCCCTTGTAAGTTTAGACACTTTGGGTTTAAACATCACATGTATGCATGATGGAAGAGGACAGCTGCACTTAGCACCAGTCTGCAGGCTTTGTTTAACGCAGTTCTCACTCTTTTCCATGTGGTGCTCATGGCTGTGCTGTTCACATCAAGGTCGTAGTCTACAATGGAAAGAATTGAGCTGTTTACTGCTAGAGTGAGGGCCTCAACAGTCAAGTAGGAGTGGTGCCTCTAGAGCAGTTCTAACCTGGAGTTGATTGTTTTTACAACTTGGTCAACATGTTGTGTGTAGGAGAGAGAGCTGTCTAGGGTGACACCCAGGTATTTAAAAGTGTTCATTTGTTACAACAGCTCAAGCCTGCTGTTGTTAATGGCTATGTTCATGGAAACAGAGTACCAAGGCTAAGATAAATTTCTCCAGCCTGTAACAGGTGCAACAAGTGCTTATAAGCAGCAATTTTAAGGGCTGTGGACAGAGTTTACAGCCCTTCTGCCACCTGTAGCTTAAAAATGGCTTTTCTTAGAACTTCCATTATAAACATTTTCATGTATTCCTCCACAGCTGCAATGTAATGCACTCCCCCTCTGATTTTTGCTAGTTGTTGCTCTATGTTAAAGGCATCTGAAGAGGAGACAGGGATGCTGCTGTATTGTACCTCAGAACTTCTCAGGATATTAACAAAAAAAAACTTTTTAAACTGCTGTTTCTATTATCTGTCCAGCTCAGTCTAAAACCTAGGGGACTAATTTCTTCTTATTTTTTTTTATGAAAATGAAAGTCATCTATAGACTCAGTGGCAGATTATAGTACATACTGTGGAATGCAGATTGCTAACTGTCTCACATTCCTTTCCACAGCATAGATTGCAAGCAAGGAGTAGAAACAGAAGACTTGCTTTTCTCATTTTAGAATATGATGCATCCCCACATTAGACATGTGGGTTAAAGAGCTTGTGTACTGCCTAAAACTAATACTAGATTTTAAAAGCAGTCAACCATCACTTTTCATATTTGAGGTAGTTTGTCTTTTCTCATTGTTTAATTAGAAGATTGTTTACCTGATGTTAATATGCGAGATGTGGGGAACAATACTCTGTGTGGCAGCTGTCGTAGCTAGCTATACTGCCCCCACTACATCACCAGCATTGTGACTTCACTGACTTTGACATCACTGCTACTTAGGAACAGCAATTCAGTAACTTCCAGGTCATTCACATGTGATTTCACTGTCAGTGAAATCACAATGCCGATGATGTAGTGGGGGGGCAGTAGAGCTAGATATGTCAGCTGCTATGCTAAGAGCTGTTCCACACATCCACCACAACATTATGACATAGAAGACTCTCTGATGGGCAAAAGGTAAAAGAAAGGTACTTCTGAAATAACATTTTATAACTGACTACTACTTAAAATTTATATTACTTTTCTGTCTGCCTGATTTGGCTCCACTAGCCCTTTAAATCCCAGTACTGACACTGTACTGCAGCAAAAGGGTTAGAGAGGAGAGGAGTGCTCCTGTCTTTCTGTCTGCCTTTTCAGGTGGATATTAAAGATCCTATGGCACTTCTCAAAAAGAATAGGGGAATTTTTTATTCAAAACTTCCAAGTAAAATACATACATAATAATGTTACTTCACACAAAATCATACTGCAAAAAGAAAAGTAAATATAAATAAGTATTTCATCATACCTTCAAATATAAAATTTCATATTTAGAGGATGCTGACCCCCCCCCCACACACACACACTTAAAGGGTAGGGGAATTTTTTTAACTCAAAGAAACATAAAAAACAAATCAATAGTTCTTTATACATATCATTAAATAAGAAAACAAAACCACAGAGAGAGAAGACTTCAGACTCGAAATTGAAACCATAAACAAAACACTATATATATATATATATATACACACACCCTCCACACTGAAAGAGTAGGGGAAGAATTAGTTGTAACCTAAACAAAATACAGGAAAGCAGTGTAACTTTACACACAGTCAAAATATAACAAGGGAAGGAAAACATAACAAAATAACACTGTATGCAGTAGATTTTTCCCTCTGGAACCCCAAAACTTGATAAATGTATTGAAAAATAGGCCCCCCTTCCCGACTAAAGAGAGGAAGAACTGTTAGTACAATTTGGGAATGAAAATAATACCTAAGAGTGTTACTTCACACAAATGTTTAGCTGGAAAGGAAAAGGTAAACAGAAAAGTAAATATTTCTTCTGAAATACAAAATGACAGTGATAAGTCCAACACTATTCTGTAGTTGTCAACCCCCCTCTACCAAAAGAGTGGGGGAAATAAAATTCAAAGATCATAAGTACAGAATAACATATAACTCAATAATTGCCCCCCCCAACTAAAGGGGAAGGGGAAAAATCTGTAAAGAAAGGGGAGCGGGGAGAAAAAAGGAAGCATCTTCGATTGCAGTTCAGCCTCCGGGAATGCATGGCAACACAGAGTCTACTTACACCCAACAGCAATCCAACTTACAGAATCCAATGGATACTCCTCCATCAGTGTTGATGAACCTGTCTCATCACCAACGCTGGTAAAAAAGGAAAACATATGTGAGAAAAGAGAGAAATAAACACCCAATGTTCCCCTAAAAGGGGAAAACACATACAGTAACTATCCTGTGGGGACACCTAACAGTGCTCTAACATGAACCAAAAAGTACCCCAAGAATACTGCAGGGTTCAGAATATATAGAAACACCAATGATCTTGTCTAGTTCAAGATGTTCATTGCCAATTAATAAACATTTACTGTTATGGAAATTTAACTGAGCAGCCGTGCACTTAGAAAACAAAGACAATATTTGCCCAGCCGTTGTGAAGGATTTCGTGTCTGCTAAAAGAAGACATAAATCATCTGCATAAGTGATGGATCTAATTTCTGGATCTAGACTGGAAAAGAATAGGCCTGTAATATTCATATCCTGGTTCAACCTGCGAATGAATGGGTCCAAGGAAAATATGTACAATAAAGGGCTAAGGGAGCAGCTCTGACACAAGCCCTTTTGTACTTTAATGGGATTACCAGTCCAGCCATTACAGTAAGGGTTTATGGTGGCATGTCGGTAGCCCAGCTGTAGCCAACTAATAAAATCTGAAGGAATACCATAACGTTTTAAGCATTTCCAAAGATATTCATGGAGAACCCTATCAAAGGCCTTGCTTTGATCCAGTGCAAAAAGAAACCCTGTAAGTTCACCAGACTGACCCCTACTCCAAATTTCGTGAAGTAAAATTAAATTATCAAAAATGGATCTACCTGGAATACTACATGTCTGAGATGGATGTATCAGGTCACCGACCACCAATGCTAATCTATTCGCCAATAATTTGGAAAAAAATCTTAAAATCAGTATTCAACAGAGAAATTGGTCTCCAGTTTGACAACAGGGATCTATCGCCAGATTTGTATAATAATATTAAGGCCTTCCCACATGCTTGGTGGTAACTGTTCCTCTTTTAACATTGTATTAAATAATAATACTAGTTCTGGAATTAGAATATTTGAAATGTGTTTGTATAGCTCATATGGGATACTATCAGGGCCTTGTGCAGAGCCTATTCTCATAGAATTTATAACACCCTGAAGCTCTAAAGCTGTAACCGGCTGAATCAATGAGGCTTATAAAGAGTGGGATAAACAAGGCAGATCTCAGTCTGCCAACCATAAATCAATGTCACTCATGTCACCACTAGGAGCCTGAAACATAGTGGAAAAATGTTTATCCAATTCAGTTAAGATTTCTGATTTCTTAAATAGTATGGTACCCTTTTCAGTAGTAATGAGAGAAATATGTTTTTTAAGATGTTGGGAAAGTCCAAATTGAAATGGATTGATAAAAGCTTGAGTCCCAAACCTCTGTTCCGCTAACAATGATTTATATCTATCATACTGAATGTCTGTCATATTGTGTTTAACCAAAGAGATCTGAGCAGATAAGTCTAAGTGATATTGCGCCTGTAGGGAAAATAGAGTTTGCAACTCCCTTCTATATAAAATATACTGATCTGTTTTGTATTTTCCTATACGCTGCCCTATCAACTGAAAATAGGATTATATGTCTCTTTTAGTATCCTCCCACCAAATCTGGATGTCATCATACAAAAAACATACCGACTTCCTGGCCTGTAAAAGCCCCTGAAAGCCTTCATACACCAATGGAGTATTTTATAAGGTGAGATTCATTCTTCAGTACCCTGGACCCCTCTCCATTGTTTTCAAAATTTGAAACTGTAAGGCTTAAAAGCACATAATCAGAAGAAGGTACCGGGACAGTGGAAGATTGGAAGTGTCCAGAGTTTGAGAAATGAACCAATAATCAATTCTGGTGGAAAGAACCCCTCTAAAATATGTTTTTGGGGGAAGACACCCAGGTTTGACAAAAGCATCTATCAAGCTACTATTGGTTAAAAGAGTACTGAGGCAAGAAACATCACAAAAAACCTTGGATATCTGAGACCCTCTGTCAGTCTTGTACCTACTGCAATTAAAATCACTACCCAAAAGAACATAACTTGAGGTAAACAAATAAGGTTGGATGGCTTGAAACAAGTCAATCTGCGCTTTTTTTTGTTGCGGTGCATAGACATTAATACACAGAAAAGCTGCTGCATGCAATGAAATATCTGGCAAAAACGCTCTGCCATGGACTATATCCACCTGGTGGATTACAGTAATATCAGGGTTATTCAAACAAATTCCTAGTCCTCTACATTCATCTTCCCACATTGACCAAAAGGAATCACCATATAACCATGCTGAGCTAGCAGAAGACACATCCTCCAATGAATGTAACCTAGTGTCTTGTCAAAAAAATATGTCAGAAGGGACAGAGTTCAGTTGTGCATATGTAACTGCCCCTTTCCACTCTGATTTAATGCTGTTAGCATTCAAAGAGGCTACAGCAATATCACATAGTGAAGCATACCCAGAAAATGTTTATCATCATTATTTTTTTTACCTTTGCTCTGGAACCCAGTCTCCAAGCCTGAGGTTTGGGGTCCTGGTCTTCCATTGGGAGTTCACCCTCTAAGCCCCCATCAATTTGGGAAGAATGAAAGGAGGTAGAACCTGACTCTGATCCCAGGTCACCATCCTTGGCAGGGAGACCATCAAATTTATTCTGTGTGGGAATTGGATCAGGCCGTGGTTATGCCACCTCCCTACCCTTTCATCTGATACTCTTATGTCTCCCAACTACCTGAAATGGATCAGGAACAAAATAGGAGAGGGGGCATATCCTGGGATGGACCTCCAGGCAGGGACACAGGTACTGGGTCAGAAATTAAAGGGTAAGAGGAAACTGGTGCAACATGTTGGACCATCATTGGGGCAGTGGTGGTTGGGGCTACCACCGGAACCACTGGGCCATGAAAAGGTTCATGTGGGGGGAAGGCTAAAGATTTGACGAATGCCTGCTAGCCTGTTTTAAAGGAGAATTAATGTAATAGTTCTGAATAGCATAGTCATTGTTAGAAATGTTATGAGAAGCCCATGGGCAGTCTGTGAATGAGTAACCATCTTCACACAAGCTGCACTTCAAGGGACCTCTACAATGAAACATTGAATGTCCAAATTCCCCACACTGGACACATTTGATAACATCACATGTATGGCTTAAATGTCTAGAAGACCCACACTCGTAACAGTGACAGAGCTGGCCCGGATAAAAAATAAACCCCTTGTCACGTCCAATGCAAAACAGTTTAGGACATGTTGTAAACCAGAGTCATCCTGATAATCCTGTTAATTTTCACCCTCCAGCCCCAATCCAAAAACCTTCATCATCCAGAATGGGGTCAGGGTTGCCCTGGATTTTACATCTTTTTTCAAGCCAGTACAGAATGTCCATGATATTAACTCCTTTGTTGTGACAAAGGATGGTTGTGACTTTAAAAATTTGTTTGGTGAGGGGTATGGCCTGGAATTTTTCCCATAAGGGATTAGTCTTCATAATAGCTTATTTTAACCAGAATCTGTCTAAGATGTCAGGAGACCAAAAGCTAACATCAAATGATTGTTCCCCTGATAAATGAATAAGGGCATACACCTCTGCTGGAGAAAATCCCATTTGCAGTTTGAGCAAAACTTTCCCCACATAAAATCTGCTAGGGGTATCATATAGGCCCCAAAAAGTGAAGGAGAACAGCATATCACTGTTTTGCCAGCTCTACAGGATTTTTTAAAAGGCTAGCATAAGTGGGGGCCTCTGTCTGCTCCTGAGCTGGTGTTGTAACATCAACAAGGTTAGGAAGATCCCCCCTGCTTCCTTCTGCCTAGAAGACAATCTGTTAGTAGCATCAGGAAAAGTATCCAAGGGAGCCATATCAGCAGAGTATGTATGGGTGAAAAGGAAATAGTACCTGTAGTAGCCAGGAGGTCCATCATGAGGGGCTCCGCAGGCATAGGGTCCACCTCGGGCTCAGCGGCTTGTGTTGCTAGGGCAGGATCTAAAACCAAAACCATAAAGGACCCAGGAACTGCCTGTAAAACTGTAGAAGAATGAGGGAGAGGTACTTTTGGATCTGGAGTCCATGTACCGGAGGCTCACCGGGTCCGTCCTGCTTCCTACAAAGCCACATCTGCAGACCAAGAGGAAGGATCCAAACAAATCAACTGGACATGCAGTCGTACAAGCTACTGCAGGTGCCAGTTCATCTGAAGGACAGGCTGAATCAACAAAGTTTTTTACTGTGAGCCGGCATCTGTAAAGGTGATGGGTGCAGTGAGCACTTTCATTTCGCCTTCTCTTCCTCGGATCTACATTGTGCAGCAAAATATTCCTTCTCGGCTGTGTGAAGCCAATCTGCCAGCCATAATAAATCCTCCTCTGAACAAGAATCAGTGCAGCTCAGATAATCCCAATATGGGCTGCTGGGGTGTCACGAAAATCTCGTCTGTTCCAGGATCCAGTGTATCCGTTTTCAGGGGGAGAGGCAAACCACTGAAGACCAATGGCTAGCTGCCATCCAGGTGCAATCCAGCTGCCTCTGGAGCCTTCTCCATCTGTGGTACAGAGCTTCCTTCTCCAATGGCAGCCTTTAAAGTTTGTGAAACCTGACAGACAGAGACACAGCGCCTTCTGTCCACAGAGTAGGGGAATTTCCATAATGTCCTTGCCAAATTTCCTCCATTCACTAAAAATACCGCCAACAGTTTAATCTGGTTGAGGTAAAGATTTATGACATGTTACAATTTCAGTTGGCTGCCATCTGTAACCCCCCCCCCCGGAAAAGGGACTTCTAGTCTTAGTGGGCCTACCCGGTCAACAAAATTCAATGAATAAATAAATTCTCCCATTATGCTTTATGGATTCCATGTAAATCCAAATCATTCAAAGGCCGTCTTGACATATAATTATAATACCTAACAGCAAATCAGAGCCCTTTCCTGATAAAATGCTGCCAACATATTACATTTAAATAAACAACAAAGTCACAAATAAGGAACTAATTGCTTATGGAAAAATCTACAGGGATTTATACAGGGATTTGATGAAGCCTCTACAGGGAAAATATAGGAAAAAATAAGGGCTTGTTACAGAAAAATGGTTATTTAGATCTGGGAGCACTGTGATGATTGTGACTAAACAGCACTATACGGCAACAACAAGAAAATTACTTTGGTCATTTGATATCTCTTCACAGCCATATCAGTTCTGGCTAGAATTTGTTATAGCATGTTGTTGCTAATACTGTGCACTGATTAAAAAAAGTAAAATGACAATCTTAGCACAAAAGCTTGTTTCAAAATGTTCATGTTAATATGTCAAATGCTTCATTTTTTGCTTGGGCTGAAATGTGACATGAAAAGCCATGTCATGTCTGCAGTTGTTTTCCTCTGTAATTAAACACTTTTCCTTTAAATAAAGCAATGTGTAAATCAAACTGGTCTTGTGCCTTTATTTTTTTTCCATTTATAGATCCCATTGTGCACAGTAAGTTAAATATTGTCATTCAACTCCCCCCATGGTGTTTGTATACCTTGTGTCTACAAGAGCAGGCATGATAATACTTTAGTTTCCTTATTTTTCCCATTTCTTTCACTGTTTTATACAGTCTCTCCCTCCTCCACTGCCCTCATACTCGATAGACCTCCTCCCTTTCATGTTTGATTCCCAACCTCCAACTCTGGGAATGCGACCTTTCACCCAACTTGACCATGGTGTCTAAATCTTGTGAACATACATACGCCATGATTGGGAGCTGGGAATCGGTTTTAGGAGCCTCTAGGATCTGACTGGTGATGTGGGATGGCAGGCTCAAAACAGGGCTTTAAATGTTTGGTTTGCAGTTTATGAGCCCTTCTTACCACCAGAGTACCATTTATGACAGACTTTCATGTCCACCTCAGAGAGCCTCCAAACAAATGCCACCGTTGCAGTCTGCGTACCTGCGCCACGTGTTTTGGGGAGTCTTGGGGTCTCAGAGCCAACCACTTTGATCATCTTATCTCAAAACACATTGAAATGTACTGTATAAATGTGCTTATTAATAGCATTTTTTTTATTACAGCAGCTGACTGGTCTCCATGTATACACATCACAGCCATTTTTTGCCCACGTACATACACCACAGTGCCCATGTACATACGCCACGGTATCTGCTCTACATACACCAAGGTGAGCGGTCTTGTTCATGGGAACCATTAAGGCAGTTATCTTACCACATGGACACTTTTTGCTGGTTCAATCAAGGTATCTCAAAATAAATTAAAAATGTTATATATTTTGATTTTAAAAATTTTGTGTCACTTTGGTATACCATTTTCATGAACATAGTCTAATAATAAGATACCTAGATTTTGCCTTGCTCTGGTGGTTGTAGAGCAGCATGGGGAAATGGGGAGATGATGATTGTTGTGTGCTACAGTGACTGGGGGAAGGAAAGATTCTTGTTTTTTTTGTTTTAGGAGGGGTGATGAGATTAGACAGATAAGTTGATTTGTAACCACCAACAAGGAAATTGTATAGAAATATTGGACATTTCCTGTAATTTATTAATTCCCTGTAGTTTTACTGTCACAGTTTAGCACACTTTTACAATTTAAATTAAGAACTGTGCAAGAGATAAATTCAAAGGTGTGCTCCTAAACTAATCACCTTTAAAATACATAAAGGCAAAGTCAAGTCTAATTTTAGTGTTTAGTAAATTATAGTGGAAATCCAGACATCTGTTAAATGAGTCATTATACTACAGAAACCCTAGGATGTTTGGAGTTTTATTCAGCTTTTGTCACTTACCCATGTTTTTGCTGCTGAACATGCAACAACTTAGAAATTTAGGACATGTTTTTTCTCAACAATTGGTGTGTTTAACAGCTCTTTGAGTTCTAATAATGTTCTATTTAGATGATAAGCAAATAGTTTTTATAGACATGCAAGATACAGTAGTTATGGTCTGCTTTTAATCTAACTGATAATCTGCTTGGTTTGGTACATGAGGCAGATTCTTAGAACTACAGTATTTAGAATGATATATTATATTTACCTTCAAAGCAGCCTTACAGAGTGTGACAAAAAGAGCTCCTTTGAGAGTACCATCTGAATCTGTATCCTTGTGTCATCTTTGTTGTGTTATGCTGTATTTAACAATACAACAACTCATAAAAAATTATAAAAACAATTCCTGCTGAGAGAGAGAGAGACGGACAGACAGACAGGCAGACAGAAACATAATGAGTGGTGGGGGAGAGAAAATTTAAAGTACAAATAAGGCTGAATAATTCTGTCTAGCTTTTTTAAGTACCACAGTGCTGGGTCTGAGTCAAGCACAACCCACTGTACCCCCAGATAACCAGAGTCTGTAATGCTTCCAGTCCAGCCTACTACCTAAGCAATACCACTGGTGTTCATGAAAAGTGCAAACTATGGGAGTCCAAATCCTCTAGCTATTCGAGAGATGTTGTTTGCTCTCAAGATACAAGCTACTTCAAACACTGTCCAACAAAATGAATACAGGTAATCAAAAATAGGGAGAGTCCATTAACCCCTTATTGCAATTTCAGTGCTGAACCTCCTGCCCCAAAACTCACTTGTCCCTGCATTTCTAAGGAAACTAAATATGGAATACCACCAGCTTTTTGAGACTAGTCAGACTCATTGCAGTAGTATGCCTGGTGTAGCTGAGGGTCATTGCCCTCTGACTTTCCAGCTCCACTTACAGTTCCATCCCCCATTGTGCAGCCCCCCCAAAGTCATCACTCCACACTGAGCAGTCCCGTAAAGCTCTGAACCCCCATCCCACTATCTTTCAGCTTCTTGCTCCTTCAAGTCCCTACTCACAGTTCTGCAGATATATTATTATTTTGGGAGCCACTCCACAAGATCACCTGGGACTGAGCTTTTTCACAAAGTATTACCCTGTAGGTAAATTCAGAAGAATTACTGAATGTTTAAGTGATATTTCCCTATTATTCTAAGCTATGTCTCTTTCATATTCCCAGATCTGGCCAAATATCAGTTATCTACCTATAAGATATCCTTGTTTTTTTAAACTCTCCAGTTACATTCCATACCAGTTGCCCTCTTCTGGATCACCTCTACTCTGTCTATGTAATGTAATTTAATGTGAAATTTATTTATATAAGATACCTTTCATGTGCTCAGGGCACCCTTATAATAATCACAACAATATTTAAGATACGTAACATTGATAAAACATGTATATCATACATAAAGGAACAGGAAAGTTTTAAGGGTTTTTTAAAGCTTTCTACAGTTAGGCTATCTCGTATATGATGAGGTACAGAATTCCACAGGGTAGGTGCCATAAAGGCAAAAGATCTTCTACCAGATGTTTTCAGGATTACCCTGGGAATCTCTAGCAATCCCTTGTCAGAGGATCAGAGTGAGTGAGAGGGACAGTAAGAAGACAGGAGTTCTTTCAGGTGGTGAGGTCCCAACTCATGTAGGGCCTTATAGGTAAGCAACACAACCTTGAAGGTAAACCACCACTGTATAGGCAGCCAGAGCAGATCCTGCAGCACAGGTGTTATATGACTGGGTCTAAGGACCCCAGTCAATAACCTGGCAGGCGTGTTCTGCACTAGCTGCAAGCAGCGAATATCCACCCCAGGCAGCCCTAGATAAAGGGCATTGCAATAGTCAAAATGACTGGTAACTAAGGCATGGATCAAGGTAGAAAGGTCTTTAGATAGAACCAGGTGCTTCTCCTGGGCTATATTCCTTAGATGAAAAAAAGAAGACTTGACTACAGCCAACACCTGCACTCTCAGGGTCAAACCCTCATCAAATATAACATCTAGGTTATGCACCTGGCTAGAGGCCATAAGTGGGGTCCCTCCCAAACAAAAACCTGAGGGCTTCCCCACCCATGCCCCTAACATCCTAACCCCAGAATCCACCACCAATACCTCTGTCTTACGTGGGTTCAACCAAAGCCAACTGGTACTCATCCAGTTCTGTATCTCCAGTAGGCAGTTGTTAAACACTGTAATTGAATCAGACTCATGTTCGGGTACAAAAGACATGTAGAGCTGAGAATCATCAGCACAGCAAATGAAATCTCAGCCCATACCATCTTATAATGTCCACCAATGGAAGCATATACACCGTGAATAACATAGGGGACAGCACCGAAGCCTGTGGAACCTCACAGGGCAGGCAGCAAGGAGCCGAGGAATAAATTCCTGACACCACTCTCTGAGACCTGCCCTGGAATGTGTTATACGAGATCCCTGCACCCTAACTGGTACCCTCAGAGGTACACCGTAGACAGCTAGCACTTAGGTATATGTTATACTAATGTATAGGGCTAAGGGCATCTACCGTACAAGAGTAGGTGTCAGGATACGAATGCATATTGTTGTAATACACTTTGCTTGCTAATACATATATTCTGCTATGTATTTTCTGTGTATTTCTTACTTGTAAGATGCCAAGACACCTGTGCCCTTGGAGTAATTATAATATGTAAGACATCATTGCCACCTTTTGGTGATTTGTACCACTACACTGAGTTATGTAAGACTCTGTATAAGAACTCTTTTGTTCTCAAACTGATGACTTTACAGAATTGTATAATGTTATCTTGGATTGTGGAGCCACCTCTAATTTAGCCAATAGGGCTCATCTCTGTAACTAGAAATGTTACTATCTTTTGGTAACTATAATAATTATCATAGGTATATAATGTAATGTACAAGCCTTATACCTCAGAGACCTGAGAGACCCCAAGAGACACAGAGAAACCTCGAGGTGTAGGGAATGCTTAGCACTGGCTCCGGGTTCGTATTGGTAAGAACTGCTTAGGGCAACTGTGATTTATCCTTTTTGGTAGTAATAAACTTGTTTATTACTCTAATGCAATGTGTCTGTGATTACTTGCATTCCCAATATCATCAAGAATCTGAAAGTGAGGTTTAGACCTCCCAACAAATTGGTGACCGTGTGCAGGTGATATTTGGTGTTTGTAAGTTTTCACGTGTTGCTTAAACTTTTCCCTTTCCCACGGGTACAGTAGGTGTGCACTCCTGTATCACCTCTCCCATTTTAAAACCAGTTTGTAGTAACTTGCGGAGTCTGGCTGTCTTTTCGGGTGTGGTCCATGCCGTCTCAACCCACTCCATACCAGCTTTGAATTGCAAGCCTACAACTAATACAGTAGCCCAGCTGTGTATAAGGTGCTCCTGCTGTGGATTGATACGCAGCATGGTGCCTTTTTCACAGTTTGAATTTTCGTTCCCTCCTACACAATGGCCACCATATCAAATATCTGTGCAGAACTGAGACTCGATGTCTCAAATTTCCTTGCCTCCCATGGAGGATGGGCTGACTTCGCGTGGGATGCAAGTCAATCTGAAAACCCTATACTGGGGATTTCAACCCAGTATACAGAGACAAAACAATCAGCCATTAAGCGTCATGCTAAAGGGTTGATGGTCGCAGCTCTCTATGCTGCTTTGGAAGACTCCGAAGCAAAGTTTCATACCCTTGATCTGCAGATTTCATCTCTTAAGCAACAGATGGGTTTGCAGGAAACAGAGTGTATAAGACTGCAGCAGAACTTGGAGTCTGAACTCCAAACTCTGCGAAATGAAAAGGATTCGCTATTGCATCATTCAGCTCAAGCTGGAGAACAGGAACTGTGTATGTTGAAGCAGGAGTGTGAAAGTTTGAGATAGGATAAGAGTCAGGCAGTGCAAATAAATGATTTGCTGAGTGCTGCGAATGCTCAGTTGAGTGACAAAATGGGTGAGCTGCAGGACGAGATAAACCAGGTACATAATGATTTAGAAGTGTCTTCTATTGAGCGCCGCATATAGAGTTTTGCAAAAGCAAGATGCGGTTGATATGGATGTTGCAAGTGTGAGTCATGATGAATGTAGAACTAAGATGGCAAAACTGCGCCATCAGCGAGAGGTTCTGGCTGGACATGTTAAGGCAATGGGGGGCGTAGCCCCTGTCTTTCATTCATCATCAGAAGGGGAGTTATCTGATGACATTTCACAGAACAACACCCAGTCATGTCCCTACTATGGCCCAGAGACCCCACCCAGTCATCCACAACATGGCGGGTCCCCACCCCCAACTCCCCATGTCATATGTCGTCGACATCGTGATGCTCATCCTGGGAGATGCCGACATGGTGGCCCCCATTATGGGGGGAGCAGGCCCAAGCCTGGTCCTGACGGCACCTCCAGTAGCTGTTATTAATGTGGAATACAGGCAGGAGATAGAAACCATGACTTGAAACTGCGATAGGCAATGTACTTCTTCCTGAGACGAGTAAACAGGCTATTAAAACCCAGATTAGGCAGCTTCTGCAAGAAGGTATTGTCCACACTGCAGCTGAAGCTGCAGCTCAGGCTGCCCTGGATGGTGCTAGAGACAATCTACCTTTGCCTGATCGACCCAGTAATCCCCTACAAATGGCCTACTCTGTTCAGCAAATTGCTGACAGCATCGGTTGGATGAATACGTCTGACAGCCTCAGCTGTCACTTGGAAAAGGTGTGTTCTAAATGCGAGATGCTTAGCCTTGCTGCAGAATATCAGGTCCAAATACTACGCCAGACCATCAATCCTGGTTTGTGGGCCAAACTCCCCGATGCTGTTCACCAGGATGGAAATGCTATCTTTGACGAGGTTGCAGCTGAGCTCCTTTCTGCTCACAGCCCAGGTGTAGTAGGAGGAATGATGCTTGCATATCCTGTGAAGCAGAATGCAAAGGAAAGTCCAGCGACTTACCATCAGAGACTCTGGATGGCCTACCAAGCAGGCAAGCATTTGGCACAAGAAGCTGCGGATGTAGATCTTATTGAATATAAGACCCTGTTCCTTAGAAACATGATTCCAGCAGTAATAGAAAAGGTAGAGCCAACCACCTACCCCAATACGGATAGGTTTGCTGACATCCTTCAGAAAACTGGAAGAATGTATCAACTCTATATCCGTGATCTGGGCTCTGGTTCCAAAAAGGTAGCCGCCGTGGAGTCCATTCCAGAGGCTGCGACGCACTACACAGTGGAAGGGCAGGCCCAATGCCAACAGGTCCCACATTAGCAAGCCCCTCCAGCTGATAATCAACACCCCCAACAAGTCTATCAACAACAACAACAATGGGGTGGGAACCGGAATTGGCATAAGAACAAAGAGCATTAGGGTAGAGGTAAACCACAATAACAGAAGAGGCCCTACATAGAGGGAGATAGCTGAAGAGAATCATAAATTCTGAGAGATCCTGAGAAAAGTACACTCTGTGGCGGATGCTATTCCTGCACAGGCCCTTGCAGCAGTGCAACCGACAACCCAGGCCCCATCCAGCCATGGGGACACCGGCGGTACAGGTCCTCACACCCATTCAGGCCTGAACCCAGAAGCTCCTCCCTATATAGCATCAGTGCAACATGGTGAAGTGATTCACATGAGCCAGGCCCAACCTCTACATGCTTCTGGCAGTATGGATCGGCAATTACAGGCCCCAGTCCAGATTGTAAACAAACTAGTCTTAGATACAAACGGAAGGCCCTGCACTGAGGCCGAGGTCGGGAGCCGCCTACTAGTAGTTCTGTTAGATACAGGTGCAGCAGTATCTGTGCTACATGATGAACACTCAGACACATCCCCTTGGTCCAATGGACAGAGGACCAACATGTCAGGAGTTAATGGTATTAGGCTACCTGCATACCGTTCTCTACCCTTACCGGTAGAGCTAGGCCATCTAAAGGCCTCACACACCTTCCAACTAATGGTACTGCATGATCATCCTAGTATCATAGGGATTGACTTCCTTGCACCACATGGCTGTGTGATGGACCTAGCTAACATGCTACTGCTACAGATTCAGGGTCAATATCATACCATTCTGATTCCTGATACACACGTTGTGGCAACAATATCTGCCAATGACAAACAGTATGATGTCATAGATTTGTTCAAGAATTATGAACTTTTCCTAAAGCTCCTCCCTATTTTGCAACGACATTTGGAAGTGTTTGCAACCAACAAGCATGACTGTGGTAGAATGCACACCATCATCGAAGTGCCAGGCCCAGCACATGAGAGGCAAAGGCAATATCCATTCCCAACTGAGGCCTTGCCTTCCCTCAGAGAAACAATCAAGTCACTCCTCAAGCAAAGAGTAATCAGAACTTGTGTTTCTACTGCCAACTCCCCAGTGTGTCCCGTGAAGAAACCCACAGGTGCCTGGAGACTTACTATTGACTACAGGAAACTGAATCAGGTCACCCCCAGTTGTTCTCCAACTGTGGCATCAGCACCAGCTGTGCTACGACTTCTGACCCCTGACTTGAAATGGTTCAGCACCATGGAAATCTCCAATGGTTTCTAGTTATTGCCATTGGCCCTTAAGAGTCAATATAAGTTTGCCTTCACCTTTGAAGGAAGACAGTACACGTGGACTTGCTTGCCACAAGGATTCCATAACAGTCCATCCCTGTTCCATCTCCACATGATGGACGCCCTCGAGAGTTTCTCTACTCCCCAATTTCTCTTACAATATGTGGACAACCTGTTGCTGGCAACAGCCACACAGGAACAACATTTGGATCTCTTGGATGAACTACTGACGCTCATTCAGAGAGCAGGCCTGAAATGTAATCCAGCAAAAGCACAGTTGTGTCAGAAAGAAGTACTCTTTCTGGGTCTAAAATTAACTGACCAAGGTCTAAACCCTACCTGGAGGAAGGTACAGGGATTGCAAGACTTGCCATTGCCTACCAGTTTGGCAACTCTCCGAAAGTTTCTAGGTATGGTGAATTACTCGAGAGATTTTATTTGTGACTTTGCTCAGAAAGCTGCTCCTCTGTATGAGTTACTCAAGAAGGATGTACCATCGACCTGGGGCTCTATACACACCCAGGCTGTGACGTCACTGAAGCAAGCCTTGGCCTCTGCCACAGCTCTGGTCAACCCCAATCCAGTGCTACCATTCCATCTGGAATGTGCCACCTCTGACATTGCCATGTCAGCAGTGCTGGCTCAGAAGGTGAATGACACCTTGAGACCCATTGCATATGCCTCGCAACTCTTGACCCCAGTGGAACAGAAGTATGGCCTTTGTGAAAGGAACCTTCTGGCCACCTACTGGGCTGTCAAGCACTTCCTGTATATCATTGGGTACACACCACTGATCATCAACACCAACCACACCCCAACCACCTTCCTGCTCTCGGATAGAGTGATGGATGGGTCAGTCCCTTACATCAGACTGACACATTGGTCTCTTCTTCTCCAGGACAGAGATGTACAGGTACAACCAACTAAAGTTCCATCTATGTTAGCTCATGGACTCCTTTTCCAGGGAGAACCCTATGACTGTACACTACAGTCACCTGATCTTCCAGATCCAGGTCCTTTCCTTCCTGCCACACCACAAATACTTGACAACACTTCTTTGTGCGGTGTCTTTACTGATGGTCCAGCATCTTACTATCAGGGAGAACAAATTGCAGAGATGGGCATTCTAGTGAGCTACCCTTATGGGAACACTGTCAAAATATCTAAACGCTGTAGTGTAGCATCATCACAATACGCAGAGATGGCACCGGTGGCCTGTGCCCTCGAGTTCATCCAGCATGGAACCAAGGATGCCATCATCTTTACAGACTCCAACTGGGTTTGTTGTTCTCTTAAAGAATTTCTTCCCTTCTGGCAGAAGAACTCCTTCCTCTCCTCTGATGGCAGCCCAGTGAAATACAAAGAATTGGTAATATACATACATTCACTGGCACAAAAATTTGCACACAAACTCTATGTATACAAAGTCCAAGCCCACTCTCTCCATGACCCTTACCATGCCTTCAATGACACAGCAGACACCCTTGCTAAGGAAGGGGCCCGGGGAGGGACATCTGGATGATGGACCATCCAGAGGCTAATGCAGCCATACACATTGCAGCACTCAGAAAGAAACCTGAACCTTTTTCCCTCTTGGACCTCTCCACAGCCCAGCATTTTGACACTGAACTTAAAGAGGTGTTCAGATTCCTTGACAAAAGTACTGAAGAGAAACTTCCCATACATAACCCCTATTGGAGGCATGAAGGTAAGTTACGCCTGTCATCAGATGACAAGCTCATCTGGTTCCAACCAGATGGCTCCACCACCAAGTTGTGGGTAGTCCCCAGACATTTAAGGTCTGAATTTTTGCACCAAGTGCATGACACCACCACTGGTGGACACCAGGGAGTGAAAAATACCCTCCAGTGACTCAAGACCACTGCCTGGTGGCCTGGTATCACCAAAGATGTTAAACAATACATAGACAACTGTCTTGTTTGTGCACAAAACAACCCCATCCCTAGCAAACAAAATGCCAAACTCCTATCACAATGACATTCTGGCCCTTGGCATGCCATACAGATTGATTTCATTGGCCATCTGACCAACACCAGCAGAAATAATAAGTATGCTCTTGTGGTAACTGATCTCTTCTTTAAGTGGGTAGAGGCTTTCCCCACCAAGACATGTACAGTGAAAATGACTGCCAAAATTCTGGTGGAACAGATTTTTTCCAGGTGGGGTCTACCCCTCAAGGTAGACTCTGACAAAGAAACCAGTTTTACAGGTGAGTTAATGAAAGAATCCCTTGAACTCCTTGGAGTTCAACAGAAGTTCCACATACCCTACCACCCTCAATCTTCAGGTCAAGTACAGAGAGCCAATAGATGGACTAAGCAAATGCTTTCCAAATTCATTGAGGACAATCCCAAAACTTGGGATTCCCTGTTGCCTTTACTCCTTATGGCAATTAGGGTTACACCCTCAGCCACCACCCAGATTACACCCTTTGAGGTGATGACTGGCAGACAGATGAGATTACCTGAACACCTGTTGTTTGAACTGCACACCCCCACTGTAGACCATGTGTCAGTGGACCAAGATGTGGAAAAACTCAGAAAAGACCTCCTACACACACACTTGTATGCTGCCAACTGCATGGGAAAAGCTCAGCAACAATCCAAAATACAGTTTGATAAACACGCACAAGAAGTGGATTGGCAAGTTGGAAATCAGGTAATGATACTTCGATTTGCACATCCCACCCACTCCTTCTCCAACAAGTGGGAAGGCCCATATCACATTGTCAACAAGCTCAGTCCGGCAGTCTATCAAGTTAGACTTCTCCACAACAACAAGTTGACTGACAAATGGTTACATGCAAACCAGCTCAAACTGTATAAAGGAGCTTAAATTACTTTTCCTCACCCCACTGGGCAGAATAGTACTAACAGACTAGCAAAGGCCCAAACCGAGGTAAAAATAGCCAACTCAGTTAAGAAGGGGGATAAAACCTTTTATAGGTACATTAGGGAACATAGAAAGGTTAAGGGAGGGATAGTGAAGATTAATAAAGGAGAGGGAAGGTGGGCAGAGGGAGACAGTGAAAAGGCAGAGATACTGAATGAATACTTTTGCTCAGTATTCACAAAAGAAGATGAGGAGGAGGAGTTACCTAAACCAGACAATAGAAGCACTCTGAGTAGGGTGGTTTACACCAGTCCATTCACAGAAGAAAGAGTCCAGAAAGAACTCCTAAAACTCAAGGTGGACAAAGCAATGGGGCCTGATGGGCTTCACCCCAGAATCTAAAAGAACTAAGATAGGACCTAGTGACACCACTGACCACACTTTTTAACAGTTCATGGCAAGATGGGGCAGTACCTGAGGACTGGAGGAGGGCAGATGTGATTCCCCTTCACAAAAGTGGGAGCAAGACAGAAGCAGAAAACTACAGACCTGTAAGTTTGAACTCAGTGGTAGAGAAAATGATGGAATAACTTCTGAAAGAAAGAATTGTTGAGTACCTAGAGGCCAGCAGGGCACAGGACCCAAAGCAGCATGGATTTACAACAGGAAGGTCATGTCAGATGAATCTAATTGATTTCCTTGACTGGGTGACCAAAGTAATAGACCAGGGAGGGGCTGTGGATATAGCCTACCTAGACTTTAGCAAGGCATTTGACACAGTCCCGCACAAAAGATTAATAATCAAGTTAGCCAGCCTGGAATTGGGTAGCAAACTGGCTGCACAACAGGACACAGAAGGTAATAGTAAATGGAACACATTCCAAAGAAAGGTGGGTTAATAGTGGAGTACCTCAGGGCTCAGTACTGGGTCCAGTCCTCTTTAACATCTTTATAAGTGACATTGCAGAGGGTCTGGAGGGAAAGGTATGCCTCTTTGCAGATGACACAAAGATCTGTAACAGAGTTGATACACAAGGGGGGGGTAGAAAAGATGAGAAGGGACTTGACAAGGTTGGAGGAATGGTCAGATATATGGCAACTTAGATTCAATGCAAAGAAGTGCAAAGTAATGCACCTGGGAAACAAAAACCCAGGAGAAGAGTACACAATAACAGAGGAGGTACTAACAACAACAAACATGGAAAGGGACCTGGGGGTAGTCATATCAGATGACCTAAAGGTGGGTAAACAATGTAAAAAGTCAGTAAGGAGAGTCAGGGGATACTGGGATGCATAGGAAGGGGCATCACAAGTAGAAAAAGGGAAGTGGTTATCCCTCTGTACAGACAGTTGGTGAGACCCCATCTGGAGTACAGTGTGCAGTTTTGGAGACCTCTTCTATGCAAGGACATAGACAGGATGGAAGCAGTCCAGAGGAGGGCAACTAAAATGGTGCAGGGTCTGCAGCAGAAACCATATGAAGAGAGACTGAGAGAGCTTAATATGTATACTCTTGATGAAAGGAGGGACGGGGGGACCATGATAGAAATGTTCAAGTACCTCAAGGGAATCAGCAAAGTCCAGGAGGGTAGCATCTTTCAGAAAAAGACATGTGTAAGAACAAGGGGGCACAATTTAAAGATAGAGGGTGAGATGGCTCAGGGGTAATGTGAGGAAATTTTTTTTCATGGAGAAAGTGGTGGATACATGGAACAGCCTTCCTGAGGAGGTCGTTGGGTCTAAAACAGTGGGGGAAGTCAAACATGCATGGGACAGACACAAGGCAATTATAGTGGGGGCTTGCAGGAAGTAGGCTGTTGGTTAACTAGAATCTGCAGCTTATCTGGTAGGTAGGTAGGGAAATGGCAGACTGGGTGGGCCAAGTGGTCCTTATCTGCCATCAAAGTCTATGTTTCTATGTAACATACTAATCTTTGATCTTCCTTTTCAGATACACTGACAAGATGGCTATCTTGTTCCATTACCTCCTCCTCTCAGGAGTTATCCCCTGCATCCAAGGCACTGTACCGGACCTCCTACGACATCTCAGTCCTCCAGCACCTCCTCCAGAGGGAGTATCCATTCAAAATACCAGATAGTATGATCACTGTCCAGGAAGGTTCTGATGTTTACCTCACTGCCTCGGTTGTTGCTCCTGATAAATCTACCCTTCAAATAGAGTGGCAAACCACATCACAAGGACAAATCCTCCCTGTGGCCAAACTCTCCAAAGGAAATTTCCAAGGTTGGCCCAATGCTAAATTATCCCCAAGTGGTTCGCTGTCCTTGTTACAAACTGCATTAAGACATTTTGGTGTGTACAACATTACTGCCTTAATTGATCCTTCATATTGTAATTCTTTGTCCAGAGATTTTGCTCAAAAATGTTGTGCTATCCACCACATGGCTTCTGCAGCCATGTAACTCTCTGTGTTACCGCCCACTGACAATCAGCTTTTGGAATGTGCAAAGCATATCCCTGGTCCCCGTAGTGGTCTATATCCAGAAAAAAGAGTCAATCCCACAGGAAATGGACCATATTTCTAGTCACAAAAGCTGCCTCTCCAGATGTGTTGATAATGTAGAAGTAATCTCCAATATAGAGCATAAGGTGTGAGGGCGCTTCAAAAGATTATATCTGCAGACAGACCTTCTTATGTTTCCAAATCTCTTTTATTATTTGCAATGTGGCAATCCTCAACGTTTCACCAAGTGTCTTGGCTTTATCAAGAGATGCCTTAACCCAAAAATATACAAATATATAACATTAAAAAAGCTGTCTACAACCACATAAATATAATGCCCCTTATTTACTATAAGCTAGAGTTGTGAATATATGGAATGTTAGAAGAGGATGGAATACATACAGGCTTTCCTTGTAAAAAATGATGGAGAGACATAAGGGAGATAACTGGGGTGAGATAATAACAGGAGTATGAGATATGTTGCAACAAACCTGAGAAGTATGTCTCTGTTTATATTCCAGCCTGGATGGGCATATGAAGAATTATCAGATAGAGTTTTTAGAAATGAATGAGATCATATTTACCTACAACATTTTGGAAATGTAGGTACGGATTAATATTTATTGGAAACGTTTAAATACTGCCTATCAAGATTTGGTGTTTTGGTGTTGGGTCCTATTTTTGAATATGAATGTATAATAAACATACCACATTAAGTTAAGATTTATACATTATGTGTATATAAAATATGTTTTTCTCCATAGGATTGGAAATTCATGCAAATGCGAAAGAAAGTGATTTTGTATATATAAGATTTTATGAAGTAAGTGGCATCAGTGGATACTTGTCCAGGTATATTAAAAAATTATATTTGTGTGGTTGTAGACAGCTTTTTTAATGTTACATATTTGTGTATTTTTTGGTTAGGGCATCTCTTGATAAAGCCAAGACACTTGGTGAAACGTTGAGGATTGCCACATTGCAAATAATAAAAGAGATATGGAAACATAAGAAGGTCTGTCTGCAGATATAATCTTTTGAAGTGCCCTCACACCTTATGCTCTGTATTGGAGATTACTTCCCCGTAGCGGTCTAACAGCCACTGCCCTCCCAGGTTCTTTGATTAATAACTTACAGTTTATGCATATACCTGTTTTGTTTAATCTGACTTACTGGAATATGAAAGAATTTGGTATGTGTCCCAATACTAACATGTCAGCATTTTATAGTACATTATTGCTTGATAGTCTAGCTGCATTTCAGATTCATACACAAGACCCTATTGCTGGGGTCCATTCTACTGAACATAGAGGCAACTTCAGGAGGAAGCCCTCTCCTGATAATCTAACTCATAATCGTAAAACATGTGAAGTTGACAGTTCTGATGTCACAGGTGCAACAGGTACTTTCACATGCCTTTTTGGTACAGCTATGTCTATCTGGAACAAGACAGACATTGCTGCTATCAAAAGTCATTCTGCCAAATTCTCCACTGGTTTGATCAACAACATACTACCCCCATTATTGCATGGTGTGGATGGCCTTAGTCAGGAAGAAAGATATACTGTATACTATATGCATGACATTGCTAAGGCATTCACTGATTCTAAAGATAAGATTGACGCACTCATACAACAGAACAACAAAGAAGCAGATAAACAATACATTGCTAGAGAAATACTTTGCTCTGCTTATGGCTCATACATTATCACTACCATCAACAACCTCTTCTGTGATCTAGAATCTGGAAGGATACCTGACATTATACATGACAGACGCATCTCCAAATGGTATTGTCCATGATGTGAAACCACTAGCTGTGTTTCCATGTGTATGCAACAGACTTCAACTATACCTCTTTCTACAGCTAGGAATCTGGGGTTTGTGATCAGACACCCTAATACTGGTCCTTGTTTCACTGCTAAAAAGTGTTCCATAACAGATACCATGTTTGTTTCCTTCACTGTCTCCTTACCACACTCTGATCCCACTACAGCCTTATTCAACAAGCTTGCACTGGTTCACCCGATTGGGCATTTGGATGAAGACATCTACAGAGAACACCTGGATCTACTGCCTTTACTGATTTACAATCCTTTCCTGGATGCCTGGGTGGCTCTGCACACGGACTGCTGTGCGAAAAAGCAATATATTTACTTGTGCCAATGTGATGTGTTTGATGTTATTCAACCTGTTTGTGGTTACTCTCCAGACAGCATTGATTGGACCTTTAGCATGGATGATGACATTACTGCTAATGGCACCAACTCCTTTGACTCAACTCTGGTTCTGGATAAGCTCTACCAATCCTATTGTGAGGAGGTTCATCGCCTGTCAACACGGATTTTGAAGATGACCTACACCTGCCCTGTCCAGTTGCAAAAGTGAAGACTGCCTACTGTGCGCTCACGGTATAATTCCAATGGCGAATACTGCATGGTTACAAACTACAAGTCTTACACCTATGGATCTGTTACATGTACTATCGATTACCCCAATTTCTGTTTTGTTCCCCACCAGAAGATTGTTATTGGACATACTGTTATAACCCCCGTCCCCCTCCTTGATGCAGACATTATTGATGGTGACCCCGATTATCTGCTCACACTGTCAGAATGTTTGCCATACTTTAATGTACACATAGACCCACTCACACTTACATTAAAATCATTCTTAGACAGGAAAGACACACATCTCATCCACATCAGCAATAATATGACCAAAGCCAATGAAGCTGTACTCGCCTCGATTACAATCACCACTGTAAATGAAAGTGGCTGGACAACAGGACACAGATGGTAATAGTAAACAGAGTCCACTCTGAAGATAAGTGGGTTATTAGTGGGATACCACAGGATTCAGTACTGGGACCAGTCATATTTAGTGTCTTTATAAGTGACAGTGCAGAGGGACTGGAAGGAAAAGTATGTTTCTTTGCAGATGACACAAACATCTGCAACAGGGTTGATACACAAGGTGGGATGGAAAGGATGAGAAGGTACTTGGCAAGGTTGTAGGAATGGTCAAATGTGTGGCAACTTAGATTCAATGCAAATAATTGCAAAGTAATGCACCTGGGAAACAAAACCCAGGGGAAGAGTACACAATGGGGAGTGAGATACTAACAACAACAAAAATGGAAAGGAATCTGGGGGTAGTCATATCAGGTGACCTAAAGGTAGACAAGTAATGTGAGAAAGCAGTAAGGAGGGTTGGGGGGATACCTGGATGCATAAGGAGAGGCATCACCAGCAGAAAACAGGAAGTTGTTATCCCTTTGTACGGACAGTTGTTGAGACCACATCTGGAATACTTTGTGCAGTTCTGGAGACCTCATCTCTGCAAGGACATAGACAGGATGGAGGCTGTCCAGAGGAGGGCAACTAAAATGGTGCAGCATCTGCACCAGAAGCCATATGAACAGAGACTAAAGGAGCATAATATCTATACCCACGAGGAAAGGAGGGAGAAGGGGGACACAATAGAAACTTTGAAGTACCTCAAGGGAATCAACAAAGTCTAAGAGGGTAACATCTTTCAGAAAAGAGATGTGCAAGAACAAGGGGGCACAATTTGAAGATGGGGGAAGGCTCAGAGGTAATGTGAGAAGTAATTTTTCATGGAGAGGGTTGTGGATGCATGGAACGGCCTTCCTGAGGAGGTCGTGGAGTCTAAAGCAGTGGGGGAGTTCAAGAATGCATGGGACAGACATAAGGTAATTCTAGTGGGGGTAGGATGAAGTAGGCTCTTGGTTAACTAGGAGCTGCAGCTTATCTATTAGGTAGGGAAATGGGCAGACTAGGTGGGCTAAGCGGTCCTTATCTTCCATCAAATTCTATGTTTCTACTAGCCCTCCTTCTGCCTTAATGGTCCTGGAGTCTTTGGGGCTTGCAGTATAACACAGAGGTTAGAGTGATGAGCTATGAATGAGCTTGGTACATCCAGAAGACCTGGGTTTGATTTCCCACAATCTCCACTTACTTAATGTGTGACTGAGCAAGTCAATCAACCTCTCAGTGCTCCCAGGTCACCCTTAAAAACAGGCACTTGTGTCTAGTTGGCTTTTCCTAGTTACCAAAGAATTAAAAAAAACACTGCTTTGTGGGTCTGCCTGGCCACTGTTAGATCATCAAATATGATTACACCCAGGCAGTGTTCCTGCTTGGTGGCTGTCAGTACCACATTGCACCTGGGTTTCCATGATGTAAGTGCATTATTTTATACTTTTTCATACTGAAACTCAGCTGCCATACTCTTGGCCACTCCTCATGTTTTCTCACGTCTCTGCTCATTATTTCCACCCTCTCCCCATGAGTGTCCACCACATTGCAGATTTTGGTATAATCCACAAAGTGGCAGACCTTGCCATTCAGCTCTTCTGCAATGTCACTTATAAAGACATCAAAGAGGACTGGTCCAAGCACTAATCACTGAGGCACCCTGCTGGACATTCTCCCATCCTCAGAGTGAACTCCATTTACAGTCACCCTCTGCCACCTATTCCCTAACCATGTTCTTACCCAGTTTACCACATTAGGACCCACTCCTAAGCTACCAAGCTTGCTTAGTAGTTTACTATGTGAAACTTTGCAGAAAGTCTTACTGAAATCCAGGTAGGCCACATCCATTACTCCACTGTAATCTAATTCCTTGGTCACCCAGTCAAAGAAATTCATCAGATTTGTTTGGCGTGACCTCACCCCCCCCCCATGAATCCATGCTGCCCTTGAGTTTTGTAACCCACTGGATTCAAGACATTCCATGATCCTTTCCTTCTGCAGTAATTCCATTAATTTTCCCAACACTGATGTCAGGCTGACTGGCCTATAATTGGCAGCCTTCACTCTGCTACCACTTTTATGAAGTGGTACTACATCTGTCTTCCTCCAGTCCTCTGGAACTGCCCTTGTTTCCAGTCAGCTCTTATATAGGATAATTAGAGATGCAGCCAGTACCTCCCTGAGCTCCCTCAATACCCTTGGATCCAATCCATCTGGCCCTATTGCTTCATCCACATTCAGATAAGCAAGTCCCTTCAGGACTCTCTCCTCTAAAAAAGAACTAGTCTCCACCTTCCTCCCTCCCTCCAAAGCTCCTGTTACTGTTTGAGCCTACAAAGTAATGGGTACAAATGCACTCAGAAAATAATAAAAGATATGGACTACAGAATCCCCTTTCAAAACACTGATTGCAAGTCAGCAGAATAGAAGCACAGCTCTAACAGCCTTTTTTTTGTAGCTCCTCCTCTTTTCCTTCCTCTGTAACCATCCAGCACTCGTTGATTTGTTTAGTTAGTTAGCTGTTAGTTATGGAAACCTTTATGACCTGAGTAGACATGCTGAGCTGTACTTCACTTCCCAGTTAAGACACAGGGGAAGAGAACATGAAAAGAGATTTACATGTAGCAAAACAGCATGCAGAAACAAAGGGTTCAAAAACCCAGAGCCTAAAATATACAAACTGGACTAAACTAAATATTCAAAGTCAGATGAAGCCAGAAATATAGCGAAAAACACACTGGGAATATATATGTTATGATCCTATAGTAGAAAAAACTAAGGTGCTGGGGAGACCCCTTAGCATAAGGCATTTAACCCTCAATCATGGGGCTGACAGTATAGCCAAGAGCTTAGAGTAATGAGCTGTGAATCAGCCTGGTATATCCAGAAGACAGATCTGGGTTTGATTCTCAGACCCTCCACTTGCCTACTGTGTGACTCTGGGCAAGTCAATTAACCTCCCCAGTGCTTCCAGGTCACCCCTGAAAACAGGCACCAGAGCCTAGTAGGCCTTACCTGGTTAACAAAGAACAAAATAAATAAATAAAATGTGCCGCAAGGGTATGATCAATATATCAAAGGTAGAATATAAATGGAGCAAAAACATCAATGTGGCAGGGGACATATATTGAGGAAAATGACCTGTGGCGTGTGATCCAGTCAATTTAGTTTTACTTGTTACGGCTACAATGGGCAGAGCCTTGCAGACCTCTTCCAGTCCAAGTAGGGCTCACTGGATTCTGACCAAAGGACAATTAGGAGTTCCATCATAGTCTTGTCCACAGTCTGTAAAGCACTCCACTCTCTCCATGAGCAGTCACACAGCACTATTTTTCTTCAATCAGTTAAATTCCACTCATGGAGGTCACAGCAGAACAAGGCACAATCCTCTGTGTCCAAGATGGCTGACAAACTGTATTAAGCATGCACAATAGAGTTTGGTGTCCATCTTAGAGATGGCAAACTGTGCCATGTTCTGCTGTGACCTCTGTGAGCTAGACCACAGATGAGACTGTGTATTGGTGCTCTCCAGACCCCTGCAGATGACCATCCTTCTCACTCTTTTCACCACACAATCATAACACTGACACTAGGGTGCCCAATCCCACAGTGTCACTGTGCCTCTCTGTTGTTACCCCTAAAACCGTTCCACACACCTGACCCTCTCTCTCAGCACCCACCATTCCCCCCACAAACATAGCAGTGATACTGGGGCTACCCAATCCATCAGCATCACAACCTGAAAAAAGAAACCCTTCCCTCATAGTTTCTTTCATTTATAAACCCTGTAAAAAGAAAAATGTCCATCAATGCCTCTTGCAGTCATTACTGTCCCCTCCCAGACAAACCCTCCCACTCAACACCCACCCCCCCCACCCCTCCAAGCCCCTTACTTACCCACTGGGGGTCCAGCGCCATAATCTTCTGTGGACTGCAGATGCATCTTCACTCTTCAAAGCCAGACAATGAACTGGGGAAACGGGTATGCAGTTCAATGTATTTCAATGGGGTTTTGAATTTAGTGGCATAACCTGGATATTTGTGACATATTTTTGCCTGAATTTTCAACATGCCTTCTTTGTGACCCTACCTCATGAACAATTGTACTGACATCGGGCAAATCTGTCCTGAAAGGTGATTTCAAGGTCCTTCCATGAAATCACGTTTTGGGCAGGATGTGACATTGTTTTCTGCACTTTTTCATGAGGCGGGGTCATAAGAAAGCTATGTTGAACATCTGGTGTAAAAATACTAAATAACAACTTTATGAGCCTACAGTGAATTTCATGATTGCAGGCTCATAACATTAGTAATCTACAATGTTTTTCTACTAGATTTACAACATAGTCATTTCCTTTTAGCACCTCATTAATGTGACATCTGTCATTTTTCAAATCCTGGCTAAAATGTGTTTTTTACATTCCAAAAAGTGACTGCACAAAATTAACTTTTGGGCAGGAGTGCAACATTTTCTATGCCCTTGTTCATGAGCTTGTTCACCAGTTGTCATAAGGAGGTTATGTTGAAAATTTGGCATAAAAAATATTACAAAAAAAAAACCCAATAAAGTACTGAGCAGACTTTGAATTTTGCAAATGCATGGTCATAACTTTGATAATTTTCAATACTTTTTTTTGCACCCTTCCTGAATCCTGGCTGGCCAGTCCTTTGAGCCACCTGGGACCTCTGCACCACCCACCACCCTTGCTGCCATCTGCAACCCCACATCTGCAACCCCCCCGGGTAACCCGACATATCTCATTGTCAGGTGGGTCCTCCCCTTCCAAAGAGAAAGTGCCAGTAGGCATAACCAATTGGCCCAGGTGCTGCTGGGGTTGGTCCAGACTGTCTGGGGCTTTGTGGTGGTGAGGGTGCAGTGACTATCGTCCAGTAAGCCGGGGAGCTATTTTTTCCCATGTTCTCCCCTTAGGAGCATGGTGTGCCACTGTCATCAAGGCACATGCTGACATCCATCACACTCCTGTTCAGTGGGGCCCAGCACAGTGCTGTTCCCACAGCCTCAGCCAAGAGCCAGCAAGCGTGGGGTCACAGACCCCCCTTCCCCCTGGAGAAGGCAAGCAGTCATCGGTCACTCAAGGCTTCTCCCCCTGGCTGGCCTTCTGGCACCTGAGTCCATTCCTGAACCCAGGTCACCTGCGTCGCAAACAAAAATCAAACTACTGCACCAACAGGCCAGCATTTTCAATATTTTTATCTCAAGTTTTAAACATAGCCATTTCTTTACAGCACCTCATGAATGTGACAGTTGCCATTTATCACACTAAACTGCAGCCATCATGGCTTCTGCCAGAGTTTTTTATTTTTTTTTGATGACTCAGAGGATGTGTTCACAGGTATAAAGGCACTTTGAAGTCAGGATAAGGACTGTAAGCTTTTGCTTTTCTAATGAGTATAGTTGAATGATTACAGAGAGATTTAGTCAGAAAGTCTTGCAGGTTGCTGCTCTGAAAAAATATTATGGGATGTACAGTTAGCAATCATATCTACACTTATCCAACTTAATCTTTGGAAAGTCTACAAATAGCAAGAGCTGGGAGGGGCTGAATGGGGAGATATAAAAAAATTGGAAGACGGAGGAGTTCAAGACTAAACTGGATAAATATTGGATAGATATTGGTAAAAAGGGTTATAACCACTGAGCAAATGAGCAGTAAAAGGCAAATTACCTATATATGCTCTAAGATAACCTATGAAACACATACAGTACATGGATATAAACATGGTCAAAGAGGGAGAATGTCATTTTTCATAGAAATTTGATTTTTTTAAGGCAGGCGCAAGGATTGTACAAGGGAGATGGCCTGCTCCTAAATAGAAAAAAGTGCTAAATATTTGGATGAATTAACTGAGAGACAAATAAGATGGATTTTAAACTAGAAGCACAGAACAATGCAGGCAGGATCGACACCCATATGAAGGGGTTTACAAGTGTTTTGCACCTTGCCATATGTGAAATAATGGAAAATAAGGCAGATTACCTCTAAAGGATACCCCTTTAATTGTAAAACAAACAACAATTGAAAATGTGTAGTGTTCAATGGAAGGAGTGTTACTATATTGACATTATGAAATTAACCGAGGCATGGTTGTCAGATGTGTATCCTTGGCAACAGATCATTAAGTGGTAACTCCTTTACAGGAAGGATAGAGACTATTAAAAAGGGAGTGGACTGCATCTATAAAAAACTGATTCAGAGTCAAGGAAATGGCTGACATAATCTGCGACAACCTGGAAATCTTATGGTGTAGTTTAAAGGGGACATGAAAGATAAAATGTGATAAAGTGACTTGGAAGTATTTATATGTATATATTTGCTGTAGCAGTATATGTCATCTCCATAGCATTTCTGTTAATCATGTATCAAAACAAGAAAACTGCAGTTTATAATGTAATCCCAAAGAAAGCTGTTTATTTAATCTGGCTACTTCCTGTTTATGGCAGAAAAGAAGTGCAGTTTGACTCAGAGTCATGATGTTTCAGTATGCAAGTCTGCAGGCTGGTGTGCTGCTGGTGGTGCCCCTCCCCCCACCCCAAACACACAAGTTCTGCTGGTGGTGTTCCCCTTCCCCTCCCAACACACACATACATGCCCACACAGAGGTTAAACTAAAAATGCTTGGGGGGACTTTCACCTCTGGATTTGTAGGTTTGGAACTACTATCATCCTGTGAAGGGGGGGTGTACTCTCCTAAAGTATTCAATAAATAAAATGACAGAGGTGGTGGAAATCTCATGCAGCGTTACAAGTATGAGGAACTGAGTGTCTACTAAACTGTTAAGAACACAGTGTACTGTTCTGACACACTCATTCACCAGCTGTTGTTGGCAAGATAATTGTGGGCCAATAAGTTAATAATCTTTCTGTCCTGTTGGCCTCAACACAGGCAATCTGGTCCATTTACCTTTATAAAAAAAGTTTTAAATCTGTTATATACTTCACTACAGGCATCATTTTCTCACATAGGCTAGTGAATAGTTTTGTGCGGGGGGGGGTCAGAGAAAAGAAGAGACAAGCCTTATTACCCAAGTTTTCTGAATTGCTCAACTGCAGCATGTCTGATAGTGGGATATAATCAAGACACTGTATAGATGCACTACTGATTACAACAACTTCAAGGAGTTTTGTCCATGTTCTCTAAAGTCCCACAGTATCAATATTATGCAGTCCTGGTTCCTTGAAGTTGTTATAATCAGTAGTGAACATTCACACTGTCTGTATTGATTATATCTCTCTCTCTGCTATCTGTATTGATTGTATCTCACTAACGGCCATGATATAATTACACATACAGGAAATAGGATCACAAGACTACATAAACACCCATCTTTGGAATTACAATCTAAATTGCAATTTGCATTTTTTGATAGAAGACAAATGGGAATGCTACGGTGATGATGCATACTGACCCTAAATATATATTAGCATTTACTACCATGTTGCTTAATCCCATTTATTTTTCTTTTATGCCCCCTTTAAAGAGTGATGAAGACAGAAACCTCATTTGAGGTAGTTTTAATGAGCAGCATGGCAAAAACAATTTTTGGGATGACAAGTTAATAAATAATATTACAACAGCTTGTAGTAGAGGGAAAATGGTACTGTAATCATGAGGGATCTGAATTTACCAGTATTAAATTGGGAGATACAAAAGCTAAAAGATGAATGGAATGGATGTTAGTTCAAGCTATGAATGAAAATGACCTTGAACAGCATATTTGTGACTCACCTAGACTGGGCTGAATTTTGGACATATTGTTGTTCTTAGTAAACTTTCAGATAAAACTAAGGAATACATGGTTATAAAACCACTGGGGAGAGGTGACCTTGGTCTGACACTTTTTAACATTTATATCAGTGATAAGCAAAGCAAGAACAGTGACTGCATGGTTAAGTATTCAGATAATTACAAGACAGGATGCATTGTTGACACAGACTAAGACATAAAATGCACGCAGCAGAGAGAACTGGATGGAGTGGCTGACTGGGCAAACATTGCCAATCTGTGTTTTAACATAGATAAATGTACGGTATTACAATGTAGTACGAAAAATGCAAGTTCAGATTACAACCTTAGTGGGGAAGATGTTTGTGAATGAAATACTGAAAGAGATCAAGGAGTTCCTGTCTCAAACAAACCTACACAATCATCACAGTGCAAGAAAGCAGTCTAGAAGTGCCACTGAATATTGAAATGCAGCAGAAGACATTGTGTCCCACGAGACAGTGAAAGGAGCTTGCCCATGTATAGGTTATTTGTTAGGACACATGGATTACTGTGCATAGTTGTCGTCCCCTGGAAACAGGCATGATGTTGCAAGACTGAAGAGAGTGTAGAGGAGGACCACAAGGATGATGATGGGCATGAGGGGAAAGACATAGGAAGAATTAAAGAGCTTACTTACTTACTTCTTTCCAGCAGATACAGGCCACATGGTCTATCAAGTCTGCTCGAGTATGCAGATAGCACCCCACTTTGCAGCTGCCCCTCCCCCCCACACACAAACTGATAACTGTCCAAGTGAGATTGAACCAGATTAAGCTGTTTGTGGTATTTCCAGTAAATGGGTTGAAATTTGGCCAGGACACCAGGGAAATTCCCCTGCTCTTTTTTGATAAGTGCCATGGGATCTTTATCATCCACCTACCACCAATCCATGCAGATGGGACCTCAGTTTAACATTTTACCTGAAAGACAGCACCTCACAAGTGCAGCATCCCCCCCCCCCGCACTACAGTGTCAGTACTGGGATATTAACCGAAGTGCCAGTTGTGGGAACTGAACCCACAGCCCTCTATACTTACACAGGCTGGAAAGGAGAATCAAATTACTAATGGTACTGAAGGTACTATACAAGGTCTGTATAAAATGATTAAGTTGTCAGAAAGAAGGCTGATAGGTTTCTCCTGGCAAATAAAAAGGAAAGAGGCTTGGGGAATGGGTCTGAGAGACAACATCTATGAACTGTAATGAGAATAAAAAGTTCAGCACTTGGGTTCAGACCCAAGCCCTTTGCTCTCTACTGCATGGACCTTTGAACTTGACCTCATTTGCATGGCATTTTCATGCACTAATTTTACTGTTCACTACCTCGTTTGCAATCTCTCTTCCTGCATTTCCAATATGGGGTGAAGACTGCTAACTAGTAGCAATCACGTTTTTTGCCTCAGAAATCACATTTCTGACTCACAAAACATTCAAATATCCTGGTCCATCTGTCTTAACTATTTATTTTTAAATATGTATTCTTTATGATTTTACTCCTTCAGCTAATGTAAGAATCCATGTACTTTTTAATGCCTGTTATAGGTTATGGTTTTTGAACACTTGGATCAGAGGAATGATGCTAGCCTGGGTGGTGCTGTAGTTGTGGGCTATGTTTTTTTTTATTAACACTTTACTCAGGGAACTTTGAGGAGTGGGGAATAATGTCATAGCTTTGGGAGGTAAGGTTAATTTGGAAAACTTGATCTTTGATGTATTGGAATGAGGGTGATTGGCACTTCTCTAGTAAGTGGGGATGGGGTCAGCTTTATTTGAGGCTTCTGAGTTCTAATCTACCATCCTGAATGTTACTAAGATTTAACCTGCGTTAAGTATATGTCCCTAAATCCAAATGCCTCAATATTTTCAGAATTTGGGGAAACATCATTCAGTAACACACACCTCTAAAATTTACTCTCATTACTTTGCACTTAATAAACTCAGAGGTAGCTATTTACACAAAGGGCATCATATATGATCACTAAAGGATAAACAGGAGACCAATATACATGGGAGAACAAACATCCAGGTTGCTAGGTTTCTGTGTGTCTCTGCAGGTCGCATCCATGAAATCTAAATACTCAACTCCAATTCAAAACATTATGAGTATACAGACCCTTATGTGGAATGGGCTGACAAGGCTTCATGAGAAGCAAAGTTTCCTGAAAACTGGCTTTTATGTTTGCTCAAGTGTAAAGTTAGAATGATAAACAACAAACGTGTTTCATCCTTTATCTTTATTAATTTTTTTGTCATTAACCCAAACTTGGGAGGGCCTACTTCCTTTTCTTTTCTTCTTTCCATTTTCTTTTCACAGCCTTACAGCTGTTTACCACAGTTTGCTGTCACCTGATGCTGAATATATTGTGCTTACCAAACTACTGAATCAACATTACAAAATGGATAAGTCAAATCCTGAAAGCTATGGTAATTGCCTGAAGAAATACCGATCTATGATATCTCAGTATATCATACTAGATTAGAAATAATGACAAAACTTATTGCTGTCACAAAACATGTAGACTATTTAATCTATACAATAATAATAGAACTTACTATGGGAAAGAGAATGTTCAGTGGACCAGTATTCAAAGTCAAAATGCATTTGAAGTTTCTTCCTCTAGACTACATCACTTCAGTGTGTATACCATGGGATGTCCTCACTTCTCATATGGTTCAAGGCACTTGGAGATGCATTGTACCTCACAATATACCCAAGATGTGACAACACACCACACCAGCATCACATAGTGTTGCTGAAATACTTGTCAGCTAGCAGACAAGTACAATCTTCTAAGTAGAACCTTTAATAATGGATTTATTTTTGAGACTGCCTAAACTTACTGTATAACAATTGGTGTAGAATTATGAATTTCCAGTGGAAGGGAATTCTGAAGAAATTTAGAAAATTCAGACTAATTCCTTGGAATTCCCTCAGAAGCAGAATAGTGGAATTCTGTAGCAGAATACAATACATTGAAATTCTATAGAATTGCCCTAAAACTCAGTAGTTCAGTGTTGTTTTCTACAGAACACATTTTTGCAACCATTCTATACAAATTCTATTGAACAAGTGGTTACATTTAATCAGCAATTCATTCACTTGCTTCCAGATGGCCCTTAAACACCTGTCTAGTAGCTCCATCAGAGGTTTCAATGGAAAGGTGTCTGTTTAGACTCTGACCCTGAATCCAATGGTTTACTTTGACTCCTCATTGTAAACTGAGAAAAATGATTCATCCATTTTATGAATTAATAATTTTTTTTTTCTGATTCACTTCACAATCCTGCAGTTTAAACTAATAATGCTACTGAGTGGAATTGCAAAAAATGTTCTACAAAATTCTGCGAAGTATTTTGGAAGCAGAATGGCAACTTAGAATGAATTCTACTGCTTGACTTTTACATTCCACACGACACTAACAACTAAACTAAGGGCATAAAACGTTGGCCTTTTCTTTAGCATGGTTGAATAAATCACACATCCATTTGTTTCTGAATGATGCTTTAAAAAGTGTGATCAATCACTACATAAACACAATGGACCCTATTAACTATGGGGACTAAGGGGTGCGTATGAGTCCATGTAACTATGCTCTGCATTCCCAGCCTTCCTTCAAATGTTCAGGTCTGGCATGCACAACTCACAGCTGACCACACAGTTCTGAAATTGGCACAGATGAACAGTGTCCCACACTCACCATCTACTATTCTACCCTCTGTGGTACTGAGGATGGCTGGGATCCATAGCTACTGGGTGTCACGTGGTAATTGAGATGTGAGGCTGGGAGGGTTCACACCCATTATGGCAATTCTGTTGCTGGCATAATGTAACCCCTTGAAAGTGACCCAGAAGAGCATATCAAGCATTGTGCATGGCATGCTCCACTGACCCATGTGATTATGTTCACTCCCCACCCCCTGCCCAGACTTGCTGTGCACCTGTGCAGGATATGGCATTGACGTCCCTGGCAGGGATACACAATGGGTGCCCAAGATTCATGCATCCACATGTGTTTGTTGGACACCTAGGATGTAGGTATCCTAGACCTATGCATTATGTATCCTAGCATGTAGGTCCAGTAGCCCTTTGTGCATAAGTTCCAATATGTATGGTCACAAAGTCTTTTTATAAACACTTTTAAACTTTCCTTTTTTTCTCCTTTGTTCTCAATTTAATTAAGCAAGATGTCATATACCTAGTTCAACCTAAATATGTAACAGCCCCTTAACAAAAAATGACTGTAGAATTGCTGGGACTCATTCACACACACACACACACACACACACACACACATGCACACACGCACAGTTAAATATATTAAAAATTGGCAGTTTAGCCCTCCAAACAGGAGATAAGTCCATTGGCTTCAAAACTTTACATTACCATTTTACAAGAAAATTACAATAATGACACTATTGTGCCAGCAAAATAATACATACTGCCATGATTTTAACTTATAATTACAGTATCACTTGCATCAGCTGAAAGACCATAACATGAAAAGAAATATTTAAAAGATTACCAGTATTGCTAAAGAATGATTTTAAAACACTAAACTTTGAAGTAAACGTGTTGTTACCATGCACTTAGAAGTTGGCCCTTTATGTAAATGTCTAACTGATAACCTAAGGAACTTCAGAGGAATAATATAAATAGAAGTAGGAGAGAATACATATTAGCAGGCATTTTCTACACTGTTTATGTAAACCTGACATCTGATTACATTGTAAACATGTTAACTATAGAAGATTTGATTAAAATACTGGAAATGTCATTGTTGCTTTGGATTATATGTATGTTACATAAATAGTTATATTTATCCATTATTTTGTTGTGTTTGATTTCAGGGTGTGGGCCCATTTCCTTGGTTACAATTGTACTTATTGTTTCATTTAACCACATGAACTGAATTGCTTCAATATTACCCCACCCGGTAGACTGATGTTGCTTTCAAACAGGTTGACCTGTCAGGAGCTTTCTCCCTGTCAGTACTTACTGCTTTTGGTTCATCCCTTTTATAAGCGAGTGTCATAATTCTATTTTAATAAATTACAGTAAGTGTTGACAAAATAAAAGAGGAAAGAGAACTAGACTAACAGGTTCAATCCAATCTCTGGAAAAAAATACTATAATACCTAAACAGATGGGAGAGAACTAATGAATGCCAAAAATGAGGGTATGATTACCATTTAATAGCTTTATTAAAATAGCCTATACAAATATTCAAAATGCTAAACATGTTTATTAAAAATATTTATTGTTTCTAATTTATAATGTTCTCCCTTTTTGTATAAGAATGGAAGTTCATCGTGGTAAATACTGTATGTTAAATACATTACAAGCTCTTAGAATGCAGCTCAGTATGAATAACATGACAGATTAAGCAGTGATTCTGTAACAGCACTGCATCTTGGGTATGGTGGGATATAGGCAGCTTGATTTTCAAAGTGCTGAAATTGGCATAAGGTGTCTGCACCAAACAGAATTGACACAAGCAGCACCTTGCATCAAATTTTGTGGCAATCCCCATTTTTGAATGCAGGTTGCATAGAAAATGGGAGACTGTGTCTCAAATCAGCCCTACACCTAAAGTGGGGATGCACCATGTCACAAGTTGGGTTGTGCCACAGAGGGTCTGCAGGATCTTCTAAACTGGGATTCTAAAAGTTCTGCTGTAGCCACAAAACCTGGCTGTGGTTAGACCAGGTATGAGCTGGTCTAACAACCCTTGTGCTGCAGTTCAGGACTGTGCCAGGTGGGGAGTAGTGGTTGGTGAAGTGGGCGGAATTTGCTTTGCAGAGTAAGCCACCAAATTCTGCCCATTTCATGTAGCGATATTTCACCTGGCGGAGTGGTTTCACCTTTCACGGCTAAATTTCACCTTCTGTCCATGGGTGAAATTTCACCTTACGTGGGTATAACTAAATCTCTGGTGGCTAGCAGTCCCTCCCCTCACCTGTCCCACATGTATAGAAAAATCCCTGGTAGGCTTTGCAAAACCTGCACAGTATGGCCACTTTGGGGCATAGTGGATAAATACTGGTTGGGATGAAGTGTGTCTTCCTCCCCACTAGTGATGCAGTAAATTTAAATTTCATACACGGAGTGCTGGCAAATTGGACAAATTCACATTGTGGACCACTTCATGAAATTTTCCCATGGAAGGCGGAATTTTGCCCAGATGAAATTTCACCTTCCGCAGTGAAATTTCATCTTCCGTCCATGGGCAAAATTTCACCTTACGTGGGTATAACTAAATCCCTGTTGGCTTGTGGCCCCCCCACCTATCCCACATGTATAGAAAAATCCCTGGTGGCTAGTGGTCCCTACCCCCACCTGTCCAACATTTAAATAATTATCCATGGTGGCTAGTGGTCCCTCCTCTCCACCCAGTAATAACGCATCCACCACAGAAATGTACAGTAACCTCCCCGCCTGCATCCCTCTGCATCGCCTTCTCCTGTTAAAAAATAAATCTCTGGTAGTCTAGTGGTTTTTTTGTATTTAAACCCCCTCCCAATCCACAGTTTCAATAAATCCCTGGTGATCCCATGCCCCCCCATCCCAGCCACCCCAGCAGCCAGGTGTCCCCACCACAACCCCACTCCCACCCCATCCTAAATCTCAGCAGCGGTGGACTGGCACAGCCCTCCTCTCTCCTCCACAGCTGGCCCACTGACTGAGCTGTCAATGAAACTCATTCATTGACAGCTCAGTCAATGGGCTGGCTGTGGAGGAGAAAGGAGGGCTTTGCTGGTCTGACACTGCTGGGATTTAGGATGGGGGTGGGAGCGGGGTTGTGGTGGGGACACCTGGCTGCTGGGGAGGCTGAGTGAGGAGGGAATTGGATCATCAGGGATTAATTGGAAGTGGAGATTGGGAGGGAGTTTAAATACAAAAAATCTACTAGACCACCAGAGATATTTTTAAGAGTAGAAGGAGATATGGAGGGATGCAGGCAGAGAGGGGGGGTTACGGTACATTTCCACAGTGGGTGGGTTATTACCAGGTGGAAGGGAGGGACCACTAGCCCCCATGGATAATTATTACATGTGGGACAGGTGGAGGGAGGGAAAAACTGCATGGGGAACCCCATCCTCCAAAGTTTTATAATTGCACTATGAGAGAATAAATGGCTATCAAGGCTTTGCAACAAAATCAGACCATCACCATCCGGCCAACTGATAAAGGAGGGGCTATGGTGGTGATGAACAAAGTTAAGTACAATCAAGCAATGCTAGAACATTCAAATGATTTTTCTTTTTACTAGAAACTGAATCATGATCCGACTACTAAAAATAGAAAGGAAATAGCTGTAACTATACATCAAGCAGTAGTAAATGGGTTGATTTCACAACAAACTGGGGATTTTTTAGTTCCAGAGAATCCAGTAAAACCATGAATATATGGCTTGCCTAAAGTACGTAAAGACACTGAGAATCCACCTATGAGACCGATTGAGTCGAGTATTGGTTCTTTAATGGAACTGATGGCACAATTTGTGGATGCACAAATTTAAAAAGTGGCTATGTCTAGCAGGGCATATTTAAGGGGCACTACCCATGTTTTGAGTTTATTTGAAGAGTTGATGATAGAAAATGACTGGTGGCTAGTAACACTTGACATACAAGCCTTGTATATCAACATTCCGCATGAGGAGGGGTTAGAAGCCATTTATACATCATTGACAGAAAATATTAATTATGGGAATGATTCCATCTTATTAATAGGGGAAATTCTTGAGCATGTTTTGACCAAAAATGTCTTTTTGTATGATGCCCAGTTAGATCGTCAAGTAAAAGGCACAGCAATGGGAGCAGCAATGGCCCCCAATTATGCCATCATATACTTGTCCGAATGGGAAAACAAATATGTATATGATGAGAATGTCAACCCCTTCCTAACATATATTGATTTCTATCACCACTTTATTGATGATATGTTTTTGATCTGGACTAGTGGGTTGGAGGAGCTCAATTTATTTGTAATATATTTGGAGAGTACAAATCAAAATTAAAAATTTACTGTCAAAAGAAGCTCCCTTTTTTGGATTTATTAGTGTATAAGGATGGTCAGGGAGGTATGGGAACTAAAATGTATAGAAAGAATACTGAAGAATATTGATCATAACAGCATCTTATTTTATAATAGCTGTCATCCAGCCCACATTGCTAAAAATATCCCAATAGGGCAGTATATGCGAATCAAGCAGAATTGCAGCACAGAAAGGGAACATGAAAAAGGAAAGAAGGACATGACATTGAGCTTTCAAAAGAGAGGGCATACTATTGGTATCTTAGAACAAACTGTGGATAGAGTGGATAATACTTACAGATCTGATTTATTGAAAAAGAAAAAAGAAACAGTGATAAAAAATTAAGTAATGTAAACCCTGTGTTTGTTACTACTTACAGTGCACAGTCTCATGAAGTGGAGAATATTATAAATAAGAATTGGCATATTTTAAATGCTGAACCGAAACTAAAGCATGTGGTGGAACTAGGTCCCAGAACTGTGTATAAGAGGAACAGTAATTTGTCTGACCTGCTGGTACATGGCACTATGAACAAGATCACACAAGGTGAAAGTAGACTGAATTTGCCAGCCAGGAATTATCTGTGTGATAACTGTGTAGCCTGTAAATTTATACAGGTGGGACAATGCTTTCTATTGCCAAATAAGAATGGATTATATACAATGAAAACAGAAGGTATTATATATTTGGCAAGCTGCACCTGTAACTGTTTCTATATAGGCATGACTGGACGGAGATTTAAAGACAGAATTTTGGAACATTTATCCAGCATTAGATTGAAAAGGAATGAAAATGCTTTGGCTTTACATATAAAAAAGGCAGGATCTGTACGTGCCTTTACATTTAGAGGTTTAGAAACAGTTAAATTAGGGCCTGAGGGGGTGATCATGTTAACAGACTGCAATATAGGGAAACATACTGGCAGTTCAAACTGAGAGCTGGACAATATCCAGGATTAAATGTTTTTCAATTGTCCCCATTTTTGAAAAAAAACAAAATGAAGTTTTATTTGTGCATTTACATTGGTAGTAATAACAATAATCGATAATCAGAGTCTAGGCATGTGTCATGTAGCGTTTTTAGAAAATTTAATTTTTTCTTTATGTGAAAATGTAATTTACTATGCACACTGCACTTATATGCCTATTGTGTCTGGAGTCATATGTTCTTTTGATAGTCTGATATTTATTGTATAGCACTTTGGGTAGTAGTATATTATGTGTGTGTTTGTGAGTTTGAGATATGTTGCAACTTCAGTATAGCATCAGCCTTTTAGTGGAGCATAGTGCATGTTAGTATATTATATAGTATTTTTTATAGGGAATTGTATGATTAGGTTAGTGGTCATGATTTATATTATATCTATCATGGTCTTTGCATGGTGCATGTTAATAAATGACGTTGCACTTTTTTTGCAATGTGCCATATAAAGAATTAGTCTAAAAATGTGTAGTTGGTTATGGCTGTATCATATTTATTATGGTGTTTTATATACAGGTTATGGGATAAAGTGCATAACAATTTATGGAATTTTGAGAAACTGGAATGATGTTACAACGTCATGTTTTCCTGTATTATGCTCTAATGTGTGTATATGTCTTTAATTAATGTGTGGGGTTGACACTGTAAATACATGTAATAATACATGCTGCTGACATCTTGAAAAAGCACCAGGGTGGCTTGAAACATTGATGTGTGTGCACTGGAAGTGCTTACATTTTAAATAATAAATGATGCTGCTATTTGGAGCTTATTGCATTTTCTTGTGCTGTAGAGCCCACTTGTTTTTACTTGCTGGTTTATCCAATAGAGTGTGGCTCCAGCTGATGTCTCCTGAGCCATGTTGCTTGCGATTTTTTTCCAGATCTGAGGTGCCCCAAATGCACAGCCCTATGTATGGTGGCATATGTCACACACAGCTGCTGTAGTACTGTGGCAGGTGGGTACCGCACTTCTAAAATCAGGTGGCTGACTGTACTAGCAATATAGAATGAACTGTAAAGGATAATATAGAGACATGACTGTGGCAGCTCCATATTTACTACTCCATGGAACATTGTTGACACTGCACTGTTACATTTATGTTGGATGTTATGTGTAGTACAGCTTTAAGAAATGTTAGAGACAGTACAGCTTTAAGAGAATGTACTTCCTGTAAGTCTGCCTGTGTTTGAACCAGTGTCCTCTTGTATGTACTACTGAATGGAAGTAAACAGAGAAGGCCTAGATTTCAGTTTGCCAGTTTTTCTTACTACCAAGACCCTGATGTGTTTAAGGTACTTATTTTTGGCCACCAAAACAACAAACTGGCAACAAGGACAGTGGGAATTTTCATAGCTCCAGCATACTGAATTAAGCCATTTTTTGACATTCTGCATTGGAGGCAAGCAAGCAATTTGGAACTGCACAGTATCATGGCAACTTCAGACAGCTTTGAAATTTTTACCGGAACAGACTGGGATACATAGTCCCGATGGTTTGATCAGTGGTTATTTAAGCAATAAGGCACAACAGGGTGTGGGTTATTGGGGATTTACCCACGCCTTGTGTGGTGTGTCACGAGGTGCAGCCGAGTGACTTAACCACACAAGAAGTGGGTAAATAACTCAATAACTCATACCCTGGAGTGCCTTATTGCGATTATACAATGGACCCATGTGTAAAATAAATTTAAAATGGGTTTAATAATGTTTTTTATAAATGCCATTCCTCTGCCGTGGGTTATGCAGGATTTACCCGCGGTCATGTGACATGTTTTGACCAATGATGTTACAGGATTTTCACACACCATTGTATAATACTTAATCCTGCCATACAAGCTGCTAATGATGAGCAACAGGATAAGCTTATTGAAGCTACTTTTTGTACTTTCTTGGGGAGTGAAACCTTCAAATTTTATGCAGTCTGTGTGCACCAGACCGGCCAGAGGATTTGTCATATCAAGAGCTAAATGCTAAATTGAATGCACAATACAGTTTAACAACTTTCCCAAGGGCTGAACATTATAAATTCTACAGTTATCAACAGGAACCAGGTCAGTCATTACAATCTTATTTGGCTGAGACCAGACGCTTAGCTCTCACATGTGAGTAGAGCAGGGAGCATCTTGAATCTACTCTAGCTAAGTTTATTATGGGGACGTATAATGAACATCGTATTCAGCAATTACTTTCTATAGGTGACAAGAAGTCTATTGAGGAACTCTTACAGCTGGCATAAAAGCATAAGGTTGCAGAAGATGAAGCACATGCTAAGATGGACACTGAAAATGATGTACAAGTAGCTGCAGTAAACCCCAAATTGAAACAGCTAAAACCTAAGTCTAAGCCACTGTTTTCAAAGAAAAATTCAACCTCTCTACCCAAACTGCATGGCCAGTACAAATGTGCATCATGTTGGTCATCTCAGCATAGCAGGGACCAGAGCAAATTCAGAGAAGCTCAATGTCATGCATGTAAATATCAGGGGCATATTGCTAAGGTTTGCAGGAGCAGAAGAACCACAATAGTTGGTTCAGAGAGCCCAAATAATGCATTGATTTCTATTACACCACAAATGCACACTAAAGATGTTCCTTTTGTCTACGTGTTACTTCAGTCACTACAATTGTAGTGTCAGTTGCATTTAATGGTAGACTCTGCTTCTCCAGTTACTTTTATTAACCATCAAACATGATCTGATCTGAATAAGCCACCATTGTTTCCTTGTAATAAGTTGCTGCATGCATGTGAAGGGCAACCAGTTCAGCCACTGGGCTCATTTACCATGTTGGTACACAGGACTGATTCTCCTGGTACACCGTTAACTTTTCTGGTTTCAAAAAAGGGAGTCAACATTTTGGACAGAGACACCTAGGCTCTTCTAAACATTCATGTGTATCCAGCAGATTTTGGCCTACTTGCCGCTGTCCAGGTACCACAAAGCAGTAATCCACCCAAGCTTGGGGAGATTTTAGACATGTATTCAGAGTTGTGGAAAGGCCTGGGATGTTGCACAACAGCTAAAGCCAAGCTACTTACAAAACCTAATGCAGTCCCTAAGATTTGTAAACTACGGAAACTCACTTTTGCCTTTAAACCAATCATTGGGGCAGAATTGGACAGACGGAAAAAGCGGGTGTGCTAGAAAAGGTTTTAAGTTCAGATTGGGCCACTCCAATTGTGGTGGTATCTAAACCAGGTGATAAGGTGCAAATGTGTGGAGATTTTAAGGAGACACTTAATCCAGTACTTAGCACAGATGCATTTCCTTTACCCTTACCAGAGGAACTTTTTCATAGACTGAATGGTGGTGTGGAGTTCTCTAAACTGAACCTCGCTGATGCATACCTTCAAGTGGAGCTGGATACAGACTCTCAGAAATTGGTAGTGATTAATGCACACCAAGGACTGTACAAGCACAAACAGTTATGTTTTGGCCTTAGTTCTGCACCTGCTATTTTTCAAAATGTGATTGAGCAAATGGTGGGTGATATGCCAGGTGTTGCTTGTTATTTTGATGACATCATTGTCACTGGAAAGACAGAATCAGAACATTTACTTAACTTATAAAAGACTTTAGAGATATTGCAACAGAGTGGATTCAGACTTAGGAGAGAAAAATGTCAATTTTGTTAACCAAGTGTCATGTACTTAGGCCACACTATTGACAAAGACAGAATTTGTCCTAATGATGAAAAGGTGTAAGCCATTGTGCACATGCCTGAACCACAAAATGTTTGAGTTGAGCTCATTCTTGGGTATGGTGTGCTATTATTACAATTCATACCTGGCTTAGCCATTGAATGTGCTATCCTAAATGAACGATTACATAAAGGTACTTCATAGAAGTGTACCAAAGGCCACAGTAAGGCAGTTCAAGCCATCAGACTCTCTCTAACCAATGTGAATAATTTAACTTATTATGACGCTAACTTACCTATCACATTGGCCTGTGATGCTAGTCCTGTGGGTATAGGAGCTTCCCTTTTCCATACAGATCTAGAAGGAGTGGAGAAGCCGATAGCCCATGCATGACACAAACTCACTGCAGCTGAAATGAATTATACCCAGATTCAGAGAGAAGCATTAGCAATTGTGTTTGGAGTCCAGAAATTTTACCAATGCTTGCTAGGTCATGGGTTTCACCTGAAGTTGGATCACAAGCCACTACTGACAATTTTCAGTCCAGGAAAAGGAATTCCAGAGACAGCTGCTAGCAGACTTCTACGATGGGTATTAATTCAGTCTGCCTATAATTTCGAGGTTACATACCAACCAATGGACCAGCATGGAAATGCAGATGCCTTGTTGAGGTTACCAATATCCAAAGAAATGGAGTTCGATGTTGGATTTAAAGAGGAGCCATTAGTATGTCAATGGAACCAGATAGTTTTCCAGTGCAATTCAAAGATATGGAGGAATGTACTGTTGTGTGTGCAATGGAGTTATAGCAGTTAGACTAGCCTCCAGTACTAGCCAAGGACATTATAAAAGTGACTAGTCAAGATGTAATTTTGAAACAACTGTATCAGTATACATTTGAGGGCTAGCCGCAGGGCACTATTTGTTCCACTGCACTACAAACCTACTATACAAAGAGACAGCAGTTGTCCATTGCTGAAGGGTGTCTTCTATGGGGATTGCGCGTCATAGTACCCCAGTGGTATCACTCAAATGTGTTGACTGTTTTGCATGCGGGCCATTCAGGCATTGCTAAAATGAAATCCCTGGCCAAACTTCAAGAATGGTGGCCTCTCATTGACAGAAGCATATACCAGGTTGTGCAAAGATGCAAAGGTTGTACTGTATCAATGGGAAATCTGGCAAGAGCTCTAGTTCATGATTGGGAGTGACCTGACAAACTCTGGCAAAGGTTGCTTATTGATTTTGAGGGATCCTATTTAAATTCCATGTGGTTACTCTTAACTGATGCTTATAGCAAATGGCCAGAAATTCATCAAATGTCTTCGACAACTACTGAAAGTACCATTAAAGTGCTGAAATCTATCTTTGCTGCCCATGGTTTCCAGCAACTGATTGTCTCAGATAGTGGACCTAGTGGACCACAGTTCAGATCTGTTGAATTCCAAACATTTTGCCAACAACGTGGTATCTGCCATGTTTTCTCACCTCCCTGCCATCCAAGTTCAAATGGCAAAGCAGAACGCCTGTTTCAGACTTTTAAAAAGAGTATGGACAAAGCTAATTCTACTAAATCAACAGCAATACAAATAGCACTTTTGGACTTTCTTGCAATGTATCGAACAACACCACATTGTGTCATGGGAATATCCCCTGCAGAATTGTTGTTTGGACATCAGATTCAAACTCATTTGGACCTTCTTCACCCTCTAGGTTATAAGTCAATAACTGAAATGCTTCCTAAAACCAGATCCTTCAAACCAAATGGTCTTGTGTGGGTCAGGACCTATGCAGGCATGAAGAGATGGATAGAAGGCATGGTGGAAAAAAAAATCGGAAATGTTGTCTATAGTGTTCGATTGACTAACCAGAGGACAGTGAAAAAACTTGTGGGCCAATTATGTACTAGAACTGAGACAGAACTAAAAAGGAATACCCAGAGTTGGGGTAATTATCCAGCATTATTTCTTCCAGAAAACAAGAACAGGAAGAGATAGTGGAACCACAGCATCTGAGACAAGATGTGGCTGATGCTAATCAGGTTCCACTGCAACTATGTTGGTCAGGATGTGTAAGACGTCCACCAAAGAGAATGGACTTGTAGAGATACAGTATAGCCTAATGACATGACTAACTAAAAAGAACATTGCAGTAATAACTGTAATAGCTTCATATTATTTTGTGAATTATTGACTTACGTACTTTCTAAGTCAGTAGGGATTGTTATGTGTAGTATAGCTTTTAGAAATGTTAGAGACAGTACAGCTTTAAGACAATGTATTTCCTGTAAGTGTGCCTGTGTTTGTACTGCTGAATGGAAGTAAACAGAGAAGACCTAGATTTCAGTGTAGCATGTTTTTCTTACTATCAAGACCATGATGTGTTTAAGGTACTTCTTTTCATCCACCAAACACAACAGGTATGTACAGTAAAACACCCAGATATCTGAAGTTGACAGTGAGATATTCACATAGGGCTTCTGCATGGATCTGTGGGAACTGCCAGTCCAGTCACACCCTTACCCTACCTCAATATTGGAGACTGTCACCTTCAGATATGTGGGTGTTTTACTGTAAATTCCAGGAAGGTAGGGGTGGTAGGGCAGGTGTGAAGTCATCCACCAGTGTCACTACACAACACCTTCACTGTTCTGGCAGGACTGGAGTGGTGAGAGGTGGCTTACAAAGTAGTGGCAGAGGAGTATGTGGGGGTACCCCAAAGAAGGGAATCCAAGGTGGGTGGCAAATGACTCCTGCAAACAAAGAAGCAGCTTTTGGTGGATGACTAAATCATTAGGGGGATGGATTTGGGAGCAGAGAAGGTGGAGAGAGAGGTAAGGTGAATATCTGGTGATACAGCTCAGAGTGATGGTCAGTGGATCCTAAGGATTATTAGGGCAGGCAGACTGGGGGGGGATGTTATTGTTCACATGGGGACCAATGACCTAGCTAAGGATGCAGCAGGGATTGTACCGTGGGAGTTGAGGGAGCTGGAAAGTTGCCTAAAATGGTATTGTGCATGGTGGCATTCATCAAGGTGCTACCTGTATTGTATATGGCCAAAGGGAAGACAAAAAACTCTGTATCAGGAGCTTCAACTCATGGTTGAATGACTGATGCAGAGAGGAGGGGTTTGGCTATATTGGGACAGGGGACCAACCTGGCAGGATGCAGGCCAGTAAAAAGGTAATGGCCTGCATCCATCTAGGAGAGCAATTACACTCTCAGTAGACAGTTTAAATGTTACTTTGAAAAACATTTAAAGTAGCTGATGAGGGTGGTGGAAAGAAAGCGGGAGGTATATATTGCCCTCCCCCACAAAATGAAGCAGGGAGAAGGAGAACCTGAGGGGGGAAACTCTGCCAGGAAGCAGGTTCAATGCAAAAGAAGGGGAACTAGAGAGAAAGGGACAAGGAGAAAAAAGTAATATGCAAGGGAAAATGAGGAAGGGACAAACAAGGGGGGGGTTGTAAGCAGAGTAGGTGAAAGATGTGGAAAACCAAGTACACAAATGCAAGAAGTCTTGGAAATAATATTCCAGATTTTGAGGATTTCATGGTGGCAGCAGACTTGGACATAGTGGTCATCAATGAGTCATGGTGCACACTAAACCATGACTGGGACATGGCTATACAAGGATACACACAGTTCAGGAAGGATAGGGAGGGGAGGAATAATGCAGGGGTTATGTTATATGTCAGGGAAGATATTAAGCCATAATAATTAAGGCAACAAAAAGGGCAAGCTGGTAAAGATAGGCTGTAGGCACTGTGGGTCACCCTGGAGACAGTGTCCAGAGCCTCAATTTGCATTGGGTTGACTTACAGACCTCCAGCATGGGGGAGGCTCTAGACAAGGAAATGGGGGGAAGACATTAGCAAGATGGCAGATAAGGGGTAGGTACTGATGATGGAGGGACTTTAATTCACCAGATATTGACTAGAGTCCCCTAGCCATGGCCTCAGCTAGAGGCAGAGCCATCCTTGACCCTCTGCAGGGGGAATTTCTGAGGCAACTAGTCAAGGAGCCCACTCCTGATGCAGTAGTACTGACTGGGTGGTTATGAGCAGAGACAGCATTGCAGACATCAGGGAGGGATGCTACCTTGTGACTGGTCATCACTGGACATAGTGGTTAAACACTAAGATGGCAACAGATGTGAACCACACAAGGATGAGGATCCTGTACATCAGGAGGGTCCATTTTTTTAAAAAAATGGGTGAATGTTTCAGAGATGGTCTTGGAGAGAGCATTATCCTGATGGAGTGGTAGGACAGTGGGCCAGATGAAGGGATGGAACAGTGAAGGCAACAGACCTTGGTGCAAAAGAGGTGAGCAAAAGCAGGAGGAAAAAGAGATCAATATGGTTCTCAAGGGAGGAGGAGGCAAGGTTAAGGGCAGAAAAGGTCAGCATTTAGGAGACTTAAGAAGATGCAGATGGAAGAGCACAGAGAAGTATACCAACAAAAACAGAGGGAAACAGGGAAGGCAGTGAGGGATGCTACAGCATAAATTGAGGAAAGAATAGTGGGGGATAACAAAGGGCGACAAGACCATTTTTTAGGTATATAAGTAAAAAAAGACGAGAGGAATTGTGATGCTGAGGGGTGCAGAGTGAGGGAAGATCAAAAAAAAGTAGCTACCCTAAACAAATACTTTTTTTCTATCATCACAGTGGAAGGGGGGGAGAGCCACATTTAGGTTACAGACCCACTGGAGGGAGGAAAGTTGACAAAAGTCCATTGAAAGAGGAAGGAGTCCTGAAGGAATTTGTGAATCTGAGAATGGACAAGGCTATGAGGATGGATGGGGGTACATCCAAGGGTACTGCTGGAGCTCAGGGAGATACTGAATGCACCTCTGACAGACTGGTTCAATAACTCACTAGATAAAGAGATGGCTGCAGAGGACATGGTGAAGGGCAGATGTAGTCCAACTCCATATCAGCAGCAGCATTGAAGAGGCTAACTTCTACAAGCCCCTCAGTCTGACATCAGTAGTGGGGAATCTAATAGAGTCATTGCTAAAGGAAAGACTGGTAGATAAAAGTGGGCAAAGTTAGAAAACTTTGCTTTGTGGAGAAATTGCAGAATTCTTGCAATTGTGAACTTTGTCTACAAACTGTGTCTCTATTGTAAAGTTTGTAGGGATCTGTGAGACTGGAGGTCAAATGGAGGTGCAGATAGCTGTATTGCCATGTGTAGATCGAATTCAGTGCAGTGTGAGGAAGTGATAGCTGGTGTTAAGTGTGCTCTGTATCTTTATGCTTAAAAACTTTTGGAAAGCATTTA